>CM076187.1:68641800-69891800 GCA_038277355.1 Encarsia formosa | reverse complement strand
GGTAGTAAACCCGAGATTAATCGAACAATAAACTTGTACAAGAAGTGTAATTGCATATGATAAAAGTAAAAAATAGTCGTACAAAATTCACTAATCTTTGACTTCCTTAAATTTACATAAGTTAAGTGCTTGGCTTGGATTTGACCCTGTTTTTTTCTTCTTCGTTTTTATGCGACTGCGGGTTTTTTATGTATTTTGATTTTTTAAAATTCATAGACAATCTAGTATGCAGAAAGGTACTTTTTAGTAGTGCAATTTTTGAATCCAACTTTTCAATATTGAATTTTCAAACGAAGTATAAGAAAATAAAAATTTTATTTCAAAGAAAATTTTGACCTCTTAACCCATAAATTATTCAACAATAGTCAACTGAAATAAGTTTATTTAATTTATTTTCTGGTCCCTAACCAAGTGAACCGATTGATTTTTTATATAAATGAAAATTTCGAGGAAAATTTCTTCCGAGTAAACAAATTACTCAATCCCCATTTCCCAGAAAATGTATTAATTTGAAAAAGGTCGAAACTATTTACTCCCTAAATACATAATCCACACTCGTCAAAAACTCTCACATTATTCCGTCAAAGCAGCATATCAAGCATCAATAAATAACGGAAAGGAATCATCATTATTTCGTCGGCGATAAAAGTTTCACTCCCCAAAGAGTTCCAAGGCGCTCGGCGTGCACATACACAAAATCAATAAAACATAAACTCGAGCTGCGTCAGAGGGATGAAAATCCTTCTTACCGAAGTGTGATCGATCACCATAACAGGGTAAATCGTGGAGCATCTTTTTCCCCGACAACTTTTCTCCTCAAAGACAAAAGCCTCCCTCTGAAAGAAGATGCCGACACCAAATGAAATATAAATCTTTTTAAAAACTTGCTCGAGTGTATGTATGTTTGCCCACTTCTGCTTTATTATTCCCTCTTTTTTTTTTCTCTTTCCGCTGTAATGGAATTTTGGAGAGTATTTGCTTTTGTGTTTTCGGGGGGCAGAGGAGCCCGCGTGGACAGGTGAGCAAACACTACTGTGACGACATTACTATATCAAGATTAAGCTATGAAAAACGGAGCCCCTTTTTTAGGCTCAATACCTGGGTCGATCTTTTCACGAGGCGAGCACCTGTGCGTAAAGTAAGTGTTTTTACACATAAAGTAAAAAGCACTTTGATGTTGTTTCGAGTATTGTTGTCAGGTTAGGATCCTTTGTTTGATTACACATTGATCTTTTTTGTACACGCACTTGAGATGAATAAAGAAACTGTTAAATCGAACACAAAAGACGCTTTAAAGCTGTAGATGCATACAGATCATTTAAAATAGTTTTTAGAACTATTATACAAAAAAGAAACAGTGAAAAAGATAATTGGTTATTTTGAATTTGTAAGAATAATGAAACCATTGGGACGTGCATATACTTCACTTTTACGCCCTTGGTGCATAATAAACAAAATACTTCAAAATAGTTTTTAACATATTTATAAAAACAAAATACTAAATAGGGGTTTTTTTTTCTGAATCAGGAGGACTAGTTGATGAAGAAACCATTAAAGTGAGTGTAAAACACGCTTTTGGGCAGTCGATGTGAAAAAACCACTTCAAGATTGTTTCCCAAATTTTGGTTAAGAACGAGCGGAAATCGATGGAGCACTTGCGTGTACAAAGAAGCGTGCATGGTACAGGTTTTTACCACCCAGGTAGTCACAAAAAACTACGCACTTCTCCAAAAAAATTTTTATCAAAGCCCCGCGGTCTAATTATATCCACTCGAAAGCTAAAAAAAAAACCCATTCCCGAGATTTACAAATCAGAACACACCGCTGGGCTCGTAACAAAAGGAAATTCAAATTACGATTAGGGTTTCTGTAGTACGAGGGTAGAAAAAAAAAATACACAAACCGTTTTGAAAATTCACTTTGACTACCTTCTCTCTCAGTGCCGGGGGCGGGAATCTGGGTTAATTCAATTGGAAAATATACATCATCCATCCAGGTCGCTACCTCCACCAGCATCAGCCCGTACCCCGTTTAGGGTTTTAAATTTACGAATTTTAAATCTACACAAATTAGGGATAACAAAGCTTAGGCTGAATCCTGAAGTCAAAATAAAATCCTTGGAAACAATGATTCCCTCAGGGGAGCTTTTTACTTTCCAATAAAAGCTTACTTCTTACCCTCAATCGAATTCTCCTGCAGCTCGTGCAGCTGCAGGAATTTGCATTTTTAAAAATTGAACGGGTTAAGATAGAAAAGTTGTACGGATTTTTTCGGCGCCAGTCCGGGTCACGCCTCCAGTATGCATGAGCTGGCGGCTCTCGCGGAAATGGAATTTTTTTTTTTTTCTCTTCTCTTCTTGGTACTCAGCACCATGAAAAGTTTTTATGGTCATAGAATTCGAAAGCGCTTGTTTGTTAATTTTGGATAAGCTGAACCGGGCTAAGTTGGGGGGGAGGACCGACTCATTAAGGATTCGCAAGCTGAATTAATCCCCGAAATGAAATAGAGGGCGGGGGTGAAATAATGCGGATTTAACGAAACGTTTGACAAACGCTAATATAGAGCGAGAGAGAGAGAGAGAAAGGCAATAAGCGTACACTCGAAAGCGTCATTCGTTTTCCGATAACTTCAATCACGGGCTTTAATACGGCCAATTCACGACATTCACTCTCTTTTATTTTACGAAACACGTGCACTTTCATAATCAGTCCTTTATTAATCCTATACCCTACTTCTATTTTACAAAATTTTCATTAGCTTTTCAATATGACGCCATAAAAAGAAATTTACAATAAAATGTAGTTTCGGATACTGAAAATATATAAAGTACGAGCTCGAAGTACGAGTGATATAGAACTGAATTTATTTGTTTATCAGCTTATGCTTATTTTAGAATTGTTCAGGAGCTACTTTGTACAGGTAATGTTTGCTAAGTGTTTTCTTTTTATTGCACTTTTTTATAGTACAGTCAATCATGGAATGTGAAATGAACAAACATTATACGTTATTGTGCAATCTGGCAAACTTTACCTATACACCAAGAAAAAATCTGTTGAAAAATTAATTCAGTTAAAATAGGAAAATACAACAGTCCCTGTTTTAGTGCAAAATCCAAAATAGTATATATCAGGAGGAATAAAGTAGTACAAACAATATTTGACTGCTATAATACCTTAACTAAATACATTTTTTGTAACCACGAACATGTTTTGACATATTCTGTGGTTAATTTTTTTTTTGTATGCAATTTCATATTACAAGAAAGTGGACTTGTATCAACTGTTTGATAAACCAGACATGAGACTGTAACTAAATCAGATAGTATGTATCTGAAATGGAATTAGAACTAACAATCATTGATAGCTGACATCGAAGTCGATGTTTTATAGATTTCTATCTCGATTTCAATAATACAGTCATTGTTGTTTTTTCGGTAAAGTTAACTAAAGACGACCGAACTGAATTACACAGCAAAGCGTCATGTTCTTCTCACTTTTCCCAAAGTTTCTCACCGATCCTTTAATTAGTCACCCCAAAAGAGATCATACCATAAAAGGTGCCATTAAAAAAATCACTTACGTAAACCCAGGGAGAAAATCGCCGCGTATCGAAGATAAAACGAAAAAGAGAGAGAGAGAGAGAGAGAGAGAGAGAAGAAAAAAGTCGACTCGGTATAATTAAACTCACTCGATGCAAAACCGCATCGCCCGCCGCCGCGCCGGGCCGGGTTTTATTTACAACGCTTGCACAGAGAGAAGAGAAGAGAAAGTCGATTCCGCAAACTGCAGCGGGCGGCTCTCATAAGATAACTGTATATTCAGGGGGGCAGGGGGGGGGGGCACTGCACAACCACCCTGCAGATTAATCGTGGGGGACATTTGTGACGCCTAAGAGAGCTGTTTTTTTTTTTTTTTTTTTTTCTTCCGTCAAGTAGGTAGCAATTTGTTGTAGCGCGTGCGGGTGATTACGGTTCTTACGGTTGTTGGTTTTCTTACACTGGTAATTTTGTAAAAAAAAAAAAAAAAAAAAAATTGTTGAGAAACCCTATTGTATTGCTCGTTGGGTTTGTTTGCCGGAAAATTGAAGCCACGCTTTTTGTTTTCGACAAACAATGGTCAATTACTGAAGTAGTCATCGGAAATTTTTCCTCTGTTAAGTTTGATGGTGTTGGAAAAGGGCACTTTAAAGTTGGGTAAAATTTATTGACGATAAATATTGTGTTAAAATAGTCGAAACAATTATGAAGTTTTTATTATTGTATTCTGATTAACTCTATGGTTGTATTTTAGAATATACATTTGGAAAAATTAAGCATAAGTAACGTTTATGATTTTTATTACTTTCATCTCAGCAGTAGTAAAAAAAACATTTCTCAAATAATTAGTTCATTTTGTTAAGCACAAAGACAACAAAAATGTATTTTACGTATGCCACTATAATTAGTTTATCCAGAACAAGTGCGTACGAAAAATCGATCCGTTTCTAGTCTTTGACCGAGTTATGTTTAATAAACTGCGCGACATGATATATTACAGGCTTCCAAAACGATATTTTTAGTTTGCGCTTAAATTATTCAAGTGGTAAAAATTTTGTTTATTGAATAAGATTAAAATATAATAAACTAAGAAAAATAAGCAAGAAAAAATAATTTTATTGAGTTTTCCATTTTTTGTGTCTGATGTATATAAATTCAAAGGATTATACATACTATTGTAATTTTATGGTAAAATCGAAGGTAAAATTATCCATAAAAACTATAAGTATTTACCCGTACAGTCCATACTAGATAAAGTAAATACTCTTTAGAGTCAAATTAACAAAAAAAAAAGAGTACTTTAGTTAGACTTACATCGTTACCAAAACCATAAAAGTAGTCTTAGCAAACACATTAAAGAAACAAAATAGTTTTTCCACAAAAGTTTAATTTTAATAACTTTGTCAAGTTAACTTTTCCGTACGTCTTTCAAGCTATATTTAGAAATCACATGTTAACAGTTTATAGTCCTCGTACGCTCTTCTGCAAATCAAACGAAACATGCAAACAGAAAAGTTAATCAAGCCATCGAAAAAGAATACTATTTATTCCCTCGCCCCAACATATTCTCCCACCAGTCCATCGTAAATTAATCTCTCTCTCTAAAAAAAAAAAAAGAAAAAAAACCTGCGTTGTACGCTGGGGTCAATCATCCGTGTCGGTCGGCTCGTTAGCCAGCCGCATGATGATGATTCGAAACAACAACCGCGCGCGTCGGGCACAGGTGGTAGTGCCGGGCTAGACAAAACACCCACGCGTCCCTGGCAGCGCAACCGCAAAAAATAAAAGAAACCTTCCTCGCTGCACAAAGGGAGAACAAGACGAAGAAGAAGAAGAAGATGAAGAAGAGAGGAGGAGAGGAAAAAAATGCGAGGGGGACGCGTGCGGAGCAAATCTTTTTCTCGTTTTCGGGGGGAGAGAGAGAGAGAGAAAAAGAAAGTAAGCGATTTTTTTAATAAGAGGGGGCCCCGGATAATTCGACGGTTTTCCAGGTGAGATAAGATGCCCCCAATTTGCTGCTGCAGGGAGTTGTATATAGGCGCACGGCCGAGAGACGAGTTAATGAAACGTTACCTTTTGCAGCGTCATTAATTGGGGTGTGGGTTACCTACCCGGGTATTGGGTTATCTCTCGAGAGCTTAAAAAACGTATTTTTATCTGTTTATTGGTGTGCTATTACCCGTATTATTACTTAAGAAATTTAATTTAATTATTTATAGTTTATCGTTGTGAGTATAAGAACCAGTACTTTTTCTTTGGTGGTAAACTGTTACTATAAAAGTAAAGAACTATTATTTATAAATATGTGTCAGAATATGTTTTTTATATACTTTTCTCTCTAGACATCATACTCAAGTGAAAACAACATATAAAAATTTATTATAATCATCTAGACACGTGTAAATCAGTTAATACATTTGATATGTTCATTATATCATGCCTGAAACAGTGTACACGAAAATTTCGCGGTTCCAGCAACAATGACCATCACTTCTGGTAGACAGTGGACAGCGTCCACGTTTTTTTTCAACCTTCCCTCAATCATTTCCGGACCCAAGCACACGCAACATACGTACAACAGCACACACACTGGACGATAAATCCCGCAAAAGAGCAGCTGTCGGGTGCGAAAAATCTGCCGCTGGTCTGATGGTGCTGCCTCTGCACCTGCATACCAGTCGCTCGTTCGTTCGTACGTCCCTCCCCCTTTTATTCGGTCCGACCTTCGTTAAATTCCCTGTCCGCCCCGCATCTCTCCCCCTGCTGGTTCGCGCTGCAGCACAAAAGAACCGAGGGAGGATTTCTCTCTCCTCTTCTCTTCCACCTTGGAACGAGGAGAACAAGAGGAGGAGGAGGAGAAAAAATATATGAAAAAAAAGGAAAGCTGCGGGCAGCTCCTTTATGTAAACACGAGGTCCCGACGGAAAATTATATGACGGAAGGAACGAGGTCGGATCAACACTTATTCTCTCTTCGCACCTAGCGCGAGAGGAAAGCTGCTTACGCTTACGAACCAAAGGATTACGAGGAACGCGTGGCACCGAATTAATCAACACCAGGTATAGGTGCATTCATCACCCATCCCCGTGGATCGTAAAAACCCATGGTCTACGCAAGCACACACACGCGAGCGCTAAAGCATGAATTATTCATGGGATACCGTTGGTGGGTAGCATCTGGGTACCTCAAACCCATTCTCGAATTAAATTGGAACAAAGGGGGGTCAACGCCGAAAAGGCCCGCTGCTGTATGGGAAAAATCGATATCCTCCGTACTAATGAAAATAAAAAAAGGAGAGAGAGAGAGTGTGAGTGCCATGGAGGATAGACTGACTCACCTGCGTGCTCGGCTAAGGCGGCCGCCACCAGCAGCAGCACCAGCACCACCGACGACGACGACATTTCCGAGACTCTCTCCTCGCACTACTCGGTGAACTTAATCAGTTAACCGTTGGACAATGTTAAAACTTAAAAAACCAACAAAACCACACTTAAATAATCACCCGCGAACACTAGTAACCGAACATCGTATCACAAATGAACCGAAAAATTTACAAAATAAAGCACGGGCTGACCGAGGAGAAGGATACGCGGAGCTTGTTCGCGTGCAGCGGGTTTACGACACACTGAACGCCTACGCCACGGACAGTGTTCTAAAGCGACTGCAGCGCCCCGCGAGCTACAGTGTGGGTGAGCCGAGAAGAGAAAAGCAGCAACCAGCAGGTGGGGTGCTACGCGCGCGCGCCGACGGCGAGGAGTTCGCGAGCCGAGCGAGTCAATATTTTGAGGGGGACGACTCCTGCTGCCGCCGCTATCGATTCGGGGGAAAAAAATTCCAGGGGGAGGCGCCGCTCCGAGGAGGTGAGAGGGGGAGGAGGACCCCCCCCCCTCTTTTTTCGGGGGAAAGCTTACTTACCGACCGATCGAAAGTCGCTACTCTTTGATTGTTACACGAAATAGGGACGATCGCTATCGCGGGGGAGGACTATCTTCGGAGGGGGAGGGCTTGCAAGCGGGATTATTTTTTACAGTGCGAAGGATTCAAGAGCTGTGGGGTCGATCGCACTTCGACGGTTGCACTCACGTAGAAGCTTTTCTTATCGATCCAATAACCCTCTTAATCTCCGAGAATTAGCGGTGCTTGCTCCAAATCTCATACTCCCTTTTCAACCCTTTGTCTCGGAGCGTAAGAAGAAAATTTTGTATCAACTGTTTTTGTTCTAGCGGATACTTTTATGCAAATATCCTGTAAATATAATTTCACCGCTGGTTTTACGCAAAATTGAACGTTTTTGTCGAACGTGTTTATTTTGCGCGACAATTATGTGTCCTCAAACAAGCGAGTTTTTTCTCAAGTGAACAAAATTTTGTACGATTTACCAACGATTAGAGCTGATGTTAATGCACGAAATAAATATAAGTTGAAAATTTTTATACAACTTTTTTACAATTTTTATAGTCCATACATCGCTTGTATTTTTCCTGAAAACGAAGTATTACCGTTAAACGTATTCTTTATGTTGTATGCTTTCCCATAAAAGTGTGAAAATTTCCCCAGCGTACTCTTTGTATAATTTATTGACATTTGAAGCTAATGCCAATACGCAAAATAAAGAAAAGATAAAAAAATTTTTGTTTAAAAATTGTTGTCTTAAAAAATATCATGTTTTCATAAAAAACACTTTCGAGAAAAACAGTGTTAAATTACATAAATTTGTTTGGAGCAGACAAAGGGGTTGAAGAAGGTAATTTTGCAATGATTAATTTCGTAATTTAAATTAAACGCATGGAAAAACCAACGAAAACCTAATCCCTCCCGGCGTAAAGCACACAAAAGTTGGCGTAGAAGAAAAAACAAGCCGAGGGTGGGTAGGAACAAGAACGCTCGAATATCAGCCCGCAAACTGGTTCATGGTGTGCCGTGCGAGCTCTCCGCGAGCTGCAGTGGTATTAAGCGTCACGCCACATTCCCATATATAGCACAGAGCAGCTCGGGCTCGGGTACAAAACACAGTTCCACGGAACGCAAGCTCATACATAATGCTGCCCAACGGGAGGGTCTACGGTTTTAAGAGGCTTCTTCTTCTGCTTCTTCTTCTTCTTCTTCTTCTTCTTCAGTGTGCTCCAGTTGTGGTATTTTGTATTTTTATTTTTCACCGGGGCCAGAGAGGGACAATTTTAGATTTCGAAGAAGGCGGCGTTTTTCGGGTAGAGAGCTTGCGACATTATAGTGCGGCCACGTGCGAATACTGCCGCCAGCCGCGGCTCGCGCGTGCGGATTGGGGATGAGTAATTGGCCGGGGACCATCCCTCCCAAGAGAGAGATCTACTTCGGATTTTTTTTTTTTTAATTCCCCGACGGGAAGTAGGTTTATGCCCGGTGTTTGACGAGCCGAGCGTGACTCCGAGAGAAAGAGAGCGAGGGCGGACGGACGGGAGGGAGATAAATGCTGATGGCGCGAGAAATTCTTCAGATAAGAGAAATGCGATTCTTCTATCCCGTGCCCTGCTGCTGCACTCTCGGCTTACTTTCGTCGGCTCGGGTTTACTATCTTGATGCGGATAAATTATGACGGCCCTTTGCTTGCTTTCTTTTTACTCTTTTTTGTCCTTGTTTTATCAAGTGTTCTTTATTTCTCTTTGTGGTGTAATGCATGCGGTTTGAATTGTTCGATTCCGTGAAAAGACAAATAAGATTTTTGAAAAATTATTGTTATCATGCATTAGTCTTTCAATAATTTATGGTCAAATGAAAATTATAATTGGTAATAAAAATTTTAAAAAACACTTATTCTAGCAAAGTAACTGATTGATACTAAATTTTTAAATGAAAACTTTTTTTTTGTCAAAATAAAATTTATTTTTAAATTTAAATTTTAAACTTCACTCATCAAGTAATACTATATTTACTCTATTCATACACAGCACAAGTGTAAAAATGAAAATCATAATTGTTGTTTAAAAATTGTTTATGACTAAAAAATCTTTTTTACAATACTATTTTAGTCTATATAAGTTTAATATTTATACCTTAAGTTCAGTTCTTAGTTAAAAATATTGTACAAATTTCATTTCAAGAAATAAAAAAATCGTATGATTCAAGTATAAAAATACTTCGCTTATAAAATTGATCTTTCTTTTTCCTGTCAAGACCGAAGCTTAAAAAAGCTTCCTCTTGCCTTTACAGATGTTTTTGTAATCAACTCTATTTCATTTCTGCCGTACCAACAGTGCGGCGTACTTTAAAAAGTTTTTAAATAAAAAAACTACCTTTTTAATACACAAATTTACATTGGATAATTAAGAAGAACATCTTGTCTAGCGAGCTCGAGCAACATAGGATCGTCGAAGAACTTGTTGATGGACACGTCCTCGGACAATCCTTTTCTCCTTCTGGTCTTCAACATGAACTCTCTAGCGAGATGCGTGGCGGGTTGTGGCTCCAGAGGCCTAATGGTTATACTTTTGTCGAGAGGATCACCGGGAACGATTTGCCAATGGTGGAACACCGACAAGCAGAAGGCCTGACCCTGGGTGTGAGTTCGCAAATCCGTTTCAAAACCAAAACTATCTATTGCCGGGATGAAAGCTTTTATCGTGTAAAGCGGACTGCCTGGAACTGGAGCGTCCTGAGTTACGTGTCCACGACGTTTAGCTAACACTGTGTACACAGCTGAGACGCAGTCGGCCGGAGCTTGGACCTCGACAAACAAGTACGGCTCCATCAGCCGAGGTGTCGCCATGAGGAAAGCTGAGTAGGCCACCCTACGAGCCGTTGGAATAATTTGTCCACCTGCAATCAAACAATTAGTACTATAAACAACACTTGATATAAATTTAAAAAATATAAACAGTTTATGTGGAGCGAAACGTAAATAACTCAAATTGAGGACGAATTACGATTTTTGCAATCAGCAAGCGAGAGAGAAAAATGTGAAATAATTTATTTTTAAGATTATCAATAAAATTAAAATTTATCATTTTTGTTAATTTTATCGAATAAAAATTCACAAATTTATTCGCTTTGCTGTGACTTTAGCTTGTGAAAGTCGAGTTTAATGACTCTCAAAGTAAAGTAAACATTCTATATATAATCCGACTCTCTTTTTTTTAGGCTCTCCGTAAAGAAAACTCCTGACCCGCGTGTGTGAAATTGAGAGCCAAGAAAAATATACGGGCCGTTTATGAATGAGCTTAAATTAAAAGCGAGACGATTAAAGCCTCCACCGCTCTGCGGAATCTCTCCCGGTCATAAAAATTGATTTTGCTATCATAACTCCTGCTTTCGGCACGGAAGAAAGAAAAAAACGAAATTGGATGTCACGAGTGAATATATAACGTACCTCCTCGGTGCAGCGGCTCGCTCGCGATAACCGCGTCGAGAATTTTGAATTTAACGTTCCTAATAGGCTCCTCGCACAGAGGGCCCTCTCTGGTGCCCCACTGGAAGCCCTGAACAATGGCTTCACGGGCGCTATTCAGCAGTGATTTATCGACCTCCGAGGGCAGAGTGTCGTCGACCAAAATATTCGGGCCGGTAGCGTCCGGTCCGAAAGCCCAAATGCTACGAGCTGCGAGAAGATCCCAGTCGTATTTTTGCTGGAAGAATTCTCCCAACTTTTTTCTGAAATTAATAAACGAAACAATATTAACTTTTATCGAGATTACAAAGATCAATAAATTCGTGTTCATTGGAAAATTTTTGATACTTATAAAAAAATACTATTAGATTAAATATATGAAAAAATTTTGCAAACATATGTAATTTATCATAATTTTGAATAAACAATGTGTATTAAGATTTTACGAAATAAAATATAAAAATTTAAATGTAAACAAAAACTAACATTTTTTCTTAATAATAATTAGATACTTGTTAAGTTCTATTAGTAATGCAATATAAAAATAAAGTACTAACTTATTCCACGTAATTTTGACTTGTTCAGCTTCAATATCTTCCGCCAAACCACGCTCGAGGGGTTCCGCAATCATCGTCAGCTTATTTTTTTTATTTGGCGTCTCAGCGAAACACTTCAATGAACTCGTCTCTACAACGGTTTCAGCGAACGAGACCACTGGATCAGCAACTTTTATGTCGATTTCCGAGTACATGCGCCTCAAATCGTGCATGGCGCAATCCAAATACAACTCGCCGGTACCCAAAACTACGTGCTCTCCGCTCTCTTCGACCCTGGTGCCCAGCAGAGGGTAACTTTTGTTTACTTTACGCAGACCATCCAACATCTTTGGAAGTTCTGACGGGTTCACGGGTTCCACGGCTATTTTGATTATACTTTGAGTGTTGAATTTTAAAGGTCTAAAAATGTGTAGATCGTCGGGTTTTCTTGCGTCGGTAATGGTACTCGTTTTTACTATGGACTTGTCGATTCCTTCGATCAGCACCCAGTTACCAGCGGGAACCTCGCTGAGCTCAATGTTGTACCGAGCCTCGCTTATCCACAACCGTCCAACTGTCATAACACGTGAATCCTCTTCGTCTTGAAGGGTGTAGGCTTCACCTAGTACTGTAACTTGTTGTCCAGCTTCCAAAGTTCCCGACATAACTCTGCCGAGAACTACGAACAACGTGCAGTCGTCTGTGGGGTACATTTTAGAAGAATGAATCATAAGACTTCCCTGCAATCAAGAATTGAGTTTTATTAGTTACAGAAGTTTAAATAATCTTCCATGTTCAACGATCATAATTTTAGTTGTATAATTTACCTGAGGGTTGCACTGAACCATATCTTGTGCAAGTGCAGATTCTATAGGTCCTGTGTAAATATGTGTCACTTTATTTTGTGCATTACTCTTTGGATTAGGAATGTGGGAAACGCACATATCAACGAAACCACACATATCTCCGAAAAATCTTGTACACACAAGCCTTAACAGTGGTCTTATGTTCATCTTCATTTCTTCGGATGTCAGGCGAATGCCTAATTCGTCCAATACTGTAATGAAAAATATATTCATATAGTTGAAGTAAAAATATTTTATCAATAGAATAAGTACTTACCATCGGGTAAAGTCGAATCAACATCTCCCACGACTTGGGCAAATATTTTATAGATAGGTTCTAATATAAACTCAATGAAGCTTCTTTGAGCTGAGTTGTGTGGAGGCTTTTTACTGAACTTTCGAGTTTTGTTGTTGAAATAAGTGTCACCCCATAATCTCTTTGCAAATTCATTTACATTTAAATCAGGATAGTCTTTGGCATACATTGCAGCAAATGATTTCAAAGTGAAACAAACATTGTACTCAGAACTTGCAAAGCACACATTGCCTAGGGCAGGTGAGACAAAAGGTGGGTTCTCCGAATCTGAGTATGTGGAAATTAAATTATTTATCTGATCAATGGTGTGTCGTAATTTATAGTATGCATCTAATGGTGGAAGTTTCAACTCTAGTATAAGTCTATCAATTTTATTAATGCAAACTGTTATTGCTAATTTTTCTTGTAGAGCATGTTTTAACATTCTATCTCCATTTAATGCTATATCATCAGCAGCGTCTACGACCAAAACAGCTCCATCTGATAACCTGATTGCTGCAGTTGCTTCATCAGAAAAATTGACATGACCTGGTGTATCAAAGATATTCATAAGGTAAGATTTTGACTTTACATCGGGTAAAACAAGTGTTACTGGAGAAGCTTTTGTGGAGACTCCTCTTTGTTGTTCTGTGAAGAGAGTATCTGTCCATCTAAAATGTATATTAATCAAAAATTACTGACTAGAAAAGCTAAGTAAGTATATATTTACAAAATATTAATAAATTGAGATTCACGGCATGTGATCTAACTTTAATCAGTAATTTTTCTTACCTCAATGGGCTTTCATCAGTAACTGAGTGCACAAAAGGATGAGTCTGCCTTATCAAACAATCTACCAAGGTAGTTTTTCCATGATGCAAATGTCCCAACAATGCTACATTACGAATTAAGTCTGGTGTATCCATTAGATCTGCCAAATAGTCTATGCTATATGTTGTATCTGGTAATTTCTGTGACTTAATTTGAAACTTTGCTTTTTTAGTTGGTGCAATCAAGGGTTTGTCCAAAGGCTGAGCATCTTCTTCTTGCACTAAAGTTTCAACCTGTGACGATCATGAAAATATTTACTAAAACACAGTAACAACAATCAAATCAGTATCTGATAAATACTCACCTCAGGCCCGTAAACTTCCAAAGCACTGGGATAATACTTTTTGTCTTCATGCAGTACTACTGCCATAGAATTGGACTCAGCATTTTCCCTGGACTCATCTTTATCCTCTTCCATATCTTCGTCTGATCGGTCTCGATCATCCATCTCATCACCTGTGTTTCCATACTCTGGCTCTTCCTCACTGTCGGAGGCAAGTTCTGGACCAATATAGTTACCGAACTCATCATAGTAGTCGGGATCCATATTGTTTATTTACTAAAAAAATTAAATTGTGAAAAACAAATGTGCTTTGGAGTTCAAAAATGGGGTGATATAACCTCAAAACTTGTTTTGATAATTTTAATCACTAAAAATAATAAGAATATAATTGAAAATTTAACACAAAAATAATGGTCAATTTATTTTAACTCAAAATTAATAGTTATCAACAAATAAATTGTAGTAATAACTTTTAAATATGTTTAATTGTACACTGAATCGTACATACCGGGCACACAAACAGTGAAACAGGCGGCCGCGCGCTCTGCTCACTCTGCTTGGCTGCATTCAGCATTGGCTACGGCAGATAGGTAGGCGGATGAATTTTCACAAAGATTCTGGTAGATGTCGCCAGCAGCTCCGTCGAGCAAGCGTTTCGAGTAAATTTACAAATTCAGTCTCTACAGAAAATTAAATTGTTCTTGCACTGATAAAAATGTGTCAACATGATGAGAATGCACTTATTTTTTAACATCTTTAATTTATTCAATTTAATGTTGTTTTATCAAAATAAACAACAAATTTTTGTAATTAAAATTATAAACTTATATTAAATAAATAAATAAATTTATAGTTTTTTAAGTAAGCTCTGTATTTTTAAGTTATTTATTAACGTTTTTAAATCCTAATATGAAGTAAATAAAAATTAATTGTAAGTCTGGAACAATTATAAAGTACGAACGTAATGTGATCTGATCTGCACCAATAATCGATCATTATTAGTTTCATAATATTATTAACTTGACAAATTGTAATTTTTATAAAAAGTTTATAAGATAGAATAAAAATTTTCATTAAAAAAATATTTATCAATAAAAATAAACAACCAATCTTGAAGTTAATCATGAACAAACTCTGACAACTTTTTCTTCCGTTATTCAAGAGTTTTTCAATCCATCCTTCAATATAGATAGATTTTAAATACATAAAAAATTCCATGTTTATGCAAGACCACATTTCTCATGATTTTCCAGCAATCAAACATCAATATGAATTTCCTCATCCATACGGTTCGCATTACGATAATCCTCGCACGAGTCAATATTTTACGATCCATTTGCAATCGCTTATGAGAGTGTGGCTATAGGTTTTTTATGTAAATTCAATTACCATTGTGCTGAAAGAGGTCACATACATTTAAATCAACTTTTTCTAAACGCAACCAACGTCATAATTCAGCTCCACCATAGAAAACAGTCCTCTCATCTTTCAACCAAACAGCATTTTTTCTTTTTTTTGTACAAAATTATGAATCAAACTAAAAAAAAAAAAAAAAAAAAAAAAAAAAAAATTCTAGAAAAGTACAACCGTGTTTATCGCACTTTACGACTTCCGCTGATTAGACGTAGAAGAGTCTCGATTTTTCGACCCACGCCGCGAGGATCCATCTTGACTCGTTCTCCCTCGGATTCATCCGAGCGTTCATCTGCTTCCCTGATCCTTCCCGGCATTCGAGTGGCGTCACTCGCACTCGACTCCGTACTTTAAACCCCGTTTTTCACCCAAATTTGCATGATTCTTCAACCCACGATTTTTGTTAACCATGAGTTTCAAAAACATATTGCAGCGAACTCCTGCAATAAACAACATTTTTTTATCAGAGCGTTGGCCCTCTAAACCAATCTACATCGTCGCGAATGGAAATGAATTAGTATAGAGGCCATAGAATAGAATAGTTTCAAAGGGAATTTTCGGGGAGAAAGTTTTTGGCGAGTACATAGAAGTAGGAGAGAAAACTTTTCCATCGTGCAGTGCTGCCGTCGTCTTCTTCTTCGCGGTGTCGGTGGGCTAGCCGCGGCGCAGCGCGGTATCGACCTCGATGAGTGAAGTGGCGCATGCGCTCTGACACCCCCTCTAGTTACCCAAGCCGTGCTTCGTTTTTGTGTGGAAGATACTGAAGTTAAATCTCCCCCTTGCTCATTGTGGCACTTTTCTAAGCTTCACTGGAGATTTTTATTCTTTTTTTACACTGGGATGTGGGGTTTTGTATTTCAGGGTGTGGCTTGTTTCCTCTAGGGACGTGTAAACAATTTTATGGATTTTTAGTCTTTGTTGTTGTTACTTTTATTGTTAATGAAAGAGAATGGAAAAAGATATAATTAAAAGCTTGGCTTGGGTGGTAATGTGTAGTATAGCGTAAAAATTAATCAAGATTTTTAATTCATGGCTATTACTTGAGTGATTGCGTATATTTAATTCAATTTTATTCGATTGATTGGAAATCATTTGTTTAAGGGATTTAAGATTTATTTTGTTGTTAGTGATAGTTTAAGGGATTTGTAGCTGTCACTATTGCAACACGAAAATAAAATTTTTTTTAATAATGAATACTATTATACTACACTCAAAATATCTTAGCGATCAGTCACTGTAAAAAAATGTTAAAAAAGTACTATTAAATGTGACATTGCGATAGAAAACCTCAAAATAGCAATTTATTATAAAAAATCAGGCATTTCTATGAAAATATCAATGAGCAAACCAAAGAATCCCAAGCCACGAAACATAAAGAAAATGAATGCTTGATACGTAATTAGTGAGATCTTTTACATAGCCCATTTATGAATTAACCCTCGCCACAGCTTTCAGAACTATTTCCTAAGGCCAACTTTTCAAAATTTTTACCAAATCCTAATAAACAAACCTCTACCATCCATTTTTGCATCCCAATTAAAGCTTCCTAAGTTTCACCTATTTCTCCACAAATATTTATCTTACCGCGATTCTGTGACTTCCCCATGGTAGCTAATAATTTCGTGCAACCAACAACACCCCACACACTTTTCAAAAAACAATAAACAATTGGAAAATTAAAATTTTTTGTTCGACGAATGCCGCGTTCCGAAAGGGACGCCAGTGGGCGGAGCCAAAAGTCGCTCGGGCTCTCATTGGCCAGGGCTCGAGGGCGCGGCCGACTGCCATTTTGACGCACGCTACACGCCCCCAAACGTCGGCGTTCGGTGTCCCTCGGATGGAAATTTTTGTTCTCTCGCCATCGCAACGTCCAAATTTCGAGCCCCGAATTCCAAAAACATGACCTCTGGAGTTACTCTCGGACCTCGGGTAAGCAAGCCCTGCTGAGCCAATCGCCGTCGGCCCTCGTTCTTTGTTCACGGCTCGGATCGCAAGGTATTTCCGGGGAATCTTTCACACCGTACTTCGTCGGCAGATAATCAGTTACCCAATAAACAACCAAAGCCTTCTCGTTGTTTTTTTAAATAATCAGTTCGACGATTAGTCGCGTACGCGGTTGTCGCCATCTGGCGTCGAGGCTCGCGCAAGCGTGTCATTATTCAACCTCTCATTGCCTTGGAGTAAAACTCAGCACTCCCGCATCGCGAGCTCCGAGCACGTCGTCTCTTTTGTGTATAACGTAATGTCAAAACCGCAATCACGCGAGTATTCGCCGCCGTGTGTATCATTTTACGGTGCGATCCTCCTCGAGCGTGACGGGTGCATGCAGTCTTCCGAGCGTGAGCTATTTCGAGCGTCCCGTGTACGGCGTTGCTCCAACTAAAAAACAAGAAGAAAAGGGTTTTTTTTTCAACAACTGTTTAAAATTCACACAGCCAGGAAGACGATAAGCGACCGTGGACACGCCTACTTTACGATAATGAGCTTGATTACGTTGAAAGCGTATTTGTTGTTTAATAATGCGCGCACGGGGTTCAACGCTCGATACGCGGCTCGATTAAGAGCGACTGTCCAAACAAACTTCGTACGTGATTCATCGATCCCCAAATAAACATTCCCCGATATCCAAGTGAAGAGAAAATGAAAAAAAAAGGCATAATCGTTGCATTACGTAACGCCCCCCCGAAAATAGTACTCAGTCCCGTGCGGCGCCTGCTTATCTGAACGATCTTCTCGCCACCTCGGTTGATTTAGCTCCCTCCATTAAAAATAACCCGAGTGATCGCCCCAAGGCCGCGTCTGCAGGAACGGCTAAATCCGCGAGTCGCCTTCTCTTTCTGATAAGCCTTGAGGAACGCCGTCGCCGCGGCCGCCGCTATCGTCCGCGCACGAAGGCATACAATATGCATGAAGTGACGCCGAAGAGAGAGCGCATGCGCACGGGGCCTGCGTCGTCGGTTGGTCGGTGGTGTGCGTGCCGCCGCGCCGCGGAAGAGAAGAAGCAGAGCCTGCAGATCGATAATTGCAGGATAAATCAGTCGAACCGAGGGAGGGGAAGGGCGATCCGGGGGGGGAGGGGAGGAGAGGGAATCGAAAATTCCACGACGGGGCTTTTATCGCACCGGAGGCGATTCTTCTTCCACGGACGGACACACGATACACTCCCACCCACGACAGGACGACCGAGGGCGCATGATACCCTGTTGCGCCGAGAGCGGGTTTAATGGCCCGTTTTTTCGCTCGATAAGCGTGAGGATTGGAGGTGCTTTGTTTCGAAGTAAGATGTCCGACTAACGGATGATGTAGTATTTTCACCTGGTTTGAGGAGGTTTTCTACAAGCTTGAGCGATTAACAAGGTCGATTTAAAAAAATGATCTTGTTGAAATTTTAAGTTTATTAGGAGGTAATTTAGAGCGGAATTATAAACAAAAGCGTTTAATAAAAATGGTCTGTCCGAATTACAATGTTTGATTTGGAACCTTTTTTACCTGCATATTTCTTGAAAGTCAATTAGACATACTTACGAACGTTAAATTGATATAGTATTAAATTTTTAGAATTTGAAAAGGTCCATAGACCTCTTGACCGAAGACCAAATTTTTTACAATAAACTGCTTTTGCTGTACATTTACTGATTGCGACATTTGACCAATTATTTATTTGTTTTTATTTTTGTTTAAAAATTTTTAAAAGTTCATTCATACATTGATACAGTATACAAGAGTCCGGATAATATTAGTATTCATCTCAACACAGCAAACCAAAATTAATCAATCATCGAATTCAACTCCAGTTTAAACAGATTACATTCTTCATGTAATGAAAGAAATGACAAATCCAACCAAATCGTTTTGTATTAATTTATACACATAACTTTTGTGTGTGAATTTTTTTTTCTTCCCGAGATACGGTTTCGCATAAAATAAAATTAACTATTCAATTTTTCACGTTTGAGAGCTCCAGAAAGCCTGTAATTTAAAAAATTTTAACGAAAATTTCTGTACGATATGTATTTAGCTTACAGAAAATAATATCTGAATTTTTCTAAACTAAAATGCTGTCAATTTTGCAATTTTTCTTTACATTATAAATAATAATACCCGCGAGAGCGGTACAATGATGTCCAAAAATTCTTCAATGACCAATGAAGCTTGTATATGTAACGAATTCAAAAGAAATCATTTCAATAATTCATGAGTAACTCCATTCTTCTCGAGGCGTTACGCACTTAGTCCACTTGAAAAAGACAATAAGACAACTAAAAATACTTATAAAAAACTCTGAGTTGATCGAATTACAAAATTAGGGTCAGTAAATTATCAAAATTGTCCCAAAAAGCAAAAATAATCTACATAATTCGTCGATTAGCTAGAGAATGTTATATTAAGTCAAAATTTTCATTCTTTGAGTATAAAATTTAATATTTTAACGTATTATTTTTGCTACATGCGAAAAATAGAATAAGCGCGCGTCGTACTTCAAATATAAGATTGTCAAATTGAGAGTTTGAAAATTTCAAGAAGCACGCCTTTAAGAACTAAGAATAAATAATTTTTTATATATAATCTTTTTGACACTTCTTACTACATAAAAAATATAAGATGCAACCCAAAAATAAGCTGAGATTTCATTAATAAGTATGTTAATAAGTGCGTCGTGCATGATTTGAATTCGGCCTGATAAGTTTAAAAGGCCCGTCTTATTAAAAATAACTTTCATATACGCATATGAACTTTCGATTAATACTAAAAAAATCTTTGACACAGACACTTTTTTCTTTTACGGATAAAAAAGGTGAAAAATACATAAAGGGAAACTTCTAACAGAATCACTCATTATTCGTGAATTACTCTTAAAAATTTTGAATTTGAAGAAAACGCGGGATTTTACTTCTTCAATGAAGTTTATTTTAGAAATCTTTGATGATAAATATATCTTCAAAGTTAACATAATTAGGCTGACATTTTTGTATTAATTTTAAATTGAAATGTCATAAAAGTAAAATGATTCTGATGCATAAATATAAAGACAACTTTAGCTTCAAATTTTTCCACGAATTATATTCGGGTTATTCGATTGTGCAGAGCGGCATGAAACATTTGTACCTTTTAAGTAAATTTCAACAAGTCAGTAAAAAAAAAAGTCTCGAAATTTTCATTACAGGCAGGAAACTTGCAGGGGGTAGATGAATTTTCACTTTTTATTTTTTAAATTATTATAAATTTTCGAAAAATATTCGAGAAATACAGGTCGACACCGCGGTCTGAAACAAAATGGAACTGATTTTTACGTTGCTTTTCAAAATTATAGGATTGGCAAAATCTGCTTATTTCTTTATACTTAATTTACAAAAATTTGATAAAGTCGGAATCCTACGTTACCATCTCTGACAATTGCATTTTTGAAAATATAAATAAATTTCAGGAAAAAACTCAAATCTAGTATGACTGGTGCAGTATACGTTTACAAATAGACCATTTTCAAAGCAACTTTCTTATAACTATGTAAACTTTCTTATAATTATGAGTAATGTGTTGCACAGTCATTGATTCATTGATAATAAAAAAGTGAAAACCTGAAAGTTAAATTCATACTAACCTTTTCACCTTTATTATAATATAGAAACGCTACAACTGTCGTCTGAGAATCTTGAAAAACCGTAAAAGCTGTAAAATATAAGAGAAACAAATTTTTCGGAGCATTGTCGATGTCAAAAGCTGTCATTTATTTATTATAGCTATTTGGCATTAAATTATAAAAATAACAGATATATGAATAACGATATGTTACTCAACTTGTGTGTGAAGTTGTACATCCAGATAGCACGCTATCGCTCGGTATCTTACGCCTCGAGTATCAACAACTCTCGATGTAAATGTACAACTTCACACACAAGTTGAGTAATATATCATTATTCAACAAGATTATGTAATTTGGTACTTTGATAAAAATGCGGCTGTAAATGTACCCTATTATTCAACGCTGCGGTGAAAAGAAATAAAGATTAAAAGTATCACTTCTACCGCGTATTTTACACGTCAAAATATACCCATTACATGGTCGAGTTGAATAATAGTACATATCGACACTAGTGCCTAAAACAAGGCAAAGTTTTTTCACACGGCGCGAAGTTATCGCACGAGCGAAGCGAGTGTGATAGCGCATGCGCCGCGTGAAAAAACCTTTGTCTTGTTTAGGCTCCAGTGTCGATATGTGCTTTATCGAATCGAGTGGCTAAAACATGACAACTTCAGGTCGTGCGTAGAAAAATATTTTAGCCACGAATGCGATAAAAAACTATTTTTCACCGCGGTTTACTTTTGTACGTAGAATTAATTATCCGGACTTGAAACGATTTCTTTAATTTTTTACGATAGAAATTTATGAATTAGAAATTAAAAAAATAAATTATAGTTTTTATTTCATTTCTTTGATAGCTAAAAAAAAATATTGTAATGATTTTATTTTTAGTGGAACGTAAAAATGATGTAATTTATTCTCCGATAGTCTTATCGTTTCATTACTAATTTCGTTGACTCACTGCCTTGGTCGTAGATTTCAGCTTGTCAAAAAAAAAAAAAAAACAAAAACAAAAAAAACATAAGAGAATTATAAAGAATGGGTTATGGATAAATAAATTTCAAAATGAATCGAATTGAATAAAAATCTTTTTATTAACATTAAATGATATTAATACACCATTTATTGTTCTCCTAAGACTTATTTGTATTTTATAGGATATCTGTGGGTAAATAAATTAATAGGTAGATTACACGTGAAGAGAATATTTATTGAATATTGATTAATGTGTTGGTGTAGAGATCGCAAGGTACGCAGTAGGTAAAACATAACAATAAAATTAATTGGTGAAATTGTAAGTAGTTTTTAACTTAATACCTTTAACAAAATAAAACGTAATTTACATACATAATACCCACACGTGTTATATACTATGACACATGTTTCGCTTAAAGAAATAACAATACATACCCTCCGAAACGACACAAAATAAATCTTCTAATTAATGACCATTCAGTAGTAATCAATAATGTTACAATATTTTATAATAAATAATAATGATTCATAAAAGTTACTGCTTACGTTTACATCATGACTACGAAACTGAAAATTGCACTAATAATGATAAAAAATTCTATAATATTTTAACGATAAATTATATGATACATACACTTATAAAAAAGTCATGAAAATAATATATTACTCTTTTATACAAAGGTTTTTTTTCAATGGATTTTGGAAGCTCCGGGATAACAATTATCGTGATCTACTTTTTTACAATGAAAAACTCAATTTAAAAAAAGACTCGGGTACGAATTTACAACAAACTGATCAAATTGAAAACTTATTTCAGGATTTAATTAAAAACTGGAAAAACACATTAATCTTAAGTCGATTATGATAACAACTTATTTTTTGATTTTGTTGAAACGATTATAATCGTTGATTATTAAGACACATAAATTGTCTTTATTTAAATTATTACAGGACGTACCACGTACATTATGAATGTGTTCAGTCTATACAATCGATGGGTTTACGATTAGAAAGGCGTAACCTGTTCCATTTAAAATAGGCAGTTTTTAAAAATTATATTTTCATTTTTCAATACGCTCAGGAAAAACAGAAATTTTAATTTTAGTGTTGAAATTAGAATAGAAACATTTTTTTAAATTATTTAATAACATATAATATAATAAGAATTAATATAAAAATAAATTGTGCACACCTATAAGAGAATAAAGCTTTGGTAAATCATCCCTAAACGTATATTTCTTTAAAATTAGAATGTAAAGAATATGTTAGTATAAACTAAAAAATTAATTAGAACGTGTAAAGCAATAATTTCTTTTTTCTTTTTTGGTTTTATAGCCTCCAGGAAGTAACAAAATATTAATATTGCACTCGGTTATCGATATATTAAACACGGTTTTGAATAAATAATTTTAAATAATTTTTTCGATGAAAATCGTGATAAAAAATAACATTAATAATAAAAAATTGTTTATGAAATTGGTCCAAATGATATCGAAGATGACGGTGATCGTTTTTTATTCATCTAAATTAAATTCCCAACGAATGCATACGCGTATAAATTGCACTAAACATTGCACGTCTCGTTTCAATTTATTTTCAGTTTTATTTATTTTATTTTATTTTTTTCTTTGGCATCTCTATAAGGAGTACTTACTGTTTTTAGTTGCAGTATTTGCAAAGAAAAGACAATCGACTACTTTTATAGTAAAAGCAATTTTCAAAAATTTTTAAATTATGCATACGAGTTCTACAAACAAGCTGAAAAAACACAAGTATTCAAGGAAATTTGGTTCGTTTATGTAGGTAGGATGATCTTTTCACTGCTTCTGCTGTACGCGAAGTTTTGCCTGTCTATATGTGTTTATTACTTATCACTCATATGCTAATCGTTACTTGCATCTGGCCCGTTTATATATGTATGTATATAGGATATGATTAGTACCAGAACAGTGTAAAAATGTTTAATAACTCCACATCTAACACGATGGTTTTTTGAATTTTTTTTTTTAATCTTTTTTGAATTTTTTTTAACAAATTTTGAATTTTTGACATGCCTGGAGGGACATTATATTACTTGGTAAAATATATTTAGTTTATCAGAACTCGGCCTTTGATGGTATACTTTGTTTAAAATTGGTTTGAAGGAACTATCAAACTTACACTGAGAAAACGATCCTCTTGAGACAAAGGGAATCCTTTTGTCGCAAAAGGAAAATAATCTCAAAATAGACCCTTAAATGAAATCCTTTTGTTTCAAAAGGAAAATCCTTTTCTAGAGAAATCCTTTAGCTAGAAAAGGAATTCCTTTTGAGGTAATTTCGTTCAGCGAATAATTAAAAATGCTTATAATAAAAAAAAAAATTACTTTTTCATCCTAATATTAGCAAAGCATGCTCACAATATTCTTTTAATGCTGAAAAAATACTAGTGCACTCTTTAAAAAATCCTAGTCAAATTCTACTTGACCTGGAATCGAACCCGGGACCTTTGAGGTAGAAGTCGCGTACTCTGCCGCTGAGCCATTGTACCTTCGTAATAATTCCATAATAAATGGTCTATATAAATAAAAAGCGGCTTATAAATAAATAAATGAAGTGTTAAAGGGATGCAAAGTCACCAATTCGGAAAATCAACTATTTTTTTTATTTTACTTCTGCCTTTATTTTTTTATTTTTTTTTTTTTTACGTATTAAAATAAAATTTAAGAAAGAGATTTTGTCAGTTGCCGAGTAAGGAAATATATTTTTAAATTTAAAATCTCAAAAGTTATAGACTGTTTTTAAAATCAATTTATTTATTTATTTATTTTTTTTTTTTTTTTGAAATAAGAAAATGTTTAATCCTTGTGAATAAATATTTTTAACTTAAATATAATAAAAATCAAGTTTAAAATTATAATGAACTTTACTTCTATTATTTATTATAATTTTTTTATTTCGTTACATTTTTTTAAAATCAGTCAAAAGGAAATCCTTTTTGCAGCAAAAGAAAATCGTTTAGAAAAAAAAAAAAATTTTGAAAAATTTTCACGAAATTATATCAAAAAGAAATCTTTTAACGGTAAATGCAAATATGCATTACTGCAAAAGGATCCTACTAAAAGGATTTTAATTTTGCGTCAAATACAACGGATTTTACGGCAAAATTATTTTACTTTTGCAATAGAAGGAATTCAACTTCCCGCAAAAGATTGATAGTCAAAAGGAAAGTAATTTTGTCGTAAATAGACCATTTTTCTCAGTGTATAGGAACAAGATTGAAAATTACGGTTCTGCATTAGAACTTTTCAAATATTTTAGTAATATATTCAGTACTTCGTTTGCTATTAATTATGTCTTAAGCTACCCTCCAAAGCATATCTTTTGTTTCAATTAAATTTAATAATTTCGTATATAAATTTATCGTACGCTATGCGTAGAACTTGATTGTACGCACGCCTCGAAAAATCTGCCTACGCAAAAACGAGTCCTACGGATAGAATACGTTTAAATATAGTATTGTACATGTGAGTTAAAGTGATTTTCTCCTCCTGTGGCCATTTGCACATGGTTCACTCGTACAAAAACGATCTACGAGGAGGGAACCATTTTAACGCACTTGAATGATAATATACTATTACATTCTTTCACATGGTAAAATTCATATAGTCTAAAAATTAGTCTTTAAACGTTTAATTGTGACAAAATTTATGACGTCCCATTTATAATGTCACCATATATTTAATTCCCAAAGATTTTTATAAAATCTTATTGTTAATAAATTTCACGTTCTTCCGGATACACTTTACGATATCCATTTTTTCATTCAAATGTTTTTAATTTATTTTTTTGATTATTAAAATTTTTGCATTTATTTACAAATATTAGATAATTTAAAAATAATTTTTATGTAAAGTTAATTGTTAAATCATAATAAAAAATATTAAAAGCTTTAAGAAAAAATTAATAAATTTTTTTATGTAGGTACGATCAAGTTTAATGAACACGTAAAAGCATTGTTACTCACTCTTACTTTTTTGAGGGAGCTAATACGTAGCTCCTGCATGATATACTTATGGTAAGACATTAAATGACCGATCTCATCCGAATTCCGTTCGTCCGAACGAACATGACAGAATGATAAATTTAATCGCCTAGTTCTCAGCGACAGTGGAATTAGTTCAAACTATAAAAATCTTACTTTAAAATATTTTTTTTCTTTCTTCTCGCAAACTACAATTATGAAAAAAAAAATAATAATAATAAGAATTAATTCAAAACTAATGCATAAAATTTTATGCAGCAATCACCACTTTGTTAAATACGTAGTCTATATTGCACATACTAACACACCAATTTTTTTCCCTTTATTTTAAAAAACATTCGACCTATTATCAGTTAACAAAGGAAATTCCCACACTCTTACATAACACATTTTTCTATAATCACAAGTTGATGTCTACAGACAGTAACTCAAAGGAAGCAGATAAAAAAGAAATTATTATCAACAGCTAATTTAAATGCGAATTTATTATACTTATGGAGGTTGATGAACGAGATTGAAGAATCCGGTCCTTTGATTGCGATACTGAGAAGCGACGACTGCCGATGGATTGGGTATGTGTCGAACGCCAATGTTAGGTTTGATTTTGAGCCCGAACCCTGTAATTCTTTGATGAGGTTGAGGTATCTTGAGAGCCACTTTAGCAGCCGCTCTGTTACCGTCCAACCCCGGGACACCGAAAAAGTTATGTGGTAACTTTGATACATCAACTAGAGGCACAGTTATGTCACTGGTCAACGATACCGCAGCATCTGATAAAATTCGTAAATTTGATTCTGGTTTTTTGCCTTCTTCTTTTGATTTATCTGCTACTAGTTTGTTCCTCAGAATTCCGACCGGTCTGTCGTCAGTCTTTCCTTTGCTAGATGTCACCTCCGGTATACTTGACGACAAGTCAAGAACTTTTTCCTTAGCAACGTTCGAAGGGCTACTCAGATCTAATGGTGACTCATATTTGTTTCCTATCGTAAACGCATTTGGAGCGAAGGTTACATTTGATCGCTTAGCAGTTCGCAGAGGTGTTAATGGAGGAGGATCTTTTCTTTTAAGACTGTTCGGAATCGGAGTTGGACTTCTAACCGTTGACGCCGAAGAACTGGAAACTGTTGCGTTCGTTTCCTTTGAAGTTGACATAATACTTTTCAAAGTATCGCGCATTTGTTTTTCCGCTAGTAAACTACGAACTCTATTAGCCTTGCTCTCACGTAATTGTTTTTCGAGTTTTTCTCGTTCATTTGACGGATCCTTTTTGTCAGAGTTAGGTTGAGGACTCTGTGTTTGTTCTTTTCTGGCCTTGTTGGCTTCACTGACCGCAACTAAACCCAAGTTACGCAGAACTTCTACGTTCTTCGGAATTTCTTCAACTTCTAACTCTTTAATTTTAACACTGGCAATTGAATTGGAAACCTTTTCAGGTTCCGAGGTATTACTTACTACTTTCTCGGGAACATGAACGGTTTCAACCTTTTTCTCGACTTCTTGTTTGTAAGAATAATTTCTATCTTCGTCTGATCGAGGGCTTGTTTTGTGACTCTTCGATAATTTATGTTTGTGAGAACTTTTCGTCTTGTCCTTTCGACTTGATATCTTATCCTTTGCTTTATCATCATCGATAGTGCTGGATGTAATCTTAGGTGGACAAGGAGTCAGACGGACTTTCAGCTTCAATAAATCTTCTCTTGGAGTTGTCGTTATTTCGGCTATAATTTTGTTCTTGCGTTTTTTACGTTTATGCTGATGCTCCATTTTTGGTAACTTGCCCGGTTTTAGGCGGTTCTCGGAAGGATACGGATCTGGAGCCCGCATTACCGGTGTGACTTCGCAACGGGGTTTTTTAAGTTCAAAGTCCTTGGAATTGGAATACTGGTCGGTCACCATTGACGGGGTAGTTGAAATTGATGTTCTTATCGCGGGTTTGGGACTGGGAGGTGGTGTTGGTGGCCTTTGGATATTTTCGATTGCTTGATTACTGCTATTAACGTTATTGGTCGTAGTATTAGTTATACTGGATGGCTTGTTTGAGGTAGGCTCGACAATTCGACAAATTCGATATAGAAGTTTCATCGGAGCTTCCTGCAATGAAAAAACAAAAATCCACGAAACTCGCGTGTGAAAGTGGACAAATACTTGGCTACTTGAAAAACATTTTTCAAATCTTAATTTTTGCAAACAATTCTCCAAAATCTCAAAAAACGCAACTTTAAAATATATTCAGGATGTTTTTTCAGTTTATTAATATTCAGAACATTAATAAGAAACTATTTTAAAGGTCCTATGAAGAATCCGTGTTTGTATGTACGAAATCTGAGAAACTTATTACTGGATACAAAGTATTAAAGTTTACTCTTAAGCAGGCAAAAGGTAAAAAAAGCTTTATTGAAAGTTAGATTATACAAAAAATTAAGTGAAATTAGACAAAGAGCTATTCTTGCGCATGTGAATATCAAGATTTAATGTATAAAAAGTTATATAACTAAGACTGAAAAATATTTATATGTAAAGAAAAAAATTCTTACCCTTTTCCACTCGAAGATGCAAGAAAGGTCCATCAGTGTCCAGGAAGGATTCAAAACTTCCAGTTCAACTTTTGACCGGGGTCCCTTGACTTCATACATGACCTCAATCTTGCTATTTCCACTAGGCTGACCCTTCCCTTCGATGTCATCCCAACCTCTCTTCAACATAAGAAGTCTCGTCAAGTGTCTTACCGTGACACCGGCCGGACACTTGAGGTATCTCGTTGAGCCTTCGCCCGTAGAGTCCGAATCGCTCAGGCTCAAACTTACGAGTTCGTCGGAGCAGAGGTCGGGAGCACCGATCGGAGGCTGATTCAGATTGGAACACTGTGGATTGACCTGCCGGAAATGACGGCGCCTCTCTAATTCAGTTTTGAATAAGCTGGGTACCATTAGGTAGACCAGCTTTTGGAGACCAACGTCTGGCGTCAGAGGTCCTTGGGCAATAGCGTTACACACCGGGCAATTTTTCGGACCATTTTTCAATCTGCGTACAATGCAACCCCGGCAAACTGTAAACACAAAAGCAAACAAAAATTTTCTTCAGCCTCAGTGGTAAATCAATTCCAAGAGAAACTCTATTGGTACAGGAAATTATGTACTTTTGTGTGGGAGAAAAACATTGAGGTGGAAAAAAAAAAGAATAAATTAGCAAGTTTGACGCAAATGTGTTTGCGATAATATACTAACAAGAATGCAGGCATTCGACGAGCGTGGTGGCGTCAATGAGGTAGCCACGGCAAAGCGGACACACGATGTGGTCGTTCAGGTCTTTGACGCGTGGCTTTTCCCTCTTCTTATCTGAGCGTTCCTTGGAACCGGCAACGGCCCGGAGCTCGTCGCTCGTGCAGCCGGTTACCCCCGACTGGCTTCGTGACTGCGCCATCGTTCTGGAACAGAGAAAAACAGAACAAAAAAAAAAAAATTTTTTTTTACTTTAAAAGTCGCACACACAAATATATATAAAAATAAATATTGTGCGGAATCATGGCGGTACCTCATTTTAGTTGTTGGGAATTTCAAAACGGTTTTTTTTCTGAGTCAACTATCTTAACTGCCGGCCTGTACGTAGCGTCACTTTTATCATGTCTCGTGTGGGTGAATGCTTCAAAATACAAAAAAATATTTTGAAGAACAGTTTAAGTTAATGTCATTATAATGAAGCAAACGATTAAAACTTTATGGGCGGTCTATTTAAATAATTGCTCTAATTGTTTGCATGCGACGTTTCTACTTCAGCATAAATTGTGAGCGTGATATTGGTTTTTTCTACTGTGGGAAAATCAACAGAACTCAAGACGATAATCGAGAAAAAAATTGAAAATGAAGCAAAGTTTTAATAAAAAATTCAGTTGTTAGTGACATGCTTATAAATAGTGATGTGATAAAAATAAACTAAGGATAATTTATTTTTTAGCGAAATCTTCATCGCAACTATGGTATCATGAAATTATTGTTTGCCCTATTTGTCTGACAGAATTTTTCATCAATGAAAAATAAAAACAATGTCAATCGTTTGTTTGTTTGTTTGATTATGCATTATTTGCAATTTTGACATTGGTTACATAGATTTTCAAGTAAGTCATGTATTTACGAATAACAAAGATCTAAGTAAACATAATTGCAATTCAATACATAATTGCACTCAATAGTTTTTCGTAAACTTCAAGAGCAACGGTTTACCGTGAACGTAGAAAACTTTTGTCGGACAAACAGCAGCAAACCATCGCCCGTTACATAAATTTTTTTCTTCTAATATTCTCAAATCGTTCATCTCGCATTGCATAAACACGAATGAAAAAACCTGCAATCACTGCAAAAAAATTTCGTCCCTCCCCCCGTCCGCTCGTCGTCACGCATACCGCGTCTAAAAATGCAAATCGCAGATCGCCTAATTTTTATTAAAATTACAGGCTCGGAGCGTCCACCCACCCAAAAAGAAAGCGCCTCGGAACAAAGGTCGATTACCATACGATTAAGACTCGCTCATCGGTTTTAAATTTAGCCCCGCGTACCGCTCTCTCGCTAAGGTATATAAATCCTCCGTAATAAAAGAAGAAGAAGAAGTATCAAGACACACTTGCACGTAGTGATTCTATATATAATCAACCGGTGATTTGGCGAGGGGCCGCTGCCTGCTAGCAGCCGAATTGATGCAGCGGCGCGAGGAGGATGGAAAAGAGCAGAGCGAGCGCCCGCCGCCGGATATTATCGAGCGATGCTCCGTGTACATAGATATAGGATACCACCGTGACGCCCCCCCCCCCCTCCTACCCCCCGTATAACCCTGTCTGCCTGCATGCGTGGGCGCTGCATATATATACACACACCGGTACAAACAGCTGGCTTCGGGCGCACGATGCACTTTATCAATTAAGACGACGCCGTAGTAGTACTACTAAGAGAATTCTTTCGATAAGCACTAAATGTAGGTGGACGGGAAACTTTGATTGACCGTTGCGGGGCCTGCATCGATAAGTTGGGATTATTTTTTAAAGTAGCCTGATAAGAGTGATTTGTTCGATTGCGCGGTGAATGCTCAGGAAACTGTTTATGAGAATTGACGTATAGTAAGTGCCGGTTTAGTAGTGATTTGAATGTATTTTATACTAATTTGTGACATTTATTCTCGTGCAAGGATTTTATAAATTAAAATTTTTTTTTCTTTTTTTGCCTGTTGATGGAATAATAAACAATGATGAGATTTTTCATACTAATTATAGAATCTCGTATAGGTCAGTAATTATTTTGGTTAGAATTTGATAAAAAAAAAGAATGACAAAAATTTAATTCGAAATGTTAAGATAAATTCTTTCGAAACAAATTATCTCTTTGATGATTCAATTAATTATGATGATTAAAAACTGATAATTTTTACAGGCTGCATTTTGAATTTTTTACAAATTATAAATGAATTTAAGAGATATCTGTCCTATTATGATTACTGATTATTTTAATAATTTATTCCTTTATTATACAAATTTTAACTAATACTTTCATTAAAGCTTATTTCGTCAATTCATCTATCAAATATTTATTTGGATATATATTGGTTTTCCATTAATACAATACATGTATCATCAAGGATTATCCGTCAGTTAATTTGAAATGAAACAAACAACTCGACCCTCTTCGTGATTAAGCTAGAAAATACATGCAAAAAAAAAAAAAAAAAAAAAATCAATAATTTAAAGATCCAAAAGTAAAAAACAAGTCGCGTCGCTAGGATCTCGAAAATAAACCCCGCGCACGGTGAATTGTTTATGAGTAATTGAATGTCGAACCGGTGTTCTATTTGCGGAGTACATAAATTATTTTTCGAATTTTATAGGCCGCCGCAAATTCAAAATAGCTCTTACCCATGCCCACCAACATCTCATCCTCTCCCAAAAAATAAAAAAATAAAAATTTATTTTATTTTTTTTTACCAACTCACCCGTCAAAGTAGGTTCGTGACACTAGTCGCGCAGCGGCACTCCGAAATTACACGCTTTTTTGAGGTCACCCGCGAGCGGTAATTTATTTACGAGCCTATTTCCTTTGCCGCCAGCCAAGAAGAAAAACCCCCCCAGAGTCCATCGATTTTTTCGTCATCATCGTCGCACCAACAAACAAAATAAAAAATAAAAAAACCGCCGCTGCTCACAATTACGTACTGCAAAAAGAAGTCAAAGAAAAAAAAAAAAAAAAAAGAGCCGAGGCATTTAAAAGTCACGTGCGTGAGAGCGAGCAAGACGCCTGCCTGCTCGTCCGGCAGCTATCGTCCCGTAGTTACGCACGAGGCCAAACGGCGCGTGCTCACGCTTCAATTGCCCCCCCCCCCCCACCTCCCCCTCCTCACTGATTAAACGCTGTATATCGATACACAGCGGCGATCTCCCGCGAAAAAAGAGAGCTCGGGGATAGTGTGTCAAAAGCCGCACTGGCCTGCTCGCTCTCTCTCTCTCGAGCAAGAGAGCGAGAGAAAGAGAGAATAAAAAGAGAGCAGCGAACTGCAGGCTTTGCGAGCAAGTCGAGTCTCTCGCCAGCGTCGAGGTAAAACGAGAAAGCAGGGACGTGGCAGAGCCAGGCAGGCAAGGTGGCGAGACGTGGCAGCAGCGCGCGCGAACTCGGAAGATCCGGCAACGTCGCCCTCGGGTCGACTGACTGAAGAGAGAGAAGGAAAAAAAGAGGAAAATAACTCACTTGTTATGTACGCCGCCAGCTGAAGAATCCCGCTCCCCCTAGGACACTCTTCCCGTGGAGGACGTACCTCCAGGAGTCCAGGACGGGTTTCTTCCTCGTAGATGGTCGATTCTCTAGTACTCCGGAGGACGATGGACGTAAATCACACGACACACGGCCGCCGCGCAGCGAAGGTATCTAGCTTGGCGAGCTCCGCGAGCCGAGGCGAGCACCGCTGGCTGCAGCAGCGCGAGTGGGGAGCCCGCCGCAGCCTCGGTATCGACCCCGCCTAAGCCCCGCCCGCCGAGTCACGAGACCTGCCGACAAACGCCGAGGAGCGCGCACTCCTCTCATTTTGTCCCCCCTCCGACGGCTACCCTACCCCTCCCACGGATTTTTTCAACTTTTTTTACGTCGCTGAGTACCTTCTTGCCGCTTTTTTTTATGAATAAATAGATGTTGGTAGCCCTTTCTTTGTTGAAGGATGGAGGAGTTGATTGATCGGGTTGGGGATAGGGGGCGGTGATCGAACTGGTCCGACCGAGTAATCATGGGACGTATATCAGGAGCTAATAAGGTGTGGCCGACATTTTTATGGGGGATTGATGATCGCGTCACTCGGGCGCGGGTGGTGATTTTATTGGAGCTGATTTGCGTCGGGGTGCTTTGGTTTTACCGAGTGCGACTGGGTGAGTTTACGGGTTTGATTTGGGACGGTTTTCGTGGGAAGAATGACTTATAATGGGATGATGATTGAAGGTATCGGGAAAAATCGAAAGGATTCGGAAAGTAGACGTGATTGTCTATGAGAGTGTGCTGTTGGGGTATTTTGAGCAGTTTTAGTGTCGGAGATGTACGGGTTTTTCACACGTGGCGGGATGTTGAAGACGAACAAAGAAAGCCGTGCCTTTTTTTGGTTTTTCGTAACTTTCTTTAAAAAATTTCGTCAAGACAGAGAAAAATTTTGAATATTTAAGATTTTTGATACGTAATGTCATTGATACAAATGCTCAATCACCAATAGTTATTGTATAATAGAGCTTCCGAGTTGTTCATTATACATACGACGAGAGCGAACTAAAATATCTTATGGCAGAAAAATGCGTATTTGTATGTAGCTTTAGCTTTGGAAAACAAAAAAAGTTAATACTTGTAAAATATAGTTTTCTGTTATCAAAATCTCTCATTTTTCTTTTTTTTTTCTTCATAGCACAGTTTAGATTGCATGAATCCGGCAAAGTGTTTACTTCAAACTCCGTATTCCGTTTTTGATAAAAAAAACTTTTTCCAATATCTGCACGCATACATCAAGCTTCACTCCGTTATCAACTTTTTTAAGATAAAAATTAATATTGAAGTCGTGAAAGTTGCCACAACTTTCGGACTGTGTACAAACTTATGTATAATTTTCCAGATAGTCAGTCTAAATTGCTACTTTGTTCGAAAAAAAACTCAATTTACTGAATTAAATAGCAATGGTTTAAGCAATTTTTATAAAAAGATCATTGAATGGATTTCTTAGTCTCTTCAAGAACACATAAAAAACTATACGTGCATCAATGGATAAAACGGCCTACAAAACCAAACTTTCCTGTAATAATGTATACAGTGACTTTTCAAGTATTTCTTCTCTCGCTTTTTTTGTTCAAGAAATCAAAATTATAATTCATGTAAAAGTGGGTCTACTTTTTTAGTTCATAGTTCGATTTAAAAAAATTATACACACCAACGCTGCTGACAGGAATCCGATTCTTATACTGCATACCCTTTTACAAAGAACAATACTTCGCTTTACTTTTCAACATTAAAAAAAAATTACTTTATCTCAAAAATTACGCGCTCCACGCACTTATCTTACCCTTCGAGTATCAAACAGCTCTCGATTTAAATGTATATAAGGTAAAAAGTCAAAAAGTCGGCCGCGTTTGTAAAGTCATGTCATGTAATTCCGCACAAAAAAAGGTACTTAGAAATGAGATGTCATTACAAAAATTTGACAGCATCTATTTTTCAATGGGATCAGAAAGCTACCAAATTTTTATAATGACATCTCATTTCTAAGTACCTTTTTTTGTGCGGAATTACATGACATGACTTTACAAACGTGGCCGACTTTTTGACTTTTGACCATAACTTCACACACTTATAGTTGTGTAACGTATCATTACCTTTGAAATTCTTGTAAAATATTTTAAGTTAATGATTTTTTTTTACAAAATGGTCCCTTTATAAAAGAGAGCTATCGCCATCTTGCGTAAGATTTTTATTCGTGAGCTGATTGGTGAACAAGTTTTTAAAATATTCGAAAAGTGCATTTTGAGGTTACTCTTATTGTTTTTTCCTATGCGCGCTTGAAGTGCGCTCAGAAGAGCTAGTATAGTCAAAAAACTCATTTTACGAAAAATCTCGTTTCTGCCGAATACGCTCATACATGCCATTTTATTTAAATTAAACCGTTCGACAAAAAGTAATTTACTTTTCAAGTGGAATTTGGGAAGAATATTGATTATAGTTAACATTGTTTTCTTTTTCTTTTTAGGAAACTCATGAGTAATTTTTCTGTTTTTATTATAATATTTCTTGTGAAATGCTAGAGCTATTTGAAATTCTTTCTGGGTCAACAAGCAATGCTTGATGCTTAAAATAAATTTCTGGCAAGAATTTTTTCAAAATTGCCACACTATAATACAAAAGAAATTCTTTTAGTCCAGATGCTTCTCATTAAGAAATATCTTCTAAACTACCTGGTTTTTGAGAGAGCCATTCAACAGGTCGAATAGAACGAAGAAATTTATTGATATATATGCCATAACACTCTAAATCGAAGCTAAGTGAACCAAATATTTGGATTCAAACTCAATCGAAATCAGACTTTTGATAAAATTTAAATAGATGCATTGCATTGTGTCAAATGCAGTCGTATGTTTATAAAATCGACCACAACACTAGATAAAATCATGAAAATTTTGATTTTTAGTAACTGCCTTTTTTGGAAAATCTTACAAGATTATCACCGCTTGTCAGAGTATTTCGGGAAACACTAGGAAAAAATTGGTATTGGGTTTTTTATTGCCAAACCATATACTTATATTTTCTTTTTTTATATGTTCTTCAAAATGGAAGTTTGTTTATTAATTATTACGAGATATAAAGGTCAAATACTGAATTTTAATGATTCTAGCCTCAATCTCCTAGTTTGAGTCTTTTTATGAAATATTCTAGAAAATTAATGTAAAATGATTTTTTAGTATAATAGTGCTTTTTGACACCAATGCGCAAAAGTTACCGGGGCGTTTCGAAGGTATACGCCCGAAGCGAAGCGTAAGCCGAGATTCTTAAAAGAGCCCTGGTTGCGGACTGGTTTTGAAAAATATTTTTTTACATAAACTTAACGTGGTAAAGTTAGTATTTGTGATCTTTAATCATAAATGATACATCCACTAATATCTTACACAAAATGTATGTGGAATTCGTGAAAAAATCACCACAATCCTACACTCTTTACAGGCCGTCTTTTTGGAAGAAAAAATTTTTTTATAAAGTTTACTCCAATGATCTTTTTAAATTCTTATAAAATTATTTATATATATTTTAATTAATAAGAAGCCGCATTAAAATATCAAAAATTAATCTCTAAACAATCTCAAAAACGTATTTAATGGTCCAAGATTCATTATGAATGACAATGTACACTATTATTATTATTAATATCTTAAAGTGAAAAAGCTACATAAAAAAAATATCAAGAATTCACAGGTCTTAAATAGTATTTTATACAGCTGAGGAAGTCCAAAATCAGCTAAACCTTAGCAAACCAAAATTGACGCCCGAGTCGAATTGTTTAACTTTGACTAAAGACCTTTGATACGAAGCACTAAGTGCGATCAAAAAAATGTTAAAAATTAATCTTTTAGAAATTTGGACATTATTTTAGCTATGCGTGCTTTGATTGTCCGTTTTTTTTACCGAGATCTATACTCCTTTTGTTTGAAATTTTTTATTACATTTACAGTATTGATTTTTGTGCGAGTGTGGATGTTGATTTTTTCTAATTTACCGTAAACTTTTCATAACGTTAATTTCATTCAAAACTCAATAAAAAAATGGCACAAATAAGTTACTTTATTGCGTGGACTCATTTTTATAATACTTATTCTAGGTACGATCGTAAACGCAAAGCAGCCATGCGAAGGAGCTCTATATACCAAGGACGGTTTTCGGTTTCAAGTGTTTCGCCGCTTCTCCAAGTAATAAGTTCGGAATATTGTCGGCAGTAAAAATTAACGCCCCTGATTTTTTCCCTCTGTGTGATCATACATGTATAGACGTTTGCATGGATGTGAAAAAGTGGCTGATGGGCTCATTTTACACATTTTAAAATCTGTAATACATCGCATTGATTAAAATTTCAATTTATTTTTAAAATTTATTGAAAACCTGTTAATTTTTAAGTGAATTGTGGCATAGAAATAATTATTATTTTAAAAAATGAATCGTACACTTATTCTTGTAACTAGTTTTTGCCCGGAAAAATTTTTTGACAACGTTTATTGGCGTGTACGTTTGAAAAAAATTTCGAAAATCAATTCTTTATTTTTACTTACAAATACTTTTTCCGAGGTACATTGGGTTCATGATTTAGTATACGTTTTACAGATTTTTCAGATTTATTTAATTGAAAATGTCCGAAAAGTAACTTATTTTAATTCTGATTTTAAGAGTTATTTTTGTCGTCACAAGTTTTTAATCAATCACAGCGACCAATTTAGACTATTGGATGTGTTTTAAAAAGTTCTAGCTAAAACTGGTTATTTATTGCTATTTTTTTTTTTTTTTTTTCACCAAAAATCATTCAGACTCTCAAAGTTAAAAGCCCCACAACGGCATGATGGAAAAATTTGATCCAATTTTAATAGAACAACTTTTTCTATTTGTAAATAATATACTAAAACTAAGAGTATACAAAAAATTAAAAATCAATTAATTTAATGTTATATATGACATAAAGTATACTTTAAATAAATGAGATTTGCATTGGACTTTGGTAAAGCATGAAAATTTCGGTGTTTATACTTTGACCCAGTACTTAAACTCGAAAATTTTCTACTATATAGAGTAAAATAAAATTCCTAGTTTAAGCCTATGGAAAATTTTGCTAGGTATCTTAGCTGCGGTTTGTAGGATTTTTGTTACTTCGACGTGAAAGTATTTAGTCACAGAATTTACATCTTTTTTTATTAATTTTTAGTAAAAATTATTCCAGGGCTTATAATGAATCAATACGGATGAAATTAAAAATTATAGCACTGGAGGTGTCCATATTTGGTACACTGTTTCTTGTGTCTTAAAAAACCACGTTCTAAATAAGCTGGGATTTCAACTCCGTTCATAATAATTGGGCGTGATAGGGAAAACGATTTTGAGGGTTTCAATGTTATTTTTTTCATTTAGTTAACACATTTTTTCAGAAAGTACAGTCTTTTATAATTTGTTGAAGCCACAAGTAAAATTTAATGAACTGTTAAATAAGCTTTGCAGAAACTCGTTCCGAAACCGTAAAGATCAGATTTTAACCAAAATCCGAATCCACCATTATTTTTTCATATTGTTTCGTATTTTGCCATCGGAAAAGTTTACGAGAAAACTCAGGAACATCTGGTGAGCGTTTCCCTCACCTTGAAAAAAAAAGTGTAAAGAGTATTCTTCATAATAAAGAGGAACGCCGCAAGAGGAACACGCGGAGGATCTAGTTTTACGACGGGGCCCGTTCTGTTGTGTCCTGAAGCGGCAGCGAATGCGGAAGCTGCAGCAGGACTTTTACGACCGCTCGCGGGCGCGTTATGCTCAGAAAATTTTCTCGAACTGCTGCAGAACACGTGTGTGCCATGCGCTAAACTTATTTCAGCAGGACACTTTTGTGCAGCTTTATAATGCCTCCGGGTTTTCTTACTTTGCGTTTATAAGTAGCCGAGAAAGTGTTCAAATTTTGGGAATTATATAGAAAAAAAAAATGGTGGAAACTTTGAAGGTCGGAGGGTGAAATTACTCTGTTGCTGTTTAGTACTGCATTTTACCTAAAACTTTTGAATTGTTTATGAGCTTTCGAGGGGAATGGATCAAAGGATTCCGATTTTTAAGTCTTGCGCGCGTTAGCCAAAAATTGGAATATCGATAAAATCAGTTTTTCGTTTGTAATTTTGTGAGAACAAAATCTTTGACTCTCAAGGTTTCAACCTTAAAGATTTTTCTGAATTAATTTATTTTTAATTCTTTATTCGCCAGAAAAAAGTTTCCGGTAAAAATTTTGATTATTACAAAAGACGTAAATTTAAGCTGTTAAAAAAAACATTCAAATCATTATTTTACAGTATTTTAAAAGAGACGTTATTTTATTTTATTATTTTTTTTAATGTCCATCAAACCGTTTTTATGGTTTCATTTTTTCAAAAGATTTTTAAATGACTTAAAAAACAATAAATTCAATATGATCTTTCTAAAAAAATTAAAAGTTTTAACTTTCATTTACGTAGGGCTATATAGGTATGTGTATGTTTTGAAATGTCAAACGGTAATGTCCGTCACAAACAAACACTCTCACTTACGTACATTTACTATTTTTTTTACGAATACATTTACTAATATTTAAAAGTTGAAAAAAAAAAACATTTCTCTAATTAGAGAGCCGGTTGAATTGTTTGATTTCAGTGCAATCAGGTAGTTTGATTTGGATCGTTTTTTGGACATTTTCTGACTAACTGAAGATTATATACAACGCCCTCCCCCCACCCCTCCTTAATTTTCCTTATTATATTTTTGTACACAAAACCATACTTTTAACTTTCATTTTATGTTCAACTTTTGACTGAGACTGATATGTTTATCGTGTTTACCGAACAAAATTTAATTTTAATTTTGTAAGAATTTTATTCTGTATTGTAATGTCTTTTACTCCACCGGAACATGTAATAGGTACTTTTCAACGCGTAAAACGCGCGTGGTAAGTGGTACTTTTCCATCTTCTTGAAGCCTGATCACTTTACCGCCCGGCTGATGGTAAAGTGCGCGAAGCCCGAACACTTTACCGTCCGGCGGACGGTAAATAAACTTGAAAGAGTGCTCATGGTCGGTGTCAAAAATCACATAAAATTAAAAAACAAAGCAATCTTTGAATAAGAGTGTCGCACATGGGCAGTGCTGCGGTGGACGAAGAAATCCCACCCCGCGACGCAAGGTCAACGCAGTGTAGGTTGTAAAAGTCAAGCCTCCCTGTTTTCCGGCCTAACGCGTAAATATTTTCACGGGATTTTTTTTTTTTTAAGAGCAAGGAGGGAAACAGCGGCCTCATTCATTATGTTGGTTGGGCTGATTAGTCTGGCCCGAACCATTTTAAAGAAATCAATTTAATTAAATTATAAGAAAATTGTTTTTCAAAGTACCTATTACATGCTCCAATGGAGTAAAATATGGTACTTAACTAGTGTGATATAACATTACTTGTATTATAAATTTAATATGTTATTTTATAATTAAAATAAGCCTGAAGAGGTCTACAACCACATGGACGAAACGTTGCTAAAAATTAAGATAGTTTAAAAAGTCTTTTTATTGGCCTTGTCCGTTACGATCCTAATCAAACTATCTTATTTACACATCGAGGGCGTTCACCATATAATTATATAAAACAGTGCCATCAGTAGCGGCGCAAGGACTATATAGGTTTGGTCAACTTCAAACTGTTACTTGTTACTTGTATGTTTTTATCATTTTACTGTTTAAAAAAATGTATAAGACAGCTTCTTTCACACTCAATCGAAAAAGTGCCTCGACTTGACGACTAGGTCGCTTACAAGACAATTTATAAAGTAAAGGCTTTTTTTTTTTTTTAATTTTAAATTAAAATACATATTTTTAAATAATTTTTAGTAAACCGAACTTTTTTGTATAAAAATGAACCAGCTAAATTTATAATATTTTGAAATTTCTCACACAGTTTAAATAGACGGCACGGTGATTGGTCGATGCTTCTGACGTCATCACGACGACTTGAAACTACTTTTTTTTAAATTGGTAAGTACCTCCGCTTTTTTTGCATAGATAAATAAAAAAAATTTTTTTAAAGTCATCAATTATAATCAAAAATTAAAAAAAAAAAAAAAAAAAGTATTTTATTATCGCGTTTCTTAAAAAAAATTTCTTTTGATTTTAGGTCATAGAAGACGTTATACAGAAACATTTGAATTCTAGCTGCGTTTCCTAAATTTTTTCCACTTAAATTTTCGCTCAGTACACTTTTGTCGTATCTTACAGCGTCTAACTGCCACGCTCATTAAGCATTTAAATCCAGACGACTGTCGCGACGCTCAGGAGTCTCCTCTCTATAATCCTCTTGTAAAATTGAGTCGTTTTGCTCTCGTGCGAACCTTGAAAATAGATAATTACCGCGGTCTTTACAAAAACGTAATGAAAAGAACCAAGGTGTAAATTTAATGAAGTCCGACGCGTTTCATGGACTCGGTCGCCGAATTCAGGAAAAACTCTTAAAAAATGATTTTCCTCTTTGGAGTGCGATATTTTAAATATGTGAATTTACCTTTATTTGGAAACGAGCCTTTCTTTTTATAGAAGTCTTTTAAACAACATTTTTATCTTGCATTTAAATTTAAGAGCAAGACAAATTATGTAACAAAATATTGATGAAATATATAATCGTTATAAAATGTTTAATATATATATATAAATATTCCGACGACGCAAGAAACTTATTTTTTCATTTTTTTTCTCCGTTATATTTTTGTTTAAGTGCTCTAAAAAATCCATTTCATCTCAGTCCAAGATCTTATATTTGGAGCAACTTGACTCCGCCGCTCTCTGTACTGTCTGTGCGGTAAAATATAAAATGTCACATTTTTAAGCATAATTTTGGTTCTTATAGAGTTATACAGATCTTGAGTCAGGTTTAAAATTTTCTCTGAAAAGTAACAAATATTCTTGATAGTCTTATATGAATCGATGTGGACGATGAAAGTTATAAACGTAGGCGAAAATTAACTTTGAATTATACGATATGATAAAAAATTATTAGGCATGAGCAATCTGCGGTTACAGCGGGGGTTTAATTTTTTTAGAAATATTATTTTTGAAATGTCGAATCAGTTTATTATAAGTAAAGCAATATTATTTTTAATTTGTAAAGTTTATAAAAAGTATATTCGCAGTCATTTAACTCGTTAAAAAATCTATGTTTATCAACTACCAGTACAAAAACATCTTCTTCTAAGTGTATTTTCTATATGTGTAATTTTAGTAAAATTTTTTATTTTCAAGAGATTCTTGTAAAAAAAAAAAAAATCTTGCTATCCAAACATGACGCCTCGCTCGATTGGTTGATGCTGTGGTGGAGTCCTCGCAAAATCTCAGTCCAAGTCAAAAAAACTTTCTCAGTCTTAAAAAAAAAAAAAATTAATTTCATAATAAAGATATAACAGAGCTATAGATATCATATAATATATACATATGTATATTATAATTTCATAAAAATCATATTATATAATCAAGAGAAACATAAAAACTACTTGAGTAAATAAAATAATATCATTGGTTATCACTTGTTGATACTCAAGATTCTTTTTGCAAGACAAATCTAAGACAAGACTTAAATTCTTACGATTTTTGACTGAATATGAGTTTACAGTCTCGTCTTGGCACCTTTATAATAACTTAATTGTTTTTACAAGTCGACAAGTATGATACAATACGATTCTGAGAAGCGTAAATTTTCTAGATCTGATGTTAAGTTTGAATCAAGATATAGTTATTTTTAGTTTACAAAACACAAGTGTTAAACCTTAACGACCTCTTCTTTATTATTCGAGTTGAATCGGTCGTTGCCTGCAAAAGCGGCGTCGTTGTTGTAATGCTATCAAATTATTTCTGTACAAAATACATTAAATTTTAATTGATATAGTCCCTTGCTCCACGAAAAATTAGCCGCGCTTTGAATTTAAAAAAACCAGACTGTTATACATACATTTATCTCAATTTAATATTTTCATAATAATTTTATACAATGATAAAATTAAATATTTTTGAAGAAATTATATGTTATTCGAATCATTTTGTATTTAATTTAAATAAGGCTTTTTCATAGCAGACTACATCTAGCAGAACATGGAATAACCAAAACCAGTTTTATTTAATTTCATGACCTTTATAATTTTTTGTATTTGTTATTTTCTAATCTTATCATGATTTTCTATGATTTTGACAACTTCATTAAAAAAAGATTTATGTTGTTTTTACTTTTTCGTCGATTGAAAGTTTTCGCCGACCCCAAGCATTTTTGGTCAAATGCTCGGTGTCGGTGAAGACCTTCAATCAACTGTAAAGTGAAAATAGCATAGATCTTTTTTCAATGAAGTTGTCAAAATCATAGAAAATCATGATAAGATTGGAAAATAATCAAAAAATTAAAAAGTTCATGAAATTAAATAAAACTGACTTATATCGTTTTGGTTATTCTATGTTCTGCTAGATGTAGTCTGCTATGAAAAAGCCTTATAGTTATTACGCGTTGCAAAGAATTTGGTTTCAAGGCTTGATCCGGCAAACCAAAAAAAAAAACCGTTTACTTAATTCTCCTAAAAGCAAACAATCCAACACCTCGACCTCCCGAACTTGAAATTAAATCGCTGCACCACCCGCAAAACGCCTCGTACCTCCGAGAAACAAATCAACCTCAAAATTATCGTGTAGTCGTCCTCATCCGAGACATAACCCAAAATGAGGTTTCTCCAGTTCGTAATGAGTCAAATTATCTACGAACCCCGAACAATCATCAACGCCCATAAAAAGCAATCTCGCGTCGCCTCTCCCTCTCTCGAGAGAAAGATGCAATAAAACCCGCATCCTCCTATTTCTCAAGGACTAACTCCGAGGCAAAAAAACCTCTCGAGGGCTCGCGGCCGGTTCCAGAAAAAAAAAAAAAAAAGTAGTGTGTATTATACCTTATACCAACTCCGGGAGGCGCGGGAGCTCGAAAAATTTGGGAATTTCTCCGCGAGTATTGTGAAATACGCGGCGCGGGGGCACTGCGGGAATCAAGCTTATTCGCATATCGCTCCTTACGATCTCGGGTCCGCTCGCGGTCCGAGAGTATAGCGCGTGTGACCACTAATTCTTCTTCCTCGCTCTTCTTCTTCTCTCAGAAAAACTCGATTCTTTAACATCATAATTCTTTCTTTCTCTTTTTCGGCTTTGTCGGCATCGATTTTTGTGGTTTTTTGGCTGATGCCCACTTATTCTTACGCTACCCGTTTTTCTTCCGGCTTACCGAGAAGTCTTTCTTTATTGAGCCGTAGGTATTACGGATTTCATAAGTTTTAGGACTGACTGTTTCTCCTGTCTTATCTGAAAAAAAACACGTACTGGAAACCGGTTTCCGGGGTAGAAAAGTCTCGAGTACCGAGGCACGGGCCTAAAAAGTTATCGTTAAATTTGATCAAAGTGCTTGATGGATGACATCTTTTTTATAGAATGGGTGAAAAAAAGCGATTGTCCAAGGTCTTGGTGGTACATAAGAATCAACTTGAAACAATCGGATTACGTAAAAATTACTCGACAACTTTTCATCAGAATTATCTGCCAGAATAGGCATTTTCGGAGCTCGAGTCTATTTAATAAAACAGTTTTTATAATTTTTACAGAAAATACTCTTTTGCTGTATAGTAAGGACGAGTTTCCCTAAATTTTACTGTAGCATTAATCGACAAATTGAGTTATTTAACTGACGAAGGTCCACCTAGAATAAAAATCATTTTTTGCCTCCCTGAAGGAAAAAACAACCATTTCCCAGTACAATAAGGATAAATTTTCATGACCATTGTTGATCATACACGGTGTCGTTTTCCAGGACACCCATACAAAGGAAAAGCCATTTTCCTCGTATCCTCATTCTTTCGATAATCTCCTATTCCTGCTCATCTCAGGATACCACCCAAGCATTCGTTTACAGCTCCAGCAAGACCAACCGTTGCTTCGGTTCGGTTCACCGATTACCTGCAAAATCATCAACCCCTAGACTCGATCAGCAAATGGCCGACTATCGCGCGCACAGCAGGCACCCCGAAAAATTCTCATTCCGCACATACATCATCACGGCCAAGTATTCTCTCCCCGCGCGGCGCGTCGAGGAAAAAAAAAAGAGGGCAGCACGGTCGCTCGCAGTGGCGAAGAGCTCCTCCGATTGGCCGGCGAGCTCCCCCAACCCCCAGCCCCCGGGGGCACAAAGGCAAGCAGCTCGGGTATACCCGAAAAATCCTTCTTCTTCTTCTTCTTCCTTCTTTTACAACGGCGCATAATCACAAGGTGCGAGAACGACCGAAGCAGGTATATACGAAAGAGAGAGACAGAGAGAATAGAAGGGCTTGCTACGGAGTTAATACCATCGCGTCGTTCCCTTTTCTGCAGAGAGAGAATGCTTCCTCCGGATCGAGCTTCACGCTCGGCTGGCAGCGATTTCTTATTTTCGGTATCCTCCGCGCGGTAAAAAATCGATATCGAAAGAGAGAAAGAGGAGTGCGCTAATGAGGGATAGGCGAGCGAGCTCTCGCGAGGCAACAACACAAAGCAGCGGCGACGGTGGCGGCGGCTCCAGCTGCAGTGCAATAAAGGGAGGGCCGGGTAGGAGCCGAGCGAGCGAGTGAAAAGGGAGGGGGGGGGGGATAAACGTACAACGACGAGGGGAGCACAGCCACAGCAGCGGCGTCGGAGCGTTTCAGTTACGAGCGAGAGTTCCACGACGAAAGACCGACACTCCGCTCCGCGAATAACTTTATTCCCCTCCCCTGACCGCCCTCGCGGCCATTTGTTTATGCCGCTCCGGGTTAATTGTTGTGTGTTCGAGGACAGTGCAGAGTGATGATGAAGGAGTCCGCGCGGGGAGACCGCGGAAGGAGATTTGCAGGAGCAGGATCATAACCTCGCACAGTGCCTACTGCAGCGTGAGTCTATTTTACCCACGGTGTCGTGTTAGTTGGAATATCTCTGTGTGTGTGAGTGTGTTCGGCCTGGCGACACGGACCCCCACCACTGACTGACTCCCGACCGGACGTTCTTTATCGCGCGATTGATTTTTTTTTATTCTTTCCTCTTTTTCTCCTACTACTACCTGGCCGAGAGAGAGGATGCGATAAATTAACGTCCCGGGGTTGATCGATCGACTCCGAAATTTTAAAACCGCCCGACCTGACGGTGTAATAAGCACGGTTCGCGATCGAGGAACCGAGACATTTTCCTAAGTCTCCTTTGCTTTGGAGGACGCATTCACACATACACACACACGTGCGCGCCTTCGCGCCCGCCGCGAAGGGAGAGAGCGGATGGATTCGGCGCTTGCTTATGCTGGGACTACTCCAGGCCGGGGGCTTCTATTTACACACTCTAAGCCAGCGCCGGCGGTTCGGAGGATCGCGGGCTCTTTTTTTTTTAACGAGTGTTCGGAGAAAATCCCCCCCGGTACGTTTATTTGGACAATTTTTTTTTCAGCGGTGTAGGATCGAATTTAAATTTTATGATAATTAAACTACTCCCACTACTACTGCACCCGGCGTTCTGGAAATCCTAGGCGCCGTAAAAAATAATTGGCGCTTAATTAGGTGTGATTTATGGGCATCCCACTATCCTAGAACACAAACTTATACCAACCGGCGTCCAATTAACGTGATAAATTTTAAATGGACCTCCGCAGCCTGTTTTTAACGTTATTGATTTCTATAAAACGTTTTATAAAGTCGTAAAATTGTATGTGCACACATGAAAAGTCCGCCCGGGTTCTCTCCCCTCTAAGTAAGCAAATTAAATTTCGCAAGGCGTATATCTACGCATACGTACGATGCGTGAGCGTACCGTTACGCTGTCGGAAAAACGAGGAGCGAATACGTATGTTATGTACATACATATTTTTCTTCTTTTTCTTCCCCGAGCTATACTAGCGGCACCACCAACACTATCTCACACGCACGAGGCGCCATTGAATGACGTGAAGGGATGAGGGCTCTCGTCCCTATCCAATAACCTACCTACTCGAGAAAAAATATTCTTTCCCCGTAGGGGGTTCGATACCGCCCGGCTCGGCTCTATGCTGCAGTGCGCGTAGACAGCCCCGAATTTATTATCGCGGGCTTAATTAACGACCCTGCTTATCAAATTTCAGGAGACACCCTACGAAGCAGAGGAGGAGGGGTGACAGTGGAAGAAAAGATATAAAAAAAAAAGGGACGAAAATGGCGAGCAAAAGAGCATACCTGCGCGAGGTTAATCCCCACCTCACGTGTCCCCTGTGCCGGGGCTACCTAATCGACGCGACGACGGTCGTCGAGTGTTTGCACTCGTGTAAGTAAACTTACCAATTTTCTGCACTTCGTGCACTTTGTTTGGTTTATTAAATTGTTGATTTCATTTATCTGTTTGTTGCAGTCTGCAGGAGCTGCATACTCAAGCATCTCAGAACGAATGCCCAGTGTCCGTCGTGCAAGCAGTTGCTCAACACCGCTAAACCCAACATAAAGTACGTTCAATTACTTCGTTAACTTTATTACTTTTATTTTTCTTGGAATTTTTTAATTTTTTATTACTGTTAAACTGCGAAAAGACAGACAGCTACGTCGAGTTGATAATTTGGGCTTTGTTTAAAGAGATAAACGCGTAACTTACAAGTGTCAGATAACACGTGTGAATCATAATATTTCGAAATTCGCACATGTGACGTTTAATATTTACTCAAATACAGTTATAAAGTCACTTTGATATACATTTGTAACAAAGATACTTGTAAAAATTAATGTCTAAATTTGTCACAATAATATTGCCGTTTGAAAACTTCATTTTTGAAATACACTTGTAATAATTCACGAGAGACTTGTTATTACGTATTATTTTTGAGCTGTAATGTATAGCATAGCTATATTAAATTACATAATTACTAATACAAACATTATTTACGAAAAATAGTTCTATCGTAATAAATTTTTAAACTATCATTTGTAAGTATTTAAATTGCCATTTTTTATATTTAGAGCGGACAAAACGTTACAAGAAATCGTATACAAACTGGTACCAAATTTATATCACACAGAAATGAAAAAGAGAAGAGAGTTTTACAGTAAAAACCCTGAGTACGGTACGTATTTTTAAACTTAAATAATTCATATTCATTTTTTACTATACCATGTAAAATCGTGAGTGGGTTTGAAATTTGTATGAAACCCTTGAGTTGCTGAAAGAAAATTCCTCTTTCGTATTTACCACAATTCGCGTTATTTTCTCTGTTCATAAAAAATCAAATGTGCGCTACCAAAGAGGTCAAAGTTCATAGCTCGGGAACTGGAATCAATGATAACGAAAAAAAAAAAAAAAATACCTGAAATTGGCTACCGCGAAAGTAGACAGAATCGTAGAAATAATTCAACCCAATTATTCGCCCAAAGCTCATAAATGAAATAGATTCTAATCGATTGCAGGATTCGCTGCAAGCCTGAACCATCATGGCGGTGGTAAGCTCCATAAACGAAAATTAGAAACATTACATTACACACCAAAGTTGTTTTTGAATTTTTATAAAAATTTTTACCTTATTTATTTACTAACACATTCATTTGTTGTTTATTCACAAATCTGCTACAATACCATGCATATGTATGTATATAAACCTACGAAGCCGTTTTGTTTTAATAAATTTTGCTGATGCAATTGTAAAAGAATATTTTACCCGCAGGGAGCCAATATTTTGATTTACATATTACCGTATAGTTTGTTTTAGTTTACGTTTGCAATCAACCGGAATCAAAAGATTCTAATTCTACAGTTTACACATTTTAATAGTTTTTCGCTATCGCAGTGTTTTTATTTCTCTATAATAGTGACGATAGAGCAATATTTGCAAGTTGTGTGCTTATTTTTAACAACATTGTACTATGATCCTTGCTCTTTTTTTTTTTTTTTTCTTAGAACTACATGATTCAATGCAAATGAGCACTTGAAATGCTCTATACCATTCATATAAGTACACTGTAGATGTTATTTATTTCATCAAAGTACGTCACAGACTGTTCTCATTCTGCAAACAATCTTGCGTACTTTCGCTCTAACCTGAATAGCAATACATTGTAAAATCCCTTCGCAACTCAAATCAAATATATCTCTCTCTTTTTCAAATAGCCGAGTTAGCAACACCGGAGCAACGTGGCGAGGATGTCACCGGCCGTCTCATATTCGCCCCGTCAGATGTGATCAGCCTGAGCCTGGAGTACTTGCCCAACGGAGTCGACCCGGCGAGTTTGCCCGCGGACGTCAAGCAGCAGCATCACCAGCCGGACGACGGAGGCGATGCGACCACCGCCAGCCGCCGCTACCTCAACTGTCCTGCTCTTGTACTCGTAGCTTACCTCAAGAAGTTCCTGGCTCTAAAGTACAATATCGATGTGACCCGTTACAATATCGATATCTGTCACAAAAATGGAGCTCTACCCGAGGACTGGACTCTGATGGATGTTGCTTACATATTTGCGTGGAAAAGGGTTTGTTGATATGTTTTATTTTCTTCAGCTTACACAGTTTGATAAAAAGTAACTTTATGATTTTAGTTACTGCTTTTACTTAACTTAACAAATTTTTTTTTATTCTAGAACGATCCGATGCGTTTCTTTTACCGTATAACGCAAGAGGAGCAACGTTTGGAGGCGCCTTCGGACGTGAGGCCATCAACACCTGGAGTCGGCGCCAGTCAACCGGCCACTGTTGAACCCGAGACCCCCGAACCACCGGTCGAGAAGCCAGCCCCTATCAAAAAAACAACCGAAAAACAATGGCCACCGAAACCTTTTGTCGCTCTGGAACGATCGTCGTTAGAAATGTTGGCCAAACGCAGTTCACCTACAAAATTGTCGTCCTCGAAAACTGAAAACCCGGAGTCGTTGAAGGTCAAGAGTCCACTGAAGATCATGAAGAAGCCGGACGGACGCTACAAAGTTCTCAGCAACACTGCCGCGGAGATGGCCAAGACCGCCGAGTTTAGCGTTGTCAGCATTGGCGACGGAGCCAACTCGAATGGCGTCAAGATCACGCTCAAACAGTGCTCACCCGGTACCAATTCCAGTAATTCGTCGAAAAAACCCAAGGTCATCAGCAATGTGCTTCTGAACAAAGGAAATACGAATGTCATTGACGAATACGAAACGCGAAAGGAAAAGCATAAGCGCAAGCAAGTCAGTTTCGAGAGGAGAAAATCGACAGAAAACCCGGACAAGAAACAGTTCCTTCAAGGCTTCAGCCTGACTTCGAAACATGGTCAAAGCAAGCAGTCTAGTATAAAAGATAACAGCGTTGAGGCGCAAGTCAAGGAGATCATCAAGAACAAACAGCTGTCATTGCAAAAGGCTAACGAGGAAGAGGCCAAGAAAAAACAGCAGCAACAAGAACAACAAAAACCGCAACTGCAGCAGCAGCAAGAACAACAAAAGACTCAGCCACAAGAACAACAAAAACAACAACAACAAAAGCCTCAGCCACAAGAACAACAAAAACAACAACAACAAAAGCCTCAGCCACAAGAACAACAAAAACAACAATTACAAAAGCCTCAGCCACAAGAACAACAAAAACAACAACAACAAAAGACTCAGCCACAAGAACAACAAAAACAGCAGCAAACGCCACCACCAGCACAGCTCGAGATCAAGAAAAAGCAACCGACGCCGCAACTGCCCGAGAGTAAGGTCACCTCCACGAACATCGCCGATCGTCTGAGCGATGCGAAGCAGATGGTAAAGGAGGAAAAGCTTCAGCCAAGCACCGAACCCCAGCAACCCGTCGACGTTTACACCTTCCCTGGTGATCCACCGGCCCCGGTAGTGCCAGCAGGAGCCGTCAAGCGGAAGTGTCCACCAGGTCTGCCGATATCAGAGTTGCGCAAGAAACACCAACAGCAGCAACAGCAGGCAACCAAAAAAGCAAACGTAAGCACTCCGAAGAACTCGAGTGTCAAGTGCTACAAGAATCAGTCGACTAAGCAGCCCACGCTGTACCCCAAGCCACCACCCAGCCCTGCAAGAGTAAGCGTTTTTTAATCTTTTTTTTATTTCACGGTCGAGTGAATATTTTAATTTTTTAACCGTGGTAGAACTGTATTTTTTTAGTATTTATTTGTTACCGTGAATTGATTTAAATAATCCTGAGACAATAACGAAAACTAATAAAATTTTATTTACAGAACGTACCAAGTCCAATAGCGAAAACTCTGACGCCCCCACCGCCGCCACCAACGTCCAGTTCTACACCTATTAAACCTGGAGGAGCACCGTACATGTCAGAAGACACCAGAACTCTGCTGGACGGCTGCGGTCTAAACATCCCAGCGAGTCTGAGCATAACTCTTACCGCCCCTAAGTCTCCCAGTATCGGCGTCGAGCAGTCACCTACGGGCGTTCGAGGTGCCAAAGATATGACCCGACAGAACCCGAGCATCACCCTGAACGACAAATCGGTCGATACGAGAGTACTCAAGGCCTTGAAAACCGGTCAGATGCGAGTTCCGACTGTTGCGCCAAAGGCCAAAGGCAAACACCAGATGCAATCGCCAGACTCTGCACCAATACCAGCCAAGAAGAAAAAGGAAGAAATGCAGCTTCCTATGCTGCCTCCGTCACCACTTCCGCAAAACATATTGGATCTCAGTGGGAGCAAGAGGATGGACATTCCTCTCAAGATTCCCATACCCGTCGGAAAACCTAAGTCTAAGCCACCTAATTGGGTAAGCTATTTTTCAAACATCTCTAGCCTGATTTAATTTCTTCTTGCCAAAATTTGACAATTTTCTTTCATTACAGACGCAGCCTATATGTCCAAAACCAAGCCCCAAAGACGACTTCCTGAACTTCAGTAACGGTCCAGTGGTCACGCTTCCAGGTGGTCAGAGAGTTTACCGTGCTCCACCTGGCTCACTAACTCCAGCAGCAAATCGGTTCAGCGACATACCCTCTCCATCTCGTACACCAGTCTACGCTTCCTGTTTCTCACCGGGACCGTCGGCCCAGTTCACCTCGCCCTTCCCAGCGCTGAAGAGTCTGTATTTGCTCAACCAAGCCCCAACTTTCGAACAATTCGCTTTGGAGTCGCGCATGCGAATGGCCGCTTTGGCTCCTTCCACGGTGAAAAGTATCAGTCCTGCGATACCCGTGACTAGCAGCACCGTATCGATGGGCAAAAGTCATCTCGCGGCCCAGTGCGCCCCTATAAAACCAGCTAGATCGTCGGCCGGCTCGTTCGCCGTGCCACTTGCCAAACAACCCAGCATAAAACCGGCTCCCATTCTCCCTTCTCCCGCTCCCAGCAGCGCGCAAAAAAGTAATCCGGCGCCGAAGGCCGATACGAGCAGCAGCACGGACTCTTCGAAATCTCCCTCGGAAAGCAAGGAGAAAAAACAACCCGAGACCCCGAAAGAAGGTAAAGTGTTTTTGTACTGATAATTTTTTTCCTTTAAAAGGTATGAGAGAATCTAATTGAGTGAATTTTTGCAGCTCCACTGCCAAAGCCCAGCGTCGAACAGAGTGAAAAAATTGCGTCGACGACTGAAGATGGAAATTCGCAACCTGGTTCAGCCAGTCCGCGGGTAACATCCACCGTGTCGCCCTCTCCCCCGCCTACTACGAACAACGAACAAGATGCCCCTAAAAAGTCGCCCGCTTCTACCGAATCGGATAAGGCACAGCCAACTTCTGGTTCTGAAGTAACTAGTACCAACAATAAGTCACCAGAAAGTCCTGATTCTAGTTCGGCGGTGAGCGATAGCGCAGGTAATCTAGTCGACAGTACGAAGCCTACCGAGGAAAAAAGTGAAGAAATGCTGGAGCCAAAAAAAGATGAAACTAAGTCCTCGCCCGACAAAGAAAAAAAAGACGATGCGAAAGCAGACATCAAAGAAGAAACCGAAGAATTTAAAAAACCCATGACCCCGGAAGCCCTGCAAAAAAGATTTTTGGCTGCTTTTCCGTCGACTGAGTGGGCCAACAATCCCGTGGCTGCTGAACAATTTGGAAACTTTTTGAAGAGTCTTTCTTCTGCGCAAGCAGAAGCGCAATCGAAAACCGCCAAGCTGGCCGATAAATAAATGCTTATCAGTTTATACGATTCAAATAGTTATCGAGAGATACAAATCTTAAAAGTATATAAGCGCAATGTTTTATAATTCTGATTAGATGACTGTTTATATCGATATATATAAATATACATTTTTTTTATAATTTCCTAGTAAAAGTCAAGTTTTTGCTGACAAACTATTAATATAGTAAAATATTTAGAGGAAAAGAACGAACAAAGTTCACAAAATCTAGCTACAATACTGCCAAAATAAACCCAAGTTTCAGAATGAAATTATCTTGTTAGATGAGATATTTTTCAACAATCATGTAATATATTTGAAGAAACTTGGAATTTTTATATATATATATATAATATCTATATTTGTGATAAGATTTTTTGTACTTGATGATACCAGAATTTTTGTATGTCACAGTAATTTCGAAAATAACAAAAAATTTATATTTTTCGAATACGATACGTCGAGTTGATAGCATATATTTTTTATTTTCAAACTCAAAATAAAATTTAAAAAAAACGGTGCGTATTAAATATTTATTCCTTAATTTTGAGTAAATAAGAATGAAAAAATAATAATTCCTAAAGTAAGAAACATTTTTTACAATGTGAGTGATTTGATTCATGAACTTATGAATGCAGTGAAAGAGCTTTAATGGTTCACACCATAACATTTATCCTTACATAAACTATTCATAAGTATATTCTAACAAAAATTGAAAATTTTTTTTGAGTTGAGAAAATAAAAAGATCGTGTGGAAGACTTATACATTAAACAGTTTTTTTGTGGCATTTAAAAATTATTTTTTCATTTTATTTCTTGTAAATTATAGTTTTAATTTTTTAATTTAGAATTTATTTGTAAGTAAGTGTTTGTAAATTTTTCTATGAAATATCAATCTCGAAACTATTGAGAGATTGGAGAGACAAGATTTGTTCCTTTAATTGTAGTCAATCGTAACATAGTTTTGTTTGCATTTGGCATTGTTAAATCTTTAGTTTATCCTAAGTTTTGTTGTTAGAAATAACTCGTACATAATTTACGGCCATATATTTTCAATAAACAAATATACTTAATGCAGTTGGTATGAAGACTTAAATATACTTAATGTTAACTTAATTTTTTAGCCAAAGTTCTGATTGACTTAATCACTGACGCCATAACTTTGTGTACGAGGTACTAGTTGAATGGTATTATTATTAATCTATATATTAGACGTAAATTATTGCTTTAAATTGTAAATATTTCAATGGAAAAGACTATATCATAAGTGAAACCCAGTACTGTAAAAGCGAAAGTGTTCTATTTTACTACTAAAAAAAAAAAAAAAACAAACAATTGCAGTCAGGTCAATCAAGAGATCAATTTATATACAATTTTTGCTCGCCTTTTTTATTACAAGAAAATAATCGCGTATACCTCGTAAAAGCAAGAATGTGTATGATACCGAATAAATATATCATATTCCTAAAAGTGATAGAGTTACTTTTTTATAAAAACCCTCATCCTATTATTTAAAACTTTATTGCATGAATTCTAAAAAATACTTTATTCACTGAATTGCTAATTAAAGGAGTTTTACTTTTGTTAACTGTTTTTATAGAAAAGAATTTTTCCCATGCGTGTTCGCGGACCTCGTTAGGTAAAAGCGTCGACAATAATTGTGCCAAGGCTGTCTTATCATTCCAAGAGATCTGTCAAACAATACTCCAAAAAAAGATGTGAATTTTAAAAAAGAACTACCTAGTTCAACGTCGCTTTTATAAATTTAAAAAAAAAAAAAAAAAAGTCTAAGTTTCACTAATAATTACTCATGCACAGAGCGTTATCCTTGTACTCGTCTGTCCAGTTATAGACCGAATAGAACGATACGAGCAAAAAAAAAAGGCAACTTGCCCGCATGAACTTTTTCATAAAGCGGCAGGCAGTTCACTTGGGCTGCCAAGAGTTCACCGGAGATCATGTCGTTTAGCGGTGGCGGGCGCGGGTGCCTCTGGACGCCCACCTTGACGCATGCGCAACTCATCTCACCGCCGCCGCCGCGAGTCTCTCTGGAACTCTCCGCGGCGCGACGTCAGTTTGGTCCGCTGCTGCTACGCGACGCTCGGTTTACACCCACCACGGTAGTGTCTCTTTTTTCCTTTTTTTTTATTTTACCTTACCTTTGAGTTTGTAGTTTTTTAAACTTCTTTTCACCGCACCGGACGGAGTCGCAACAATTCCGACCGCACGCTCGTCATGTACGAGGCATTAGCGATTGTACCGTCATCGCTCTTGCATTATTACGAGAACGGCGAAAAAGTCGTCATCCTCGCTGAACGATAGCCTTATTTTACTGCGGGGGTGTAGTTGTCCTCTTCTCCGCCGATAAGTGTACGTCACTGCTGCTGCTGCTGCTGGAAAACATATTTATTTATTTTTACGTTCAACATCATGCACTGGGCGGAGCTATTATCAACTAGCTAGTGCTGCTGGAGAGATTAAAAGGAGATTCACCATGGATTGAGGAGAAATAAAGCAAGCCGACGATGATGATCCACGTAGACTGAAAACAAGGTGTGTGTGCAGAGAGAGGGTCCGCCACCGATTCTAGCCCCGCTGCAGGCTACGTGGATGCGAAAATGTTGCGGTTCCTGTCGAGGCGCCGGGCTCGCAGCGTCAGCAGCCAAACCACCTCCTCGCAAATCAAAAATCAAAGACTGCTTAGCAACCGTAACATCGTACAGTGCAAAGTTATTCTACTCGACGGCCACGACTTATCCATCGAGTTATCGGTACCTACACTTCCTTTTCACTCTTTACTTTTTTATATTTTATATTTTTTTTTACTTCTTTTAACTTTGATCGAGTGTCTGTGTATCAGTATAAGTGTCTATTATCTGTACACTTCATTAAGATAATGTGCGAAAAAAATTTGAACTGATAGAGACAATAAGCACCTGTTCTAAAGACCTTGATAACATGAGTACAAAATCATGCTCTTGATAAGAATCATAATTTTTTTCTTAATCGCAGACATTTCTGTAATATTTATTCCATCCTTGAAAAAACGAATTTGGTTTTAATCTTTCTATTTAATTTGTTTATTGATGATATAATGGGGCAGGAATTATTGCATCTTTGTTTTCTTCATCTTTTTTTTTGAATGCATGAATCTTTTTAGTTTAATCTTTTGAGTTTGTGTAGTATGAATTGGTATTATTTGTTGTACTTATATTAAAAAGTTTACTTGTAAAATATGGATCTGTATTAAGTAACACAAAGTACATTGGAAAACATTATTTTTTGTAGAAAAAAGCACTGGCCAATGACTTGTACGAGCAAGTTTTTTACAGTTTAGATTTGATAGAAAAAGATTATTTTGGACTTCAATATACAGATAGCAACAATGTCCAACATTGGTTGGATCCAACAAAACCAATAAAAAAACAAGTTAAAAGTAAGCAGAAAATTTATAATACCTAAGTTTAATTGAGATTTTTAAACTAACAAATATTGTAATATTTTATTTAATTTTCTCTAGTTGGACCACCTTATACATTAAGATTGAAAGTCAAATTTTACTCATCCGAACCAAATACTTTAAGAGAGGAATTGACTAGATATCAGTTTTTCTTACAACTGAAACAAGATGTACTTGAAGGCAAGCTCCACTGTCCTCATCAAACTATGATTCAACTTGCTGCTCTTACTCTACAATGTAAGTATTAAAATTTTTTAGTTTATATGGTTACTCAATGAATCAATAAAAATTCAATTCAATTTATTATTTTATTTTTTTTCATACAGCTGAATTGGGTGACTATGATCCCACAGTTCACACAGCAGCAACAGTTTCCGAATTCCGTTTTGTACCAAATCAAACCGAGCAGTTGGAGTTAGAAATATTAGAGGAATTCAAAAAATGCAATGGACTTACACCTGCACAAGCAGAGTCTGCATACCTTAGCAAAGCCAAGTGGCTGGACATGTACGGTGTGGACATGCACACTGTTATGGGCAAGGATGCTTGTGAATACTCTCTTGGTTTGACCCCAACTGGTATATTAGTTTTTGAAGGGACCCAAAAAATAGGCCTATTTTTCTGGCCAAAAATCGGTCGATTAGATTTTAAAAAGAAAAAGTTGACTCTAGTCGTAGTGGAAGAGGACGACGAGGGTAGAGAGCAGGAGCACACGTTCGTGTTTCGCCTGGCCAACGAAAAAGCCTGCAAGCATTTATGGAAGTGCGCGGTCGAACACCATGCCTTCTTCAGACTCCGAGCGCCGGTCAAAGGTGCAAGCGGCCGGCAAAACTTGTTCCGCATGGGCTCACGCTTCCGCTACAGCGGAAAGACTGAATTCCAAACTACTCAATTGAATCGCGCCAGGCGCACAGTGCAATTTGAACGCCGACCGAGTCAGCGTTACGCTCGTAGGCAGAGTCATGTTTTGCGAGATCGTCAACGTCAAGTTCAAGATCACACCCCTCAAGCATCGTCTGGTAAGATTTTAACTCGAATAAGTTTATTTTTTTATTGTTTATTTGTTTATTATTTAAAATAAAAATTTATATTTTCAAACAGCTGAGGAGGAACAACTTGAGCGACAAGCTAGCAGGTGCAGTAGTACAAAGTCATCTTCGAACGCCAGCAGTATACAAGGAACCTGCGTGACTAAAGAAACGGAACCTTCTCCTCTCGTGGATTCTCTCCTAAAATCATTAGCAAAAGATCAGCAACCACCGGAGTCGAGGAACGACGCTGCTGTGGCTATTACTCACAAGGAGACGGAACCCATGAAGACGAGTCTGACCATCGAAAGTGTCATGTTACCCGCCCCACTGGTTCCAAACAACCAAGTCGTCGGTGCGACTGCTTTGACGCCTCGTACGCCCATTCCACCAGAATCATTGAAGTGCAATATTCTCAAGGCCAAGGTCCTGGAACAAGGTAAAAATTCAAATTTGGTCTCGATATCGACCGCTGATACACTGCCTGTTATTGTTGACAAAACGCAACATGCTTCTGATGCTGCTACCATTGTCTCAGTGGTGAGTTTTTGTTTATTTTGTGTGGCTATTTTTATTTTGATTTTTTTTTTCTGTTGAGACTCACATTCATACATAAACATTTTTTTTTATCATGTTACTGCAATTGATTAATTTTTGTGACTTTTTTTGTGGCTTGATGTTTGCTAGCTTGAGGGCCGGGTATACACCTTGAAATGAATTTATAATTTAAAATTTAAATAAACAACTTTGACATAGAAAGAGAACATGAGTCTGAACATGCGTTAAACTCTAAAGTTTAAATGGGTCTTGATAATTTGAACATAGTATCTATAATTCGAGGTGTACACACCCTATTTATTTGTTGTTGCTTTTGTGCTTTTATCACAATCTAGGGTGGTGATAAATTGACTTTGTCCGTTTGTGGAACACCGTCGAGCCCCTCGCCAGTTGACGACGCCGTCACCGTTACACACTTCTCGCTCGACAGTTGGGGAAAAATGCAACAGAAGACTACGCCGATAACTCCGAAAGTTGCTAATCGACCTCAAAATCCGTTCACCAATAACAATCCATTCACCAATAATACCAGTATCGTCGATGCAGCCATGAACAATACGAATAACCTCGAAGAAGTGATTTTCCAAGAAGAGCCGAAACCCGCGGCACCGGTAGTTGTGGCTGAGGAGAAGAAAGTCAACACGAATCCTTTCATCGATTCCAATCCATTTTTACAACTGGGTTTGAATCCGTTTGCGACGGATTTGAGTCCCACGCTCACCCCGAAGCCAGCGACAACTCCAACTCCAACTTTGACCCCAACTCCAGTGTCGACACCAACTCCTACTCCGACACCGAAAACCCCAATTGTCGAGGATGCTCCAGTTCCTGTTACAACCGAAGATAAGACCGACAACGTGGGATGTGTCAATGGCACGAGAGTCGTTAAAACGGAGGAAATACAAACTACGACCACTACACTCACACACAAAGTAAGATACACTGCTTGCGCAATATTTTTATATCGTATTGTTTTTTTTTTTTTTTACGTTGTTTCACATCATTTACTTGCGGATCTCATTGTTTTTTTTTTTTTTTTCGTCACTTTATTGAATGAAAAAGTTTCTATAAAAAAACATTTTCATTTAAGTTTGCTAGATGTGCTTTTAAAAATATTTTGACATCCAAAAATGATAATTTTTTTATAAGGTATTTTCAAACATTATTTTTCATTAGCTTTGAGTTTGCTTTCAAGTTTTGCTGATGATGAGTGATTCATATTTCAATTCGTATATAAATTTCGTTTTTACATTGTAAGTATCTGATTTATCATAGGATCTCCCATGCAGTTTGATAAAATAATTATACTCAGTAAAATAACACTGGTAAATAAATTATAAAATAAAAATTTTAAAAACTTTAATTTTAGGATGATGGACCAGCGGCATCAGACATCAGTCCTTGGCTAGTCGCAGATCCAGCTCAATCGTCAGGCAACAATCAATGCCCAACAAAGCACACAGTAATAACTCGCAAAACAGTCATAACGACGCAACTATAATTTTAATCCAGGCCTCGACGCGATTACCTGCTAGAATAACCGTAAACTAATTTGCGTATAAAAATAGTATTATTATTCATAAACAGAGTTTCTGAATTTTATATATCAAGTTTGAGCTTTGCATTCAACGAAGGCATGTCGTTGTGTATCACTGCGAAAAACATAAAGCTATTTCTACCGTGCTGAGTATTTTCCTTGCTGGTGCTAATACTGAATTTTCCAATGTTAGTTTTTATCTGTAGATATATTTTGCCTTCGAACTGAGGATAAAAAGCAAACTTATGAAATGTTTATGCTCCGGTAGATAACGTGCCATGTATCTAGTATCGCAGTTTTTTTTTTTAAACTAAAAGAAAGAATTAATTCTTTCATAACCATTAAAAACTGTGATCTTGTTACTTAAGATTCGTAACGAAATTTATTATAATGATGAATTTTCATTCTATGGCTGATGGTTTTCCAAAAAAAACTTTCAAGACTGGAATTTACACGTTTTTATAAAATTTTTACAATTTTACTAAACGCGGCCTAATTATGAAAAAAATAAAAAATAAAATTTTTTTTACAAAAAAGCTTCTACGTGCCTTAATATACATACACGTGTACTTGCGTTGGTGCAGCGAAGACTGTTTTTCATTTTTTACCGAGTAAAAAATCAATTTTTTAATAGGGTAGTGAGATTAGTTGAAATAAAAACGAGTCGAAACATACATTATAAAATTTATCTTTATTTATAAATATTTATGAAGTTTTTTCAAAATCTTCATTAAGTATTTTAATTATAAAATCAGCTTAAAATTTATTTTAGCAACTTGTATATAAACAGTTACAATTCGTTTTCGTGAAATTTATTTGATTGTATCTCAGTATTAAATTGAAAAATTTTGCAAATTTGTCTTAACTTTTAAATTGTTTCAATTGCATTTGAGAGAATACATTCCCGTTTTGATCTCTTTTATACTGCTATACAACCCCGACTCGTTGGTAGTCATGCATTTATTTAATAAAAAAAGAAACGTCCAACTTAATTTTAATCACTGAATTGTGTGATCAGCACTAATATTTTTAAATATTTTTAAAACGAAAAGAAAAACCGCAATATTTGAAATTTTTATGTGCATTGTTATAAATTTTTATTATTTTATGTGTATTGCGGCCTTATAAAATATATATTTATATCATATATGTTAAATAGATTTGTGCAAACACAAGATGCCTTACATATATATAGTTATTTTTAAAAGATCACTTGCTTTTTGTTTCATTATTTTATTTAACTATTTAAAAGCATATTCGAATTGATAATTTGAAGTGAGAATTGGCACAGTAGGAAATAGAATATCAAGGCAGAAACATAGTGACTTAAAGTTGAAATACTTATGATTGCTATAAACTGACATAAGTCGTTGCTTAGTATTGAAATCAAATAAAAGCATTAATATTGCAACGACAAATCACTATAAAAAGTTGAAAAATCAAAAATCAATCGATGATTTGCTTTCATCCGCTTTTTACATTATAATGACGTATTCATAAAGAAAAATTTTAAAATTGTTTGTTAATATGTAATCAATTGGCATTATTTTGTAAATTTTTTTATTGTAAATTAAATGTTTTTATTGGTTAGTTCCGTGACGAAATCGTTGTCGAAATTATTTTTAGATATAATTCACGTATGTACTTAAAAAAACTCCTAATAAAAGTAGACAATAATTTTATAAATAATTATTTATTTTTTACTTTAATAATGTGCACTTTAAAAAAATGAATACAAAACTTTTAAGTTCAGCTTTCCCCCTCGTTTTCATAAACAATATGGTATTTTTTAGTCATCATATTTAGTAGATATAATTTTTATAAGTCATTTATTTCATAGCTTGGTTAATTTAGGGATGGCTGAAGTCAGGCTCAATTTAATAATAGCGCAACAAAAGAATTCAGTTGTAAATGCTAAAATTATAGTAAAAAAATTATAACTTAAGTATCTATTAGATTGACATATACCCAACATAAATTTAAATTAAATTCATGCAAAAAAAATTTTTTAAATGATTTGAGCTCAACATTGCTAAAAAAAAAAGTATAATGAAATTATGTAAAAACATTTAACAAAAATTATACAAATATAGTTTTAAATACTAAATAATACATATGTACAATTGGTGAGAGTACATCAACTTTGACAATATCAAATTTATCATCAACTATTGTCATGATAAAGTGAATAACACAATAAAATAGAAACAAAACTTTGTGGTTATTTTTTTAACTACTATGAAATAGAATTTTTACCTGAGTTGATGTAATCCAAAACATAATAACGAATACACTGAAGACTGAAAATATCATATAATCAAATCTATTAATTTTATCAGTAATCAATAGATCATTTTTTTGCTTCTGGGTGGCTCAGATAATATCTTCTTACAAACTTTGGAGTCCTAGGTACAGTCACTTTTTTTTTAGAACGATGCTTCTTTAGTGTTTGTGGCCCTGTCATCTAAAAAATGATTATAAAATTTTTATTTTTTTAAATCATAGATTAATTGATAATTAATTATTAAAACATAAAAACCTACGTTCTTTTTAACTGCTGTGGAATCATCAACAGTTGAAAAACCTTTTGAGTTTTTTACCATTAACGAGACTGGAGTACGGTTCTTCCTCATTTCAGCTCTCAACGCCGTCAGCAGCTTTGGTGCTCTACTGACACATTTTGGAGTAACATTGAGACCCCGAGAGCGACGTTTTTTACCACTCTGTAACTTTTTATTTATTTATTTTTTTTTATTAGATCCATTTAAATTTAAATCTTATAAATTCAGAAGAACAAGTTTAGTATGCTTTCTTGAATCAAATTTTTGTGAAAAACCTGATTTAAAAACTACTCTTTAGTTTTTTTTTGTCTTATCGAAGTATTGAAATAGTGCTTTAGAAATTATTATATATTTGATTATCACGGAAGTCAAAACATTTAATTTAATGGGATGACCAGGAAAAGGTTTGTTTCGTGTCCCAATGTAGGGACGGTCAATTAAATTGAAATGAATTACGATAAGTGGTAAAAAAATTATCTTACATATCTATGCAATAGTATATTTTATCACAAGACGCCCTTAAAAAAATCTGATGAGTGAATTTTTTTGTCTAGTTTAATTTTAATTAAATTAAAAAAGTTTATCGAGTAATAAAAGTTTTAAAAAAATTATGTTTACCTTTGGTTTTATTTTCTCTCCTGACTTGTCCACCACGTTCGAGCCAGCTGAACTTGTAAACGCTCCGGAAACATTTGTTTTTATTTTCTAAGAATAAACAATTTCATGTGACAAAACTTTTTCTTTCAATATACACGATAAATATTAGCTTGTAACTTTTACCATCAATCCTTGCATATCGAGATGGTCTACCGTTTTCTTCAAATTTTCTTTGTTTTCACTCTTGTCATCCACTGTACAATACCCAGAGCTCTTATCCTGTAATTTTTAAGTTTTTACTGCTGAACTGCCTAATTGAATTTAAGTTAATAAAATAATTTAAAAAAATTGTTCAAATGAACAAAAAAATACTTTACATGATGAATATTCTCATCTACTTCGACAAGAGGCAATGATTTTTTAGAACTGGCCGGAGTTACTAAGAGAAGTATCAATTTTTAAAATTTTATAACATATGAACCATCTATTGTTGGTAAGTGCAGAAGAGTTTGAACTTTTTTTTTACCGAGAACGGGAATCCTTGTTTTGAACGAACTTTTTGGTATCGGAGTCGAAGTAGAACGACCGCCAATCAAAATAGGAGAACTTGTTTTTATGTCAATTCCATCAGACGTTAATCTGATATTCGCATCAGCTCCAGCGTGTCCTAAATCCATTTTTCGTGCTCGCAGAAAAAAATTAAAGACCAAATTAGCATTGACTTTTAACAAATGAAACGATTTCCTTCTAACGGACAGCAACAGGATGTATTCGTATCGCAAAATGTTTAAATACTGAATAGACTCGGCCGACTTACCTCACGAAGTCGAATTTCTGTCTGCTTGTTTACATCGCTGCTCAGCTCGACGCTGGTTTAGTGTTGTGATTTTGTATTTGTTTGAATATACGCGTGATTTTATTCTGAGGAAAAAGAAATACTTTGGGTTCGCTTTGAATATTGGAAAGAAAAAAATCGAAAAAAAAGAGTTTAAAGCATTAGGTCATTGAAAATTAAGTGATTTTTTTATTTCAACAATGCTTGTGCTTATTACATAAATAAATAATTTATTATTAAATAGTAGTTTGTAATTAGTTGTGAACGAAGGGAACATGGAGTAATTTTTTAATAAATTTTTAAAACTACTCTCTTGTTTATAGGACACGTCGACCCGCTAAGAGTCGGAAGATTACAGGAAAAACAGCCCATATATATATAAATATATAAATACAGACAGACAAACTATAGTACACGTTTTAATATGTATATTATATGATCGAGTACAACACTTTCAGTATTGTCATTTCCATGTAAATGCTTGTATACCATGATTGATTTGAATCCTTTTCTAAGCTGGCAGGTTTTTTTACAAACACTTTCCAAAAAAAAAAAAAATTTCTATTTTTCTAGAAGCTAAACTTGTGAATCTTAAAAAAAAAGGAAAAAAAAAATAACAGTTTTATATATTTTATTTTTACAAGTACGCATAGTATTTACTCATAATTAGTAGAAAATAAAGTTTAAATCGTTGGGTTTTGTTTAGTTTTAATATACTATAAAGAAGGCAAGTAGAATTTCGTACGGGAAGAAAATTTGTAATATTAATTATCATTGCGATTATGGGTGATTTTTTATTAATTGATAGACAAAAATAATTATCAAAAAAGAGAGACACTTGACAGAGGCATATGTTTTTGTTCGTTTTGTTCTTTTATTAACAATTTTATCATTATCATTACTTTATATATCAACGAGGTAAAATTGATGATGCATATAATTAAAGTATCTTATTTGCGTGTGTGTGTGTGTATTTTTTTTGTATATTTTTTTCATTTTTTGTTTGTTTGTGTTTAAAGTAATTAAAATTAAGATTAGGGAGTAAGAAGGTTTTTATTCCTCTTCCTCCTCCTCTTCTTCCTCTTCTTCTTCCTCCTCTTCCTCTTCCTCCTCTTCTTCTTCCTCCTCCTCCTCTTCTTCTTCTTCCTCCTTTTCGCTGGCCTCTTCCTTTTCGCTGACCTCCTCTTCTTCTTCCTCTTCGTCGAATTGTGGTTCCTCGAGGTCATCGTCGGCGGCTGCCTTCACGTCTTCCTCGCCTTCCGGTGATTCTGGGTCGTCCTTCTTCTTGCCCGGTCTCTCACCGAACCACTTCGGAAGCTTCGCTGTTTATTTGAAAAAAGAAAAAATTATTTAGTGTCGAATTGAATAAATTAGTTTTGAATGTCGAGTTATTTCAGAAAAATTCTATTAAAAATTTTTTTTTCTTTTTTGTTGCGATTTTGATCAGCTTTATATCTCAGTTTTAGAAATTTTTAAGTCATCTATTATACATTTATTATTAATATATTCTATATATTGATTTGTGATGTAAGTTTTATCAAAAATCAATAATTTTTTATTAAAATATTCTGTAAAAGTAAAACTTAATTGCACCACTGTTTTTTTAATCAATTTTAATGATTTTTTTAAAATTAACTTTTCGTTTTGTTTAAACAAATTCTTTATTCAGTATTCTACCATAATTTATCAAATTTTATTTGATTAATAATTATTATTTTTTAATTGGAACGGAATTAAAAAATGGTTATTTATAAAAAATTTTTATAAAGAGCTTGAATCAAAAAAGTTAATTAAAAATTTAATTATTTTAATGTATTGTTTAAGCCTTTAGAAATAAAATTATTAAACAAATTACTTTTTTTAACTCTTATTGAATAAACAAATGTTTTAAATGAGAAGCTAATACAATAGACTCTACCAATATTTTTAGCTATACAAATATTTTTTGAAAAGTTAATTGATTTTTTGTAATTTACAATGTTTCAACATTATCAAAATAATTTTTTTCCATGAAATAAAATAAAAATAAAAGTCTTTGATATTTTTTTATAAGAAGGTTAGAACAAGCTTTACGAATATTTTTATCAATTTAGAAAAAAATATTTTCAACTCTAGAATCCTTCTGTGATAATAAATAACCCGACTGTTCATAAACAACAAACAAGCTTTGCGTATTAAGCACTGAAGTTTTTCACGTAAATAAAAGAAAAAAAAAAAAAAATCAACAGTGAAATTATTATTCATGGACACCAGATCAAGGTAAAAGGGGTGAAAAGGAAAAAAAAAAAAAAAATAGCACAGTTAAGAAACAGCAAAAGAATGAGTTGAAGAGGTAGAAGTTCCGAAGAAACAACAGCAGCAGCAGCGGTCGCAGATGTCGTGAGTGCCTACGGATTTCTGCACGCGACTCGACATTTAAACAATGAAAATACCTTTCTGGCGTCCAAGGAACTGCTCCTTCTGCTGGGTCCAGGCCTTCTCCATGCCCTCCTTGATGGCATCCGTCAGTCCCTGCAACAACAATGGACCCAAAAAAAACCCGTGGCATGCTGGGATCAATATTGTTTAAACACTTCACTCGAGTTTTTTTTGTTTATTGCACAGGGTGATTAGGTATCTCGTAAAAAATAGTTGATAAATTAAAAAACAGTCCATCCATCGGTCAGTCGCCCTAAAAAATCTCTCTCGGTAAGGGGGGTGAGTTTTTTAAACACCAAACAACACGGCGAGGATGATGTTGAGTTCAAATTTAATAAGTCAGGGTTGGTTTGGTTTGACAAAAGTAAAAAGTAAAAAAAAAAAAAATGAAATCTTTGGGACACGTCGAACTCACTTTTGGTGCGTTTCATGAACTGTTCCGCCCTCTGTTTCCATACTTTCTCTTGGGTTTCCGCGTAAAGCGTATTATAGCCCTTGAGTCAATAAACAATTTACGCGTTTTATTATTACTATTGAATATATATATTCGTTAAATTCATGGGGTGTTACTGATTATGAACCTGGATGAGTTTGTTATGTTATGTCAGTCTGTATACGGTGAAGTTTTAAAAATTTTCTTCTCCTTTGAATGATACAAGTTGAGGGTGAAATTTTGGGTTGATTGATGATGATTTTTGTGGTGTTCAAAACAAATAAGAACAATACTTACACCCTCGAACAGTTTCTTCTTGTCGTCGTATGACCTGGTGTCCACACGACGCTCGTATTTTGAGGCGACTTGGATTTTTGGCTGAAAATTGAATATAATTTTTTTTTAATGTTTTTCATCATCGTAAATTGATTTTATGATAAAAAAATGTTTATCAAGCCGTATAATAAAAAGAACTTGAATTTTGAATCCAATAACAAAAAAAATTATTAAAATCCATGATCTATTAAACAATTTTATGAATGTAGGTAAAAAATTATTCAAATCAATCCAGATTTCAAAATTTAGACTGCTTTTTTCTACAATCTGAAAATCTAAAAAAAAAAAAATTTTTTCGTATAAAGTTAAAAAAAAAAGTTAATTAAAAAGCCCTTGTGGATAAATTTGAAAGCCCAAAGCTTTAAGCGCGATACATGACGCGAAAAACAACAAATTTAGGCTGCGGGCTAGATATTTTGTCACCGGGTTATTTTTGGCTCTCCTCACAGTGGTAGGCGCAGCTCGGTCTCCGCCGCTTATTCGTTTCATTAGTGAGTTTTGTTTGTTAAGCTTCGAAGAAAAAAAAAGTCTCCCAAAATAAAGCCAAGTATATACTCACTGGGTATTTGCCTGTGAGGGCTTCTGGGTCGAGACCCTTTTTCAGGGCCTTGTGTCGGAGCTGTTGCTTTTGTCTTTCCTTAAGTTCTTTAAGCTGAAATGATGATAATAAACAATGATTTGTCAATTTATTTGGTTTTTGGGAGATTAGGGTTTGGGACTTACGTCGTAGTCCTGACGTTTCTGACGCTCCTCAAGATCGTACTTTTCGGTCTCGAGCTTGACGATGGCTTCCCAGAGCTCGGTGGCCTTCTCCCTGAGTTTGCCGATTCCAAGACCCTCGATTTCCAGGGGCTTTATGCGTATGCTCAGGGATATTTTCTTCTCCTCCTCGAGCTGTTCTTTCGTCTTGTTACGCTCGAGTTGCGCCGACGACAGGTTACCCTTTAACGTAAATAATTAAGTTGAGTTCGAGTGAATTTTTTGTAAAGTCAAAGTTAAAAAAAGGTTATTGGACTTACGGCGAGGTCTTTCTTCTGGATGGTGAAGTTGGGTCCTTTCTTGCTCGCTTGGTCCTTCATCGCCTGCATCATAGCCTGGCGTTTCTTCTCGGACTCCTCCAAGCGCCTCCTCTTCTCTTCGATATCCCGTTGTTTCTTTTCCTCTGTTTAAAAAAATTAAAAAATTGATAAGTATTTACAAAATTCATTCGTTAATATTGAGTTTTTTTGTATTATTGTGAAGAGATAAAAGTTTTGGTAATCGCAGTTCGATTTATTTTATTCATTTTTAAACATGAGAATTTTAAACTTAAACTTGAATATTTACTAATCATATTTTAATGTATTTAATTTATTTTCAACAATTTTTTTTATTATGAAATCAAGCCAAAAGTGTTTGTTGTACATTGTGCAAATCGATTTGTGTATGTTTGTCATATTGCGCGTAGTTGTACTATTTATATTTTAGTTTTATTTTTATCACTCAACGTATTTTTATAATGAATCGACTGATTTTATTATACATCAATGCTATTTCTTTTGTACTAAAAGTATTTTAATAGTTTGATATTGTAATACGTAGATGAAAAAAAAATTTCAATTTTCACCAAAAATTATTATTATTTTTTGTTGTAAAAAAGGATTTTTTTAAATTAATTTTTTCAATTTCTCAAAAATACTAAAACTTTCCCTTCTCTTTATTTCCTTAGACTTTTGACAATTCTTACCAATTTCACGTTGGCGACGTTCCTCCTCTTCCTTTTTCTTTTGGGCCAGTCGCTTCTCTTCTTCGGCACGCGAGATTTTGCGTTTTGCCTGCTTCTCCTGTTGATTGAATTACAAAAAATTGGGATTAAAATTTAACCAATCAAGTTGAATAATTGAACTTTGTACAAAAATAATGATTTACCTTGAGCCGCTTGAGCTCTTCCTCTTCCTTTGCCCTTTGTTTTCTCCATTCTGAGATGTATTCCTTCAGCTGTTCATCAAGATCACTCCTCTTCTGTTCTTGCCTCTGTTTTTTTTTTTTCCAAACAAATTAAATTTATTTCAATATTTTCTCAATTTACGTTGTATTAAAAAAGACAGAATAAAAATTTTCTCAAAATTTTATAAAGTACTAATTTGAACGTCTTGTTTATTGTACTATATATAGACTGTACTGAAACTAGGATGCGTCTTATTAGCCAAAGGTACTTAACATCATACAATATTTTCTTCTGATGATGGGGCATTTTAATTTTGAGAAAATTTTTATATCTGTCATTGAAATAAAAGATAAAGTCTTACCGAAATGAACTCGACGTTTCCACCGGACTCCCTGAATAATTGATGAAAAAACAAGAAGTTTTGTTTTATTTATTTAAATCTCGACTGCTTTGGATTGCTATTAAGTCTGCTGCACCAGCCGTGATAATAACCCAATCCTAACGATTTTTTTTCAAGTTTTCGGCAGCAGACAGACGCTCACACAAGCCAGTACAGCTTTGTTTAAAAAACAATTTGCGCAAGCGAAGCTTTTATTTTGTTTATTATATGTATAACTTTGATTACTTAGCGAGACTTCACATAGGCCGTGCTTAGCTTTAGACGTTAGGAGTAGTACAGACAGTACAGAAGGAGTTGATTGTCGTGATAAACACAACGAAAGGAAAAAAAAAAAAAAAAGAAAAATTAAGATAATAGAGTACCGAAAAATAAACGTAATCGTCAAGCGGGAGCGAGCTTTTGGCCGGATAAACTCGGCCGGCGCAGGTGAGCTTTAAATTTCCCCGCGCCAAGGCCGCAAGCTCGCGGCTCGCTCGTCAACGTTTGACACGAATTCAGAATTAGATTCGACTTCAGCCGCCCGCCCGCTCGAAAAACACACGCGTCGACTAGTGTCGTGTAGTATGCTGCACACACAGTTTTTCATCAATTTTCTACGTGTTTATTGGCGCGGCTTTTTTTTTTACAGCATCTCGTAACTACTGATATAATCAAAAAGCGTTAAGCAACATTTAGGCTGTAAAAAAAATTTTGTGTGTTCTTTGGTTACCGTCACTTTTTTTCTTTCTTTTTTTTTTTTTTTTAACGAAGGATCGATGTACATTTAGGGATTATTTGAGCCTGACGGTATAAGTTGTAAATACACTTTTGGGAATGTTTGTTTTGGTTTGTTTGGTTTTGATTTTTTTTTTTTTTTTTAATACTGCACAGTCACAGTACAGACACGAACATTAACACAGACTGGACGAGATTTTTCATCACTTTTTTTTTATTTTGGTTTTAGACGCGGTATTAGGGATGAACAGTAAATTAAAAGTTAATGATTATTTGACAAACAGTGAGACAATTATATAAAAAAAAAAAAAACACGTGTGAGATACGATTCAGGTAACACTTAAAAAAACAAAGTATTATTGATTATTTTTTTTTTTTGCAGAGATCTTCAGTGAATTCGTACTAAAACTATGCAAAAACTTTTTTTTCAATCAAATCTAAACTTTGAAAAAAAAAATATCGCGTCAAGTTGTTCGTTCACTGAAGTCCGCTCTGGATATATTAAACAGACGGGGATTAAAAAAACAATGTTTTATTCATTGATAAGTGAGCAGAGCTGGATAAACGATTGTTAAACGACGCATATATATAATTGTAACAACAAAAACCTCGATATTCAACTTACTTTTGGGACGCCCTACCCCTACAAAAAAAAGAAAAGTACAGATTTATTAATAACTTTGTTCCTATTTTTTTTTTTTTTTTATCATAATTTATTGTTTTTTAATGATGTTTTTTGTTGGCAAGCTTTATGTCTTTCGCATAATCCTGATGGTTTTATTATTCATTTAGACTGCACTTTTGTGGTAAAGCATAAAATTTTAACACTTTTTTAGTCTTCGGTTTTTAAAAAAATATTATTTAAAAAATTTTAAACATTTATTAGGTTTATGGTGTGGTTTTTTCGTTTTAATCTTTCTTGTTTAATTTGCCTCTATTTCAATGTTCGTGTATTACCCATGCAGAGTGCAGTTTCGTTTCGGCGTTCCAAATTTTTAAATCCCGGACAAAAATACACCAATCCGTAAACACCGTTGGGAAACAAAAAAAAAGGCGAGAATCGGCCCACATATTTATAAAACTCGAGGGGCGTCGCGTAAATTTATGGTTTTTTCGTATTAATAAAATCTCGCTTGTGATTTTTTAAAAATAAAACCAGCGGGTGGCGAGAAGAAGATGACATGAAAATAAAACGGCAATCTGCATGGTCCGACGACGGTGATTTTCTCCCCCTTTTATTTTAGTGCAAAATCTTGCCTCGCTCGTGAAAACGAGACAAGAATAACAAGAAGGAGCCTCCGTCGCCTCTGTAATTTTACGTGTGACACATATAATGGCAAAAGTGTGTGTGCGTGTATGAGTGTGTGTGAGTGCGTGGATAAATTAAAAAAAAAAAAAAAATAGAAGATACTGTAAGTCTGTGTACGTAAGCTATTTTACGCTGAGCCTAGACAGAGTTGTTAGATACGATCGCGCGTGTATGTTGCAAACAATCCTTGGTTACTTTTTATAAACAATACCAATCAATCGCACGCGTGGCTACGGACAACAATATAACAAAGTTATTTTATCGAATTCGAGACATCACAGTAACTCATATTTATTGGCTAGCAGAGACAGACAACTGCAACAGCAAATTAAAGTTTAGGCGATTAGAGTTTAGATAGTAAGAAAAAAGAAAAAAAAATATATAAATAAACGACACAGTTTTTAAAATTTTGAAAATTTACGCTTTAATTTGATTAACTAGAGAAAAAATTATTAAACAAAGAGATAGAACAGTTACAACAGTAGAGTAAATTGATTTACTTCAGCAGCGACAGATAAAAGCGGCAGCGCGACGATTTCTTCAGAGATAATAGCGATAAGGAATCGTCGCGGTGCGACTTGTACAATAGAGCTTTTGGTTTTTTTTTTTTTTTTTTTTTTTTTTTTTTTTTTTTTTTTTAATTTTATTATTTTTTTAGGCGGACGTACAATACTGCGACCGATTAAAATTAAAGAGTTAAAAAAAACCAACGGACATAGACAAACAAAGAGATAAGATTAAAAAAAAAAAAAGGTGAGATTTTCTCGACATGAACTTACTCGATCTTCTTCTCCGGTTGCCTGTTTCGCGCGCATCGCGTACGTTGATCGGTCGGATGGTGGATTTTTGGTAATCGATGTTTTTTTTTTTTTTTTGGTTTTGTGTATTGTTTTTTTTTTTTTTTAAGGTGATAAATAAATAAAAATGGAAAAAAAAGAACCACAGTCAGTAATTGGCTTTAACAGTGGGACTGATAAAAAAAGTAGGCCGAGGTGGGAGCTGGAATGAATCTAAATCATGCAGATTCTGGAAGATCGATTTTTATTTTTAACGATCATCTCGAAACTTAAATCTCATAAACAAGGTGCAAAATGGTACGGAATTCCTGGTACGAGTTGAATTGATTGCAAATATTTGTCCCGATGAAGTTTATTGGCACCGAATCTGAGAACAATTAAACGAGGAGTTAAAGCTCGACGTCGTCTCCTCCGACGTGGAATGTCTCACGACTATTGTCACGTCTATATCGTGGCTAAATATAAACCCGAAACGTGGATTCATGCGAGCCTACGCTGCGACGCGGCGGTGAAGCAACCCCGAAATTACTTAACTTATTACACGTCTCGAAATTTTGTAAAGAAGTCGAAAAAGTTTTATTTTGAGACGGACGATTTATTTTCAAACAAGAGGTCTCGAAGAGGAATTTTTAAATCTCGAGCGATTTGGTTCATCACGAAATAAAGTGTTTAGAAAAAAATGGAATATTTTTGAGATTTAATAGTTGCAGAAAAAATAAGCTTCGCATTTTACGAAACTTGGTTTCAAACAAAATTTCCTGAAACAACAAATTTTAAGCTTTTTGAACTTGTCGAATAAATAAATTTTAAAAACTACTGGTTAAATAAACTACAAAATCTATGTCCGAGAATAAAGTCATCAAAATTATAATCAACATTCAAAATTTTCAAAGTTAAATGAAAAAACTTTGGATATTTAAAATATTATCAACCCAATTTTATATACATTATAAAAAGATTTTAAGAAACATATTTAAGAACGAGAATTCTTAGAATTCTATTTGAAAACTGGTCAATCAAAGCTTTCTAAAACCGTAGTTCGTTGCAAGCTCGAAAGCTTTATTTCATAAAATTCCAAACTGTAAACACTAATTCAAGAAATTCACTTGAAAGCTCGAATCAATTAAAGCTTGAATGATTTTAAAATTAAGAAAAAAACCAGTCAGAACAAAAAATTCTTGGAATTCCATTTGAAAACTAAAAAGCTTTTTATAGAAAAAAAAAAGAATCATACTTCTCTGCAAGCCATTAAAATTCAAAAATTCTTCACGGCGAGCTTGCGGAAAAATTCACGTTAATCGCCCACCCGTCCCAAAAATAAAAAACCGCTCTCGCTCTGAAAAAAAGGGGGGGGGGGTAATACAAATGCAGAAGAAGAGAAAAAAAGGTCCCAGCGCGAAAAAGCTCGACCGTTACTAAATTCGTATCCGGGTATAGGTTGGAGTCGCTCGGTCGCTCCGGACCTCCGCTGCTCTATTTTCGTGAAGGAAACACGCGCTCTAATTTTAACCGGCCGGCATTTCAACCGCCGAGAATATACGTATACCCTCTCTTTTCTTTTTAAAACGCCGCGCGCCTCGTCTTCCTCTCTTTTCTCCCTCGATCATCGAAAGCCTCGCGCTAAGCTACGAGTAGGTTGCGTAATTTTCCTTTCCGAAATAACACTGAGTTTTACGACAAAAAATACATATGTATCTATTTTCGAGAATCTGCATGGGGGGATTTTAAAATTTTTCCAGCTCCGAATCCGGACCCGTGGATATTTAAATTTTTTCATAATAATAATAATAATAATAATCTCATATTTAAAAAAAATAGTTGTAATAATAATGAAAAACAAAATTTACATGCTTTTTCTAAATCTATTTTGGATAAACTATGAAAAATAAAGTTTTACTAAAGGGAGGGATTGATTTAAAAATATAGTTTTGTTATACCCGCAACTGGAACTTACTTCCTGCAAAAGATAAGAAATAAATTTGTCACGCACGATTTTGACGTGGAATTTATTCATTTTTTTAGAAACAAAAAACACTTACACTTCTTCGACCTCCTCTTCGCTGCTGTAAACGAGGAAAAAAAAAAAAAAACGTACAAGTTAGTAACTTTGAACAGTAGGATGTATCATTTATAAACAAAAGGGTACACTTACAAAAAAAAAAGAACGGGGTTGTTTGTATTAAAGAGACAATTTAACATTAAACAGTTAAACTACATGAAACAAGAATTTTCACTAATTTGATTATTCGATCAACATTTAATACTGACATCAAACTAAATCAGTCAGCGCAATGTGAAGTCGTAAACTAGGGTTGAAATTTAACTTACGATCCAAATTTACTTCACACGAGTTTCAATATAGTTTAACAGGAAATGGCCGTTTCCGTACTGTAAAATTATCAAGCTATAAAATATGTTAGAAATTTAATTTGAAACAATTTGATTACATTCTCTATATGTAGCACCCATTTTTCGAATATTTTTGAATTAATGAATCTTGGCTGGACCAATGATAATCAAATAACCGAGAGAAACTTTAATTGAAGCTAATGAGGGTGAAACTTTACAAAAATTACAATTAACTTCTATAAATAAGTACCCAGAGATAATTTTAAATTTCTCAATTAACCCAAAATATTTCAAAAATAAAAAAATAAAAGAAATGACATAATAGTAGTAATGATTTTTGTTGGTACTCACGAGTATTCTTCTTCGTCAGACATGTTTGAGGGAGATTAGGGGGAAACTGCAACAGAAACAGAAAAATTTCGATTAAGAAAAAAAAAAAAAGGTCGAGGAGGAGCGATTCCTTCAGAAAGAAAATCGGACGGTCAGGCAGCGGCCGCAAGCTCGCAAGCTCTAAAAGGAGCCAGCCGATGATCCCGAGCCTAATTATAGCCTTTGACCGTTTGCCTGCCTCGTGCGTGTATTCGTAAAGTTATCTCTCTCTCGTTGTTTACGTCATTGTCTTCGCATTCCGTCGATTTTGAAATATCGCCGATATTTTTCCGACGCGATGCACTCTTCCCCCAACGTACGTTATCTTCGTCTCAACTACCTAACTTCGAATCCGCGTCTATCAACATAAACGTATTTTTGAAAAAAAAGGTTTCGGTCTCACGGTGCACTGTCAAAAGTAATACCAGTCACTGGCCGTTGATCTCTCGGACCGTTACATCAGCCTGTTGGCTGGCTCCGGTAACACTTGGCAAAATATATCGCGCACTTTTACTTTTCAAAATATTAAAAAAAAAAAAAAAAAATATAGTAATGAGAAAACAAGAACCACACTGTTTGTTCACCGATCCACACGCATACCCAGAGAAGAAAAAAAAGTAATTGCAGAAGACAGTAGAGAAGATTATAATTTGGGGTTAAACTTACACTTCGGGGGGTTGGGAAAACGGGGAGGTGTTTTATAGTTAAAGAGATTTATCGGTCGTCTGCAAGGCAAAAACGTTTCGCCGGACCGCGCCGCGGTTGTTCTCAGTCTTGGAATGTGCGAGTCCGCGCTCCCACGACAACTCCTCGAGCGGCTCTGACTGAGCCAGCCTCGGCTCGTTCCTCTCCCTCGGGTCTCCTCCCCCGCCTGGCTGGCCACCGGCCTCCCCCAATCGCGATACCGCGTTATTATTAGAGAGCTTGCGAGAACCAGCGCGCGCAAGCGCCCCGGGGTACGTACCCAAGACCGAGACCACTGGACCAGAATTATACCTACGATACGAGACCCGAAGCACGGGAAGAGGATAAACCAACTACCCCCACCTGACTTTCTCGAGATGTGTGTATCGGCCCTGAATTCCGTTGGATAATTGTTACTTCATTCGTGGGCCGTCGTGTCATTGGATATTGTTTAGCCCAGCGGCGCACGGCGGTTGCGAGCGCTGGTTAAATTACATGAACTCTTTGGGATAATGGCAAAATTTTACTATTTCCGTAAAAAATCAAGGGGGATAAAAATTTTTTAATAGACTATGTTTACATTAAATTCTTTATGTATATACTAAATTTTTGCAACTCTGTAGAATCTCAATTATTAATAAATAGAAGTTACTCGGGGTGCAGTTGAAATATTTATTGCTGTTATTTATTTGTTACAAATACTTTATCAAGAAAAGATGCAGTAAATATTTTAACTGTAAAACTGTGAAATAAATTTTCATTGAACCTGAATAAAATTTTATTTTAAAATATTTGAAAAATACACAAGTTTAAAGTCTTTATTTTTTATTTTTATTTGAACATTCATTCAACATCAAAACTTTTTATTTTTTCATGTTACTGCACGTAAATTAATTTTTTATTAGCATGAGTCCATTGCAAGTAGAGCTTCTCGATCTGTGTAATATCATTTGATTCCTTGTTTCTAGAGAAAATTTGAGTTTCATGTGTACTTACTGTATCAAAAAGTTGTTTTCGAAATGAGACGTGCTTAAATAATTTTAGAAAAGACGAAGCTTGACTCACTCTTACTTATTTGTCGAATCAAGAATGTAAGAATCGAAACATTTTGTATTGAGGTGAAAGAAAAAACGATTATTTTTTGAATATGAAAGCTTATTATTTTAGCGTAAAATATTCTTAACTTTGTTTGCTCTTACTTGCTTCGGAAACATTTGTATACTTAAACCAAGTAGTAACAATCGAGTTGTGTCAGACTAAAGTTCTAAATTTTTTTTAATATATTTTTTTTTCAAATGAATCAATAGCTTATTAAAGATGTATACAGTATCAATTGATGGATTTGGTCAAAACATTATTAGATAATGAAGTTTTATTAATTTAAAAATAAAAAGATTTTTGAGCTAATTTTATTTTTAATAATTATAATGAAAAATTTATTTATTGATAATTTACTCAATTAAAACTAATGTATTAAATTTCATTAACTTTAAAAAAAATTGTTAGTTATAAATCGGTTTGTTCAAATGTTTTTCTTTTTTTTCGCTTGAAGTTCAAGCACAAAAACGTGTTTTTGAAGTTTTATAAATGTTCAAAAAACACTTTTCTGTAAATTATAATTAATTAAAAACCATGCTCTATGTGACCCTAATAATAATAATAATAATTTAAAAGTATAGTTGCACTTAATTAAAAACGCAGCTGTAATAATTATTTAAACTTTTCCGACAGATTCATTTAGTTTCAACAATTCACAAGAGTTAAATAAAGCCAAAAATTTACCGCTAAGAAATATCCCACAGAATAGTGGTAAAGCTCGAAAGAAAACGACGCAGCGGGATCAGTATCAGTTTCGCTCGAGCGCGAGCGTTCGGCACAACATAAAAATACCTTCATCTAAAATCGACCGGCTGCGTGTATATAATACACCACGAAATCATAAACAAAAAAAGAAAAAGAAACAGAAAAAAAAAAAAATAAAAAAAGAGAACAGGCAAAAATCTCGGATGCGCGGGAGGGCACGAAAAAAGAAATCTCATTTCGAGCTCCTTGGGTTGGTGTGAAACTTGCTGATGCTTGCGGGGCGACCTTCGTTGAGGAATTAGCCCAGCTGCGTTATGGCTGACTGCGTATATAGGCCTGTGCTTACACTACTACAATATTACTGCATTTTTAAAAAAATGTTTTTTTTTTTAATCTTGATTTCAATGAATTTTTTCATGTCTGAGAAACTCTGAATAAAAAATTTGGATACATAATGTATTAAAAAATTAATTTTAAATTTTTGATTATAAAAAAAAATAGATTGGGAAAATTTAATTCTTATCATCTTTTAAAATTTACAATATCATACTAAATTGTTCACTTTAATCATAATGAATTGATTATGACAATACTATATAAGCAATAATTTGAATAAAATAATAAACTTAAGGTAGAATTTTTAATTTAATCATAAAGAAACATGGGTAGAAGAATTTCAATTTTATCATACTAACTAATAACACATTAAAAATTATTGAAAAAACATATTTGTAAAATCAGTACTGGATAAACATCTTGCTGCTACCGAATAGAATTGCAAGCTCCAAACCAAACAGCGAGCTGGAAAAAAAATTTCTGGAAACCGCGGGCGTCGGTCCTTCCATATATGGCTCCCGGAGCTGGTTAAGTGTTGCCTCATCGCATTCGCGTTGTAGGTATAGCTGGGCCGAGGTGACGCAAAGCCAGCAGCTCGTCATCTCCGGCGGCCGGACGACGGACCAATTATTGTGTCTCTCCGCGGGGCGAGCTTTGGCGCGAGATTATCACCACCTCGTTTGGAGATTTATGCGAGTGGTACTTAATTGGCGCTTAACTGGCTATCGCTTTTCGAATCAATGACTGGTTTTCAATATAATTCTAAGTTTTATGAAATTTACTTTTTCTTATCAGTAAAGGACCTTTACTTTTCAAAAAGTTTATTAAGTATTTCATTCATCCCATTTTAATACCATTTTTCAAGCCATTAAAAATAGTAATTTTAGTAATTTTTGATACTTTTGATAAGACAAGGGTTGCTACAGTTGATTTTTAGCTGAAAATTTTTATAGATATTGTTTTAAACATCCCTGGTAGAAGTAAGATATTAATCTGTCTTAAGAGGCTTGTTTAAGGCCATTTCATAGACTCATTCTAATAAATGGTCAGAAACAAGCCAATAAAAGCCTCATTTTGATTATCATTGCTACCAAGCATTATAAAAAAACTTATCAACATTTTAAAACAGTCTATACAAGGTTACAAATTTGAATTTCTGAGAATCAAATTTTGGAGAATTTGCAAGAAGTCTTTTACTCTTTTAGATATTATTTAAAAAGATAACTTAATAGTTATGTTTAGCAAACTGTCCAAAACTGAATCCATTATTAATTACATGGTTAAAATTTCAATTTCAAAAATATAACTAATATAATATATAATAAAAATTTTTGAATGCCAAAATCCATTGTAAAAATTATTTTATCTTTTAAAGTAAAAACAGGACAGTTATTATTGTCATAATTATAATATCTATACTGCAAATTGTGTTCTGATTAAAACTTTAATAATTTTTTTTATTGACAAATTAAAAAATATTTGTCAATTACACTTTTCTATAAAGGGAATTTTATTTTATATATATTAAAATATATTGATATATATTCAAATACATATCAAACTACTGATTCTCTAAGTAGATGCTTACATTTAATAAAAATATGTACACTTAAAAAAAAAAAATGAGAACTAAAGAATGAATTTAGTTTGTTTGAATTATATGCTGCTGATCAACACTTTTTTTTTTAATTCGTTCAAATGCTCAATTGTATAATAACAAAAACTCTTGAGTTATGTACATTTTATAGTGTATGAAGTTAAAGTATTCTCTTCAGAATCTTTAAAATAATATTTATAACTTTGTTAAAAGAAACATCTTGACACTATCCACACTCACTGTTCACATAATAAGTGCATCATCACTAACTTAAAATATCTTTGCTTTGAATTACTCATAATCATGTTTTCAGAGTTTTGTTGAAACAATAGGTTTGAAAGGTAATCAAAGAATAGATTTTTTTTCCCAGAAGAAAATCCTTTTCAATTTTCACCTAGCATAATCTGAGTTATATACATCTAACAAATAAGGTTTTTTGAAAGCTCGTTCTTTTCCTCCAAATCTTAATTGCCCTGATTCTTTTTTTCCTCCCAAACCACCTCCTAAAATATTAAGTATTAGTTACAAAAATTATTTTTATTAAATACAAAAAATTAAAAAAAAATATGCTTACCAAGTCTTCTTGGCTTCCACCCTTTCATTGTTCTACTATTTTCAAAATCAACAAAAATTTTATGATTCATTATGCTGAGATCTGTAATTCTTCTTGCTAACTCCCAAGCGTCATCATAACGTTTCATTTCCACAAAACCATAACATTGTGAATATCCAGTTACCACATCATAAATTACTTTTGCGGATACAACTTCTCCATACTCTGAAAAAAACTAAAAAAAAAATTTACATGTAATCATGCTGAAAATAGTTTTTCCAAACAAAATTTATATATATATATATATATATCTTACTTCTTCCAAATCTGATTTTGTTATTTTTGGTCCAAATCTAGATACAAATAAAGTTCTATCTGCTTTTGATTTTAAACCATGAGGTGGTTCATAATGTGCTTCTAAAGCCCTGGCAATTGCTTTGTCATGAGGTTCCGTGTCTGTTCCATCAATGCTACCAGCTTTTAATGGATCATATTCTTCTTTAAAAAAAGCTTGAAAAGGTTTTGATGAGTCAGTCTTGAAAAAAAAAAAAAATTATGAATCTATTATTGAACATTGAAAAATATAAAAACTCAACTCCAATTAAGACAACACAAATAAATTTGTAAATTAAAAAGATATGAATTTATAAATAGTATAAGCGTATATTTATATAATACTAACCATGTTTATCAAAGTTATTTATTTTTGTAATATAATTGTTCGAAACAAATAATAAAATGAATCTTGTAACCGGTAATATATACAAAAAATATAACCTCTGCTTTTACACCAAAAATAAGAACAGCTGTTGATCTGGTAAATCTTTCTGCTAGATGAATGTATAGTACACCCTACATGTATAATACGTGAAGCGAAACAGCGCAAGGATTTAAATTTTTAATATTTTAATTAGTATCGAATATTTTGGTATACATATACAACACTGAAATAAGATTTTAAAACATGGAAAAATAATATGATTACGGTCATTAGTTTAAAAAGAAAAACTTTTTAAATAAATTTTAAAATAGTGAATGTTAAAAAGATTATTTAAAAAAAAATTCCAAAATAAAAATTTGTTTATTTTATTTACGAATAACTACAACTTAGTCACCATTTATATATTTTAAAGACTTGAAAATTTTCTGAATTCTTACAAATATATTCACCAGACACTAAATTTTAAAAACCTCTCAATTATCTCTATTTTTTAATAAGTCTTTTACAGTTTGAGTAATTCTGTTGAGATTTATCTGCCTTATGATAAGTATTAAGAAAATCTTTTACTTTGAACCACCGCGTTTACTTGTTTTAGCTCTTTCCATGTTGCATTTTATAACAACATCAACGACGTCGCACTCATTTTTTTCTAAATTGCCTAAAGACAAAAACATATTTTTTTATTTAGATAAAACAAAAAACCCCCATTATACCTAAGTAAGACTTCTTAGTTGCTTACCCATGTCGGCGCAGTTTAAGACATCTTTTATCTCACTCTCGGTCGTCATTTTGTCCTTCATTGTATATATCAAATATTTCGTTGCATCTACTTTTCCGTTTTTCATCTTTTTCGAAATAAAATTTTTTTTTTAATTTAAAATAATTACATAATAGTCATAATAATTTTATTAAAAATAACAATGCAGATTATTTACCAATCCCATTTTTTTAACGGTGCATGCCATTGCACATTTAAATTTGGATTCATAATTTTTAGGAAATTGTTCTATAAAAAAAGTTTTTATGTGAAGTTAGAGTATATGTATAGACTTTTTTTTTGTTAATTTTATTTAGAAGAAAAATTTTCTTTAAAGAAAAAGTCTCAATTATTAATTTCTTTTTTTTAATAATATTTGCTTGTATAGTTATGTACAGCTTTAGATTAAATGGACATTAAATCTTATCTTTTCGCAGTTTAAATTTTCTACTAAGAGAATAGGGACATTAAGTGAAAATTTTTGTGGAAAAAGGTTTCAAGGGGTATACCCTTGAATATTTCTATAGCTGCAGTAAGATTAACAAAGTATGTTCAAAAACTAATCCAAGGACTGTTTTAATATTATAAAGTGAATGCTTTAAATTTAAAAATTTACCAATGTTAACTCCAACTTCTTTTGCGCATTCTTCAAATAATTTACGTTCAGCTTTAAGATCTGCAGATGAGCAGTAAATTTGTCCCTTAAACATTAAGAAACTTGTGTAAGACCTGTTTATCATTAAAAATATTTTTAAAACTTACTGTAAGTAGAAAAGTTGTTGCAATAATACAAAGAAAAAACTTCATGGCTACTACTTCATAAACTGTAATAATTGAGTTGTTCCGACTAGAAAAACAGAATTACAGTTTATTTTTGTTAGCAGGAAATTTAAAGTTCATATTTGTCGTATTAATTTTTTTAAATTTTATTGATATTTACAATATTGCTAAAATGCTGGTCAACTGCACAGATACTACAAAACAGAACTTAAATTTAATATTTATGAATTTCGTGAAAGCATACGATGAATATAAAGGCAACTGCCTGACTGGGTTGCTTGATTCCGACTGTCGTGTGTGTCCGATATGGAACACCGGGGTTGATCGATTTGTAAATATGATTCCGTTGGAGCTGCTGCAGAAAGTTTTTAAAACATCACCGATACTTGGTAATAAATTTCTCTTCTAAGAACGAATGACGATTTTTTTAAAAACCTTTTTTATTGATTTGATTGGACATTTGTTACCTGTATTTTCAGCCGTCATAACAAGGATATTATTTTTTAGGATGAAACGAAAAAAATTCAGATTATTTTGCAATGAAAAATTTTTTTCACTTCTATTTATTCAATTTATAATAATTTAAGATAATTTAAATTTTTTAATATAATTTTATGTAACAAAATTGTATGTATAAAAAAATTCAGTAATTTTGAAGAAAATAGTGACCATCTCAAAGTACCATGACCAAAATTAAAAAAAAAAGATACAGTAAAAATAATATTTCTTTGAAAAAGTAATTAACGACGTTTATATTAAAAATTAAATTTTTTAAATTTGAATAAAGTTATACGAAACCCTATCCGCGAAACCAAGTCCAATCATCCTGAATCGAATGTATTCCTGCCAATACGATAACTTGATTACAAACAAAGCGTATAGTGCATAATTGCTGGAATCATCACAGCTGTTTTTTTTTTTTTCATCCAACAAATCTCAAGTGTAAAAAATTAAATTTTTTGAATACAGTTGCGTATATAAAGTAATAGTTGCACATTTATAATTGTCAAAATTGACTATTATTAGTAATTTATTTAAATAGGTCAGAATGAATTAATAAAATTTTTTTTTTTTTTTTTATCGATAGTAGAGTTATTTATTAAATACTACAATTTTGTAAATATTAATGCAGTGGTGAATATTTCAGATTACAATTCGTAAATATTTTCCACTCTTGTTTATTATCATTTTTTGAAGCTTAAAAAAGTATTTTCCTAAATTCCATAGACAATCTAAAAATTTTCATCACAAAAACTTATTGACTAGATAAAATCTAATTTTTGGTTCTGATCTACAAATTTATTTCCATTCCAGCTCCCATCTATTAATTGTAAAAATAATGATGTATTTTTAAAAATTCTACTTTGAAAAAATAATTTTTAAATTCAAGTTGAAACCCAGTAAAATAAAAATATTCATCTTTTAACCAAAAGGATGTTGCGGGTTGAATTATGTGAATTTGCTATAAAAGAATATTTTTGATTGCAAAATTACCCAACAACAATAATAAAATACACATTTTAATTATTTTCTTAAAATATAGACCGGCATTCGGCAATCATTTTATGACTTTCAAATGTAAGTACACTACCTAGTCGAGTTTTCATCCGCTAGAGGGCCGTTGGTCGTCGCGGGCGATTATAAATATAGAAAACAGCTGACCGGTGTCAGGCATGCTTCACGTAGTTTTTGTATACCTTCGCTTTTTTATTAATACAACAAAGAAGTATCAGAGTTTATAAATTTAATTCAATCCTACCTATTTGTGTACTAACTACAGGTAATTTTTAACCGTTTGAAATACTTTTGTTTTTATGGATTGAATTCGTATGTATTCTTATTACAACATTGCGATTTATTTTTCAGATGCAGGGCACTGCACGTGCAGAATAAAAAACAGCCGATCTTCACCCTTCAGCTTCTTTTGTACCGGCACTTTTATCGATGAATTTGTAATGTAAGAAGAACCAAAAAAGAACAAGAATTTTTTTCAAAAGCAGCGAGTGCTAGTACATAGTGTAATCATTGAACTTTGATAATTTTGATTATTTGTGTGCCTAACTGTAAGTGCCGTTACGGTTATGTGCATTTGACAGCGTAGCAGACTTGAAAAAAAGTTGAAGCAGTTTTATAAAATAGTTTAATTGATAACTTGATATCAGCTGCAGTATTAGAATAGATTTTGATAAATATCAACTGCAGCCTTCGTGAAACAAAATGCACTTGTTAAAAAATTTGACAATCGACATTGACAAACTAGACAAGGATGGTAAAGCAAGATTGCACCATGCTGCAGCAGATAAAAAGGTAGGAAATTTAAGATGTCTGTTATACCAGAATGCCGATGTCAATGTAAGAGACAAATACCGTAACAGAACTCCCCTGCATTTTGCAGTTAAAACTAATATGCGTTGTTGTAATCTCGTCATCTTCAATTTAGCTGAATTGTTGTTAAACAAAGGAGCAGATGTTAACGCGCAAGATAAAGAAGGACAGACACCTTTACACTTGGTAGTACAAAAAGGCAATGTCAAACTTATTCAACTATTTTTGAAGTTCAAAGCCGACGTTAACATTTTAGACAATCTAGGGTGCAGCCCCTTGTTTCAAGCCGTCGTTCATAATAGCAACGAGGACGTTGTGCAGCTCTTGATTGATCTCGGCTGTAACGTCAATCATCGCAGCAACAACGGTAGTACACCCTTGCACTGGACTTGTCGAAAACTGAACGATGATAAATCTCAGGACTTAAAGTGCCATGAGAAACATACCGATAAGTTTAAAATGTTAAAGTGTCTGCTGAAAAACGGGGCAGACATTAACGCGACTGATAACAAAGGGGCCACTCCACTGTTTGAAACAAAGCGCGGACTTGATTCGACTGAAGATGGTTTGAAAAAGTTATTGAAGAAATTGAATTTTGTCATAGAACATACTGATTTTGGTATAATCTGTTCAAATAATAAGCATATTTCGTGCTTCTTTAAGCTGCCTTTTAATTTGTGCAAATTAATTTTAAAGCATCTAGCAAAATTACAGGCCATGCAAATTCCAGTGCATCCAGATCTTTTGAAAATTATTTCCAAGGACGATAAGTTTGGTGATTATTATAGAGAGTGTGAAAAAGAGATATTACTGACAAAAAACACGAAACTGGAAAATTCTTCAATCACGTTTTATAATCTACTAGTTGACGAGAAAAAGAAGCTGAAAGAGTATGTTAGTAACAAAGATTTGATCGAAGATTTCGAAAAGAGTGATTGTACGAAGAAATTCCCGATTTACGGGATTTCCATGTGTGAAAATATAAAAAAAGAAGTTAAAAGATTAGAACTATTTGAAAAATCTTACGTTGAATTGAGTGGTTGTTTACCAGCATTCAATCAAAATGATTCAATCGTGTATGATATACTTAACTGTGTGAAGAGTTAAAAAGATTTATTAAAATTCTGCGCTAAGGAAATTGAAAATGTAAAGAATAAATAAAATTCAAACTGTAAAAATTTGATGATTCATTATTTTTAAATATTTTTTACTTTTTTGCTTATATCTATAGTACAAAAATCCAGAGGTTGTATTAAAAAATGAATTAATAAATTTTAATGGCTATTTCTGTTATTGATTTTACTTATTTATTTACCCTGCAAAGTAAGTAAAAATCTTTTTTTTCCAAATTACGTCTATTCGTACTTACATAATCACAATTTTTATTTACTAAATTAATTTCTTAATATATTTTTTAATTATTTATTTTTTTTACTGAAAAGAGCGTATACTTAGTAAATTCTTAATAGCGGGAACGTTTCCGCGAACTCTTTTTTTACTGTCACATTTTTACATTCAAAATCAATGTTACTTAAGTTAATGTACAAATTCAAAAAATTTCCGTTACTTCTACTTTTTAGAATATCTTTAGCAGCTTCGATAAGATTGCTGGAATTAATTTTTTCACATCGGAAAACATTGAGTGTTACAAGATTGTTGGATGATTTCAGCAACTGAATAACACTTGAATTAGTTATTTGACATTTTTCACAGTTGAGAATTTTCAAGTTTCTCAACGTTTCCAATGCCAAAATACCTTCATCGGTCACTTTTCTGCAAACTAGTTAAAAATTTAAAATTACTTACTGTAAATAAAATAATACTAAAAATATAGTATACTTACGACTTATATCAAGTTCTTGTAATCTTTGGCAATGCGGTATTAAGTTAATGAGGAACGCATCATTGACTATTTGCATATTAAAAAGATTCAGTTTTTCTAGATTAACAAGTTTCATTACCGGTAGAAGATCGGGGTGACAAATTTTTTCATTGCTCACATAATCATCATAACAAACCTCTGAATACTTGCAATATAATTCTAACTTCTTTAGAAAGGGTAAATCAATATTAGATAGAAAAGATAGCTTTAGCGGAGTGCTATATTCAAAACATATACGCAAAGTTCGTAAATTGTTCATGACGCTCAAGATCTGAAATAATATTTTGTTTATTATTATAAATAAATAATCGTGATATAAAGATAAATACAATTTATTTGAGTTTATGTTTTTTTACCTCAACCAAATTTTGTGGACTATCACAATAATTATCGATAAAAAGTTCTTTTAAATTTGTAGTAAATATTTTTGATAGTGGTTTTTCAATCTTCCATAGCAGATTACTATCTATTTCTAGGTGTTCAAGTTTTTTGTTTTTAAATAATTTTGACGAATACTTTGAATCGGAAAGATATCGTTCACCCGTCAATATCAATGTTTTTAAATGATGACAATTTTTCATCAATGATTTATATCCAGCTTCTGTCATTTTCAATCCATGCAGATTAATTAACCGAATATTTGGACATAACTTAGTTATAATTATAACTGCGCTGGTACCAATATTGTCCGATTTGTTTGATAAATCAACTTGAGTAATGTAATGTCCACATCGTCTTAATATTTGATATATCATTGGAGTTTTTAATCCAGCTTCAGCTTTCATCCGAATTCTGTCATCAAATTTTGTAGTTTCGATGCCCCAAGTTGAAATTTCTAAATCAATCTTTTCAGTCAAGACCCACGATCTAACTGCTGCTGCTTGCCATCTTTTACACACTGCAAAAATAAAAAATTTAATTTGCATTCATTTTAAAATTTCTTAATAATTTAATTTTTTGTTACAGAAGTAATTATTTATTAGTCTTTTTCGATCTGTTATAACAATTTATTATCCGTAAAACTGAACTGAATAATACAGATATTGATTTTTTATTTAAAATTCAATTGTTAATGTCGTTTTAAAAAGTGTAGTACTAAGAAGCAGATTTTTGAAATTTTGAAAAATCTTTTTTAGCATATCAATATAGTTAGATTCCTTTTTCAGTAAAATGTTCATAAAATAACGTTTCTGAACCGGCTCAGACTTAGTACACTTTCTTGAATGGGGGCGACTATATTATGTAGACGTCAGGTTCATTATTTACTGAATTATTTTTTCATGTAATTAAAATGTCACTTAATTTTTTATAAAGTTTAAAATGATTAACGAACTTGATTGAGTTGAAAAATTGTGAGATAAAAAAATGCGCACCTCTTTCAATTCGAACTTTGTCTATAAGAGGCAAAAATTTAAAAATATTTTCTAAACAATCATCATTCAGACAATCGATTGTTACATCAGACTTGGTTGGATCGTAGGTATAAACAATTCCAGGGATATTCTCCTCGTGCTCGTCATCTTTATTAATGTCGTTTTCTTTTGGAATGAATTTTTTTTTATCAAGAGAATCTGGTTGACTCCAGCAATTAGCAGGCACCACTCTCAAATATTGACCTCCCAGTCTGAAGTCTCTACGATACCCTTGCATTATAGCCCTTAATAAAAATTTGATTTCTATATATTTTATCATGGTATTATATTAATATATATATTATTATTATAAAATATATATTATATACAAACATGCGGTATAGAATACTATTTTTCAGTTGTATGTATGGGGATCGTAAGAAAAGTTTGACTTACTTTTGGGCTGTGTCAACTGTTTCATACGTCACAAAAGCGTAACTCTTCAATCCGGATTTCTTTTTAATTAATATACAATCTTCTACTTTCCCCACAGTTGAGAACAATCTTTTTATTTCTTTATGTGAAGCCTACGTGTATAAATTTGTGTGTTGTAAAAATAAATTCAAATAAAAATTTAAATTTTTACGTCTTAAATGAAGCTTACGTTTTGAGGTATATTTGCAATAAGTAATTTTCGGATCGGCACTTTATCGTAAGTGTACAGAGAAAGCATTCCTCGGCATATTTCTTTAGTATCAACATTTTTTTCTACATGCGATTTATATCTACTACGACACAGTCTTCTGTATTTTGATACTTCTTCTGAATGATCGTAATAGTAGTCGTCACTCATTGTTAAATTATTTCAAATTCTTATACTGATCAGGCTTTTTTTTTCTGGAATTTTTTTTTTAATTCTATATAAAAAAAAATAAAGTTTTTGATATATTTTTAAAAATGTAACATAATTTTCAAGACTAATGAAATAAAAAATTTTATTAAATATGAAAGAACATTGTTTAGGTATAGATAAAAATTCTGATCTCTGTATAAAGTCCAAACAAAAACAAATGAATAATATTATGCTGATTTAGGTTATGTTGCATTGTTGTTTTTTCTTTAGCGCAAATTCAACTTTTTTTCTATAATTGTAATGTCCAATTGTTTTAATTGTTTGACTTTTTGAAACCTCGGATAGTTTTTGTGACTTCTCTAGAAAATCTATCTTAATCACCCAAAATTCTAAATGTTCGGTACCTGATCAGCACCAGCAATTTATTGGGTGGCTACGATGTAAATGAATTACCGAAAACTAGTGGATCTTGAATACTTAATTAATAATAACTTCAATTAACTTTATTGAACAAAATACACAGTCTTATTAAAAATACAATCGTAGGTGCGTCTTTATCATGCAGAACTGCACTAACAGCGCGATGCTTTTATTTACGGAGGAATCTCGAAGTCTTACTGCAATACGATTACTACAGGCATTAGTCATCACTCGTCAACTTTATTATTAATCATTAATATTTTCAGTTTGAAATAATCACAAATAAAAAGGTTTTAAAACTTTTAATTTAATTTTTTTTTTTTTTTTTCTACTAGAATTCACAGAATTTTTAAAAATATTTTTTATAGTCTAGAAAATATTATGTAATAATTAAGTAAGCAGGTCGGTAAACAATCACTAATACTATACATGATTTATCCAAAATTTCAGCCTCTCAATTCTCTTTTTCACGTTGTTGGTCATAGATTCTCCATAAATTAAAAAAATTTTCACACGATCACTATTTTGAAATCTTTTATCAAATCTTGGTTTCGGTATGATTTTTAAGGCTTTTGTAAACGTCTACCAGTTGATTGTGAAAGTGTAGGAATATTTAAGTTATGTATTTTTTTACACCGTTAGTAGTAGTCATTGTAGGTATTCTTCATCTTCTGAAAAACTTGCACCAAATATTCTATGGTTCAAAGTTATGTCACTCAATGAAGAGCTCTCCAATTTTACGGATAAAATATGTAGTTCTTTAAAACTGTTAAAATAAGTATAGGGCTGTTCGAGACGAGACGATACGAGACTTTTATCCGGTCTCGGTCTCGGTCTCGAAAAATTTTACCGATCTCGTTCTCGGTCTCGGTCTCGAAAAATTTTACCGGTCTCGTTCTCGGTCTCGGTCTCGGTATAGTCTCGGTATCGGTCGTGATAATTTTATTAATCTGAAAGCTAAATTAAAAAATTGTTTAAATAAATAAATAAATAAATAACTGTTTTTATCAAACTAGTCTCAAGTGGCATGCAAGTGCTGAATTTTTAATAAGAGCCATCAAATTTTTAATCCTGAAAATAAATAAACAATAATTTTTATTTTTAGTTTAAAAAAAAAGGAAGGTAAATGAGAAAATGCTCTGAAAATTTTAATTGCAATTAACCTGTACATAAATAATAACAACACTTAATTCATCACATATTTTTTGCAACCTGGAACTAAGTTCTGTTCGATATTTTTTTTTGTTAGAACTCTCATTTTATTTTATAGAATTCTACAAAAAAATTTTATCTATTTATTGAAAGAAAGTATTCAATTATCCAAAAAACGATGCCAAAAATTTCTTAATAACAAAGTATTCATCATTCCAATTTTAACAGTTATTCAAATTTTGAACATTTACGACCATTCACATCGATCATAAATCGAGGACATACGACCGAAAGTGATATTGTTTCTGATAATATTTCTAAGAACGAATGTTGCTGTGTTGAAAAAGGTTCTTATTAAAACCGATATTACTAACCGAGACCGAGACTCTCGGCTGCTCAGTCTCGTCTCGGAATCGGTCTCGGTCTCGGACCGATACCGAGACCGAGACCGAAAAAAGTCTCGAGTCTCGAACAGCCCTAAATAAGTAAATTCCAGAAAATATTTAAATTGCTTCTTTGCGTATTGTATCAACAAAAGGCAAATACGAAAAAGTACCACTCGAATCATATCAGCAACGTTTTTAAAAATAAACTTAACGACTTGAAAATTTATAGACGCTTGCAAGTCCATTGTAGAGACGTTCTTTCAAAAAAATTTTCACTAAAATCAATGAACTGCTGCAAAATCTCTACTCTTTGAATGATTGGCTTAAAGTGAAAAAAATAATTAGACTATTTTCAAGTTACCCAAAGTGGTGTTCGGGTTTATAACTAAAACGCGTTGATTTCTGCTGTATTCTAACCATTTATTTATATCCGATGGTGGCTTTAATGCGAAAGTTAATTTTCATACCTCCGGGACGAAAACACCAAATTTCCCTCTCGAAAATTTCTCTCTCGACGTCAATGTGGCGCTTAACTCTCATGTGTAACATCATATTTTGTTTCGCTAGTGGCATTCAATAGGTACTTTGAGAAACCAAGAAAACGACAAAAAAAGATATGTAATTGTTGTCATAAAATTTGTAGCCATAGTTTGAAAATTTTACGTAAAATGATGATTTTAATTTCTGGCGTCGATAAGGCAGAAAATTAAATTATTGGAATACTCAATAGTAGACACCTCGGCTTCAGGACCTCCAGTGGAACTCATTACGAGGTGCCATTAAGGACGTAGGGTTGTATAAATGCAGCTGCATCATTTTTAATGGTTTGAAACTTTCTGTACCAGAAACTTGAGTGGCAAAGATTGGGAGAGCAAAAATACGAAAATTTTACTTGGGTAGTAATTTTTACGAAGAATTTTTACTAGGGTCGGTAAAATAGAAAATTTTACATGGACTAAAATTACCAATTTTTTTTTTTTTTTTTTATACAAAGAAATCATATTATTTATTTAGATTATACAATGCTATAGCTGTGCTATTTTATTTCACGATGTGTTTTTAATAGTGCGCGTGGTATGATTTATTGCGCGCGCATAGCACAACCTTACGAGATGCCCGTTGTAGAGACATGGTAGCCCGCTCTTAGTGGATGTCAATCTCTACTTTGACTCCCACGGGAGTCAAAATTACATTGACTCCCGCTACAGCGGGAGTCAAAATTACTTTGACTCCCGCTTCACGGAGAGCGGGAGTCAAAATTACTTTGACTCCCGCTTCGGGAGATCGGGTGTCAAAGTAACACTTTGCTCCCAGAGAGGGCGCATCGAAAAGTACCTATTGAATGCCGCAGTGAAACAAAAGTATTAGCCAACCCCTAGCAAACCTTTGCCACCCTCGCCTTCGGCTCGGGCGTCAATTTGGGTTTGCTAGGGCTGGCCAATACTTTTCCAGCGCCCGGTGTGTAATATACTATTGATAGTTAATTTTGTATCTAAGATGCAAAGGGGTTAATTTTTCATATCTACTCGAAGGGTGTAAATTTCACATTAATATTGGCACTTTGAAATAATGAACGCTCGCATCCTAATATTTCCTTCACAACGGTGTCTCTATCCATTTTTAAAATGATAAAAGTGCTTTTGTGCCGTTTTTTCCTCAATAAAATTTAACAGCGATTCAATTTAAGACGGTTGTATATTTTACATATAAAAATCTACATTAAAAAAATTTTTCATATTAGTACTAGATAAATTTTATTTTATTTTTAATTATTTTTTTTTTTTCATCAGGAGAAATCTTATTTCAGATCAAGTGTCAGTAAATCATTTACTGATCAAAAATAATATTGTAAAATTGAAAACTTTAATTTTCCGTGCTGTATATAATACTGAAGGATTAAAAGTCAATAAAAAAAATTAAGCTAACTGAATATTGTTATAATTTTTTTTTCAATAATTATTGATTCTTTCTTATACATTATTTTTAGATAAAAATTAAGCTAAGCTTACATTTATTATACTATATTTTTAATAAATTCTTAACCTCGGGTATTTTTTCGTCACCTTTTTTGTACTATCATAATTGTTGGTATTAATGTATATTTTCAAAACTTTTCTGTTACTTCTACTTTTTAGAACTTCTTGAACGCCCTCAATGAGTTGATCAGGAGATACATTTTTACACCGAAAAACATTAAGTGAAAAGAGATCCTTAGATGATTTTAGTAACTCAACAAGACACGAGTTACTGATTTGACAATAGCTGCAACACAGCAATTTCAAGGTACTCAATGAAGACAGTCCAACAATACCTTCGTCAGTCACTTCTCTACAAACTATTTAAAAATTGTTTAGTAAATCTGCCTACGAATAAAGGAAAAAAAAAGACGTCGGTAGCATACTAACGACTAATATTTAACTTCTGTAATTTTGTACAACTCAAAGCCAGAGAAATGAGAAAGGCATCATTTACTTGTTGGATATCCTAAAGTGCGGTAGCACTTTGACGGCGAGTAGGTTTTTTTAACCGACTGCCGTTAAAGCGTACGCTTTATATACATTGAAATTCGGTTTTAGGTTAGGTCGTTCATGAAAAAAACACTATTAGGATGATTATTTTTCCTTGACCATATATTCTACGCGTAGCCTAAGATCCCCTGAGAAGATTAAAAAAAAAATCATCCTGAAAAATTTCTGCGTAAAGAAGTTATGACCGTCTCAAAATTCGAAACGGTGATTTCCTTTAGAAATTTTTTCGTTTCCAGTCCCTGAGCATCCGGTTTCTCTACATGCGCTGCATGTGGCTTAAACCGGATCTTACGTAACGCTGTCTCACTCTTGCAGCCTGCAGCAAGGCATGCGAGCAGGCTGCGCAGGTGAGGTGCGCGCACGCAAGAGGCCGAGCCGCCGAGACCCGAGCAGCTGAGCAAAAGACAGCGGTCATAATTATTATTATTTTATTACATGATTTAGAAATAATTAAGTAATTAAAAAAGTAGGATATAATAAAATATACAGCGGCATCACGCTAAATTCACTATTAACATAATTTAATTAATAAATATTATGACCGTTAACCATCAATAATTATAGAAAAATATTTGGCTATAATTTTTCAAAACAAAATATCTAAAGTCTCCCTATGATAATCATCTATGGGTTAGAGTGAGTTGAACTTGTGAAACCTTCTGCTGGTGCTGTAGAGATTTATTTATCCAGTGAAAATTGCTGCAACAAATGTCAATGACCAAGTTGAGGTAGTTTAAATGTGAATGGTGATCAATGTCTCATGGGGTTATTCAAATTGTCAGACAAGTAAATACATTTAAATCATCATTGGAATTTATAAATTCTGAGTCAATACACCAACATGGATAAGGTTTACTGCTCTCAGTTTATTTTCCAAGATGAATTTGTCTGACTATCAAGTTTAATTTTAGTTTTATCCGCTATATACCAACTACCTTAACTTGCTGCAGCAAATGTCAATGACCAAGTTGAGGTAGTTTAAGTGTGATCAATGTCTCATGGAATTATTCAAATTGTCAGGCAAGTAAATACATTTAAATCATTACTGGAACTTATAAATTCTGAATCAATACACCAACACGGATAAGGTTTATTGTTCTCAGTTTATTTTCCAAGATAAATTTGTCTGACTATCATGACCAAGTTAAGGTAGTTTAAATGTGATCAATGTCTCATGAAATTATTCAAATTGTCAGACAAGTAAATACATTTAAATCATCACTGAAATTTATAAATTCTGAATCAATACACCAACATGGATAAGGTTTATTGTTCTCAGTTTATTTTCCAAGATGAATTTGTCTGACTATCAAGTTTAATTTTAGTTTTATCCGCTATATACCAACTACCTTAACTTGCTGCAGCAAATGTCAATGACCAAGTTGAGGTAGTTTAAGTGTGATCAATGTCTCATGGAACTATTCAAATTGTCAGGCAAGTAAATACATTTAAATCATCACTGGAACTTATAAATTCTGAGTCAATACACCAACACGGATAAGGTTTATTGTTCTCAGTTTATTTTCCAAGATGAATTTGTCTGACTATCAAGTTTAATTTCAGTTTTATCCGCTGTGTACCAACTACCTCAACTTGGTCATTGACATTTGCTGCATTCAAATGTGATGGTGATCAATGTTTCATGGGGTTATTCAAATTGTCAGACAAGTAAATACATTTAAATCATCACTGGAACTTATAAATTCTGAGTCAATACACCAACACGGATAAGGTTTATTGTTCTCAGTTTATTTTCCAAGATGAATTTGTCTGACTATCAAGTTTAATTTCAGTTTTATCCACTGTGTACTAACTACCTCAACTTGGTCATTGACATTTGCTGCATTCAAATGTGATGGTGATCAATGTTTCATGGGGTTATTCAAATTGTCAGGCAAGTAAATACATTTGAATCATCACTGGAACTTATAAATTCTGAGTCAATACACCAACACGGATAAGGTTTATTGTTCTCAGTTTATTTTCCAAGATGAATTTGTCTGACTATCAAGTTTAATTTCAGTTTTATCCGCTGTGTACCAACTACCCCAACTTGGTCATTGACATTTGCTGCATTCAAATGTGATAGTGATCAATGTTTCATGGGGTTATTCAAATTGTCAGACAAGTAAATACATTTGAATCATCACTGGAACTTATAAATTCTGAGTCAATACACCAACACGGATAAGGTTTATTGTTCTCAGTTTATTTTCCAAGATGAATTTGTCTGACTATCAAGTTTAATTTTAGTTTTATCCGCTATATACCAACTACCTTAACTTGCTGCAGCAAATGTCAATGACCAAGTTGAGGTAGTTTAAGTGTGATCAATGTCTCATGGAATTATTCAAATTGTCAGGCAAGTAAATACATTTAAATCATTACTGGAACTTATAAATTCTGAGTCAATACACCAACACGGATAAGGTTTATTGTTCTCAGTTTATTTTCCAAGATGAATTTGTCTGACTATCAAGTTAATTTTAGTTTTATCCGCTATATACCAACTACCTTAACTTGCTGCAGCAAATGTCAATGACCAAGTTGAGGTAGTTTAAGTGTGATCAATGTCTCATGGAATTATTCAAATTGTCAGGCAAGTAAATACATTTAAATCATTACTGGAACTTATAAATTCTGAGTCAATACACCAACACGGATAAGGTTTATTGTTCTCAGTTTATTTTCCAAGATGAATTTGTCTGACTATCAAGTTTAATTTCAGTTTTATCCGCTGTGTACCAACTACCCCAACTTGGTCATTGACATTTGCTGCATTCAAATGTGATAGTGATCAATGTTTCATGGGGTTATTCAAATTGTCAGACAAGTAAATACATTTGAATCATCACTGGAACTTATAAATTCTGAGTCAATACACCAACACGGATAAGGTTTATTGTTCTCAGTTTATTTTCCAAGATGAATTTGTCTGACTATCAAGTTTAATTTTAGTTTTATCCGCTATATACCAACTACCTTAACTTGCTGCAGCAAATGTCAATGACCAAGTTGAGGTAGTTTAAGTGTGATCAATGTCTCATGGAATTATTCAAATTGTCAGGCAAGTAAATACATTTAAATCATTACTGGAACTTATAAATTCTGAGTCAATACACCAACACGGATAAGGTTTATTGTTCTCAGTTTATTTTCCAAGATGAATTTGTCTGACTATCAAGTTTAATTTTAGTTTTATCCGCTATATACCAACTACCTTAACTTGCTGCAGCAAATGTCAATGACCAAGTTGAGGTAGTTTAAGTGTGATCAATGTCTCATGGAATTATTCAAATTGTCAGGCAAGTAAATACATTTAAATCATTACTGGAACTTATAAATTCTGAGTCAATACACCAACACGGATAAGGTTTATTGTTCTCAGTTTATTTTCCAAGATGAATTTGTCTGACTATCAAGTTTCATTTCAGTTTTATCCGCTGTGTACCAACTACCCCAACTTGGTCATTGACATTTGCTGCATTCAAATGTGATAGTGATCAATGTTTCATGGGGTTATTCAAATTGTCAGACAAGTAAACACATTTGAATCATCACTGGAACTTATAAATTCTGAGTCAATACACCAACACGGATAAGGTTTATTGTTCTCAGTTTATTTTCCAAGATGAATTTGTCTGACTATCAAGTTTAATTTTAGTTTTATCCGCTATATACCAACTACCTTAACTTGCTGCAGCAAATGTCAATGACCAAGTTGAGGTAGTTTAGGTGTGATCAATGTCTCATGGAATTATTCAAATTGTCAGGCAAGTAAATACATTTAAATCATTACTGGAACTTATAAATTCTGAGTCAATACACCAACACGGATAAGGTTTATTGTTCTCAGTTTATTTTCCAAGATGAATTTGTCTGACTATCAAGTTTAATTTTAGTTTTATCCGCTATATACCAACTACCTTAACTTGCTGCAGCAAATGTCAATGACCAAGTTGAGGTAGTTTAAGTGTGATCAATGTCTCATGGAATTATTCAAATTGTCAGGCAAGTAAATACATTTAAATCATTACTGGAACTTATAAATTCTGAGTCAATACACCAACACGGATAAGGTTTATTGTTCTCAGTTTATTTTCCAAGATGAATTTGTCTGACTATCAAGTTTCATTTCAGTTTTATCCGCTGTGTACCAACTACCTCAACTTGGTCATTGACATTTGCCGCATTCAAATGTGATGGTGATCATAAGTTGTTTGTTCTAGTCAGGAATCAATTGGTAAATTTTACCAATTTTTTTAGTTTCACCTTATACCTAGTTATTAAATAGTTTGAAAAATAAAAAATTAATAGTTATTAAAATATCATTTTTTTTTTAAAGCCTGGAGATAAATAAAATTAAAAAAAAAAAAAACATTTAAAAATGTAAGATACCAACGGCAACTTAGGTTTTTACTGCTATAGTTGCTATAACAGAATTATCAAAATAAAAATTTTTTTTTATACTTGATGTTTAAAAATCAGTAAAAAAAGTTTACAATAAAATCAATTCATTTTAATTGTCCTTCAATATCGATAAAATCATTCATCTCAATGGAGTCATAAGTTTTTTGTTCTACTCAGGTATCAATTGGTAAATTTTACCATTTTTTTTTTAGTTTCACCTTATACCTAGCGAAAGAAATGAAATCTTTAAAAAGAAAGACCTTTAAAAAGGTAAGAATTTACGGCGAGTGGTTTTTTTTTTGGACAGAACTAAAACAAAAGTATATATGTTGTTACTTTCAGATCTATGTTAATATTAATGAATTTATCCCGAAAGATACGAACAGATGAATAAAATAAAAAAATAAAATAAAAAACCATCTTTCAGTAGAGTTACAGTGAATTCTGTTCATTTTTTTAAACTTTAATTATAAATTAATTCGAGTATCTACTCTGATTTTGATATTATGTTTTCGGGGATACGAACAGATGAATGAAATGAAATAAAAAATCATTTTCCGGACGAGTTTTTAATAAATTTTTTTCAGTTTTATTTCTTTAATTAATTTTTACTCAAATTATTTAAAATTCCTACTCTGATTCTGTTGATATTTTTTTGGAATATGAACAGATGAAGGAGATGAAATCAAAGAATCATCTTCCGGACGAGTTTTAAGTAAATTTTTCTTTTCTTTTTTACGCATCTTTTTTCTTTTTTTTTTTTTAAACTTGAATTCAATTTTTTTTTAGTAAAAGTTTACTATCAATTTATTCAATTTAGGTGTCGTTCAATATCGTTAAAATCATTCGGGCTCGACGGAGCCGCAGATTTATTAATTAGAATAATATTACTTTTCAAAGAATCAATTAAAAAAAAAAGCTCTTAGATTTTTAAGTCTTTTTATTTTTAGTTACCCTAATACAGTTTCTGCTTTTCGGTGATGCATGAATATCTTTGGTCGACTGTTAATCGTTAATCTGCGGCTCCGTCGAGCCCGAATGATTTTAACGATATTGAACGACACCTAAATTGAATAAATTGATAGTAAACTTTTACTAAAAAAAAATTGAATTCAAGTTTAAAAAAAAAAAAAGAAAAAAGATGCGTAAAAAAGAAAAGAAAAATTTACTTAAAACTCGTCCGGAAGATGATTCTTTGATTTCATCTCCTTCATCTGTTCATATTCCAAAAAAATATCAACAGAATCAGAGTAGGAATTTTAAATAATTTGAGTAAAAATTAATTAAAGAAATAAAACTGAAAAAAATTTATTAAAAACTCGTCCGGAAAATGATTTTTTATTTCATTTCATTCATCTGTTCGTATCCCCGAAAACATAATATCAAAATCAGAGTAGATACTCGAATTAATTTATAATTAAAGTTTAAAAAAATGAACAGAATTCACTGTAACTCTACTGAAAGATGGTTTTTTTTTTTATTTTTTTATTTTATTCATCTGTTCGTATCTTTCGGGATAAATTCATTAATATTAACATAGATCTGAAAGTAACAACATATATACTTTTGTTTTAGTTCTGTCCAAAAAAAAAACCACTCGCCGTAAATTCTTACCTTTTTAAAGGTCTTTCTTTTTATAAAGACATAATATTTGAAGATCAACAAGTCTTGTTATTGGAGTAAGACATGGGTGTGGAACCTTTTTATCACTGAAGTCAGTGTGTTCAGTTCGAGATAAGGAGCTGAATACATTCAATGATTTAATAGGGCATAATTCGATTGCATTGAGAAATGATGGTTCAACTTGATCATAGTTTAACTCAACGGTTAGTGACTGTAAATTTTCCATAATTCCCAGTACCTGAAAAAAATTAAAAAAAAAAAAAAAAAAAAAAAAAAAAGATAACCTTTTTGATTTAATCTTATTTAACCTGTTACTTTACCTTGTCCAAAATTTTTGAACCATTTTTGTAGTTTTTCACAAAAACGGTTTTCAAATTTTCAGAACACATTTTCGACAAAGGTTCTCCACTCTCAGATAAGAGCTCGCCATCGATTTCTATACGTTCAAATTTGTTTTTCATAAATAGCTTGGTTAAAAAATTTAATTGAAATTTCCAAGAGTAAGATCTTTGATCTGTCAATTTCAACGTTTTCAATTTGTTACAATTTTTGATTAATGATTTATATCCAGCCCCTGTTATTGATAGTCCATGAAGATTAATCAACTGAATATTCGGACATAATTTGGTTATGATTATCACGGCACTGGTACCAATATTATCAGAGTTTTTTGAGAGATCGACTCGAATTATGTACTGTCCACATCGTCTGAGCACTTGATAGATCATCGGAGTTGTTATGTTACGTTTTTTTCGATAATATTTAATTGGTTGTTCAGAATTACTGTACCAAGACGAAATCTGCAAATCAATTTGTTTAACGAACATCCAAGATTTTAAAACCACTGCTTGCCATCTTTTACAAACTAAAAAAAGTTAAAAAAATTTTTGCACTTATTTGAAACTTTGGAATTACAATTGATTGATTTCTAAAAATTAGCACTAAAAACTTATTAGTCATTGCGATGCACGGTTTATAGAGTTAAAGAACCAATACCTCTTTCGATTCGAATTTTGTCTAAAAAAGGCAAAAACTTAAAAATGTTTTCTAGACAGTCATCATGCAGGCAGTCGATCGACACATCTGAGTTTTCCGGATTGTACATAAAAGCGATTTTAGGTTTGTCTACCTCCTTATTATCATCATCATCATTATTTTCATCACTTTCAGCAGTAACTACCTCTTTTTTTTTATCAACTGAATCAGGTTGACTCCAACTATTGGCTGGTACCACTCTTAAAAATTGTTTTTCTAATCTGAACTTTCTGTAGTATCCCATGGAAATGGCACTGATAACAATAATACAAAAATATTATAAATATCTATATAAATTTAATGAATTTGTAGTAGTATTTTATTTTAAAAGCACATGGATTAAAATGATTCCCTCCTCATGGATCGGCAGCACTTTGACTCACATCTACAATTTTTTTATGCTGGTATGCTGGTTTTTTAAGGCGTGCATAAAATCAAGCCATACTTACTTTTGCGCACTCTTCACTTTATTATATGTTACAAAAGCGTAATTTTTCAATCCACCTTTTTTCCTAATCAGTATGCAATCTTGAATTTTTCCGGCGGTTGAAAACAGTTCTTTTATGTCTTTATGAGTTGCCTAAATTATAAACTTGGTATGTAAATAAATTTTTTATTAATATATTAGTAACTTGATCGGAGCTTACGGTTTTTGGTATGTTTGCGACAAGAAGTTTTCGAATCGGAACTTTATCATATGTGCAATGAGAGAATTCTGCATAGAAGTTTACTCCTTCGCATACCTCTTTGGTACAATAATTTTTTACGGTAAAGGTTCTTGTACGTCTACCTGGTCTATTTTCATTTTCATCATAAAAAAAGTCTTTTGTATAATCATAGTAGTAATCGTCACTCATTGTGTAAAGTTATCGGAGAAAAACTACCGAAGTTTTTACATCGAAAGGTGTTTTGAAAACTAAAAAATAATAAAACATTCAAATAAATTATGTATTATATGATAGTATTGAAAAATCACCAAATTTTCTAATTTACTGTTTTATTATTTAAGTTTCCTTTTATTATGGTTTTACTTTTTAACTATTTTAAAAATTAAAATTATAGCAGCTTAGGTATTTATTTTTGCAAACTTAATAAAAATTAGGAGCTGAGTAATTTACAGTATTATATAATCTCTACAGTATATAATCTTTCGCGTTTCAAACCAAAAATAATTTTCACAAAAAAGAAATACAAAAATACATTTTCTTAAGCACTTTTTAAATCATAATTAATATTTAATATGATGATATACATTAACAATAACAACACAAGTTTCCCTTAATGAGAAAGTAAAATTACTTTTCAGAAGATAAAGCTTAAAAACAGATAAAGCACCTCAACTGGGTATGATCTCGGTGGTGATTTAACCTAAAAGTCAAAACCAGGGTTTATGCTTTTCAATTGTTTATATGAGATATGAAAACAATAGACTTATTCGATTCAACTTCGGATCATGTTCCGGTCTCCGGATCACCTCCCGCCACCGCTGTGTATACCTATAGTTAAATATATGCACAAATATATAGGTGTACACCGTGCTGGCGGGAGGTAATCCGGTACATGATCCGAAGTTGAATCGAATAAGTCTAATATATACAGATATTGACATATATCTTAGATTCTTAGATCAGAATAAAGTTAAGGTAGTTCACCCATAATACCAAAAGTCTCAAATTTTTATAAATTTGGTGGATTTACATTCCTTATGACTAGTTAAATCAAATTCTGCAAAAAAAAACATAGAAAGCGGTACTAATTTTCGAGATATTAATGTTCAAACAAGGCACTTTTTTACAATTACAGGGAAAATGCGGAAAAAACTTAAGATTTTTGAAGACTGTAAAGTGAATAATACTGATGAAGGTCTAAAAAAACAATATGTTATACTTTGAATTATGAGAAACAACTTGCAAATTTAAAAAATAGGGCAAGCGGTGCTAACTTTTGAGAAAACTAGAGATTACTCCGAAAAATAAGCCAAAAATAGGTGAGTTTCCATACTTTAACTTTTCTAACTTTTTGATTTTGAATATATTTTTGTGATAGACAGTTGATTTTAATAAATAACCCCTAGATCTCGATACTATTTTAATGTAGAGATCTTGGTTTTATTAGTAAATAGCAATAAAATGCTATAGATATTTGTAGGTTAGTTTGAGAACCACTGACACGGATGAACTACCTTAATTAATAAAGCTATAAGTACGAAAACAGCTTTGCTGAAATTTTTTTTAGAATTGTAGCTGTCACAGAGAAAGTGCTAAGGTACAATACTGATAATTCTTTATTATATTTATTTGACTGATGATTTGTATTAATTACTATTACAGCTGGACGATGTTTGCCAATTTTTTTTTGAAAAACCACCGTATTTCCCCAAAAATAATACCGGCCTTATTTATTTATTTATTTTTTCTTTAACCCCTCTGCGACGTCGATACTGGCGACTCGAAAAGTCTAAAAGCCTGCACTTTTCGATATGCGTAGATTTTGAATGAGTTATCTCGTCCTCGGGCATTTTTGACAGGTCGAGTCGATAATTAATTAACTTTTTCCCAATTTTTTACAATTTTTAAACTGTTTTTTGCATAAAGACTCGCGCTTAATTTTCATAATAAATCATAACTCCATCTATACTATAGTTTTTAAAATATTCGAAAAGTGAATTTGAGGTTACTATTTTTTGTGTTTTTCCTATGCGCGCTTGGAGGGGGAAAATGGCAATGTAAAGTAAAACAATGTTCGAATTTTTTATTTTATTTATCAAAAATTTCTTTTGCAAAAACAATAAACGAGCGCGCTGAGTAATTTCTAGCAGCATTTAATTTCTAGTTTTTTTAATTTTAGCTGCGAGTAAAATATTAATTCATTAATATTAAATTTTTTTTGTTTACAGATTTTAAGTTTTAAAAAACTAATAAATTTTAAAATTCTGTAGATAATTTTTTGAAATTAAAAAAAACAGCTTATAGTTTAACAGTTATGACTTTTTTTTTAACCAAAATTTCAAGAAGTTGATTTTGAAATATACTTACATGCAACGTCAAATTATACGACACGAGTAATTTTTTTTTTTTTTTTTTTTTAATGCAAGCAACCAAATTACAGTCAAATAATAAAGATAATTTTATGATGAGATGCATAAACATTTTTATTAAAATATTTATTACATAATTTGTATTTGTCTATAAGCACATATAATGTATACAAATAAGTACTTTAAGTTTCATGTCATAGCATAAAAATTTTTAAGACATTGATATAGCAGCGCATAATTATATAGACATAGCAATATACAAAATATATAGTTTCATATAATACTTAAGCGAAAGCGTATCTTATCCATAAAATATATAATTTTTTAAAAAACTATGTAGATAATACTTTCTATGTAGAATTAAAATTTTCAGGACTTGATCAAGTCCCAATTTTTGATGAGATTACGACAGTGTGTATCTAAATTAAGAGAGCAAAATAATAATAAATGAAATTTTTTTAAATAATTAAAAAACTTAACCATCTTTAACTGGTACAAATGTTTATTTAGATTTTTAATTTTAAAATAAATTCGCAGTCTTTGATTTTTTATAAATCCTTCAAATAAATAAAATCTTGACAGAAAAAATATGGCACTGCTGCATTAGCGATAAGCTTGTCATAAAAATACATGAAAGTATGCTCAAGTGCATTGCGTGGAGTGAGACTATTCCACAAACAGGCAAAAAAACAAAAAATAAAATTTTTTTCAAATTAAATTTCAAAAAATACTCTTTTATTTAAATTTAAATTAAATTTACGTCTAATGCAATCTCACTCCGATAAAAAAAAAAAGAGCAATGCAGGAGTATCAGACGAGCTCGAGGTCGATGTGGGCTCCCATTCGTCGAAGGGCCAGTATGGTGTTGACGGCTTTGACCCAGCGCTTCTTGATCACGTATCGCTTCAGCCGAACCTTGGATATCGGATTCTCCAGGGGTGCCTCCAGCCAGCGATGCTCCAGCAGCTTCTCGGCGCTCGGTCTCTTTCTTTATTTTTCATAGCGCATAATTTTATTTTATTTTTATTAATTTGATTGAATTTTTTAAATCTTGGTAAACTTGAATATTATTTTAGTTCATTTTTAACGTATAAATTTAAAAAAATTTTTATTTAAAAACATTTGAAAAAAAACGACAAATTTAATTGAAGAACTTTACCGTTTAATTTTTATTTATAATGCAACTTAATGCGAAAATAAAAAAAATTGAATGGTTTATTTTTGTTATTTCACACGAATTAATTTTTTTATTAATATATATTACTTATTTACTGTTTTATTATTTATTATTTTTACGCTGGCAATAGTTTATAAAAAGGTTTTGATTATAAAGCGTCAAAGTCTTAGATGTGTTGTAAACATTTTTTTAAGTTTGAGATTTAAAATTTAAATTTAAAAATATAAATTCGTTTTAGACTCATCCTCAAAGATATCGTAATTATAAACATTTGATTTGTCTGCACAATGTCTCTTTGGAATGAAGTTAATTGTAATTATCGTTAGAGTAATTAGTAATAATGTTAAGAGTACACTGTCAGTTTTAGGATTAGTATATTCGTTGTGAGATGTTACAGGATATTTAAAAAAAAAAGCTTTAAGTTTCGTACACAATGTTTTTATATAATCTTATTATATATTAAATTTATTGATATCATTCTTAGTTCTCGCAGTCCTTTTCTTTTAAGTAATTCAGCGGACCCATGGCCAAAAGTCCGTTTACAAAAACATACATGGAGAAATACAAATTTTTGTATGTAGCTGCCACCTCATAGATAACAGTTTTTTTTTTTTTTTTTTAATCAAATAGTCATAGATAAAATTAGAATCTGCGACTGCAGGATTTTTATGAAAAATTTTTTTCAAGAATGATTGAGTTTTTAATAGTAGTGAAAATGTATACAAAATACAACGTTGTTTATTACAATTACATTCTGATTATCAAATGTTTTTCAATTAAAATCTGAATTTCATAATACTGCTTTGATAGAATGAATGGTCATAAATCGAAAAAATCTGCTTTTAATTGTAATATAATTCGTTGTATTCTTTCGATGGATTTTTATTACAACAAGTAACTAATATGATTAATATGAGACAGTTAAATCAGAAAATCTAAGAATTATTTTTGATAGAGATTATAATCCATTAACATTGCATAAAATAAAACAAAATTTAACAGAGGGCTACTTAAAAAAAGGATTTTCATATCATTACTTATAATTATTTTTTTTTAATGTACGAAAAATTAAACTTGTATTTTTTAACTGTTGGTTGTTCAAGTAAACATTCATCCATATTAAAAAAAAAAAAAAATACAGTTATACACTTGAATAAATTCATCCATTCGAACAATGTTTTAAAAATAATAACGCATACTTTATAAAAATTAAGATTCTTACAAAATGTGGCAACCGTTTTGAATAATTTTATAATTTACAAATAAAATAATAAAGAGTTATGAATATCCTTCTTTCATTGGCTTAATAAGATTTGCTGTCTTGTAAAAAAACTCAAGCAAGATCACAGTAAATTAAACAAACCTAACAAACAGTTGACAAGTAATAACACTATTTTATATAAAGTTTCAATAAACATTGTGAACATAATTACAACTTTTAGGCCAACATACAAATTTCATCTGAAAATAACATAAGAAAAAAAAAAAAAAAAAAAAAAAACAAAACAAAATGGTAAAGTTTGCGTACAGAATCGTCTCTAATTTACACATAGAAATATCTAAAATATTTATACAAATTTTTTTCAATCCTCCATAAAAAAAAAATGTATCGTCGTTCATCGAAATCATCATTTTTTTTTTCTTCTTCTTCGATAATTGAGCAAAGCATATTTCACGATCGTTGAATTTGAGAGTGGCAACACATTGGGAATGTCGTAAAAACAGTCAAATCATCACACTTCACTTTTCACAATCTTCTTCTTCTTTTCCTTCATTTAAAAGCAAGACCATTCAAATTCAAGGTCACGCGATCTTATGCTTGTGTGCGCACCCAGCGCGTAGGAAGATCCATCGTCGTCGTAGTTGATCTGATCGAGGCCTCAGCGCTGTATCGTGGTGACCTTCTGCTGCTCGGACTGGAAGTACTCGGCGAGGGTATTTATGGATTTCCTGGCGATCGAGTCCTCGCCGCACCAGTCCACGCTTATGCTCTTGCGGCCCCCGAGACCACCGGGTCGTCTCATCTCGCCCCACTCGTCGATCAGCTGGAGCAGGAGGTTCTTCGTGCTCGCGGGCTCGTTCAGGTTCATGTTTTTGTGGAGGTCCTGGAGGGTCGCGATCCTGGGCACGTCGCGACACGTCTCCCCAAAACGTCGCTTCACCCGGGTAGAGTCTCGTCTCCAGGGTGGCGATAGGTCCATCTTCCTGTCTAGTTCGTCGTCGTCGTCGAGGAGGTTTTCCACCACTGCCTTGCCGTTGCTCTTGATCGCCGCGGTTTTGTTGCCGAGCACCATTGTCTTACTACTACTGGTACTACTACTAGTGCTACTGCTGGTGGTGCTTTTGTTGTTGGTGATGGTCTTGGCCGTCTTGGAGGTGCTTTTGTTGCTGACAGTAGTCGTGGTCTTGCCGTTGTTGCTGAAGGTCGTGGTGGTGATGGTGCTGCTGCTGGCCCCGTTGCTGATCTTCGAGGTCCTCTTGAGACTGAAGAAGTTCGAGGAGGCGTCGCTGGCGTTGCTGAAACTACGGCTGCCGTTGAAGGTGGTGCCGTTGAGCTTCCTCTGCTGTATGATGTTCGACAGCTTCTCGGAAACCTCGTTCTCGGGTGTTCTTTGTTTCTCGGGGGATTTTCGTTTCTCCGGCGAGCTTCGTTTCTCCGGTGATCTCGTTTTGGCCTTGGTGCCGTTTTTCTTGGGCTCGTCGACCTGGGCCATAGACCTGAGCTGTTCCGAGAGTCGGGTGATCTCCTCGGCCAGGAGTATCTGAGAAGCCGGGTCGGGCTTGTTGCGTCCCTCGGAGGCCCGGCGTTCCAGGGCCAAGGCGAGGTCGGGCACCTGGAGAATTACCTCCTCAGGTCCGTCCGGGCTCTCGGTGAAGCCGCTGCAGATGCTGCCACAGGGCGAGGGACTGTGAATTCTGAAGGAACCGGTCTCGTCCTCGTGCCTCTCCAGGTCGGTGTTGTCGACCCCGTAGGGGCTGTCCGGGTGCTCGCGCCACCGCTCCACGAAAAGACGCAAATTGTCCTTGGTCACGTCGAGCTCGGCACTAGGCGAGGAGGCCGCGGCTACCACTACCACTGGTTCCTGGGGCTTGGCGATTTGTTCCGTCGACGTGGTGAGGGGTTCGGTTGCTGGTCCAGGAGACGGTGGAGGTGTCGGAGGTGCCGCGGGCTGTGTGCGGGGGGCGAGCCAGCGATGCTCGCGGCACTGCTTAGCGCTCGCTCGATTTCTGAAACGTATCCATACAGGGAGCCACGTCAGCGTTTATCCATGGTTCCGTGATGATATTTTTTTTTTTTTTTTTAATTTTTTTTTACAATATAGTAACGCGCTTTTTAATGGAATGGAACCAATTGAAGATAAAAAAAAAATAAAAAAAATAATTTTTTATTCCTCTGGAAGCGGACTCAACGATGGGGTAAAATTAAATGTATTTTAGTTAATTGTTTTTTTTCTTTTTACAGAAAATATGAAAGTTTACATTTTAAACTACACACTATCGCAATGGAAATTAGTAGATAAGCAGACCTTGACTGTACAGAAAGTGAATAAATTTTCATTTCCATCAAGATATTGTGCACGATCTCGAGTATTGATTGCCATTTCACATGGTGCGTACTATGTTTCTTTAATTTTTATCATCTCATGCAACTTGTTGGGAATAATCATGCGTAAAAGCAATCATGCAGATAGTGACTCTTAAACCTATGGTTGGTCTATCCTATGGGTGATACTTACGTTATGTCTTTGACCAGGAGGACCCGTATGAAGTCCTTGGCGTCTTCGGATATCTCGGCGAAGGCCTCGTGGTCGAAGTCGTACTTGGCGATAGTTACGTTCGCCATGGTTTCGACGTCTGTGTCGCCCATGAACGGGGACAGACCGGACAATCTGAAAGAAAGAGACGTGTTTAAAGTACAAAGACGTAATTTCGAGGCAGGTGGGTAATTTCCCGGGAGTTTATCGGTACTCACAGTACGTAGCATATGACACCGATACTCCACATGTCGGTGCCAAAACCGATCTGATCAAAATTCACGACTTCCGGGGCCACGAATTCCGGCGTGCCAAATAGTACCTGTAGCTTCTTCTTCGGGTCCCACTCGCGAGCCAGACCGAAGTCTATTATCTTGATTCGGTTGCCCTCCTTTGTCAGGCACAGTATGTTTTCCGGCTGCAATTTTTTTTTCAATTTAGATTAGATTTTCAGATTGCGGGAAGAGAACAGTGGCTTACCTTCATGTCCAGATGAATGATGTTTTGGGAGTGCACAAACTCGATTCCCTCGCATATTTGTCTCATGAAAACGGCGCAGCTTCTCTCGGTCAGTACAAAGTCGTCGTCTATCACTCGCTCGAAGAGCTCGCCACCCTGAATCCTGCAGCATGAAAATTTGAATCAACTACTATTTTTTTGATTTATTTTAGTATTTACTTGGATGATAAACACATACTGCACAATGATTTTTACTTAAGATACAATGTTTACCCTTACTATGATCTAATAAATGTAAGTATTATGTCGAGTATTTTTCAATGTAATCAGTAGGTCTACGCAAATTTATTTATGAGTACATCGAATCGTTTTGGACTCATGGTTTTTTTAATATTTTTTCATGATTATTTGTGTGATTTCAAATAGTTTAAGTGACTTGAAATAGCTCCTGCTTTGTAGTTTATGTAAAAAAACCTCTGCAGTAAAAATAGAAATAATATTTGAATTTTCAATACTCTTTTTTGATTTTACAGTACTTGATAGTTGATACTATTTAATACTCGAATAATGACTCTGTATTAAATTTTTTCATATCAATCTTTTTAATTGTTTGATGATTATGAGTATTTAAAAGTATTTACCTTATTTAGGCTTTTATTATAAATAATGTCTCAATGACGGATGAAATGTCTTGAAAAAAATTCAATACTTCAAAATTTTATAATAGAATTAAAGCTTCCATTTACGTGCTTTTTTTTAAATTAAATTTTCATTATCGTAAAGTGCTTTAAATTTTTTATCAGATTTGAGTAAGATTTTTTGTCAATCAAATATAATTAACTTTTTTTTTTTTTACAATTTTAGGGTGACATTGACCCAGAAAATTTACCTAGCTTAAAAAAAAAACACCGTGTTTTTTTCTAAAAATAAAAATCTCAGAAATCAAGTTTTCATGACCAAACCGAGAAACACGCCAGCCAACCCACGCGAAATTTTAACCCGTAAACAAAAAATCTACGCACTTACAAGAGACTCGTCGTCGTATTCGTCAATTGTAGAACAACAAACCCATTACGTAAAGCAACACATGTTGTAATCATCGAACTCGAACTTGGCATTCAACCCGGTACCAATTAACCACCAAGCAAGAAAACGATCCCCCGGTCGATAAAAAAAAAAAAAAAAAAAGAAACAGCAAAGAAGAAGCGTTATTTATAAAATATTATCCGTATATATATGTATATGTATGTATGTGTGGGTGTGTGTTGTTTTTCCCTGACACCTGCAGTATATTTTCTAGTAAGGCTACTCACAGCTCGAGGACGACGTAGATCTGCTTGCCGTTCTCGATGGCGTCGTAGAGCTGTATGAGCCGGGGGTGCTGAAGCCTCCTCATGATCTCGACCTCGCGCTCTACGGCTCTGCGGTCTTCTTTTCTGGTGGTGTTGACCACCTTAGCCGCCAGCGCAAGGCCCGTCTTCTTCTCCTTGCACCTGTACACCGTGCCAAATTTCCCCCTGCGAACACGTTTTAAAAGCAGCCGTTAGACGCGCTTTTTTACGCTTTGACAAGAAGGAAGCTGGACGGCTGCCAGCGGATATATCCCCGCTGGCGCCGCCCCGACCGTATGGATATTTTGGAGCCGTCGGAGATTAAGATATCGAGATGAATTTTTCGGATTCTTCGGGGACGGAGGAAAGGTCTTCAAGTTCGGGATATTTTCGTTCTATCAAGGTTCTCTTGAGTATTGAGAAATTTTTAATGTTGAGTTCGGAAATTTTTTTTTTAATAGTCTTACGGTTTATTGCGTACTTTTGATAAGATTTGATATTTAAATTACAGAAATATTTACTAACAATGAGCGCAGCTGTAAAAAACAGTCGAATTTATTGTAATCGAAAAATAAAAAAACAACGAACATGGTCCTATTACTAAAAAATAATTTGGGACAAATTTTTTTTCATTCAGAATTTATAGACTGACTGATTTATAGTACGCACATTTAGAGGCGAGATTAAAATTCCAAAATAATATGAGGGCAACTTCGGAGTACGTATCGTGCGCTCTAAAAGCTGAGCCATAGGACTCCATACTGAAATTTCAACGTTTTGGTTAACTTATTTTACAAATGTCTACACAACGAAAGGTATAATGTTTTAAATTTTGATTCGTTTTTCAAATTTAATACTTAACTCTTGAGTTTTTTTTTTATTAATACTACTAGAAGTGGATTTAGTATTTTTCTAATGTTGTCTTCAATCATTAATACTATGGTGGAGTACTTCAATGAAAATACCCATGATATTTTATTTATATTTTTCGACAAATGGATTATTGAATTGCTTTTGACCATTTTTTACAATTTTTAAACTTTTTTTTGCATAAAGACTCGCGCTTAATTTTCATAGCAAATCACAACTCCATCTCTATACTTAAATTTTGTATTTGATTTTGTATGATCGCGGCGGTGACTGAACCTAAAAGTCAAAACTAGGGTTTTTACTTTTCAATTGTTTATATGAGATATGAAAACAATATATACAGATATTGACATATATCTTTGATTCTTAGATCAGAATAAACTTAATGAAGCTGTAAGTACGAAAACAGCTTTGCTGAAATTTTTTGTAAAATTGTAGCTGAATCACAGAGAAAGTGCTAAAGTACAATACTGATAATTCTTTATTATATCTACTTGTCTAATGATTTATACTTATTAATTACTATTACGGTTGGACCATGTTTGCCAATTTTTTTTGAAAAACCACCGCATTTCCCGGCCTTATTTTCTTTTTTTCTTTAACCCTTCTGCGACATCGATACTAGTGACTCGAAAAGTCTAAAATGCCCGCACTTTTCGATATGCGTATATTTTGAATGAGTTATCTCGTCCTCGGGCATTTTTGACAGGTCTCGTTCGGACGAGTTTTCAAAAAAAGATCGCTTGAAACGAATTTTTTTTTTTATTCAGAATTTATGGACTGACTGATTTATAAGTAGTACACACATTTAGAGGCGAGATTAAAATTCCAAAATTATATGACGGTAACTGAGCCGGGAATCGAACCCAGGACTTTCAGAGTACGAATCGTGCGCTCTAAAAGCTGAGCCATAGGACTCAATACGTAAATTCAAAGTTTCGATTACATTATTTTACAGATGTATACGCAACAAAAGGTATGATTTTTTAAATTTTGACTTGTTCTTCTAATTTAAAACTTAACTCTTAAGTTTTTTTTATTAATCAATACTTGGAGTGGATTTAGTATTTTTCTAATGATCTTCAATCATAAATACTATGGTGGAGTTAAACTTTGAAAAAATTACCCATGATATTTTATTTATTTTTTTCAAAAAATTGATAATTAATTAACCTTTTACCCAATTTTTTACAATTTGTAAACTTATTTTTGCATAAAGACTTGCGAGCTTAATTTTCATAACAAATCATAACTCCATCTATACTTAAATTTTGTGTTTTTAATTCGATCTAAGAGATAAACGTAGCGGTACTAAAAATCAGTAGTACGACGCTTACTCGAATCCTAAAATAATCCACTTTACACTAGCGAAAATTCATTCACAAATATGTGACTCAAGCATTAACGACGCGATTCTTTTAACGATAAACACGCGAAATTTTCTCGGTGAGTAATACAAAATACAAACCACGAATCTCGAGGATTTACATATTTGGGTATTTTACAAACCGATCGTGTTTATTTATCGCTGTGACGTTACTATTTTTACATTTTTTTTTTTTTTTCATTTCTTACATCACTCGAGGGTCATCAAGACAATAGATGACGAGAACGATGCACGCGACAAAATCATGCACGAAAAAGCGGTAAATTGAGTTCAATTATTATTTTATTGGTCTCAACTTCGATGAATCTCTGAAGTTTAAAAATTTTATTTCCTCGTAGTCTTTTCGAAGATAAACAGAGCTCGCGTAACCGGACAAAAAATCTAGTATGACTCATCCGCATCTTGTTTTGTCCAAAAAGTAAACAACGGTACTTTTTAATGGTCCGATTGAATATACAAAAACTCATTAGACTCTGCGCTCGATCGATTAATCATAACCGAGTCGTTAGGATCGATCCCCGCCCCCGCAGGAATATTCCACGGACGCACGGTCAAAAACCTCGATTAAAGAATAAGTCTCGAGCTGTAGCCGAGCCAAAAGCTCACGTTCGACGGGTGGGCTTAACCCTCGGGTGTCAAGAGCGCGGAGACAAATCGACGACCCTTAGCCACTCGCCGACGACCGATTATTTATAGCCAACCGGCTGCACCGGAGAGACCTTGATCGCTCGAGCTTTCTTATTTTTCACTCCGAGAGAGAAGAAGAAGATTCTCGACACCTGCATTTTGTGCTTGGTACCGCGTGCTCCGCAAGCTCCTTTTCGTGTCAAGGGTAACGTGCGCTCTGGAATTTCTATTGTTGAAATTTGAAACTTATATCTTCTTCTTTTTTTTTTTTTTTAAATGTAAGCTCAGAGTTGTTAAATTGTATTTTTGTTCGAGAATTTGGTAAATTTTTTCCTGCTGCAAGCTCAAAATTATATAAATGCATGTACTGCCTGGTCGATTTAAAAAACTGTTTACAAATTTTAATTAATGAAATTATTATTTTTAACAACCGCAATGGAAAACTTATTTTATTTGTATTTTTTAAAGAATATGATGAACTCTGTTCTCAAATTCAACGAGTAATTTTTTACTGCTACTTCCGCAAGCTCAAGACTTTAATTTGGTTGACGAAAAGAATTCTATTACGTGTAGCGAAACATTTTTTTATTAAATTCGATGTAGCGTAATAGTATTAAAGATTGATTTAAAAATCATTATTTTTCATGCGATGTTATTTAATAGGTTTTTAATAGCGTCTCTAAAAACTTTTCCATTCTCGATAGTTATTGATTTATAGATATTTTATTGTTCCGATCTACATCGTTAATTTATTTATTTACTTTTCAACGAACTAAAAATGTTTAATAAATTGCAAGCACTCATTTTTTAAATCCATTACTTAATATTTAAACGCTTTGAAACAAGTAATTTCATGAAAATTAAAATTTTTTCCGCTCATTAAAATCTAGTTTTCCTCAAAAATAATTGAGATTTAACGTGCTTGAAAAACGAAGCTAATAGACCGCGCATATAAACGCAAAATTTAATACGCGATTCAGCTTTCCTCGTTCATCATAGCGATTCACCAAAAAATCCCGTGCATATTTCATCAGCGACGTTAAACGGCTCCCGAACAATAATCGTTCGAACAATCAAAAACACTCGGTTGAAAAGATTATTTTATGCTCGCTAAACGATCCGCGAAATTCACCGGTAAAATTTTGGCTCCTACCAAGCTCGGGAGTAATTCGTCCGTCCGGTGCTTTCGGGTTTCACAAACTCTGGTCGTACTCTACGCGCTAGTTCGTCTTCTTACAAAGTTTAGCTGCTTTTATAATACCCGGGTTTAAATTGTTAATCCCCCCCCCCCTCGGTCAGCATTTATTCATCCCGAATTCTCGTTTTTGTGCCATATTCTCCCGAAAATTGACAGCTTGTTTCTCGGCGAAAAAACTTTGTAAACAGAGACCCCCCGCGCAAGTTCAAAGCTTGAAGAGAGAGAAAAAAAACGTTTTTTCTCGATGTACACACCAGGAAAAAAAAATGGTTCTATTTATATCTAAAAATGCAGCCGTGGCTGATGATGCCGATGTAGCCGGGTGCACGACCAAAAGTTTATTTATCGTATGCCAGTGCACCAGCATCGGAGAGGCGAGTATCGCGTGATGCCGAATTCTTCTCGTCGGCCAATAATTATCGAGCCCTGTCAGAATTCGCCACGTTCGATTTATTTTTAAATGGATTTTTCTTCTAGAGAGAACTTTTTTTTTTTCTTCGAGAAGATCTCCAAGGCCGGGATGAAATTTAATTGTTTAATTGTCTTGTTAGAGTTGATGATCGTTGGGACGAGATGCCTGTGATTATACCTGGGAAAGTGTGGATTTTCTAAAGTTTTCTTTGCCTGCACGAAAATGATAATTTACTCTTCGGTAAAATAAGTATTGCTATTTATCAAACTAATATTTATTCAATAAATTGTTTTACTGAAGAAAATTTTGGATTTTGCAATAATTTTTTTTTTTTTTTCACAATTCGTTTTTAGTTGAAGAATTAAAATAACAGATAATAATTATAAACTATTGGTGAAAAATCAGCTCGTTTGATTACTTATTCTTACTTTAGATGCTGAAATCATAACAGCAGTTTAGAAAACTAAAATTTCAATAAACTCTTTCATTAGCTGGAAGCAATGTTTACACTTTCAAGTAATTTTTTCTTCAGATCGGAAAGAGAGTGCACGTAAACTTTGAGTTCAAAAATTTTCTGAAAAATATTCAGAATTCGTTTATTTATAATCAAAACAAAAAACAAACGCGAAAGAAAAAAAAAAAATTGCCAAACAAACAAACTTTTTCCCGTCCAAAAACACCCCGGGTGCAGTAAACTCAGCTCAAACAGCAAGAAAAAAGAAGAATTTACCTTCCCCTTGAATTTTCACTTTCAAGCCCTCGCATCGATCAACTCTCAATTTTCCTTGCTCCGGCATCAGGAAGTTTTTTTAAAAAAAGAGAAGAAGAAGCAGATTTCAGTACGCCATAGTCATTAAACCGCCTTCCTGCGGGCTTGCCAAATACGGTGCCATAATCAAAATCGACTGCAGACTCGGCCGCGGCGCGCGCGTTTCTTCCCCTCTGTCTCTCTCGAGACTGGAGCCAAGTGGCAGAGCTTTTTATCGCGCGTGCTTTCGTATAAGTAATCTCTTTTTTTTTTCTTCGTCTTCTTTATACTTTCATAGGGGATGGAAGTTTCGCTGCGAAGATTTTTTTTTCATCTTCTTTTTACTGCGGCGGTTAAGGAAACCAAAATAGCAGCGGGGCCTTGAGTTTATCGATTTTTATTTTTTTATTTTTAAAGAAAAATGTTGAAGATGCTACAGAAATTACTTCAGTTAAATAATTTTTTATAATGAGTTATTAATTATTAATTAGAAATTTTTTTTAAATCTAATTGAGTTTACGTACGACTGAGAAAGTCAATGAAATCAGACAGCTAACGTTTTATCGATGTTGAAAAATCATCAAGGCTCTTTTTTATGAGACAATTTATTCTTGAACGAAAATTATACTTTGATCTCATAAAAATCATGATTAATTGATTTGATTGATTAATTTACGTAGACGTCGAGGAGAACAAAAAAAAAAAAGTTTACTTAATGTACTCTACGAAACCGGAAGAGCGAGAATAGTTTAAAATCACTCCTCCAGATTTAGAGATTGCCAGTGACCTTCACTTAAGATCCACTGTCTTCAAAAATTAACTTATAATTGGTATAAACTGAGACGGGATAAAAACAGCGGTAAATATTAATAACGACGCTGTCTTAAATCACGAAGATGATGGACATTACGATCTGTTGGAAAAACTACTGTCCGAAAATTCCTCTTGAAGGTTAAGCGAGCTTCTTTACGATGTACTAACAAAATATAATGAGCCATCAAACATGGAGGAGACGACTTTAACTGTGAGAAATATTTTCCAAGTCGTTCAATTTCTCTAGAGAGACAAATATTTTCATATTTATTGTCACTTTCTTTTTTTTTTTAAATTAATTTAAAACTGTTTTGAGCGAGTATAAAAGATATTAAATTATTTTTCAGAATTTATTAATGCAGAATATAGTTCTTATTCAAATTTAACGATTTCGAAACTGTTAGAATAATAATTTTGTTTAATTGGGTAGCTTTATTAAGCTTAGGTTCTGTGTCATGTAAGCAATAAATTTTTTTGATAAATTAGCTGAACAGGCTTTTAATTCACTTACAAAGTGGCTTACAGTTTAAGTATTCAATTATCACTTTAAGAGAATTGTAATTTCTTGCTTTTTCCAACCTGGTTTTTTAAATTAATGTAAAATATTGTATACAGCTGTTTAACTCTAAATATTTTACTTTTTAAATAAGTCTCTTATTTATTAGTGGTAATTAATCTAAAAATTAAGCAGAATATTCGAAAGGAAAATAAGTAGTACATTTTTTTAAAAATATTTAAACTAATAATTTCATCATGTAATTTAGCCTTATTTTACTGATCCTTTTTACTAAGATAATTATTTTTTAAAATTATTAGTTAAAAAAAAATTTTTTTTAGTAATTTTGATCGATTCCATAAAATAAGTCAAAAAAATTAAATAAATTTATTTATTTCCTATACTTTAAATAAACAAAATATTTTTCTAATATAAAGAAAAAAAAAATTGAAATCAATTTTCGATTAATCATTCTCGTTAATTTGTATAAAAAATGCTAACAAATCGATGTTTAAAAAAAAAAAGAAAGAAAAAATTCTTCGTTGTTTGCATCACGCAGTTTCACGAAAAGAAAAAAGAAAAAAAAAATGGAAAATCTCATGGACACATACCTGCCAATTTCGGACTCGATGTCATAATTCGCCTTGAAATCGACGCCCTTGCGCACGGTGACATCTCGGTAAGGAAAGCTCGGCTCAAGTTCTGGAACAAAAAAAAAGTCAGCTGTCACCTTCTGCAGGTAAAACAATTTTTGACAAATTTTTAATGGAGACACGCGTTTTCAATCGGCGTTTCGGCAAGTTTCCAGTTTCAAAATATTCGTGTTATATATGTTTTTGTCACATTAACCGCTTATTAGTCATGTTTTCAATACCCGAGAAAATTTGGCAGACGACTGAATTAATTAACTTATCCGAGTAAATCAAGCTATAAACGAGATATGATTTTTTGTCTTGCTCAAGGATCCTTGTAAAAATCATTTTTTTTTTCTCGTATTGTGTGTCAATGCGGTTTATTATAATGCTTATGCGCAGGTGTTCAATGATTTTTTCTCTTTCTCTTTTTCAGATGACCGAACAAATTTGGAAGCTACTCAATAGCCTCCGCGTTCTTTTTTTTTTTCCTTCAATACGTTTTGAATATTCATGCACGATCGTGGAAAAGAATAAATGTATTATTTAGCTTATCTATTTTCTCGATCAGCACAGTGTAAAATTTTATAAACTCATTTTCTCCAAGCGACGCTACGAAATTTAGAGAGGAACGCTTTGGAGATCTATTTTTGCAAAATTAAAAAATTCGACGCGAGCCATTTAGGAGAGGAATCGTAACCAGTAAGATTTTAAAGATTTACGGCGCGAACATGATATTCCACTCGCGCGCTTGGATCATCAAAACAACAATAAAAGTCCGACCGGTAATTAATTAATTGAACATAAAATATTCATTAAAACGACTCCTTGTGCTTTGTAACTGTATTTAATCGATGGTAAACATACGCAAAACAAGTTTGATAATTAATCGATTCGTTGTATCTTGATTTTTCAAAATATCCTTGGTCTTAACGAAAAAATGATCTGTAACTGGATATACGTGAAAGCCATTTTTAACATCAAAAATCCATTTTGAAAAATGCTTTATTCCGTATACGCCAGACGAGAAACCATAAAATAAGAAAAATGTGATGTTACCGGATACTAGAAGAATTCAGGAATAATGAATTGTTCATTTAAAATAAAGTTCATTCTAATATTATTCATAGAATAATGCTCAAAAATAAATATCAAAGAAATTAAATGATTGTTTATTTTTTCAGAAATAAATAAAACACTTGCAAATATATTTGAACGAAAACTTTAGATTTTATTGCGTCAATAAAATTAAAAGCCGATGGCTTTCATAACTTTCTTACTCAAAATTTTATTTTTAATTTATGGGTCTAACCATTTTGTTACATTATTATAATATTACGAAATTATTTAAATTTTGAGAAACTTTGATGACAGCAAAAGTTTATTTTTATTGAATTCTTTTAAAATACAATTTTTATGATATTTATAATGTCTTTCAACTGTCAGTGCCATTGCTTATCGAAAGTAACAAGTATGAAATATAGCTATCTAAATTCATGTTAAAATGTACCAAAAATTATCAACGACCGTCCAACTTTCGTCCGCTAAAAAAAGTCTTAACTGTGTATTTATAAAAGAACTACTGATCCATGGAATATAAAATTTCGAAAGTGTACACCAATTTCATCAAATGAAAAACGATGATTTGAAAAATTCTAAAAAAATTCGCTTCATCAAACCCGTATCATCCAAAACTTCGCGGATCATTTTATAAAAAAAAAAAAAAATTCGGTCGGCCGATGAGCGATCCATATTTAGAGGTAAAATTATCGCGGTGGCCTAGGAAGTTCCTAGCCGTCGTGGAATGTCCGCGTTGTCGGCTACGAACTAAGAATAGTTGCCTCGCGCGCGTTGGAACACATACGCGCGAAAGCCTAGTCTGCCATCATCCAAGCTCAAGTCAAGGCATGGAGCTGCTTTATTATTTGGCCCCGAGCTGACGAAAATTTCGCCTCTCGGTTTGACTACCAGGATGGGACAGTTTCGACCTACTTAATTAGAGCTTTCTGGGACGCATTCCTGAAACTTATTAGAGAGCTCAGTTTTGGGTTTTAGATTAATTATGATATTTATGGGGTTGGAGGGGAGCACACTGTTCGGGGTTTAGTGGTCGGTTTACGATCAATTGTTAAGTCTACTGTGTTCTCGGGACGAAAGCTCGTTTCGAAATTTTAAAGGGGAGTTTGATGAATGCAGTGAAATGCGTTTCAGAAACAACACATTCGACGAGGAGTAATTCGAAGCCTTCAACAAGTTTTCTCCTCTTTCGATACTTTGTTTTCCTAAGGCTTTTCTTCTGAATGATAATAATTATTTTTCTACCGACTGACACAAATCGCCTTTATTAGTGTAGCAATGCATACGGAACCAAAACGACTGTTTACAACTATAGTTTTATCATTTTGAAAAAAAAAATATAAATTTATTTTTTGGTCCTTTGTTTATGAAGTTAGATGGAGTCTTCAATACTATTTCGTAAGTACGCACCAGCCGTCAAAATTGGTAAAAATCGCTAACAAAGCCCACGTTCCTCAACATCAAACAAACGTCATGGAAAATAAATCTTTCTATCTAGTCGAGTTAATCCAACCAAATTGGAGGAGGAAAAGACCGACCAATAGATATAAGTCGTAATAGAAGAGAAGAAGAAGAAGAACAAAAGGTGAAAATAATCGAATTCTAAGCATACTAAAATAAACCTGGACCCACAGAGAGCAGCGCGGGTCGCGCGCGCGAAAAGTGCTCCAATTTCTAAATTCCGCGGGTTGCAGCAGCGGGCTTATATAGAACCGCCGCGCGGCCGGCGGCCTGCACTCTATTTATTCTTGCGCAAAATATTCTTCTTCTTCTTCTACTACTGGTAACTTCGGCTACTACTTGCAAAGGCATTATATGCACGCATGCATGAGCCATTACGTAATAACGTACACATACTTCCTCGTTGTTATTGTTTGCCGTTATAAATTTATCGTCGATCCCCAGCAGCAATGTTTGGCAATGCCAAACACGTGCCACGCAATTATTATGAGATAGCGCGTAACTCGCGGAAGCGTCGGTACGAATTAGAAAATAATAAAAAAAGGGAATAAGTGCAGGATTCAAACTTACCGCCAACAGGATCGGTCTCGTCGACGCGAATCATCCTGGCGCGAGGAGGCGGAGGACCACCACCTCCCCTCGGCTGCACCAAGCGTCCTTCTAGCTTCCCACCCCCGACTAAAAAACTGTTTAATTAAAAATCTCCTTTTGAAAATTTCTTTGTTTTTGGGTGGGTGTAAGTGTCCACCCGGCTTCGCGAGCGGCGTGCGACTGCCCGCCCGGCTGATGATGATTCCGCAGGCCGCTCGCACTACTCCTCTTCCTCCTCCTCCTTCTCGGCTGATACGGATTTAGATTTCCGCGCGCGCGCGTCTGAGGGAAGGGGTTGTTGCTGCTACCCCCTCGACGCACTGCACGTTGCCCCTACTGCTTAAGCTTTTTTTCGACCCTTCTTTTGTGTCTGCAGGGGAAAAGGTGAGTTGTTGGACGGTTGTTTTTTTTTTTTTTTTTTCTTTTTTGTCATAGACACGTGTGTTTTATCGGGGGCTTTGTCTACCCACTGGGTTCTATGAACTTTCGCTCTTTTGTCCGCGGGTTGAGCGCGCGGAGCTTTTCCAGAAGTGTGTGCGGAGCTTTACGGCGTTTGGGACTTGGAGTTTAATTATTTTTTTGGGATCTTGGGAAGTGGATGAGCTTTTAGCGGGGCTTGCTTTGTGGTGTACGAATGAAAAATCGTTTTTGTTTTTTAATTTGGGTATGGAGCGTAATAAACTCTATTATATTTGAAAAGGGAGCATCCGGTTTTCTGTTTTATGGATTTTATCAAATATGTGAAAAATTAATTGGGATTGAATTTTTTATCAGTACAAATTTCATGAAATTCATTTTATCAATTGAAGATGTTTTCGATTTTTCAAACTTAAAACTGCTACCAAAAAACTAGCTGGTTGAAATTGAAACTGGAAACTAGCTGGTGCCGCATTAAATAAAATTTAATTATTTTCAAAATTAAAAAAAAAGCAAATTATTGTACATTTTTACCTAAACCTTTTTTTTCCATAAAATAAATAAGATCAGTAAAAAATCAGTAATATCTAGTTATATTTTTTGTAGTAAGCCAGCATGCAACTTTGGTTAACACGGAGTATATTACTACTTTGTACTCACACTTGTTACACTCAATATCAATATCAATATCAATGTCAAACTAAAAAAAATTATTTAATTGCTTTTTTTTCAAAATCATACACGTTAGTTCAGATTTACCTTTTTTTTTTTTTTTTTTTTTTTTTTTTTCAAGCAATAAACCAGCTGATTTACTATTTTGTTTACCTGATGCAACTTTTTGGTCAAATTGTCAGAATGGCCAAAATTTCGGTGCGAGTTGGAGCCGACATGATTTTGTAAATTACAAAGGAAATACACTTTTACACAATGCCGCTACTTTTCGTAACATTCCAATGATTGAATTCTTGATATCTGCTGGTGCAAAATTTAATTTGTCCAAAGAAAACAAGTGGACACCTCTGCTTAAAATTGCGGGTAAATTTCATACTGGTTACGGTAGTGAAAAATTGGATGGTAAGTATATTTCAAGTTATTAAAATTTTTTTTGGAGAACAATGCAAATTTTAACGTAAAAAATAATCCGGGTTATTAACCACTATTGAATGCAATCATTCATAGTCATGATAATGTTGCAAAGCTTTTGATTGATTATGGAGCAGACTTTAATTTTATTTTAAATTATAGATCAATATATCTTCATTGGGCATGCAAGAAGCTTGATAAAAAATTAATTAAACTATTACTAGCAAAGGGGGCCAATTTAAATACAGTAGATGAATCAGCGTTGAAAGACGCGGTCAGCATCGAGAATAATACTGAGCGTTCAATAATACTTCAGATTTTAAAGGTTTTATTGAAGAAAAACGCTGAAGCCAATTCTATCGATTCAAGAAAGAATAACGTTTTGACAATCAATCCTGAATTAGATAATTAGCGTTTAAAATAGTATGTTTCGATACAGGTGCGCAAATGTCACCAGGGCGTTTTGAAGGTACCGAGGACGAAGCGAAGCGTAGCCCAAGGTTCTTCAAAGAGCCCTGGTGACGTTGCGCACTTGTATCGAAACATGTTTTTACGCATTACAACCGAAAATAAGGAGCAAAGATCTGATTTGGAGGTTAGAATGCGGAAAATTATTTCGCAACACCTAGCAAAAATGGATGTTTTAAATATTTCAATACACCCGAGTCTCTTGAAAATTCTTGAAAGTAATATAAGAGTTACAACAATTTCTTTGCAAAATGTAAAAAGGAGCTAAGAATTCTAGAATTTACGCAGTATTCAGTTACATACTTTGACTTATTGATAAACAATAAAAGAAAGCTCATGAATTATGCCAGTAACAAAGAATTGATTGAACATTTTCAAAAGATCGATTACAGGAAGAAATATATAATTTTTGCTCCTTACATGAAAGAAAATGAAGAAAATGTCGAAAAAGCCATATAAAGAAGTAACTTGCATGACGATGCTGCCAAGTCCTTGAAAAAGTATTTGCCAATAGATTTAACAGAATTAGTAATTAAGAAAATTATTAACTCCATTGACAAACCAGATTTGCAAAAACTACATTAATAAAACCAGGTATGAAACAGTAATTATTATTTCTGCAAATATTTACACTTTTATCGTAACTAACAAAAGTTTTGTTTTCAGTGTCTAGAAAAAATATAAATTTATCAAAAAATAACTGTTTTTAGATTTTGGTAGCAGATGAGTTACTCTCTGAAACCCCGTTTGAATTAAAAAAAAGGACTTGCGAATCGAAGTACTCGCACGCAGTGTCATGAATAAAATACAGTTCAAAAAATCTGGATTTACCAGAAACAATACCCCATTGCAAGTATCCTCGGTGAAATCACCGATGAATTCATCGGTGAATTCATCGGTGAAATCCCCGGTGAAATCCTCGCTTTTTGCGGTGAAATCCTCGGTGAATTCCTCGCTTTTTGCGGTGAAATCCTCGGTGAATCTTAACAGTAAAATCCACGGCATTTTAACGGGATCGAAAACGAAGGGGTCAGGGCGGACACCTGGTGCAACTGGTGATACGTACGCCTTGGAGATGACTTCCCCAGGAAGTTTCAACTCCGGATGGGTCAGGGCGAGCACCTGGTGCACCTGGCGATACTTACGCCTTGGAGATGAACTCCCCAGGAAGTTTCGACTCCGCATGGGTCAGGGCGGACATCTGGTGCACCTGGTGATACGTAAGGCTTGGAGATGACTTCCCCAGGAAGTTTTGACTCCGGATGGGTCAGGGTGGACATCTGGTGCACCTGGTGATACTTACGCCTTGGAGATGACTTCCCCAGGAAGTTTCGACTCCGCATGGGTCAGGGCGGACATCTGGTGCACCTGGTGATACGGAAGGCTTGGAGATGACTTCCCCAGGAAGTTTCGACTCCGGATGGGTCAGGGTGGACACCTGGTGCACCTGGTGATACTTACGCCTTGGAGATGAACTCCCCAGGAAGTTTCGACTCCGCATGGGTCAGGGCGGACATCTGGTGCACCTGGTGATACGTAAGGCTTGGAGATGATTTCCCCAGGAAGTTTCGACTCCGGAGGGGTCAGGGTGGACACCTGGTGCACCTGGAGATACTTACACCTTGGAGATGATTTCTTCGGAAAGTTTTGACTACAAATGGGCCAGGGTGGACACCTGGTGCAACTGGTATTAATTACGCCTTGGCGATGATTTCCCCAGGAAGTTTGGACTTCGGAGGGGTCAGGGTGGACACCTGGTGCACCTGGTGATACTTACAACTTCGAGATGTTTTTTCAGGAAATTTTAACTACGTAGGAGTCAGGGAAAATACTTGGTGTGCCCGGTAATAACTACACTCTGAAGATGCTATCCTAATCGTCAACTTGATGATGTGAACCCACTGGGATCAAAACTTCCGGAGAAAATCATTTTCGAGGCGTAAGTATCACCAGGTGCACCTGGTGTCCGCCCTGACCTGTCCCCCCCTCCTCAGACTCCTAACTTCCTTACGAAATCATCTTCAAGGCGTAAGTATCACCAGGTGCCCCGAGTGTCCATCCTGGCCCCTCCGGAGTTCAGACTTCCTGGAGAAATCATCTTCAAGGCGTAAGTATCACCAGGTGCACCAGGTGTTTGCCCTGACCCTTCGAAGTCAAAACTTCCTGGCGAAATCATCTCCAAGGCGTAAGTATCACCAGGTGCACCAGGTGTCCACCCTGACTCCTCTGAAGTCCAAACTTCCTGGGGAAATCATCTCCTAAGCGTAATTAATACCAGCTGCACCAGGTGTCCACCCTGGCCCCTTTGGAGACAGAACTTTCTGGGGAAATCATCTCCAAGGCGTAAGTATCACCAGGTGCACCGGGTATCTCCCCTGACCCCTCCGGAGTCCTCAGTTTCTGGGGAAATCATTTCCAAGGCTTAATTAATACCAGTTGCACCAGGTGCCCACCCTGGCCTCTTTGGAAAACTTCCTTGGGGAATCATCGCCAAGGCGTTAGTATCACCAGGGGCACCAGGTGTCCGCCCTGACCCTTCCGGAGTCGAAACTTCCTGGGGAAGTCATCTCTAAGGCGTAAGTATCGCCAGGTGCACCAGGTGCTCGCCCTGATCCATCCGGAGTCAAAACTTCCTGGGGAAATCATCTCCAAGGCGTAAGTATCACCAGGTGCACCAGATGTCCACCCTGACCCATGTGGAGTCGAAACTTCCTGGGGAAATCATCTCCAAGGTGTAAGTATCGCCAGGTTCACCAGATGCTCGCCCTGATCCCTCAGGAGTCGAAACTTCCTGGGGAAATCATCTCCAAGGTGTAAGTATCGCCAGGTTCACCAGATGCTCGCCCTGATCCCTCAGGAGTCGAAACTTCCTGGGGAAGTCATCTCCAAGGCGTAAGTATCACCAGGTGCACCAGATGTCCACCCTGACCCATCCGGAGTCGAAACTTCCTGGGGAAATCATCTCGAAGGCGTAAGTATTGCCAGGTGCACCAGGTGCTCGCCCTGATCCCTCTGGAGTCAAAACTTCCTGGGGAAATCATCTCGAAGGCGTAAGTAATGCCAGGTGCACCAGGTGCTCGACCTGATCCCTCTGGAGTCAAAACTTCCTGGGGAAATCATCTCCAAGGCGTAAGTATCACCAGGTGCACCAGATGTCCACCCTGACCCATGTGGAGTCGAAACTTCCTGGGGAAATCATCTCCAAGGTGTAAGTATCGCCAGGTTCACCAGATGCTCGCCCTGATCCCTCAGGAGTCGAAACTTCCTGGGGAAATCATCTCCAAGGTGTAAGTATCGCCAGGTTCACCAGATGCTCGCCCTGATCCCTCAGGAGTCGAAACTTCCTGGGGAAGTCATCTCCAAGGCGTAAGTATCACCAGGTGCACCAGATGTCCACCCTGACCCATCCGGAGTCAAAACTTCCTGGGGAAATCATCTCCAAGGCGTAAGTATCACCAGGTGCACCAGATGTCCACCCTGACCCATGCGGAGTCGAAACTTCCTGGGGAAGTCATCTCCAAGGCGTAAGTATCACCAGGTGCACCAGGTGCTCGCCCTGACCCATCCGGAGTTGAAACTTCCTGGGGAAGTCATCTCCAAGGCGTACGTATCACCAGTTGCACCAGGTGTCCGCGCTGACCCCTTCGTTTTCGATCCCGTTAAAATGCCGAGGATTTTACTGTTAAGATTCACCGAGGATTTCACCGCAAAAAGCGAGGAATTCACCGAGGATTTCACCGCAAAAAGCGAGGATTTCACCGAGAATTTCACCGATGAATTCACCGATGAATTCATCGGTGATTTCACCGAGGATACTTGCAATGGGGTAAGTAGGCTTTAGCGCGCTGCACCGTATCAAGCGAGGGCCCCACCGAAGGTGCCAAAAAATTTTTTAACTGATTGTACGCTTTTTTTACTAACAATTAAAATTAATGTAGCTTTTATTAGTATGAATTTAGAGTAATCAGCCAATTTTCCAGTTACCAAATAATAATATAACTTATGATTATTTTTTTTTTAAACAGTCCGAATATACCAAATATTTTTTTAATTTTAAACGAAACTTCAAACTTTTTCTCGTCTGATTTCAAATTATTATCTTCAATTGTTGCATTTTTACAGTGTAAGAAGTTTTTCCACTTTTTTTTTACAAGCGCCTGTGTACTTCTAATTTGTTCTGTATAATTTTTTTTTTTTTTTTTTTTTTTTTTTTTTTTTTTTTTATTAATTATTATAATTTTATTTATTTAAGTATAATTAAAAAAAAATTTTTTTTAACTAAATTACATTTACATTGTAATTATAATTATAATTATTAGTGAATACTGAATTCTTACGTGGTGAAAAATGCGCAAGCGTGCAACTTGCCGGTAAAAAAAAAAATATAAACATGCACGAATTCAAAATATAGCGGTGATAACCTAAAAACAGAGTAAAAATAGCATGAATAAATAGAAGTTAAACAAGAATTATTTTGAAATGGTGATTCTTTAGATTAGTTAAAAATGTCGGGAACCATAAAGCAACTCGAGGAGCGTCAGCTTCCTAATGAAGTTTTACTAATGCACTGGTCCCCAAATATGGACCTCATAGCAATAGCAAATGCTAAAGGTAATTTTTCTTTCTTTTCAACCAAATAGTTTTTACACAATTTACTTGAATTTTGTTTTGCTATTATGTTAATTTCACAAGAGTAAAAGTTAATATAAATGTTTTAGGAGAATTAGCATTGCACCGCCTGTCATGGCAAAGAGTTTGGCTTTTAGGACCCCTTGAAGAGGGGGATGTAATTACAAATATAACTTGGAGACCGGATGGTAAACTAATTGCTGTTACTTATTCAAACTCAAGGTTTTTATGTTTAATAGATATTGAAAACAAAAACATTGTGCATAAAACTCAGTTGAAGTCCGACAAGAAATGCACTTGCATAGCGTGGTTGATTTTAGAACCTCCTTGCTGCAACAACTGTGAAAAAATTGCATCCTCTTGTATGGGAGAGTACTTACCTCCTTTGCCTAATTTAAACAGAAGTTACAGTCAAGAACCTGAAAAGAAAGAATATCTGTCCCAAAATTTAGATATGCTTTTTGTAAGTTCACAAGTACCTGTAAAATTTATCAACAAATTTTTATTTTAACAATTCAAAATTTTTTAGCTTGGACAAGAAGATGGAAATATTATGATGTACATATTTGGTATGTTTTACTGTGGTATGGTGCTTATTGGGAATGGTCCAGTTTTAGAAATTTCTGGTGGAGCAGGAAAAGCTCTGTGGGCTTCTTGGAAAAATAATGAATCTATAGTGGTTGTGAGAATATCTTGTTACTTATTTCAAAATAGTGAGGCTTTTCTTAAAGTAAGTAAAATTTTGTTGCTTAAGTGAAAACTGAAAAATAAATTGTAAAACAATGTTTTTTTTTTCTTTTGAAGGTTGCACAGATTCAATCTCATGTGGAGTATTTAATGGATTATCTGTCACGAACCCTTATGTCTATTTCTGAAGCGTGGGAGACTATTCTTATAGAAATGGATGAAAAATTAGCTAAGTATGCTGCTGACAAACCACAAGGTTCAGTAGCAGCTGATTTTTTAGAACTTTTAATGGTTGGAGTGCCTTCACCAGATTTAGTTAATTTTTTATTACAAGATCTCACCGAAAAAGGATTAAAAAAGTTAGGAAGCAGTATTGACATGTGCTATAGTAATATACAAGTAATATCATAAAACTTAAGAACAATATAAAATAATCTTTTTTTTCAACTATAATGTAAAAATATGTTTTTTAGAAACTAGTCTTGAATCACTTGAGCAGTGTAGGAATGGCATTGATTTATCATTTAGCAGAAATGCGAGGTATGGTCAGATTTGGAGGGGCTTATGAAGCATTGGGCCTCAAAGAAGAGACACCAATTACTGAAGCTTTGAATGCTGCACAATCTTTTTTGGCCAAATCTTCAGAAGTTCAGCAAGTCATTGGTCAAAACATGCGTGATTATAAAGCTTTTATTAGGTAAATAGACATAAATTTTAAAAATTGATGAAATACTTTTTAATTTTTCCATGTATTATAAATTTGTTTCATCATAATTACAGGTGGCTCTACACTATTATAGTAAGACTAAACGAAGACAGAGTTCCGCTAGATATGAACAAAGTAAGTCAGCAAGATCTAACTTACATTGCAGAATTTCTCCAAGGGTTTGACAAAATAGAGCTCAGTGCCAGCAAACGGAAAACGGTCAACTTGGAGAAGCTGGGTCAGTATTTGAGAGAGGATCCTCTGCAAACTTGTTTCAGTCCCGAAGGCAGTGAGTGGGCTTCGATGCTAGTTGAAAATAACTGTTTAAGAAATCATCCTTTGATCATAAAACAAGATTTCGAAGGATCACTTCTCCAGGCTCATTCGACTCTTGCTGCAGCCGTTAATCATGTGTTCACTTGTGCTTACCAAGACTTCACCAAACTTTTCAAACAAAAAATCATGCCTCTAACATCTACACCAAGCTCTCTGAGTTCTCAACTGGTTACCCAAGATGGGAATCTACTGATTGCAGTACCAAATGCTGAGTTTAAAATACTTCAGTTATTTAAAATTTATTTCAAAGATATGAATGAGCCTTTAAATTCTCAATCTGTCAAAATTAATTTAAACAGTGAGCAAGGTAAAAAACTAAAAAAATTTTAATTACTTTTACAAATTTTTACAATAAAAAAAATCTTTTATTATTTCAGCTGCTTCATCAGATGATTCAAAAGATCAAATATTATCAGATCTGAAATTTTACTCACAAGATTATTTAAGTCTGTTGGTTTTGAACAAAAAAAATAATACTTCATGTATGATTCAACTGCCATTGAATCACAATTTACTAAATGATCATAATAATGTGAAGTCTGAAGTTACAGTTAATTTGAGTGATGTGACTGATTCCAATTTGTTTAAACCTTTTAAAGATATTTCCCCGAGACACTTGACCGTCAGTGGATCCCGGAAAGTTGCAGCAATTTTAAGTGAAAATAAACGAAAAATCAGGTTGCTTGAAACAGAAGTTGAACCTGAAGACGAAAATGAAGAACACTGTGATGAGAATATGATGGATATCACCCCAGTTGCCTCTAACGACTTGGACACTTCATTATTGTAAGTCTTGGTCTGTGGTATTGTAAATAAATTTCATTTTAGTATCAATTCTCACTAACTTCGCCGCATGTATTACCCAAAAAATGTTTTCATCATTTTTTATGAAACTGAATTTTTTTACAACGACACTTCGAAATTTTTAACTTCTTGGCGAAACTTTTTAATGATTAAAAATAAAATTTCTGAGACTTTTACACTGATTTACCAACGAAAAAACATAAAACGTTAGTTTTCATGGGCGTTAAATTATAAATTATGTTTCAGTTTTCAAATATTATGATGAATTTAATAAATTATGTTAATAAAAGATATTTACAGTATTGTATGTATCATTGTATATACTATTATGTACACTACTTACATATTTGTACATTAGCTTAAAAAATATAAATTTATAACAAACTCACTGACTATAGATTATTTTAATGTTAAAAAATTTGTTTAACTATTAAAACTCCCTTCTCTATACACAATATAGGAAAAAACTTTTGAGTAAATTGTTTCATACTTCACTTAAATTTAAAAATAAATATAAATTAATTTTTTTAAATCGCCAGCAATTCTAATATTTTTAGTTAAAAATAATAAAACATAATTTTTCTTTTTTTTTTTTACAATGCAAAGTCTTTTTGTAAATTTTGGCCTTTCTGCATTTGCTGAAATACTTTTGGAAAGTCAACATCCAAACCCAAATTGTCAATGCCTCCAGATTCAAGTGACCTGGGAGCTGGTGTTACAGGTGCTGATTGTATGTGTCCAACATATTTTGCTGGAGAATTTTCTCGGGACTCTACCATTGCATCTACATATTGATTATTTAAATTAATTTGAAAAATTATCCACAAGATATAAGTTAAAAAAAATTTTAATCTGAAGGTTTATTACCAAAAGATCCTTGAATGCTTTTTCTTTTGACAATCATGATGAAGAGAAAGATAGCAATACCCACAACTAGAACCATTACTCCAGCCATGCCCCATAATAACTTTTTCTGTAAAATTCATTTGACGTTTAAGAAGAAATATCAAACATTACATTTAAGTTAAAACTTGAAACCATTACCTCAAATGAATTTTCAATAAATCCGTCCTTTGTTACAATCAGTTCTACAACGTGATATTTAAAATCTGAATTATCTTCGATTCCTTTTGAGACACATATGTAGAGTCCAGCTTCAGTTGTAGAAACTCCCTACAAATATCATTTACCATATATGAAGTTCATTATTATAAAATAATAGCTCTGAAAATATTTTGAAATTTTACCTTAATGAGTAGTTTTCCAGTGAGTACTTCATAATTATACTTTTGTTCATCCAAGGGATTTCCAGGACTGATTAAATTGTTAAATCTTTTGCTTTCATCAGCTGACAACCAGAACATAAATCTGTGAAGATCATCACTACTCAAGCATGGTAACTCTGCTAATTGTCCAGCATTGACTTGAGTTACTGTGACAGAAGCGTTAACTGCTACATTTGCCAAGTTTAAACTTACAAATACCCAAAAAAATTTGAACAACATCTGGAATGAATAGCAATTTAATAACTTAACAATCAACACCACAAAAATATTTTTTAGTTAACTAGTTTTCTAATCCTGTGAGTTACAACTTATTAATTTATATGCACTTTGCAATAAGAAAAATAAAAATAGTCAAACATGTCTTAAATTGTTGCAACATTCACCTTTTGTATATTTAAAGAAGATGGCACTGGCATATTCTTAAACAGCATGTATATTTTTCAACAGGTATGAAGTTTTATGTCCACTTGAAAGTGATTTCTTTACACTTAGTGACTAAATAAATATTAATTTCCATTAACAGCTGTAAAAATTAAACTGTTTCAAAAAAGATATTTCTTAAACTGCTGAGTGAAACACTACCGAAAGCAACTTTGATAATGATCTTGCTTCATTTTATTTTTATCTCTGTCCTATTCATCCTTGGCTCATGAAGATTATTTATAGTATACTAGACTCCCGTCTTGTGACTGTGCCTTCTAACTTTTGACTGCAGACTAATGTACATTTTGAACTTTTTCTAGAAGATCCAAAGTTTCAAGCCTCAAGTAATTTCCAACTAAACAACATATGTGAGAATTTTGCACTTGTAACTGCATTATGTAAAACATCTTTACAAAGATATAAAAATGTTTCCTTATGATGACAACAACTGTGGGTATAAAATTAATGATCTGCTTAATACACTTTGTCTCTTTTATCTTCTATTGACAGACACACTTGTTTCACTTCATTTAAATTTCTTGATAACTGCAGTGTAAAGTAACAAAAAAATTTTTTTTTAATTTTTCTTTTTTAATTTAAGGATGTATAATAACTGTACAAAATTTTTTTTTCTCATAAATTTAAATTAAAAACTTTTTTTTAATGTTTATTGTACTGTTAATATTCTAGAAAAATTTATTGAACAATTTAAGCTAATATCGCGAATGTTGAATCAAATGAACAAAAACATCAACACCAAGTGCACCAAACAAAATCACAAATGGTCCTAAAACTATTTTGGCAGGTAAGGTCCATTGTACAGCTTCAAGTTTAAGGCATATTAAAAATTGTCCACTTAATTTCATAAGTACTGCAACCATGTACCAGACCTAAAATAGTATAAGTTTAAATTTCATAACTGTTTGAATCTTTTTTATAGTAAACAAAACTCGATAAGTTTTGAGTAATTGCTATATATAAAAAATAGTTTGGGTCATAAATAAAATAAATTTTCATTATGAGGATAAAAATAAAATTTACCATTCGTCGAGGGCTCATAAGGTGATGATCATGATGAGCATTTTTGCAACATAGAACCATATTAAATGCTATGTAGATTAATAGAATACTATCATACAACCACATGGGAATGAACACAATAAACCAGTTCCATTGTAACTTGTCATCAATTTTGATCACCATCAAAATTAAAAAAATTAACAAAATGAACCATGTAAACAAAGCACGATGTAAAACAGCCATCGAAAATTTATTTAATTATTTATTATTTTAGTTTTTGTTAGTACTCAAAAAATGCATAGTTTCATAATTTTGCAAAATTATTAAGATGTTTACTTTTAAAAACCTAACCTTTAATAAATGTTCTCTAACACAAAATTACACTTTTATTTCTAATATTTACAATTACTAGAAACAAATTTCTATGATGACTGGTATATTCCTAAAAGAATTTCACAAACTGGCTTGTACTTTTTTTAAACATATACATTTAACAAAGTTTAATGTTAATGTTTACAATCTCACAGCTAGCTAGTGAGCAGTCAGCCCGTCGTCTGCAGTTAGACTTAGCGGTAACGAGCTTTTTTGTGGTACTTAGAATAAATCTCTTTTTTATAATTATTTTTTTTTTCTCTGTAAAAAACAAAATTTTAAAATTGAAAAAAATTTTTTGTTAAAAATAAATTGTTCAAAGTAAATAAAAATTTCATTTTTAGTCGCAGATGTTAATAAGGCTTTTACAATATTTGATGCTCTGATAACTTTTGATGTTCTTGAGAGAGTAATTAAACAATAATAATTGATGTTAATAAGTTATTCAGATGTTTTATTATTTATTTAAAAATTTTACAATTTATATACATTAATTAAAACTCGTATACAAAAAGTTCTTAAATTTTAAATAATTACTTTATAATTCTTAAATCTTAATTAGATTCTCAGATTTTTTTCTTTACTTCTTTCAAAAATACAAAATTTTTCTAATGAAATTTATATTTTGCAATTTTATTCTACAAGAAAACTAAAATTTACAAATTTGAATTTCAACCGTATTTGTTTTAACGTATTATTAAAGATTCAAAAACTTAAAAAATAAATACACCTATTATGTTAATTTATAATCCTACAATCCGTAATCCTGTAACGGATTACACTTTTCACGTAATGTCAATCTTTGACTTCTCGCTTTGTTACATGTAAATGCTTCGCTAAATTCTTTCATTCCGGAAACAGCAAGATTCATGAAATTTTCTTTATCTTTCGAATCAATCCTCGAGTTTGCCCATCTGCACATTGACTATAATAAAAATAAATTTAATGTAAAATGAAATTTTTAAGAATATAATTCCTGAATTATTGTTAAAATCTTACCTCGCCAAATGAAATAAAAAACATTACTTCGGGGGGTTCAGTTCCAAAATCTGGTATGAATATTGGTACAGAAAAATTCCTCTGTGGATTGGTATCGAACATTTTATAAGCTGTTTGCAATCCAAGAACATACGAAGTTGCCCTACTGAAGTAAGTTATGTCCTCCTAAAAAATATTCGTCCATTGTTTACAATATATTTACAACTGATTTTTCTACTATTCTCACCTCAATTTTATCCGCATAATCAGCGAGGTGCATTCTCACGCAAAAATTAACATTTTGATCGTATCCGATTTTTTCTGTAAAATTCATTAAAATGAAGTTTTAACCAGAGTTACAAAACTTTTGTTAATATTAATAAGTTTGGACTTACTCAGCCACGTATAATAAAGCTCAGAAGCGAGAGCCGACCCGAAAGCTCCATAATTAAATGGTCTAAGAATAAAAAAATTTTTTAGTATTTTAACCGACGCACAAAACTAGAGTTATATTAAATAACTTACTCTAGTAAATATCCACTCAAGAATTTATAATTGTTCTCGCTGAAGATTCTAATTGGTATTACTGAAAAACAATACCTCATTTTAATTTAATTTTTATTTAAAAAAATAATTTTACTAGATATTTTAAAAACTTACTTATTTGTTTGAGATTCAGAGGAATTTCCCAGTCCTTCATCGAAAAAGACTTGTAAAGAACATCCAGGCTAAAAGTTTTCTATTTTAGTAATAAATGAAAATTTTTTTTTTCTAATTATTCCATGCAATACTTACTCAATGATAGGCAGGTGTTTTGTTTTATACGGTTTGAGACGAATGTACAATAATGTTTTTATAGCCTCTAGCTGACTACTATAGTACGAAGAACTCTCTGGATTAAACTAAAATACATGTAAAAAAACAAATTAACAATAATACGAAAAAAAAAAAAAATAATAATTTAACTTACAGTCTGAGTATTAAAGTAATTGTCCCAAATATCAGTCATGTCACTTCTCAAAAGCCACTCAGGATAGCCGAAAATCACTTTAGTCCTGTTCAGTTGCCTTAAAAAAATTTTTGTGTTCTCGTTAACGAAGACGTTGTAATTGCCATTTTTCAATCTCATATCAATGAAATCTTTGACATTGTAAAATATCTTTTCAGCCTAAAATAAAATAATTGTATTAATCAAAAGCCAGTATTGATTGCAATTATGGTGTCGATTGTTATATCCTTACAGTTTCTCTCGTGTAGTTTGAAAAATATTTTTTCGCGTTTTCGTGAGCTGTGGCAAGGAATAATCCTGGTGTACACTTGAGACTGCAAAAAATTAAATTATTTACTTCGCAAGTTTTTTTCACATTCCATAATATATTAATTATGTACCTACCCATCTATTGGTGGCACGATGGCCATTTTTTTGTACCGCTCGTCAACGAATCCGATTGTTTTCGACACATATCTCAAATGTATGTACTTTTCTGAAATTCAATGAAATTATAAAAATCGCGAAGACATGCAGAAAAAATTGAACACTTTTTTGTTACTTACCAATGGTCCAAGTATGATACTGGCTGAATAATTCAGTCAACTTGATGAAGTACTCTTCTTGTTTTATTATAATCTGCTCCGAAGGATCAAGCTGCATTCGAGCAGCCTCAAAAACAGTTCGCAGAGCCGTAACGAAGTCGTACTGAAAAATAAAAATCTTATAAATTTTGTCAACGCACACTAAATTAATGTGAAAATTAAAAAAAAGTTTACCAACCTTAAAGGGTTTATAACCGAGGATTGTTTTGTCATATTTATTCTGCCAGTCTGACAATTTAATTTTGTTGGGGTGCGCATCTTCGACGTAGTCATCTCGACTGGAGTATTGAGGTGGTGTGATCTGAAAATACATTTTATGAAAAACTTTTAAAAAATTTCAATTTATTTAAGTTTTTTAAGTACCCTGTTCAAATCAAGAATAAATTTTTTAAGCTCATCGAATTTCATGTTCGTAGCTGGGGTGTGTTTATCGAAATACTCGGTCAGCAACAAGTTATTTATCTCAATAATGTCGTCTGTAGTCGGTTTTAACTAAAATAAAAATTAAAATATCAAAGTACAAATTAAAAATTTTGTAATGTTCGTGAAATTTACTTGAATATAACGTTTTTTATTTCGGCCATAATTGTATAATTCGTATTGATCATTGTACTTGGAGCCGGGCGTGCGATCGTCGTCAATTTCAACGATATCAACCTCGAAAAAGGCAAAACCAAAACCCTTTTTCGCGTAGTCGATATCTTGCTCGAACCATGCCTTTTTATCGCGATCTTCTAAAAGGTTCATACGAACCACCGGATGAGCCTCGAGAACTCTTGTGGTGTATCGAGATTTCGCATCGTCGCTGTAAATATCTGTAAAAAGTTATTACTTTTTGGGTGACCAGTTTTTTATCGCACGCGTTAAAATTAATTTACGAAATTGTAGTGCAATAAAAAACAAATAAGGGTTCTTGAATTTAGATTAAAACTGACCTTGACTTTTCATGCACTGCTGGTAGATTTTTTTTTCGTACTCCATAGCTCGATCAATAGCTAAGTCTTCAGTTCGGTTCGGGCTTGTTAAAATGACTGCAACACAATTAAATTTAAATAAAAAAATTTTTTTTTCACTTTATGTAAATCTTTGAAATCATACTTTCCAAATCTTCAATCTCCGATCCCTGGTTCATCAAATTCATACTAATGTGCGAATGCGCACAGCTGAAACGAAAAAAATCGTCACAAGGCTCGACATCCCAATCGACATTGAGGCTGAGAACTTTTTCTGAAAACAATTAAATTTTTTGAAAACTTCTTTTTCTTTGTAGAATTAATTCAATAAGTAAACTTACGAATTCGGGCGCACTGCGAATTGTCGCAAGCATCGTAACTTGGCGGATACCAACAGTTGCCGGGTACAATTTGTAAGATTGCAAAAAGACATGTCCTAAAATTTTTCATTTAATAAAAGAGCCAGAAAATTCAAACGAATTCGTAATTATATAGAGTCAGGTAATTTAAAAAATTCAATTAATAATTTTCACTGAAATTAATTATTTTATTTATAATTATGGAAAATCAAGTTACAACTGTGAAAATCAAAATTATTTCAATTAGATTTTTTATATCAGTAAAAAAAAAAAAAAAGTATAATTTTATAATATGCGTTTGACATTTAAATCTTTAGGCTTAATCAAAGTAATTTTTATTGACGTCATCAATAAAAATCGTGCGTATTGAGTAATATATCTTGACAAAAATAGTACTAATAGTAATAAATATTTCAACAGCCAACAGGAAGCTATACATTTTTTGAAGAAAAAAAATTTTTTCATTAAAACAAAGTCAATGAAAATACCCGATGAGCAGTCTCGTAAATGTGTCACGTAAGCTCGTATTTTTTTCTTTTTTAATAAGAATAAAAGAAAAAAAACTCTCAGCACAAACTAGTATAAATTATTTTAAAAAGAACCATACCACAGCAGTTGACGTAACATCGTTGGATCCGCGATGCACGGGGAAGTCAAACTACTGAGACGCTCCAAACTCTCACACGGCACAGACAGAGATCGATCTCCTACTTTTTTTTTTTTTTTTCTTTTCTTTTCTTTTATTTTGGGAAGCGTTTATTATTTTTTATCTCCCGGAATTTGATAAATCGTGACCATGGACGGGATGTAATTCCCGCGTGTTTTATCGTCCTAAAAACGTCAACTTTGTGCGTAATCGTAAAAAACGTTTTAAAACAATATAAATAAATAAAAAATAGAGATTAGTTGTTAATTTATTCTGAAAAATCGTATAAATAGAATTCTTAAAAAAACTAACGTCAATGTAGAAGGTTTTTTTCGTTTAATATTAATCGTCGCCTATTTTATACACCATTTATTTATTAAGTCTTGAATAGACCATTTTTTGTATAAATCTCAAGGCTAATTTTTTTAGCCTAGAATTTTTTCATTGGTAGAAATTCAAAGAAAATGCATGCTTGTTTAACTACGGCCCAATCGCTTAAGTGCTTTCATATCTACGAAGTTCTTTTGCATATTCACAGATAATACATTTTTATAGCAAGTTGAATAAACTACCCGGCATTCGATAGTGACGTAATTAATTGCACTGCGGAAATATTTTAATCAAGATCAAGTTGAAATTATTCATAAATGAAAATTTATAAACAACAGTTTATTAAAAAAGATTAAGTTTTTAGAACAGTTACTTAAATAAATAATAATTTCAATATTTTATTTTTTTTGATAATTCAACGCAAGTTTATTTCGTAGTTTACCTAAATAACTTATTGAATTATCGTTATAGGCCAATTGCGATAGGTTGAAGTTTTTAAAATTTATTTTTCAAACAAATTAACTTATCGTTTCAATTTCCACGAATACTAGTGAAGATTATTTTCCCAGAAAATTTTATTCTATCTACGCATAAGTAGAACAAATTGCAAAGTTTCATAAAATTATTAAAATTTTTGATTATTTATTTAAAATCTCTTAGGTCTACTGGTTGTGCTAGTTCAAATACATATGTTTACAGCTTAGTAACCATATCGCATTACTGTTTGTAAATAGTTAATAATTTTAATTATAAAGTAAGTTTTGAGACTACAAAAATTAGAGTAAATTTTTTGATCGTAAAAAATATTTTTGATGTTAAACTCAAAATTACATACATAAATTATGGATGACTAAATTTGTATGTGTCAAAATCAATTTAAAAAAAAAAAAAAAAGTTTTTTCTTTTCATTATACCTTGAAAAATCCCAATGAATTATAGATTAATCTGAAAAAAAAGTCTTCAATCTAATTTTAAAACTCAACAGTTTGGAACCTAAATAAAGAAATTGAATTTCGAAAAATGATTCACCCAAAACCAAAATCCTACAAGCTAACACTCGCTATACTTCGCTAATGTATATTATTATCAGAGCATCGCGAGTAAGTAGTACCTAACAAGCAGCGCTTATCATCATCAACGCTCCGTTTGCCCCGCCACGTCGAGCTCACGCATGGATACGGTTGGGGGGTCAAACAGTAAGTATAATCATAACAATAATCATAATGCCTATCCATGGAAAAAACGAGGATCGAGCGCCGCTGCTCACTCATCAGCTGTTCAGTGTAGTTAGCTGCTCGTGCAGGAGACGAGTGGACAACAAATCATGAGGAGACCTCAGTATTATTACGCAACCAGATAATAATTAACCGTCCACTCCAGCTTTTTTGGAAATGACCGACGACGCAGGACTCGAGGTATGGTTTAGACACTGAAAATAACTCGGGGCGTGTGTGTTTACCCTACAGAGGTTTATTTTTACCTTCCGGGGAAACGCGGTACTCTTTTTTTTTTCTTTTCTTTCTTTTTTCTTCGTTGTGCTAAAAGCTTTATGACTGACGGGATCAACAAGTGTCTGGCAAGTCGAGCCTTTTAGTTGTTTGAATTTTTAAAACTCGGGTTTTTCCAAAACTAAACATTGATGTAGGTACGGTTTTTTTAACCTTAATTTTTGTGGATACATTTAAAGTAATTCAAAATTTTTATCTCTCGGAAAAAAGTGCTTTAAGATTTGAGCAAAGTTCATCTTGATAATATTTTGGCGTGACTTGCAGATACTTCTTTTTCATATAACCAAATTCGAAATTTTATCCACATATTTTTTCTCAATTATATAGAGAGTGTAGTTTTAAAAAGGCTAGTGTGGTCGCGTGACCTTGCGAGATTTGAATACCAATCATTTTTCCGTCTCACTGACTAATCGCTCACTTGTACCTATGTATACGCTTTAATGTTCCAAGTTTCCTTTAATCTTAAAAATTACCTCACCATTATCTCGTAAAAAAAATTCTGCAATCAATATTTTAGCCGATTACGTAAAATGTAGTTCCAGAGCAATTTAAAAATTAATCGTACGATTGTAATTGCAAATCCCTCAATTAAGGCACCTCGTGCCTCGAAAACAATGGCAATCGGCTAATTTGACTTGCACCTGTCAGCCGGCGACGATTAGACCGCGAGACTGACAATGGAATGCCCGCCGCGTGAGACAGGGCGCGAGACACGGTGGACGCGGTACCAAAAGCTAAATTTCGCTAAATTCGACACACCGATTCTAGACTATTTCCATACAGCTCATTTCGTAATATGCAGCTCGCCGGCTAGCTGCTCGGAGTCTAATATTCGGCTGTCTTTTTCCTCGTCGACGACCCCGCGCTTGAAGCCGACTTGCTCCGATTTTTCTCTATCCTTGTTTTTTTTTTTTTTTTCTTTTCGCGCGAGGTGACCCACGTGTTCACTGTTCGAGCGCGCGGACTACCTTCCTATATACAACGGCGGCGAGTGCAGACAGCAGCTTCTTGTGTGTGTACAACTTTGACGACGCTGGTCTCCAGCGATATTTCTTTTAACCGATGACGAATTCTCAACTGGTAATTTTCGATTTTCGTTCCCCCTTTTTTGTTTATCATAATAATCGTGCGGTGGGTTTCAAAAAAGTTGAATGTGTGTAACAATTCGGTGTTTTGTATTCAAATGTTTTTAACCTCAATTTCAAGGCTCGTGTACTTTTTAGATAAAACGTGGGTAATTTGACGAGTATGTCAACTCTTGTAATTATCGAAAAGAGCTTAATCACGATTAGTGTTTGTACAAAATTCAGTTAGATGATTAAAAAAAATGATTAATTTTTTTTTGCAACACCTTAAGATGTGTTACAGATTTATCAAATGTTTTTTCAATTATTGATGCAATAGTATTACACCCCCAAATCTTAATTTTTAATTTTTTTTATAAATGGAGTGTTAAATGTTTTTGTGTTTTGTAGGTCCTGCCAGTATTGGCTGCTACTGGAACTGTAATATTACTTGGCATAGCAGCAAAATTATACAAATCATACAATGACAAGAAAAAAACAAAGATACTTCTTGTTGAACCAACTGTAAAGTACAGTCTACCATTGATTGAGAAACAAATTATCAGTCATGACACAAGGGTATTTAAATTTGGTTTGCCAAGCTCAGATCATGTGCTTGGACTTCCAATTGGCCAGCATGTACATTTAACAGCTAATATTAATGGTGAAGTAGTTATTCGGGCTTATACTCCAGTTTCCAGTGATGATGATAAAGGACATGTAGACCTTGTAGTTAAGGTGAGTATTTCAAAATTTTTTTTCAATCAAGCTCAATGAAATTTTGAACTATTTAAAAAAATAATTAACTATTTATGTTCAGGTTTACTTTAGAAATGTACATCCCAAATTTCCAGAGGGTGGAAAATTATCTCAACATTTAGAAGGTTTGAAAATTGGTGAAACTGTTGATTTTCGAGGACCTTCAGGCAGACTTGTATATAAAGGCAAAGGAAATTTTGCCATTAAGTTACTGAGGAAAGAACCCCCTTCAGAATATTCAGTGAAAAAGGTACTTTTACATAAAGAAAATTAATGAATTTTTACTTACCTTGAATTTAAACTTATCAGAATATTTTATTTTTAAATTTTTAGGCTGTGATGATTGCAGGAGGTACTGGCATTACCCCCATGTTGCAACTTATTAGGGCTATCGTTAAAGATCCTGAAGATAGTACAAAAGTATCACTACTCTATGCAAATCAATCCGAAAAAGATATTTTACTAAGAGAAGAGTTGGATGAAATTGCTGTCAGTCATCCAAATCAAGTGAAGGTCTGGTATACAGTTGACACAAGCTCAGAAGGTTGGAAGTACAGTACTGGTTTTGTCAATGCAGACATGATCTCACAACACATGTTCCCTCCTTCCTCTGATACAATAGTTCTCATGTGTGGTCCACCTCCAATGATTAATTATGCTTGCAATCCAAACTTAGACAAACTGGGATATGATTCAAAACTCCGATTCGCTTATTGAATTTCCACGAATAATTTACTATTATTAGCAAATGTAAAAAGTCTAGATTTATATATATATGATTTTTATCGTGTAAACATTGTTAGTAATATTAGTAGTTGAAACATATAGTTGGTGATTTATCCATCTGTTTAAGTGTACAAATGATTGAAGCATTTTTTTATTACGTTTTAATTGTGAACAAGGTATTTATTAAAGTTGTAAAATATTTGATATAAATATAAACTGTGTCATTCTTTTTCCACCATACATCATCTGTGTTAGTGTCTAAAATATGCAAAAATCTCATTAATTTTTTTAAATTTTTAGTTTTCAAACAAATTACAATTGAATTAAAAATACTTATAAAGCTTTATTTGACATTTAGTAGCAATAATACGAAATGAAATACATTTTCTAACCATTAAAACATTAAACTAATTGGTGAATTTTTTAAATTCCACGTAAATGCTCCGGTTTGTTCTTGAATTGACAAAAAAAAGTTTATTGAACAATTAAGTTTAATGTTTGAGTTTGAAAAAAGTGCCTATGAATAGTGAAAAAAAAGTCGTAAACTCTCATCCGTTCAAAGTATAAAAACGCGACGCACGGCAATGAATTAATACAATGAAAATTTGTGAGTAAAATTAACAACGACGATGGTCTGGGACTCGCTTTCTTGGTGCAGCCTTCAGGATATTATCAACTCTGAGTATCATTTCCGCAGCCTCGGCTGCGCTGAGAAGTACCCTCTTTTTGACGGCGAGGGATTCTGTGATGCGAAGTTTTTTCATGCAAGCGATTTCTCCTTTTTCCATGTCTAAAAAAAAAATTCTCATGAATTTTCTTAATTAATAAATTAAAAAGAATGAGAAAATTAAAAAATTAACCACCTAATCCCATTGAAAAGGCACCAGAATTGTGTACAGCTCTGAGCTCGCTGACCAGCTGTGCCGAGTCGAAGCCACCGTTGTCGGCAATGACAGTAGGTAGCTGTAACAAAGCATGGGCGAAAGACTCCATGGCTACAGCTTCCTTGCCTGGGGTAGCCGCAGCTACTTTGGTCACGGCGCAGGACATGACCATTTCACTGGAACCACCGCCGTAGACGATCTTCGTCTCCTTTCTCGTCGATGTTAAGACACACAAGGCGTCGTGCAGCGAACGTTCGGCCTCGTCTAAAATTTGTTGAGTAGCTCCACGGATTACGATGGAACAGGCCTGGCCCATGGCGACGCCGGAGAAACGAAGAATTGTGTCCTCGCCGATCATCACCTGAATAAATGAATATTTTCTTGTAATTTACTTTAGGATTAATTGAAAATTTTGAGTTTAAAGACAGAAATTCAAACCTGCTCAATAACTTTGCATGTTCCCAAGTTCACTAACTCTGGGTGATCGAATGTGCTCACGATCTCTCCACCAGTGACGAGAGCCAGTCGCTCAATTCCGTCAAAATCTGCATGCTCAATAGCCATAACGCCAGCGTCGGCAAACAATTGCTCAGGGTAGTTGTAAATCAGTTGCCTGTTGATAAACACGTTGCAACCATGTTTAAGAATTTTCGAGACTTTGTCCTACAACAAAAATTAGAACAACGTTATTTAAAAGATAAATTTTATAACAGAGCAGAGAAAATTTTGCTTTTAGCTGAAATATTTATTGTAATCTCTACAAGATAGGTCTATTGTTTATACAAAAGCTCTGTATGAAAAAAAAAGTAAATTAAAATTTTTGTACCTTCATTTTTTCTTTTTCTGCTACTTCCAACTCAGCAATCTTGGCCATTGAATCGACACGAACTCTTGAACCAAATACCTGGAAAAGAAAATGTTATTTAAAATAAAACTAATTTTTGATGAAAGAAATTTAGTGAAGAATAATAACCTTGATCTTGTCAGTGTCCATGGGAGTATTTGCAATCAGAATTTTTGCATCAGTTATCTTTTGTGGCTGATGAACACCTGGTTTTTTATCAAGGAGAAATCCTTCATCCAAGAATGAGTCTGCTAATGTTGCACCTCTCTTTTTAATGATTTGAATAGCAGATAAATTAAGGTCTTCTTTGTTTAAACGAAGAACTGCATCTACGGCCAATTTACTGAAGTGTTCTTTGTGTTGAGATAAAATTTTAGAACTGAGAGTTGTTCTTGCAATGTTTAATAAATCTTCACGAAATTGATCAAGATCTTCTGAATTATCAGCTGCAACATTTTCCAAAGCTTCTTTGGCTACTTCTACTGCCTTTCTCCAACCAGCAATTATAGTTTGTGGATGTATCTTTTGAGCAATTAATTTTTCAGCTTCTCTCAACAACTCAGAAGCTATTTATAGAAATATTTTTGTGATGAACATGTTAAAACAATATATAATATTTATAGGGTATAAAATATTTTTTTTAAACTCACCAAAAACTGTGACAGAAGTGGTTCCGTCTCCTACTTCATCATCTTGAACTCGAGACATATCAACCAAAATTTTTGCTGCTGGGTTGTCAACACCAACACTTTTTAAGATTGTAGCACCATCATTAGTGACCTGCACTTCACCAGCATTACGACCAGCAGATACCAAAATTTTGTCCATTCCCTTTGGGCCCAAAGTTGATTTTACAAGATCTCCAATAGCTATTGCACCAATGAATAAACTCAACCTGGCTATTTCAGCCTTTTCTTCCTCTGCATCATTTTTTAAAATTCTCACTGGGTTTAGGGATACCTGATGAAATCGTAAATATTCACTTTATTAAAAAAAAAAAAAAAACAAACATTTTTTTAGAAATTTCTCATATTTCGCAAGCGTCGTGCTGTGATCATAACCAATAAAATAAAAAAAAAGTTGTTTCTACTTAAGAAGTTACTGCTTTGGACATACGCATTTTTTTATCTCAAAACTAATGATCAGATAAAAAAATATTTAACAACGTGACAGTCGTGAGAAATGATTGTTTAAAAAAGTTCAAATGAGGCACGTGCGCCATTCGTCGTTGTATACCCAACAAACCGGCCTTAAATTTTATATTTTTCATCAGTAATATTGCTCCTTTACAAGGAATATTAAATTTTATGAAAGAGCACTACTTATCTACACTTTACTCACCATTTTTTCTTTTTCGTTTGATCACTGTTTAGTTAATAAAAAACCGGAATAAATCAAGTAGGAATTGATCCCACTCCTACTTTGGAAAACTTGGGCTGATCTCTCTCCGTCTCTCTCTTTCTCTTTTTCATCAAACTCACGAAGCCGCGACTTGCGATTGTCGATGTTGGATTTTTTCTACTTTTGAAATTAGCCGTTCAAAAATATGTTTTCAATCTAAAAAACATTTGAAAAAATAAAATTTTAATGGCCAATCTAATTCATTTAAAAATCAAATCTGTTAATATTAATAAATTCAATAATAAATTAACGGTTATAAGATTTACAATTTTGAAAAATCGAATGAACGACTATCGATTGCAATATCGCGAGAATCGAGATGCAAGCTTTCAGTCTATCGAAATTCTAACTTTAAAGATGGCGCTTCGGTAAAAAATGGTCACATGGTAGAACTCCCGCAGCCAACTCTGAATTCGATTCCTTATAAGGTGACAAAATGCACGTGTAAGCATTTTTTCTCTCAGTTTGTAAATTAGTTTTAACTTGCATTAAAAAACTATGGTAAGTGTTGATTGTGATGTGATGAAGTTTTTGTTACTTAATTGAGTGCGGAAAAACTCGTCCTTGACGAGAGAGTGCTACATATCGCATCACCAATGGAATGATCAATGCCGCGAGCGTGCAATACATAGTACCTAAGACAAAAGTGTGCATAAGGTTGGCTCAAGTTAAACCTTTGAAAATGTGTGATACGGAAGTGAATTCGACAAATTCACAAAAAAATGATCGAAAAAATCTTAAGAGACACAACGACGGTGACGACGAAACTTTTTTCAATGCCAAGAAAAAACAAAAAAAAAATCCGCAACCGAAAAATGCGGTTTCGGCTTTGAATGAATTAACAAAGACTGTTGCGGTTTACAAATTAATATCACAAATGGGACCGACACACGCGCCAATTTTTACGATTGGTGTTAATATTGATGGTCATACCTATGAAGGCAAGGGCTGTACAAAAAAGAAAGCAAAGCAAGCTGCTGCAGAACATGCTCTTCGCAGTATCATTCAATTCAAAAACGCTGCTGAAATACATCAAACAATAAACACTTCCCAGCCAACTTGCATCATTGAACCTGATTTTACCAAAGACATTACAGAAGTAGATCTTGTTAATGTATTCAAGAGTACTCCACAAGAACCAAAAAATCTCAATAAATTTGTTGACAAAGGACCTGTAGCCCTTATCAATGAATTGTACCCAGGAGTTGTGTACAAGTGCATTTCAGATAATGGTGAGAGTCATGCTAAGTTTACAGTGGCAGTGACAATAAATGGAGAGACTTTTGAAGGTACAGGATCTAGTAAAAAATTAGCCAAAGCTGCTGCTAGCAAAGCAGCCCTTGCAAAGTTGAAAAACTTTCACAGTTCTTCCTTTTATATTCCTGCACCAATAAATGATTCATTAAGCTACTTCCCATCCGAAGGCTGGCAAAAGCAAATGAGTTTACCTCAAATTTTGGCTGATGAGATTGGAAAAGTTGTCAATCAAAAGTTTTCTGAATTAATGGTTAATAAGCCCCAGCACGCTCGTAGGAAAGTTATAGCTGGTATTGTTCAAACTAAAGGTACTGAAACTAAGTTAATTTGCCTAGCAACAGGTACAAAATGTGTTTCGGGAGAACATTTGAGTGTAAGTGGACAAGTTCTTAATGACTGTCATGCTGAAGTTATTGCAAGAAGGTGTTTATGTGATTATTTTTACAAACAACTGGAACTAATGTCGGAAAAAAATCATGTGGAATCTATTTTTGAATGCGGTAAGAGAGGATACAAGCTCAAACAAGGTATTCAATTTCACTTGTACATCAATACTGCACCATGTGGTGATGCTAGAATATTTTCCCCTCATGAAACTAATGATTCTGTTGACAAACATCCTAACAGAAGAGCAAGGGGTTTGTTAAGAACTAAAATAGAATCAGGAGAGGGAACTATTCCAGTAAAAAATAGTGATGGGATCCAAACTTGGGATGGAGTTTTGATGGGACAAAGATTATTAACAATGTCATGCTCTGACAAAATAGCCAGATGGAATGTATTGGGCATTCAAGGAGCTCTGCTTAGTCATTTTATTGAACCAGTTTACTTAAATAGTATTGTACTGGGAAGTCTTCTCAACCCAAGTCATATGTACAGAGCTGTTTGTGGTAGAATTGAAAACACAATCCAAGGTTTGCCATCCCCTTACAGACTCAACAAGCCTCTTATGAGTTTGATAACTTCCTCGGAGATCAGAAGAGTGGGAAAAGCGCCAAACTTTAGTGTCAATTGGACAACAGGACAGCCAGAGGCAGAAGTTATAAACTGTGTAACAGGTAAAGATGAGTTGGGAAAATCGTCTAGGATATCAAAGCAAGGATTCTTTGGAAGATTTCATGGACTTCTTGAAAAATTGGACACCATTGACAATGTTGACAAGTCAATTTGCCGCAATTACTATGATGCCAAGTCATCATCCCAAGACTATGCCTTTGCCAAAAGGCAGTTAAAAGATGCATTTTCCAAAGCTCAACTGGGACATTGGATTAAAAAGCCATTGGAACAGGATATGTTTGAAATTGAAACTTGATCTAGAAAATTTGAAATTCTACATATAGTATGGTTCAAATTAGATTATTCTTTTCATTAAACAAAAAACAAATATATCCAACAATTAATTGAAAAGTGATTAAAGCTTTAAAAACTCTTTCCATCTAGTTTTAGAATAATAACTACTGATTATATAAATGCCTAGATTTCAACCATACTCTGTAGTATAAAAAAAAAATTTAAAATACTTAAAAAAAAAATAATAAAAAAAATAAAAAAATTAAAAAAAATAAAAAAAATTAAAAAAAATTATAAAAAAATTTACCAATTTCTCTTTAAAAATTTTAACTAGTTAAAAATAAACAACTATACGCGTTTGATATCAATTAAAAGTACATGCATTATATAGACAATTTTAGACTATCTTAGGGGTAGGATTATTTATTTTTGAAACGATTCCGCGCACACTGTTTTGTATGTTACAAAGTTGAAAGTGTGCGCGGTCTGTATGATTTTTAATAATCAAATTAGTCGAGTAAACGACCTTTGTAATTTTCTATTGTATAACATCTGGGCGCTCGTCCCATTTTACGCAATAAATAAATAAACAATTAATTAATTAAATAAATAAATTCAACTCGAAGAGCTCGAGTTTATCTTTTATCATTCCTTCCACCTAAAAACATCATTCTTCCATTCTTCTTTAAGTTTAAAAAACGCATTAATTCATGTTTCTTTATTTCAAAACTCAAGGAGAAAGAGAGAGAGAAAGTACGCCGTCACGTCTGCAACCGAGGATGCACGCAAGCGTTCAACAACATCTGGATTACACCTGGGGTGGCGGAGAAGGAAAAAGGGGTGCAAGCCCTCCTCCTCCTTCTCCCTTCTTGAATAAATGACTCCTCTTCGCGTGCCGGGCGGCTCGTCTACAGACGCGAGATTGCATGCATATATATAGCTGGCACTGCAGCACTCGGTCGGTCGGCTCGGCCCTGCAGCACCCCCGCCGGGTTGTAAACTTTACCGCTGCGGCATTTCGGTACGCCCCCCCCCCCTTTTACCTACTCGGAAAATCCAACGCGAAATTCTGCAACTTTTCCGCCGACAGTAACTGTGCATTAAAATTATCAGGTCAACTATTTTGGGGGCATTGAAAAAAAAAATGAATGATTCGAATATCTTGCCGCTGAAATATTTAATTATCTTCATTTCATATTTATATATTTACTAATAAAATTTATTTTATTCTCAGTTTATTATTTTAAATTAATCTAATTTATACTTAAAATAACATATCGACGGTCCCAGCGAAGAAAAACCTTAGCCGAAAGTCTGCATATTTAAAAGTATCGATAAACGACTAAAATAAATTAAAAATTTAGAAAAAATTAAAAATCTGATTCATTTTGTGATAAATTATCTCATTTTTTAATTTATTTTAACTTCTCACAGTTATTTGAAAACTGCAGATTTTTGGCTAAGGTTTTTCTTCGCTGGGACCGTCGATATATTTATATTAAAATTAAGTCAATAGATTGATTTATTTCATAATTTTTTTTTTATTTTCAATGGATATCGCAAGATACAAAATTTATAAAAAACCAATACAGTATTGAGTCTTTAAAATTGAAAAATTTTAACTTTTGCAATATCAGCACAAATGCTGGTCTGCTGATGAAACTCTACTTTTCCGTAAAGGTACAAGATACACGCAAACGAAAAAAAAAAAAAAAAAATTGAAAAAGGAAAGTAGCGCGCTGCGGTGAATATTAATCAGCCAATTAGTCATGTGCAAAAAAAAAAAAAAAAAAGCGCGCGCGATGCGTCAAAAAAGCCCGACGGAGACATGAAAGAGCGTCGACGATGACTACGAGATCCCAAGCTAGGTGGCTGGGATAAAGGAGGAGAAAAAGAACCCGCTTGGCGCAACCTCCAGACAATCAACTAGCTCGGGATAAAGAAAAAAAATTACCCCTCGCGCTACCCCCGAGTCTTGAGTCTTGAAGAACGAGTTGAAATTTGTTTGGATGACGGATGCTGAAATCCTCTTGCTTGGTGGAGTAGAAACTAAAAATAATTTTTAGTTTTCGTAAACAAGCTTTCTTTGTTTGTCTTTTTGAGCTTTCTTTTTGTAATTAAAAATTTTTTTAAATAAAATTAGTTACTTTTGATTTATAATGATGAGCTCTTTTGTTGTAATAAAAAGTGCCGAATATTGAGTATAATACTTGTGAAGTAAAAATTCATTGCAGTTGAGGAATAATATTCAGTGGAATTTACAGTGAAAAAACAACTGTAACTGACAGTAAATTATTACAGTGGAACAAAGTGAATACTTTCACTGCATGCTACAGTTAAAATTCACTTAACATAAATTATGTGAACCGAGTCATGCTATATATTCTGTACAAAAATTTACAACAATTATTTCCCCAGTTATCATTGCAAAAAGTAAAATTTAATTCGAACGAATCCATCGCATTTAAAAAAAAAAAAAAAGCCGTGCCTTTATCCGATCAGAGCCTTCCCAGTAAATTGAATAGATCGAAGCCAGGCTGCAGAGAAGCGTGTAGGGCTCATTGATAGTTCCCAGAGGTTGCCAAATTTTTATGAAATCGTAGCTAATTCGAGGGTGGTCCTCGCTCGCTCGGTAGGTCTGCAGCTCCCCTCCCCGTGGACGCGTACTGCGGACAAAATGCGGCTGCAATCACGCGCCGTGGATGGCGCAGCGGCGCGCGATAATCGATACTCCGGCCCGGCAGCCTGCACCGAAGGTACGAAGCGCGGGCTCTTCCGTAACGGTTATTTCCTTGCTGGCACCAGCTGTCCCCTATATATAGCCACACCTTTGGCTCGCTTGCCTAGGGTTTGTGAGTCAAGGGCCCGATACACTCGAGATAACTCAATTTACATCCAGGAGATGCGACATCCAAGAAAGCCTGGCTTGTTTTTGAATCGAGGTGGAGTGCGGCTATCTTGATTTTCAAAATTTAATGAAAAACGCTGGTATATACGTGCGGAAGAATATTTTTACATTTTTTTATGTTGTTGTTTTTGCTTTCACGGATCAATAGGGTTGAAGGGGGAGTTTCTTTTTTAAATTATTAGTAAGCTCGACGCACTGGAGAGTGTAACTGACCATAATGACATTACAGTAATCTTTGAAAGCTCTTAAGCTTCTTACCCCGGAAAATCCATATTTTTTCCTTCGCACATGTTAAAAAATTAATTTTCAAGTCATTCACCATTGAATTTATTTTTGTGTATGTCTGCATTATAAATTTTTAGAAACTTTATAATAATTATTTACAAAAATAATAAGATTTTTTGTATTTTAGAAACAGCTTTCTTTAGAATACATACAAATATCATTTTTTTTTTTTTTTCACACAAGCTTTCAGACTACATGCATTTTTCAGTTTAAATTTGAAACTTACTCACTGATTTTATTTTTAAAAAATTATTTTTAAAGTTTGGGAGCATAATAGTTTCTTTGCGTTTATGTTCACTTGACTTCCTTCTAGAGCAATTTTTTAAAATAAACCTAATTTTCGTAAAAGATTGCTCATCGTAATAATTGGGTTACACTTCTCACTTGAAAATTTAGGATAAATAAAAATTTCCGCATTATAGGTAAATATTCATAGTATCCTTTAAAATAACTAATAGTTCAAGAAAATTCAAACTTTTGAAATACCTTCCGACACAAAAAAATTATAAATTCAGAAAATTTATTATTATCAGCATTATGTAAAGCAGCCTTCGCAAAACTTTCAAAAATTCATAAAAATTATGGCTTTTCTCCAAACCCAAAGTTATAAAAGTAAACCAACACGCAAAGCGCTCCCTCGAAAAAAACTTTATGCATTGTTTTCGTATACCTTTCAAAACAACTGCTTCCGCAAAACAACAACAACAAAAAAAAAAAAAAATCAATTTGTGTATGTATGTATGTAAAAAAATCATTCCTACATCCTGGAACCGTAAACCCATTTCTAGCACAACCCGCGGGTGAAAAAACGAATGCACTCTGATTCATCCCAGCGCGTGAAAAATTCAGCTCGCCGGCCTACCGCGCTTATCTAACAAACAGGCATTGTGATACAAAAGGGCCGCCGGTCGCTCTGTAAGTGCTGCAGCTGCATGCACGTGCACGTTACGGCGCGGATTTTACGTGATTTTAAACAACTGCACAGGTGATTAATCCTGCAGGGACGGGGTGCGTCAGCCCCGGAAGTCACGGCCATTGGTGAATGCACCAGCTAACGGTAATCAATGAATAAGCCTAGTTTGAATTTTCGGGATTTACCGTTTATGATTGTTCTGATAATGGGGCTTCTAGATATTGTGATTTTATGGTAATTCGAGGTAGGACTGCGTTACCCATGATGAGTTTAGTCTGACTGACTGGGTTACGATCGTATCAAAGCTGCTGCTGTCAGTGTTGATAAAACAGTGCGTCAGATGTTTCCAATTAGCTTCGAATCAACATTTATCTTGTTATCCTTCTAAATATTCATAAAAACTTTCTTGCTTTTGTTATTGGGATCATTAAGATGATACCAGTGTAAAATTTTTTTTTCTTTATTTTTTTTCTTTATCTTAACTGTAGAGAAAAAATGCTTTGAATGAAGAGATTGAAAACTTTTTATAATTTTACTCAAACGAACGCCTTATTATTATTATTTTTGTTTAAGTCCCTGTGAAACTTGGCGAAATTAGTTAAATAATTTTTGAGTTATCGTTTGGTCAAAGAAAATAAACTTTACACGCGATTTTTTTCAAAACTGCACTGTTTTAAGTTGGCTGAAACTCTCATTTGAAAACTAATCATCTTATTTTAGTAAAATTTGTAAAGTTTGAAATGAAAAAAAAAAAAGCTCATTTATTCTGATATCTATTCTTAGCAATTAAAAAAATACATTTGGGTGAAATTTAATCATATTGATTGAAAATGTTGATGTCATAGCAAGTAAAAGAGACTTCTTGCATACTATATTTATGCGTTTTAGATTACCTTTTATTTTTGGAAGCAGAACCTTTATCAGAAGAATTTTAATCCGGGTCACGATTCGGTAGCGAAAAAAAAGCTCGATAGTTCGTTGTCCCGCTCGCTGTTTTTTATTGGACTTGAAATTGAAAACGAAAAGTTTTTTCAACGAGCATTATGACGAAAATTATGGCCGGATGCTGAAAGGCTTTTTTAAGAGAATCCTTGTTTCGCCGTTATTAAAAAGTATTGATATGGCAGAAGTTTTCGAATTTAAAAGGAATATCGAAGAAAATATGGGTATTTGACGCCATCGACGAGTAAATTTATACGTAATATTCTTTTGTAATAACGATGCTTATGAGATAGCAGCTTTTTGAAGAATCGTAAAGTTTTTTTTAGAATCGGATTGAATCTAGCTAAAAATTTCTTGTTATTAAATACTGTGAAAAATTTTTACTTAAAAATCTCGATCTTCAATAAAAAGCCTTTAAAAGTTCTTCAATAAAAAGTCACTTAAGCAGGTAGCATATTAAAAAAAAAAAAAAAAAACTAAAAATAAATTTTTAATGACGTAAAAAAAATTAGAATTTTAATTAATTGTTATGTTGGTTTTTGTTCGTTCAAATTTGAATAATGAAGACAATGTTTTTTTGGTCAAACGAACGATATTTTATTTTTAATTAATATAAGTCCTGACGTTTCGTCATCATTTTTTGGATGACCTCTTCGTAGGCTAAATATTTAAATTAGAATTTTATTTTTATTATAAATATAAAAAATATAATTAAATCAAGAAATTTGTTATTAATTACTTTACGAAGTAAAAATAATAAAAAATTGTGTTATGTACATGACATATCAACGAAAACGCACGGGAAAGGAAAACAACTGGAAAAGAAAATGCCAACATAATGAAAGCCAGATGTTTTTCATCCCTTTAAAATCAAAGTTACGTACCTTATCGATCCAAAAGTCTTGAAAAACAAACTTTTCAACAATGCGCATTTACTTTTTTAACAAAAGTTCATTGATATAAACAGTGAGTTCAAAATGAAAAACACGCTAACTGCACAAAAAGTTTTGGACCTTTAAACGCTGAAAGAAAAAGTTTAAATCCCCGGAAACGAAGAAAGAAAGGGAAACTCTCCAGAGGTGAAAATAATGAAATTCAAACACTTTGTTTGAAAATCTTTAATATTCTTGAAGGTGACATATTTTTATTCAAATAAACCCTAGTTTTTTTAAATTCGCTGCTCTACATCAAAACCAATAAAAATGCAAATACTGGTAGGAGCTCTTTAAAATACCCAGAAGTCGGTTGGTGGACCTTTAAACGCAGGTAGGAAAAATTTAAAAACCCAGAGCGGCTTTTGAAAAAAGAAATACCTCGAGGGACTCAAAAGCGCTCTTCAAATTCTTTGTCCGAAAACATCATTTTTCAATCACCATCAATTCCCCAAAATTATGAAAAGACCACTGTTCAAATTCGAAAGATCGATAATTTTTTTGTAGTTTTTACAACAATTTACAAAGACAACGTTTAAGAAAAAAAAAATTTAAGTGTAAACAACAAATGTGCCAATACTAAAACTCAAAATTATTGCAATGCATACATTTAAAGAACTAATGTATATACATATTTTTAATTTTTACATAAAAATTTGTAAGTAAATAATTTTTCTCAATTTCGAAAAACAATTTTATTTGTAATTAATTCTATAAAAATATTTTTTAAAGTAATAAATTTCCTAATGATGGCTAAGCGCTGGTAGCCGAAACGTCGATCAATTTCAAACCGACTGGTTTATCTATGGAGTTTTATCATATCCACCGTAGTCCACACCTGTTCCGAAAAGGTCATAAATGATAATACTATCGGACGTACAGCAACACTCAAAAAATTTTTGATAAAACTTTTTTCATTGTACAGTGTTTTTGAAAATCCTAAAACATCCATTCGTATCCAATAATTTATGTATATTTTACTGAATCCAAGGTTTTTTACGTAAAAACTTATTTATCAAAATCAAACTATAGTCATATTTATTATACGTTAAAAATTTTAATCAATTTCAGTTACAATGCATTTCGAATTTCCCAAAAACCCATAAAAACATTACCCATCAAACTCGCATCAAATAAAACCTGCTAGGTAATAAAAAATTTAAAAAACCTTCAACGGAAGAAGCGCGGGGAAAAACTGGTCGCACCTATATATCGAGGGTGAAAATCGGCCCCATTTCATACCTGCTCGCCCGCACAATGGATGCGGGGGGCCAGGTGCGCGTTTTTACGTGCCATAGGGGGGAAGCGCTAAACGCATTGTAGGAGTATGCCCAGCTAGCGTTAAAAATGCAGGCGGCACGCGCCAGCCTCGAGCATCTGCCGTACGTCAGCCCTCCTGTATTATTTTTGGGACCTTCTTCTTGGAGGTAGGTATTTTTTTTTCTCTTTCTTACAGGGTTCGGCTCCCCTTGTTCGAGAGGATCTTTATTTTTGGACGCGGCCACGCGCGAGCTGTGATTTTCTCGATGTGTAGCGAATTTTAAACCCGCGAGGATGGGATTGGGAATAATACTGGGAAATCATTCGAGCGCGCGGGGTCGGAATCGTTTATATTAATTTTTCCAACAGCTGAGACTGGCGAATCGAGATTATTTTTAGGGTCATGTTTTATCAAACCTTAAAATGGTTTGTGAGGTAAAGATGAAGTAGTTTAACACATTAATCATTTGAAATTAAAAAAAAAAAAAAAAAAACGCAAATAATATGAATGTAAAACCCATTGCTTTGATCAGTTATTGTACTGAATTTCACCTTTGTTTAAAAAAAAAAAAAAAAAATAGTTTTATCAAGAAGTGTTTGAATTCAGTAGATTTTAATTTTTAATCTTAATATTTTAAATCAGTCTGAATAATTTTTCAATGACTCAATTAAAAAAAAAAAAAAATTAACTCAAATTTTAGTAATTTTAGTTTTCTTGAAAATGAACCTTAATATACCTGCTTTAAATACTATTTTTGAGCAATTACCCATTGATTTTTACTCATAATTTCACCGTTCAAGAATTTCGAGAAATCCTTATCGACCAGTGAGTTCAGCGCTCGGTTGTTGTGCAACGCTCGGAAAATTCAAGCCCATTAAAAACAAATGTGCGGGAGAGGAAAAACTCGTTAGTCATTCAGAACGCCTAATAAAAGCACAACCAACGATTTCTTAAAAAATAGATAAAAGTGGCATAGAATTTTTTTTAAAAAACTTACGCGCGACCCAGTAATTCGCGCAGTCACCGCAGCGGGTAAGCCGATCGTATGCGGGCGGTCAACGAAAATTACGTTGCGGTGCGGTATATCTGCACCTAAAATACCTATCGGCCGCCAACCGGCAATAATCAGTTTAAAATTCATTCCTCGAGTTGATCCGAAAAGTAGGAGGAATAATATTTAAAGTCGCGGGACTGGAGCGAAGATTTGAAAAAGTCGGTTACGCCCAGAGGGGGTCAGCAAGCAAAGGATCCCCCCGTGCAGGTCGAAACGAACACACAAAACCAGGGGTGCAAATGCTAGCCGCGGCAGTTGGGTCCCCGCGCGCTGTAACATCTTTTGTTCGCGCTGTGTATAGCAGGGGAAACCGATTCAATGCAAGCGCGTACGAATCCTGATATTTTTACTAATGCAACTGTGGTTTTTTTTTTTTGCTGAGTCATTTATTTTCATTGAAACAGTTGAATTTATTTATAAAAAACCTGAGGGTATAATGAAAATTGGACATATATAATGCTTTTTTACACTTTCATTGATATACTACTTTTATAAATGAGCTTTTATAAATATTTTTGTAATATTATTAAGTATATGTCATGTCTACCTATCGGAGACCATTAGGTACATCGTAAATGATGGTACCAGTAATAACTTATACTGCGCTTACTCAGGTACAATAATAATAATAATAATCAATACTTATAAACTGCATCAAAAACGGTCTTTCTTTGTTATTGAAATAATTTTTGAGGATACCACACCCGCGGGACATTAAAAATGACACCATACCCAGAAAATTATTATTTATTTAAACGGGTCGATCAAGATAGTTGCATCTCACCCACGCCCAGATAAAAAATTGTAAATTAAATCGATATAGGAGCCAGCTACTGTAGCATCGTAATCCTCTCAAAGGCGTCTAAAAATACCTACGTACTCGGGTAAAAGCACGCCCGATAAGCAGGGCACATCTGCCTGGTACGAGAGAAAATATAAAAAAAAAAGAAAAGGGGGGACCATGCGTACACACGGGGGTTGGTGCTCGGCTAAGTCAGTAGGCTGGCTGCACCCCACCATAGCATACGAAGAGAGAAGTAGAGGGGACCGGACCCACGCGACCAGACCGACTAAACGTCTCGGCTCATTCCGCGTGCGGACGCGGCTCGGCATGTTGTGAGTGCGTTAAGTGTGCGGTAAAAAACCTAATTATGAGTGCGTTCAAGAGGTACAAGAGCAAGGTCTTCTGGAGCCAGATGGAGGCCCAGGACAATCTGGCCTTCCAGAAGGACGAGGAGGAAGAACAGGAGGAGGCTATGAGCTTGGACGACGAGGACAGCGAGCACGAGAACAATACCACGGTCATTCACGTTTTGACTGACGATGGGCCCAAAAGGTAGGCCTGCCAGGTTTTTTCAAACCCGGTGGTCGTAAAGTGTCGGTTTTAAAACGGGGTTCGTTGGACCAGAGTTTGATATAATGCATTTTGTCACGATTTTAAAACACTTTTAAGTATCTTATGCGTCTGACCTTGCAGATTAGGTATTTAAGACACTTGGAAGTGTTTTAAAATCATGACCAAATTTACACGTCAAGTATACCTGTATCGAAATTTTTAAGACAATTGGGTTTGCAGTGTGGGAAATTGGTGTATCCAAAGTTTTGATTCAGATTGATTCAGTTTAATAAGGTAATTTTTGTCTAAAATGCTCTGTGGACGAAAATTGAAAATTTTTTTTATACTGTATTTACGTAAAATAGTGTTTTTGGATAAAGTAGAACTTACTAATTTCATATAAATATATACCAATTTATTTCGAGTTTGTTAACAATGTTCAATTATTAAACCGTTTTCAGCCCAAGTGCACGCAAACTAGTACTTTGAGGCCACTCTCGGCTAAACTAGAATTCTACGTTAACAAATTAGTAAAGAACTATAGAATTTTTCATAAATACATCGTGTTTTTAATTCATGCTGATTTTGTAGATCTATTGTTGAATCATAAAACTTTTTTAAGCCCAAGTGCACGTAAAGCGTTACATTAAGAGCCATCGTCAGTTTATTTCATTTTGTATGAATGAAACAATGAAATTACTAGAATCTCGTGCAAGTACGAAACTTTGATTTTCCAGCCTAAATACATCCTAAAGTAGTGCTCTAAGATCTTCTATCGGTTTCGTAGAGAATCGATTAAAAATCTCTGCGAACGACGACGATGATTTTTTTTGTCGTAAATTACGTAAATCGCTGCGTGACTCAGGTCGCCGAGTGTTTTTTCACCTGCAGAAAAATTATCATCTCGTGTAAACACGCTTAGACAAACATATATTATCCGGTCGAAAAAAATAAAAAAAACTAAACTAAAATAAAATGTTTTAACGCGCTGCATGAATGGGCGCGTACCTACGGTTCTTATCAAGATTCGTAAAAGGAGCCGGATTCACTCTTGTGTGTCACATGACTCACCTCGCTGATTAAGCCGTTTTTTTTTTTTTTTTATTCTTTTCATTTAAAAGAAACCACTTGGCTGTCTGTGGTCTTCGACTCCCATGATGATGGCAACAAAGCCGAAAAATTTCCCAGTGCTGGGAAAAACGCTGCTTACCAATTGTATAACCAAACGGATAGTAAAATTAATGTACGTACCGCGGTCATCCGGTACGTTCAAGTATTTAACTCCCCGCGATACGTATCTCTCTCTCTCTGAGATTCAGGTGGAATTACAATTTTGTATTTCAGTACGCCGGAAGGTACGCCGAGTGAATGGTAATCGCTACAATTGCAAACTTATGTTTTACTCCAGAAATAGTTTTTCTCGAAGTGATTAACGAGTAGTCATCGGGATTGACTTTTTTTTTTTTTTTTTTTAATTCCGTATGAATCATACACCTTGGTATAATTATTAATTATTCTCATTGTTTACCAAGGAATGTAATTTAAATGAGGAGACCAAAGTAATTGTTGTCATTTTAGTTCCTAGTAATTTTTTTAAAATTCTGTGAAAAGAGACTACTTGGCAAACAAATTGTTTAATAAAAGTTTTATATATTAATTTTTCTCGTTTTTAGATAAATGGAACAGAAAAATTATTATTGTCATTCTAGTTCGTAGTATCGTGCACGGCGCTTGTATCAAGATTGACTAGATTTTTATCAATCCACAATCAGCTGCGGGAAATGATTGTTTACCGTGAATTATAATTAATCTAATTGATGATGAAAATTCCAATCGATCAGTCGTCGATGATTCACGTTTCGTCGGCTCGTTCGCGTGTGTACACACGAAAAATTTAATTGATACAAAGCCGTGCGAGGCCACTTCGTCGAGGCTTACTTAATAAATGCCAATTGATTACGTTTCGTGGCGATGTTTACGCTTAATAACGGATCCGCGACAGACACCTGGCATCTTAATTGGCCTGCGTAATCTTTCAAATTCAATAATCGTCGTTCGAGAATTTGGGTTAATAGCTGTTGAATTACCCCTCGTATCATGGATTGTTTAATAAATAAAATCAGCGGTCAACGAGGGTAATTTTTATAAATGGTTGGGCGTGATTGTTTTCAGAGAATTTACAGGACGATTGTGTCGACGAAATTTTTTTAACGTTCGCTCACTTCAGTTCCTGCTAATGGGATATTAATCATTTTTCCTGCAAGCGTGGCCTATTGTGATTCGAGCAGGAGTAAGTTCTCGCTGTTGGTTTACGGGGAAATGGTCGATTGAAAATATTAGTTTGTATGAATTTTAGAACTAATTACGATGTCAATTAAAAATTCGTATTGTTTTAGAACAATTGAAAAACATACAAACTTTTCATAATTTAAATAACTCTCGAAACTGAAGAAATTTAGGTATTTAAAATTTTTTTTAAGTATTATGAATTCATTAATAATATTTATTTTGTAATTTAAATTGATGTAGCTTTAAAAAATAGAAGAAAAGATGAAAAAAAAAAAAACAATAATTTAACATGCGATCAATTTTTTTTTTTTTTTTTTTTTTAATATAAATCCACGGAGACTGAGGTTCATTTTCAGGAGAAGATATAATAGTTATAACAACACATAGTAGTCTCCGAATATTAGAATAAGCAGGAATCGAACCAAAAATCATCGCAATCCGAGTCGCATGCTCTAGTCACTGAGCCATCATACTACAGACCTAATATATATATAATGAATAAGAATAAATATAATGAAAACTAGTATTAAAGTATGGTCTGATCTAAATTTGGAAATGTTTGAAAAATTCGGGAATATTTGACGAATGGAAATTCACTTTACCAAACAAGATCAAAATTTGAAATCAGTCTCTGACTAGTTCCGTACAGTACCTATTGATCAAACTCTCATCTAACTTCGTCTAGCTTTGCCAAACTTGGTCCTTACAAACTGCAATACAGGGAATATTCAATTTGAAAAGCAAAAAGATTTATTAATTTAAAAAACAAAAATACGTTTTCAGTTATTTTTTGTCCTCTTCTTTCAAAGCAGCCAGAATAATTTATGACCTTACACTATAAAAATGTATAATTCTTCCTATCTATCGGGACTTATTCGTTTTAAGTTTCAAACTAAACACATCCAAGTATAATACTCAACTAATCTAAAAAAAAAACTTTTACTTTCAGTGAAAAAAAGGACCCCACAAAGAAAGAAGAAGAACCAGTAGGCTCGCCGGAGACGGACAGCCTGGCGATCCGGTCCTTCAGTCCGTCGTCCCGGGGTCAGCGCAGCCAGGACTCTGGCTTCTCGGACTCGGGTCGTTCGGACGAGAGCGACCTGGACGGCAACCCGACCCGTCGTTCCCGTCGGGCCAGCGGCCGTCGTCGGAGCAGCCGGAGACGGCCCGAGCTTCCCCAGGGACCTGCCCACACCAGCACTCCGAAGCAGGACACCAGGCCCAGGGTCGCAGGCCGGGGGGTCGAGGAACTCAGCCGCCAGCTCGACTTCAGGTGAGCTTCCGGTCTGGTATCTTTTAACGAACTTGGGTGGTTACCATGACAAAGGTGAGACTCGACGCCCGACCCCGAGGATGCAGATAAGAGCCGGTGGCACACACGCGCGAATGTGCATCGTTTTGTCAATAGTCCCGGCGAATCCGCGTGATTCATTCGTCGCGTGAGTCAAGGATTCTTTTCTTTTGGCGGAAAAAAAAAGATTGATGCGCGATGCGCGCTCTGACTCATATCAAAAATCAGTCTCCTTGGTTTTTTAGTTTATCTCGAGTGGTTAGTTTAGATATCTCGCGGGGTACTGACCTCTTGCGACACGGATAAGCCTATCGTCCAAATAGGTGTTTTAAAACCATTATTATTTCATTTCAAATGTGAATCAGGCATCCCGCCGAAGGGTCCAAGACGCGTGACTCAATGCAATTTCTGCCGCACACGTGCGCGTTGAAAAAAGCGAGCTGGAATTTTCTCTGTTAGTCACCATGGTGGTTACTACCGCAAACGAAAAAAAAAAAAAAGAAACGTCCGTACGCTCATTGTTGGCCCAATTATGCCGGCGCATCCTTTAATTCTTGGCAATTACCCCCGCGCACGGGACGCGAAAATAAGTTAGCTGGAAATCGAAACTGGTATCGAAAACTCGTTTATCGCCGCGGGTGCGCGGTTTCTAATCGAGATGCCTTGCTCTTCGAAATCTACGTCGTTATCAGGAGAATAATGCAAGTGAAAGCGGGGCTATTTGGGCAAACACAGATGACCCCGCGATGCGTCCGCGAGATAAAAATACTTTATACGGATTAGTTAAGGTCGCGCCTCGCCCGGGGACGGATGACTCGAGTTGGATCAATTTGCTCCCGGTACTTTTTTGCTGGCAATGCGGGATTTTAATGATTTTTTTTTTCTTTTTGCGCGCGCGATTGGGAAAACGCTGTGTCATTGGTCGGGAATTTTTTTACGAGCGGGAAGAAGAAAAAATATCCTGCGATTCGGCCTTCAGGCTGATGCATTTCCGTAACATTTTTTTTTTTTTTTTTTTTTCGTCGGATGCGTTTTGAATTATTGTTAGCACGGTATTTTAAATCTACCGAAGCGGAGATTTATTTTACATTTTTCATTTGGAAATAATTATTCATTTATCACGGAGTTTTTTGTTTCAATAATAATAGTATATTTTGTACTGTACCACATATTCGTGAGACAAAACGTTCGTAATGTCTGTAAATTATTTTATCTTGTAAAAAAAGTTCTTTCAGAGTAAATATTCCTGCGCAGTATAATTAGAATACTGTTGAAAACCTATGATTGATGCATAAAGCAGTACATTGTGCGATATAAACTCGTGCATAAATCAAAGTTTTTCGTCAATATGTAATTAAAAACTTAATTCAAAAAGAACAAACACGATTTTATCTTATTAAAAGATAACTTATTTTAAATAATTTATTTCGTTGCTCTATAATCACTATGCTAATGAAAACAATGACTAATCCACAATCGACTACATAATATTATAAATAATAAATTATCGTTTTTCGTAGTTTCCAAAAAAGTAATAAAAAAAAAAGTACATAGATCTTAAATAATAATGTCGTGAATAATTTATTGTCAACTATGTCACGCTTGCTTTACAATCCCGAATCCCTTTAACATCATATTTTTACATTTTTTTCCACAGTCCGGAGGCCACGGAGGAGCCCGAATGCCTGAACGACTTCCTCTTCGAGCCGGGCGCCGACGACCTCGACCACTCGTCGATCTACCCGGTGCCCTCCACTGTGGCGCCAGTCAGACTATGGCTGGAGGAAGTTCGTGGGGACGTTGAAGACGAGTGTATGGCCACCCTCCAGAGCAAGTCCCTCCCCAGGAGACGGCTCAGGGACGACGAGCCCGAGAGCCGCGACCTCAGACTTCTCACGGCGTCGGCCACCACCGCAGCCAAAAAAGTCATCGACGCCGCCGAGAGGTTCGACAAGCGGTACCAGAGAACCGTCAAGTGAGTACTTATTTTTAGTTATCATTCAAATACTTGAGAGTCTGAATCCGAATACTAAGACCGAACGTGAAAACTTACGAGTCCATGGTTTGAGTTTTTCTGACTAAAAAATTTGGTGTCCTCTTTTTTGTGGAAATTTATACTTATAAATGACACACAGGACTCTAGAGTCTTTGAACTCGGATTAAATTACAGTAAAGTAGATGGATGCAGATAATTAACGTAGCCGGTGTATCGGTTTCTTCTCTAGATCAATTAGCAGTCCGAAGAACGGAAAACCGGACCGCAACCTGTTGAAGTCCATCGAGGACGAGGCCACCGAGATACTCCTGAAGTTCGGGGTCACCCTGCCTCGGCGAATAGCGAGCCAGGCGGACTCGCAGAACATGGCCATGCAGCTCGGACGACTAAAGAACCGGGTCGACCGGGCCTTCGACCAGAGGCTCGACTTCTACATCGAGGTAATTTATTAACTGACGTTAATAAACGTTAATAATAAACCAGCTCGGGGGTACTCGCAAGGGAAATTTCGGCTTTTATGTTTTTAAATTTTCATACAGCTTTTAGGGCTTTTGTGTATACATCATGCGAGAAGTTATCTGACCTGTGGTGTGTCGAATTTATTTTACATGACAGCGTTTGTTTGTTAAAATTTTTTTCGTTATTTTCTGAATTATTTCATCGTGAAATTTTTTTTCAAGCGGTATTTTTCTTTACTTTGTACTTTACCTTTAATAAGACGGCTATAAGAGCATAAATTTTTGGGCAATAGTTTTCTTGTTTCGTTTAAAGTAGCTATATGAAAAAAAAAAAAATATTCTGAAAACTTAAAAATATGTGTAGTATCAATATTTTGCTACAGTTTCAGTGTTAATCATTCTATGTTTAAATTAAAACTATAATAACTCAATGTTCTTTTCTTCTGTTCTCTTCCGCAGAAAGTCGTACGAGGTCTGGAGGAAGCGCCCCGAGAGAACGGCAGCACAGCGCGGGGCGCCCTGGCGGCTCTCACAGCCTTGGGCCTGGCGGGTCCCAGGGCAGCCTCGAGCATAGCCCGGTGCTTGGGTATCCGGGCGTTGCTGACGAGCCTCATCTCCGCGGCTCGTCTCAGTTCCGAGCTCAGGTCGTGCACGCTGCGGGCTCTGGCCAGCTGCTGCTGCTGCATCGAGGCCGTCGACCAGTTCGTCCGCGAGGGCGGACCCGACATCCTGGTCGAGCTGCTGGCCGACGAGTGCGCTCCACACACCGAGAAGTCCGAGGCCACGGCCCTCCTGGTCCAGATAACCGCCCCCTGGATGGACTACGTCGGGCTGCCGTACCTGGAACCATTCGCCATGGACCTCGTCGGCTCGATCACCGACCTGGCCGTAACGACGAGCTGCAAACAGACCCTGCTCCTGGCCGCCGCGGCGATCAATCACTTGGCCCACTCCAGGAGGTGCATAGCCGCCATCATAAAGTGTGATTCCATCAAGAAATTGCTCAGGTTTGTTATCTTCGATAATTCAAGCGTATTGATCCGCGTGCGAAGCGGGGAGACGGAGAGGAGGAGGCTAATTATGGCTTACTTTTATTTTTGGAAAGTGTTTCTATGCACCGGCATCGGGTGACTTTCCATCGACGGTAATCTATTTTCGCATCTCCTGTGTTTTTATAACTGAGAATTTTTCATGAAAATTGAAAAAATTTATCTGAATTTATATAAATAGAAAAATCAGATTTTTTAAGTATTTTAAAACTATGTTGAAAAAATTAGTTGAAGTATATAGCGCCCTATTCAGCGACCTGAGCGGTTTATACTATTTTTCTAGCCGGAGGGCAGAAAAAACACTTGATTCTCTTTTGTATTTTATTTATAAATAAATAAATTAAATATGTAATTTATTCCCTTTCAGATGCGTGAAAAAGTCAAATGGCGGTAACGTGTGTCTAATGGAACAAGTGGCGTCCCTGATCGGTCTGGTTGGTCGCGTGCCCCAGGCGATGAGGCACTTGGCTGACACCAGGGCATCGGTAGCCTTGGTGTGCTTCTGCCGGATGGGCGTGGAAGACGAGTACCGGAAACTCGAGGCCACGGCCAGGGATTCCTTAACGAGGCTCTGCGTCGACCCGGAGATCGCTAAGCAGGTCGTCGCCGTCGGCGGTACGAACTGCCTGCCGAGCTCGGAGTGCAGCGGACGGGAGTGCAAGGCCGCACACCAGGAAATCGATGGCTTCAGGACCACGCAGAGCCTCAGGGTGGCACGGAAGATCGCTGCAGAACAGATCGACATCGCCAGGATCAAGGACCACAGTCCGCACTGATGAAATCAGAAATGACGTTGATACTTGATATTGTTTTGGTTGCGAATTTTTTTTTTTTTCTTTCGTCCCCGGGAATACGCTGACGAGCAAAAATATTGATGAGTGAGATCTGACTTTGGTTTAAGTTTACAACGCTGTATTTCGAGACGGCTGATGTGAATTTTTTCCAGAGGAAGATTTTAATGTGAGTGAAGTTCACAAGATATATTTTTACATTTTTTTTTTAACACGGAAAAAAATGTTTATAAGTATATCGTTTGATTGTTACGAGAAATTTTTCTTCTAGTCTCTAGTGCGGATATATTTTTATACCGAAATACGAATCTATAGTGAATCGTGATTTGTAGAGATATATATGTATATTTTATAAGAATTATTTGTATATTGTTGTAAATTTAAGATTATTTAATTTAAGTTGAAAATTATACGTACAGAATTGTTAAATAAGAAAAATTGTATTATAAATACAGTATAAAAATATACACTTATAGAAAAAATCTATATTCCTTGGTCATTTTTATTAGATAAAATTTTTCATCCTCCAATGAACAATATTTTAACTACACTACGTTTTTTTTTGAAAGTCTTATTTCAAATGAAATTATTCATTTTCAATTTATTCGTCATTAATAAATAAAAAAATGTCTTGTTGTTATACTCTTTTGGTTTTCATTACATAAGATTTTTTATATAAAAATAACAAAAAAGCAGTGGAGTTATCTTAAATGTGACTAAAATAAGCTCATAAAATGTACAAAAATATTTTTGAAAATATACAAAAAGTTTTTATTACTTACATAATATATACACAGTTGTAAATTTTTGTTACACATTTCAAAAATTCTCATAACATGATTAAAAAAAAAAAAAAAACAAAAAAATTGTAAGTATTTACATTCTTGATTATAACTATTTAATTAAAAATATAACAAAAAATATTTTATCTTTAAAATAATCAACGATTTTTCGTAAACTTATCATAAGAAAAGGTTTTTTTTTTTTTTTTTTTTTTTTTTTTATAATGCATGTGTACAAAAATTACACTTTTTTATAACAAGCGAAACTTACAAAGACGATTTTAAAACAAATCAGCCAATAGTTTATACAAATTTTAAAAAATCTTATACTTCATCAGTTAGAGATTTGATAATTTTTTTTAATTTATCAATTTAAAAGTATAACTAAAAATATATACAAATTTGACATTGAATTTATCAGACCTCTTTATTTATTCACTACTTCTTGAATTTGACTTTGATGAACTATATCAACAATTGTTTCTAGGCAAGGTCTGAGTTCAAGATCACAGTAGCCAAGAACAAACTTTCCCTCAGGCGGTTTGAAATAATCCAAGCCCCGTCCAATTTTTATTATCCAGCCATTACTCAGCCTGTAAAAAATTTGAAGTTTAGTTTTCCAACTATATTTATAATATTTTAAAATAATAAAAATTTACTTAATCTGCCTGTCGTGCAATGTGGATGATAAAACAATTTCCAGTGTGATTAACTTATTTGCTAAATTTTTTTTCAACTCATCAAATCTTTTCATCTGGTTTTCTTTATCATGTGGATCCATAGTTGTATACAATGTTATTTTAGATAGGGATTGACATTTTTTTACTGCTAATTCACAAAACCTCAAGAAGTTGAAACACTGAAACATAATTTTTTTTTGTTAATTTTGATATTCATAAGCAAACTATTGAATAATTTTATAAACTTTACTTGATGGGCTGTTCTTATATAAGGATCTTCAATTTGAATTTGAGTGACAGTAACATCTAAAAATCTACCAAACAATGAATTATAATCATGGCCTGTAGACCCACTTTCAATCTTCATGTGTTCTCTGTACTGCCCAATTGATTTTTTTTCTGTAATTAAGTTTTGTATACGCTCTGCTCTATCCATATATTCTCTGGCTTTATCCTGGAAATACTTTTTCTTTTCAGGGTCTTTTAATTCTAAAATCATAATAAAATGTTTCAAATATATAATTCATGTATAGTTTATATTTTATGTACATTATTTACAATACCTTTCATAGATTCTAGTAAAACTCCTAAACCCTCTGCGTAAAGTACTTTTGCCATGGTGTACCTTTCTTTCTGGTCCATGTCAACAGCTCGTTTTAATATTGATGCTGCCAAGCTTTCCATTTTTAGATTTACTTAATCCAAACATAAGCTGAAATTATTCAGTGTGATGATATTTTATTTTTTATATTTATTTTTAGAGATATCAAGTTTACTTGATAAGAGATTTATAATAAAAATTTAATAAAACATGAACATTTAATTTTTTATCAAAACAATTTTAAAAATTAAACCAAGTCTGCAATTAATTTTGAAACTTTTTATTTTTTAGTAAACAGTTGAAAATTTTTTTATTTCTTACCTGTGAATACATAAAGATGAATAAATAACTCTTAAATGATGTTTAATCAATCGTTTGTAAAGCCTTGTGCAATTGAATGATTAGTAATCATTTTAAAAACTAAATTTTTACATTAAAAACTTACCAATTACAAAAAATTATAATCTAAGCAGCCGATCTTTTGTACCTTTGTACCCCTTACAACTTAGCTGCCTTCTGCCTTCTGCAGCAAGTCATGCAGCTGATATACGAGCAGACCAGCGTGGCGCGCAAAGAATCGGATTCAAACTTGGTTTTTATTATAATCATTCTGTAAATATGAACTCATATAGTCTTGGGAGAGCGATTATAACTCTAAAGTTGAAGAGCATCTTTGACTCACCATAGTAACATCCGGAGATCTGGTAATTTTATACTTTCTATTCTTTAATCTTTATTAAAGAAACATTTAAGGTAGAAATAAAATCCATGTAACCCATACGAAGTAAGAAATTAATAGAGAGGTTGATAAATAAATTGTTTGATCAACATATAAACGGCTAAGTTTAAATAATTATTTAAATAAATAAACTTACAAGTCTGCGACTCCCCCAAGTTGGCACCGCTGAATTTAGGTATCGCGTACATGACCCGATCATGATGACCGCGTACATAATAACATAACCTAAAAGTCTTATTTGTATTCAAACATAAACATCTTTGCAAGAGATTTTTTCTTCAAAAATCTAATAACAAAGAAAAATTCTAATGTAAAACTTTTGGGCTTAATTTAAATATTAGTTCGAAATATTATACTTGATTTTTTAAAATTAAGTTTAGGAAAACTTAAATATGAGATCAAGTAAAAATTCAGCTACTAGTGGACTGTGGGGAGAATTGCCCCCAAAAGAAGCTGATAAACAAGATGTAATTACCCCAGATATAATTGAGAATATTTGGAGGCAAGTTATGGAAGAGGCTAATAATTCTGATTGTGATTATCAAATGCATAAGCAGCCTGAATTCATCCAGTAAGTATTAATTGCTTTGTAAATTATGTAAATAAAAAGTTTTTAAATGTTCCTTTTTTATTTATAGAATGCCTGTTGGAAACAAACATGTTTTAAATACAGTAGTCCTAAGACAGCAACTGAGTGCCATGGTATTTTATATTTAATTAACTAATTATTTTTAAGTCTTATTGTAATATGATTAATTTTTTAAATTATTATTTAGGAGAATGGAAACATTTTAAGAAACATAACTGTGATTGCAGATGAGTCTTCAGAAGAAGCTCCCAAAGACTCATACTCTTTAACATTAGGAAATAAATTTTCTAGGTAGGTTTTATTTACTTTAATGACACATTCATATATTGAGTAAATTAAAATCAATTTTCAGGAAAAAGTTCAAGGGTGATGCAAAAATTTCTCACTTAAAACCATCGACTGCACATGGATTACTAAAACATGCAGTTACAGTTCTGTTAGCTCATATAGGATTTGATAAAGCATCAGACTGTGCCATTGCAACTCTTACTGACTCTGCTGATTTTTTTCTAAGAAGAATAGCACTACTTTTAAAAACAGCTTCAGAGGAGAAGAATTATGGGTTTCCAGTGAGAACATTTTTCATGATCTCAATTCATATGGTTTATATATTTTTTGCTCATTTAAATTTTTTTTTTTTTTTTTCAGGATGCATTGGAAAAAGTATTAGTTGAAGCTAATGTTGGGGGCATTGTTGGTTTGTACAATTATTATGATGAATTTGTACTCAGACATGAAAAAAATATAAAAAAGAAAACAGAAAATAAAATGGAGCAACAAAAACAATTAGAATTGAATCTCTGCAATGCAAAGTAATGTTTACTTTTAAAATACTTTTTAAAATTTATGAAGCAATGATAACTGCATGAAATTTACTTGAAATTTTTTTTTGCAGAATGGAATTGGAGGAAACAGCTAATAATCTACATTTTGATGATCTCAGTGAATTTAGTAATGTATATAGAGAAGTTCCAACTCTGCAACTACTTGATCCTGAAATGGGTTTTCCAACCAGTTTGGATGCTGGATTTCAAATGCTGCACAGTCTTGAACAGGATGAGTAAGATAATTTTTTTTATTCATAATTTTACAATGCAATATAAAACTTTAAATGACATTTTTTTCTGCAGGTTAAATAGTTTAGAAGTAGAAGGAGATGACATCAATGTTAATAGTAATTCTCCTAGCACAGGACATCAACGATTAGATTTTCTGAAAAAATAATTATATAAGTTTATTTATTTTTGTAAATTTAAAATTTTGTACAGTTTTTAAATTAAATACTTCAGTAAAAATATGTAAAAAATTAATATATTTTTGTTATTTAATTAACTGTAACGGTTAAAAGTTGTACACCTTTTTGCAGAAATATATTTTTAATTACTGATAAGATATTCCTTGTTAATATAGTTAGCTAAAAAAAAAAATTTTAAGCAATTTTGCATCATTCTTAAATTAAACATCAATTTTTTTGAACAACTTCAATAACGATTAAAAAAGTTCTTTAAAAGCTATCTCCAATTACTATTTCTGAGTCATAATTATTTAAAAACTTATATTTTAAAGTTGATAAAATAGCTTCGAGTTATCCGCTCCAAAGAAAATCATCTACGTCAGCGTTGTAATCAAGAATGCCAACATATGTCATTGCCGCCAACATTCCGCGAAGTAAAAGTCATACACATTTAAAGTGCGTTGCATGTGAAAATGTACGCGGCATACACCCGTATGAGTAAAGTCTTTGCATAGTAGTTTAGTCTGACCACTGTGAGTAGTAAGGAGTATACTTGTTTCACCAATTATCGTTTATAATAACACGTCAAAAATGGCAGATCAACCACCTAGTAAAAGCGACATTGAAGAAGTTTTCAAAAGATTGCGAGCGCTTCCGTGCAATAAGGTTTGTGTTTGGTTTTGAGTTTAAAATTCTTTTACTAATTACAAGAGTAATAAAATTTTTCAATCGTGACTCGATGCTTCTCGAAAAAAATTGTTAAATTGTATTAACGCATTTTCTTAAGTACATGGATTTTGTTTTTGTTTGTAAATAATGATTCAAAGTTACCGAGCCTATTTTATTAACTAGTTTTTGGGTTATGACAGTTTAAAGTAATACAGTTGTCAATGAACTTAAGTGATCAATTATATGACAAGGAAATGAAAAAAAATTTTCTTGGCTCTCTGGAAACAGCTGTTTCTAGAGTGTTAGTGTATCTAATAATGAGTCATTTAATTATTACACATCAATTTGTAGACTTGCTTTGACTGCAATGCCAAGAATCCAGCTTGGTCCAGTGTTACATATGGAGTATTTCTATGCATTGATTGCTCAGCAGTTCATCGAAATCTTGGTGTTCATTTAACTTTTGTACGTTCAACTCAACTTGATACTAATTGGACATGGTTACAATTAAGAAACATGCAGTTAGGTGGCAATGCTAATGCTGTGAGCAACAATTTTTATTTTTTCACTTTCCACAAATAATCTTTTGAATAAATATTTTTTTATTTTTTTTAATCATTTAGAAAAAGTTCTTTGCACAATACAATTGTACAACTAATGATGCCCAGCAAAAATATACTTCTAGAGCTGCTTTACAATATAAGCAAAAATTAGCACAAGGTGCAGCTCAGTCAATGCAAAAATATGGAACAAAGGTAACTACTTCCATCTGATAATTATAAAAATTTGTTTATAAAAATTTTTAATGCAATTTTGTTTAATAAATTGATGAAATTGGGTAAAAAAATTATAGGTTCAACTACCTCCTTCTCAAAGAAAATCATCGGTGAGCTGTGAAAATGTATTAATTGTTCAAGCCACTGAGTTAAACTTGTATTCACCATCTCAACACTAATATTTTTTTCTACTAATTTTTTTTTGTCTTTTTAAAGCTTTAAAACTCTTTTCAAAAAAATAAGTAAAAGTTTATGATTGAGCTTTATTTTTTTTGGAAAGATTTAAATTCAAGCTGTTTTTGTGTTATCATATTCGTTATGACCTTATGATTAATGCTTTTTTTTTATATTTGTTTTTAGTTGCATATAGATGATCAGATTGAACCAGAAAATAACAGTCAAGCTGAAATAGATTTTTTTGAAGCTCATGAAAACTTTGATGTAAATAATACTGAAACCATTGTGCCTAGTAATCATGCTCATACAGATACAATAACAAAACTAATCAATGAAAGCCATGAAATAACTGATTCTGACAACATTCATGCCAAAAAGGAATCCAGTGACGCTCCAAAAGGGACATTGGAACCTTCAGTCAACATCTCAGACTCTGCTCTGTTTGGAGCTACTGATAGAAAACCGACAATCGGTGTTAGAAAACCACAACCAAAACGTGCAGGGGTAATATAAATAATCACGTAAATTTTAAATTCTATGTATTTTTGTTTTCTAAAATAAACTTATTTGTATTTTGCAGCTTGGTAAGAAAACAAGTGGGCTAGGTGCTCAAAGGATAGTTACTAATTTTGAAGAAATTGAAAAAAGTGCCGTAGAGTCTAGTAAAGAAAAAAAAATTGAACCTCCGAAAAATGACGAGGAAAAGGAAGAAATAAATTCTCGCTTAGCGTACCGTTATGAACACGATTTAACAGAGCAAGCCAAAAAAGTTGAAGAAAGAACTAAAAAAATGGACCCTAAAAAAGCTCAACAAGCTGAACGTCTTGGAATGGGTTTCAACTCAAAGCGGTAATAATAAAACTTCTTTTAAAATTAATTTAATAATTACTTGACTCCAAATAACAGTTGAACAAACAATGTTTAAAAAGTTATCCTTAATAAAAAAAAAATTTTATGATAACCTCAGACGTGTCAACTTTTTGTGTATAAATTTTTAAGTTTTCACAATAAAATTTTTATTCTTCAAGGTTTTGGATTAAATAATTTTTAAATTAAGCTGTTAATTTTTAATAACAATGATTTGAAAAAAAAAGTAAGTAACATAAAATAAAAATTATAATTAACTAAAGTTGTTAAATTTTTAGAGGAGCAAGTCATTCAGCCTTCAGTGACATGCAAACAATTAAACAAGAAAATTGTGGAAAAGTAATAACCACTCAGTCTACAGACTCTAGAATAGGAGAAATTGAAATGGATCTTGATTACTTGATCACTGGTTTTGAATCTCTGACAAATACTTTCCCAAGCAGTTCTTCAAGTTCAAAAGAGAGTAAGAGTGATGATTTTTTTATTGTTGAAGAACCTGATTCGCGACGAGGTATTTCAACACAATTTTCTGGTTCATCTCAATCATCTATGAAACCATCAAGTAAAAGTTTCAACCAGAATATGAGTAGTAGTAAAGTTTCAAACAGTGATGGTGAAGCACAGAAGAAATTTGGTGGTGCTAAAGCTATCAGTTCAGATCAATACTTCCAAGATTATAACAACGATAATTCGGTAAGAACACTTCGAGATGTATATGCTGCAGTAGGATTGATTTAATTATTTATTATTTTGTTTTGTAACCAAAAGTATGGATTTTTTTTACTAATTTTGTTATTATTCTTTTATAAAATTGTGAATTGGTTCATTATCCATGAGTTAAATTAGAAAAAAAGAAAAAAAAGTGAGCTATCTAATCATTTTAGGTGTAAATTAAGCTAATAAGAATTGCAAACAATATCAAGGTTACATTAAAAAAAATTATGTATTTTTAAGTTTTATTTATAAAATTTATCAAATGTTTTTTAAAGAAACAATATGTTTTCAAAATTCCTTATTTAAATTATATATTTATTATTTATATAATATGAAACAGTTTATTATTCATTTGATAAAAGATAATGTAAAGTTTTTCACTGTACATAAATTATTTGTCTTTTTTTTTTTTTTTTTTTAATCTTTCTGTATTATAAACAATTTAACTTGCAATAATGTTTCAGTGGGAACAAAAAACCAATTTGCGTCGTTTTGAAGGCTCGTCGAGTATCTCTTCAGCAGATTATTTTGGCACTGGCCAAAGTCCGAACTCTCCGACTTCGCCTCTATCAATGAACTTAGGAGGAAGAGGAGGTGTAGACTTAGATGACGTTCGTGAAAGTGTAAGACAAGGTGTTAACAAAGTAGCGGGCAGGCTAAGTTCGCTCGCCAATGCCGCTGTTAACTCTATACAAGATAGATATGGAATTTAAGCAACAAAATATTTTTATTGTTACAAAAATATAAGAAAAAAAAAAAAATGAATAAAAAAAAAATAAAAATCTCTTGTGTAATAACTTTTTTCTGTACCATCTAAATTTTAAATAATAATAGCAACAAGAATTAAATGATGTCAATTGAGTACTACATAAAAAAAAGAAAAAAAATAAAAAAATATGTTGACAAAAGTGTCAATAACATTAGGTACACACTCTATGAATACAAATCCAGATGTTATTTACTAGTAATTATGGAAGAAAAATTATTCCTCAAATTCTTCTTGCAGAATGTAACTTCAACAAAAGGTTGTTAGAAAGTCGACATAAATTTTTATATTTTAAAGTTTTTGTTAAAAAAAACTATTAGAATTGACCGAGATTTACAAAGACTAGATGGTCGTTATTTTAGAATTATTTAATTGTCTTTATGTTCAGACGTGTAAGAAATAGAAAACTTTTTTAACCGTTTACTCTGTTATGAATAACAAATTTAAATATTAATTGAAGATTTTCTTTAATTTTTTGAGATTTGTTCTTTAACGAAAACAATGATTTACAATAAAAAGTTAGTAGCTGATTTGAAATACCATCCTATTGAATAGTTTTACTATTTTTAACCAATATTGTTATTATTATTTCATTATGTAATAAATGGGTTAAATATCCATTAGTTATATTTAAAAAAAATAAATAAATAAGTGAGCTAATTACTCATTTCAAATATAAATTAAGCTGATAAGAATTGGAAACAGTTGCAAGGTTACATTAAAAAAAAAATTAAGTATTTTTAAGTTTTCCCTTTATAAAATATATATAAAATTTATAAAAACTTTTTGAAAGAAAATTTTTTTTTTAATCTGTACATATTTATATTATACTCATTGTTACTAAAAAAATTGTATTATTTTTTAGAAATGGTTAAAAGTGTTTAAAAAAAAAAAAAGAAGAATAAATAAATAAAACATCAAAATCAGCTATTTAAAATTTTTTTTAATTTTTCTAAAAAAACGTGCTATTTTGGCGTAACTTAAAGTTAGATGAAAACGCGTCAACATTAATCATATGAAACAGTTTTTTATTTATTTGATAAAAGATAATGTAAAGTTTTTCGCTGTACATAAATTATTTGTCTTTTTTTTTTTGTTTTTAATCTATCTATAGTATAAATAATTTAATTTACAATAATGATGTTTCAGTGGAAAAAAAAAACTAAAGTTTTGAAGGCTCGTCAAATATCTCTTCGGCAGATTATTTTAGCACCAGCCAAAGTCCGACCTCTGCGACTTCATCGTTATCAATGAATTTAGCAGGAAAAGGAGGTGTAGACTTAGATGACGTTAGCGAAAGTGTGAGGCAGGGTGCTAACAAACTGGCGGGCAAGCTAAGTTAATTCTAAACAAGATCGATAAAGAATTTAAGCCGCAAAAATTTTTTATTGTTATAAAAAAACAGAAAGAAAAATCTCGTAAATAATAAGACTTTTTTTCATACTATCGAAAATATAAATAATAAAATATAAGGCCACCGACCCTTTTGGGTTCGGTCGGCCTAAAAACAAGAATTTCCAAAAAAAAACTTTGTTCACGTTTTAAATAAACGCTTCTATTTAAGTATTACAAAAAAAAATGATACAAAATAAATATGACAAAAGTGTCAGTAACATTAGATGCACACTCTATGATCACAAATCCGGATGTTATTTACAAATGATTATGGAAGAAAAATTATTCCTTGGTTTCTTCTTGCTTTACACGAGGTTCTTTACAGTGAACAAGCATGTCCAAGTATGGCTTGCCGTGCAGGAAAGCAACCAGTACCACAGTCATATTATCATTTCCCGTGCAAATGCTGAAAATTAAATTATTTAAATTATTTATTATTTATAGAAAGATTTAAAATAAAAAAAGAAAAGACAAATAATTTACGTACAGCGCATCAGGAGCCAAACAGTGGTTGAGCAGTTCTTCACATATTTCTTCTGGATCTATGAGGGGCGTTTGTTTTTCAATATGTTGTGCTGCAGAGTCAGCGAAACGTTTTCTTATAAAATTTACAACTTCTTCACTGCTGAGCACATCCCAAATACCGTCGCAAGCTAGTATTAAAAATTCCCAGTCTTCTGTTATTTCGTGACGTTGTACATCAGGAAGAGCTGCAATGGAAAATTTAAGTTCATATTTCAAATTACGATTTTTTATAAAAATTCATTGGTATTATTAACTAGAGATTAAACTGTTAAAAACCGGAATTATTGTATTTTATGGATGAATAAACTCGAGTAGAATTATTTTTAATAATAAAACTGGATTTTTAATTGTCTTTTATTTATACCTATATTTTATTCATAAATTAAAAAAAAAACAAAGAAAAAATGTACAACGGTAATTCTAAAAAAATTTTTTAAATTGAAAAATTCTTATTGAAAAGTTTTTTTGTTCAACTTAAGTTTATTTATTTTATTAAAAAGCAGAATCTTAAAATAAAAACTAATTATTCAAAAGTTAAGAGATAACTTTTATATACCCGTCACAATTTGTTCTTCTGGCTTAATGTTTTCATTTTTAAACATGAAGTCTCCTAGAGCTCTTGAAAGAGCTAAGTGTCCATTAACTCTATTAAATTCAACCCAGCCACCAGCAGCAGTGATTCTTTCTTTCTCTTCTTTGAGCATAGGTTTGTGATCAAAACTTAATGGTATTGTATTTCCAGAAACACATGCAACAGCTCTACTGTCACCTGCATTGGCCTAAAGATGAAAAATTATTTTAAATATTTGACTAATCAAAATGATAACTATCACAAAAAAATTAAAAATTCAATTCTTACACTGTATAAAATATTATCCTTAATCAATATAGCAATGACCGTTGTTCCAGCTTGAGCATTTTTCAATGTTTCATCGGTTTGCATAACTTTATCCAATTCAAGGAATCCTTTTTTCATTGCTTCTTCAATATTGCCTTCTTTATATGCACTTTGACTAGTAATGTACTCATGTAAATATTTTCCTGCATATTGAGCCATTACAGCTCCTAAAATATAAGTTTAGTCAAGCATTGTTATCTATAAAAGAGTTCAAAGTAATAAACAAATAAAAAACAATACCTCCATGGCCATCATAAACAGCAAAAAATGCTGCATCTGGATCATCCGGTAAAGATAAAATATGTACATGACTATCTTCCATTTTTATTCTCCATCCTTGCATACAGGAACTACCCACTCTGTATTTGGAGTCCCTGCAGCAGGCAGACTTTTTGGTCGTGACTGGTTCACTGAGTGTCTGACCCATGGCTGAACTACAACTTAATGAAATTGAAAATGTTTACACATCCTCTCAAAGAGTGTCATCAATTACAAAAACACCTACCTGTTCTTTGGAAAGTGATCTTAGCCAAATTATGTAATTATTTTTCTTTTTTTTTACTCATGCATTTTATTTTAAGCCATCATCTGAAAATAAATCCTTCCATTAGACAGACAGTTATGTATGAACCTGCATTTGATGACATAAAATAATCACTACACTGTGACATGATCTTTTTCCTTCATAAAAAATTCCACACAAAATTAAAAACTTTTAAAAATTTACTTCAAACACAATTTATTCTTACGGTGAAAATTTGTTGTGACTCGTGTTTTTTTTTTTTCGACTGATCTCGACTTAACCTCTAGCTATGCTCTATTTTTTTTCTCTTTCTCTCAGGAAGTATAAAACATTCGATTTTCTGCTGTAACTTTATGTAATTAAGTTAAACATTCAAAAATACTTAACAATTTTATTCATTATCTAAACGATATTGAGATGATATCAATGTAGAAGAAGAAGGTAATTTAAGTAGTACGGAGAGGTACAGTACCCGTACACTCCTCTACCTAATAAATGAACTACTCGCAAGCAGAGCAACACATATAGCTGATTTTGATGTTCAATGCAGCGTGCATGTGCCCATGTGTATATATCTAATAATGAGATCAAGAGATATTTTCGGCAATGGGAAAGAGATGAATTTTCATTTGCTTGTCTAGCTTAATTCGTAAAAGATTATGCGTTCGTTTATCACTTGCGTCTACATATGTTGAAAAAATATTTTTCTTTTGATAATTTTATAATGAAATTTATAAAATCATCAAACGTTTGCTGATGTTTATGATTCGAGAAACCAAGTTAAACTAAAATATTTTCGTCGGAGTTTACCTTAAAATAGCTCGAAAAATTGATCGAATTATTAAATAATTTAAATGACTTGAAACGTAAATTTATGATAATAACAGTGCTACATATTATTTTCTCAATTTGAGTGGTATGATAATAAGAACGATGTAATTTTTTTTAAATTGAATGAATTATTCATAAACACTATGCACGCATATTTAAACGATGGATATAGTTTCACGGTATAATTACAAAATGATAAATTTAGAATAATAGAATAAATAATTAATAATAATTTTTTCGCTCTTTTTTGGACAAAATCGATATAACTGATGTTAAAGAACGGGAAATAAGGAACAGAAAAATAAGTCCGTATTAATTTTTAAAAGCCGTAAGCTTAAACTTTGGTTGGATATTTTATGAGCGTGACCAAGTTTCGTTAAAATGATATTAAATTTTTAACAAATTTTTTTTATCGCAGTTTCATCTTAAACTTAAAATTATTTAAATTTTCCAAAGTGGTTAGTTGCGTCATAATTAATGTTAACACTTTAGGAATTCTCGAAATACTCGCACTTTTTGATGAGCTTTTTGGCAACTCCAAAACTAGTCCACTGGAATTGATCGACTTTTAGGTGTTTCTTCAGATTGAGAAACTAGCTAGATTACAAAATATGACCTGGTAAATAAAAATATTTAAATAAAAAAATTTGCTCTCAATCAAGTTAAAAGCAGAGTTTCTTACTTCCACAGTTATCAATTGCCCGACCGTGAACTGAGTACGAGTACTTAATTTTTATTATGAAAATTTTTTTTCAATCTTTTAACGAATCATTTTTAAATAATACCATTTTCCTCAGTCTCTCGAATCATGAGAGACTAATTATGCAACTATTCACGTGCTGGTCGTGTCATGTTTCGTTGCAACTGTAGGCCTATCATTTTCCAATGATAATATTTTCTATCGAGCTAAAATTTATAATTTTCTTATGAATGAATAGTATAAATAAATAAATATCGTTTCAAAAACTGACGCATTCATCTATTACAAGTTAATAATTGAATGAATTATAACTATGTACGGTATAGTTAATAATATAGTGAATATTATTATAGTTTATTTTAAATAAATTATTTAATGTTTCAAATGTATACACTATACATAGTTAATAATACAGTGAATATTACACTTAAAAAACTATTGAAGTTTTTTGTTTCCTATTGTTCAACTTTTTTTTTCTGCTGTATTAAAAAGGTTTATACATTTTTTATAGTCACTACTTTAGCTACTTTTATTTTTTATTTAATATTGATTTCAAATTAATTCTTCACTTTGTTTCTGCTAATACTTATTTAGGTAGATTTTATTATAAATCTATAAATTTGTTATGTCTTTTTAAGTTTCGACATTTTTAAAACAAATTTTAGAATAAAATATTTTTTTCATTATTGTTTTTTGATTTATTTATCTTTTTTAAAATTCAGATTCTCTTGAGCAGATATACCTTCAATAAAAAATAATATATATATTTTTTAATAATACATTTATTTTTTCTATTGCTCGAGTAAAATAAATGTTTTCATAGACATAAATCTTCATTACTATTTAAAAAACATGATTTTGTAAACATGATAAACTAAACTTTATTTAATTTTATGAACTGTATTTTATTATTTTTTAATTTTACCTTAAAATGAAGAATTTCACAGACAAGTTTTTTTTTTTTAATTATTCGGATTCCGTTGTATAGGTAAATAACGGAAACATATTTTTTTTCTCATTTGGAATAATTACTTTTTTTTCTAATTTAATATAGTAGACTGAAAAAAAATGTATTGGGCATATTTAAAAATTTCAGCACCAACTCAGTCTTAAATTTGCAAAAAAAACATTTTCTTTTCTTTAATATGAACGAACTTGTCCCTGCTAGAAATGAGAGAAAAATTTCAGCAGATTCAAGCAAATTTGTAAAATTCTGCTGACATCACTAGCAGGGGTATTTAATGATAAAAAAAGTATTTTTAAAGCTTGCCTCTTTATATAATAGGAGAACCCTTAGGTAACACAAGTTAACAAAATAAAAATTTATCAGTGCCACTGACGAGATTGTGATATCTTATAATATTTTAATTTACTGAATTCGGATCCACAGTTGGAATTGACCCATTCACCCATTACGTCAGTTTTTTAAAGATTTTCTAAAAATATTTGAGAAGAAACTATAATTGCTGTTTTTTCAATTGGACGCACTAGTTTAGAGTAAAAATTCATAGAAGCTTTCAAATATGGGACTAGCCTGTGTGGCTTAATTACTAATTGTTAAAAGTCAATTTTTTAAAAAACAAAAAATACTCGTATATTCTATGTAAAATTTATATTCAAGAAAGCCCGAACCATAAGTTAGTACACTCTTTTAAAAATAAAAAATATTATTGTATTCTATGTAAAATTTCAAAAAGAAAATACCCACCTGATTTTTTTTTGGATTGAATGCAGCAGCTTCATGTTGAAATTCAGAAGTTGCAAAGTGTTGAGCCTAATCGCAAACATGCTAGTGTCTTTAAAATTTCTGTAAATTTTTACTTAAAACTCGTGCGCTGAATCGAAAAAAATTTTCAATGTTCTTTTTTCTGAAATCTTACGTATAGAATACGGTAGAATTTTTCATTTTGTGTAATATTGTTTGGATTTGATTATTCTTAATACTCAGCAAACATTTTTTCTGAGTATATTTTCCCAAATTCTGAAGAAACCTGACTCGATGGGTCAATTCTAATTGCAAATTCGGATTAAGTACCCCAAAATCTGTAGATATCACAATCTCGTCCACTGCAAACATAATTTGGTTGTTGTTGCCTAGTGTAATGGAATCTTTAATTAGCAATTTTATAATTACACATATGTCATATTGTAATGCAAACCACAGAAGTTGAGCTGTAATTTTAAATTTAAAAAATTAATGTTTAAAAAAAAATTTTTTTTAATAAATTATTCACATTTAAAAAAAAAAAAATTTTTTTTTTTAATTTTTGCTCGAAATTTCAGTGTTTGAAAACCAAGTTTTCACCAACTTGGTGGTTTTTTGCGTTCAAAAAAGTATTTTGCCAACGCACGTACATTTTTAAAATTTGCACAGGGTACTCCATGATGAACCTGAAACTGCTTGTATATCGATTAATTAGTTGTAACCAACTTCTTCCAAATAATTGCGAAAAATCACCGAAGATAAAAAAAATTGACTAATCAACTGTAAAAAAGTCTAAAATGTTTTCATTTTTGCGCTTTTTAAAAAACCCAGAATAAAATTAGGTCTGGTTTGGTAACTAAAGCCATCGCTACTCGTGGATCTAACATTTATTATGCTATAGAGATGTACCTTAAAGATTATGTTATAAAACATTGTTTCCAACTCATATACTATAGAAATATATTTTGGTATCTTATCAGCCGGTTTTTACGAGATAACGATTGATTCGGGTACATAAAACAGTCGCAAATCGAGAAATATTTCAGTTACAGAAATTTCGCTCATAGAAGTCTATATGATATAACTCTTATTCACAAATACTTATTAGTCTGAGTGTGTTTACTCATACTATTTTCAAAACATTTAATTTATTTCGAGTTTTCAGTTGTAAGTTTTTACAAGTAAGTGCTAAGGTAGCTCTTTTTTATCTCACGAATTTATTTTTACCTCGCAACATTTTGTTCCAGATTTGAGAGATTTCAGACTTTCCTTATTATGATATAAAGTTCATAGGTAAAGTATTTGTTTTAATTTTATATGGTAGATAAAAGTTATTTTAAGAATGCATATTATTATCATCTATTTTTAGTTATGGTTAGGGAGTGTCTGTTAGCTTAATGTGTATCTTGTTTGTTTAATAAATACTATTGTTTATTTTTCGTGTAATTTTCAAATATATGATACATAAATATATTAAGTTAAAACTCGAGGTTTATATAATTAATTACTCCAACTTACTCAAGATTGTTTAATGAATGAATTTGATTTAAAATTGCGTAACATTTATAAAACATCATCAGTAATTTAATACGATTTCCTTATAGTGAATTCAGTTTATGACGAATTTACCATTACACATTACTGGTTAAGTCTTTAATAAACGCAGTTTCCTGCGATTTACTTATTCCCATCAGAAGTAACGACATTTTGTGATAAAAAAAAAAAGTTTTTTTTTTTTTCAGTGAAAATACAATTTATAATAAAATGTGAAAAATTACTGTAAAAATTTATATTTTACATAAGTATCGAAATCTAGCATTTATGTGAAAATTTGCTTTCCAAAATAAAAAGGTAAATCACTACAGTATACATATTATTTCATCATTAAATTGTAATAGATTCGTGTCTGAATTTGAGCGTAAGATTAATTTTATGAAGTCACCTGTTAATGTAGTTTTACATAAACTTTTGATAGATTAGTTTTTATTCTTGAAACAGTCAAGCAAATTTTTTTCCATTAATAAATTAGTTGAAAAAAAATTTACTTCAGAAATTTATATTAAATCAACACGTCTATTTGCTGGTAATAACATTTCTCTGATTAAAAATTATGATTCATAAAATTTTTATAAGTTTATTTTAATTTTGTAATATTTTTTAAACGAATCTCAATTTAGTTTAAAGCTTTTATATAATAATCATTTTGAACTGACGAAATATTACGATTGAAGTTTATATAATCAGGATATAAATTTGATTTCAAACATGTACAACGTAGGGTAAAAAATTTAATTAATAAGAAGATATTGTAAGTTTTCACTCATTTCATTATTCACAATTATTATTTGTTGATAGTTTATCCATTTTAATCAAGCTTACCATTACTCATTCTTAAGTTTTTATTATTGATGGTTGCCCCAGACGACCTTTTGCCTTGAGAATTTTAAAAAGTTGATAATACGTGATAGAGAGCTATTTTTCTCCACAGGTTACATAAAACTTCATTGAATTGAAACTTCATAACATTACTTTTATGATAATCTTATAAATTTTCAATCCCTACAACAGTCCAATCGTCATATTTCATGGATTAAAATTTTCAAAAAATAATGTGTGCAAAGCAACTCTTCGGATAGACTTCTTCAACTTCAGAGTCTTAAAAATATAGCAACGATAAATAGATGGGCTTTTTTGTTCCAGGCCTGTCAGCTTAACGAAATTCCAGTAGAATGTCAAAAAAGCAAATAGTCGTCATTGGATCTGGATTTTCTGGGTTATCTGCAGCAACGTACTTGGCAGATAAAACCCGAAATTGTTCGGTCACAGTCGTAGAAAAAAATGACACGCCTGGTGGTAGAGCTCGAAAATTCGAAGAAAATGGTTTTATGTTCGACATGGGACCCAGCTGGTACTGGATGCCAGACGTCTTTGAAAATTACTTCTCGGACTTTGGGAAAAAACCCAGCGACTTTTACAATCTGATACGTCTGGATCCCTCCTACCGTGTAATTTACAGCGAAGACAGTATTTTGGACATTCCAGCCGATTACGAAAAATTCAAGGAGATGCTGGAAACGATTGAATCAGGCTCGGGCGAAAAACTAGACGAGTTCATAGCGCTGGCCAAGTACTACTACGAAGTAGGCATGGGAGATTTGATTCGCAAACCGGGACTTTCTTTCATGGAGTTTGCCGACTACGAACTGATCAAGAACATGATACGCATGAACATTTTTCAAACCATGTCGAAGCACGTCAGAAAGTTTTTCAAAGACGAGAAAATCATCAGACTCATGGAGTTTCCGGTCCTCTTCCTGGGCGAAACGGCTGAAAACATACCGTCCATGTACAGTCTGATGAACTACACCGACATCGTCCTTGGTACTTGGTACCCTATGGGAGGTATGCACGAGATCATCAAGGCGATGGTCGATCTAGCCGAAGACAAGGGTGTCAAAATCCGCTACTCGTCGGAGGTCCAATCGATCGAAGTCGACGACTTCAAAGCCAAGAGCGTCAAACTAGTCACCGGGGAGAGGATAGAGGCTGACTTTGTGGTGGCCAGTGCGGACTACCACCACGTCGACACCGAACTGCTGGATTCCGGCTACAGCAACTACAACGAGGACTACTGGGGTACCAGAGCCATGGCACCGGCGTGTTTGTTGTTCTACCTCGGTGTGAGCAAAAGATTGAAAAACTTAAGGCACCACAACCTGTTTTTCGACGAACCGCTGGGTCCTCACGCGGACGCGATTTTCAACGTGCCGAGGTGGCCCGACAAGCCTCTGTTCTACGTCTGCGTCCCATCGATAACAGACAGCTCGGTCGCTCCAGAGGGAATGGAAAATCTGTTCCTCCTGGTTCCCTTGGCTGTGGGTTTGAAGGACACCGACCAAAAGCGCGAGGAATACTACGACATCGTCATGGACAGATTGGAAAAAATAACCCAGCAAGATATCCGATCTTTCGTGGTTTACAAGAAGTCGTACGCGCACAATGACTTCGTTTCCGACTACCACGCGTTCAAGGGCAACGCTTACGGGCTAGCCAACACTCTACTCCAGACGGCTATTTTCAAACCTAAAGTTAAGAGCGACAGGGTCGACAACTTGTACTACACCGGACAGCTGACCGCGCCGGGACCTGGAATACCGCCCTGTTTGATTTCGGGAGAAGTTGTTGCGAATGAGTTGATTAAAGACTATAAGTTGAATGTTGACAGTTCAGACACTGATCAATCAAAATCACACTAAACTTAAAAACTCGAATGCTATTCTTATTATAGACTGATTTAATCTTACAACAAGCTTGCGAGACCAAATAAAAAAAAAGACATTTTTATTCCAGGTTTTTAGGTGATAAAAGCATTAAGATAATTCCATTCGACGGTTGACTATTTATGAAGCCGAGAAAGATACACTTTCGCAATGGATGACGTAGAACTGTTCAACCGAACCGCGCTCTGCTGCAGCAAGATCATCACCCGGAATTACAGCACCAGTTTCTCGCTGGGCATAAGACTTCTGGATGGAAAGTACCACGAGCCTATTTACGGAATTTACGGTTTCGTCAGGTACGCCGACGAAATAGTCGACACGTTTTTGAAAAGCGACAGGAAGAAGTTCCTCGACAAGTTCAAGAGCGACACCTACGAGGCCATCGAGAACGGACTTTCGTTCAACCCGGTGCTGCACGCGTTTCAGCTGATAGTTAACAAGTACAAAATTGAGAACGAGCTGATCGAGGCCTTTCTACGCAGCATGGAGATGGACCTGCATTTCAGCAACTACGAAAGCTCCAAGTACGAGGAGTACATCTACGGGTCGGCTGAGGTCGTCGGGCTAATGTGTCTCAGGGTGTTTTGCGAGGGCGACGACGCCATGTACCTGAGACTCAAGGAACCGGCCAGAAAACTGGGCGCGGCCTTTCAGAAGGTCAATTTTCTGAGGGACATCAAGAGCGACTACGAGGAACGAGGGAGGGTCTACTTCCCCGGCGTGGAGTACAAGAACTTTGACGAGACTTCGAAAGCCGCCATAGAGGAGGACATTAAACTGGACTTTGATCAGGCGGCTTTGGGAATAAATCAGCTACCGGATGGAGCGAGATCGGGGGTCGAGATGGCGTACTTTTTGTACAGGAAACTGTTCGAGAAAATCAGGGAACTTCCGGCGGACGTGCTGCAGAAGAAACGAGTCAGGATGTCAAAGTTGGTCATGGTAACGTCGGAAAAGTTCTTCTACTTCTGGCTGAACGTCTTCATAATATCCGTGCCTTTCATGACCTCCTTCGAGAGCAGAATGTCCTACTGCTCCAAGTGGAAGTCACTGTTTCCGGCAATTTTAATAACCGCGACGTTCTTCATTCCCTGGGACATAAACTTCACTCGAAACAAAGTCTGGAGGTTCAACCCCAGGTACCTCATCGGTGTAAAAGCCTTTGGACTTCCCATCGAAGAGTGGATGTTCTTTTTCACGGTTCCGTACTCTTGTGTGTTCATTCACGAGTCAATGAAGTACTTCTTTCCGGAGGACATTTTTTACGCTACGGCCAAACCGGTATTCTCTTTGGTAATATTGATGGTTTTGATAATAGGCTTTTGCCACTTGGATAAACATTACACTCTTGTTAACACCTTCGTCGCCGTGGGCATGATACTGATGCATTATTCCATCTTTGGAGACAGAATTTTAGGGAAGTTTTTGCTTAGTCTGTTGGTACACTACATTCCTTTTTTAATCTGCAATAGTTTTCTCACGGGCGGTCTCTGGTTGGAGGAACCTGTTGTATTTTACAACGAAAAAAAAATTATGAACTTTAGAATTGGAACCATTCCGTTTGAAGATGCAATCTACTCGATGTCGTTGCTTTTGATGAATGTTACAATTTTTGAAAAATTCCAAGAATTTTTTGTTTGAAAGAAATTATTTTTATGATGCAGAATATTTTTATACTTAGAGAAATATTATTTATATCGAGTATTTAATTAGTAATCATTCATCATACTTAAAAAATGAAAAATGCTTGAAAGCCAGTTTTTGGTTAAAAAAAAAACATGATTTTTTTAAATAAAACTTATACAAGTATAAGTGGAAAAATTCTGGTTCAATAAAAAAATAATAATAATAAAAAATAACCTTTTTAGAACTAAATAATTTTTAAATTTTGTTACACATACATCATAGATTAATTGTAAGAAATGAATTGTGAAATCAACTTATATTTTTTTAGAATATTTTAAATAAATTATATGAATGAAAACTTATTATTTTTATTGAATTTTCCCCTCCTGAACGTAAGTGAGAATATGAAAAAAAAAAAGATTTGGTTCAGTAATAAAATCTATTTTGTAAAAGTCGGAAATAATTTGTTATTTTTTAACGATGCACTGATTAGCGATTATACTCACTTTTGTTAATATTAAAGTGAGTGATTGAAAACTATAAAATGTATAAGATCAATCACTCAGGATTTTAGAAGCATTTAAAATAATTCCAATAAAAAATAAAATTTAATTATGAAAAACTAAAAAAAATTATTTTTTCTATTACAGATTTAATAAAAATTTAAAGTAAAATAACAATAAATAAGTCACTAATCATAATATAAATTCGAATAGAAATTTTATTTAGTTTACATACTATTTCAAAAAAAGCTTATTCGTTCTAAAAATATCATACCTACCTCATCCCATCATAATAAAAAAAAAGTTTTAAAAAACTTGCACGCTTTTATACTACAATGAAAAAAAATCTCCCCTTTCCTGAACCCAAAACCCGGTCACCCGAGCCCGCAAGCTCTGCAAGCTTTTTTGAAGACACCCCATTCCAAGGCAGAAAAAAATTCAAAAAAAGCCGAGCGTCGGTAAGTAAAAAAGCTTCGATAAAATAAACAAAAACCGTAGCGTAGGGTGTCAGGGGTGCGGCTCCCTCGTTCCCACGCACACAGCCACGAATTCGCACTGGTAGCCTAGGAACCAGCGAGTGTCGAGTAATCGTTCTCCAAGCTCCCGGCTGAGGGCTGCAGCGAACATCGCGGCGGCAAGCAAGCCGAGCGCCCTGCCGCCGCGCCGCCCGCGGATCAATAAACGCCCTCAGTGTCCCCTCCTCGCTCCTTCGGCGAAGCTGTGCCGTACCGCCTGCGAAGCCGCTGCCGGGTGCGACCCCCAGGATTCCGGATAATAAGTCCAACTCCGAGGAACCTCGAATGAGTGAGTACCAAAACTACTTGAGCCTGTAGTTTTACTTCTCCTATCCTCGAGCTGACGCTGAGTTTAAGTTGCTACACCCTAGCTGTGCCAGCCGAAAGCTGCTTGAGTTCCGAGGAAGGGAAAAAGAATAAGTAGGCAGGTGCGGAAGGGAGAATAAATACCTACCCGCGGGGGCCGTGTTTGTCGAGCTTTTATGGATTTACGACTTAAGCGAACTGACAATTTTAGTCATTCTCTTTTTTTAGGCCAGACTTTTACGAGTTTTTGCGACAGTGTACTGTCGTGCGGGAATATTGAATTTTCAGTTAAAAATTTTTTTACGAAGCACGATTTTAATTGTTTATGCTGGACTGAGACAATTATAAAATCGTAAGAGGTTTTTTTTTTTACTTATGCTCGCGGTACAGTGTTGTTGATTAAATTTCTAGAAATTTGTAAAATATTTGATCAGTTTGACGCTATGACGAAAAAATACGACGGAGAAGTTTTAATTTGTGCTCGTCTAAGTTGTAATTTTACGCAATACTATGTTAAACATTCGAATTCATTTTTTAATTGATAAAAGTTTAACACCTTTTATTTGAAATATTGAATTTACTGACATTAAAATTTTTCGGGCTTGCAAGCTCAGTTCAAACCTTTTTAAAATACAGTTTCGATCAATCAAAATTCTTTTTTCATTAAATTAATTTATATCAATTTTAATTCTGCTCGAAGTAAAATAATTTTTTTTTTTCTACTTTTCAAAGGACAAATCATCTCGATCTGGCGCTCAGTGATTTATTAATAGACGAAAGTTCAAGATCAACCGATACGAATTGATTAAACATGACTTCCACTGTGCTCGTCAAACTTCCAGTCGTACCTTTTTCACAAGTAAGCCTTATCAGATTTTTCCTAAAATAAAAAAAGTTAGAAATCAAGTTTGACTAAAAAAATTTTTATTTTCAGCGAAAAAAACCACCTCCCGAAATCATCTCTCTACCAAACAGAAATGACGAGAACGACGAAGGTAGATTTCAAGGTCCCGACAAAGTGACACAATTGGAGCAAAACATGATTTTTCTTCAAGAACAGCATAAAATAACCCTGGCCGCTCTGCATCAAGAAGTGGAGATTCTTCGACAACGAAATAGAGGTCGTAGTCTACTTTTTTAACCAAAATTTTACAAAAAAATGTTGATGAAGAATTAACGTTTTAAATTTTTTTTATTATAGATTTACAATTTCAATTGGTCTTTTCGAAAGGATCAAACTCAACTTCGAGCAGTCCATCGTCTCCTGAAGAAAATGCGAATGGATTCGTGAAACCAAAGGTAATTTTACACTGATATGAAAAAATTAATTCTCTTGAATTGAACAATATAGCAATTCTTAATTATAGAAAACATCTTTGTAATAATTAAAATAAAAATCATTTAAACTTGCAGCAAGGAAGTCCGGCAAACATTAACGTGACACCTCTTCAAGTGGAATTGCTCGAAAAAGACTTGCAAGACCTGAAAATTTCTCTAAACGAGGCGAAAAAACGGAATATTTACCTATCGGAAGTGATAGAAAAACAAAAAAAGTAAGTTAAAAATACGAAACAAACTTTGAACACTTGATAACATTTGTTCATATAAATACTATTTAACATATATTAATTTGCAACTGAGAAAAACGACTATTTAAATTCAGCTATAATTTTTCCGAAAAACTAGTTTCGAATTTTTCAAAAACTTTGTTGAACATTTCAAATATCAAATAATTACTCTAGAAAAAGCATGATATAATTCTATTAAAAAAAAAATAATGCATGTATGATAATAAGTTACCTTCAATCTTAAAAAATCGCGTTGTTCACTTCGAGTGCTAACGCCAAATTACGTCTTCTGAGAAGGGATGGTCATTAGGCCAACCAGGTTTAAATACGGCTTGTATTGACGTCTTCAGGGCCGCCTGTTGTTTTACTTAATAATTTCCTTCTCATAAGACAGAAAAATATTTACTCCCTAGCCGTATTGTTGACTTTTGTACAAAAATCTCTCTCCTTTAATAGCTCGTCGAGCAAAGTAGTAAAACGCACCTGGACATCTTCTAACTATTCTCAAAAACTCATAAAAACAAATTGTTTCAGATCACTGGAACTCGTCGAAAAAACGAAAGAAAGGTCCAAGTCGTCGGACATGGGGGTCCAGGTCGACGGTATGCTCGAGTGCTCCCAGGTGGAGCTGCAAGCTCGTCTGGACGACGCGGAAGCTCTGGTCAAGCGGTTGCGCCTCGAGAGCGACGAGCAGCGCAAGGAGATCGCCAGCCTGAGGAGCAGGAGCGCCGGAAGCAGCAGTCGCGGGTCGGGTGGTGCGGCTCGCGGGTCCCAGAATCCCTCGGCTTACCACAGTCGGCAGACCGAGGCACAGCACCATCATCAGCCAGAGCAGGAGAACTACCACAAGTTCCCGCCACTCCAGACCCAGAGCTACTGGCACCACCGACCCTCCAGACCGAACCACAGGTGAGATTAAATTTTAAAACAATAATGCAAAAATCGTTATTTTTCGAAGTAGTAGCATCTAGACTACTTACGCACGGAGCTTTAATCTTAATTTCTTTGGTATTTAGCAAATTTTTTAGCTTTTAGTTTTTAAATACAGAATAAACTAAGATCAAATACTAGATGAACTATAGATAGCTACAAACAGTCGCTTAAGCTCTCGTGGTTTTGAAATAGTTTTTAATTTTAAATTTTATATTTTTTTTAGCCACTACGATCACAGCTCGCAATCAGATCAGTACCACCGAAACGGCAGGCATCACCAGGACAGGCAGGATCTCGAGACAGACGTTGACAACACGGTTCTGCCCCAGCTGCGAAACGGAAGCGTCAGGGTGGACAACAGTTCGAGCTACCCGCCGTTCTTCAGATCCCGGGGAGGCGGACACCACAGCGGGAGCTACTACAACAAGGACGATCGGGGTAACCGGAAGTACAGAGGTCAGAAGCCACAGAGGGATCGAGATTATCAGCCGAAGGACAACCAGCAACAGCAACACCGACAGCACAGAGACTTTACGGAGTCGGCTCGAGGTTCCACCAGAAATCTCCAGAGACAGTAATAATACAATAACAATAATAATAATAATAAATAATAATAATGTGTCATCAAAAAAATTCTTATACTATCAATCGCTTGCATGATAATATGTATATTTGTTAGATTCTCATTCATCTTTGAAGAAAATTATTAATATTCAAAACTATTATATTATAAATGAGGGTGACAATTCTCAAACTCAATTTTTGTTAGCAATAATCATGTGGATATGTTAATCGCATTTATAATTACAAATCTTTGATAACGCTGTAATGGCTACAATTTTGAAAAAAAAAATATGAATGATAATTATTCAAAAATATTTTGTCTGTATTGCATGCACGCACTGTTAGCGGTTCCATATATTGTGATAAACTATAAATTGCATTTATAGAGAAAAAAATGAAGCTTTGAACTTTTGCTGGCTTTTATATTGCATCATTCAATAAATTTTAGACAAAGTATAATAATTGATAGTTTGAAAAATTTATGAAAATTTACATCCCTAATATAACATTATTATTATTATTCATATATATGTGAGTGCAGCGATTCATTTTTAGCCAAAGGAAATGATATAAATTTATTTAACTAAGCTAGGAAAACTTTGTACATGTAACATTTAAGAATTTAATCAACTTGATAGTGACATGTTTTTATTGTAAGAGACTTTATTATACACTTACAAACTATAATATTAATGTCTCCTTGATCTAGTGTCACTGAATTATGAACATGCGATAAATGTACTGTTAATTATTCTATTATAGATGATATATATTATATATTTATAAATTTTTTAATTATAATTGCTCAAAGGTTTTATTGATATAATTATTTAATGGTTTTACTTGATATGATTAGTTTATATAACTAATGGTTGATGAAATCTTTTCATAATTTTTAATTTAAAGCTTGTTTAAAAAAAATTAGCATTAGAACATTAAAGTTACTTAAGATGTGATTAAAAAAATTCAATGTTAATTATTCTGTTTTTAAAAACTAAAAGTTTTTTTAAATAAAATTTTAATACGCTTACTATCATTTAAATTTTTAAATATATTGACAGTAATAAAAACTATTTATGAAAGTTAAAACTGAAAGCTACTTAACTTTTATGCTCTCATTATAATCTTTGATGATGGTATAATATATTAATCTGTTGTCTTGATAATCAACAGATACTTAACACAATTTTCTCTACAGGAGATTTGAGACTTGTATGTTTGAATGGGTGATATATTAAATAAATAAATTGAGTAATTGCACTAACTTGTTTTTCATTTAAATAAAATTACCATGTTTATTATAGATTATAAAATTTAAGCTTGACAGTTATATTTAAACTTGAGTTTACATAATAAACTTTTAGTTATAAAAATTAAATTAATTTTTAAACTAATTACATTTATCAATGTTAGATTCAACTTGATAAACTAAGTTATTCATTAATAAAATACATTAAACTTATCAATGTAACATTTAACTTGAAAAATTTAAAATATTACTCGTAAATGTAATACTTTGATCAATTGAGCAATGGCACAAACTTATTTTTTACTTATTAATAACCATGTTTGTTTATTGATTATAAAATTTAAGCTCGACAGACATATTTAAATTTATCAGTTAACATTATCTTTAAATAACAAAAATTAAATTAATTTCTTAACTATTTAAATTTGTTAATCTTACTTTTGACTCGATAAACTATTCATTAATGAAATACTTTGTTCAAGCAATTTTTTAATACTAAAATAAGCAGTTATTCAACCATCTACTATTATTAATCATCACAATCTTAAAAGGTCTCTAAAAAATTCCATAAAAAATCCATGAACAATATCATCAAAATCAATATAGTATGTTCCGTGGTCACGACTGTGCCTATCATGACTATAATTCGAACGGCGATATTTATTTGATCTGCAATCCTTACACATGCATCCGTAGTCACGATGCTGATAAGTTTTTTTCTCTTCTATTGGAACATAAATCGCAACTTCTCGGCACGTGACAGTCTCTTGCAACGGTCCTGGATACCAGTCCAAATCATTTAATGTTTTCTGCACATTAAATGTAGGTTTTGATGATTTCTTTTGATGTTGCTTTTTTTTGTTCTTTCTACGTTCACCAAAGTTACGACCCATTATTGCGTTTAAGCCCGCTGAGTTAGAGACCGAAGAGTGAATTTGTTCTTAGCTTTGATATTTTTTCCGACCGGGGTCCAAATCTGACAATAAAAATACAAAGAAATTAGAAATGATTTAATTTGGTTGAAAAAATTGTATATCTTTCAAATTAACGTATTCATAGAACGTCAATGAAAATCGTGTCTAAACAAGAATCAAACCGAAGTTTGGTATAAAATAAGAAACTTACTTGTTTTTAAGAATAAATTTTCTTCATTAAACGTAAATTTATTAAAACATTTGCTTTCAACAGTGATAAATTAAAATTTTTGACTATTGAAGAGTCAAACACGTGAAGTCACATCGGAAGTCCTTTGTCTTGAGACCTGTAAACAATAGTAACTTGAGATGTGGAGCCGGCCGGACAAACTAAACTTATGCGTATGCAATTTGTTTTGAAAACTCGAATTATATACTTACCCAGTGCTGCCAGCTGTACGAAAACAAATGAGCTTCATGATGTGGGTAGAGCTGAGAATCGCACGACTTTTGACTTGACTTTAAACTAATGGTATTTATTAAATTTTTTTAAATTAATCAATAATTTTGATTGATGAAATTAAATAAATAAATCATCAGTAAGACTATATATTTGAATTTATTCCATATGTGAAAATTACAATTTTACTCTTGATAATTTTTAAATGAAATGGAAAATTTTGTATCAAATTTGTGCATTGATAAATAAATAAATTATTTATATAAAAAAAATACAGATTTAGATAAGGTAAAAAATTAAAAAGAAATAAATAGACACTTGATTTTTATGAAGATTATAAATGTAAAATTGATTTTTTTATTTTATTTTTCAAGACAATTTAAAATGAAAACTTGATTTTGATTACATAGGTAGTTGTTTAGATAATTCATTTTTAACATAAAATAGCGTTTTACATTATTATTTTGAATTGAGGAAGTTTTCAAGACAAATTTGTCATTCATTTTTCTTTTGTTTTTACAAAAGTTATAAATTAATTTATACTCAATACATACAAACGCAAACTCACATAAAAAATATTTATTATTATTAGTATTTACATACAAAATGTACAGTTTAGTATTTCCTTCTTTTCACAATTTCGGGCTTCCAGTTTATTGGATGAGTCTCCTCAGAAGCACTATCATCTTCTTTGTAAACTTTGATTGTTTTATCAGCTTCAGTGGTGATCAACCGGGTCCCAGATCTATCAAATGTTATACTGAACACTCCAGCTTCTGAATCCATTGATCCTGGTTGAACTGGAGCTTGTAGTCGCTGGAAGTTGTATCCTGTTCTCCAGTCCCAAAAACACATTGTACCATTGTCAGCTCCAGAAACCAAAACACCATCTTCATTAGCACCCAAGCAATTAACAATGGCATTGTGGCCAGAAAGATTTTGTATGAACTTTCCGTCACTAGCCATCCATTGCTTGATATTATCTGGAGATGCAGATGCAAACATATTTAAAGTTGGGTGTAATGTAACTGCTCTAACACTTTTTTTGTGGTTTGTCAATGTTACCATTGATCTTCCACTTGCCAAGTCCCATAATCTGACTGTACAGTCATGACTGCCAGTTATAATTTGTGGATCATGAACTTGACAAATGACACTGGCAACAGTGTTTGTGTGTCCTGTCAGTGTGTGCACATTTGCTTTTGTTCGCATATCCCATACACGAGCTGTGCTGTCTCTACCAGCAGTAACCAACACATCAATAGTTGGATGTAATGCCATGGAGTAAACAGCAGATAAGTGACCATGATAGTGTCTTATGACTTTGTTGTACTCCAGATCCCAACATTTAACTTGCCTGTCTTCACCGCATGAAAATAAATAAGGATGTCGATCAGAAAATGCCAGCCCTCTTACACTACTGATGTGTCCAGTCAATGAGATTTTTAGTTTCCCAGAGGCCATGTCCCATATCTTGATGATCCGATCCGCAGAACCTGTAGCAAACCACTCATTTCCTGGTTCAACTGCACAACACCTGACCCATCCAAGATGACCACTTATCACTCTGTATAGTTTCCATGGTGGATGCCACTTTGGTTTTGCCATGGGAAGAGGTTTTTTTATTGTGTTTGCTGTAATAGTAGCTACTTTGTTCTCTGCTGGAACAGGTACCATGGCCATACTTTGGCTACTAATTGTCATGTCATTTTCATGAACTGCTTCGTGACTTGGCTCATTCCTTTTTCTTTTCTTGGCTTCATTTTCCAAGTTAACTTGATGCATCACAGAGGCGTAATTACTTTTTGCCTTTATAGACAATTTAAATTTTTCCAAATCTGGATCAACTGGAGGTAAAGTTCCTTGATGAGACAAAAATACATCGTGGGTACGTTTTAGAGAACGAAACACCAGTGTGTGAACGGAATGCCGTTGAACATCCATTTTTTACAAACAAATTGTTCAGTAATCAAAGTCTAAAACTAATAATAGTTTTCTGATCGTCTTTACGCTAAAACTAGACTCATGTTGAGGTTATTTATCTCACTCACGGGGTTGTATAGCTGTGTATACAGCTGCGCGTCTTTTGTGAAATGAAGCATTGTGGTCAACGGCATAGTATACTTTACTGTACGGCGCGGTGTACTATGCTACTGTCTCCAACGAGTAACGACCCATGCAGTACTTTAATGCAGAAATGTATTATATATACTTATAATTCATCTACTTGATAATGAATTATGAATAAAAGTAAATTATCATACTCTAGAAAAAATAGCCAAAAAAAGGAAGTTAAATATTATTTTATCCTTTAGACCACTAAAGTTACTTATATCTATTACTTAACACTACTGCTTTCTCGTCCTTCGGATGTTGTCCTGCTCGTTTGATGCTCGTTCGATCGGTTGCTGCTTCCTGCTGCGTTTGACGGTTGTCCTTGGTCTCGGTTTGCTCTCGGTTCGCTGTCCAGAGGCGCACAGGTGTGCGATCCAACGGTGCACGATTGCCGTGATGCCAACGATGGCGCAAGAGTGCTAAACGCAAACTCGCACAGTAAGAAAGTACTTTTGGATTAAGGTTCAAATCCGTACTTCCCTCCTTTTATTTTAATTTAAAAAAAGGGTCCAAAAAATAGTTGTAAAAAGGACTTGCACACGCTTTCACTCACTAACGGCTCTAAATCAATGAAGCTAGCTCTATATATTTCTCTTACGAGAAAAAAAAACTTCCTCTTTTTTTTTCTTTCTCTTTTTTTTTTTTTTTTTGAGAGAAAAAAAAATTAAAAAAAATTTAATTTGCGATTTTTAAATCAATTTGATCACCACACAAAGACCGCTGCCACCACTGTTGCGACCGAAAATCGGGGGTCTAGTAACTCCACGTAATTTACCTGGTCTAGTGGAAAACTTGTAGACGCGGCTGCAAGCACTAGGTGCTCCTGCACTGAACGTCGCGGTTAAGTTTGAATATTAATTGATGTCAGAAAACTAGGTAGCGTGTATGGTTATTAATTATATTGAGTAGTAAATATTGAGGTAATAAATATAACTTATCAGAGGAATGGGAAAGTTGTGTACAGGGTGATCAATTAACAAGATCGTCAATTAGGCTTATTAATTATGTAAAGATTTATTAGCCTTGTTCCTGACTAAGTTAAGAGCTATTACAAGAGTAAGTTGGCTAGTGAGCTTAACGAACGCGTGTCCGATCAAGTCGAAATCAAGAGACAGAATGCCCCGGGGCTCGGGGAGCCCCGTATTTATACCTCTCCGTGACAAAGACCCAGGCCATGGGTCATACTTAGTCATCACCACGTGCAATGAGCAATTATTGCGCAAACTGGTGCAATCCCCATACGTCACCCTTGATAAGAGCCCTACGAGAAATCTTCCGCGGATCCCGAGATCGAGTAACCCCGCTCGGGCGCCATCGAGCCCGTATAAACTCACCAGTCAACTTAACCCGTGTAACTTATACTAAACATAATTATTCTCCCAATCTCGGGAGTGATTAAATACCTATAATAGTCAGCAACGTGACTAAACCTGACTTATCATAACGGATAATGATGCATCTGTTTCAATCGAAATCTCGCGCGTTTAACACGAGAAATACCCAAGCCTTGACGTAATTTACATCCGCTTCATTTTCGGGCATCACACACCTAAGAATAATTTTGTCATTGAGAATTGTTTTAATTACCATGAAACTTTTTGAATGTCAACTTTTTAAATACAGTTTATTCTTCTTCTTCTTTCTTTTATTGGCACCAATATATATATACTGTACGGCCATCAACAGTCGATAAAATACAGTTTATTAGATTTAAGATTTTTGAAAAAACCCTCGGTAGCGCATGCGCTTCCTTTTACAAGTGTCACCAACCGTAGAAAATTAAAGTGCCAATTGCATCTCGCGGAGAGAGAGGAAATTTGCGTCTATTTTAGTGCAACGTTGAACGTAGAACATTGTTGAGGACAGTTGAGACTTGGGGATATGTCGATGGTGGACGCTTATAATGTTAACGTTAGGATGGAATTGTTTTTAAGTATGTATTAAAACAAATGTAAACTGTATTAAACTTGTAAATGTTTAATTTTCTGTTCGTGGACTAAAAGCTTTGTTTTCGATTTATTCTAGTCTTAATTCCATAGAAAAATCAGGTTAAGAGTACAAGTACAAGATCAAGTTTTGACTTAAATTTTATATTAAAAAAAACGCTTATTTCTTTTTGCATTCACTTTATTCTTAAATAAATAGAACACATGTTTACTTATAAATTTTTTAACATCCAATTTTGTGTTTATATAATACTAAGTTTTATTCAAATTTTATTGAATCATTTATAAATCATTAAAATGAGTAAATTAATGTTCAACATGAGTGCCAGCTATTTTTTTACAGCTTCAACTACTTATTTTTAAATTAAGTCAATATTAAATTATGTCTACAGCCATTATTTTTGCTCTGTATAAATAAATCAACATAAAACATCAAAGTTCATATATAATAATGTAATATTTATTTATTTCAGGAAAAACAAAGTAGTTTAATCAAAGCTGAATAATATTTTGTCTTTAGACAAATCCTTTTTCTCAATAAAAGTGCAATGTATTAAAGTTTTCAATCATGATGGGTGATCAGTTTCGCACCAAGGTGGAGCCTTACTCTCCAAAATCCTCTCCCAGAGGAGCTCGTTCTCCTGTTGTATCAAGACAAGATTCAACGGGTACTTTGAAAACAACGATTTCACTTGGGAAAAATCCATCTATAGTTCATAGTGGACCATTTTATTTGATGAAAGAACCACCAGGTATGTAAAATTTAATTCATGAATAAAAAAATAATTGAAGTGTTAATACAAGATTTCAAATTTAAAATTTTAATTTTAAATATACTTTAAAATATATAGTTTTAACACAATGATTAAATATGTGAATAATTTAGCTAAAAATTTTTCATTCATCTGTTCTTCTAGGAGAAAGTGAGTTAACGGGAGCCACAAATTTAATGGCCTATTACAATTTAGATCATTCATATAATAAATACAGTGGAAAAAAACTCAAAGAATCATTATCATCATTTTTACCTCATTTGCCTGGTAACATAGACACACCAGGAGATCAAGACAACAGGTAATTTTTAAAAATATTAGCTTGTTTAATGCATAAATTGCAGTTAGTTCTTAAATGAATCAATTTTTTTTATTTTCAGTTCTTTGAGGTCTATAATTGATAAACCACCAATTGGTGGAAAAGAAATTCAACCATTAACAAGTGTACAGTTATCTGGTTTTAGGTTACATCCAGGCCCAGTATGTATTTTTTCAAAACTGAATTGATTGATTATAAATGTATTTATTTAAATAATTTTTATAAATATTTTAATTTTTTAGCTACCTGAGCAGTACAGATATGTAAATCAAGCTCCACAGAAGAAGCATAAAAACAAGCACAAGAGACATAAACAAAAACCTGGTGAAGTTCCCAGTGGGCAGGAAACAGCTGTAACAGATAATAGTGGAGCGGATACTCATGAAAAGAAACACAAAAAGCAGAAACGACATGATGAAGAGAAAGAAGCAAGGAAAAAGCGTAAAAAAGAAAAGAAACGAAAAAAACAAAAACACAGTCCTGAACATTCTGGTGGTATGACACCTTCTCAACACTCCAGTTGATCTTTAAGTGACTATTTAATTTCAAGTGTTTTTTGTGAAGAGTCATCTTTATCAAATCTGACATTTGAATAGTTTGAATGTATATTAATATTTGTGTAACTATAAATATTTAATTGTATTTTTAGTCAAATTTTAAAATTGTACTTTTGTTAAACTTTTTTTTACTAAGAATTAGATTTGATAAAATTTGAATTACATTTAAAAGTTCGATTTTTAAAATCAAACGTTGCTAATATTTTGTTTATAAAAATTTAAAACAGAAAGTAACACCTGAATTTTTTGTTTAAATTAAACAAAAATCTTTTAATTTTTTATTAACAAATATATTGTATATGTAACCAAATTTCATTCAATGGTAAAATGAAACTGCTGTAAATAAATATTTCAATCACTAAGGATAGTTGAAAAATAATTTTTTTTTGTAAGATTTTGTTACTCAATCACGTGATTTAAATCGATATTATTTAAATTCACTCGTTTATAAAATCTAACAAGACTTAAATTAAACTGTAAATTAAATTGATAAGCTTAATAAAATAATATTAATAAAAAGTAAATTTATGATGAATATAACCACCGATTATTAATTGACATTCAACATTAAATAAATAATAGGTAATATTTGTAGGGATTGTAATCAAGGATGCAAATTTTTTTTTCAATAAAAAAAATTATTTAATTCTTAACATTAAAGACTGTTTTTATTAAAACCTAATTTCACTCGAGTCTAAAATATAACAAACTGTTGTTTCATTGGAGTCAATTTACATTGAAGTGTGACAGTCATATGTGAAAAATATTTTCAACATATTTTTCTTAGAAATTATTTTTTTTACAAATTGATAAATACGATTATTAAATCTTTGACATTGGAAATGTGTAATTTAAATCTAAATTAAGTTATTCTCTTACATAAACTTTAGTGTAGTAAAAAATGAGAATTCAGGTGATACATCAATGGTATTACATATCTAAAATTCCGAAAAATATACATGCTCGCGGTTTGTATACAAATCATCGTTGGACATGATAATTTCATTCTAATACGGCCGGCTACGATCACGATCTCTGTCTCCACGTCTGAAAAAATAAATGAAAAAACAATTTATTAATTTAAAATATTTTTTAATTTACAACATCAATAATCAGGGAAGGCAAACGGCTTTTGACGCTCAAATATTAAATTAAGTTTGAGCAGTTCTTACGGTTTGATCATGATTCATTATATGTTCTTATTTAATAATTTTTTAGAATTTTATTATAAGTTTATTCTGATTTTGAAAACTACTTCTTAATTAGTAGAAAAATTTTCTAAGCTTACCATTATTTACTATTATTTATTGTATATATCAAGTTATCAGATAAACTTTGAGAATATATTTTAATACTACATTTTACCTCTAAGAAACAATGTTAGTCCGAAAACGTTTAAACAAAAAAATGAACAATCTTATCTTAAAAAAAAAAATTCGAGTAATAAAATCAGTTTGCCAATCCTGAATGAAAAAAAATAGAAAACTTACCCGCCGCCTCCTCGCATGGGACCACCACGTCCACCACCGCCGCCGCCACGGCCGCCTCCTCTGTCGCCTCCGCGGAAACCACCGCCTCGGCCACCTCCGCCGCCTCTTCTGTCACCACCGCCGCCGCCGCCGCCTCTTCGGTCGCCTCCTCCACCTCCGAATCGTCCGCCACCGCCGCCGCGGCCACCACCACCTCCTCGGCCACCGCCGCCACCTCTATCGTCACGGCGGCTACCACCTCTATCGCTACCGCCGCCTCCTCCCATGCCTTCTGGCTTCGAACTTTTGCAAAGATTACACTCATTACGCCAGGCAAAGTTATTGTTACCGCAGCTTGGGTTGGGACACCTTCGCAGGTTGAAAAAAACACGTTAATTGATTTGATAAAAGAGTTTAGTAAACTGAGTTTTTTTTTTTTTTTTTTTTTTTTTTAATTTCGATCACCGTCAAGGTTAATGCTGAGATTTTAGGAAATACATTGGAAAAATAAATATATTTAAAATTATTAAAAAAAAAATAATAATAAAATAAATAAATAAATAAACAAATAAAATTATTAAGGTTAGTACATAGTACTAGCTTCTAAAATCATCTCTGATATCGGAGGAAGCAAATAAAAAAAAATACAAAAAAAGAAGTATTTTTTCTATCAATTTTCATCTTGATTTACCTCCAGTCGCCACCGCGCGAGTTTCCACCACCAGGGCCTCCACGATCTCCACCACTGTCGCGTCTACCTCTGGGTCCTCCGTCTCTGTCGCCGCGGTCGCGGTCCCGGCCACCGCCTCCAAAGCCACCACCGCCTCCACGGCCACCACCACCTCCTCCTCGGCCACCGCCGCCTCCTCCGCGACCACCACCACCACCACCACCGCCGCCGCCGCCTCCTCCTCCGCGGCCCTGCCAGCTGCTCTTGTGCTGGGCGATCTGAACCTTGATGGTGCTTCCCTTGAACTCTTTGCCGTCAAACCAGGTGATGGCCGAGCGAGCGGCGTCCTGGTCGTCATAGGTCACGGTAGCCTCACCCTTGTTCTTTCCCGTCGCCTTATCTTTGTACATCCAAATCTTGGGCTTGCCGGTGCGCTTGTCATTCTGTAAGTATTGGAAAATTAGCTTGTGATGAAAATTAAGAAAGACAGAGTTCGAATCAACTCTTAAAAAAAAAAAACTAGTCTGATTTTTTTTCGGGGTAAATTTTTCAGCAAGTATATATAAATCAGCATTTTTTGTTAGCAAGTATGAATACAATACGACGAATAGAAGCAATCAATAATACGATTTCACACTATTTTTTTTATCACTTTATTGAAAGGTAAAAAAGTTTCAATAATTATAGCCGTTTAAAATTCTGTAAAAAAAAAAAAAAAAAAATAAAACAAAACTTAGGAAGATAATATAAAATATATTCATAATTTCATATATGAAACGGATTTAGACTTTTTATTCGTGTTCCAATTGATCAACGGGAATCGAGATAAAGCGCACTTTTTAAATTTAATTTTGTAATTCTTTATGCTTAACTGAAAGCACTAAATTATAGCAAAAATAAATTTCCAGGATTGTAAAATAATTTTTTTTTAAGAAAAACGAAATTCCTTGATGTTTCCAGGACTTTTAGGTTGAGTACCAATAAAAAGGGAGCATAGAAAATTTTTCAACAAACCTTTATGAGGCCAATGGCTCCAAAGTGTTCGCAGATTTCTTCCTCTGTAATCTCGGTATCCATTCCTGATACGAAAATCGTGTCTTCTTGAACAACCATTCCATCATTGCTGCGTTCCCCATAGCCTCCTGAAATTTCATGATTGATATGAGAATTATTTAATTTTTAGACCATGACAAATTTGAGTCCTACAACTACCTATTTCTTAAAGAAAAAAAAAAATTCTAATTTTAAACAGCTCAACTCGTGTTTATTTTTAATTCTGAATAGCTTAGTAACAGCAGTGAATGTTCTTTGAATAAATTGAGTTTATCAACTAGACTTTACTGCAGAGAAGCTCTGTTCTTATGCTTTTTTTTTTTTTAAATTATTAATGGTAACTCTTAGATTAATTCTCATTATTATTATTACTAGAAAGTTTTCATTCATTTTTAACCACATATGCAATTAATTGGGCGTAGTTAATGATGTATCACTAAATTCTTAGTGATTATGCAATTTCTTGCTTTTTATAATACCCCTAAGAGAAAAACAATTTTACTAAAAAAATTTAAATTTATTACTTATAATAAAATTTTGAAACAAACCAGACTGGTTTTTGCAATAAGAATCTAACTAAATTAGCAATTTTTATACTTTGACATTTATTTTTTTAAAACCAAATTTTTTTTTCCGCAATATCCTTGATATGTTGTATGGTAATTAGAACCCTTTGAGACCCCATTCTCATTGATAAGAGAAAGTATTAATGTGTCTACCATTTTTTATTCATTTTCTTGTAATTAATTACTATAAGCAGCTTCACATACAAAAGGGCTGCAGAACTTTTCTGCTTTTTCAAAAACTTTGTTGAATACACGCAAGTACCATTTTTATTTATTAACTTATATTTTCCACCAGATGCCTTTTAACACACACATATAACCAAAAAATTTTTTTTTTTTTCAGTTGGGATAATACTACTTCTTATATTGACTAGATAAAACTTTTTGTTGAATTTTGCCTAAACTGATCATATTAATTGAACTATGAAATTTGAAGCATATCATGTATTTATTGTACTTGTAAGTCTTTAGTATTATAAATATTCAAAAGTTTCAGAGCATTTTTTAACTTATAATAATCTCATTGGTTACAAACCAATATATCTATAGATTACTGATTTGAGCAATTTCTAGAAATATTGGCAAACATTTTTTTATTAACTGATGTGCGCTTCAACAATTTTTTGAAACACCAAATCAGATATTCAGTCGTAATATTAATTATAAATTTTCTAAAGTTTTAGTGTTTTCTATAACTTATAATGACCTCATTGGTTACAAACCAATCTATTTGTAAATTGTTGATTTGAATAATTTCTAGAAATATTGGCAAACAAACATTTTTTTTATTAACTGATGTGTGCATTCACAATTTTTTGAAACACCAAATCAGATAATAATTTGCATTGTACCTCTAGCTATAAATCAATACTTATTTTGAGTATTTTGAAAAAATTAAATGCAATTAAATAAGGTTTTTTGTTTTTGATTTTTTAAATTTTCTATAAATATACTGTTTAGAATTTAAGTTTAAAAATGTTAAAAGTAAAGAATATTATAGTAAATAATCATTACTATCATGAATATGCTTTAAAAATTAGTCAACTTTCTATGTAAGTCTTATATATTTTTTCAAAAATTACATTTACATTAATGCACAGTTTTGTTCAACAAGAAAAAGCAATTGGTGATTAAAATATAATTGTTTAGTCAGCACCAAAAATTAATTATTAAGGGTAACCTTCAGAAGGGGTCAACAATCACGCGCATTATTTGTAATTTGTAGTTACTTTCTTTGACAGCCCTTTCATATAATAATAGCGACCCGTCCTCTCGTTTAATAAGTCATAAAAAATTAGAGTGAATGCAATAATAGCACCAGACTTGTACAGACAATCTGGTGCATTTACCTTTGTTATAACCACCACGGCCACCGCCACTGCTAAAACACAAAAGCAGATATACCAATGAGTCGAAACATGGACAGAGATCATTTCAATTGATGTGTGGCTACTCAATACATGTTGCTTCACCACCGCTTATTCTTCTTCTTGGACGTACCTACTGTCTAAAGTCTTTAATACCATATATAATAACATAGTTCAGTTCTCATTTTATTCAAAAATTTTTGTTTGTCTCGTTACAGTCCTTTAGTCTCAATCATGCGAAATAATAATAATAAAACAAAAATTACTTCACACAAAACTCAAATGAAAACAATATCATGGAATAATAATACAGTATTTCAGTATTTGCTCCCATTTCCTCAATAGTTTACCATAATTGGTTTGGTTTTATTTTAGACAATTATTTAGATTTTGAATTTAATATTCTGGTAAAAACTTTAAAGTGGCAAAAAGTAATTTTAATTTTTTAAATTTGTTTTAATTGGGACCAATACAGTAAAAATTCTTCAAAAATTGACCATTAAAAATAAATTGAAATATAAGTATTGGGACTGATTTAAAATTTTAAACTTTTAATAAAAAGTAAAAAAATAACCATTCTGTAAAGGTGATGGGGCATGCAAATATTTAAACCAATATTTTTCTCAAAATGGAACAAAATACTCAGTGTTGTTATGCAAAGACACATCAATATTTTTTGTCAAATTGTCATATACAACCTGTACCTTATTAAACTTGTACATATCTCTGTACATGTGTGTTAAACCTGTAGACACACCTTAAAATATAAAAGCCTCATGAGGCCATTAAACCATTGCATAGTAAGCAAAATTTGTTATTGTTATCGATATTTTTATAGATTCAAAACCTTGTCTCAAATTAATTTACCTTTTCTTTTTTTTTTTTTTAAGTTTGGAAAAGTCCTACTTCATTCACTTGGGTAGATACAATCATAATCCATTGCATAGAAGCAGAATTTATAGAACTTTTGTTGTATTGCCAATTTTTTTTTTAATTATCTTTGCCTAACTCAAATTAAAATGTTTGAAACTTACTTGTAGCCGCCGCCACCACCACCGCCCGACCGATCGCCGTAGCTTCTTCGGTCGTCTCCACCGCCATATCCGCGGCCACCACCTCCACCTCCTCCTAAAAATTATCATAATGTTAAATGAATACTTCAAGAATATATATATATTTTTTTCATCATTGTATTGATCAAAAATTTCCGTACCACTATTGTATCCTCCGGAATTTCTGTTGTATCCACCGCCTCCTCCGCCACCACCTCCTCCAGAACCACCTCCATAGCCACCACTGCTATAGTTGCCGCCACTGCCATTGTTGGCATTGCCACTGCCATAACTAGACTGATTGTAGTTTTGACCTTGACTTTGGCTGTAATCTTGGCTGCTTTGATCACCACCTTCTTGATAACTTTGGTAGCTTTGATAGTTTGGTGGTGGTTGACTGTACTGGTTGTATCCAGTACTATTACCCCCAGCACTAGGTGGAGGGTACGATGTGTCTGGTGCACCAGTCGCTGGAGGTGGCTGGCTGTATTGGTTGTAGCTTTGCTGCTGGTAACTTGCGTACTCTGTATTGGAGAAAAATAAAAAAATTGTGAAATTTAAAGCAGGAATTTTATTGAAATTAAATAATAGATTTTTTTATTGATAAGTGACATTTGAAGTTAAAGTCATGAATAATTATCATGGTATTTTTTTGAAAGTTACAATTGATGTCCTGATAAAAATACCATATATATTGGCAAAATAAAATGAGATAAAAAAATATTGAAATAAATTAATTGAGAGGAAAAAATTTGTTAATTAACAATTTAGTAAACTTTTATCATCTTCATAAAAAAAGTGTACTAATAGATAGCATTTACATATATTAATCATTTAAAAGTAGGACGAGCCTACTTTTAAGTCAGCCTTGAAAACAAAAAACAAAATAATAAGTAGAACGAGATCGTCCAGTTAATAAAAATCAATAAACGAGTCCCCCCTTTCCTCGCTACAAAAAAATAAGATAAAAATTTACAACGTAAAAACCCAACATTCTGCCACGGAAGGGTAAAAGAAAGTAAGCTAGCCAGCGGCCTTACGGGCCCATGAGTCTTATTAATGTAAACATAATAACCATGTCTTCGAATTATCGATCCGGCGGGTCGGACTTTTGGCGTCATAGCGGCGTCTCGTGGCATGGCCGACGCGGCTCGAGCCGCCCAAGCCATTTCCTTTAAACGTAAAAAATCAAAACCCCAACAAACTTGAATTAAAAGTACTCACGGTTGTCCGTCATCTTGGCGGCTTTCTTCTCGAAGAAGTCGTTCCAAGGTATTAAAAATACAAAACAGTGCGGTTTGACGCACTGTTTTACGAAAAACGTGCAGACTAGGCTGCGACACCCGGGCAAGAAGGAAATAAAAAAGCTGCTGCCGTTGCCGGTCTGCTCCTGCTTGCTGCTACGCCGATACACAAGTGCGTTGCGTCCTTTTCTGATGGGGGTGTACCCTAATGTGTCCGTCTCTCTTTCTCCATCTGACGATCGGCGCCTGGGGGCCGGATGTGACGACGGGAACGGGAAGCTTGGTGGCGCCACCTGCCCGGCGCGCGAGAGCACCCGATTGGCGGATTTCTGCCGCGAACCCTTTAACGCTTCGTGGATGAAGGATTTTTGAAAATAAAAAGTAGTTTTCACGTTTACAATATTTTTTATAAAATTTTAATGAATTTAATTCTTGGAGTTTTGATGAGTGATCAAAACCAGCGATTGTGGAACAAAAAAGTATGAAACAATCGAAGTACGACTCAGTCCTGACCACAAGCAGATTCGATCCTGAAACCACGAAACCGTATCCTTTTTCGTACTTTTACTTGGATTGACAATATTTATAAATTTTATTTCCATGATGACATACAAATCCAACCTACCAGATATAATTCGTATTCAATTTTTAAACTACTTACTGGCAACAATTAATCTGATAAAAAAAAAATTCAACTTTTACTTTGGCAATGCTTATAGATTTTGTTTCCAAGATTACCCAATTTACCCAATTACAAATCCAATCTACCAAATAAAGTTTTTCAATTAATGTGAGCAAACTATTTTGAAAAATTATTAAAAAATGTAAAAATTAATTCTTTGACAATCACTGAGTGGTAAAAAAAAAAAAAAATCCAAAAAGAAAAGAAAAAAAAAAAAAAAAACAAAACAAAGAGAAAAAAACAAACAATGGGTCATTCAGTGATCGTGAGCGTTTGTTTATAATCATATCGCTGCAGTGCAGTGTACGGCAGTCAGGTAAAAAAACACGCGCGCGGGCTTGTTTACACTGCACGCAGGCTGGGCAGGCGTAGCAGTAGACGCGTCGGGCTGCCGCGTCACTGTGTTGACAATAAAAAGCGGCAGCGCGCGTGCGTTTGCAGGCCTGCAGGCACCCTAGGTATAGCTGCAGCCAAGCAGGCAGGCAGTTCCACCTCGCACGGACCGACGCTTTCGCGAAGCCCCTCAGGTGCATCGTGGATCGAGGTGCGAGTGAGTTTTATCGGTCGTATCATTACGGGAATAGTTAGCTGCAGGTGAAGCTGCTCCACGTAGCCAGGATCCCGACGAGAAACTAAAGCTAGCTGCTGACCGTTGGCGCAGACCAGCTGACTCCCCTCAGTTTGTGTATACACCTTTTGTGTTTTGACGCTGCTGTTGCTACCTGGCTGTGAAAATGAGGTAAATACTGTGGTGTGCTTATATTTTTCTTTGTTCTGTACCTTTTTTTTTTCAAGGTAGTTTTTTAAAATTGTGGATGAAATTGCTTAAAAAAAAGATTTTGCAAATTCGTGGCTTTGAGCAAAAACACGTGAGCGGGCTTCGGAGAAAGGACGATGTCGAGCATGAGCACAGCTTTGCCATTGTTTTCTGGCACCTGCTCAGTCGCAGCGTTGGACGCAGGGATGCTTAATTTAAAGGGCTGAACGGTTTTTTTTCTCTTTTTTTCTTATTTTTTGACCGACATTTCGAATCGGAGGAGACAGACGACGCGCGTGTTGGGTATAACGTTTTGATGAATAAGTAGATCGGAGCTAATTCGACACTTGCATCCTATCTCTCGACAGATAAGTTCGTTTTTGTTTCGACTTTGTTTTATCGGAGAAAATAATGCTCTTGGGACGAGTACAGGGGGAGGAGAGAGATTTGCTTTGAAACGTTACACATTGTTCACGATTATTGATTTTTTTAGCTTCTCTGCTTCTGTTTTATTGATTTTTATTCTCTTGGTTGAGAAAAAGTTTATGGCTATTTGGATTCTATTTATAAAGTTACTGTTGAATGTTATTAAATCACTCTTATTGATTTCAGTGGAAGACCACAAATGACTACAATGAATGGCAAGAGGCCAGCACCAATGCCCCCGAGACACTACCAGAACAATGACAAAAATGATAAAAATAATTCCCAGCATCATGATTTGATTAGATTTATTCACGAATGTAAGTCTTTTGATCTGTAGAGTCAATAACTTATCTATATATAATCCATTAATTAAAATTGAAAAAATTTTTAGCTTGGAATTCAGTGACTAAGGAAATAGAATATTATCATAATCAGCAACATGGTAATTCATCAAATTACAGAAATGCTTCATTAGTTACATATTATCAAGAAAATGAACCAAATCCACTGCTCAAAGGTAAGACATAAAATTATTTTTTGTCGTCATTTAAGTTGTTTCACCTTCAAAGTATGAAGCAGGATTAATGTTAAAATTTGTTTTTCAGATTTTGAACCATTCGACCTAGAAGCATATTGTAATCAAAGAGAAGTACAAAACACTGCAAGGAATACAAACTCGTAGTCCTCAGTTTTAATGATTAATGATTGTGTTTTTAATGCAATCTTAAATTTTAAACTAGTTTTAAGTTGTGAAAGGAGGATAAATTATTTTAATTGTGCGGCAAACATGAATTTTTTGTTGGTGAATTTTTGTTTGTTTGTCAAGATTTATATCTTTTTAATTACTCATCAAATTCAGAAGTGAAAAAGAAAAAAATTAAGTGTTTAAAAGAATGAATATGTTGAAACATTCCACTCATCATGAAAAGGCATTTAGGAGACTAGAATTTCTTTTTTCACAGAATTTGAAAATTTTTTAACTGTACCTGTCCCATTCATTTTTGAATTGGTTTTGCGATTTTTCGTACAAGAGATGATAACTTATTTATTTTAGAGCAACAGAAGTGTAGAGAAGTGTAATTTTTTACTAAGATTTTAGGAAATTGTAAAATTTATATAATGTACTGTATAAATAATGATTATATAGCTTCAATGAAGATCTTGTGCATATTTATAAAATGAAAGCACATTTTAAGTTTATAAAAAAAATTATCATTTTACGTTATTTTTTCAGAATTAAAGCTAGATCTGTACTATTTTAAAACTGTCTTTTTTTCTATTCACCCTAGTGCATATCAATTTTTTATTATTTATGAATTTCTTTAAGTGAATAAATTAAACGCAAAATATTTTTGTTGAAAATTGTAAAGAATCATCGATTTTTTAAAACCTTGCATTCATAATTCTGTTATGAATCCATTGAAATTCAGCTATTCAAGTAATTTACATTCAACACAAAACTTGCTGATATTCAAAGCTCCACGTTATACTCAAAAAACTTCCCATCTAAGTTTTACAAATGAATTTCGAGACAAATATTTTATAAGTTTAATTGCGCTTTTCAAAAGATGTCATTGACTTAATTTCAAGAATTTAAAAGATAATATTTGAGGTATACTTATTAAGATAAAACTCATTAATTAAATAAATATTTATTAAAACAATATGATAATGAAAAGGGTACCTGTAAAATGAAGATAAGAAATAAACCCCAAATTTCCTGCAATTAAATGAAAAATGGAAGGTGTCTAAATTATTTTTCTTTGATAATGCAGAAATCTCGAGTGACTCGCGCTTATCGATAGAGCAACATCGATTTTTGCAATGTTATTAAAAGTTACTTGTGTCAAACATGGTTTCCCAAGTCCTCAGATTGGACTAAACTGATCAAATGTAAAATCTCTATATGCATGGTTTTTAATTCATTCGGTAATTACTTTGGTGCGCTTCCTGGCTAAAAAAAGTTCAGACTTATCAAAGTTAACGTCTTACGGGTATTTTTGAATAATAAAGTTCTGACTAATTATATTGCACTATAATTATTTTATAATAAATAAAAAATAATTTCAATAACTGCATGTCAATCTTTTTTTTTTATTTTGAATTTTAGAAGGCATGTGTAAAATTTATGACAAAGAGCTTTTAGCTTTTTTTAAAGTAAACTTTGACATGTCAAGCCAGAATAATATCAAACATCCATCTCATTTTTGCTGCGAAACGTCCTAAAAAATAGAGACTTCTCTTTTTCATCGTTAGTCATGTCAATTTTTCTTTCCGACATCTGATTAATTATCCTTATCGTATGGTGGAATACACTCGAAAAATTAACAGTTTTGAAAAAAAAATTTCTTACACTAATGAAAAAAGTTGTGTCTTACCGGGCACAACTAAAAAAAAAAAAAAAGTAATAAACAATAATTTCATCTTAAAACAGTGTTTGTTTTTAAGAGTCTTATAAATGTTGAAGTAAATAATGAAACTTTTAAAAACGAACGATCATGAAAAGTTTTTATCACAACACTTTGACTCTAATCCAGGGAGCTTTGAAAGCTTTCTTTCGAATCCTCCAGGAGAAATATACGACGTGCGGATTTATACAGTGCATTGTGCATCACGAGAAAGATATGAAGCTCGTGTAGCTGTAATTACAAATTTATTAAAATTAAACTCCCGAGTTTTTTGATTGATAAAAATCGTTTTTTAACGAAGTTTTTTTTATTAAAAAACATGTTATTGTTGCTTGGATTTTTTAACGTTAGGATAAAAATGTACAAAAAAAGTGGTATCATTTGTTTATTTCTTGGGAAGAGCGAAAATAGTTTCTGGCTGGTTTCATTATAAATGATGAGACATTTTTTTGTCTGGAACTGACTATAGTTTACAATTAAAAAGAGAAAAAACAACATGCGTGTGATAAAAAAATTTATCCTAAAAAAGATGTTTTTTTAAAGATTAAGAAAATTATTCACTCATAAATTATTCTCGTAATATTTATGTATCTCCGTTTATAAAGAGATCAAATTTTATTAAAAAATCTCATCCACCAAATGAAAAAAATAAAATTTTTACAATTATTTATTTACTAAGATTGGTACAATAAACTAATATAACAAAAAAATCATTGTTATAAGTTTATGCAAAAAAAATAAAATAAATCTGGGCATGACGGTATTATAAAAAGTACAATCTACATAAATATCAAAGTAAAATACGTATATAATCAAAGGAAAAATTTACCAAATATTTTTAATTTTATATATTTTTTCATGTAAATTTTCCAGATTCCATACATACTTGATGCAATCATTACACTCCATCGTTACCGAGTGAAAAAGTTTAACGGCTTTGTTTACGACAGTTACCTCTTTTTGTCAATTAAACCTTCTCGGAACGATCCCGGTCTTGCAGGAAGGGATTTGGGCGTGTTATTCTCGAACGCAGCAACAAAAGGACTCTCCGCAGGATCCTCGCGCGCGACTCGTCGCGAGTGCGCGGTACGGACGTGGGGGGCGCGGTCACGGGGAGCATCACCCTCCAGCCTCCTCGGTCCTTAGTGTTTCGGTGCGCGCCGCGACCGACGGATCTCATTCCGGATCCTGTCTTCTCCTCTTCTCGTGTTGTGCCTTTTTTTTTTTTCCTTTTTCCGTTCGCCTCGGTTCGTCGCCCGGCTGTGATGTCTTCGGTAGGTGAGTGCAAGCATCGAGCTTTATTTGAGGAATCTCAGGGGGTGCAGTTGGAGCTTTTTTTACGGTTTTAATTGGGATTTTTTGAAGAAGTGCGGAAACCTCTTGTGGGTAGTTTGTGTTTGATCAAGACTTTTACGGTGGGAATATAGTAGTTAATCAATGTGACATATTACTGAATTTCAGAAATTTTGGAGCTTTTTTTAGAGTAGCTGCAGTGGGAGGAAGAAAACTTTCCAAGTTGATTTTCGGGGAAAAAAATTTTGTCGACAGGTAAATAAATGTGCTATCAAACAGAATCTCTGGACTTGTAACATTTTCTGGGAGCTTTTTAGATGAGATTTTTCAGAATAATCGAGCAAGAGTAAAAAAAGTCGGTGGTTTATTTTAGTTGAAAAAACTTTGTTTAATGAAAAATTGTAAATAAATGTCTCATCCAGCTTAAAGGTCTCGAGAGCTTTTTCAAAGTCGTTCTTAAAGTAATATTTTTCAGAATTTTTATTTTTACGAAGAAATGAAAAGCTCCGTGGCTTGGAAAATAATGAGTAATGTAAATAAACGGTTGAGCTTGAATTGTTCTACACACTCGTGTTTGGATTTGAACAAAAGAATATTCAGTTACATCGATACTTCGCAATAATCCGAGAGTTTGTGAAAATTCGCACTTTACCGTTGTTTATTTTTCTGGCGGCTCGTATTTCACCCCCCGCAACTTTTGGTCGGATAAATAACCGTTTTGATATACTTTTCAATGCACTCGGCTTAATGAAGAAAAAAACAATGCACCTTCCTTCTTTTTTTTTGTAAATGGCTGGATAATCCGTTTACACAGCTTGTTAACCGAGGCTCTCGGGTTTTTATCCACCCCCCCTGCCGCCGGCTAAGCTCGTTAGGTAAAGCACGCGTGTGACTCCGCGAGAATAAAGAAAGAATTATTGGAAAAAAATTTTTATGAAATAGCGGTGCGTAGCCGAAAGTGGTAAACACAATTTTACGCCTCATTGATATTCCGGCTGCAACGTGTCGCGACTTTGGTCCGCAAAAAAGAAGAAAAAAAATCGCAGGCCATCGCAAGGGAAATATTTTGATAAATAATTCAGATTTTTTTTCTCACTTTGGTAAACCCGGTTTTATTGCTTATAAGGGAGGTGTTACTTTTTATTTGGGCTCGCTAGGAATTTTAATATTTCGGGAGCTTTTTTCAATCCCGATTTCATATCAAAAATTTCATTCGAGAGAATAATTAAGTTTTTGGACTTTTTTGCCAGAGATTGGACGGTTTTTTTTTAGTTCAGTGAGATCTTGATGAGAAAACGTTTTAAAAAAATTTTTGAACTTATAATGCTTCGAAAAAACTTGAGCTTTATAAGAAGTTATGTGAAGTTAGGCATAGTTTAGCAGAGTTAAATTTTGGAATCCATAATGTTTTCAAAAAGTTCAAGACTCGATGAAATTACTTGAAACTGAGTGTCTAATAAAATTCAAGAAGATTTTTCAAAATTTAATTTTGCTAAACTCTTACTTTGTTTGGTAAAGTTTGTCAAACATTTCTTCTTTTACAAAGGAATGGAAAGTGAAATTTATAAATTCGTTGTAATTGAATTTATTATTTTCAAAAAGTTCAAGACTCGCAAAACTTGTTTTAAGAAGTGAAAGCCAGTTTGGCAAAGTTCAGTAAAATTAGGATGATTTTTCAAAACTAAATTTTGTCAAAATTTAGCGAAGTATAGTTAAATAGAACTTGAAGTGTTTTCAAAAGGTTTAAAGTTTACAGAAATATACTGAAAGTTGACTTCACTGTATCAATATTTACTGAAATTGTATTTATCCAAATTTTTTTTTAAAGTTACGCCAACATTTAACAAAGTTTGTCGAACGTGTCTTTTTCCAGCAGGAATTCACGTATGCATGTAATTTGTAAGTTTTTCTTGATAGAATAGAAGTTGTTAACAGATTCTAAAGAGCTAGGCATGATCAATCGAAATAAAATCCTAAAATTTGTTAACATTAGCCAGGCTTAACAAAGTTTGTCCAACGTCACTTTTTTGCACAGTAATGCTTAGAAGTTCGTTAACGTCAAACTTTACCTATGCCTAACTTCGCTAAATCCCGCCAATAATCCCAAAATTACCGATTATTGGTAACGTTTCACAGGTTTCAATGTGCATTTCATAACTTAGTTGAAAAAAAAAAAAACCATTATTTAGTGACCCAATGAAAATCTATGGCATTGAATAACCTTCAGTTAAATTATTACGGCTCAACTCAAAGGAAAACGATAATTACTATCGAATTTCCTCCATTTCCTACTAAAAACCAATTCTCGTCCAATAATTCAATTATCATCTGCACCTAGTACCAGATATCCATTCCACTTATTACAAAAACTTTTCTATCGCTGCATGAAAATAAAAAAAAAAATGTTATGGGTGGAAAAGCATTCGTAGCCCCTTTTAAAATCAAGTGCTCTTTGAGAGCTTGCAAAGCGTTCAATCATTCCCGCGTTGTGAATGCTTTATCGAACTCGCGCGCTTTAAATTTTTCATTCGAACTCTAATTTCAAATCGAATCGAATTCATTTTTCAAAAAAAAGTTTGGAATCCTGCGACACACTTAAGTTTTATCTGCTTTGATTCTCATTTGACGCCACCGCCGTCGCCACGGAAAATTTACTACGCTTCTCCTCGCAACGTGAAATATTATACCTTTTTGTCGGAATTTATAATCTGTGTCTTTAAAAAATGAAATAACCCGGGGCTAACCGTTGGAAAACTAATTAAAACCGGGTTTTGACGAAGCGAGAGAAAACGAAAAAGAAAAGGGAACGTCGCGATAATTAATTTTCACCCCGCGTATTGTGTATTGGAATTCCATATTTGGCGGTCGAAGACCCGAGCGGGCTAAAATATGATCGGGCGGGGGAGGACTTTCGAGGGAAGTTTTTACGAGTGTTCGCGTGTTGGTAATATTGTCGAGATTATGGAAAAGCGTTTTTCGCAAAAGTACTCTTTTAATGTTGCCATGTTTTTTTTTTTCAATCTCGTGCATTTTTACGATTTCAATTACTTGTTATTTTTCAGCTTCCGTATGCCCTTTCTGAGTTTTAAAATAAATGCATCGTAGTGTACGAAATTTCAAATGAAATTTTTGTACCTAGCTCTAGTAATAACAATAATAATAATATAGGATAAAATTTAGTGTATTGATGTTTATATTGATTGAGAACTCTTTGTAATCCAAGTAAATTTAAATGCAAATTTTGTTTTTAGTAATAGTCCATTTGACTTTTTTCAAAGCTAAAGTATATAAAATGATGAGCTTTTACAACAAACTGGAACGTGCATAACAATATCATTGAATTTCTACATTTAATAAATTCTTTCTACATTAAAAAGTTTTGAATTAATTAGAACTTTTTTTACACCCAGGCCACATAAAGTTTCACTTCTCTCTCTTTTGAAAATAAAGCTTGAATGATTTTGTTTCATACAGCGAGATAAATCGCAAAATATGTTTACGTCACGAATTTCAAGTTACGATTGTGCGTTTGTCGGATTATTGTTGACGCGCGTACGTAAGAGATTGATACAGCAATTTCCGAGCTTCTCCCTTGAGCTTTAACTCAACATCAAATGTGTCCGCCCATTAATTATCCATTAAACATCCACTTTCATTTGCGTTTGTAGCTCTTTAAAATTACCATTCTGAATAAATTAGGTGTACTCGGGATGCGCGGTGGTACGAGCTTGTATAAATTAATGGAAAGCCTCGTTCGTACAACGTCGGTAATTTAAAAAAGATATTGTCTTTTCATCGGATTATTGCTCTACCGAACGGAATACTCCGTCTCGCAATGCCGCTCGTGTGATTCCATTTCCATTTTGAATTTTCTAATTAATTTAATCAGGAGGTGTATCTGTGATTGATTGAATTTTCTAACACTGTTGCAAATATTTATTTTTGAAAATTAATCTAGAAGGCTCTGCGTAGTGCATGTTTGTAATACGAATTGAAAATTGGAAATTTTGAAACAGTAGATGAGTTTCTGAGAAAAGATGAGCTTAACAAAATTTTGTACTCCTTATTAGCATTAAATACTTCGCTCAAATTATAAGTTTCATAATTTGAGAACTTGAGTGCGTGGCTTTTAATTAAATAGTCCTACGTTCGAGCACGACCGACTTTGACTTCATTATAAATTTCCTACTATAGTATTATTTTTCAAATCTTAAGAACGATTTAAAACCCAATAAAAATAAAAAAAAAAATAAAAAAAATTATAATTTGTCTCTTTTATGTGTAAATTTTTCTTTTTTATTCGTACAAAACATTTTAACATCAAATGTAAAATCATTCAGCATTTTTTGAAGTCAAAATTTTTTAAAAACATTAGTAAATTGAAGAAATTTTTGGCCCATTAAGTATAGTAACTGAAATTTCACAATTATTATACAAGATCAAAGTTTTATATCTCAATTGCAATACTTACTATAAATTTATTTTAAAAGTTATTAAAAAGTCATGACGTTTAAAAATGATTAAAAATGCATGTGGCAAAAAAAAAGTTTACCTCGAACCACAATACTCTCAAAATTTTTCTAAATAAGTGTTACGCTCACACAATTTTTTGGCCTTTTGTTTAATATATATGCACCTCATGCCTTTGTCTATATCATAGGGATAAAAAACTTTATTCACAGTCTTGAGAAAAAATAGATAATCACTCAAAATTTTGTAATCATAAATAGATTTTAATTATAGTCTTTGAATAGAATTTATATTTTTCGTAATTATTGCAATTCTCTCTTCCAAAATTTCTCTAAAAACTTTAGAAAACTTATTGCTCAAACTTCGCTTCTTCCCAAATTCCAATATTCCAAAAAAAGTTAACCCCTACCAGCAAAGTCAACGCGGCATATTTGCGCGTAAAGCGTAAAAAACTTGATAAAAACAACAACCCGTTAACTTTCTTTTACCCAATATCGACAACTTTTCACTCCTCGTAAAGAAAAATCCCCGTTATCGAGCTTCATAAAGTCAGTTGAAAGAAGCCCGGGGTTCAAGCCGAAGGGGTGAATTCGACTCGATAACCGACGCGCGCGCCAGCTGCATCGCTCTACTGATTGTCCCTTTAATTGCAGCCGCGGTGCTCGGTCGAATACTGTATGCATGTGCGATTGATCTGAGGTCGGTGCTGCGGCCTTCGGCTTCGGAAGCTGTGCGGTTTTGTCGTGATTAAAGCAAAAACATGAAAGGCATGTTAACCCGCACGCGAAGTTTATTTATTTTGTATTCTCTGTTTTCCAATTCGAGCGGTCTTTTGAGATTGAATTTTTATTTTGAAAAGTTTGATGAAAGCTTCCACTCTCGCGAGTGGAGAAATTGGGTTAATCGAGAAAGGCCCCTGAATAGGACGTTGAAGGGCGAATTACGGCTCAAATTGTAAATTTGAGGGGGAAACGATCGATTATTTGTATTGTACACCTCTGATGGCTTTTGAATTAGCGTCAATATTGTTTTTGCTGCTACTGCTGCTGCAATAGCCTGGGTGTAATAGATAGACAAATATCCTGCGCCATTTGAAGCTTACGAAAAAAAACAAATTTTGGATTCAAATTTTGCATTCCAAATTTTGGATACTTTTTTTTCGCAAGACCATCGAAATATAGTAGTAAAAACTTTTCCCGTAAAGTCAGCTAATTAATTTAAAAAAATGTATCATTATTATCCTGAGTATACTCACATTGTCATTACTGAAAAAAAAAAAAAAAAAATTCAGTCCAATACTATGATATTTTTTAAATATATTTTAGCTATTCTCTGATATTAATAAAAATCTTCAACGCTTTGAAGTAAGCTCAAGATTTTAGGATCGATTAATGAACTTAAATTATAAAATGTTTTATTTTCAAAATCTACTTTACCTAAGATTCTTAAATATACTGGAACTGATAATAAATTTAAAAAAATTTTTAAGCAGTAAATTGACAATATTATTTTATAAATTTGGGTCGAAGCTGAAAAATAAAAATTTTTAATAATTAAATAAACTTAATAAAAAATTTATTTTAATAGTCATGAAAAATAAACCATTTTTAGTTTAAAATTATATAAAATTTTTAATAATTATTTAAGAAAAAAAAAAATTAGTTCTTTGTCATTGATACTTTTAGTGTACTCAGTGTCATTATCTCTTTTTTCTTCCTGCAAATTGAGTTACATTTCTGCGCGAAACTAATGAACAAACTTTACCTCGCGAAAAGTTAAATATTCACTTTTTTTGCTCCTCCAGGATGAAAGTTTTTCTCCTTCCCGGCGTGCAGCTCCCGGCTCGGTATAAAAAGCTCCCGCGGCACTACATATTTTATCGTGAGACGTACACACGTTTGCTCGGCTCACGGTAAGTTTTTCTTATGCTTGCAGACTCATCCGCGTGAGACCGAGAGCTCGAAAATTTATCTTCCGCCCAAGATGGTGAAGGTCAGAAGAAAAGTCGGTACGATGTACCACCAAAGAGGGATGCTACAGGCTAGAAGAGGTAGCCGAGGCAGGGACCGTATCGCTCTCCGAACCATAAGGTAAACCATAAGCACTTATTTTTACTGACAAAAAATTTTAACTCGTAAATATTTTTATGATAAGTGCACTTGGATAACTTTTTTTATCATACGTAATAAGTATAAAGCTTTTGAAATTTCAATATTTTAATTTATAAAAAATATTAAAAATAATCATACAAAATACATCAAACATAATTATCTTTTTGGCATTAATTTAATATTAAATATGTATAAATGAAATTTTACTCTGAATCTTTTTATAAAAGTTTTCATAATGGTATAACTCGGAATAAACTGCAAGACTAATTTTTTAAGTTTTTTTAAAAATCATTTTTTTTAAATCATTTCTTGATGTAGAAAATGGTGTCAATTTCGAATTTGAGATTTTTACGTGAAACAACAAAATAATAATATACATTTGAGACATAGGCAAACAAAAAAGTTTTCGCTCACATTTTTCAGTCAATAGTGAAAAATTTTGCGGTAAAAACTCTTTAAAATGATTTAATCAAGGTTGAATATAATATAATTTTACCACTGTTGCCATCGTTGTTCGTATAGAAATGTCCAAGGAGAGAACTGATGTTCTCATGTAATTAACAACTTAAAAAATTTAGAATCACCGCAAGAAGTTGTCCTATAGTTACGATGAAATTGCGGTGTTGCCAATGAAGATTTTCCGCATTTTGCTAGTCATAAGACTTAAAAGAGTTACAATTTAAAAGTTAAAAGCCTGACATGGAAAAATAAATGTTTCTACTGCAAAAAATTTTTTTACTACGTAGGTTATCTATTAAGACCTAATGAAGTTGAACTGAAAAAGCATTGTCAATTTTTTTTAATAACAGTCCTGTTTTTTTTTAGCTCCTAAAATATTTTGGAATTTTTTTTTAAAACACAAACACAAATTTAGTTTAAAACTACTTTAGTATATTCATACAAAAGTAGATTGACTTATTATTACTTCATTCCCATGGAAGGGATCAACACGAAATTTGGAGCATCAATAAATGATTTTTTCAACAATCGATTATTTATAATAAATAAAAAATATCTATCTATGATTGGTAGATGCCCCTATCAAAGTTTTCGAACTCGAATTACGATTACGTGTGCAACGTGGTTTGAAATAGTCACAGTTTTTGTTCCCCAGGTTAAAAAAAAAAATTTAATTTTAATTAAATATTTATTGTTTGTTTTCGACATGTTTGCAGTTAAAAATTTTGTTATTATGTTAAATGAAATGTAAAGAAGCTTTCTTTTTGACAGATGATATATTTCATCGAAGTATCGAACAACTTTGCAAAAATAGTCGAATGTCTGATGTGCCTGATAGGTACTTATTTATGCCTTATTGTTTATTTTAATTACGTCATCAACTTTAAATTGGTAAATAAAGTATCGTATGAGCAAGATTTAAATTGAAAATTAACTCAAAAAACTTTCAGATGAGCGAGATCCTTGAAAGTTTCAAAAATAACTGGTTAAACTTGAAAAATGAATTGGAGATAAATATATTTCAACAATTTGCAGCAAGAGGAAGATTGTTTCTCGTGCTCTATTCAAGTAAGGTAAAGATGCCAAATATGATTACAAAAATCGCTACTTTTCAGCATTTTGAATTTTATTGAAAAAACAAAGCATATTAGACTAAATCTTTTTTTACATACTTAAATTTTAGGTTCTTAGGAACTCAAATAAATTTTTTTTATATGAAAATTGTATTTATTTATTGAATAATTAATGTTTAAAGTCGAGACCTTTTATGCCCCTTTTTAAAGTCAAGGCCCCAGTTTATTAGACAACTTCAGCTTTGGCCCCAGTTTATGGAACACTTTTACACGTGAAATCCCGTCTGTAACTTAAGTGCCCCAGTTGATGGAACGGAATCGTCAAAATTCGAGGGTTTCATCACTCCCAAACACGAACAAATTAAAAATCTAACATGAAAATTAGATAAACCGTTCCATCAACTGGGGTATGTAAGTCACAGACGGAATTTTACGTGTAAAAGTGTTTCATAAAGTGGGGCCAAAGCTGAAGTTGTCTAATAAACTGGGGTCAAAAGGTCTTGTCTTTAAACATTAATTATTCAATAAATAAATACAATTTTCATATAAAAAAAATTTATTTAAGTTCCTAAGACCCTAAAATTTAAGTATGTAAAAAAATATTTACTCTAATATGCTTTGTTTTTTCATTAAAATTCAAAATGCTGAAAAGTAGCGATTTTTGTGATCATAATTGGCATCCTTACCTTAATATATTATTTTTTGTTAAAAAATTAAATGAAAAAGATGAAAAATAATGCAGAGGAGTAAACGGAATGAGGCAACGAATATTAAAAGAAAATAATATTGTAGTTACCTACGGCATAAGCTTCACTTCTTTCGTCGCTTCACCAGTAGTGCCAAAAATTTTGGATGTTTTAGATCCTTTGAACGTATCAAGACCTCTCAGATTTATGATACTAGTTGAATATTTCGTCGATCACGATAGATATTTTTGGCTAATTTACTTTCATGCCTTCTTCGCTACAACCGGAATAGTTTCCACATTCGTTTTCGTCAATTGTTACTTTATTATGATCGTTCAAAATGCTTCCAGCATGTTTGCTGTTATAAGATATATAAGTTGATCCAAAAAAATAATGAGTAGTACAAAATAAACTTTTACTTTATTCAGTTATAGACTCGAACATCTCAATTATAAAAACGACGAGATATTTAAAAAAAATTTCATTGGAAAAAAAGAAACTTTGATATATTGTGAAGTAGTTGAATGCGTAAAGTACCATCTTACAGTTTTTCTGATTTAATAGAATCCTCGATTAAAGTTTCTTTTTTATTACAAATTTTTCTGAACATGTTAGTGACCAGTGCTTTAGGTGCCCAAGTAAGAATTTTTTTTTTTTTCAATCAACAGAATATAAAACTCTTAGATTAATTAATTTGTTAATTAGTAAGTTTTTAATTTAATGATTTTTATGAATTTTCAAGGCTATAATAAATAAAAATAATCCAGAACTTATGTTGTTCAACGTATCTACTCTATTAGCATGTGTAGTTCGCTTATTTTTTTTTCTGCTATGCCGGTCAAATAGTAGAGGACTACGGTTCAAATATTTATTATTCTGTGTGAGTTGTTAATTCGCAATTTTCTTTAAAAAAATTAATTCCACATAATTTAACTCGTTTTTTCAGATGTAAAATTAAGTGGTATAATTTTCCTCAGAAAGCTAAAAATTTATTTCTTTTATTTATAGTTCAAAGTTGTCAGCCTTGTAACCTGACGGTAGGAAATATTTTGCTACTGAATTTCTATACATACGGCATGGAATCGAATTTTTAATTATTAATTCATCAATTAAAAACAGGTGTAAATTATAAAGCTAATACTTTTCCACCTGATGAGAGCTTCAATGACCTACTTTACCATGTTTTTGTCAACACAATATATTGGTGAGGAGTAACGTTCAAAAATTGCATCAAGTATTATTGAATTCTTTACTGATTTTACTATAAACTGTGCATTTCAATAGAAACATTTTTTTCTGTGAATAGAATTCATTACAAAGAAATAAAATACAATAAATTAAATTATTTTTACACTCTTGTATAATAATGTACTATTTACATACGATAGACTAGACGATAAATACCTATCCGACTGGTGAGAAAATAAATAACGTAATAATCAAGTGCGTATGACTTTTGAGGACAGTAAAATGAAAAGTATGTTTGAAATTATTTTTTGTAGATGTATGTATTGGCCTAAAAAGTTAATTACCGCGTTTTAGCGAGTTTATCATAATTTTGATGTATTCAAAAAGTGGAACAACTTCATTGAATGGTAATATTGATACTAACAATCAAGATAATCGACGAAAAAGTTCCATAAAAAAAGATAACAATACGCGATACTTCATTTAATTTTTTTTTTTTTTATAAGTTAACCAAAAGATTTAAATTTTTCAATGCATAAAAACTTTTGCAAAAATCTGTCAGAGGACGCTAGAGTTACAAAGCGTAAATTTGTTTAGCTCGATAGCAACACTTATCATTTTCATACACCTAGGGTCAAAGAACTCGCTCCGGTCGATCCAGTTAGCAAACAGAGCTCATTCGATCCGAAAACAATGTCGTTGATCAAAGAAGAATACTTGAAAAACGAGGTGAAAAAAGCGGTCTTAAACGCCGTGGGTCCCGTACACAAGATCCTGAGAATCGTAATCCAGCCATTTTCCAAGAGCCGCCTGGGCATGATCGCCGATCACCACTCCATCACCGTCGACCTGGACTTCGGACTCCGGCTTAATTTTTTCGCCAAAACGACCTCCAAGCAGAACGATTTCACGGACCACGAGTGGTACCTCAAGGAGGAGCTCGAGTTTCTCCGGGACGTCCTTCCGCAGCTCTCCCAGGAAGAAAAATGGTGCCCCAGGTGCTACCTCGCCAAACCGGAGATTTTTATTTTCGAGGATCTGAAGTCCGAGGGCTACGCGATTCGGCCCAGCGGGATTTTTGATAAACGGTACCTGACTTCGGCCCTGACGACTCTCGCGAGATTTCACGCCGCGTCGATTAATCTCGAGAAAAGTCTGGGCAGGAGCTTGGACCAAGAGTTTCCGGGGCGGTTCAGGGAGAAGATTTTCACGGATTCCGGGAAAGCGGGACAAGCCAACAAGCTCGGGTTCGAGACCATGGCTCTTCTCGCCCGGGACTTTGAGATGGACGGGGATTTAATGCCGAGGATTTTGGAGAGGCTCTACGAGGTCGTTAAATCGAAGCCAGGTACGATAGATCTTAAAAAGTTACGCCGAAAAGACAATTTTTTTTTTTTTTTTTTCAATCATAAAATGTAAAAACATGAAATAAATTAAAGAGAAAGATCTCAATTATTTATTTGGGTAATCTGGTTGTAAATAGGGTAACCATTAGATACGATTTTTCGAAAATTCTCTTGAGTTCTCTTGACCTAGTTTAACTTGTCTAATGTATTTTTTTAATTATTATCTTGAAACAAACTTTTTTTCGAGTTACTAGCGACTTCAGAGGCTTTCTACTTCTTTTGAAACTTTTCAGTTCAAACTTAATTATTGTTCGAATTTCAAAAATGTAAATATTATGTGTCAATATTTACACACCGAAAGTCTGCTAATATTGATTATAATTTATCATGAGTGATAAGAGTCTTATCAATTCGAATATGATGCATTCTATCAATGAAAATTTTTTTTGTTTAGACTTGCAGAGTATACATTTAAAATCCTGAAAGCTGTCAGAATATCAAAATAAAACAAAATTATTTTTCTGCTTGTTTCGGACTTTCAAACTTTTTTTAAAGAACAATAAAATTTCAGAGAGCGTTTTTGTTCTGCTCTTTTCAAACATTTTCCCAACTATTCTCGAATTCTAAGGTCTTTCGGTGCTATTTTCGAAGAAAACTAGTGGATAACCATCCTCTCAGCTGTACTGATTTTCCTTTTAAAAAGAAAATTTTATTTGAATTTCAGTACTTTTGTTTGCTCGATAGTGAACGAAAAACTTCTGGTTTACGATAAACTCTATTCGGTCTAAAAATAAATAATTGAAATCCCCTTAAAAAAAAAAAAAAACTTCATTTACACTGTTTTTTTTTTCAACACACGTTGAACTTAAAAGCATAAATCTAGTTAAACTTTCGGATCACACCAAATCAGGGCCCCCCCCCCCCCAAACTCGACTTTTCGCAAGATCAACACTAACTCGGCCGATAACTTCCAGGTAAACTCAACGTAATTTGTCACGGTGATCTCTGGCGAACAAACATAATGTTCGACGACAGCGCCCATTGTCTCCTGGTCGACTTCCAGATGCTCCGCTACTGCTCGCCCACGGTCGACCTGGCGATGCTCGTGCACACTCGATCCGACCCGGAATTCCCCGCACCCGAGGCCGAGCTGGTAAAGCACTACTACGAAACCCTGAAGGAATCAGCCGAGGATTTACCGGATTGGGATGAATTCTGGTCGGAGTACGAGGAGAGCAGGCTGGTGGGTTTGGCTTACGCGGCGATGGCTTGGCCCAAGGGGGTTTTTACGGAATTCATGAACGACCCGGACAAATTGGCCAAGTGGTACACCGTCGAGAGGTACTCGAGTTACAAGCTAGCCATGGAGGAGGACAAGGCTTACGAGAGGATGTTGAAGATGAGACTGAGCGGGCTGCTGCGAGAGGCGAGGAGAGTGTTGGGTTGAGCTCGCGTGAACTTTGATGCGAGAGAGAATCGATGAATTTATGTAAAACTGCATGTGGTTATTCGAAATAAATGTTTAAAGGGACGTGTGAATAAAATCAGTGAAGTCGAAAAAAAAGAAGTTTATTTAAGGAAGTGCGAAAATTGAATTTAAAAAAGATAACAAAAATTTTTATCCTGAATCTTAAGTTATTTTTATGTAAGATCAATAATAAATTAAATTAAAATTAGATAAAAGATTTGTATTTTTAAACTTTTCTAGGCGCCTTTTTTTAAAAAGAATAAATTAATTTTACATCCAACAATGGTGCAAAGTTATTATAATGTTACCTACCTCTTATAATAGGCAAAGAGATTTTTTCAGCAAATTTGTCCTACGATAAAGGATAAATTAATTTCCAGCATCCGTTTATCGAGTAAATGTTTGACTACCTTATCCCAAGCTTGTGCACTTAAAACTTAATTATTTGAAAATTTTTCCTAACATTGAATAAAACAAAAAATAAAGAACAATTTGCTTTTACGTACTTTCTCTAGCTCCCCATCATGGAAGCAATGTACATTCCAAACTAAAGCTTGCCATGTACAATACAGCACCCCAACAAACTTGGCTCATCTATAACTCAGCCAACTTGGAATTACATTACTAGCATCATGAATGGAACTATGTTAATCAAAGTTAACGTCGCCCGATCACCCTTTTTTTTATTTTCAGACCCCGAGTTTAAGGAGCCATGGTACCACTGCACCTGCTGCTTCTGCTGTGCACCGCCGCGGTGGCGTCGATGCCGAACCCGGGGGACGAGCTCGACCGGGTCGTGCACCGGGTCAGCACCATCAAGATCGGGAAGTACGACCGCGGGGGCCCCAGCAGGTCGTCCAGCAGCAACAGCGGCGGCAGGAGCGGGTCCAGCATTAGGCTCGGCGAGCCCTCGGCCAAGCTCTTCAACACCACCCGGGCACCCAGACCGGCCCTGACTACGGCGATGACCAGCACCGATATACCCCTGGCCTACTCCACGGTGGCCGGACTGCCGGAGAACAACGGTACCGGCTTTCACAACGTCACCACCAAACTCCTGAAGGTCAGTTTTCATCGGGTACTTTACGCATTAGTTTTTTTGTATACGAGGGGGTGCTTTTATAAAGTATATATATATATGATCATTATGAAAATTATTATCTAGAATCTCATTATTAATATCGCGCAGATCATTCCTAAAATTTCAGTGTAATATTTTTAGTTTTTGTTTCCGGAATTGAGTAATAGTTAGTAAAACTACGGTAAATTCTAGAGTTAGGAGTAAAAAATTTGAACGTTTCAATTAATATGTCATGATTTACAAAAACTTTAAATTTTATTGTAATCCTGTTCAGTTTTCAAGATTTTTTTTTAAACTAATTTTTAGACTAGCAACTAAATCTATAAATAATTTTGGTGTTTGACCTTGATGGTGTTTTAATCAACAAGCGTGCGATCTATATAAATTACGGGAACGTGCAGGAGCAGAAACACATCAGACACAGAAATAGCATTCAAGTTGAGATCAAAGCGAAGTTGCGGAGAGTTTGAGGCAGTGTGCTCTAAGCAAAAGAGCGTCTTAGATTGATTATAATAGTATGCTATTTTAAAAAAATTTGTGCAAATAAATTGATTTTTCTGTTTTATACTTTTTTATTTTATTTTGTTTTATATTTATTTTACAATAATTTACAGGCTAATCAGCCTAAATATACAAAATACTTATAAAAGGTTGGCATTACAGTTTTTATATTATAAATAATTACACTGTACAACTGAAATAAAAAATATGTTGATTATTAAACTTTTAATGTTAAAAGAATCAAATTTAATTTCAAATTATAAATTAAAAGTGCTTTTAAATTAATTTTTTTATATCACAATATTATAATTTATTCAAGAAACAAATATCAACAATAATATTAGTATCAACAATAATAATACAATCATATTAGTAATAATTTATTCAAAAAAATTTTAATTGAGTTTTAGTTTATCAAATTTAATTATATACATTTCTCAAACTTTAGTAAATATTCTAAATTTTATAACGATTTAATGAAGCTTTTTTTACTTGTAGAAAATTTATATTTTTTTCTGACAAGGAAGGGTTAGGTAGGAAAAAAAAATGATCTCAAACCATAAAGTCATAAATTATAAAACTTTGATAATTAGCAATTTTTTTTTAACTACCTAAATAAATTATTCTTTGCCAATTTAATTTAATTTAAATGCTAAAACAAACAGCGATACTATTATCAAAAATAACACAAGATATAAATTTTCTTAAATAAACTTTTTTTTACACCTGATAACCTATACACCATTATCACAGAAAGTTAACAAATCTTTTTTATTAATAACACAATTCAATACGTCTTTTATAATCCGTGGTGTCGAGTCTAGTACCGGTAAACAATCGCTCAACAAAAGTGACGCTTTGTCAAACAGTGTTCGCCTCTTCACTGCTTTTTTCACTTTTTTGTCCATTTTAAGACCATAAATTGGAAACTCCTTGACGTAACCAGAAAAATCCAATTCCTTCAATGCACGTTTATTCCCAGCTATACTGTTGAGCTTCACTCTGTTACCCACCAACAGATCATAGTAAGTTTTCCGCGAGTGTTTCAGCCTTGTTTCCTTGGCGCGCGAAATTTCTTTTTGGCAATTTTCGTAATACTTTCTGTACTTTTCGTGTTTCTTGATCGTTTTATCAAGAACCGAGTGCAACTCAATACCCAGGGACTCCAGCTCTACGAGATATTCAATTATCATTTTCCACAGGTAGTTTGTGTCTGGTTGAGAATCAAAGTTCAAAATGTTGAATTCACGGTCGTTGACGCTCAACACGATCAGTTCCAAGATCTTCTGCTTGTTCTTCCTTTTAATCTTACCATCTTGCTCCAGAAGACTGTCCATGCAGATCGTGATTGGTGTGGCTTCGCCATCGTCGATCGAATTCATGTCAGCGCCGTGTGCCAAAAGAACTTTTATCATTTTTATATTAAACTTAAAATCGCATACCTCGTGCAGCGGCGTCTTTTTTTCATTGTCCTGGTGATCAGCTTTCAAACCGAGGCTTATCAGGTGCTTCGCGACTTCGACGTTTTTGTTGTAAACAGCTGCGTACAGAAGGGTCCGGCCGTCCTCGTCCAGTGCACTCAAATCCACATTGAATTTCAAAAACAACTGAACTGTCTGCAAGTTACCGCTCTTGAGCAAGTAAAAAAAGGGCGTGCGGCCCTCCTTGTCTCGCGCATTAACGTTAGCTCCACTTATCAACAGTCTCTCGGCAATGTTGTACTGCAAAATTTTGTTTTTTATGCACGTAGACACGTAGTGCAGTGGGGTTTTCTCCTCCCTGTTGCGATGATTCACGTCCAAGCCCTGGTTTATCAGCAGCTGGACGACGTCGACATACTTGGTGTACCTGACGGCCTGAAACAAGAGGTTCTCGCCGTCGCAGTCGACGACCTTGAAGTCGGCATCGAACTGCAGGAACAGCTGGAACATCCTGATGCAGCCGTCCCGCACCAGGTCGAAGAGGGGCGTCTGGTCGTCGATGTTCTTCGCGTTGATGTTTGCTCCGTTTTTCAAAAGCAGACGGGCCACCTGGTAATGACTGTCGTCGACGTTCTCGTAGATCGTGTCGTGCAAGGGCGTCCTCTTAAACCCGTCCTCTGCGTTTAAGTCGAGCCTTATCTGGGCGCACGACAGCCACCTTTCGATCTGGACCGCGTCGTTGTCGAAGGCGGCGTGGTGCAGCGCCGATCTGCCGCCTTGGTCCCTTCTACCGGTGACATTTATAGTTCTAGGCATAATGATTTGGAATAAGTAAAACACTTTTTGTGCTGTTGATTGTTTTACTAATCCATTCGGGTTGTGGATTGAATATTGCCAAGCATCCAAATATTTTGGACGATCTGTACAAGCAACAAAACTGCACGTTTTTGAACACCGAAAATTGATAAGTCAGTACGGTAGCGCAGGTAGCTTCCTTTTAGCCATTCCCGGCTAAGGCTCACTCACACAGTCACAACTGATAAATAGATTTGGGAATAACGCTCTGATTTTGTCAAGACAAACTTAATCCGACACGATGACGTTAAAAACACTTGGTAAAAAATGAAATTTTAAATTTTACATTGTTTAAAAGCAAATTTTTTCGATCGAATAGTTCGAAAATTGAGGAAAAACAAACGGTGCGAAGTGGTTGCGGACACGCCATACTGCAAACTGCAGTCACCTCCCGCCTTAGGCCGGCCCGGCATTATAAGATGGCATTACCTAAGCCTGCGTAAACTCAGTACACAGCATGGAGTATTGTGCATGTACCAACTATGCACAGTTTTGGAAATACAATTTGTCTTGCACCTGAACATAGACAGAGTGAAAAATTTTTTTTAGACATTTCTTTTATAGTGGTATAACGTGGAAAAGATTTTTTACTGTACTTAGTAAGGCTAAAAGTGTTAGGTGGTGTTGTATGATTAATTTTGCTGTTAATCTTTTTTCGGTACTAGTATTATGGGAATAAGCGGCTATTTGTGTGGGTGTGTGTAAGAGAGAGAGAGAGAGAGAGAGAGAGAACGAAGGGTGCGTGTGCCGGACACTGTGCCCTGCCGCCCTCCTCTGTTGCGGGGCACAACGGAGGAAGGCAGTAGGTAGCGAGCCGCAGCGTCGGTGAGATCAACAGGCCCACTTAGATCTGTACTTTACAAGAAATAAGTAACACTTATAACTATGATCAAAGTACATTAGAAACTTGAACCCTCTTGGTCCAACCCCACAGTATTTGATTTATTTTGAACGATAATTGCCTCACCGTATCAGTTTAGGTCAGGACAGGTCAAGGATTTATTATTTCTTGTCTATAAACTGTTTGTCATTATTATTACTTATTTTCACTAATAAATCAAATGAATTATTGCAATTTTTGTTTATAAGTTTCATAATAAAAAAAAATTATTTTTCAATATTTTTGATTAAAAAGTTGTACCTACAGCGGGTCAATTTCAATTAATAATACCGAAGCCCAACAAATCTGTTGCATTCAGAAAAATATGTACATTAACCTTTTTTTACTGGGTGCAGCTTTTTTTCATTATTAAAAAAAAAAAAAAAAAAAAAAAAAAGACTAAGCAATTCGTCCTTAAATTAAAGTCAAAGTCCTTATTATCGCGGAATTTATGAAAAACTAAAAAGTACAGATTTTTTTTTCAAATCCGGTTTTCTCAAAAAATACATCTTTGATTTTTTTAAAATTTTATCATGTTTTCTAAATAATATAAATTTTAAACTTAGTCACAATATGCTTTTATATTTCGTTGATTTTTAACGAATTTTTCTTTTCGCATTTTTTTGTTAAAATTTAATTTTTTCTCTGTTCAATCATTTAGAAATTATTACTGAGTATCTTGGCGTGTCATACCCTTGTCTGCCCAGTTATACCGTTTCAATTTCCATCCAAGAATTTGGAATTTATGCATGTTTGGCGTGTAGACATTTAATTGATTTGCATCCATCTTCTAGGAGAGGCTTATACGCAAAGATATATACTTTTCTTTGATTAGAGTGCATTCCCCTGTGACCTAAAGTTTATTAATCAAAAGATATTTTTTAATTAAAATTTTATAGTTATTTTAGTAAGTTTAATAATGACTATATCTTTTGTTTCATTTAAAAATTTCTTTATTTTTAATTTACAAAATCAGAAAATAATACATATATATTAAATTCTTACCAAAACTTACTGTCCAATACGTAACGAATATATATTATACGTCAATCATAATATGTATATATTATGCACGAGTCAATGTTTAACAATAATATCTTAATAAAAAGATTTCATTTAGAAGAGTTAGTATACTATCGCGAGGGTATTAAAACGAAAAGAACGACAAAATTTGAGTGACGCAGCTTGAGCTGAAAGGGAATAGCTATAGGGGGAATACCTTAGGTAAGTGAGGCATGCGGAAAGGCCTCTGGAAACTAAAGTTTTTTCATAAAACGGCAACATTGGAATTTTCCAAGGCGTGGAAAAATTTTTACCGGTACGCGGGAGAATTTGAATTGATGGTCGAGACTTTGACACTTTTTTTCCATTGTCATAAAAAAATATCAGCGAGAGTTTATCAACGTTTTAATGATAAAAATAATTTACTTAGTAAATCTTTTTATTTAAAAAAAATATATATTGTTTAAAAAAAAAATTGTTATTAAAAAAGAAAAAAAAATAGGTCACTCTTGATGCAAAACGATGCAAAAACTAAAATTATAGATAGTATTTAGTTTTGAATAGAATAACGAAATTAAAATTAAAAAATCCCGAAATTAAAATCTATCTAAACAGTTTTTAATAAAAAATAAAAAAAAAAAAAAAAAATGAGACTAAATTTTAAAAAATTTGACAATTAGATAAGACTTTGTAATAAATTATCTACTCATATAAATTAGTACGATTTTAGCATAAGTATTTATAAAAATTTATTTTTGTTTTTTATGATTATTTACTTATTTGTTTATTTTAATTTAAAATGACTTTAAGTTCTATTATCTATTTTTTTAGTTTTATTATTTTAAATATTAGAAAATTAGTCTAGATTAAGTTTTAAACCTTTTGAAATAAAAATTTTAACAAAAAAATAATAAATAAATAAATTTCAAAAAGCAAGTTGTGATAATTTTGAAATGATTTTTTCGAAAAAACGGAAGATTTAGAAAATGCTTCTTCAAAGTAATTCAACCGGATTTCTCTAAGCATTTAAACTTTTTTAATCAAAAATGCTCCAGAGTATTTAACTTTTTTTCACGTTTTAACGTTTTTATGTTACGGGAAATCACACGGTAAACTGCAAACGAATTACTTACGAAAAAAGGTATTCCGAGTAGAAAAAAGTATACCATTAGCGTCCTCGACTTTTCTTTCGCATTTTAATCGTACAGGGGGGTCGCGGAAAAAAGAGAGCCTGCATTAAATTGAAAAACCACTTTTTAAAAAGATTACTCCACTCGGGTCTTTTATTTTTTACGGCTCACTTAGCATGCGAGCAGGCTGCGCGCGGGAGGATATTGGCGCGGCTCCAATAAGATATTATGATGAGACTACTTACGTCCATCGTCGGTCCTGATGAAAATTTGTTCTGGTTTTACTTTGTTAATCGAGCCGCGGGGAACTTGAGAGTATAAAGAGATGAAAAAAAAGCCGTGGGTTGTTTGCGTATACTTGACTCCCCAACACAAGAGCCACTTGCTCGTAACAGCCCCACTTGTATGTCTAATGCGAATATCTTGTATGCAAGCACTGGAGCTTTTTTACAGTCTGCACATTGTGGTTTACGTTAAAAGGGTGTGAAATTAAAATGCATTTTTTTTAATTGAATAAACTGTATTGTTTAGATTTATTACAATTATTAGCTGGGATAAAATTTTTTCGATATTTACTTTTAACCCTGAAGCTTTCATGAACAATTATTACATTGTTGAAAAATAAAAAACGTACTATTTTTTTCTATCTTTGAATAAATTTATTTTTAAGAATAGATCATTTCATGCTTTTATCATAAATTTTTAAAAGCAAGCAATTCTAAAAGTTGCGTTGTCACTATGAGAATCAATCTATATAACTACTGTATTTGCAGTTCGTTTGCTCAGTAAAGGTTGAAACAGTTTACTCAAATGCATTCAAACTTTACCTCGAGCTTGGAAGTTATCTAATGATAATAATAAAAAAACAATATTCAAAAACTATGCTTAATTTCGAGCTAAATTTTATGTTGGTATGAAAGAAAAACCTTATTGAAAAGAAAATAGGAAAAAAAAACTAATCATAAAATAAAAAGTTGTTAGTTTCTAATTAAATAAAAACTCTGTGTAAGTTTATTAAGCTTCGCATGGATAATACATAAAAATATAATTTTTTTTCCAATAAATAAAAGCCGTAGATAAATAATTGTAAATAAAAAATTTATTACTCTTTATTGAGTCGTATTGGTCGTTTTGAGATAAAAAATCTCCAATAAAGTGAATGCGATAAACACCTGATAAAGTGCTCATTTCCTCTACGGAAAAAAACGGTGGAAAGCCGATCGATCAATCAGAGCCCTTTGAATTTCCGCTCGGTATCAGCTCCAATTAGACCGTCGCTCAAAATTGACTGAATCCAGCCTGGTTAGAATCGCTCGATAATCTTAGAGACCTAAAAAAACTTATTTCAATTTTATTTCCTTTGCAAATTTACGGATTAAAAAATAAATAAAGTTTTGTGAAAAAGGAGGAGCTCAATATTAAAACGTTTGACACGTAAATATTCGTTTACGAAGAGTGAGAAAATTCATTCGAAGGGTTTATTGGCAAAACGTAATGTGATGCTCACAGGAGCTAAACTCACTATTTGTTGTTTTAAGCTTTAAAGCGGATTGTACAAACTACAAGCGATATGATCATATCTGTCAATAAATTTATTTAATGCTCTCAAGAATAAATTAATTTCGATTTAATAATTGATTAATTAATGTTGATTATTTCCTTTAATACTAAAACCTTCCTAAAACAAATCTTACGAACATACTTAAATTAAAAATATTTCTTTTTTTTTTTAAGCTCAGCTTTTGTAGATAAAAAGACTTAAAATTGGTTAAATTTTGCCTATAGAGAGAGTCTCAAAAACTAAAAAAAAGGGTTTTGGTCCATACAAAAAATCTAAAGTAACAAAAAATGTTTTCAAATTGAGAAATAAATTTTATACATCATTGAAATATGAACACTTTATTCAACCAGAATAAAACATTGTAAAAAGCTCATTTCATTAAAAAATTATTTTTTTGTAATTGACCTTTAACGACAGCTATCTCTTAAAAAAACTTTGTCGTCTAGAAATTTTACGTACATCATATATTTTTCTATAAAATACTTTCAAAATAAAAAATAAATACGACTTTTATGTCTCTCAAACGAGCTAATTTTAGGGTTACTCTTTTATAGTATATTATACTGCATCGTCACCAGGGCTTATTCAAAGGACCTAGTGCATCGCGAAGCAATGCACGGATTACTTTAAGAGCCCTGGTGACGAGCTGCACCAGTACTATATACTATTTTATAGTACGATAACTGGAAAACGAGGATTGAAAATTTGGTTTTACGATTAGTGTACCATAAAAAATTTTAATTTTTAATTTTTTCTGACCACTTATAAACTTGAATATATTTTTACTTTTAAGTGTTTAGTTTAAAAAAATATGGACTTGAAGTTTTAATCAATTTATTTCCAAGAATTAATTTTTAAAGTACAGAAGTATATTTGTTATTATGGGGTGTTTTATTTAAAGCTTTTAGTCAGAATTAATCAAGAGTTTCAAAAATGAAAAAAATTTTTTTTTAATAATTTCAATTTATAACGGATTATCATTTAGTAAATGCAACTATTTTCAAATCTCAAAAATAAATAACAGCGTTCAAAAATTTTCGATGAAAATTTTCTTTGCAAATTTAAAATTAGCCACGTATGCATTTAACAGTTTCTCGCAAAGCTCAGAATTTTTCAAACATAACAAAGCTCCGTATTTTTCTGTAAAATCATGTTAAAATTAATCAGCTGAAAAGTAAAATTAATCGAATACAAAGAACGCTGTTGTAATCCATTTTATTTATAATCATGTTTTATGCGCAACAACGTAATACACCGGTAACAAAATAACAGTCTCAAAGGGGAGACGCGGGCGTGACCCATAAAGTGTTTACGAATTTTCCTCCCTGCACACGTAATAACCATGAAACGAAAAAGAAAAAAAACTCCTGGACCTCGTTCAAAAAAACACGTTCAATTTTCGATGTTTGGACACAAATCCCATTTATCCGAGCTCCCGGATTTACTTTTTACACACAGGTGTGCCGCTATAGAGCTACCCTGAATAAAATATACGTGTCTCGAAACTCCCCCAGGAGAGGTGCTTTTTGGCTGAGTAAATTTTCAACGAGTCTTTATTACTTCCTGAAACGGCTCATACGTTTTTAATGCACCTACATTACACTCAAAGAGAGAAAGCTTTTCTTTGAAACTCTCGATAAGTTCAAAGTTTTTTTACTTTTTTTTTGTTTCAGGTCGGTCTGGCGGTACCCTACAAGTCCTTCGGCTACCGCGAGTACACCCGGGCGGTGAGCACGGTAGTCGCTGCCCTGCAGAAGAGCACCAAGAAGCCGAACCTGAGGCTTTTCGATCACTACGACATATTCGTCAAGGTCGTCATGCAGGAGCTCACCCCGAGCCCCAAAAGTTCGTTGACAACCTTTTTTTTTTCCTTGTTTTACGGCGCAGTACTTTCGCATCATTTCGCGTACAAAATAGTTTGCGGAAAGTTGGGAAAACTTCTTTTTTTTTTTTCCCGTGCCCGCGGAAAAGTTAACTCAACATAACTATGCGTTTGCTCTTCAAAACTTTTGGTAAAGTTTTGCGACGTGATTGAGCAGAATAAGAAGCGTCGCGGAAGGCTTTTCCAACTACGTGAAAAACACAACTTTCTTATAAACTTCGGATCTGAAATTCAATTTTAAATGGGCGTAAAAACGTCTGCTGTTAACAAATGCCGGGTAACAATTTTTCCGGACGAGACATAAATGTCTTGGTCATCGGGACAATTTAGGGTCTGAAGTTTTGATGAATATGAATTTTTTTTTTTTACGAGACCCGGATAAATCTAAAGTTCTGTTATTCGCGCGAGATCACAGTTATCTAAAACTGCAGTTATTTATGCCACTAGGGAGTAAAGTGGGCAGATTATACCCGAGGGTAAAATTTTCTGCTCTATTGAAGCTGGAATATTAATTTGCCCAGGGGCTTAGTCTGCACTTTTTTCTATCTCGGATTAATCGAAAAATTTATATTTTTTCCGATCGAGCACCCGGTAAACACAGAGATAGAAAACGTTTGATGTTTGCAAGAATTTTTTTTAATATTTGTACTAAAAGTAAAATCAATACTTTCGTCGTATAAAAAAAGCTAAAATTCATCCTCATGATTTTGAACCGAGTCTATTTCCTCAGTACACTAAAAATTAGAAATTTAATGATTTTTTACTTTTTGTTTAGTAACATGTGACTTTTTTATTATTTTGTGTTTTTTTTTCAAAATTCTCTTAGACATCGTGGAGTCTACAGACAGAAAAAATTTGTAACTAGTTTAAATCGGTTTTGTAAAAAAGTGCCTTGTACAGTTTATAAACCAATATAAATATTTCAAATGGAGACCAGATTTTTTAGTAATTTTGAAGGGTACATACTCTCGAACGAAAATGTAAAAAAACTTGAAAAGTTGTGACATCCGGGCAAAATGACAAATACAGAGAAACTCGATTTCCACGAGGATATGCTCACTCGAAAACATGCTCGCTCTCCTTTTATTTTACAAATTGTTCACTCATCGTACTTTCCGTCATAAATTTTACCTTCGCTCTTAACTTTCAAAACAGTACCAACATAGTTTTTAAAACTGAAAAATCACTCGCCAGATCTGACAAAACAAATCCTCCAGCTCTTCCCTCTGATTTTATCGGCACAAAAGTTTGACGTGACCGAGTAAAAGCCGATGAAATATCGATGAAAAACTCTCCCTTCCATTCGATTTTTATATTATTTTCATCATTTCCTCAGACATTCTAAACTCGTTGTGCAAAGAGTTTCTGTCGCTCAACGTGTCGGCCATACTCTACCTGATGAATTACGAGCAGTACGGTCGTAGCACAGCCAGCGCCCAGTACTTCCTGCAATTGGCCGGATACCTCGGCATACCCGTCATCGCCTGGAACGCCGATAATTCCGGTCTCGAGAGAGTAAGCCAACCCCCCACCCTTTTTTTTTAAGAATTCCCACCGCACTTTGCTTATCAGGACTGTTTGTGGAGCATCGAGGAAAAACTTGCGATTGAATCTCGCTGCTAATAAAGTTTGTAAAACATCGAGCAAAAGGTTGAAGTAACGGAGTTAGCTTTCTAAAGGGAGGTTTTTTAAAAATAAATCTCGGAGATTTACTTTGCAGTAAATTTTTTTTCTGTCTTCGAGCTATAAAAACAAACTCTATCAATTGAAAATCGACCGAGGGAAAAGTTTTAGAGCCTGCGAATTATTTTCCGGAGCGGTTCAGCTACACAACTTCCATTATTTACAAACTTGGGTATTTGTTTCGATAAAAAAAAAAAAAAAAAAGGTTGAAGTAATGTCTGAAACTTTTATTGGTCGCTGGAAGTTATTATAGTATTTTACGATAGCTATGATAAATGTTTAACTTTGAAATAATAAGGACTTGTATGTAAGTTTTTCCTCGAAAAGCAATAATATCAATTTTATCAAACTACAAGTTTTAATTGATGTATTTGATATACTGTTTTTTAAAAATTCTGAATGAGAATCTTGATTAATGTTTAGCTTTCTGCTGAAATACTTTATAACTGTTAATATTTTTAAAATATTCAGGAAAAAAGATTTTTCTCTTACTTGAAAAAAAATCACTACGTTAATTAAAATTTTACAAACTGGGTAGGCATTCGTTTAATCGTGAATTCAATAAGACTTATTCTATCCTGAATATTTTAAAACTTGATCAAGGTTGTTGTTTCTTACAACAAAGCTAAATTATGTAACCCTTGGTTTATCGACTTACCAACATAGTTTGATAACTCAAAAATTTTTTCATATACGATTTCAAATTAATGTTACTGAATCATTTTAAATTGAGCTGCTCGTATGTAAAACAATAATTATTCTAGTTTAGTTTAATAATTCAACGAGCAAAGATTTATTCGAGTTAATAACTCGGTGATAATGGAAGTGAACCAAGGGTTGTTCATTATCAATCATGAATTTGGGTTTGTGGTTGAACTAACCGCCACTGCCATTAGTGATACCTATTATATGCACTTCAAAGATATGTACGTTGATTAATGTCCAAAAAATTTTGAAACTATCGCATAAAATATAATTAAATTAATAAGTTTTCTTTGTTTATTGTTTTTATTAAAAATTTCTAATTAACCTTGATATTTTAATTCTTACCGATAAAATCTCATTAAAAGTTATTAAAAAGTTTTTTTTTTTAAATAAAAACTAAATGTTTGCATGGTTTAGCTTGATAAATGTTCAATGTCATGAACTACAATAAAATAAATCTTTTAAAATTATCATAATAAAACAATAAAAAAAATTTAACATTATATAAATAACAAAAAACCAATCTAATATTATTATAAAATTTTTTGCATCTCTTCAGCTATCTTAGATGGCAGTAGATACACGAATATGTAATTTTAAAATTTTTCTCTCTACGTAAGTAAGCTAAAAAAAAAGAGAAAACAGCGCACAACTTTTAATTCTTCGCACATCATTGTAATCAGTGTTCACCCTGCCACAATTTTCTCTCTAATCGTTGTTTTAAAAATTATTTCTGTGACATTCAATTTACTCGCACATACAAGTAAGAAAGAAGAAAGTTGCATATCGTTAACTAACAGTTCAAAAAAACCCTCCCCTCGAACATCCATCCTCGTCCTCACTTACGTCCAGCGCTCGTCACAGAGTAGCCTGCACCTGCAACTCGCCCCGTCGATCGAGCACCAGACCGCGGCGATGCTCAGCATCCTGGAGCGGTACAAGTGGCACCAGTTCAGCGTGGTGACCTCGCAGATAGCCGGACACGACGACTTCGTCCAGGCGGTCAGGGAGCGAATGGCCGAGAGCCAGGAGCGGTTCAAGTTCACCCTGCTCAGCGCCGTCCTCTGGACCGAGAGGAAGGACCTCGTGGATCTCACCAACAGCGAGTCCAGGGTCATACTGCTCTACTCGACCAAGGAGGAGGCAAACAAGATCTTCCGGGAGGCCCAGGATCTCAAGATCACCGGGGAAAACTACGTCTGGGTCGTCACTCAGAGCGTCTTGGAGAACTCGCAGCCTGGACCTTTCTTCCCGGTCGGAATGATAGGTGAGCTATTTTTTTGTGAAAAGGACACGTAGAAAGTCAACCGTATTTTTAGGAAGTCCATTGAAAGTTCCCAAAAAATACCAAATAAAAATAGATGATAATTAAATATAATAATAATAATGAAGATAACTAAATAAATTAATAAAATTAATAATTAATAATTATAAAAACAAAACTCAAATTTATTTGGCTTTAATTGATTAGTTACAAAAATTTTTTACTTGGGAAGTTGATTGATCAATTGGTATTAATGCTCTTGGGCATAAAATTACTTGTTTCATAAATAATTAATTTAGAATGATTTTTCAAGACTCTAACTATTACTTGTACGTGAAAAAAATTTTATAAACTAATTGTAAATCATAATTTTTTTTTTCATACGGGGAAGTGCGGATGTTATAGCGAACTGTAATTTCTTTCCTGTGCGGCCGCTGAAATGTGACTTCTCACGGAAATTCTGCCAAATGTTTTTTTTTATGACTCAAATTATTTTCCAATTTCTGTAGCGTATAAGTACTTTTGCCCCGTGAAAATTTCTTTTTTACGAGTGTCACTGAAATGTAATTTTTTTTTTTCACATTAAACAAGTGTTTATGTAAACGGTGCAAAGTATGAAAACTATTCAGAAAATTTGAAAACGAAGTGTAATTTTTTCTTCATGAATCTTAATCAGCAAACACGCTCCTTTTTAGTCAAAGCATTTGCATTCATGAATATTTCAGAGCTAGACAAAAAACTTGAAAGAGGAGGTGAAGGGTTTTTATAATAAAAACACAGCCCGGCACGAACTCTCTCTCCGACCTTTGATAATTTTATACTCCGCGACGCTATCATAACAAAGTTAACGCCGAAGTCAAAGAGCACAAAAGAAGCCCGCTGCATGAGGGTATATGAGAAAAAGAAGCCAGGAAAGAAAAAAGAACGAAAAGCCCTTTATTGCTGTATATACATAACGTATGTACGTGTGTTTGTTCAGGAGTGCACTTTGACACGAGCAGCAAGAGCATTGTGAACGAAATAGCCACGGCAATTAAAGTCTTCGCTTACGGCGCCGAGGACTTCGTAAACAATCCAAACAACTCGCGGTACAATCTCAACACCCAGCTTAGCTGCGACGACGAGAGCAGCGAGTCGAGATGGAGCACTGGCGAATACTTCTTCAAGTAAGCGGATTCGATCGATTATAGTCGATCATATTGTTTATTGCAATTTTAATTTGAAACAGTTTAAATTTCATTTTTACGGGTGCATTTATACTTTTTTACTACTCTCGAGGAGGTTTTATTAAAAGTAAGATGGAGGCTTTTATTATGCGCGGGTCAAGAATCTAGATTTATGAATGGAAAAAAATTCTTTAATTTGTTTCGCTTTATAAGATGGTAGTTCAAAAAATAATTGACTTTTACTATAAAAAAAAAAAAAAAAAAAAAATTATAATATTACAGTTTTTACGCAAACATTTATAAATATACTCCGATTGTGCGACTTGATAGTGATGACGTCACGAGTACAGGCAAACATAGTAATTCAAAAATTTAAAGTTAAAAAAATTATTTTTCTAAAACTCAAAATACTTGAAAAAAATAATTATATTTTCAAATCAATGATGTTTTTATGTTTATTTTTCAAATAATATTTATTAAACAAAAGCAGCTAATTAACTTAAGTTATAACCAGAATTTTATTCTATCGCGTGGTAATTTACCTTATTATTCAAAGAGTTTAATCGAATTAAAATAGAATCAAGTTCAATTTAAAGCCTCCGATATCAATTATGAGTGTTAATTAAGACAATTTCCAGGTACTTGAAGAACGTGACGGTGGAGCAGGAGGGCGGAAAGCCAGCCGTCGAATTCACACAGGACGGCGTCTTGAAGTCCGCGGAGCTGAAGATCATGAATTTACGGCCGGGACCCAACATGCAATTAGTCTGGGAGGAGGTAATACCATTTTCTCAATTCGAAGATCTTCTCTTCAATTTTTTTTTTTTTTTTCAACCTTGCTTCGCCCTAATCTACATAAAAATGCATTTTAATTTTCGTTTAAAATATTCGGAAGATTTTTTTTATGCTTTTTCTTGCCTTTAATTTCAGGTTTCTTTTAAGTAATTTTTCACTAATGATCATAGCTTGAAAAGATATTCATAAATGATTTAAAGTTTAAATTTACAATAACAAAAAATACGGATTTTTTTAAATTTATTTAGTAATTTGTTAAGATTCATAATATTTATATGCAAGAGTATAAAACAACAAATAATAATTATTATTGTTTTTGCATGCTAAGTACAAAATTGTTAATAATTGAATTTAATAATTATTCATATTTGATATAAATCATTTGATAAATTTATTTTTTAATGACTTTATTTAACGGTAAATATAAAATAAGAAATTAATTTATAAATTATTTATATAAAAAATATTATTCATCAAAACTTTAAAATCAAATAGATTGATAAAATTTTTTAATTTTAATCGATGGGTTGGACATAAAACCAATACTTATACATAGTAGTTAGTACTGTACTGTATGAATTTATCGTAAGTTTCAAATTTGACCACCAGGTGGCTGAAAGATGAACATAATCTGAAAGTTAAAATTTCGATTTCGGGATATATATTCGTAATAGGTCTCTCCCACCATCACTCTGGTTTCCCTTCAGTAAACGCATAAATCTTTCGCCTTTTACTAAAGATTTCCGTGGAGGGGAACACTTGATGAGTCTATAAGACTAATTTTTACCAAGGCTCAACGAAAGTTGAGCTTCTCATAAAAATTAAACAAAATATTCCTGCCCTTGCAGAAGCTGAAGTAATGGTATTTCATTATTTTGCAAAAACATTACGTATAAAATGGTATTCGATAGTACAATTAATAAAGAGAAATTTTATTATAGTGATTCAGTCCTATTTTATATTCAAACAATTTATTTATACAAAAAACTTTTCTTTTCATGTATCAAACTTCAAGCTGAAAATGGATAGCACTCATAATAATTTGTTAAGAAATAAAAAATGATTGTTTAATAAAAAAAGAAATAACTTTTCATTGTATATTAAATTTTTTTTTATATTTAACTGTTATGGGCAAAAGTCAAAAGGTCGGCCACTTTTTCGTTGGGTCATGTCATGTAATTCCGCAGAAAAAAAGGTATTTAAAAAAGAGATATGATTCTAAAAATTTAACAGCTTAAAAGCTTTGAGGGTTTGGTGAACACAAGAAGCTGTTAAATTTTTAGAAAGGTATCTCATTTACAAGTACCTTTTTTTGGCGGAATTACATGACATAACACAACGAAAAAGTGGACGACTTTTTGACTTTTGCCCTTATACGAATGTACAAACAGCGATTATCAAATAGTTTGTGCAGTGTTCTGATATCATGAATTTGCAAAAAAAATTTACTTCAGTTCTTCCAAAAAATATTTTATATTCCCTATAACTGTTGAGAAGTATGTTGAGTTTATGTTGATACTACTCTCCTATTGATAAACAAAATACTCTTTTGCAAAACTTCGCAAGTATGAATTTTCTTCTGAAAAATTTTATTTTAGTGGCTATAAAAAAAAAGTAAAATTTTTCATTAAAAATATTATGGATATCGATCTATTGATTGACACATATATTTGGTACTAATAAGACTGCTACAAAAACGTTGTAACTAACAGTCTTGAAGTTGGTTACGGAAATTTAAAAAGCTTGACTATTTAGACTGTAAGTAGGGTGAGCTAAAATTATTCAATTGTTTGTAAACGTTAATTCTCTGAGTACACTGACTTTCTACTTTAATTTAAGGCAGTGTGACATTTCATTAAAAAAATGATTTTGGAGGAAGCTGAAATTTAATCGTAGGAATGTCTCAAAACTTTTTAACAAAATATCTCCTTTCAAAAAGTTGTTCCATTATGATTGTTAAAACAATGTTTCGTTTTTTCAAAATCATAGGTATTTTACCTATAAGTTACGATAACAAATGGTCAAGAGAAACAAAATCATGGAATTTGACGTTCAAGTTTACCTGGATCAGTATTTTTTACAACGTTATCATAATTATTTTTTTACTTTATTTCGACATAATTGAGTTATATTACAACATTATTGGTAAATTTTTTAGAAGAACCAGTCAAGAATATTTCATATTTTTTAGAATCGAATATCTATCTAGAGCCAATTCAGTACTTATTCTCATTGTATTTATCTTCCAACATGACAAATTGACATCGATTGCAAATAAAATTGTCAAGATGTGGTTATTAACAGCAGAAGAGTATAAATTTCCTGACAGAAACCTATTAATTGTTTATTTTTTGAGTTTCATTTTACTTACAATACTTAAAATAACATTAGTTTATTGTTCCTACAAACTTGTATCGATTCAGACAATAAATGAATTTATTGTTCATTGTGTCATAATTCAGTACAGCTTGGTTTTGAACGTGGTGAAGGGTTTTTATAAACTTATCAATGATTCTTTAGGAAAATTGAAAGCTTTTAGTTGGGCCTTTGTAAATCATCATTTACATTTGGAAATAGATAAATTAGTATTTATAAATAGCTTCTTGTACGATTTGACACAAGAATTATCAAACTTTTTTTCTCTACCAATGATTTTGGCAATTATTAACATTTATCTTTATATACTCTGGGGTGCTTATACTTTTGCCAAAAGATCATTCATTTTTAATGATTCGAGTTATGCTATAGATTTAATGATTTGTCTACGAATTTTTACTAGCATTTTTATATTGTCAATATTAGTTACGAGCGTCACAAACACTATTAAAGAGGTAAGAAATGAATAATTTTTTTTCTATACGTTTATACTACATTCATTCGATTTTAGAGCAAAAATACCAAGAAAACCGTGCACGATTGTCTGAAAACTTTTGACAATGAGGAATTAAAAATAAAGGTACGAAATTTTTCATTTATTTAGTTAGATCTCACAAAAGTAACGTTGATTTTATTTTTAGTTAAAAGAGTTTTCGGATAATTTAACTTACGAAAAGATACAATTCTCAGTGTATGAATTTTTTTCATTGGAAAAGCCTTTTTTAATATCGGTAAGGAAAAGTAATTTAATTGTTCATATGTCAAAGTAATTTTCTCAATAAAATGATTTTACAGTTTATAGGAACACTCATTACACATTTTGTTATTCTGACAAATTTATCTCCAAATTAACTTCGATAAATGGATTTTCTTTTGAATAATTTAATGAGTACTTTGGGAATTGAATAATTTTTGAAATCACTGCAAATATAGAGTTTTAGATAAAACTAATATGTTATTTAAAACTATTTTTGAGATCACAGCAAATAAAGAGTTTTAGATAAAACTAATACGTTATTTAAAACTTTTTTAGATTACTTATAAATATTTGATATAATTTCTTGAAACTTTTAATAAAAATTGTATTAGTTGAGTGTAAAATTGAAAAATTGTTAAAATAAAATTTAGATATCGATTTACAACAGAATTTACTATTTTTTCAACGTTATTTTTTTTAAAGGCGCCGTAGACTGTGAAGTTATAAAATTTTTTTATTAAAAATTGATAAATCAATCAACTTATTGATTTATAAAACAAAAATAAATTGTTATGAGATATTTCGCAGTTGGCAGATAGGTAATACTTTTTTGCGGCTTCAACGGTGTTATCACTTTTCGTTATTTGTAAAAAACCGAAGTGTCTTTTTACAAAATGTCTCAAAACTTTTTGTTTAGATACTTTGGTTCCAAAAACTATGACGTCTTCTTCGTTAAGTATATGTTTCACTTTTTTAAAATCATCGGTTTATTACCTATAAGTTACAGTAGTGTTTGGATTCAAGAAAAAGAAATATGGAATTTGAAATTTAAATGTTCCTGGATTGGTATTTTCTACAATAGTGTCTTGGTTATTTTTTTACTTTATTTTGACATAATTGAGTCGTTACAGACAGATTTTATAAAAAATGTTTTTGGTAGAACAAATCAAGAACACTTTGTATTTTTTAGAATCGGACTTCTATCTAGAGTCAATACAGTGCTTATTCTATTTATGTTCACTATTCAACAAGGTAAATTGAGAAAATTTTTTGATCAAATTTATAGACTGTGGGTATTGACAGAAGAGCATTATGTAATTCCAAGACGATACCAATTCTCTGTTTATTTTGGACATTTTATGATAGTAACCGTCATAAAAAACATATTAACGTATTACATTTACAAATTTGTGACTGTTCAAACAGTGAATTTTTTTATTGTTCACTGTATCTTAATTCAGTACAGCTTAATTTTGAACTTTATTGAAGGTTTTTATAAATTTATTAGTGATTCTCTGGGTAAATTGAAATCCATCAATGGGAATTTTGAACATCGTTATTTCCTTTTGGAGATAGACAAGTTAATGTACATGAATAGTTGTCTCTACAAATTATCGCAGGAACTCTCAGATTTTTATTCCCTATTCATGGCTTCGGCAGTTTTTAATGTTTATGTTCACCTACTTCGAAGTTCGTACACTTTTATCAAAAACTTATTTATTTCTGATGATTTAACATTTTTTACCGATTTTATGATCTGTCTTCGAATATATTCAAGCGTTCTTCCAATGTTAATGTTGGTGATTAATGTTTCGAACACAATTAAAAAGGTAAATATTGAAGTATTTCTTGCTCTAAAATAATTAGAGGATTGGGTCAAACTTTATTTTACTGTATTTCTAATTTAAAGTTTTAGTAACTCCGATGTCATAGTAAAAAAATATTTATATTATTAACATGAATTTATGTTTTTTATAGAGCAATAATGTTTCGAAAACAGTACATGAATGTTCAAAAATCATTGAAAACAAAGAATTGAAGATAAAGGTACACTATTTGTCGTCAATCATTAAGTTACTAAGTACTATTGTCTTTTATGTTTTTTAGTTGAAACAATTTTTAAATAACTTAAATTACGAAAAAATTCAATTTACGGTGTATGAATTTTTTTCACTCGAAAAGCCCTTTTTAATTTCTGTAAGTACTAAGACACATTACAATAATAAATATTTAACTAATAATTATTATAAATTAATAATATGTTAATACAGTTTTTAGGAACACTAATCACACACCTAGTGATTTTAACAAATTTACCTCAGAAGTAATGATATAAAATGTAAAATTATTTTTGTCAAAATTATCAAATTTACTTTAGAAGTTCTTTACACTGACTGGTATAGAAACAAGCTGTATAAAATTAACTTAATAAAAATTGAAAATTGTATTGTTTTTTCTTAGTTATGTAAAGTGTGCACACTGTAGATTTTACTTCAATCAATGCATAGCAAGATTTAACATTATATATTTGTTCGAAATTATATGAAGAATATTTCTTTTAAAGATATCAAAAAGGTAAATTTTCATTGATTTATTAACAATTTTCTCTCTCTTTGACTAATAATTGTTTAGATATTTTTTAATAGGTTTTATTTAGTACTACTCTAATTTTTAATTATTTTGGACACTTTCTCACTGTAGCTTACACGAAAGCTTGCACAAAAAATATTTTTTCAGCTTGAACCACTAGAAACGACTTAGGGAAATCTGACTTGGTTTAATTGAATCGAATTAATATTTTTACTGTTAATAAAATGAACTCAGAAAAATAAAATCTAATGGGCACTACAAATTATTCTTTGAATTTATTTCTCAAACTCAAAAAAAATCCTTTACTTTCAATCAGTAAGATCAACTTTTACAGAACAATGTTTGCGTTAAATTTCAAGCAGTTGATAGGTTAATCAAATGTATCTTTGCTTTACAGATTGGCACTTGGAAGTCCTGGGAGAACGGTGACAGAGGTAATCTGGACATAAAGGACATTGTTTGGCCGGGCAACACGCACACGCCGCCTCAGGGTGTGCCCGAAAAGTTTTACGTCAAGATAACCTTCCTCGAGGAGCCGCCCTACATTAGTCTGGCGCCACCCGATCCGGTGACCGGCAAGTGCCTCATGGAACGAGGCGTACATTGTCGCGTAACCAAGGAGCCCGAGCCGCAGGAGTGAGTTTGAAAAGATTTATTGTTTACTATTTTTATTATTCTGTTACTTGGTTTCGTAAACGTTCGCCATCAATCAAAAAATAAAAAAGATTTTTCATTTGAAAAAACAAAATTAAAAAATATATGGGTTACAACGTATTCAGAAGTAATATAGTAATTCTTTTTTTTTTTTTTTTCACAAAAATTTTTGTTGTATAACAGCTATTTCAGTTCAATCATTTCTTTAAATTATGTGTATAAACGTAAATACATATATAACATAAGCTACTTAAATAAATAATGAGATTCGATATGAAAAGACAGAAAATCTCTAGAATTCCAAAGTTTTCTCAAAAAATTTCATATTTGTTATTTTTTTAAAGATAAAAATTTTTCAAAATGTTGCGGAAAATAACATAAATACCATGAAAAAGACGTGGAATTTTTACATTCGATTTGCTAGGCAAATGCACCGTGATAACTTGCATTTTAAGTTTTACGAGTTTGTTCTGCATAAAACATCACTCATAATGACGCTTTACTTCCAGCTCATGGAATAAATTGTTTTTTTTTTTTTTTTTTAAGTATCAAAATTTTTCTTATTATAAGAATATTAATAACTGGTTAACAGAATTTTTTTACCATCTCATTAAAAAAATTTAATGAGCAGCTGCATGGAATATTTTATCTACATACTTGTACGTTAAACTTCTGCCCTAAATGATAATTAAAAAATGTTTATTTCGAGATTAAAAATGTGAAAAAACTTATCAATAAAAGTATATAAAATTTCAATTACCACAAAAGGTCGGATTCTCAAACGAGCCCGCGCAACAGTACGGCGAGCACGTACCAGTGCTGCAGCGGCTTCTGCATCGACCTCCTGCAAAAGTTCTCCGAGGAGATGGGATTCACCTACGACCTCGTGCGAGTCGAGGACGGCAAGTGGGGCACCCTCGAGGTTAGTTAACCTGTCGATATGAATATCTCCACTACCAGCCCTCTCTCAAACTTTATCAGTTTTAGAGATAATTGAAGTGTATTGGGGCTGAAGGGACATATATCGACGTTTTTTCAATTATCGAAGAGGCTCACTTAGCGCCTGCTCAGTCTCTTTTTGTCTTTTTTTCCTTTGCGTTCCTGTCAGTTTTTGAGTTTATTGTTAAAATTATGAGATTGATTAGCTGCTTAATTTACACGGTTATTGAAAAATTGTGATTTTTAGTTTGGTAAGTTTTAACGAGGGCTTTGAGAAAATTAAATCCTGTTAAATAGATTTAGTAATTTTATTTACGACTTGTTTACTCTCGCCCGTCTGACCAAACTCGTACCTTTTCCACTGGCTCTGCAGCTAATCTGTAATTCACGTTCGCGAACTCCTGAATGAGGTAATTAAAAGTTAAAAATTTATTACTCTCTGTAGAAAAAAAAACAATATGTTTTAATTTTATATAAAAAGTACAAGACGCTAAGCGATCGATTGGTAAAAAAACTACAGTTACAAATTTACGAGAGTGTAAAATATTAAACGACACCGATACAAAATCGACAACTTTACGAGTAGCACAGTTAAGCGAACGTTCAACTTGGGAACATCGGCGGGAGATAAACCGGAAGAAAATAACGCCCTTGGGTGCGAGAAAAAAAAAAAAAAGTAAGAAAGAGGCTAACCAGGCACTTTGATCAAAAGAACCTCGGCTGAAAAACCTTTTGATAAAATTTTTATGGTCCGTGAAACATTGGCTTTGTCTGGTTGGGTGTCCATACGATAGGCATTATTGTTTTTTTCGGATGGGATATCGTGTTTACGACACGACAAAAATTTTACTTGGTCAGCTTCAAAATTTATTAAGGGCAAGCAAGTTTTATATTGAAATTATACCTTATGAACTTAAGAATAATTTATTTTAAGAAAATGTTTCTATTAAGTACACTCCACTAAGTACAATATTTTTTTTATTTTTGTTTATTTTATTTATTTAATGCCTACGTAGAACTTAGGTCTATACAGCTTATATGCACAATAAAAGCACATTTTGATTACACCCAGTGAATATTGGGTAGCTGCATACTATTAGTAAAACTATCATTGAATTTTCAATTGAAATCTGTGGGTTATTTGTTCATAAAATTAATAAATTCTTGATTTTAAACGAACTTTGCATTCTTATCAATGAGTGATTATAGTTTAAGTTATAAATTTTTGTTTTAAATAAAACATGTATTGAGAAAATTAAAATCCTAAAGCTCGGAAAATTATGAAAGCTCATTTTCATAAAATTAAAATATTATTTTTGCAAAAATGATTTTAGAATGGTAAGTGGAACGGTCTGATAGCCGACCTGGTTAACCGCAAGACCGACATGGTGATGACGTCCCTGAAGATAAATTCGGAGCGAGAGGCGGTCGTGGACTTCACGGTGCCCTTCATGGAAACCGGAACCGCCATTGTCGTGGCCAAGCGTACTGGAATCATATCTCCCACTGCCTTTTTGGGTTTGCAAAGCTTTTTCTTTTTTTTCTCATTTGTTTGGAATATTTTTCATTTCAAACTCGGTTGCATTTTCATTTATGATGTTTCTGGTAGCACAATAATTTTAAAGAGTGAATGCGAGATTTAATTTTTTACCCGAGCTTTTACTTCAATTGAGATTTCATGGTGTTTTTTCGCGAAAACTTTGTTTTTAACGAGCTCCGAGCTTGCAGCTACCGGAGCTAGTTGATCAGTCTGAAGCTTTACGGTTACCCGGGCGTTTTATAGAGTTAGTTCGCCCGTGCGTTATGGCACCTCGTTGTCTCGATTTAATATTTGCAAACAATAAACGACGTAGTTAATTAAAATTTCTGCTCCAACAGTTATGTGTAGAGAAACTATTCCCAACTTTATTATTTTACGATCTAGGAGTATTTTAGAAAAACTCGGACGAATTTGAGACAAATGTAAAAAGGGCAAGTATGAAATTAAAGGAGATAATGAAATGACTGCAGAAACTTGAATTTGAAAATTTTTTTTTATTAATTTTTTTGAATATTATTACTTACATTTGATGGGTCTTTAATTTTCAAATAAAAAATAGTTTTGACGACTTTTTACTACAATTTATCTATCTTTTTTGGTTCAACTATAAAATCTCTACAATTAAAAATTGTTTTTTATCTAGTTAGAGATCTCTGCAGCGTTAAAACTGCTGAAAAGATATAGTTGATTTTGCAAAGCTGCTTTATATCTAAGAAAAAAAGAGTTCTTAATTTTTTTTATGAGAAGCAGGGCTTTTATCATGAAAAATTTATATCAAATTAAGAACTGGAAATAGAGCATTGATTGCAGCTTAAATTATTATCATCATTAATTTTATTTCGAAAATGAATACCTGCCGCGCTCATATTTGTTATGCAGATCCATTAATGCTTATCAGATAAATTATGTACATACAATAAATTGAATTAATTTATTTCAGAACGTACAAAATAAATAACATAAATTTAAGAATAAAAAGTACATAGTCAATCATGAATCTCTGACCATTTTATATTAAAAAAAAAAAGCAATCAAAAAACGAGTTTTCATTTAAAAATCCATCTCCAGCTCTCAAACTCTGTCAAACTGAATGAAAAATCTCTCGTTCGTTTCAGAGCCGTTCGACACAGCCTCGTGGATGCTCGTGGGCATAGTCGCAATACACATGGCAACCTTCATGATTTTCCTGTTCGAGTGGATATCTCCGTCTGGCTCCGGCATAACCGATAAAACCGCCCGGGGCCATCATCACAAGCACCACGTAAATACTCTCTACCCAAACGTACAAGCTTCCGCATAAGCTTCTCTTTCCTTTGTTTACGTAATTCCTCTCATTCGAAGCTTTTTTCGTCTCAATAGGCCAACTTTTATTCGAGTCTGCGGCAGGGACTTAAACTAAAGCCCCAGTGATTTCAACCGGTTGCCGTTAAATGCTCCGCTTTAATTACCGAGAACTCGGTTAATGTCTTTCTTCTCGGGAAATAAAAAGATGGCCAATCGATTTTTTTTTTCTTAGGTCGTTTAAGTGCAGCTTATTATTTAAAGTGTTTGTAACGATTATGAATAAATTTACCCTTTCGAGGGTATTTGCGTAGCGGGAAAATTCCTTTGTTCTTCGGAAACTTGATCCTCATAGCCCGAGGCGTCGCTTTGTTTAGGTAGAGTATGAAAAAAATAAACTTCAAAAGATGTAAAATTAAAGTGTATAAAGCTACTATTGACGGTTCGTTCAACTCTATAATTAGACTGGCATTAAAAGGAGCTACAGTGGCTTCGATAAAACAGCGCTTTGAAAATTAAGATTCGTTTAAACAGGCTCGAACAAAAAGATCATTTTTATTATTTCTCGAGCTAGATACTCAATTAAGACTGTCAATGCCGGGGATGGAAAAACTTTGGTCGTTCTTTTTTTTTTACCTCTCAAAGACTCATTTATTTACTTTTTACCTTTTTTAGTTTTTTATGAGAAAAAGTTAAGAGAGTAGCGCCGCCGGAGGGAAAAGTTTTTTCATCGGTGTCTTTTGAGAAGCTCGCGGGGCTTTGATATTAGAAAAAATTTTTTTCATTGTGTTTATACACTTTTCAAAAGTTTTTTCACTGTGCAAAATTCTCTTAAACGGTCCAGCGAAATTAGATTTTAATTTAGACAAAGTGTGCCCGGAAAACATCTCATTAGCATTTTAAATTTGAGACAAAGTTGTTGAAAATTTAAATCTCTGGGAGCAAGCTTGAGAAGAACTTTACATTATAAATGAATTTTTTTTTCTCGTACAACCGGCTCTTAATTTAATAGTGATCCTTAATCTGTGAACTTTTCGGTAAACTTCGGTACAGGAAATTTCTCGTAAGAAATTCGTGGGCAAACATCTTGGAAATAATTGAATAAACATAGCGGATGAAGTTTGCTTTTTACCGTATACACGTACATACATACGTACCCTCGGCAACTCAAACATTGACTCACAGCTAAAAAAACCCGGCCGAAAAGTAAAACGAAAACGAAAGTGTAAACATTTAAAAAAGCTCCCGATGAGTTTTTCACTTAGCCCAACCCGCAAGCTCCTTTTTATCATCCGAGCAAATAGAACGTAAGATTCTTTAAATTCAATTCAATCAACCGCAACTTAAAAGCTTCGGGGAGCTTTCGATAAATCAAGAGGTTTGAAATAATGTTTTGTGTTTAACGCAGGGACACAAGACGCACCACCGAAGACATCGGTTTTCCCTGTGCAGGGTTTACTGGCTCGTATGGGCGGTACTCTTCCAAGCAGCCGTTCACGTCGACTCGCCCCGAGGATTTACGGCTAGGTAAGTCAACTCTTACCCCCCGCCCCATAAATTTATTACCTGAAACCGCAGCCTTGGCTCTTGTCATTATTTCAACATCTTTACTTTTGAAGTTTAATAAAGGGATAATCGAAAGTTTTCTCATATTTTATGCGTAACGACCAATTAAAATTTTATTTGTAAAAAAAAGTTTGAAATTTCATCAATATTTGTTCTAAAAAAAGTGTGACCATGTAAAATTTTTTTATTTAAAGGGTACTTTACGGGTTTGTAATTTTTCTTTAAATGAGAATTTTTTTTCTGAGATGAAAATTAATCTTTATTAGATAAAAGTTTTTAACTTGACAGTTAATATCGTCGCCTTGGAATAAAAAGGTACTATCTCAGAAATTTTTATAGAAAGATCTTATCTTTCTATAAAATCGATACGAGATAGTATCTTTCTATAAAAATTTCTGAGATAGTACCTTTCTATTCCAAGGCGACGATATGGTCAAAACTGTTTTCATGAAATTCTAATGAAAACTGAACTTACATCAGTTGATTTCAAATTCTTAATATCTAAACACTTAATCTAAAAACTTTTGGGCCAATTTTCACTGAATTTTGTCGATTTTCAAATGAAAATAAAAAACTTACAGGCAACAACAGATGTAAATAAATTTTTCTTTTATTTTTTTTTTGTTCAACTAAATATAAAATTAAAATTTGATTGGATTAATCAAGATGAATCTAAAATCTAACCCGTCAATATAATGTTTTATACTTATAATACTGAAAATCAAACTCGTAGGTTCATGACTAACGTCTGGGCGATGTTCGCGGTCGTGTTCCTGGCCATATACACCGCCAACTTGGCGGCCTTCATGATAACCCGGGAGGAGTTTTTCGACTTCAGCGGTATCGAGGACTCCCGTCTGGCTCGTCCCACCTCCTACAAGCCGATGATCAAGTTCGGCACCGTGCCCTGGACCCACACTGGCAGCACCCTTGCCAAGTACTTCAAGGAAATGTACGCGTACATGAAGAACTACAACAAGAACAGCGTAGCCGAGGGCATCGAGGCTGTTATCAACGGGTTCGTTAACGAGCTACAATTATTTCAAACTTTGATTTGAAAAGCTATTTATTTTATACGAAAAACTTTTTCGTGGGTAAATATTGGTTTCGAAGTTGATCTTGGAAATAGCGGATCACATAAAATGAAATTGATCTTCTTTCGGAGCTTCAAAGCAATTAAGCCCGAAAGCCAATTTTCTCTGCAGTGTCATCGTGCGAGGATTCTTGAAAAAACATCCAGAGGCTTTTTTAACCTTTTATTCCTTCAGATTTTCGCGATATTAAAATTTTTTTTTTTCTCCAAATTTAATTTAAAATTGTGGGATTAATATTTCTATTTTATGAATTTTAGAGAGCTGGACGCTTTCATGTACGACGGCACGGTGCTGGATTACTTGGTATCCCAAGACGAAGAGTGCAGGTTGCTAACAGTCGGATCCTGGTACGCCATGACTGGTTACGGTCTTGCGTTTCCTCGCAACTCGAGGTTTATGAAGATGTTCAATCAGCGATTACTCGAGTACAACGATAACGGTGAGTTTCAATTTGACTCGAACTTTTTTGAAGAATTTTACTGATCCATCGGGATCGACAGGTGATCTCGAGAGGTTGAGGAGGTACTGGATGACGGGTACGTGTAGACCGGACAAGGAAGTCCAGAAGAGCAGCGATCCTCTTGCCTTGGAGCAGTTTTTGAGCGCGTTCCTGATGCTCAAGGTCGGGATCCTGATAGCCGCCATACTTCTGCTGCTCGAGTACCTCTACTCCAGGTACGTAAGGCACCACCTCGCCAAAGACAGCCGAGCCAACAAATGCTGCGCCATGCTCAGTGTTGTGAGTATTCATTTGTTGAATTAAAAAAAAAAATTCCGTAATTATGGTGCTAAATCAGATGTACTTTTTATTTTTCAGCGAGAAGTTTTGAATCCAAAAAACGATATTGAATTATGAGATAAGGCTGAGCCTCAATTCTAAAAAAATACGCAGCTTCGACTGCGCGTTGAGTGTTAATCAAAATGTTGGATATACATACATGGATTTATACATAGTATATTGTTAAGTGGTAATTATCTGAAAAAAAATGATGGCTGTTATTAAATGTTTACGCAATTTTACTGTACTTATAAGCGATGTTGTTATCGATGGTTTAATATGATGTCTTCGAATGTTCCATATAATAAAGACATAAAAAAATGTGTCGGTAAATTTTTGACCTTATTTTTTTAACCGAAATCATAAAAATTAATATAAAAATAAAAAAAGTTCTTATAAAAGACCTCGTAAAAGACAATATCACATATATCATGTGCGAAATGAGAATTTTAGTCTTGGGGAATTGAAACTGTACTGTTGCTAATCTTGTGTAGGCTGGTGCACTATAATAAAAATAAAATTTTCGACAGTAAACAAGAAGCGACAGCTATTTTTTCTTTACTTCTCAAGTTCAGTTATTCTGACAGTTTGTTGTAAATTACCCAATGATTAGCCATTTATAAATAATGGATGAAGTGAAAAATTAAAAAAATTTTATTTTAAAAATTATATACAAGAATTTTAATTTTCAAGGGCTTAAAATTAAAAATTATCTTCAAATTTTATTGTTCATTTTTTATTATTATTTTTTTTTTAAGGTAATAGCCAAGTAAGAATTATATTTTTATCCGTATACTTAAACCTACCGCATACGTAATAAAATGTATGTAAAAGCTTCATTGTATTTTAAATATAAAATATTTGTTAAGTTTCGGGAGTAAAGCTGATGTAATGATGTATGATTTGTAAATAATTTTTTTTTCAATAATAATTATTTTTTTATTTATTAATTATTATTATTATTATTTTTTTTTTACAAGTGTAAATATTCTTATTAGAGATTTTTTTGAGGGCATTTACATAGCCAGTAATTATCTAAACAAATTTCCGAGGAGGTAAGATAAACTTACATAATTTATAAATAAAGTTCATGAAAAAAGCGAGGGCTGTATGTTATCTATATATGATTACAAACCAACGCGCATCGACGTTTGAATCGAAAAAAATAATTTTTTTCATAATTGGGAGACATTCATTTGAAAAAAAATTTCTTAAACACTAAAAATACTTCTTGGAAGAGTTTTTTTTTTTTAATTTCTATATCGTAGATTCAAGATACTAGATTATATAAAAATATAAATATTTGTGGAAAATAAATAAAGTTCAAATGAAAGATAATGACATAATTCACGGGTAAAATAAAAAAAATATTCTTTGAAAAAGTATAAATTAGAATCGTAATTTTTAAATACTATAAATTAAAAACTGACTCAAAATTTTATCACCAATTCATTTTTATCCAATAATCAAGTAAAAATTATATTTTTATCGGTATTTAAACCAATGAAATAAGAAATATATTTTTGTTTATTATTTGATTTATACATTTACGCTTTACACAAGTGTATACATAAAAAATAAATAGATTCAAATATACATACAATATTTTTTTAAACTGTTCTGTAAGTTGTTGGTAAGGAAGAAAGCAGCAAATGATTTTATACCACTAGTGCGTAGGTACTCGATTTTACGCACGCTTCGAAATTTAAAAACTCGCCCTACGCACCAGTGGTATAAAATAGTATATGCAACGGGTGCAGCACGTTACCAGGGCTTCTTAAAGTTACTCGTGCTACGCTTCGCTTCGCACTCGGTACCTTTAAAACCGCCCTGGCGACGATACTGCAACCCGTTGCATAATATACTATTCCCACTCTTCTACTTCTTCAATTCTGGAGTGTTAATACTGCATCATCGCATTGTTCGTAACTTCGTGCGTGCGTGTACGAACGGTGTTTCGTTGTAGTTCAGTGTTTATTTTCATGGTAAGTATACTCTTGCATAGCGAATAATTTTGGCTGTTTGAATAAAAATGATCACATTTTTGAATAGTAGTAACCTTGACTGAGTTTTAAATAATATTTTCTAACTAATATTCAACCTTGTTATTTGCAGCCTGGCCACGTCCAAAATTCTCGTGTTGGCAAAGCATGACTCACGGAGTGGGGAAACCCAGTACGCGTTAAACCCGGGCTCGCTCATCGGCCACACTAGTATAAAACACGTCGGGAGAGAACAATAAAAGTAAAAGTGATTGTAATTTCTCGCCACATCAATATTATCGAAGCGGTATCTGTGAAAAATAATTAAATTCTAATGAGTGCTCATTCGATATTTTTGATTTTATTTCACTTTTAACAAATAATTGTTAATCTAAGCAAAAGTTGATTCAAGCTCATATTAAAAGTACTTTGTTTTTCACAAATCATGGGTGAACAGTTAGAACCACTGACTATCGACGTCGACTATGAAATAGATGAAATAGCAGAATTGTACGATGCTGTTATTAAAAACCATATAAATAAGGTAAAAGACTTGTTATCCAAGGGTGTAGATGTTAATTATAAATTAGACAGTCATTGTGTAACTCCTTTGCATTATGCAGCTTATGGTAACAAAGGTGACAGCCATTTTGAAATGGCTGAAATGTTGCTGGAAAAAGGAGCGGATCCTAATGCTTACGAAAGAGATAACTACAATACACCATTTTTCCGCTTGGTTTCAAAAGCCAACCTGAAAATGATTAAATTATTTTTGGATTTCAAAGCAGATACAAGTACGACCGATTCCGATAGACAATCGGTGTTGTTTCAAGCCCGCTTCAATGAAAACCTCGAAGTGATTAAGTTTTTTGTGAATCTCGGATTAAATGTGAACCATCGAAACCGTTCGAAAAACAGGACTGTTCTGCATTACGCAGCAAAAGAAAATAATTTAGCACTTGTCAAATATTTATTACAGAATGGAGCGAAAGTCGACGCACGAGATAATTCGGGTATGACGCCACTTTGGCTTGCGGTGAGAAAAAACAACATGAAAATAATAAAATTACTATTAAATAATAAGGCCGACATCAACGTACTAGATCGAACTAGGAGGAATCTCTTGTTGTTAGCAGCTGAGCATCAGCGTTCTGTGGGATTGGTCCAGTTAATGATAGATCGTGGTTTGGATGTAAACCACTGCGATGACAAAGGTTGCACGCCTTTGTACTTTGCAGCAAAAAATCATTACAAACGCAAACATTATTTTCGAACGATGAAGTTGTTATTAAGCAGTGGAGCTAATCCCAATGTAAGGGACGAGAAAAACGAAACGCCGCTTTTTAATGTAATAAAAAAATCCGGCGTCGAAACAATTCAATTATTTTTAAATTTCAAGGCCGATGTTACCGTAGTAAATAACGACGGAGAAAATCTCTTGTTTCCAGCAGCTAAAAGGTATCCGAGGGTTATGCAGCTGCTCTTGGATCTTGGTTTGGATATCAACCATCGCAACAAGAACGGGCGTACTCCTTTGTATGGAGCAGTACAACATTTGGATACAATGAAATTACTCCTGAAAAAAGGTGCGATTTTGAACACAGCTGATAAGGAAGGTAACACGCCTTTGATGGCTGCTTTCTATGATGTCATCAATTATTACGGATCATTGGACCGAGAAATAAAATTTATTGTTAAATACACAGATTTTAACGTTATATTCAAAGATGTCAGCGTTCTCACTATGGAATATCCGTCTTATAAATATAAAAGTTATTTGTGGGAGGGAGTTGTGGCACATATTGCAAAGTTAGTGACTCTTAATATTCCATTGCATCCAAATTTTTTGGATATCATTAGAAGTAAAAAAGATTACAACGATTATTATGAACAGTGCAATGAAGAGTTGCAGCGAGCAAAAGAGTTTGTTATCCCAAATACCTGTATCACTTTTTACAATTTATTAGTAGCTAGTAGAAAAAGACTAAAAAATTTTGGGGGAAATAAAGATCTGATTGAAAGTTTAAATCAATCTGACATCCTAGATAAATATCCAATTTATGGATCTGTGGTTGATGAAAACGTAAGAAAAGGGGTTGCAAAGCGAGAACTGTTTGATGAATCGGCTGATTTATTGAGTAATTGTTTACCTATTTTTAATGCAACACATTTAGTCATAAGAGATGTGCTTGATTGTATTTTAAGTAAAAAAGATTTGTCAAAGTTTTGTGTTAGAGAAGATTATGTATGATTTTTTAATAAAATTTCTCTTGAAAATAAATTATAAATGTAATTATTTTCATTTCATAGAAGGAAGATGCACACTTTCTAATTTTTTTTTCTGAAACTTCTTGATTTTTAAAGAATTTTCATATTTTTTTGATAATTTTTCTATGAATATTACAAGAAATGAAATTTTTTGAAAATTGGTACTCGAGACGTCATCAGTACCATTTTATATAAGAAGTATATCTATATGACTATTTCGGACACTTCCAAAGTCTATAACTCCTTCAATTTTCATTTTTTTTCAAAAAAAAAAAATGTATCGATTATTTTACCTAATAAAGTCCTAATTTTTCTAATAAAGTCAAACAAATTGAATTTTTTTTTTCAATGCATCCAAATTTAGTGATACAAGATGTATAATGTAAAAACTTTATTAATGTATTTTAAGTTGAAAATATTTGTTAAAACTTCGTGAGCAAAGCCGACGTAATGATGTATGATTTGTGAATAAATTTTTTTTTTTTTTAAATAACTATTTATTTACTTTTTTGTTTCCATGAGTTTATAAAAAACAACTAAGCAGTGCTTTTTTTTTTAAATTTAAAAATTTTAGAAAATATTAACAATGAAAAATGTATAAAAATTGAATTAATAAATACCTCTAGCATCCAACCAGATACTTCACTCTATCTGGCTCAAAAATCTCACAACATTTTGTTTAGAATTACAATATCATTTATTTTTTCATTTAAATTTGTAAAGATACAAGGATACACAGAGTATAATCATATAAAAATATTCTAAAAAAATAAAAAAAATAAAATAAAACCTGTTTATAAACGTTTTTTATGATACATAATTTGACATTACAATTTTATTTCCTAAAAACAAAAAACAAAACAAAAAATGGAATATTGTAATTATTATAATTTTTATTGTCGTATCTGTCTGAATGTCTTTGAATATTTGACGGATGTATAATAAAGACTAGTAAATCATTGAGGTTTTGTCTTTCTTTTTTTTAATTATTCTTTTTTTTTCAAACATCTTGATCGTATACAACTCCCACTTGTCGTCTGAGTTCATCCTGAAATTCCATAATGATTAACGAATGCTCGTGTGACATTTTTGGGCTTTCTTTTAAACCTTTAAAAAAAAAATTTAATTTTTTTCACCGGGTAGAATAACTTTGGTCGGACACCACAAGTCGGGAAGTCTGATTTTTCCCTCGGAGCCGATGACCCAGGCCTCGTTTGGCATGACGACCCCGACGTTGCAAACTATGGTCGCGGTTCGTCCGTTCGAGTAGTTGAGCGAAGCCGACACGGATACGTCGACCCCGTCGTCGTCGTTCAGGTGACCAACGGCTTTTATCGACGAAGGTCTTTCGTGGTCGAACACCAGACAAGCCAGCTGAGTCGAGTATACTGCCGCTGTTACGATTGATTCTCTACCTGATTCTTTTTTACTGTTTATTGAAATTTGAGGGTTGAAAATTCATGATTCCAGAAAATTTATTTTAACAATAAAAATTGAAATTTGTCATAAATTTGAGGTTGATTTTATTATTCGTTGACTAAGGTTTGTATTTAGTTTTAGTTTAAAAGATTGTATTTTTAAATTGGAGACATATGAATAATCTTAATCATTGGTTGTGAATGCATTTTTTATCTAAACTGCTTAGATCTTGAAAAATGATTAAGTAAATAAAAAAATAATTTCATGCTGTAAAAAGATAATCAAAGCGGTCGGTCAGTTTCTGAGAAGGCTTCTATTTTTTTTCTGTCATTACATATGAAATTGCAAAAAAAATTTAATTTTCCAAGGTCATCTTTTACTAATTGCATTAATTTTAATTCAAACTGACTAAAATTAATTCAATCGTACTTTGGTCATCATTCAGAACTGAAAATGACCCCGTTGATTTGTGTGAGCATTAGTTAATTTTTTAATCCCCAGAAGAACTCTCTATATGTTCTTTAGGTATTGATCTTTCTTAAAAAATTAAAACATAGTATAATTTTTCTCTACTACTAGTCTATTTTCACATCTGCACTGTCCGATTGTATATATTAAAATAAAATGATTAAATGATTGCATGAAAAAAATGATTACGGTTAATTGACTCAAAAAATTCATCAGATAATCGAATTTGATTTGAAAAATCGATTTTATACTCTCCCAAAGAACCAATGTGACTTTATGTACATATAATAATTAGCTAGTGTTCTATCTTAGCCTTTATGAATCGTGCATTTCAATAAGTTCACTCTTGAAAACGCGTAAAACGGAAACGAGATAACAAGTTGACACTTGTGTGCGTCATAGTGTCTTTAATAAAAAAAAAAAAAAATTTGAATACAATTTACATTGAAATTCTACTGATACCAAAATTTTATTTTATTTCAATGTTCTCCGCGTAAAATACGTTGTTCAAATCTTAAGTGTAGGGTTAAATTTTGTTTAAATCCTATTTATCATTTTAGAAAGTATGAAAAAAAAATTCGAAAAGTATAGTACTTATAAATAAGCAAAAATCAAAAATTGAACTAACTGTCTCAACTTGGATATAAAAGATCGCTTTTTAAGTAGATGTTAAACAAAAAATTTATCTGGATATCGGATTAAGTATCCATACAGGTCACTCAAGATATTCTTTTTTCTAATAATTTTTTTAACAAAGTTTGATAGAAAAAAATATTTAATTTTTTATTAAAGCGGAAGCATAGAGAAATTATAATTCAACTTATTAAATTGAAAAATAATTTATTCTCAGCATAAAATATTTAATTTAATTTTTGTGAAGCGCCATTTTTTGAGGTATGACTTATTAGTAGAATTTATAATTGAAAATTTTTAAGAACATTATTAAATGAATTTTTTTCACTACCAAAATCTAATTTATGAAGATAAAAACTTCTCTTTGTATGTTTGAAATATCTTCAAAATATTCGATTAAATTTATTATGGTAAAGAAGAAAATGACGAAAATAAGATTTCAAAAAGTTTAGCCGTCGTCCGCTCTACGATCTTGTCGCCACAGTAGTTAAACTTTTCTCTTTCTCTGTCTCCCACTATGGACTCTTTGTCTGTGTCTCTCGAAGGCTCGCAACCGTGCTACACCTACATTTCAAAGTCAGTGCATAGTTATTGTTGACCCTCGTAAAAAAAGTCAGCATATCGTTACTAAAAATTATGTTGTTAATTAATTCATTTTTTAAGATTGTAATCTAAGTTAAATCATAAGTGTTTTTTTTATTTTTTTTACTAACAATTTTGACTCAATAAAACTTATCTACACACAGACGACGTAGAACAACAGACTACGTATTTTGCGCGGTGCGAGCATGAAAATTATATACCTTATACCGGGAAATTCAAATCAGGTAAGATATTTTCAAATATCAATAATTTTAATTTCTTTTAATTTTTATAAGAATAACACGATTTTAAGGAGGTTCCCTACCGAATGGATCTATATAGCCCACAGATTTTGTCCAAATTAAATAAACACATAGTTTTTAGTGTAAAAATTGCTCAGCTAAAATTTTAAAGCCCTAAGGAGCTTGTAAGAAAAGTTATAAACATTTTAAATTTTACAAATTTACATGAGCTCAAATGGGAAGTCTAAAACCGCATATACTTAATTTCTAGCCCACAGATTTTAATGTAACTTTGCACAAGAATCGAAAAAAATCAGACTTGGATTATTCTTGTTTCAAAAAATTCATTATTCGAAGCCTGTAGCAATAATTATAAACAATTGATTTTATATTGATGTAAATATGACTTCTCATTAGTTACACTACGGAGGTTAGAAAGTGGCTGAGCCAATAGAGCAGACGACTACTTTCGTAAGTTTTCCGTGGAGGTCCGCTGTCATTGCAGTTTGCAGCCCGAGACGAATACGTGGACCTCCTCAGCAAACTTTAGTCTTGAGGAATATATACTTTTTTAAAGTCACAAATAATAACTTGATTTCCTCCGATTAAAGTCGAAAGAACGAAATGTTCTCCCGAAATGCCAGCGTCCGCGGTCCGACATGCAGCCGGCCGCAATGTTGCGGCCCGAGACAGAGATTTTGCACAGGCCTCTGCGCGTCTGTGCAGGTTATGTAGACCAGATGCGCGTTAGTCGATGGCGCAAGGAGTACATTTCGTTTTTTCGGCTTGCGTCGGAGGGACTCAAGTTATTATTTGCGATCAACGAGGTTAAAAAAGTAATATATACACAGCCAAGCTGATCAATAAGTAGTACGCTTTTTTCTACCTAGTATTCTTATAAATATTTAACTTATAGGACGTTATTTTTTTTTTTTATACAAGCATATTTTTTGGAAAATTATATTTAAACATTATTTTAGTGTTTTTGACTTCTTTTATTCTTCTGTGTAACAACCTGTTGAAAGTGAATCACATAATGACTAATCATATTAAGTATGTTATTTTCAAACTCTGTATCATATGATTAATCAAATGATTCACCTTTTTTTCTAATATTTCTAAAATTATTTATCTTATAAATTTAAAATAAATTATTGCAAATTTTAAAGAAAGAAATAGAGATGAAACAGAGATTAGATTCATAAAATAGTCACGCGAGTTGGACAACTGAACCTCAACGGCAAATTGACAAACTTATTAAACATAAATGAATCTTGTTATACCTAAACACTTTTTTTTCAAACCTCAATTGCTCTGTGAAAAAAAATCATGGAGGTACGCTTCAAAAAATGAATGAATTCGTCGGCTTCGGCCCACCTTATTGAATATACTATTTTTCTGCATGACGCATGACTGTAGCGGCAGTGGCCGGAAAACGGAAAAATTTATATTGCTTAAGCTTAGACAAATACTTCAATTTCTAATTCTCACAAAAAACCTTTTTTGATTAACAGATTTAAACTGCACACCCTCACCTGCCGATCATGCTCGAAGACAACAATTTAACGATTGACGAAAACTATGACTTTGCTGACAAACAATTACATCGGGCCGCATATCATAATGATTTACCGCAGGTCCAGAAATTGTTGTGCGAAGGAATCAATGTTAATGACAAAAATGAATCCGACAATAGAACTGCTCTGCACTATGCTGCGATGAATAACGTAGACGAAAGTCACTTTGACGTGATCGAAGTTCTGTTGAAGAATAATGCTGATGTCGGTGCACAAGACAATTACAACCGAACGCCGTTTTGGTATTTGCTCACAAAAGGCAACGCTAAAACTGTTCAATTATTTTTAGATTTCAATGCTAATATTCATGAAGTAGATAACGATCGTGACTCTCTTCTGTCCCAGGTAGCTTGTTTCAATAATAATATTGATGTTGTACCACTGCTAATAGACCGTGGTTTGGACGTCAATCATCGAAGCGAGTTTGGAAAAGTTCCTCTGCACTGGACCTGCTTCTCAAAACTAGAAAATATTAAAATGATCAAGTGTCTTTTGAGAAACGGTGCCGATATAAATTCAGTGGATAACTCACATGCCACGCCTTTACTAAGAGCAGTGGAAGGTTTTTTTCTACACGGGGAAATTGATATCAATTTGAAAAAGAAAAGTTTAAATTTTTTAATGGAACATAGTGATTTTAGTTTAGCCAATAATAAAGTAGTACTTGAGTTATTTATGCTTGCTTTTGATATCGAAGTCATGAATTATTGGAAAAATATTTTAGAGCATCTTACAAAATTAAAATCTCTTGAAATTCCGATGCATCCAGGTCTCGAAGTTACTATTACAAGGAAACAAAAATTCGATGATTATTATAGAAAGTGCCAAGAAGAATTATCAAAAGCAAAAAATACAAAACTAGAAAATTCCTGGGTCAATCACTATAATTTGGTGATGAATGATAGAAGGAGCCTTAAAAATTTTGCTGGTAATAAAAAGTTGATCGAAGACTTTAAAAAGAGCGACTGTGTTAAGATGTTCCCTATTTATGGGCCTCTAATGGTTGAACGAGTGAATAAAGGAATTAAACGACGTGAGATGTTTGATAAAGCTTCTGAAGTACTAAGTGATTGTCTACCAATATTCGATTCGAAGCATTTAATAATATATGATATACTTAACTGTATTTTAAGTAAAAAAGATTTGTCAAAGCTTTCCGATTCCTGCGTTAGTTAATAAAACATTTTTTAAATACATACTTGTTTAATTTATACTAATTCATCCTCTATTTTATTGACACAAAATTTTAAGATTTAGCGAGGATAGTGACCAGGAAGTCGTTTTGAATCTCCTCAAAATCAATGTGTTCCATAATAAAACTAAAAGTCTAGCGTTATTTCATGATTGAAACTCCCAAAGAAATTCACGGAACCCATTACTTTGACCAAATACATTTTTTCATTGTGGTCAATGATATTGATATAAGCGCCGTTTCTTAATAAAATTAAAATTTTAAGTTATCTATATCTAATAAGATTTATTTTCAAAATTGTGAAACGCTTTTACTTTTAAATAGTCATTTAGTTTGTTTTCTCTTTTATTTGAATTTTAATCAGAATCATTGTATTTATTATCTTCAAAATGTAAAAAATTTAAACTAAATGAAGTAAGTATATAACAAAAAAATACAATTACAAAAAAGTTTTCCTCCACCATTTTTAGTTGACCTGGAAAATGTATTCGATTTTAAAATTTACTATTGTATTTACAAAATTTCTATTTACGTAAAGTCGTGTTAATCTGCATCATAAACAACACTAATTTGACGGCGTATTTCATCTTCAATTTCTGCTATGAGTAACGAATGTGCGTGGGTCACTTTAGGACTCTCCTTCAATCCTAATAATTAAAAAAAATTAAAATAAAGAATAATACTAAAAATTTAATTTTTATTTATTTAATGACCTTTTTTGAGACATTCTCTTACTACAGCAGCCTCATAACTTAAGCCGCTGCTATTTATTAAGTTAAACTTTAATGTAGACTTCGGCAGCTCAACTTCTACAGCGCCGCTGGGTAAGATGATTTTAGTTGGACACCATAAGTCGGGAAGCCTGATAGTTCCTTTCGTACCAATGATGTGAGCTTCATTTGACATAGCCACCAGCAAGTGTAATACGATCGCTGCAGAGCGACCGTTTTTGTAAGTTAGTATAGCGTTTACCGACATGTCAACACCTTCCTCGTTCAGGTAACCCGTGGCTTTGATTGATTCTGGTTTTTCGTGATCATAAACCAAACATGCCAACTGGATCGCGTACACGCCAAGGTCCAGAACTGATCCTCCACCGAGATCTTTTTTCCTGTAATTAAAAAATTTTTCTCCTTAGGTTAGCAAAAGAAAATAGCGCTTTTGAAGTAAAAGTTTTTTACATTAAACGTTCAACGAAGTCTAATTTAGCACCAAATGGAATGATTACTTGCTTAACTTCACCAATCGTACCCTTAGCCAGCTCACTTTTTAAAGTTTCGTATACTGGAAAGCATCTGCTCCATATGGCTTCCATCAAAAATAGTCCCTTCTTTTTAGCCAACTCAATCAGTTCCTTGGTTTGCTTGAGGTTCATAGTTAATGGTTTTTCACACAAAACATGTTTTCCGGCGTTCAACATCATTTTGCTGAGCTCCAGGTGATAAGGATGCAGAGTACCAATGTATGCCACCTCTAAAAAAATTTCATTTTTAATAAGCTAAAAAATTCAAAATTTAATGCCTTTAGTCTACCAGAGACGTCAAGAAAAGTAAGAAATGAAAAAAACTTGAATCGCAATTTTTAAATATTCTGCATGATTGCAAAAAAATCAGCAGTCTAATTAATGCTCCTGGTGCTTTTTCAAAAATTATTAAATAAAAACTTACCAACATTCTTATCATTGGCAAGTTCCTCATAGTTTCCGTAAGCATTTTCAATTTCGTGAGCTTTGGCGAATTCCTGAGCTCTGGATAAATCACGAGCTGCGACTGCCACGATTTTGTGCTCGGATTTTGGTAAAATGCCTACGGCTACAGTAAAATCGTGGCAAATCTTCCCGGCACCTACAATTCCCCATCGAGTTGCCATCTGTAACTAATTTACAAATTAAATAATTTAAATCATTTAAATTTTATATTTTAATACTTTGAATAAAAAAATTAATGAACTTCAGTAAAAACTGTATTTATTACTACCCGGGTAGCAATTATAATCAAAATTGGGCTTTTTTGGCTTGTTTCTGGCCATTTATTAGAATGAGTATATAAAATGGCCTAAAACAAACCACTTAATGGCTGATTTATATCTTACTTCTACGACCGTACTTATCACCTTTTTATTTTTATTTTTTTTAAATTTATTTAATGCCGACCTAAACTTGCAGTCTATACAGCAATAGAAATTTAATTTAAACAATTCATACAAATTATATAAATTTTGCTTCATACACATTACAAATATAAATTAAATGATTTACAAAATTTCAGGATCACTTTCAAAGCCAGTTTGTTCTTGACAACTGCTATGTATATCACCTTTTTATAATAAAAATATTTCAACAAATTTGTTTCCATCAGAAATAAGTACTTATTTGATAATATTCTAAGGGTTTAAAAGTAAATGACTCTCTTTTTTGACTAAAAATAAATTTTATTAAACGCGCTTTCTTTCACATATGTATTCTTAAAAAATAAAATTATTAATAATTTTGTAGATTCATTTGTAAAATCACGCCATAATCTCTGCTTTTTTCTTCTCGATCAAATAGTAAGCCGATTTAAAATTTTGAACTGCAAGTTTAGTACTATACTAGATTAATCTACGTCGTAGACAACACCAAGTTGTCGTCGCAGTTCATCTTCTATTTGTGCGATCAGCAGAGAATCAGTGTGACTTATTTTTGGACTCCCTAGTAAACCTAGAAATAATTTTTAAAAAGTCAATTATAAAAATTTTTATTTCTCTTTAAAAACTGAGTAATATTGTTCAAAACTTACCCTTTTTGAGGCAGTCGCGAACTTCAGCGGCTTCGTATCCCAAACCAGTGCTGTTGATGAAGTTGAGCTTGTGCTGGGGCTTGGGAAGGGGAACTTCCTTGACCTCGCCGTTGGCAAGTACGATTTTCGGGGGACACCAGAACTGAGGCAGTCGAATGATTCCCTCGGTACCGATGACCAAAGCCTCGTTGGTGAGGTCGACCTCGGAGTGGGTCAGTATGGTGGCAGTTCGGCCGTTGCTGTATGTAAGCGAAGCCGACATCGACAAGTCGCAGCCTTCGCCGTTCAAGTGTCCCACGGCCTTGATCGCGGTGGGTCTTTCGTGGTTGAAGACCATACTGACGAATTGTATTGTGTATACGCCCAGGTCGAGTATGCTGCCACCTCCCAATTTCTTTTGACTATAAAATAAAATTTATAGATTGAAAATCTGACTGAAGCTTATTCAGTAAAGAATAGTTCGTAATAGTTAAAAAAAACTCCTGTTATCTGAGTTTTTTCAAAATTCTACTTTAATATTCGATAAATTCAATTTTTTATATAATTTTCTGCCATCTCTCAAATTTTATTTTCAATAATACGTTACTTGAGTCGCTCGACATCGGTCATTTTGAATCCAAACTGCACGATGACCTGTTTGATATCCCCGATGCTTTTCTTGGCAATTTCCTTTCTCAGGGTTTCATATGCCGGGAAGCATCTGCTCCATATTGCCTCCATGAGGAAGAGCTGTTTACTCATGGCGAGTTCAATCAGCTCTTTGGTTTGCTTGAGGTTCATGGTCAGCGGTTTTTCGCACAGTACGTGTTTCCCGGCGTTCAACATCATTTTCGCGTGTTCTAAGTGCGTCGTGTTCAGTGAACCGATGTAAACGACCTCTATATAAAAGAAAAAAAAAAAAAAAAATCATTCAAGTTTAAATAATAATTCTAATTTTATGTTAAAAATTTAATTTAATTAGATAATCTTGATTCTTGGCGAGATTAGATAAGTCATTTTATTTTTATGCGTTATTTTTTGACTTACAAGTTATCAATTTTTTTTTTTTTAAAGACGATAATATTTATCTGTTCATTTGCGTGTATAAACAAACAACAACATTAAGTCACTCCAAAAGCGTTTTTTACAAAAATAATATTTTTACTCTTGATATTTTTCTATCTAACGATTGAGTTATCAATATAAATTTCATTTATAAACCTATACAGTATACACTTCTTCACACTTGAAAGAAAATTTTAATTTATAAAAAAATATTTGTCTACAAAACTTTATGATTAAATTTTGTTTTATAAGCTAATCAAATAAGTTTAATGACTTGATATTATCAGTCAATTTGTAAATGATGAATTTTAATTTCAAGTAAAACTCAATCCATTCAGATCTTAAGACATTGATAGAATTTCTTGGAGCATAGATTTTCTAGTTAGTGTAGAGCATTTTAAACTTAAAAATAATGAGTAACAAAGCCTTTTTATTTCATTTAGAATTTTAAACGATACGATATCAAACGTTGAAAGTAAAAAATTGTGGTTACAGTATTTTCCTTGTTCAATAATATCTAAACAATTGCTTTAAAATAAAAGATAGTTATTTTGTTTAGTAAAAAGTCATTCTTACCTACGAAAATATTTACCCCAAAAAAATTTTTGTATCATTTGACACGGTATAAAAAGTCCTTAAATTTATAATTAAAAGTAAAATATTTACCGATGTCTTTGTCATTGGCAAGTTCCTCGTAGGTTGCGTAGGCCTTTTCCATGCCATGGGTTTTTGCGAATTCTTTGGCCCTTGATAAATCCCGAGCCGCCACGGCTACGAGCTTGTGCTCGGATTTCGGCAGTGTGCCGACACCCGTGCAAAAGTCATGGGATATTTTACCCGCGCTTACTATTCCCCATCTGGTTGCCATCTTTAAATTTTTTAAAATAATAACATTAATTTCGTGTTTTACCTTTTTATTACTAACGATTTATAGCAGTTAAGGTTTTTTTTTTTATTTTTAACTTATTGAAGAATTATCCCACTTGAAAAATTACGGTTTAAATGATTGTGCAATAAACTATTTTATAATGTTTTTTATGTCACCCGGGACGAAAATTACCGCCCGGGAGAATTTTTCTCGCCCTAGGACGTAAAATTTCAATTCTTACAACTTTTTCTATGATAAATAACTCATAGAAATTTTCACCCTCGTGACATAAAAAATCGTACGCGTCTCGGGCGCTCGGTTTTCTACCCTCGTTTTATCTGACGATACTTGGGTCGGTTTCGCCGGCCCTCGGGCGTGAATAAACCCTTTCGCGCCCTAGATACGTAATATTTTAATCAACATTAAATAAATAATAGCTATTTCTTTTGTAAAAAAAAAGAATATGAAAAAAATAAAACTGATGACCCCTCAAACATTTTTATAATAATATGCAATTGCTCAAGATTTTTAAATTTGAAAAAATGTATATACTAATGGAAGGATAAAATACAAAAGTTTATTGTTATGACTCAATTAACAATATATTAATAATTAAAAAAAAAAAAAAAAAAAATTATAATTACTTAGTATTTCAGATAAATTTACGTACTGTTGAATGTTAGTTACGGATTACTTATAATCGATACTTGCACCACGACTGCTGAACTGTAAATGAACACTTTATTGATAATAGACAGACGTTTCCACAAACTTACGTGCCATGATGCAGCACAAATCTCACATCTTTATCAATCATACACGCACATTGATTTTTAATTTTATTTATCTAAAAAATTCACATCAGAACCTACTTGCAAAAAAATACTGTACTTGATACTTTACACGACAAAAAAAATATTATTTATCGTGTACCGGTTGGAAAATAACATCGCTGAAGGCGCTCGCTACAAATTTCTGCAGAATTATCACCATCAATTTAACTCCAATTGCAGCACTCGCAAATAGACGAGGGCTTGCAGGCTCGAGCGAAGCGGTCAGCCGAACATCGAGGAATTAAACTAATCTTGTCGGTTTAATCCGACGTAAACCTTTTCGTCACTCCAGCATTTCACTATTAAAGGGAAGCCGAGTGCAACGGTTACCATCCGAAATTATCGGTACGAAGTAATCTTGGATTTTCGGATTAAAGTGATAAAAATCACGCAAAAGTGTTACTACTGTAAAAACATAAAATGGTGCATGCACAAATTTTATTTATTAAAAGCAACGATAAATTCAAAGCATGTATGACTTTTTACTTCTGATTTGAAAATGATTTATATGATTAGTATATTCAGTACGTTGAATGTATATTAGGGTGTCCCTTATTTCCCAAACTGTTCCGATGCTTGGTCCCCCCCGTCCACTTTTTTGTTTATGATAAAAAAGAAGCTTTGGCACCAAAAAAAATTTTTTTTCACCTTTTTTGATATTGACGCAGGAGCCTTGAAGTCTTATGAAAATGACGATTTAAAATTGATATAATTACAAGGTAAAGTTGAGTAGGATATGGAGGGTTCGATCGGAACCCTTACATAATACATATCATTCGAAAGATCTTTCAAAAAGGAAGCTCTCTGCCAAATTTTAGATCTCTATCATCGAATTTGAGGTCATGGCATCAAAAAAACCACTTTTTTACCCTTTTTTTTTACAATATTTTTAAGTACTTTTCGACCTTTTTTTCACTGTAACTTTTTTATTATGAATTTTCAACAAAATCGGCCAAGAAATTATAACTTTGTATTGAATCAAAGAATCGAAATATCCTTGGTGTTATTTTTTTTTCCCTGTTTTTGTATACTTTTAGAGCGCTTCAAATCCGTTTTGACGAAAAAAAACGTTATTTTTTTTTTTTTACTATTGCGAGTCATCTAGGTTTCAATATTCAAAATTCAATCGGGATCTTGTAAAAAAATATATGACTCGATACATCATCAAAAAACAAAGCTCTCGATGAAATTCCAGGTCCCCATCATCAAATCTCAGGTCGTGGCATAAAAAAAAAAAACCATTTTTCACTCTTTCTTTTGACTATATTGCGAGATATCTGGGACGTAATATTCAAGATTCAATCGAAATCTCACAAGCAAGTTTATTTTTCAAAAAATCATTGATAAATAAATCTCTCGGCCGATTTTGAGACCTCTAATATCGAATTTTTAGCCATTATCAACCGAAAAATTAAAGAAAAAAAAACAAAGTTAATACTAAAAACACGATTGTAAAAAGATGAAGGGTTTGTGAAAATGGCTTACGAGGAGAGCACCAGACATTTGGGTCATGGATTTAGCTAAAACTTGATATATGGGCTCCAAATATGCCAAAAAGAAATCTCCAAGCGTCAGTTTCTCTAAATGGGCCTTTTAAAGTCATGTTCCCTCTACACCCCATGTTAAAAAATCAGCATTTTATCAGCATTTTTCAATAAGAAGCTGTTTTTGACCTGATTTCCAAAACAATATTGCTCAGCTATTACACTTACAGAATTCCGGAACCTAGCATTTTTTTCGTCTTTCCAAGTACTTTCTGGAAAAAATTATTTGAGATTTTTTTTATGTATTAGACCATGTAAAATTAAGATGTTTTTCGTCATTTTTTCATTTTAAATCCATGACCCAAATGTCTGGTGCTCTCCTTGTAAGTCTTTTTCACAAACCCTTGATCTTTTTGCAATCGTCTTTTTAGTATTAACTTTATTTTTTTTCATGGATTTAAAATGAAAAAATGACGAAAAACATCTTAATTTTACATGGTCTAATACATAAAAAAAATCTCAAATAATTTTTTCCAGAAAGTACTTGGAAAGACGAAAAAAATGCTAGGTTCCGGAATTCTGTAAGTGTAATAGCTGAGCAATATTGTTTTGGAAATCAGGTCAAAAACAGCTTCTTATTGAAAAATGCTGATAAAATGCTGATTTTTTAACATGGGGTGTAGAGGGAACATGACTTTAAAAGGCCCATTTAGAGAAACTGACGCTTGGAGATTTCTTTTTGGCATATTTGGAGCCCATATATCAAGTTTTAGCTAAATCCATGACCCAAATGTCTGGTGCTCTCCTCGTAAGCCATTTTCACAAACCCTTCATCTTTTTACAATCGTGTTTTTAGTATTAACTTTGTTTTTTTTTCTTTAATTTTTCGGTTGATAATGGCTAAAAATTCGATATTAGAGGTCTCAAAATCGGCCGAGAGATTTATTTATCAATGATTTTTTGAAAAATAAACTTGCTTGTGAGATTTCGATTGAATCTTGAATATTACGTCCCAGATATCTCGCAATATAGTCAAAAGAAAGAGTGAAAAATGGTTTTTTTTTTTTTATGCCACGACCTGAGATTTGATGATGGGGACCTGGAATTTCATCGAGAGCTTTGTTTTTTGATGATGTATCGAGTCATATATTTTTTTACAAGATCCCGATTGAATTTTGAATATTGAAACCTAGATGACTCGCAATAGTAAAAAAAAAAAAATAACGTTTTTTTTCGTCAAAACGGATTTGAAGCGCTCTAAAAGTATACAAAAACAGGGAAAAAAAAATAACACCAAGGATATTTCGATTCTTTGATTCAATACAAAGTTATAATTTCTTGGCCGATTTTGTTGAAAATTCATAATAAAAAAGTTACAGTGAAAAAAAGGTCGAAAAGTACTTGAAAATATAGTAAAAAAAAAGGGTAAAAAAGTGGTTTTTTTGATGCCATGACCTCATATTCGATGATAGAGATCTAAAATTTGGCAGAGAGCTTTCTTTTTGAAAGATCTTTCGAATGATATATATTATGTAAGGGTTCCGATCGAACCCTCCATATCCTACTCGACTTTACCTTGTAATTATATCAATTTTAAATCGTCATTTACATAAGACTTCAAGGCTCTTGCGGCAATATTAAAAAAGGGGAAAAATTTTTTTTTTTGGTCCCAAAGCTTCTTTTTTATCATAAACAAAAAAGTGGACGGGGGAGACCAAGCATCGGATCAGTTTGGGAAATAAGGGACACCCTAATGTATATGGATTGCCCGTGCGAAGAAAAACCTTAGACCAAAATTTTCCGCGAACAAAGTAACAACGGAGGTACTTTTGGCCAATAAAATATCTCTAAAAGACTTTATTTGTTTTTTTAATTTTCGCAGATTGGTAGAAAATGATCTTTGCTATCATAATTGAGATTTTATAACAAAAAAATATTTCTTCTCCACACTAGCCAAGAATAAAATGATTCTAAGTTTTCAGCTTATGAAAATCGTAAGGAACCATTTTATTCGCGGTTGGTGTGCCGAAAATTTTTTCTTTATTATAATGTATCAACGGTATGGTAGCAAATCTCATAGCGAAAGTCATTTTTACCAATCAGCAAAAGCTAAAATAATAAATAAAGTGGTTAAGAGACAGATTAACGGTCAAAAGTACCTTCGTTGTTACTTTATTCGCGGAAAATTTCGGTCTAAGGTTTTTCTTCGCACGAGCAGTCAATATATAATAAATCACAAAGATTAAAAAAATTTTTTTTAACTTTATTCAAGCAATAAAAAGATTAAAAGGGTACGAAACCGAGTGCAGATTCTTTCAATTGCATCTTTTGCTTTAACAACTTAGCATAAAAATTTGCAATGATTTGATTGAAAAGTTACGTCTGTAAAATTAATTTTTCATAAAAAATTTAAATTAAGAGTGTTCACTTGTAAGTTTAAAAATAAAGTTCTAACTGTTAAAATTAGTTAAATAAAAAAGTCATATCTAAGTAAATACTTTAATTTATACACACAAACTAAATTTTGCCCAAAAATGACAACGTGGCGGCATCTCTGATCTAGAGTTGGCTCGACAGACACGCCTCGTGAGTCGTGTGCCGGTAGCACGTGAGCACAATCAATATTTACCGGCCGGCACAGAAGTAACACAGAATTCAACCAGTTCATAATTTTCACATGCTTAACATACCTTTTAAATAAAGTTCCTTAAACTGTTCAATAAACCTTCTAAGTTTTTAATCTCTATAACTTCTTGACGCGATTGAAAACGTCCCGTCTAGTTCGGAATACAAAGTTTAACTGCAGAAGACCGCACAAAGCGCTGTTATGAGATACGCGAATACACAAAATCTATCGATAAAACAGAACATAATAAAATTTGCGAGTTTATTAGAAAATACTTAGGGAAATTTTCTATTTTAATATTGCGCTTTTTGAGATTGAATTTCTACAAAATTTTCATAACTTTATAAATCTTACAAAATAGAAACATGTTGCTTTTTGATATTGATGATATATCATATATAAACGGAATCACCTGTTCACCTTGAGTTTCAAAAAATTTATTGCTTATACACTAACTATGTATAAAAAATAAGTTTTAAACACTTATATGTTGTCACTGCATTGGGATTGGAGACAGGTTACTTATAGTTTGCTCCCAGGTTTGAACAAATAAAAAAAAATTTCTCTACAATTACAATTTCAATTTTAATCACAGAATTTAGACAGATCTTTTTTAGTTAAAATGCAGTCGAGTATGTCTCTTATAATTAAGTGATTGGGATTGAAAGTTGGTAAATAATCACTAAGTAAAACTGCTGATAGATCAAATAGTTTTCGTCTTCTGATTCCTTTAATCACATTTTTACGCATCGTCGTTCCGTAAATAGAAAATATCTTAGCAGAATTTATTTTTCTAAAATCTCTGATCAAGTCTGCATTTACAGCATAATTTTTAAGTTTCTTCCTACTGTCCACTAATAAATTATACACCGTGACCCAGGAATTTTTGAGTTTCATTTTCTTTGCCAGCAACAATTCTTCTTGACACTGTTCGTAATAATCGTTGTACTCGCTTTTACTTGAAATCGTATCTAAAAGTGCTCGATGTACGGGGACGTTGAGCGACTGTAATTTTGCAATATGCTGTAAAATCATTCTCCACGAGCTATTCACCCCGTGAGAAAAATGTAAAATCGAGCTCAGCACCAGGAAGTCGTTGTGAATCTCCTCAAAATCAATGTGTTCCATAATAAAATTAAAAGTCTTGTGTTTTATTTCAGGATTGAAACTCCCAAAGAAATTTACGTAACCCATTACTTTAACCAAAGGGGTTTTTCCATTGTGGTCAATGGTGTTGGTGTAAGCGCCGTTTCTTAAAAGACACTTAATAATTTGAATATTTTTGGTTATTAAATTGAAAGCTCTATTCAAAGGCGTTTGGCCTGTTTTGGTTTGGTGGTTGACATCCAAGCCCAAATCTATGAGAAGCTGAACAACCTCTACATTTTTATTGAAATCAATTGCTGGGAACAAAAGAGTTTGTCCCTCTTTATTCACAACATTTACATCTGCGTTAAAGTTTAACAATAATTGGACCATTTTTACGCTGGCTTTTCTTATTAAAAAATGTAGTGGTGTCGAGCCAAACTTATTTCTTGCGTTTGGGTTTGCTCCATTCCTCAATAATAATTCGATTACCTCAAAGTGGCTTTCATCTCTATTACTCATTGCTGCATCGTGCAAAGCAGTTTTTTCCTCGCTGTCTATTGTGTCACTGTCAATTCCTTGAGATAACAAGTGTTTTACTAGGGCTACATCATTGTTTTTCGCAGCGAGATGTAGGTCTGTTTCACCACCTTTTTTGTCTTGTAAGATTGGGAAAAAAATCGAATTTTTTGACATGATTAGAGGAAAAAGATTTCTAACTTGCACTTGAACCAAAAAGCTGTTTTGATCGGTTTAAGATGACCTAGCCTCACTAATTATAAGTTCATGCCTTGTGTTTATAATCGATAATTGAAAGCCAAACATGCATTTTTGTTTTTTTCAACTTTTTGAATGAAAAATTTCAAGGTCTTAAAACGTCTCTTTTTTTGGCAAAAATTTGATCGACCATAAGATAATGCTGAAGAAAGTCTTGCGTTTTAACTTGAAGGACTGTAAAAGGAGGGAAAAAATTTCGATTAAAAGTAATGAATATTATTTAAACTAATTTGATCTAGTATAAAAAACTATTATTTTCAGAAAATTTTACGACTCAGTTTTTTAATATTGCTCGGTAAACTTTGTGTTTCGAATATTCGAATATCATAAAAGTTTTTTTATTAGCATACGTAAATAAATGAATGTGCTTACATGCATCCAAACAAAGTGTCTCCAGTAAGTTATGATTAAACTAAGATCGTTGTAAAATACTGATCAAAATGAACTTAATCCTCAACATTACACTTTATTTCGCAATGAATTATTTTATGAATATTATTTGGAAGAAAGCGAAGCTTACGGTTACAGTGGAAAACAGTGAATGGCAGAAATTAGAGGTGAGTTTTTGATGCTGGCGTCGCAGCCCTGGAATTCCCAAACAAACTCAACTCGTTGCAGTTGTAAACAGGTAGGTAACACTAACTTCCCCAGTTAGGAATTTACCCTTTATTTGTGAAACTTTTATTTTTATAAAATTTTAAATTCAACAACCTAACACCTCAAAAACGTCTCTGTATCTAGGTTCGGAAAAAACAGTATAAACATAATAACTGAATTTCTTTTTTATTACATTTGCTTAATAATACATATTTAATTTTAAAATATATGCTTCAGAAGTAAACTTCACAAGCTTTCACCTAATGTTTTTCTAGCTGTTTTTTTCGGACTGAATTACTCTAAAAAATTTTTTTATCTACTATGAAATGGAGCAAATGAAACTAAAGGGCTTTGATATTTTTTTCCCCTTTTTTAAATAAACTGAAACAAAAATCTTCAATCAACAGTCTTTTTTATTTTTAATGCAAAAATAAGTGTATTTCATGGTGTGATTTTCATATTATTACTTTTAACATCTAGTAAAATGAAAAATTAAAAATTTTGGTATAACGTAAGTATAACTGTAAAGGGCAACGACTAGCGATGCTGCACTCGAAATTCCGAAATTGGTGTGGCTCGAATTTTTCTACCGCCAAATTCTTCGCGCAAGAGTAACCTCGTAATATATATTTTTTTCAGAATTAACAATTTGAAAATATTTTTTGAACTACTGCAAAGGACAACTTGAAAAATTTTTTTTTTAACCAAAATAAAATAAAAAGTTTGTAAAATTTTAAATAAATGACTATATTTACAGAAATATACATACCTAAAGACAAAATAAATAATGACAAAAAAACCATTAAGCTTGTGAACGAAAATTTTAAAGTTGTTATTAGACGAAGTTTGAACGAGGTGTCTCTTTAAAATTTTCCCTGAATCCTCATAAACGAATTAGAAATATTTTAAAAACAACAATTATTAGAGAATCAAGTGGTCAGATTTATATTCAAAGTTTTAAACTCACTTATTTTTATTTACACAGATTATAACATTTTAACAAACTAGAAATTACTCAGCGCGCACGAACCCTTATATTTATTGCTTTTGCAAAAGAAATTTTTGTTAAATGAAATAAAAAATTCTAACTTAATCAGTTTTTAAATAGTAACCTCTTATGTACTTTTTGAATATTAAAAATTTCTTCACTAATCAGCTCACGAATAAAAAGTCTATGCAAGATGGCGATAGCTCTCTTTTATAAAGAGATGAATGAAATTTAAAAAATATATTTATATATTGAAGCTAGGAAAAAATACATACTTAGAATTTATTTAATTATTTACAAAAAAAAGTGTATATTTTAACAAACTGGTTTTTTAAGTGACAATAAAAAGAATTCGAATTTATTATTATTATTATTATTAACAATCAACAATTTAAATTTTATATTTACTAAAACAAGTGTATTTTTTAACAAACTGGTTTTTTAAGCGACAATGAAAAATATTCGAATTTATTATTATTATTATTATTATTATTAACAATCAACAATTTAAATTTTATTACAGAATTTTGATAAATCTTTTTTACTCAAAACACAGTCCACTACATCTCTGATAATCAAATGTGTGGGGTTGAATACTGGTAAACACTCACTTAACAAAATAGTCGATTCATCATATAGTTCTCTTCTTTTAATTCCTTTTTCAACATTTTCTTTTATTTCAAGTCCATAAATGGGGAATTTCTGCACACATCCACTTCTTTCAAAATCTTCAATCAAATCTTCATTTCCAGAGTAGTTTTTAAGTTTTCTTCTGCCGTCCACGAGTAAATTGTAAAAACTTACCCAGGAGCTTTGAAGTTTCAAATTTTTTGCTCTTGATAATTCATCTTGACACTGGGTATAATAATCATTGAACTTATCTTCGCTTGCAATAAAATTTAAAAAAACTGGATGCACCGGAATATCGAGAAAACATAGCTTTGCAAAGTGCTTCAAAACTTCTTTCCATAAATAATCTTCGCCAGATCCATACTCATAGGTTAAATAATTCACGCTGTCGTGCATCACATCAAAAGCCGTATGTTCAATAATAAACTTGAATTTTTTTCTCAATTTAAAATTTGATTCACTAAATCTGTTACGCACTGCATCGATCAAAGGCGGATATCCATTGTCATTGACTGTATTCATGTTCGCGCCATTTTTTAATAGGCACTTTATAATATTAATATTGTCAATATGTAACTCACACGCCCAATGTAGAACTGTTTTACCATTATAATCCTGATAATGAACTTCCAATCCAAGGTCAATGAGCAGCTGAATCACATCGACGTTTCTCCTGTTATAAACCGCCGATGCCAGACAGTTTCCACCATCGTCGGACACCGCGTGTATGTCGGCCTTGAAATCTAATAATAATTGAACAATTCTCAAGTTACCTTCTGTAACCAAGTACTGAATCGGGGTTTGGTTCGCTCCGTCCGGTGCGTTGACGTTCGCTCCGCTCTTCAACAACAATTCGACCATTTTATAATGGCTATCGTCCTTGTTCTGGTTCACTGCATAATGCAGCGGGGTTTTGTGGGACAAATCTTTTGCGTTCACGTCGGCTCCTTGAGCCAACAATAACTCAGCCTGGGCTAAATCGTTACGCTGAGCTGCGAGATGCAGTACCGTTCTTCTGAAAGTGTCGAATTTTTGGATAATGTCTTTGAACGAGTATTTATTCATGGTTTGTTGAAAAATATTTTTTAAATTCGCGGTAAGAGCAGTTTTTATTTTTTATACTGATTGAACGATAAAATTTACGATTAAACGTTTATCCCTGCTTTTCATTCAAATCACAATTTTTAGCAGTTTGAATTTTAGGCGGCAAAGAACACGTGCTGTTGTGGTGCTACCTTTCACTTTTTTGCCTCGCTTACACAAACCGGTGCCACGGACGCTACCGGTGCTCGACTCACTTGAGATGTTTTTCTATTTTTTAACAAATAATCACTAATTATTCTTAAAGTTTTTTTATAAAAGTATTTATTATGATGATGTAAAACAAATTTAACTGTGGTTTCAATAAAAAAAAGTATTTGACCGAAGTAAAAAGAATAATTTCTGTGGTGCGTGGAAGAAAATACTGCACTAATGTAAGATACACAGCCGGCTGCCACAACGGCACACCACACGACGAAATTTTCGAACGGCATTTGCTCCAACTAACATGTACTTATAATAATTAATTAGACATCTGATAAATGTCGATAAAAAAATAATCTTCTTTATCGACTTAGACTCCGATTTATGAAATTGATCCGGGAATTGTGTTAGAGAAATAAAAATAATTTTAGGAAAGAAAATTAAATAAATCAATTTTTAGTTTTTAAACTATCCATTAAATTTTTAACTTTCAAAAGATTATTTACAAAAAAAAAACTTTAATTAATTCATTGAGTTAATTATTCATGTATGACTTCGTCGAGATAAATGGTTTTATCGATACTGTAAGACAATTGAAATGTAAAAATTTTCAATTGTACTTTTATTATGAAACGATTTAAGTAAAAGTTATCTGAAAAATAATTATCAACAAAAACCAACTCGCCGTTAAAGTGCACTTTGGAATTTTTTAAATTTCATCAAAATGAGCAGCTTTTTTTGTTCACAAAAAAAAATAAAATTTATACTTCAATAAAAGGGTTTTATAAGCGGTGAAAATAAAAACATTAGTGAACTAAGTAATGGTTCTTTTTATTAACAATTATCAATTTAATTTTATCCACAAAATTTTGACAAATTTTTTTTACTTAAAATACAGTTTAGCACATCTTTGATAATCAAATGGTTAGGATTAAAAATGGGTAAACAATAACTTAAGGTAACAGATGATTTATCAAATAGTTTCCGTCTTTTAATTCCTTTTTCAACATTTTCTTTTATTTCAAGCCCATATATGGGAAATTTCTGTACGCATTCACTTCTTTTAAAACCTTCAATCAAATCTTCATTGCCAGCATAATTTTTAAGTTTAGTTCTGCAATCAGTCAGTAGATTAAAATAAGTGATCCACGAATTCTGGAGTTTGGTACTTATTGTTTGTAACAACTCTACTTCACAATGCTTGTAATAATCATAATAGTAAACATTCTCTGTAATAGTTTTCAATAAATCTGGATGTAGTGGGATGTTAAGACATTGTAATTTTGCAAGATGCTTCAAAATCATTTTCACATAAGCTCTACTATAAACACTACTACCGGTCAAAATATTAGCACTGTTACAAATCACACTAAAGTCTGTGTGTTTCATCATAAAATGTAATTTTTTTATTCCCAGTTCATCGTCATATAAATCAGAAGCAGCTGCAAAAACAGGCGTACATCCTTTATGGTCAGCTGCATTAGCATCTGCTCCATTTAATAAAAGACATTTTATTACTTCTACGTCAGCTTTTGATTCTGTATCGCACGCCCAGTGCAACGGAGTTCCATCGTAATAATTCCGGTGGTTCGCGTCCAGACCGAGATTTATCAAAAACCGCACCACTTCCAAGCATTTTTTATAACCTACTGCATGAAATAGAAGATTACACCCATTACAGTCCAGTACATCAAGATCGGCTTTAAAATATAAAAACAACTGAATGAATTTAACATTGTCGTTCCTGACCAAAAAGTGAAGCGGCTTTAGATCATAGTTATCGCCTGCATTGGGATCCGCTCCACTTTTGAGTAATATTTCGGCCACCTCAAAGTGGCTCTCGCCTTCGTTCATGATAGCTGCCAACAGCAAAGGAGTGGTTTCATCCCTATCTCTTACATCGACTCGAGCACCTTGAGATAATAATTGCTTTATCAATGACGAGTCTTTATGTTTTGTAGCATAGTGTAATTCAGTTCTGCCCATAACATCTTTTTTATTAACATCCCTAATCGATGACGCAAACATAATTGAATCAAAAAAGTAATTTTATAAATTAATTTTTTTCATCTAAGTTCTCTATTATTACTATTTTGTTTCTTTGTTTATGTTTTAATTATGGCAAAACTTGTAAAATTTTTGAAAAAAGTTTGAATTTAAAATAATTGCTTGTTGTCAGTTTTTGTTTTCATAATGTTCATGCTATCAGAAAAGTGTTCTATGCTAATCAAATATTTGTGGATTAGGATTTAACTAATGGACGCTGCTTACATTTTCTAACAAGTATTTTCACTACAATCACAAATTTTATCGGTGACGCGGGTATTGCACTTTCAATTCGTAAAATAAAAAATTCACTATCTTCTCTTCTTGCAGACTTGATTTAGGCGTTTATGTTTTTATACTACTGAATAAATAAAAAACTGCACAACAGGTAGAACACATGTTACACAAGTATAGTGCTAGTGAAACTACCGCAGCGACTTCGATAATCGCGCGGAAAACATTTTGACTATTGCTAATATAAAATTAATCTTTATTTTCTGTTTTACCAACTGAAGTTTCCGTTGTTGATAACAAAAGCAATAAAAAAAAAATTGAAATTAAAAATTTTATACCACTAGTGCATAGGTACTCGATTTTACGCGCGCTTTGAAATTTAAAAACTCGCCCTACGCACCAGTGGTATAAAATAGTATATGCAACGGGTGCAGCACGTCACCAGGGCTTCTTAAAGTTACTCGTGCTACGCTTCGCTTTGCACTCGGTACCTTTAAAACCGCCCTGGCGACGATACTGCAACCCGTTGCATAATATACTATTCATTATTCAGTGCTTAAAATATCACGGAAAAAGATTAAACGTTTTTTCTTCAACAAAAATTACAATTTTATCAAATTATTTTTGTTTTAAGAAAATGCCTATTTTTTTGGTAAAAAAAAAGAATCATCCTTACATTTACTTTATCGAATTATTAGTTTGCAAATGTCCAATGTTTCCGTCTCTTTTAGATGACTTTTTTATCTATAATAATATTAAATCAAGTTTTATTAATAACTCATATCTTAACTTGCTTTTGATTAAGAGGTACAGTGGTCGTTTGAAATTAAATTTTTAATAAATTTTTCTGTTGAAAAAAAAAAAAAAAAAAATTATTTCCTAAAAATAAATTATCTCCTGACAACGTTTAAAGCTCTATCTTTATTAACCACTAAGTTTACAATATTAATAATGATAATAAATATACTAGTCAAAATAAAATTAATCTTCAACACTATACATTATAATTTATGATATAATAAATAATGATATATGATTTTATGGATATTATTTCGTACAAAGCGATGCTTGCGCGCTTATTCAAAAGAATAACGAGTGGACGGTAGAGATGATAATGTAAATGTACAAGAAGACACTCGTGGTCACGATGCTTGTGGTGCAGCCGGAATTTCCAGACAAACCCTGTTGATTCGGCTCGTCGATGTTGTTACCCCCAAAACTTCCAGCGGCTGGATAAATCTCCTCCGTTGGTAAGTCCTGAAAATTATAAAACAGCAAGTGTTACTAAATCCAACGATTTTAGAGCCTTATCTAAAATTTAAAATTCATTTTAAATTATTTTGAATTATTTTTCGTAGTTTAATTTCATAAAATTTCTGGCGAAAGCATTAGGCTCTTGTAATAATATCAAGCATGAAAAATTGGTAATTGAAGGTAAAACAATGCTGCAAAAAAGAATCAATTCTAATCAACTGTAATTTCATTTTTAAGATCAAAATCAAATGATTTCATCATTGTTCTCAATTTCTATTTCAACACAAAAAAAATGGTTTAAAAAAAAAAAAAAAAAAAAAAGGAATTATAATTACCTGACTATGAGTCAGCCAGGTGTTGGTCGCCCAGTCGGGAATTTCCGAGGTGGAAGGGGTCGTCGGCGTTGTCCACGACAGGCCTCTGCCGTAACTCGACGATCTCTGAGTTCCGCTCGCTATTGGAACTATAATACAAAAGTTCATTAATTTATTTATGAAAAAAAAATTTTTTTCAATCTACACAGAGTGACATAGATAAAAGTTATTTTTTTGTGAAAGCTGCGTTTATTGTTGAGCTTTGAAAATAGAGCCTTTTTTCAACCAAAAAATATCTCTCTTTACATTTTTTATTTTACATGTAACAATTGAAATGTTTAAATTCACACAAGAGGTATGAAGAGATTCAAATTTTTTTTTGCATTGGTGAAGAAAAACAATTAAAGAGAACAACCAAAAAAATATAATAAAAATTTAAGTAAGCCCATTTTTAAAAATTGACATAAGATGTGACAATTTTATGCACCTGTGTATGTAATAAAAAAATAATAATAAATAAATGATGATAAAAAAATTATTTATTTATTTTTTTCACACTTTTTACACTTTAATCAGCACAAAGCAATGTATAAAGCCAGGCCCCTTTAAAAAGGTGAATTAAAAAAACCACACGCAGAGTCGATGAGGGGGGGAAGTCGGGCGGGGGCGTCATGTACATACCGGAATTGTCAACAATGGAATCACCGAGCGTGGGTTCCGTTTTCCTGCTCGTGGTCTCTTCCGGTTTAACGCTGGATTTGACGACCGGTTGCTGCGGCTTCTGTTTTTGGGTCGTGCTGCTGCTGCTGCTGTACGTCGTAGCTGGACCGGAAGTTACCGGACGAGGGAGGTCCGAATCTGCGTATTTACATTGGGTGATAAAAGCGTGTTAGTTTTTATTCCTGTGCGCGAGATGATCGCTTTTCGAACGTAAAGCGTGTGCGAAAAACAGTATGGCGTATATTACATGATTAGTATGAAACGTATAATTTGTACAAAATTGTTGAATTAGTAATTAGTCATAAAAAGTCGAATTCCCGGTGACTCAGCGTGCTTAAATATAAACAAAAATACCAGTCGTTGCTTTCCCCGCGCTGCACCTGTCGCGGGAATCGCACAATGGTATTGCCGGGCCGCTGAGTCACAAATCCCATCACTTTAATTTGCGCGCGCGCAACGATATACTAACTCGAGCTGTAGGCTGTGTTGGTGACCGAGTCGTAGAGGTCCCTGCTGCCGCCACCCCGGAAAACGTCAACGAAGGGCGGCTTTCGCTGCTGGTGGTTGGCGTTTCCCGTACGGTTGGCCGAGGCCGACTCCAGGGTTACGCTGCGGCCCTCCCCCAGCCTGCTTATGCCGGGGTTGCTGTTGCTGGTCATCATGGCCGTGCACTTGCCCGTGTCCGGTCTGAAATCATGTGCGTTTTGTAATATTCGAATGGGAGTTTGCCAAAATCTGATGTGTACAGAAACTCTAAATACGTATTATTAGTTTTTTTCAAAATTTTAACACTTTTCTTAAAAATTCAAAAAATGATGATTCAGCCCAAATTTAGGCCCTGTTAAAAAGTAGAAATTTTAGTAACTAAAAAAAAAAACTTGTTTTTTATCGTAACTGAGAGTGCAGTCACCGAGACCTCATCTTTTTTGTCGTTCTTAAAAAAAAATTTCAAAATTTTGAAAAATCGAAGTAAATTTGCGATTTTGCAAGAGGTATCTTTAGTATTGACACACACAGGTGCTGAAAAATAAACGATTTTATTGCAAGACGCCACCACTATACTGTCACACAGATCGGATAGTTACGTGAGTGGTCGAAAGTAAAAAAATTTTCCATACTTCCAGCCCAAAAAGTCATTTGGCGGTAGCTGAATATGCATTCTAATTGAAAATTGAAAAAATAATAAAAGCAAGTAGAAGAAAATTTTATGATAGAATAAATTTAAATAATAGAGGATGCTCACATGTAATTGAGGCACTGGTCTTGAAGGAATCGGAAGGCTTTGTCCAAGACTTGTCGGGAAAATCTTGCGGCGATTCCCTCCGGCTGGTTGTTGTCGCACCTCATTCGAGTTTTTTGTATAACGCATGTTCGGAAGTTGTGGTAGGCACTAAAAAAGTTAAGATGCGCTCATTTAAAAAATAATTTTTCGACTAAATAAATGATCAATGTGTTCAAAGAAAAGATCTAATTGTAACCTCATAGTGAAAAGATTTATTTACTTTATCATCATTTTTTCTTTATTATTTAATTTATTTTTACCCATTATGCTTTATTTTCGGGAAAAAAATCATTAATATTCAGATTTATTTTTGAAACGAAAAAAATTCATTGTTTTATTGAAAAAATTTTAATTAAAACAAAAATGTACGTATCTGTGCTTTAATAATTCAATTTTATTCAAAAAATCACAGATTGTCAGGTAAAAAAAACTCGATTGTTAAAACCTAAAAATAAATAAAATTTCAAGAACAACAGTAAAAAAGAAAATAACACGTTACCAGCAGAGGTTTGGTTTACGGACGTTTTCTTGGGAAACCTCGGCGACGAGGAAGGAGTAGTGTCCACCGCAGTGTTCCGGCTCTATGACCGTCGCCTTGATGCACCCTGCGTACTGCAGGTACTCTGCGAACACATAAAGTACATACATTTTTTTTCTCTCTCTCTCTCTCTCTTTTTTTTCCCCGTTTATGCGTTTTCCTATGCACAGGCATACCCCGAGGGCCAGCGATGCTTATCTTCAACACGCGACCGAAATTATCCGCGGCTCGATCCATCCCCCTCGGCGCGAAAGCACTTTTTGTGGTCGTAACCGTGCGGTATACTATTTTTTTCTAGAATTGCGGTGTGGTCAGGCGTCAAAGAATTAAAAAGAAAGAAACAACACAGAATTTGTTTTGGACAAGATTTTTGGCTTCACGAATCATTGTTCGAAGTAAAATATAAAACAAATTTGATCACACTGGAGTATTTTGGGATTAAAGAATTCACTATTCGTCTTGTAGTTTCTTGTTTTTTTTTTTTTCAGCGTAAATCTTTATTCTAAAAATAAACGAAGTTTAGCACAACTTTAAGCGTGCTTTTGCTGTAATTTAATATTCATCACCGTAAATTTTACGATTCGAAATAAAATTTTAACTTACAAGGGATAAGTTGCATTGAGGTTTAGATGTCAGTTGTAAAATCTTTTTCAAAAACTTTTTTTCATGTAAATATTAAATATTTTTTTAAAAATAATTGAAATGAAAAAGAATGTTTGTTTATTAATTTTAAAAAATCATTGATTAACTTTATAGGTATAATACAATTATAAATTGCTTTAATTATTCTTATCTCTAGACTCTGAATAATTGTAAGTTGGTAACTATTGCCTTGTTAATACAAAACTTATGGTACCTTTCAATCAATAACCGTGTTCATGAATTTTAGAAGTCACGGCTGTAAATAAAAAAAAAAATAAACAGTTCAAAAAATTATCAGGAAAAAAAATACAAATTTTTTTGTTTATTTTTGAATTTTTATTGAAACTGACAATTTTCATTTGATTTTCAAAGTCGAAATACACCTTTTTATACTTAAAATAAAACAATTAAACGATCAGGTACACTAGTGTACATTTATAAGTGAATATTTTTTTTTATATTAGCTGACCTGACAAATTATTTTCTTTCTATTTTTTCTTTTTTAACTAGAAAATTCAACTGCTTTTAAAAAAATTTTTATTTAAATCTTTGCTTTCCAGATAACTTTTAATAGATTCTTCTTGTACTATCTAATATCAATAACATATATAAAGTAACTCAGCAATTTTTTTAATGCTTCATTTTCTTCGCCACTAAAAAGTTTTCTTGACAGTGTTAATAATAATGATTGAATTCAACATTATCTAATATTGTAATTATAATACCAAAACGCATGGGTCGGAGTGAATTTTTTCAGAATTGTAAAAACAAAAACCTTTAAAAAAATCTATTTACACTTTGTACAAACTATTTTTAACTTGTCTCACAAAATGTTGACAAATCTTTTTTACTTAAAATACAGTTAAGTACGTCATATATAATTAAATGATTTGGCTTAAATATTGGTAAACAATCACTCAACGCAATAGATGATTTATCAAACAGCTCTCTTCTCCGTATGGCTTTTTTTACATTTTCATTCATTCTCGATCCATAAATCGGAAATTCTATGTCCCAGTTACTTGTTTCATATTCTTTAACCAAATTTTTAGCATAATTTTTTAACTTTTTTCTATTATCTACCAGAAGATTGTAAAAAAATATCGTTGAATTCTGTAGTTTGGTATTTTGGGCTCGCACCAATTCTTTTTGGCACTGGAAATAGTAGCAGTTGTATTCTGAATTTTTTGAAATTGTATCTAAATAAGACTGATGTACGGGAATATTTAATGATTGTAATTTTGCGATATGCTGTATAATCATCGTCCACAAATGAGGTTTTAACTCGTGCAATACGTTTAAAACATTACTATCGGTACTGCGGAAAACCATGTTAAAATCAATGAGTTCTATTAAACAACTAGAAATCTTATTATCTATGATTCTCACGCCAGATTCTGAATCATTATTCATTGCATCATGAATCATCGCTTCGATTAATGGCGGTGATCTATATTCATCTGCATCATTCAGATCGGCGCCATTTTTTACTAAACATTTTATGGTTTTCAGTTTTATAAAATCAGAGCAAAGTGCGCAACGCAAAGGTGTCATTCCAATGTTGTTTTCGTGTTTGACATTAGAGCCATGGTCTATTAGCAGCTGTATAACTTCTGCATTTTCATTTGACTCCACTGCTGGAAACAGCGCAGTTTCTCCGTCGTCATTAACCGTTTCAACATCGACATCGAAATCCAAAAGTAATTTGACAGTTTTAGCGTTGCTTTTTTCTACCAAGCCATGAAGAGGCGTTCGCTGGAATATATCTATGGCATTTGCGTTAGCTTTGTTAATTAATAATGCTTCAATAATTTTGAAATGACTCTCCCCTTCATTCTTTTTTGTTGCATGATGCAAAGGAGTCTCATCTTTGCTGTCACAGTGATTAACATTCAAGCCAAGATCTATCAGTAGTTGGAAGACCTCAATGTTTTTAGTATTTTCAGTAGCTGCAAATAAAAGGCTCTCATTGTTTGAATTCAACACGTTAATATCTGCTTTAAAACTCAGAAATAATTGAACGATTTTTACGTTGCCTTTTTTAACTAAATAATACAACGGCGTATTGTCGCTACTACTTCGCGCATTGGGATCTGCACCATGATTTAATAATATTTCTGCCACTTCGTAATGACTTTCGTTCTCATTTTGTATCGCTGACGTGTGTAAAGCTGTCCAAGCGGCGTTGCAGCCACGGTTAATTTCTAAGCCACGATTTATAAGCAGCTGCAGAACCTCTGGATTTTTATAATTTCCAGCTGCTGGTAACAGAAAATTTTCGCCACGACAATTCGTAGCTCTAACATCGGCTTTAAAATACAAAAACAAATTAACAGCTTTAAGGTTTCCCTTTTTAACCAAATTCCAAAAGGGCGTTTGGTCAAATTTATTTCGAGCATTAGGATTCGCTCCGTTTTTCAATAAAACTTCGATTACTTCTAGGTGGCTCTCATCTATATTGTTCAGCGTCGCCCAGTGCAAAGGAGTGTCACAATAATGATCTTTTAGATTAACCTCAGCCTTGTGAGATAACAGTTTTTCTACCAATAAAATATCGTTGCTTTCCGCTGCCCGGTGAAGTGCTGATCTACCAAGAGAATCTCTTTGGTCATCATCATCGATGAAATATTTAGACTTGAATGATTTAGGAATGGCCATTCTTTTTTAAAATCTAAACAAAATGTTTGTAATTATTTAGTATTTCTTTTTATTATTAATACGGTAGACGATAAAACCGAAACAAAAATTGATTAAAAAAGCTTTACAAAAAATACCCTAAAAAAAATCGAATTTTTTTTTTTTTCATTACATACTTGATAGCGCAAAATTATGACATAGCAAATATTGACAGTGGTTAAAGTTTAAAAAAATTTCAAAACGCAACAAAATTTTTTTTTTAGCTGCAACATAAAAATTATTATTATGATAGGCAAATGCTTCGTTTAAAAAAAAAAAAAAATAACTTTTAAAAAATTTGTACCAGCAAATCTTTGAATTCAATAAAGGAATGAGGGTAGTAGGCAATTGTTGTAGTACAAAATATGGAAGATAAATTCTTCTATAAGCCGAAAAGATGATGCAAGGATTTTACGGATGAGAAAACCTGCCGATAAAACAAGTCGGATTTGTTTTTTTTCTTGATTACAATTTTTATGCAACAGTTCACAAAACCATTTTGTCGTTTGATAAAATTTGTTAACACTTTTCTTATGATATTTGTCAATATAATTTTGCGATTTAAAATAAAAATTTTTTTTTATTTTATAAATATTTTATAAAATTAACAATTAATCAAAAGATTTTATATAAATTTTATTTTCTAAATTAATGTTACTCTCAAAAATACCTACTATTAAACAAATAAAATTAATAACTATCTGAAAATTTTTTTCAAATTTTTAAATAATCTAAAATAATAATTAATATTATAAATTTATCTGTTTAGTATAATAAAAAGTAATTTCGAACAAGTATATCGTTAGGTGATCATGAGCGCACTTGATGCTATTGTAATAAAATTACTAATTCCACGCGGTGTCTGTTACTTACACAGATTTAAATCTTGGCCTATCCATATGTCTGATCACCGCCACGTAATTCAGATCTCAGTATTATTAGTTTTTGTCCTGAGGGTATATATTATGAAAGCACTTAATTTAATTCGACTTTTTATTTCACAAATATTTTATATTTTAGTTAAAAATATTCGAATTTTATTGCTCTTCTAAAAAGAAAACAAAACCAAAACCAAAACAACAGAAAAAAACCTGCTCATTGCAGTCTGCACTGCATTCATGGAGCATGTAATGAGCAAGATTGACTAAGCCATTGAGACGTACAGCGACCAGGTTACCGAAGTGGTCAAACTACAAAGCTGCGATTACTTTTGAAAATCATGGTTGCTCTCTTCTTTACCAACTTTCGGGTTTTAGTTTGAAAAATTAGAAGTTCAAAGTTTTTATCTCATTTGAAAATTTCAGAGTTCAGAGTAAATTTTAATTCACGTGATTATATTTTTGCCATTACTTTTATAAAAAGTTTTGTCGAAACGCCTTTACCAAAAATGATAAAATATGTTCTTAATTTAAATAAAATTCATAAAATGATCAAGATAAATGATAAAATCGTTAATAAAAGTTAAAACCACATAATTACGTAAAATAAATAGGTGAACGATTTATTTATTGATATTATTATTATTATTATTATTTTAATGTTAGGTGACAGGCTTAACAATAATATTAGTTTCAAATCTATATGACTTAAATAAGACGGGTACGAGAAGATAAATTTTTTGTAGGATTGAAAAAAAACGTTACGACTTAAAATTTTTGTATAAACTTTATTCAAAATGACAGATTAAATTTTAGTCGCAGAACTTCGATAAATCTTTTTTACTTAACATACTGTCAATTATGTCTCTTATGATCAAGTGCGTCGGACTAAAAATAGGCAAACAATCACTTAATAAATCAGTTGCTTTATCAAACAGTTCTCTCCTCTTAATTCCCTTACTAACATTTTTACTCACTCTAACTCCGTAAATAGGAAATTCTACTGCACAGTTAATTTTTTTGAAATCTTCAATCAGTACTTGATTACCCGAATAATTTTTAACTTTCTTTCTGTCATCCACCACTAAATTGTGAAAAGTGACCCAGGAATCCTTCAGTTTTGTACATTTGGCGCGCGATAGTTCTTCTTTGCACTTTACATAGTAATTATTTAATTCTTTTCTTCTTAGAATCTCATCTAAAACAGTCAGATGCAGCGGGACATTGAGCATTTGCAATATTGCGATGTGCTCTAAAATATTTTTACTCAAATAGTATTGATTGGAAAATAACGGTATCGTTAAAATATTGACCTCGTTATGAACAGCATCAAAGTCAGTGTGTTCCATGATAAAATTCAAGAACTTTTCTATTTCATTTTCGGGCAGTTTAAACCAACGAGCGGCCCTACTCACCGCCTCCATCAGAGGCGTGTACCCTTTTGCGTCGAACGCGTTTGGGTTTGCGCCGTTTTTCAAAAGACACTTTACAATTTTGATTCTATTCGATTCATGGCCAACTGCAAATGCGCTGTAGTGCAAAGGCGTGCTCCTTTGAGAGCACCCGCTGAATCGATTGACATCCAAACCGAGATCAACAAGCAACTTCAAAACGTCGACGTTTTTGTTGTTTTGAGTTGCTGGGAACAGAAAAGTTTCTCCGAGATCGTTCAGCACATCGATGTCGGCATTGAAATTCAAAAATAGCCGTACGATTTTTAAGTTACCTTTTCTGACGAGATCAAAAAGTGGTGTTTTCCGATTATTATCTCGAGCATTCACGTCGGCTTTGTTTTCCAATAAAATTTTTGCAGCTTCAAAAAGACTTTCGTCGACATTCTTCTCTGCCACCTTGTGCAGAGGCGTTTTTCCTTTGTCGCTGCAGCGATTCACATCCGAGCCTTGATCAATTAGTAGCTGCAGAACATCTTTGTTTTTATTTTTTGCAACTGACAAAAACAAAAGATTCTTTCTGGAGTTGTTAATTACAGTGAAATCGGCCTTGAATTTCACAAACAGTAGGATGATTTTGAGATTGCCGTTCGTTACCAAAAATTGTAACGGCGTTCTGCCCTCAGCTTCTCGAGCGTTGGGATCTGCTCCATTATTTAGTAAAATTTCGGCAACATCGAAGTGGCTTTCGTCAACATTTTTAAATGCCACCGAGTGCAAAGGGGTGATGTGGTACGTATCTTTGACGTTGACCTCGACTCCCAGAGACAATAAATTTTTTACCTTTGAAAAATCGTTTTTGGCCGCAGCATAATGTAATGCTGTTTTACCTGTCCAATCTAATTTTTTGTTCACGAGTGATTTTACGGTTTCAGACATGACTAAGATGATAATATGTTTTTAATTTGAGATTTATTGAAAATATTAAAACTTAGAAATTAAAAAATTATTTCTACATTAAATTTTATTACATCACTGGGAAATAATAGAATTTTTTGTTGTTGATATTGAAAATGATACGTGAGATTTATCGTAATCTTTTTCTTGAAGTCTTTTTTAATCACTTATTCTTAATTCATTCGAATAAGTATGCGTACATTCATAAATTGCAACTAAAACGTGACTTCTTTGAAAAAACTAAATGCTCAAATCCAGGGATTTTAATTTCTTGGAAATGATTGTATTTGAATATACTTTACTATCTTCACTTTTTGTACCGCATGCGGTTTAAAAGGGCAACACTGATATGACATTAAGTTTTTAGCTTATAATACATACTTATTACTTACGCTTGAATAGTATACGTACACAATCAAGTTCTTTGGCGCACTCAACATACATTCTATCGATCCTGTCACCTGTTGAGCGAGGATCGTAAATATTTTTAGTTTAAAAAATTTTCAACACTTTGACATGAAATACAATGAAACAATTTTAAGATTAAAACAAACTTTCATGTATAAGGAAAAAATTTAAATTTTCCAACATACTAAAAAAACGATAGAAAATGTGTACGCCGGCTTCGATGCACAAATGCTTACTGCTGCAAAACTCTTGCAGCGACTTTGATCTTCGTGCGGACAATCCTTTTACTATTATACTTAAGATCATAATCATTTTCTTCTTTACCAACTACAAATTGCTGTTTCTAAAGATTGATTCAAAAGCAAAGTTCATGACAAATTTTTTTTATTTTTGTATTTGCAGTTTCGATGAAATAATAATTTCTCTTATTTTTTCTCTTATTTTGATCATGTTCAGAAAATAAATGTTTCCCAAAGTAATTTTTTCGGTTTTATTTGTAAATAAAAAAAAAACTTTTTGACGATATTTTGTATGAAAATCGATCTTGACTATACAACCATTCTTCAGCGTGTAAAATATTAGACGTATTTCAATGCCACGAAAGAAAAAATTATTTAAAAAAGATACTTTTAATCGACAAAATTTTTTAATTTATTATTATAATTATATTATTACATTTTATAAGCCAAGATTTCGTAGCAAAGAGTACATTTTACAAGATTAAAAAAAAAAAACCAACTTTATATTCTTAAAATTTTAATAAAAATTCAACTAATAATTACAGTTATTTTACGCACAAAATTTTAACAATTCATTTTTGCTGGTAATACAATCAATTACATCTTTTAGTATCGAGTGCTTAGGATTGAAGATCGGCAGGCAATTATTCAATGAATCGACCGATTTATCAAATAATTCGGATCTGTTGACTCCCTTATTCAAATTATCAGTCATTGCGGCTCCATAGATCGGGAATTTCTGAGTCCAATCATTTTCCTTCAAATTCTTAATCAAACTTTCACTGTCTGCATAATTTTTCAGCTTAAAACCGGTGTCCACCAGGATGTTGTAATAGGAAATCCAGCAATTTTGAGGTTTGGTATTTTTTGCTTGCTCCAGCTCCTCTTGACATTGTTTATAGTAATCATTGTACTCACCTTTCCTTGCAATAACACTTAGAATAGATGGATGCACTGGACTACCAAGACTTTCTATTTTAGCTAGATGCTGTAAAATGGCTTTCCACAAGTGATCTTTTAGAGGCTCGTAGTAATCAAAGATCAAAACATTGACATTTTGGTGGACAAGATTGAAATTGGTGTGCCTCATAAGAAAATTCAAATTCTTCTTGATAATGTCCTTGCTGCGTTTTGTGAACCAACCGTAGTTACGAATCGCGTGCATCAGAGGCGTGGATCCATCCGGGTTGAATGCGTTCATGTTGGCGCCACTTTTAAGAAGACACTTTATGGTTTTTATGCTTCCATTGACGTTGAACAAACTTTCGCATGCTACGTGCAAAAGTGTTTTTCCAAACGAACTTCGTTGATTGACATCCAAACCACGGTCTATTAGCAGCTGAATAATTTCCGGATTTTTATTGCAAGTGACCGCTGGAAACAAGGGTGTCCTCAGATCGCTGTCCTGCGCATCAACTTTAACGTTGAAACTCAAAAATAATTGTACCATTCTGAGGTTGCCTTTTCGCACCAAAAGATGAAGGGGGGTTTCGCCCTCGTAATCTGTCGCGTCGATGTACGGCCCCGATACCTCCAATAAATACTTGGCCATTTCGTAGTGGCTCCCGTTCACGTCTTGGTTAGCTGCATGGTGCAAAGGAGTTCGGTAATCCGTGTCTCTAACATTTACTCTGACTCCTCGAGATAACAGCTGCTTTAATTTCGACAAATCGTTGCGGTCTACGGCATTGTGTATGTCCGCACGACCATCCTGGTCCAAGCTTTGGTAGTCGACCGGTATAATATCGAGCATGATTGAATTGAAAAATGTACTCAAATGATACCTTTCTTGAAAGCTACAAATCAATAGTTAAAATATTAATTTGTATTCCAGTAACTCAAGCAACACTAAAATCACGCTTTTTCGATTCAATTACCTATGTATTCAATTGAATCATGTATTCGATGCACAAGGCCCCAGGGACTTTTCTCCAAAACGCTCTTCAATCGTTGAATCTCGTCAACTAAATCGCACCTTTTCCGCAACAACAATAAACAGTGGTCTAGGTCTTATCAAGTAGATATAACCTCAAAACTCAAAGAACGTTAAAACGAAAACTACACCATAATGTGGCGGTTGAAAAATGACATTTGACAGCAGCGACAAAATGAGGGTTGGATGAAATTATGATTATATCGCCAATTTCTATTTTGCCAATTGAAATTTAGCAATTTCAAAAATTTTTATTTTAAAATCTTGTTCAGAAATAATTTTAGTTTAAAAAAAAAAAAAAAAAAAAAAAAAAAAAATAGTGCTGTCAAATCAGATTCTATTTAAAATCCGAACGAAAAAACTGTTATAAATAATATCCTTAAGTAATTTTTTTAAACCTCATAAATGTATTAAATAATTAAAACGTTAAAATAATAAATGTATTAAATAATTAAAACGTTTATGTAAAAGAAATTGTAGACACTATCGAGAATGAAAGACTTTAGGGCTCTTTTTGAATATAAAGTACTCAAATAGAATAATCTCAAAAAGTAACTATAGAATAAAGCAGAGAATTTCAGAAAAATCTCAGCTTTCCATACGATTCAGGTATTGAATTTTGATTGTTTGAAATTAGAAGTGTCAACTCGAAAAACCCTTAAAAAATTCATTTTGCAAGACACCGCAATTCTTTCAGTGAGTGACAACACAATAGAATTGAAAATAATTGCCCATCTTTTGTTGTAGTTTTTTTTCGTTTCTTTAGAAAAGAAAAGTTTGCATAGGTAGACGCATTTCAAAATTAAAATTTCACTATCAAGGCTTAAAAACGTAAAAGTTACCTGATTGATAGGAAGAAATTGAACACATCTGGTGAACCGACGAGATCGGAGGCTCGACCGCCGAGTTGAACTGATCTTTTCGCACCTTTGAAAAGCATTTATCTATGTATCGACGTATGCACTCTACAAAGTTCGTCCATGTCCTTAAAGCAAAAAAGTTTTTTTTTAATAATCTTTGGAACGGTTAAAGAATTATATTTTTAATAAAGAAACTTATGTGCAAAAAATCTAATTATTTTGAAATAAACAGGAAGAAAAATATGTAAAAACATCATGTTCTATAAGTAGAAAAATAAAAAACAATTATGAATTTTACTAATTACAATTAAATTTATTATGATTTTTAGCATTTATTCTTGTAAAGCTTCTAAAATAACTAAAAAACTAGGGAACATATAAATAAATAAAAATAAATCTCTTAATACACATATCCTCCATTATAAGAATCACAAGAGCATTGTAAATTTAAACAATAATTTTTTCATGTTGATAACTAGAGTGAAACTAAATTTTGGAAACTACAAAACATGCTCTTTACCTGCACACATTGTTTATATCATTCATGTTATCGGGAAAAATCAGGTGTGGATCCTTGAGCATGGGCTCCGCGATCGCAATGCATTTTCGCACTTTTTCCTCGGCGCAATTCTGCTGACCGCTCGCAATGCTAATCACCACTCCTGAAAAACAAAAAAGCAGCAATCAAAAATTTCCCAACCAATACAATACGTGTTATAAAAAAAAAAAAAAAAAAAAAAAAAGGAAAAAAAAACCATAATCATACCCAGGTACAAAGCTCCGGAAACGAAGATCCGGGCCATGATCTGTAAAAAAAAGGATTAACATCAGTACGGTGACAATGGACAAAATAGTCTAAACAATAAAGGTTTTAGAGAGAGTATGTGTCTTGTTGAAAGACTAACTGGACCGTTGAAATTCCAGTGTTGGTCCGCCCGGCTTTGGTTTCATGTAATATTCATGAGTTTCAATGATTGATGCGCACTCGACGCTGAATTTACTGCATACTTACGTCGTGTAGTATTTCAGCGCTTAATTAAATGCGAATTTAAAACATTCACAGCGATACTTACGTGAACGTGTAATTTTAAATCAGCTTGAAAGCTAAATTATGGCTTTTATGATCGTCGATGAGGGTTGTAGATTTATAGTTGGATAAATAATAACAAATCGATACTGAATGAATTACTGTTTGAATCGTGAACGTCAAGATTTCAAACTTTGTTTGCATTAAGTTTAGTTGTAAAATTAGAGAATGAATCGAGTTTCATGATCAATCTTAATAGTCTGAATTTTAGAACGAAAGAAAAAGATTCGTCATTTTGTCTCGGAAATGTATTTTTTGATCAATCTTTGCGATCAATCAATCGTGTTTCTCTCAATTTAATTTTAGAATTATCTCTATTGATTTTTTTTTTTATGCGATCAAAAGTTTATCCATCAAGAGTCATTTTCAAAAAATTAAACTCAATATCTAAATTACATAAATTAAAAAATAAAATTTCACTTTACTCCTATGAAGTGACCTCTATGTAATACACCCGTCATTGGCAAAAAAAGTTTTAAAAAATTAATTGCAATTGCACGACACAACTACACCTGTTGTGGAAATACATAAGCGAAGACGTCAATATTGAGTGTATTTCAACATAGTAGCGGAAGTATTCCTAAACTGTGGCGGAACAACTGTTACAAAATTCTAGCGTCAAACTTTTGCGAAAAAAAAACTTTTTTCAACAGAGAATTGTTTTTACTGTTAGATAGCGGAGTTACTATTTTTGAAAAAAAAATAAAAAACAAACATTATTTTGGTGGAAAAATAAAAGGGTGGATGAATCTTCGAAATCGAGATTTTAAATTTATTAAATATAATTTTACAGGTAATTTTTCGACAAATCGACGGCCCGTAAGAAGAAAAACCTTAGCCCAAAATCTGTGGCGAAAAAAATAACAACGGAGGTACTTTTGAACAGTAAAATGTCTATAAAAGACTTTATTTATTATTTCAGCCTCGACAAAAAATTTCAAAATGATCTTTGCTACCATACCGTTGATATATTATTATAAAACTAATGTTTTCGATCCACCAGCCGCGAATAAAATGACTCTTTGCGATTCTTATAAGCTTAAAACTTAGAGTTATTTTATTCGCGGCTAGTGTGTTGAAAACATTATTATATCAACGGTGTGGTAGATCATTTAAAAATTTTTTGTCGTGGCTAAAATAATAAATAAAGTCTTTGAAAGACATTTTACTGTTTAAAAGTACATACATCCGTTGTTACTTTTTTCGCCACAAATTTTAGGCTAAGGTTTTTCTTCGCACGCACCGTCGAAATATTTTTTAAGACTGTTATAAATTCTAATCAATTTGACGTATTTATTTTTACCATTTTTTTTTTCTTTGTTCAATCAGAACATTGATGGGATTTTAGCAGTTACCTTCCTTTTCGCTTATTATACTTTAAAATGGAAAAAATCTTATCTAAATCAATTCAAAATTCAAACTAATGTAACCATGTGACACCACATCCCAATCCCAAATCAAACCCTAAATATTGAGTTAGAAATCCCTGAACAATCCGTACCGCAAAGTTATTCAAGTAAACCGGAACCATTAGAAAAATCAGTAAAATCTACCCCGCAGTAGAGTAACGAGCTCACGATGACGGGACGCCGGGATGTTGATTATTCGAAAGCGAAAAAGAGACGTAGTTGAGTGCGTCAGGAGAGCGTCATGGCCCGGTGGATCAAACGCACAAAATCGTTGACCTGGAACCCGCGCTCCCGGCGCGGCTCTGCACCCTGACAAAAGCGCGTGACGTTTTTTGTCTAACGGAAGTCTTTGTTGACTCGGCACCGCGGCTTTTTTTTGAAACGAGTAATTTTACCCGCCTACCGCTGTAATCATTCAATCCGAATTAAAATTTCGTCCTTCGAAATACTCATTAAGAACCCGTGTAGGCGTATTTCGTGTAATTGTAAAAAAAAACTTATTTATGATTCGAAGAAGTGTTTTCGAGTAATCTTTTCTATCAGTTTTCTAGCTACAACTTAAATTGTTTATCATTATTTTTTTTTGTTTGTTGAAAAATCAAAATGAGTAGCTTTTTTATAAAAAAAAAGGAGTGATAGTAATCTAAAGTGTTTTCAAGGATCCCAGATAAAATCTTCAGGCCAATTGTATGATAATTTCTCAGTTACCCCCCAAGTAAATTTGGAGAACACGCGACAAATCGAATCCGAAATGTGGGTTAACAGTTCGAAATTTTCGTCCCACAATAGAGAAAAAAAAAACGCGTGATTGACGTAAAAAGTTTTTCTCATTAATTCTTTTACGTGATTTTTAACGAGCAAAGAACGTGACCGTTACCTTTGTGTTTTCCTATTTCTGGGCCAAACGACGACTCTCGCGAGGTGTAAACGTGCGTTTACAAGGGGGTCGATAAGGAAATCGAAGTTTTATTCCGGTCCTCGGGAGATTTTTATCGCGGGAACTAATATTTCAGAAGTGGACTAATGCTTTTTCATGAGAAGGAAAAAATAGCATTAGTGCCCTGGTAATTTGCATTGTCGTAGAAAAATAGCGTTCGAAGAAATGTCGAGTTGATTTTAAAGACACCAAGTTTTACGGCTTTTATGAACTTTTAATAATAACTGTTTCTCTCACTTTTTTTTTATTAAGTTTCAAAGCTTTATTTGAGTTTGATGTTTACAAATCAAAATAAATAGTTTTAATAAATTATAAATTTTACACTTTTATAAACTCTCAATAGATACTTTATTTGTAAAAGTTACTTCAGTCGAGAGCTTTATTTGAGAGTTTGATGTTTACTACTCAAAATAAATATTTTCAACAAATTATAAATTTTACACTTAATTTATAAACTCTTAATGCATACTTTATTTGTAAAAGCTACTTCAGTCGAGAGCTTCGGTCGAGTTTAACTATTACTATAACGAATAAACTTCTGAAAATTTCTAAAACTTAAATTTAAATTACAGATACGTAGTATAGAGTTAATTTTTTACAACAATCTTTCAGAAGTAGAGTCTCTTTTTTATTTTACTTTTTACTTGAATTTAAGAGCTTTCTCCGGTTGAATATTTACTGAACAAATAGGTTCTAAAAATTTGTAAAAGTTGAATTAATTTTTAGGTTTACTCAATATTTATTTCATTTACCGTTCTTAAATGCATTAATTTAACATTTTTATATACAGCTACTAAATAATTTTGTTTTATTAATTTTTCAGAAAAAATTTTATAGGTTCTGATGACTGATATTTACTTCATAACACAAATTTTCTTTCAATTAGAATTTCTAAAATCTAAACAAATTTTTAATTTGATCTTCTATACATATGTTGAAAATACTAACTTTCAACTTAAAAATAGGCTAAATTAATTTTTAAATTACAGTAAACTTCAATATTTTTCAAAATATTAAGCATAATTTCAGTTTGTTAGAATAAAAGCTTGACATGACTTCTAGTTCTTTCCTGTCAATGAAAAATCAGCAACAGATTTTCAAAGTAAATTCAAAACAATAATTATCTAGATAATCATTTTATTTTTTACTTCATCACTCAGCAACATCTTCATAGCACCTCTCCATCGTTAACAAAACAACATCAAAAGTAAGCTTTTCTCACCCAAGCTCAAATTGTCAAAAAAAAAAAACTTTGGATGGAGAAAGAAGGCTCTCGGGCGGCGGGTGATAAAACTCTTGCTTTTTTTCAAAGCCAGGAGAAAGCAGCCGCTTCCTGCCTGCTGATGTGTTTGCAGTGAAAACGGCCAAGAATTAACGTTCAGCCAGGCCGAACACGTCGCGTCGCAACAATTCTTACACGAAAAAAAGGCACCCCCCGACGACGACGACCACTCTCTTCAATCACCCGGAGCTTGCAAGCACGCGACATTCAATTATTCATTCGGCTACCCGTTCACCGAATCTTTATTTTTGTTATTGACGTGTTATCACCCGGTAAGAACGCTCAAGTTTTCGGGTATTATCAAACACTTTGACACTGTTTGTTTAAGAGTAGTTGATTGTTTGTAGGATTAGATTTTTATTTTCTAAAAGGTGTTTTGAAAAATTTGGGGCTGTAGTGGAACTTAAACTAGCTATTTTAAATAAGTTTAAATATATTTTGAATGTTTTTTAAATTATCTATGGAAGTAATAATCTTATGGTAATGGTTCAGATAAAAAGCAAGTTATTTTTTAAAAACAGCTTAGATTGGATATATGGTGTTTGAGAAGTCTTGTTTTTGAGAAATTGAAGAAAGTTCTTTGTTTAGAGCACGGTACAAGAAGGTAAAAGCGACCGGTTTTCGAGTCATTTTTTGGTAAAAATTGACTATATTCATTTATACATGAGCATAGTTGGTACTAGCAAAAAATTTTTCGCCTAGAAAAGTTATTAAATCGAGAGTTTAAATACAAACAATTAAGTAATTAACAAAAGCTCAGCTGAGCTTGCAGCTACTTATGAGATAAAAAATAAAGCATCTTTTTTTTCAGAAGAATATAACTAAAAATTGCAGAAAAATTCTTATTTAAAATTCAGTGAACGTTACAATATAAAATGATAAATTAAACCTCTGAAGAAATGCTGCGGTTGAGTTTTCAAGAACTAGCGGGACCATTCAAAACCCATCGTTACGATTCCCCGCCGCCTTTAATTGTATTTATTTCATACATACATTTCTTGTATACATTCTTATTTAGTTGTTAAAAACAATGAAAAGCACATCTAAAGCGTAATTAAACTTTTTATTCACTTATATTTTCATAAAACATAGCACTTTGAGGTGTTCAGCGTCGTGTAAAGGTACAGCTATTAAAATTAGTGGTCGTTAAACAATTAATTTTAGGTCCTTGAAGTCTCTACCAGCCAGTAAAATTTAAATGAACAGTGTAAAGCTCCGTCTAATCGAACACCCAAACTCAGCATTTTGTAACAATAGTGACATTATAACGACTTCACTGTTTCCCGTCGCTATTTTAAAAACACTTTAACTTTGTTTTTTTTCCCTTACCTTAAGTGATGATCAATCAGCTGTCGCTTATAAAAAATTTTCAATCTTAACACTACAACTTCCACAACTAATCAACATGGTTCCTTCAATTTTCCCACAGTTCATAAATCTCAAAGAGCTAAAAAAAAAACTAAGTCATAATCGCCGGTGCATTAAACCGAGCGCAGATACCGATCTGTTAAAACTCCCGTGTAATTAATCGGCAAAAAAGAGTGGAAAGAAGAAGAAAAAAAAGAATCGCGCGCGGGGCAGGACGAGCTCGGTGTCCGAGTCGAGGTGCTCTGGTCTACTGACTCTTGCGCGCCGGGCAAGGACTATACTTACCTGCACCCCACCATCGCCGTTCTTTGAACCCGCTGACCAGCGGGAGGAGGTGGGGACCAACCCCCCGGAGCTCGAGTTATTTTATGTAGCTGACTCCCGCCCTGCTCGCTGATGGAGGGGCCACGCGGACGATTATTATGCACGGGCTGCTTGTTTTCGTTTAATCACTTTTTTTTTAGTGCGGAGCAGACGAGGATCGATAGACGGCTTTTGGTGTCCTGTTAGTGCGAACGGCTTAATTTATTGCGGGTTTTCGAAGTTTAGAGGGTGCGATTGTTAGTAAGTAAATTAATTTTTTAGGAAATGATAGTTTTGAGATAAATAAACTTAATGTCACTTTGATTATTATTTTTTCAATGAACTTTTACAAAGGAATCTAATTATACAGAAAAAAAAGGTTTCATTGAATAAAACACATTCTTATAACAATCCGTAAATATCAAAATTTTTTCTGCGATGTTAAATTTAATATAAAATATTGTAGGTTTTGACAAGAATTTTGAATTCACCCGATATTGGTTCTAATCTTTAGTCAGGAAAGATTCATTGTTGTCAACCACTGACGGTGATTGCTAATTGTAGGAACAAACTTGCAAAATATTATTTACAGCTAATTTGAAAGTATGTTATAAAAATGAAGCACTTTTAAATGATTTCTTTTACAAATAAAATTAGTTTTACAAAAAAAATCAAAGAAATTTTGTTTTTAATTAAAAACTTATAATTTAAGCTCGAACGATATATCTTAACAGTGGGACAATTTACATAAGATTCATTTAATTACTAACTTTGGATTCAGTATTACCAAGATATATTTTTTTTATGTTTTTTTTTCTCCACTTTAAAATTGCGTTTTTGCGCAGTTAAGTCATAAAAAAAAAACAAAGTAAAAGTGAGAGCCTGAAAAATCTTTCATAAAAAGCTTTACTAAAGCAAAAAATCTTCATGTTAAATTCGAAATTGTCCTAATTGTTCATTTCTTGAAGTATTACATTGTATCAGATTACTTTATTATGTATAGCTTAATTTAATATGAATAACTTATGCCTCGTTACTTCTAAGTTTTGTTTTACATAAGTTACCCGTTTAGTATTTCTACTTATGAATTTTAATACTTCCGGGTGATACTTAAAGATACTTGAATTGAATACGTAATGAATCGTCGTCTATCAACGAAAGATGCCTTTTGCAGATCAAAGACGGCTCCACTAAAAATCTTTAATTTAAAATTAATTAGTTATTCAATTTCAGGTTCAACTGCTACGCCTAGAGTCCATCCTTTGTTAAAGCAAGCTCTGTTCGGCTTCAACATTTTTTGCAGCATAAATTTTTCGCCAAATCCAGCCAATTAAAAAAACACAAATCACATTTTAATTGGTGGTGTACTTGAAAAAATATGAAAACTAGAATTATTACATCTAAACATAAACACGACACCAACCCATGAATTAAAAATCCATGACGGTAAAAAAACATCGTTAATCACGACAACTATCTTTGAAATTTACTCTTTTCTTTTTTTACTTGTTATAATTGCAGATAATTAAAATAATTTTAGTGTCATTATAGTTTGCCGTTGGTCGCATGGGCTTTGCACACGTACAATTTTTTTAATCAAAGTCAAAGAAAAAAAGGCACCATTTCGCAATCTCAATATCTTTCCAGTGGTTGTTCCACCGCCGCAAATCGCGCGCGACTCGGAAACCGAAATATCTGAAATTACATCTACTTCCTCTAAAACGTAAATAGGGCAAAGTCATTTGAAAGAAAATAACGCAACAAAATAAATCGTTGTTACAAAAAAAAAAAAAAAAAATACTAAAAATTGCATACATAAAAACAATAATTGCATCATGTATTGTTCAATAAAGAAATTATCATATTAAAAAAGAAAGAGAAAATTGAGGAATATTATAATAAAAGTAAGGATCGTAAGGACGCTCATTGTCGGGAGTAATGAATATTGTCCGGTCGTTTTAGCCTGCAACGTTAAGGACCTCTCGCTCTCGGCAAGAGTATACTGACCTTAGCTTACCACGGCGTAGTCCACCTCGCGAGTCGATATTCGCGTGCGTGTTAAGTTCGCGTGAGTCTTGGCTATTGTCGGTCGTCGGATACGAGGAAGAAGAAAAAGATGCGTGGTAGATTACTCCAAGATTTGACATAATCTCTGGGAGAGAACGAAACGTAAACATATGGGTCAACACTTGCCGAATCAATCGGTCAAGAACCTCGCTAATTTCTTCTTACTTTTTTTTTCAGTTTTCTTATCTCTTATCTTATCGATTGCGCCACATGCAAATAACTCTATGTAAAAATATTCAAATTGGATAATGATTCATTTTATCGGTTTTTAACCGGTGGTCTTAGCCGAGGATGTGAAAAAAGTTGGTAGAAAGATTGGTACAAAAAACGGATTTTTAAGACTTTTTGGTTGTTTTATTGTTACTTTTTTATTTACACTTTTCAGAGAACAACGAGCACACAGAATCAATCTGCGATAACGGTGGGAAAAATATATTTTTTCGTTCTATACTCTTAAAGTTGAAATTTAACAATGACCAAATAGTTCTATGTATTTGATTAAAAATAAATAGTTCTCATTAATTTTACTCACGAATAATCGAAGATATTAACTTAAAAGTTTTTATCTCCAGACTGACCAAGTGTAACATATAAATTAAAAATAATAAAGCTTTAAGAAGTTTTTAAAACTCTCATCACTACATCCTGAAAACTAGCGTCGACCTGACTGTTACAATTGAAAAAAAAAAAAATTTTTTTTTTAACGTAAATAATATCGCTCAGCTAGGATGTAAAATACCGTAAATAAAAAAATCGTGTCGACACAATTAGACCATTTACACACGTGAATGGCTTGGTGACGGTTCTCCCTTCGTTCTTGTTCCATCTTATGCGTGGGGGTTTCGGAACTTTTCGCCGGCAAATTTGGCGGCGGCGCCAAGCTCCTCTTCGATACGAAGAATCTGGTTGTACTTGGCGAGACGCTCGGAACGGCAGGGAGCACCGGTTTTGATCTGACCGGTAGACAGACCAACGACGAGGTCGGCGATGAACGTGTCCTCGGTCTCACCAGATCGGTGGGAAACCATGGTACCCCATCCGGCGCTCTTCGCGAGCTTGTGGGCGTTTATTGACTCCGTCACGCTACCGATTTGATTGACTTTGAGCAGCAGGCAGTTGCAAGCTTTCTTATCGATGGCGGTCTTGATTCTAAAATTTAAAAATAAAACATTCATTTTCTAGTTCAAAATCATAAATTGTCTTTCAATGTTTTGGAAAAATTTAAGAGTGAAATTAAATTACCTTTCTGGGTTGGTGACTGTAAGATCATCACCGACGATTTGGATTGGGGTGGAAGCTGTGATGGAAGTCCACGAGTCCCATCCATCCTGGTCGAAGGGATCCTCGATGGAAACGATAGGGAAGTCCTTGACCCAACCTAGGTACAGGTCTTGCAATGCTTTGGGTTCCAGGTATGTGCTTGGGTCTGATTTTTCATTTTTGAAGTCCAAGTCGTACTTGCCATCCTTGTGGAACTCAGATGCCGCTACGTCCATACCGATCTTGATTTTGCCTTCATAACCAGCTGTCTAAAAATGAAAATACGGGAGAATGAATCAGTTTTGAAAATATTTACATTTGCTTACATTTGATAGTAATCCAGAGTGTAAGATGTTTAATTTTTGAGAAGATTAATTAAAAAGAATTTAATGATTACCTTAATGGCATCAATGATGAGATTCAAAGCTTCCTTGTTTTCCAAAATGTTAGGAGCAAAGCCACCTTCGTCACCAACGGCGGTAGCATCAAGACCGAACTTCTTCTTGATTCCATTTTTCAAGTGGTGGTATACTTCACTACCCATCTTCATAGCTTCAGTAAAGTTTTTAGCACCAGTGGGCAGAATCATGAACTCTTGCATGGCCAGTTTGTTACCAGCGTGGGAACCACCGTTGATCACATTGAAAGCTGGAGTTGGCAAAATGATGTTGGTGTTTCCAGCTAATTCAGCAATGTACCTGAAGTTTATTTTTAAATTAATTACAAACCAAACAAGAGTAAATTATTATTTGAAGTAGAAAATTTTAAAAAACTATAAGAAAATTTTAAAATTATTATCATCAATGATATAAAATTTTTGTTCAAGCCTAAAATTTGAAACAAAATATACTCCTTGTGTATTTCAATTTATCAGTTGAAAATATTTTTGCTTTCATTTTGATGTTGATAAATATATTATATACTGCCAATCAAATTTTAACTTTAAACATCTAATTAATCAACAAAAAAATGGCTTACTTGTAAAGTGGAACTCCTTTCTTGGCAGCACCAGCTTTGCAAACAGCCAGAGAAACACCCAAAATAGCATTAGCTCCAAGTTTTGATTTGTTTGGTGTTCCATCGAGTTTCAACAACAGATTGTCAATGTCTGTTTGTTTAGTTACATCCAAACCAGCCTAAAATGAAAATGAATCGATACAAATACTTGAACTTTATATTAATACTGTTAATACAAGACAACTTACTTTCAACAACTCTGGTGCAATAATGTCGTTGATGTTGCTAACAGCCTTGAATACTGATTTGCCATGGTACTGAGACTTGTCATTATCTCTGAGCTCAAGAGCTTCATGAACTCCAGTGGAAGCTCCAGAGGGTACAGCAGCACGGAAAAGTCCGTTCTCAGTGACGAGATCAACCTATAAGTATAATTATTACATAAATTATTAAAAAGCTTTTTTATATAAAATTAAGGTTATACTATGATTACTATATTTAATTACAAGAAAAAATATCATTGATTAAAAAATAATAGTAAATTACCTCAACGGTGGGATTACCACGGGAGTCGTAAATTTGACGAGCTTTCACACTTGTGATAGACATGGTGTGCGAGAATCGTCTGAAGGATTGTCCAAAATATCTAAAACAAAACAACGTTGGATAAGATCATTGATACCTACACAAAACAAAATTCGTAATAGACTCACACCAAATCAAACTAGACAAAATATCTCAATTACAACCAAAGAAGAGCAAGGTCAAGGTTTGGTCGACTGCAAATGCCAATGTTCCACTAGCTTTTTTTAAATCCCCTCCTTCATATACCGACAAGCTCTCCCAAAATAAGTTACCCCCCCGCCGAAAGAATAAGACTTATAGCCAAACAAAAAAATTCTATTCCCACGCCGTATATAATCTTATGTAACTAATCAATGATTTTCGCAATAAAGGTCGGGGCCAACAGCAAAAGCTGCTCGTCTTTTACAACCCCATCTGAATAAAAACTGCACGATACCGAGCTAAATCACGCACGCACAAGTTCTTTTTACGATCGTTTACACACCCCAATTGAAAAATTGAGAGCTCTGCGTCAACTTACAACGTTAGCGTTGATAACAGTGACCTTGACAAGGTCATAGCAAGAACGAATTTTCACAGAGAAAAACTACCACGCCTGGATTGATCCCCGGCGTCGTCGATGTTCCCACACTGACCTGACTGAGCTACTCGAAGATGCATGGATTAGTTCAGTTAATTAAAAAAAGGTAATTAGATAGAAGAATGTTCTCTCGATCTCTACGGTTAGTTTTTCGGGAAGTTGTGAATGAAGAATCACATGATTGCGATTCTTGGGCCGTTTGGTGATATAAAGGATGATGTGGCAGAGGAAAGGACGAAGTTTCGTGTGGTTTTTGACTTACCTGATTAAACTCACGACGACGAGCCGGGTCCGGACGTTACAAATGGACTAGCGAATTAATTCCGCGGAAGTCAACGAGACTCTGTGGCAGGCCCGTCGGTCGTCGAGCGCAGAGACAGTGCGGAGCTCACGCGCGCGCACTTCGGATTGTATTATCGATCGCGGTGTTGTGGCGCGAAAATCTAATTTTTTCTAAGTGTAGATTAACTACTTTGTTTATTCACTTTTTTTACTTGACTAATTACTTTACAACAGTTGCTAGCAAAGTGAATTTTAATTTTGAGTTTTATTGATTAATTTTTTTGAAAAAATTTAAAAAACATCATTTATGACAAAATTCTTTGAAAAATTATTAAAATTTAATTATGATAATAATTTAGTGCTACTGAAATAAGATCAATACTTATTTTATTGTATGAAAATAATTTTTATGTACAAATGCAATTACAAATACTTATTAAAACTTTAAGACATTACTATTTTTTTTTTCTAGCAATAGTAGAATTAATAAAATGGTCATCAAATGACAAATTTACATTATAATAAAGTCACAATTTTATAATAATCCTGCTTCTACCATTCTGGAAGTCCAAACTTTTCAATCCTCTTAGCTTGTGTATCTAAATCTATTTGAACTTTCTTTCTCATGTAAAATATTGGGCAATCGCGGCTGAAACAAAATTATTATGAGCTTTGTAAAATATTTACAAATTATAACTGAATAAAATGTTTTTAAAGTAATTAAAACAGTATTTACCTAGTACAAATAACTTCTTGATGAAGACTCCCTTGGCATCTTTGACACTCGGCCCACAGTCTGCAAAACTTTTCTTCTAACTTCCTTCCAGTATAAATTTCATTTTGAATTATCTCAGACTCTTTTTCTTCACAATACTGACAAAGCGCTTTATCCTCTCGACCCGCGACCAAAACAGCTTTGCACCCCAAACAGGCTTCTTTCTTACGAATATGGGCAAACAAACCTCCTACTTTGGAAGTAGCAACAATCTTCGTCCTGGTGTGTTCTCCTTTTAACAACAAAGATTCGGCTTTATCCCCAAGAATGGGCTCAAAAATACGTACGAGCGGTTTGGACAACTGATTTTCCAAGTAATAATTCGTGTCAATGGGAACGTTATTTTCCAAAACGTAAATGGGATCTTCCGCTTTTTGATAAGCGGGAACTCCCTTTGGACCACTGATAATAACGTACGGAACACGATCTCCCAATTTCGGAGCTGTACCGGGATCTCGTTTCTTCATCTTGGCAGCTAATTCAACGTGCGCTTGTTTGGCAGCGTAATCCGTTTTCGTTAATTCTTTTGTCACTACCAATTGAGAAATGTCAATGCGGTTGCACAGAAGATCGCTAATTATTTGCTTTGCGTAATCCATTGCATCTTCAGGATTTCTGTAAATATAATTGTTCATTTGTAATAATGTAAATTAAACAAACTTCAAATTGATGACAAATAAATTTTACCTATCAATAAGTAATTTTTGAAGACAAGTGTTCATCATGTTAGAAACCAGTGGACAATTATCTCTTCTAACAGTTTCCAAACCTTTACAATCCATCTTGTCATATTTATCAGGTCTAGTAAAGTATAAGCCAGCATAACGTTTTTTATTGATGAGAAGATATGGAAAGTAAACTTTTTCAAACTCCAGCTTGATAGGTTTGATGAATTTTGTGGTCACATACTCAGCTGCTTCTCTTCCCAGATCCATAGCCTCTTCCAGAGTTTTCACGCCAAATTTCACCATCACCGAATCCGTGTCTCCATAAATAACAATAGCGTCGTGTTTATATCCATTTGCAATCTTATAGTGAGATTCTACTTCTTGCTTCGTTTTTTCAATCATGGTACGTCCGTAAGCCGTTACACTCTACAAATAAAAACTATCTTATGAAAATTTATTTAATAAATTTTGCTTGATCTGAGGAAAAATTTATTTAAATACTTACACCAGATATTTCCAAACATGGCAATTTTCCTTGCTGGGCTCCAGTGAACCCATAAACAGAATTGGCTGAGACTTTAAGAGCGTACTGACGACCATCAAGTACTTTTTGTTTCAAAGGATCTGTTTCCTTTTTCAGTTCAGCTTTTGCAGCTTTTCTGGCAGTAAGTAAATTCTCTAAAATTTCAGGCAATATACCTTTTCTCAAATTACTTTTAACAAAAGTTGAGTTGACTGGAGTTTTAGTTATATCGTCACTTGAAAGTTTATATTGGTTTTGAGCAGCAGGACTCAAAAGAGTTGTATAACAAATGTTATGGGCCATGATAATACTTGGATACAGTGAACTAAAATCTAAAGTTGCGATTGGATCGTTGTAGTATCCGCGCAGAGGTTCAATGACTGTAGCTCCTTCAAATTGTTCATCAGATCCTTGGCCATGATGTACAGGTATCAAGTATCCCCTTTCAATAGTCTGGACCAAAAAAAAAAAAAAAAAAAAAAATTAATTAAAAAATTTCTGATGCATTAGAGAGTTAAATTTGGTGATCAATTTAAGTAACCTTTCTGAGCAGTTGGGAGACTACTTTAATTTGTTGACCTCTAGTCAGCAAACTGGTAAGTGATACCCCTGTTACTCTGGCCATTTCCATATAAATAATGATACACATTAGTTTGTCCAACAATCTGAGGGGCAAATAAGCATCTTTCAAGCAATAAACAGCTAATCTTTTTCTTGTTTGGGCATTTCCATTTTGTAAATCTGTAATAATACTGTGGTGAACGTCTTCTTTTTGTTCTTGTAAAAAGTGATAACTCACAGCATTCAAAGTATAAGATCTTAATTTATAATCTCTAACCAATACCTGAAATATTCAATTAAGTTTTTTTTTTAATTTTAAATTTAAATAAAAATGATTTCATCAAATGACAAATTTACATTATAATAAAGTCACAATTTTTTATATATAGATTTATAAATTTATAAATAGATTTACATTACCAATAACAAATCAAACGGCACACGTCCTTCAAAGTTAACAAATTTATTTTCTCTTCTACCCATTTGCTTACTTTGTAATATTTGGTTTTTAATCACGGATTTTATATTTTTTATTCTTCCTAAATAACTGAAATCTCGAACGTTCAAGTGCTGAGCTCGATTTATTAAATACGGAAAATCGAAATTGTTAATGTTGTAGCCTGTAAAAATATCGGGATCTAATTGTCGAATAAAATCTGCCCATTTCTGAAATCAAACATTAATTAAAATTAAATCCAAAATCAAAACCGCAAATTGCAACACTATACTAAATACACACTTCTAACATTTTGGCTTCTGTATCATAACTCAGTACTTGACATCCTACTATAGGAGCGCACGTGTCTAGTGTGAAAATATTCCTTAAAAAAGGTTCACTTTCACCTTGCAAAATAACCATGTTGGCAATTTGAATTACTGGGTCGTGATTAGGCTCAGGGAAAATACCTATTAAATGATGAAATTTTTAATTTCAGAACTTTGTTTGGATTTAAAAAACTTTAGCTAAAACTCTGTTTACCTTTTCTTCCAGCACACTCAATATCAAAACTAATAATTCTGAATGGTGCAACTTTAGACCACTCTCCTTCAGGAGCATGAGCAATCAATTGATCCCAAGCCACATCAGCTTCTAACTGGCACCTAGTTATCAATGGTAGGTCATGTCCATTTTTCCCTCTCAATTTATATTTACCAGGTTTTAGTTCAATCCAAGAACATCCTAACATGTGAGTATCAGCCATAAATCTAAGCATAAAAATCATAATACATTAAAAATTAATTTAACAAAGTAGTTTTTAAATTTATTTTCTACAAACCTAATATCAAAGTCAATATTACTCTCATATGCAAAATATTTGTGATCAAGTGCTGGATATACAACAGTGGTTTCTAATAATCTCTTGCAAGGAGCAATTAACCTTGGCAAAGCAACAGTCACTTTTAAAAATAAAGACTTCTTATCTCCTGTGTAGCCAAACACTGTTTGTCGTTCAACAATTTCAATTGCCAGAATAAAGTCTTGAATGTTTTCATTGTTGCTCTTTATGTCCTTCTTCACAGCTTCATTTAAAGCATCCTAAAAATTTATGTAAATTTAATCAGTTAAAAATTTTAGAAAAATTAATAAATTAAAGTTTGAATTGACATGATACCTTAAAAGGACGACAATGTTCATTTTTGAATGAAGGGTGAGCAGATACAAAGAAGTAAGGACTAAAACCATGAACATGACAACAAACTGAATTTCCTTGTTCAGTAACCCCGAACATTCTTATTACTGGAACTGGTCCAATTCTGCTTCCAGGCATTCCCGGCAATGGCTTGTCTAAAATTTATTATCATTTTGACTGTATTATCAGAATTTAATGGTAAAATTTTATTATATCCTCCTCTGATCCTCACCTGTGTAGTAATCAACTTCAATTTGCTGAAAACACAATGTATCTTTGGAAGGATGCAAAGGTGGAGGATCCGGTCTGCTCCATTTTGTAGATGTGTTTTCTTGTTCTGGTCCCTGGGAGATCATAATGATTGTAAATTTAAAAAACTTAATTAGAATTAAGAAAAATAAAAACGGTTTGCATACCTCCCCAAAAACTTCTGCTCCTTCACCACCAAACTCATCTTCAAATTCATTCATCAGAGCTAGTTCTGATTCAAACGTTGAGGGCTCATCATCATCTTTCCTATATTTTAATCAATAATTAATGTCAACCCTATATTTGCTAAAGTTTTTGTTGAAAAATAAGAGTGCAGTTTGAAGGTTATAAATTTGTTGAATAAGCTAATAAAGCTAAAAGATTCATAAAACGAAATAAATAATGTAAAAATCTTACGATATTTTTGTTTTTTTAGCCACTGAGGGAGATGAAAACGGTCTTTTACTCATTTTGGAATGATAATTCGCGGAGCTCCAAAAAATACGTGAGTCTGTTTTGGCGCCCGCTCCTACACTTCTTCAGCAAAACTTCCCGCGCGTTTCATTCAAAAAGTTCCTAAATTCATCACGCATTTTGTCGCACGAGCGCTGTGACGCTGTCGTTTTTACGCAAGCACCCGCATGACCCAACGTAAGAATTTAAATACAGTATTTCATTTTACAGAGAATATTCAAAGGTAGGCTACAAAATTATATTACGTTGTTAAACTTTAATTTGAATTGGCTACAAAGGATTTTCAGTTTTATAAGTAAATTCATTTTGAGGTTCTTTTTTTACCGTTATTACGTTGAATAACTATTCAAGTATATATAAAATAATCAAAACTTGGCACAAGGAGATATTTTGTTGTTTGTTTGTTTTACTTTTGAACGAACTATCATTTTCAAGTCATAATCTTACATGAATATTCAATATATTTTTACATAAAACCGTATCATAATAATCAATCATATCATAATCGGATCGACCATTTACTTAATTTTAATTTAAATAATTTTTCTTAAAATTTTACTCATCTCGGTCAAATTTACTTTTTTATTACAGCAATGTTAATGTAACTAGATTAAAAAATTACAGTTTTACAAGTAACAATTACGTCATACCGACATTAAAAACACTAGTGGTAATAAATTTACAGCTGTTCTTTTTGTTTATATTCGAAAATTTTTTTAAAATATATATTTTCAAACTTTAAATATGACCTTCGAATCGAGTGCTTGTAAAAATTTTATTGTTTAGAATGCAGTTGACAAACAGAAAGCTCTAGAATATGTTAAAATTAACTCGTAAGCTTAGCAAGCAATAAAAAAGTAATCAAATTTAACACATATGAATCGGCAACTAATAATCGCTTTTTCTTTTTTTTTTTAGATTTCAATAATTAATTTACAGAATTAATAAGAGGTGATTTTTAAGAACATTTCATATAATTATTTAACTTAAATACGTTTTGCATCAATCTTAAATCAATGTGTCAGAAAAATTCTAGTAAATGACACACTTTACCAATAAAAAAAATAAATAAATAAATAGAAAATGAATTTTCTAAAACCAAAAAGCAATCAATCGTCGTAATCTTTTTTTTTTTTTTTTTGTAAACCCCGGACGAATTTCGCGGTGCCACGTTAGAAAATCCCGAGCGCATCCGAAGTCGACCGAACTCGCTGGCAGTAAACTACGCCATGCGGCGTTCGTTCGTCCCCCACCCCCGGCCGCACAAGACAATTGGCGAGCGAGAGTTTGTGTAGTTTTAACGAGCTGGGGGAATAAAAATTGTTGTCGTCGGTGGTCCGGATCATGAGTGCAGGATACAAGACAGCTGAAATAAAACCACGTAATCAGTTAACCCGCTCCAAGCTACATCTGCACCTTTGACTCCCGTAGGTAAGTAGTTTTATTCGTGTCGAAAACTATTCCTCCACTCCCGCATCACAGCTGTCGTCCCTCGACCTATTTGGTAACGATTTGAGTAGCAGGTGTTTTTCGAAGGGACCAAAACACACTGACGCACCTGTGTCAGGTTCGTTTTTTGTGTTTTTTTTTTTTATCTCGCGCCCGATTGGAATGCCGTTTGTTGTTTTTTTTTTCGCGTTTTCTCGTCTGCAATTAGGTAGATATAAGTGTGTATGACACAGATAACATCTGTTATGCAGCGGGGAGGCAGGGTACACGGTTTACCTAAGTATACTTTCGAGGCGCTCGATTTGTTGTCATTTAAGGCGAATTCATGGGTTCACAGTTATTAACTGATGTTTTAGAGAAAGGGTTCTGTTCGCAATAAACATTCAAAATATTTGTTACTACGTATTTAATCAAATAATCATGTTTTATCACTCCCTAAATTAAAAAAAAAAAAAAAACTTGCCACGTACGGTTTTACGCGTTGTTTACATAACAAACAAAAATAAACGCAGGAATAAATATTTAATAATAAAAATATTTTTTAAACGAAATTTTATTTATTTATTTTTTTTTTCAGTCTTCACGCGAAATCGCTGCAGTTTTACGTTCTCAAAATTTTAACTATTTTTTTTGCGCGTCAAAAATACATTATCAATTTTGTGATTGACTTATCAATATTCATGAATATGTAAACCGTTTGTTATTTCAAGATTTTTTTTTTTTCAGTTTTTTTTATAATTATGATATTTTTACAGTAATGCCTATGATTTCATTTTTTGTAATTCTAAAAAGGTTCTTGTTGTGATTATTAAACTTCTTTAAAAGATCCTTTCCCTTTTTTTTTTTTTTTTTAATTTCTTTTAATTTTTACAGTAAACAGATATTTAAAACGTAAATTGGAATCATGGGTGACCAGGGTGAGGGTAATGACCCTTGTGCCTGTTTATTCAATCATGAATTTATGATGCAGAGACTTCTATCTATAGTGAGTGTAAAACAATTTGAAAAACCTGACTACTAACAGAAATTTTTGATTAGAAAATTTCAATAACTACATATTAATTTAATGAGAATAAATTAGATTTTTTTTTTTTTAATTTTGTATTACACTTGCCATGCTTTCTATGACTCAGTGTTTACATTTTTGTAATCAAAGATTTTTTGCTGTCTCTGCAATTTGATATTTGAAAATATTGAATGAAGAAATCAACACTCAATGTCAAATTATGTCTTCATTCTCCTTTTCTTTCTTTCAGTTACGTCAATCTCAAGCCTATTGTACAGATAATGAATGTCTTGATGTATCAACCCGTAAGTAGTTTCAATTTACAAAGAAATTTTTGTTCTTTATTGAACTAACTTTGATTTTTTTATTCAACAGTTCCAGATCCAAGTAGATCATCGAGTCCAAATGATTTCATGATGCTGTGTATAATTGCTATAGTTGGTCTGATCATGTTTGCTTTTAGACCACAGTCACTTCGTAATTCTAGCGAAGGTGCAAAAACAAGAGACAATGAACCAGTAAGTATATATATATACATATATTAGAAAAAAAAAAATTTCATACCATAAATACATTTTATTTTATTTAATAGGATTTTGATGGTCAACCACCATACCCACCACCGGCTATCAATTGAAACTAAATGAGAGGGTAATTTGGGGCTGGATCTACCCTATAAAATTTTTAAACAATAAAATATTGTGTAAAAATTTGATTTGGTTTAAGTAAATTGTATTTTCTTTTAAATTTTGTACTTGATAAAGTTTTAAGTACAAATTATAAAAGATAGGGTCCAAGTGTTGAATTTTAGTACATACATATATAAAAGTAAAAGAAGTGATAAAAGGCAGTATTTGTTGAAATTATAAAAATTGTTTTAACTAGTTTTTATTACTTGTAATTTTGCACTACTATATCTTTGCAAAATGAATATAAAAATAAATTTTAATTTTTACTCAAGGTAAATTAAAAAAAAAAATAGTTAAATTTTAAACTAAATAAAGTATTAAAAAATGTAATTGGTAGTATTTTTGTTATATTTTGAAACTATTATTGTTTTAATAAGAACTTGATAGTTGGTTGAATAAATATTATATTTATTTTTAAAGTAGTTGCATTTACTTGACGAAAATCCATTATTAAAATTATTTAAACACTTTTTTTAATTTTCACAATTATTTATTAATACTATTTAATGCACTTATTTGAAAATGACTTTGTATTTCAAAATGGACATCACAAGGCTAAAATGTTAACTACGTCAATAAATGATTGTGAATAGACAAAAATTTTTTAATAATTTAAATTCATATTTATTTGTTAAACTTTTTTACTTGTACTCTAATAATTAACTTTATTTTTAATATTAATAAAAAATAAAAATATTTTGAAACTTTTTCAATTTGAAAAAAAAAAGCTTGTTTTTTTCTTTTTTATTTTAATTAACCTTTTTTTTTGTCAATTTGACAGTGAACATTTTTCAACATTTTTTTATTAACTTAAAATTATATCAGCACTCAAAATACCTTTGAGATTTTAGGATAAGACAAAAAAAAGTTGTATTTAATATAAAAAATTTTTTTCAATATCTTGATTTTATTTAATTTACAAGAATTAATAAATTACAAAACAACGCATCATAATGCTTAAAACTGTTTTAAAAAATTCAAAATAATAATGGAACTTCTTAATTTATTCACTAAATTATTCTTTTCATTTTTTGATGATTTGTTTACCTTCAAACTAATGAAGACTTATGATTTTTTAAATGAATTAATTAAAAACTTTTTAAAAATTATCTTACTTTATTAAACTTACATCATAAGAACTACACTCTGTACTTTATATGCAAAGAATTTTTTCCATTGTGTTCATACTATTTTTTTTTATTAATTTTTTTGTTTTGTTTTTTTTTTTATTAATAATGACTAACCGTAATATTTATAATTACAATTATAAAAAAATGTCAACACTTATTTACAGGAATCAAAGGAATCTCCCTTGTATCTTTTGGCTGCTTTATCATCTGAACTATCAGTTTTTTGTAACCTCGGTATTCGTTTTGTTTTCAAAATAGCCATTGTTTCAGCAGATGATCTAAAAAATGTATGTATTGTTTGTAAAGACGCAAGATGCGATAATTAAATTAAAAAATAAAGTTAATAATCTACCTAGATACTGTCGCAATCGGTACTTCTTTTTGAACGACTATGTTTCCGTCGGTCGTGGTAGATGCAGTTTGAGTTGTTGTGGTGGTTGCTTGGGTTGTCACAGTTTTACTCGACGACTCATTGCTAGCGTCTGAGCCTTCAGGTGCCGGGGTTGTAGGGTTCGACTTGTTTTCTCCAGCTTCGATCGCTTTTTTCTTGACTTCTGCTTCGATCTTCGCAGCCCTACTTTCCACTTGGGTTTCTGTTTTTTGTGCTTTCATTTCACCTCTGAATGTTGGAAAAGTTAGAATAGGAAGGTTTATTGTTTTATTTCCTTTAGTTTGTTTCACTAACTGCGTTAACAATATTGCGATGTCTTCTCTTTTGCGCGTAACAACAATTTCTTCGAACCAATTCTTTAACGCTTTAATCGGCAGTGTGTAATCTAAAATAGGGTTCTAAAAACAAAAAGTTTTAATTTAATTTCAACAAATTTTGATAGTAAAAAATAAAAAAAAATCTACCTTAAAGAAGCTTTCTACATATTGCAAGACATATAAACCACAATCTGTAAAATTAGATTGTTGGGGAACTTTCGGACAGGCGCCTTTAATCGTATCTTTTGAAAAAATCTTCTCTTTTCCCATTTTAGCTTGATACTCGCAGCTCAAGTAATCCCTCAAAGTCGCCACTACTCGCGCTCTGCTGGCTCCAACTAACGAATCAAATATCAATATGCAAGGACTGAAAAAAATAAAACAAAATTTTAAGCGTGCTCAAAAAAAATTTTGAATTTCAGTTTAACAAACCAATTTAATTGTCAAAAAAATTCATGAAAAGGCCAAAAAAGTTAACTTACACTTTAACCACTTCATCTTTTGTTTCTGAAGGCTTAGCAGAGGTGGCAGTCTTTTCGGATTTTTCAGACTTTGTATCTGATTCCTCCTGTTAAAATTATACACATTTAGTCATCAGAATTAATTAAAAAAATTTTTATATTTAAAAACTTATGTAATACTGACGTCTTCGTCGCTATCTGATTCCATTTCGTCATCATCTCCCTCAGCTTCATCTCGTTCGGAACCATCGTCGTTGGTATCAATTGTAATAGTATTAACCGGCGTTATAGTTGTGCTACCCACTTTGACTGAATCTTTCTTCATTTCTTTCTTCTTTTTATCGTGTGGTTTTTGATTTTCAGGCTTTACTTCAATTTTGGGGGCAACTGTACCAACCAAACCAGGGAAACATATGATAGCCAAAAACCAGTGGGCACTGAAAATATTGAAAAAGAGTTTGTTAATTTGAAACTCATATAATTTTTAATTTTTTTAATCTGGAGGTGTTAACTTACTGTTCATTAATCGGAATAACAACAAAATCTTTTTCGAATATATTAACACTTTTTGTCCATTTTTGAACCCTCGCGTGACGTTTTGCAGCGGGCGACAAACCCTCCTGACTTTCCGCCGACTGTGTGTGAGGACTCGTCAGACGTTTATAAAAATACGAACTGAATACGTGGGTCCTATCGTTATCACTTTTAGATAGTACCTCTAGAGTTAAATACTTCAAATAAAAATCTATAATAACGTCGTTTAAAAATTGATCTTCTCCGAGACAGATAAAATCTTCCGTATTTATAGCTATACCTCCTTTAGAAGGCGGCGGTGGGTACACGGTTATACTGAAAAAATGATGTAAAAAATAAAAAACTTTTATCGAAACGAAGTCTGTAATTAAGGTTGAAAAAGAAAAACTTACGTTTGAATGATCCCATTTGAATTTGAACTGTTTCCAGAAACTGACCTTCTCGTAGCTATTTGTGCTTGAACCTAAAAAAGAAAAGAAAATTTTATTATTAAAAATGTAAATAGTAAAAAGTTGTATGAAACTTACTGCTTTTGGTGAAGCTTTGACAAGAACATCATTTGCTTCTTTTGTACTTAATTCTTCAAAAATAGGTCTGTAGATAGTTTTTAAAATAATTTTCGACTCATCTGCAATTTTTTCAGGCAGAAGAGTTATTCTTTTATGTGTTTGGTCTAAAAAAAAAAAAAAAAAAGAAAAAAAAAAATTATATTTTGAAATTAAAATTCATTTAATTATAATAATAAATATAATTGAATAAACGATCTTACCTTTGCCAGCTGGATCAAAATATGGTCCTTTGGGATCTTGCATTCCTAACAAGTCTCTTATTCTTAATCCTGTAGTTACATTTGTATAAAAAAATAAAACTGGCATTGACTTTGCAAAGTGTATTAAAACTTTTACTAAATTTTCCATTTTGATGTCAAGAGTAATAAAATTTTTATCTAAAAATAAATCAAACATTGAAGTTATAAAAAAAATTAATAATATTATTGGATGTTGAAAAAAAAAAAAAAAAAAAAAAAAAAAGAAAAAAAAATACCATCTTCTAGAAGAGGAACTTCGAGTTTCAAGCCACTTGAGGATAATTGAATTTTGTTTTGGGGTATATATTTATAAGATCCAATTCGCACTGTCCTGCACTCTAAGTAAGTACTTAGTAATTGACTTGGATCTGATATAGGAGCAATTTCTTTTCCACCACCTGATAAATTAAAAATTAATATTATCAATCTTTTAAAAGAATATTTAAAAAGTGTAGAAAAATAATTTAACTCAACATACCTGAAGCACTTGTTGTCGGCACCGTAGTGGATGTTACTGAAGTGTTGGTTATAACGGGTTCTTTTTCAAGAATCGTTTCGGATTCCTCACAAGACGATGCATTTTGTAAACTAGTCTTATTTTTGGTATCGTCTGTACCCTTTTGTTTTTTGTTGTCATCTTCTTCGTCTGAAGATATCGTTAAACAGACTGCAAAAAGTTTAATAAAATATGAAATGAAAATGTCTTTTCAGATATAATTTACAGAATGTACACGCGTACATACTGTTACAAGTAACCGATAAATAGATCGATCTTCAATGCCCATAAACAATTAAATTAAAAACTAAGATATTATATGTTTTCAGCTAAAAATTCTACGTCTGCAAATTATTTGACAGTTCTAGGAATTTAAACTATTATTCTGAGTGATTATAACTATTTTTACCATGACCAGACTAGTGGTTTGATGTTTATGTAATTTGATGTTGCACGTGAATGAACAGAAACAACTTTTAAGTAAAAAAATATTCTAAAACTAAAAAGAACTCTTTCATTCAGACCTTTGTGTATAATTATTGTGTAAAATTGGTGAATATTTACAACAGTTTTAAAAACTTTATCTAAACTTTTTTATCAACAGGGATTTAAATAATTAATGTATATAAAGATATATGAAATCAAAAGAGATACATATTTAAAATACATCATACCTGGTTCCCTGACTTGTCTTGATCTTGCAGTACCTCGTCCTCGCGTAAGAGCTCCTCGGCCTCTTTTCGCGGGTGGTTCTGTCTTTTGAGCACCAAGTTCAGTCCTTCCTTTGTAGAATGTCTAAAAAAAATAATAAAATAAAGATCAAATAATGAAAAAAATATTAGAAATTATTAAGTAAAAAAAAAAATTAAGTTATACAAGTCTTATAAACTCCAACATGTCAAGATTAAAAATTATTTATTCATGCTGTGTTGATACTACTTAGTGAAATTCATAAATTAAAAGTCTTACATCAGCAGGACTGGCATTTTCCTTTTTAATGGGTGATTTTATAGAAATTGATACTGCCTTTACATCAGCTGGTAGTTTTCTTTTACACCTCATGCAGTGGTTGAAATCTGCTGCATTCACACCACAAAAAGGACATACAGCCAACATTCCTTGGATGTATTTTGGTACCTATTATCATACAAAAGTTTTGATAGAATGTTTTTTTTTTTTTTTTTTTTCATAATTTTAACTACAAAAAGAAAAATTAAAAACAAAGACTAATTAAACCTATCAAAACAAATCGAAAAGTATTTAAATGGCTTAGGATCATTGAAACAGAAGCAACTTATGTGCTTAATTGGATGAATTCACACTAAAAATTCACATGAAAAAAACTTAATACAAACTGGAGATAAAAAAACTACATTAAAAAATTTTGTTCTTAAACTATGTTTTAATTAAAGTTTTTTTTTTTTAATTACCCAAGTCAAAATATTAAAAAAAAAAATTTTCATCTTATTAAGTAAAAAAAAAAAAATCTTGATAAAAAAATCGATCTAGTTTGCTAAAATCGTTAACCCATTATTTTTTTAAACATAAACATAAATGATAAAAAATTTAACTTATTAAAGTTTAAGTTTTATGTGTTGATATTACATGCAAGGATGTGTCGTTGGATTCAATGATGGTCAGGATAATTTTGATACAATGATAACAATGTCTAATTAAATGATTCACTTGTCAGTTCATTATCAAAAATAAATTAAAATAATTTTTTTGTTCTATCAATACTTTTGTATGACACTGAGACCGCACTTAAAAAGTAAATATTCTCAGATTTTACCACTGATTTTGATAATGCAACTGTAAAAACTCGTCATGTTGGAGTTAAACTTTTCTTGCTGATTATAAAAAAAAAATATTGTTTAATTTTTATTGTTGTAAAATAAATAATAATGATAATAATAAAATTATTATCAATAATACTATAAAAAAATAAAGAAATAAATATTTTTTAATTGTATGTACATAATTTTGTTGATAAAAGGAACAAATTTTTTGGAAAATTTGTGCAGCCATGCATCAAGGCAATTTAAAATTTTTTACCTAAATTCATAAAAAATTTATATTTGTTCTAATTTTACTATTGTTAAACTATACAAAGATAAGTGGTAATTATTTTTAATAAAGTCTTTTTTGAATTGAATAGTATACAATATTTTTCAAGGGTTGATAATTTCACTTAATTAAAAAACAATGTGATCTTATAATTATAATTTAATAAAAATTTTAAAAATATGAAAAATATAAAAAAATATTGTTCTTAAAAAATATATTTAAAATGACTGTTAAAAACTTACTACTATCTTTATTTAATTATAAAAAGCTAAACAGTTACTGATGAATTGACCAAACTAACTGTTTAATTTTTAAGAATTAGTAAAAATAAAAATAAAAGTAAAAATAAAAGTAAAGGATGATATTAATAAGGGATGATGAAGGATAGCAGCTTATGTATATACAGTGGCAATTTAATAATGATAATAATAATAAAAAGGATTAATTATCGATAAATCAATTAAAAAATTTAAAAAAAAACATACCTTTGGGCTTATTGTTCCTTGAGTCGTTGTCACCGGAGCATTAGTAGCTTTGACACTGAAAAATTTAAATAATGTCAGCAAAAATAAATTGATTTATGTATTTTATGGCTCAAAAAAAAAAAAAAAAAAAAAAAAAAAATTAAACAGAAGCAAAAGAAAAATTACGGTGTTTTTGGTTCGGATTCAGTTTCAGTTTGATCATCTTCTTGTGACGATCTTGGATTAACATCAACAATATAATTTATTCCTAGAGCTGGATCAGATACTAGAGACACGTGAGGTTCTTGAGAAGAAAATATGTTTGCCTAAAAATAAATTCCATTAGTTTATGTCCAAAATTTTTTTCCATTAGTTTATGTCCAAAATTTTCGTATATTTCAACCAAACTTTCAACTACATTAGACTTAAATGTTAATCCACAAAATATTTTGCAAAATGAAATATCAAATTGGTAAATAAAAGCATAAAAACAAAAATAAAACTAATTATCATGATTAACCATTACTTGTTCCAAAAGATCCTGTACAGTGCAGTCCTCTTTTGGTACTTCAAAGGTGATAAGCCTCTGCTCTCCATTTTCCAAAATAACGAGCATCTTGGCCTCGTTTCCACTAATTTGTTGTTGCACAATTGCAGTGGAAGGATCGTCGATTTCCTGCTGAAGATACGCGACACTTTCACTGGAACTTTCCTCGCTGGGATCAGATTTTCCGGAGCTATTGTGTTGGGAAAGTCTCTCGAGATGTTCGCTCTCAGCTGTATCGACTTCCATTGGTTCGTCTTGCACGACATTCTGCTTGGTTTGTTGTGACGCCGTATGTCGTTGTTGCAGTTGCTGCTGCTGCAGTTGCGTCGCTTGTTGAAGTTGCTGCAACTGCTGTAGTCTCTGTACTTGCTGTTGCTGCTGTTGGGGTTGCTGCTGCTGCCTACCCACAAAGTTACCCATGGATGCCCGCCTCTGAACTGTCCCTTGTGTAGGCTGAGGAGTTCGCGATATTGGGGTTACAGCCATAACTTGCTGCTTTTGTTGTTGCTGCTGCTGCTGCTTCTGTTCATTTTGAATCTGTTGTCTCTGTTTGGCCGTTACTTGTTTTATCCTCTCGCTCAACTGAGTGAGCTGACCGACAGCCTGAGCTGGAGAATTTTTTGAAAAAGTCAAGCTGTTACCGGTGCGCTGTAAACCATCTTGGTGAATTGATGGCCGAGCCTGAGGAGTTCTCGGACCTACTAAGACTTGAGTAGGGGTACTGCCGATTCTTGAGCGCGCCACTAGCGAAACGTTTGGATTATTTGCATTGGAGTTGCGTCTCATTTTACAAACTTTACCAGCTGGAGAATTTTGGCCTTGCAGACTAGTTCTTAAGATTGCACCGCTGGATGTACTGCCAACGGAATTCCGCTTATTAACGGGCACCAGCCTGGTGATATTTTTCTCCGATGTATTTTGAACTAATACATTACCAGCAGAAAGTTTCCCCTGTAAATATGTTTATTATTACAATATATTTAAAGATAAATATAAACTTCAATTTTTTACTACTTATAAAAAAAAAAGGTCTAAGTATTCATCAAGCCATTGAAAAACTAACCGTGGGAGTTTGTGGTTGATTTTTAGGAGAATTTGTTACAAAATTTTTAACAAGAACAGGCTCTTTTTGTATAACTAACTCAATTCGTTGATTTTCTTCTGTAGTTACCCATTCACCTTGAATTGGCGTGTAACATGAATTGGAATCTTAAAATAAAAAATAAAATTATACTTTTGATTATACATTGCTTTTATTTAAAAATTATTATTTTGATACCTATAGCTATTGTACTACTGGTTTCTACTTTAGTAAATATGTTCTGTTGAATTGGTGGATCAGCAGTTTTTATTATATATACACTTTGTCTGAAACAAAAATAATGATGATTATTAAACTAAAAATCCACAAAAAGGAGAAGGAGAAAAAATTGATTGATAAAGTTGTGATCAGATAAATTGTAATTTTACTGAACTATTTATTCAAGAGGTGCACAAGAAAAATATTTTTAGCCAACATCTTCAATTCGAAATAAAGGAAAAATTTTTTTGTGATTAAAAATGAGAAAAATGTGAGAAACTTGGATGGTTTTGAATGAATTACCGTGGTTCCAATTGAGATGTAGTCAATGGAGTCCCTAAATTAATTGAAGGTTGTGTAATAATAGATTGTTCAGTATTATCAGCTGCAGTGGTAGCAAGTAAAAATGGTTGAGATAAAACATTGGCACTGCTGTCAATATCCTCAACAACTAATTGGACACTTTGTCCCTCAAGCCCACATAACTGTTGTATGTCCTCGAGTGTCAAAGTACCGTTTGGTTTGGTCACCACATTATAATATTGTGCCATAGTCTTTTATACTTGACCGGAGGTAAACGCGAGTGATTTTGCATTTATCACTTGGGTTCAGGTCGGTAGGAAATTGTTGCTGCCGAGAGAATGTTGAAATACAGGAGTCCATTTATATCATCGCCTATTAATCTGGATCTGCTATGTTAACCTACTGACAGACATAATAAAATTACTGTGTAATTACAAGAATAATATAAGTCTAGCATGCTCTTAAAGTACTTCAAATTAAATACTTGTGCAAATCTACTGTTTTTACATGTATTATTACATTCAAAGATTAGCAGCAACAAAATCCTTGTGCTAACCTTTTAAATATCCTTGATTAATATTTTAACAAAGTGTACAATGGTTAATTCCTTACACATTGTGTTTATAAGCAAAAAATAGTGCAAAGTATCTTGTTGGAAAAGTGATTCTTCTTTAGTTAGTCATAACTATGAATGTTACAGTTTGAATAAACCCATTACTTTTTCTAGACAATCAACAAGTTAAATTTGAACTCAGAGTATTGTAAAAAGCAAGTAACAGTAATGCATAAAGTTAAATAATGGATCAAAATCAATCAACCAAACTGAAACTTTGCAAGTGAAAATGAAAGCTTAGGAGACACCAAAATACACGTAGTGCACGAGTTTATTCAATAAAACATTAATACCAAGCGTTTAATTTTCAAGAGTGCGAAGAGAGGAAAGAGTTCATGCAAAATTCACCCACCAATCCTGCGGGCGGTAAATAGGTATCGTCGTCGCGGATGTTCACGCAATCCACAACGAACGGCATAACCTCCCAAAGCAAGCAGGAACCACCATACACTTGCACTTTCAACTTAGTCTCCTCGCTCCCGTTGGCAATCAAATTATTCAAAAAGCGTGTTTTTAATCACAGCTGATATCACCCAAACGTTCTACATAATTAATCAACAAAACACAATAAGCGTGCAAGTGGAAAATAATACAACGGGAGGAAGGACGGACCGCGATGCACGAGGTACTTCCGCAAATCGGTCGACCTGCACCTGAACTGTGCAGCTCTGCATCCTCGGCATCTTCCGAGAAAACCCTTAGTTAGTTGTTTTGTTTAAAAAAACAAGGCTAAAAAAAAATCTCTTACAAAGTATAGATAAAAGTGCAGAAAGCAAGCTATAACAACGTGCAGAGAATAAACTCGTTGCAGGAACACAGGGTACAGAGCGCTTTCAAGCGAAAACCATAAAGGTTCACGAAAGGATTAAGCAAGGTACTCACGTGCATACCTATAGGGTCAGATCGACGACCTGGACGGACGGTCCAACAACAAACGCAGGCTGAACGACCTCCTCCGGGTGACGACGATCTACGGGAGCATCGCCGGCTGTACGAGCCAGCTCTTCCAAATCTGCTGCTCTTACTTATTCGCCTATCGAACTAATCGTTGATTCGAGCCCGGGAAAAGATCGTAGGTACTTAGGTAGAAGGGAGGACTTTTTATTATTTTTTATCGCGGCGCGGTGCGGTCACGATCCTCCTCCTTATTCTTCATTAGCTAATGTAGCCCTGCACTGTGCCAGCGGATTATATAGGTACGGTTGGTACTTTGGTAGCCTGGTAGGATAGGTAACGGCAGTCGGCAAGTGGCTCGCTTGCGCGCGCTAGAGACTCTTCTCTGCGTGGTGTTATTACACATATGTACTCCCCTATAGTCCCCCCTGTTTCTCACCGATTCAGAGATGCCTGCATACTACAATTTCAAATACAGAATTCCTGCACCCTCGCGAGTCAAGACGGGTTTCAGAATAAAAAGCAAAAGTCGATTTTGTAGTCCCACGAGAAAAGCTACCTACCCTTTGTGGACCGCATCTGCAGTTTTGTACGGACCTTTTTTCGCCATTTGCGGATATGTAGAAGATAATATGGTGGGACCACCTGGTACGCTGGTATGCTTTTGAAATACGACCGCTTTTCAGAAAATTCTTTCTCTGACGGCTGGCCCAGATGCATTTTATAAGCGTAATAAATTTTCAGACAATTTGAGGGAATTTAACAAGATGAATTATAATTTGTGAAATATCCGTTGCGAGTAGAAAGTAATATAGCTTTTCAATTTTTCATTAAAATTTAATTTTTTTAAATATATGTAAAAAATGATCAGGAATATGTGTAATTATTAATTAAATTGTATTAAAAAATAAAATTGTAGTGGTTTTGGTGCAATATTTATTGTATAAAATCTACTTTCAAAATTTAATCAAATAATTATATATTGATTTGGCGTGTAAATTTTTTTTTAATAATAACTGATACAAAGTTATCAGACGTTGTTTGGTTATTCAGGTTGATATAATGAAGTTTGATTACAATTTCATGTACAGAATAGTGGATTGGACCTGAAAGGATTCACTGGGTATTGGATGTTAACTGCTTCTTTCAGCTAATTGGAGGCAATCGTTTGCCCTCCAACATCGCCAAACGTTAACTAACAAAAATACTGAAATCTCTACATATTTTTCTCACAAAAGTTTTCAACTTCTATGACCAATCTTTTTTTTTTAGTAAATTACGCTACAATAACAAAACTCTAAAAATATTTTAAAAGTTTTGCATATTTATTACATTTTTATAATGTATATAAAAATAGTTCTTAAACAACTTGCAAAAATTTAAAATTAAAAAAAAATTTCTTTTGTTAAAAATAAATTAAATGAATGAGTTTTATCTATATATTTTTCCAAACCCAGCATTATAGTTACGTTTCATAATTTTATCAACATCTTTTTTCTGATAGCTTTAATTTGATAGAATTACAGTAAACTTGGGATTCTAATAATTTTATTTTATTTTTTTTTATTATTTTTTTTTTTTTCTGATTATGCGTGTGAATATAAAAAAAAAAAAATTTATCGTACATTTTCAAATTTTTAATATCTCAGAACGTGTAACATAAAGGATGAAAAATTTTCAACTTTTAATTGGTAGAACTGCATTCTTTTGAAATTTAAATAGCAATTAAATAAATTTTTGAATCTTTTTTTTTATATTAACATGGATTTTTAGTAATTTTTAATATTTATGCTTTTTAAAAAATTTTTATGAATTTTCAGTTAAAAAAAGATAATAAATATGGGTAAACAATTTTCCCGGCAAATCTAGAGTGCCCCCACTCCTTTACTAAAAAAAATAAAATGGCGTCGGTTTAAATCCTAACCACGTGACGTTGAAACCGTTTTCGATTGGCGGCCGCCTAAGATTCCGAGACAAGCCGACACTTGAATCGAATGAAAATTCAAATATTCAACGCCTCTTTCAGACTCTGCATCAACTGTCGTTTTGGCAGACAGAAGATCGTAGTGAGACCATAATTATCGCATTGTTACGTTTGTGAAAAGTAAATAAACTTTGTTGATCATTTTTATGAAAGAAAACATGAGTTTATGTGATTTGTGATGTTTTCAAGTTGCTAATTGTCAATTTTCCTATACAATTTTATACCCTACGTGACAGGATCATTCACAAAGGTTCGTACGTTACTGAAATACGTTAAGGTTTTTATTTGTTCATTTTTTATCATTTCATTTACTCGATCAAGTATGAATAGTTTGTAGTAGTGGTTTTCATTTTTTATTATTAACAAAATATTTATTTTTGTCTCAGTATTTGCATTTTCATACTTCATATAATCCAACTGCAACATTATCCATACCATAGTTATTGCTTGAAATTCTATCATAGTCAGCAATATTGTGTTACAAATGATTTTTTTTTTTTTTTTTTGCTTTTTTATAGACTAATCTTTTGAATTAAATGAAAACTACTTAATTAGGAGTTATATGTATTTGTAAGTATAAGAGTTATTAAAAACTTAACTATCCAGCATCACATTGTTTACCTTTAAATTTTTTTTACAGATGGAATCTCGACTTCCAAAACTGAATAATTTCAAATTTAAAGTACCAGCTAAAATGGAAACTGGTAATAATAACCCAGCCAGTAGTACATTGAAATTAGTCAATGCCAAAAATGGAACTGAAGCATCTGCACCCAGTAAAAGTATACAAAGCTTGGTAAAACCTGTAAGTTCATTTAATTTAACTACAAAAAAAGCAGATGAAAATAAAGCCCCTATAACACGAGCAAATACTGCTTCTAAAATGTTGCCCAAGGTGAATCTCACAACAGCCAGAGGCACTGTTAAGAGACCTGGTCCTTCAAATAATATTGTTGAGCCTAAAAGAGCAAATTTAAAAACATCTATGAAACCAAATGTAAGGCCTGTTAGACCGAATACTATTGCTGGTGGTCTTCCCAAAGCTAGAACAGCAACTGCCACAACTGCTAGAATAGCAACTGCCACAACTAGTGCCAGTGCTAAACCAGCAGCAAAACCAAGTAAATGGGATTTAAAAGGACGCTTGGAGTTTACTAGCAATGAATTAACTTCACTCAAACAAAAACACAAAGATATAAGTTCTCAATACAATGATATTCAAGAAGAAATCACGACTCTTAGGAAAAGTGAAAGTACCTGCAGATTGAAGCTTGAAATACTTGAAAAAACAGCAAGTGAACTGAAAACTCAAAATGAAGTTTTAAAAGAAGATATAGAAAAATTGGAGAATGAACGAGATAGTTTAGCTAAGGAATTAAAGGAGACAAAAGATTTATATGAGGGAGCATCTAAAACTTTGAAAGATTGTAAAAATGATTTGAAAACTAAAACTGATTTACTAGAAAAACAAACAGAAGAGATAACAGAATTGAATTCAAATGTAACTGAGCTGAAAACAAAGTGTGAGGATCTAGCTGATCTTGTTCAAAATATGGATAAAGAAAGAAGAGCTTTACACAACTATATTCAAGAACTGAAAGGAAACATTCGAGTTTTTTGCAGAGTTAGACCAAAAATTCCTAAGGAAGTATCTAAAAAGTATGTACTTATTCATATCTGTCTTAAAATCTTAGCATATAAATTATAAAAATTATTAATAACTAATAATTTTTGTTTTAACTTTACAGTGTATGTGCCATTAATTATCTTGATGAGTGCAGTCTTGAAATTGGAAAACTAGATGATGGTAACAACATGAAACTAAAAACTCAGAGTCAAGATTTTACTTTTGACAGAGTATTCCCGCCTAACACCTCTCAAGAAACCATATTTGAAGAACTGTCCATGCTTGTGCAGTCAGCACTTGAAGGCTACAATGTATGTGTCTTTGCATATGGTCAAACAGGTTCTGGAAAAACATATACAATGGAAGGAATCCCTTGCACAGATGATGAGGGCATGATTCCTAGAACGGTAATAAAAATTTTCAAAATTTAAATTAACAATTATAAAAAATAAATAAATAGCAGAACTCTTGCGACAAAGAATAGATTCAAAATTCTTATTTAATGTTTACTTTTATTTTGCTATTGAATGACTATTAATTTTGAACTAAAAAATTTTAGGTGAAACATATTTTTGATGAAATGAAGCAGTTTGAATTACTTGGCTGGGAGTATAAGATAGAAGCAAGTTTTCTTGAAATATATAATGAACAAATTGTTGATCTTTTGGATTACACTAAAAAAAATCATGAAATAAGAATGGCTGATAGCAAAGGAAATGACCTGTATGTAACTAATCTTTTGGTTCAAGAAATCAACAGTCCTGAAGAACTCAATCAGTGCCTTATGATTGCCCAGCAAAATCGTGCTATGGCAGCCACACAATCTAATGAACGGTAATTTATTATTTTTTTTTTGTTACACTCAATCTTTGAAAACTATGAGTAAAAACTAAAATTTGTATCTTTCAGCTCCTCTCGTTCCCATTCTGTTGCGAGAATACGATTAATTGGTACACATAAAGTTAAGCAAGAAGTTTGTGTTGGAAATTTGAATTTAGTTGATTTAGCTGGATCTGAGAGGTTGAAAAACGAAGAAGCTACAAGAATTGCAGAAACGAAAAATATCAATAAATCTTTGGCTAACTTAGGACACGTCATTCTTGCGCTTCTCAAAAAACAAGATCATATTCCATACAGAAACTCGAAACTTACTCACTTACTAATGCCTTCTTTGGGTGGAAACTCAAAGACTCTTATGCTTTTAAACATTTCCCCTCTTGAAGAATCTTACAATGAAAGTCTCAATTCATTAAGGTTTGGAAGTAATGTAAACAGTTGTAAAACAGGTACTATTAAAAAAGTGAAAACTACTTTATAAGTGTTTAAGCATGTTTAAAATTCTTTTTGTACAAATTCAAGCTTATAAGTTAGCAAGAATGAAGTTTTTTAGACTGACATCAGACTCTAACTTTTAATTTAAAATACTACAAATTGTAATTAAAACTCAAAAGTTATGGATTTAAACAGATTTATATATATATATATTAACTTTATTGCTTGCTTTAGTTCTAATTGAGGCCTAAAATAATCAAAATTCATAATAATTATAAATTTTTATACTAGCGACCATGATGAAAATTGCTTATATTATATGTATTATCAATAAAATATTAGTTGTCTATCTTTATGTATTGTATAAAGTGAATTATTTTTCACATAATTCAGTGTACACAAAATTGTTCCAGTTTAATATTAAGTGTATTAATGTAATGAAAAAGTCAACTGTTTAGCTTAAAATTTTTTAGTAAAAACTCTGATTTTGCAGAAAGTGTCTGCATTTCCTACAAAAAATCCAATTTAGCAATAGGCACTGTACAGATATATATAAAAATAAGAAAATACAGTTTCAAAAACCACCTACTCATTGTTTTTGTAGTTTTTTTTTTTTTTTTTTTTTTTTTTTTTTTTTTGAAACTGACAAATTTGTATTTAGGTAAAAAAATTAACAAAAAAAAAACTTTTTTGCTTGTATCAAAATTAAAAATTTCAATATTTAATATTTTATACATTACTAAATAACGTCAAATTATGAAAATAAATATTGATATTAAATTATTAAGTTGAAAAAAATTTATTCTAATCTCAGTATCAATCATTCACCACAAATTTAAATAATTCTTAAAAAAAAGAAAAAATTTTTTCATATAATTTTATATTACATTTATCTTATTATTAAAAAATGTCCTATTGTTTACGCAAAGTTTTTCGAACCTTTAACAACAATTCCGACATCTGATCATACTTGCCAGTAGAATCTGGCAAATTTTCAAAATTAATTACATCACAAATGTTTTTTGAAAATTTTTCGGCACTCGGTAGATTTTTGAATGGTGAAACACTATTTATAATTGGAGTCCCTACATGGACGGATATCACTGATTTTCGAACCAATCCATTCGGGGTCTTGGGGCTATTTACATTTGCATTATTTAAATCGTCAGTTTTTGATAAATTATTCGATTCAGATCCCGCAGTTTCATCACCAGCTTCTTCTACTAGCGAATCAGATTTAGGCAAATTTGCAATTAATGTATTACCAGCGGTATGAGGTTGTTCCAACTCAGCCAAAAGTTTAGACTTTTTGTCTTCCAAATCTACCAATGAAGGAGAATTTTCTCGAGACACTTGTGTGATACAATCATCCTGAAAAAAAATTTTACATAAATATAAAAATTTGAATTCAAACAAGTTCGTTTTAATAATTTATCTTTACGTTAGAGATCGTAGATGTATCTTCTTGAGATTGGTTACCAGGGGATTCAGAGTCTTCAAAATCCCCGGGAGGTGGTGGAGGTGGCACATCGTCTTTTGGAAGCGGTGGTATGAATAGACCTGTAGTAGGTACGCACTCAGCTACTGTTTCCGACACATCGTCTTCAAGCTCCATTTCTCCAGGATTAATATCAGTTCTCAAACTTGAGTTGGCAGGATGAGAAAGTTTTTTCCTCTTGTAACCGTCATCAGTTTTTTTTGAACTCAAATAAAACAACATTGCCTCTTTACTATTATTTTGCTGTACTTGCGAGCCCCAATATTGATTAAATTCCTATAATTATTTAATTTATTAAGCAAAGGTGTACAAGTGCAGCCGAACAGCTCGAGAAGTTTTTTTAGAACTTACTTCATCACGAGTTCCTTCAGGAGCTGGTACATTGAATCCAGGATAGTCATTGATTTTATTTATATCATATTTATCTTTATCACCAGGATTAACAATTTCACCTTCTTCATCTGAGCCTTGTTCAGCAACTCCTTCTGAGTTAAATAAACTTAATCCAGAATGTTGTAATCTTGCTTCTTCCATCCAACCAGGTGGGTAACCAAGTCTCCTCATTCTATTAAAAAAAGTATTGAATAATATTTTAATTCAATTTAAAAGTTGTGGACCAATAGTATAAATATAGTTTTAAAAAAAGTACTTATTAAAATAATTAAAATAATCTATGCTATAACAAAATTAATGATTATTATAATAGTTGCATTGGGCATAAAAAATGATGAAAGCTTATAAAGTTGTTTGTTTTGAAAAAAAAAAAAAAAAAAAAAAAAAAAGTAGTAACATTTTTATTAATGATTCAAGAAGTTTTTTACCTGTATATATAATTTGGTAGACAATTTTCTCTCAAACCTAAAGCTTTTTTTAATTTGTCACTAATTTGACCAGGAACAAAATGATCATATTTTTGATCATCTTCTAAATGGTACCTTGAAACTGTTGGACCCTTTTTTAGTGCAAATTCTTTTCGGTTCTTGTTTATAGCTGAATAATTTTTAGGCTGATCACAATCACGTAAATTATGATTGCCTAAACAGTTGAAACAAGTAAATTGTGGGCAAGCGTCATTTCTTTCTTCATCTGCTGGTTTATCTAGAGTTTTTCTAAATTTCTAAATAACAAACCAAGTAAATATAATTCAATCCATTTTATTTACCATGACTTTTCTTTTAGTTATCTCTTATACCTTATATACAGGAATGTCAGCTTCATCAGTAACTTGTGGTGCGACATCAATTGTGAAGAGATCATCGTTAGAACTCTTAGACAAATCCTTATTCAACATTCTTTTCAATTTTATGCGATTAGACTCTGCAGATTCAAAAATCTCAAGTGCTGTATCTGTTATATTACATGAAATGTTATTCTTTCCAACTTCTGGTATCAGCAACATTTTCAAAAAACTTTCAATTTTTTTGCAATTTTTTCTGAAATAAGTTTAAAAAATTATATATTACAAAATACAAACTCTTTAAAAGTAGAAAAGAAGAAAAATAAGCGCTTCTTACTGAAACACTGCCTTGTCTCTGAATACAACTTTAACAAATGGTTTCGAACTATCGTCCTCGGGAGGGGTGCTTTTCGGAGATGATTTAGCACTCTCGTCCTGGTCATTGTCTTTTGGAGATGGTTCCACACACATTTCCTGGTCATTGTTTTTCGGCGCGGGTTGAACATCGCACGTGTCTTCAACATTGTTTTCCGGAGAAGATTTGGCGCCCAAGTCGTGTTCGTCACTCACCGAAGCTGCGGATTCTACGTCTTGCTCCAGTTTGTTTTTCGGCGGGCTGGGAACCGTAACAGTATTTTTTTCTTGAGGTTCAACCGTGGATATCCTCGGGGACTCCAAAACTTTAATGAAATCATCTTCAGGCGGAAAACTTTCGTTAGAAATATCAATTGTCTCCGAGAGTGGTGGGTTAGGTTTGTAGTGATCGAGTTCCACGATTTCCTGGACGCTCTCGTCCAGTGTTATCACCTCCGGGGAGGCCGAACTACTCGAGGACGAACTCATGGATTAGTTTTTTGAGCACTTATGTTGCCCGATAACTAATACTTAAGATTATTTTCTTCGGTTCTTCATTGATTCAACTGAATTGGAGCACAAGTCACAACAACAGAAGCTTCTTGACATGCTTGAGTTGCCCACCATGAGTTGCGCGCAACTGTTACTCTTCTTCTTCTTCTTCTTCTTGTAAAGTTGGCACCAAAATTAATTGTACGGCCATCAACTGTTACTCAAAAAGTCAAAAGTGACTGAAATTGACAGAAATTCTGTTACACACAAAAAAGCATGTATAATGTATATAGATGTATTTGACGTGAAGAAGCTACCGCCAAAACTGGTTTGAATTTAGGGTACTTCACGGAGAGTAGCACGGTATAAGATGAGGTTAAATATACTCTAGTAGTTTTTTGGATTTTTGTATTAAATTTTTTTTCATTCTTTATTGTAATTTTTAGTACTTAAATAAAAAATGCACTTACTAATTTTTTTATTTATCCATTTTGTGAGGTTATTACGAATAAAAAATCTGCTCGACGATGGTTTCTCTAAATAATAAAATGAAAACGATAAAATTACAAAAAAAACTGAGTTAAAAGGTGCTACTATCAAATTGTTTAGGTAAATAAACAAACTAAAAAGGTCTTGAAGTTTTAGTTACTGTCTTCGGCCGCCGGAGTATAAATAACGCCTCGGTCGCTCCGTAGAATCAGAAGCACCGATAACCTATTTCAAAAAGCTCCCCGTAGTCCCCGTAAGCTGATAAAAACGTAGAACGCGCGTCGCTGTTTGATCCCTATGTAGTTCATGAAAACAATAAAAATTGTTTACAGTCAAGATTTCGGACATTGTTGTTCGTCAGTAGTTTTTTGAGAGAACTCGACTCAAAAAGTGTTTTTCAAAAATTTTAACGTATTATTTTTCTTGATTTGATAAAGTTTAGCTTGCAGTTCTGTTTTTATTTAAAAATTTGATAGTTTATTTCCATAACTTTATACCTTATTTTTTGTTTGAACTTTTTTTTCTTTTTGATCGAATTGATGAAATATCGTTTTTAAAAATGTCTAGCGACGACAATATGAAAGAAATAATGAAAGAAATCTTTGAAAAAATAAACAACAACAAAACGGAAGATTTAAAAGCTACACTGGCTGCCAATAAAATCAAAGTGGATTTTGTTGATGAAAATCTTATGAGCCCACTGCAACATGCTTGTTATAAAGGAAATAAAGAAATAGTACAGATGCTTCTTGATCATGTAAGTAAACAAAATTTTTCTGTAAAATCAGTGAGTACAAACGTTTTTATTTCTTGTATTATGGTGCACAATCTCTTTTAAAGGGTGCCGATACTAACAAATGTGAACACCAACATGGATACACAGCTTTGCACTTTGCTGCTCTAAGTGGCAATGCAGATTTATGTCATATTTTAATGTCATATGGAGCAAAAATTAATGCCACTAACAGTGTGGGTCGAACCGCTGCTCAGATGGCTGCATTCGTTGGAAATCATAACTGTGTAGCAATAATCAATAATTTCATTCCCAAAGCGGACATTGATTACTACATAAAACCTCAGGGCTTACAAAAGGAACCAATGTTATACCCACATCTTGCAGATTCTTTCCACTCTTTTATCATGCAAGTTAATGTTCATCCAGTTCGAGTATGCATGAATTTACAGAAATTTCCAGGCTTGCTAGAAAATTTATCTATGGTATGCACTGACAGTTGAACATGAGGCAAATTATCATAAAAATAATTTATTTTATGTAGTTACTTATAATTTCATTCAACTACTTTGTCTTTTCAGATTCAGAAAGTTCTTGAAACTATGTGTAAAAAAGAAATGACTAAAGGTTCAGAAACAAATGAAGTAATGGGTTTTAAATACCATTATTTGGGCTGCATTGTTGGTGAAGTTATTAAATGTCAAACAAGGCAGAGTGCTATAAAAGGTGACAAAAATGATAAAGAAAAAGGAATAGAAGAAAAAAAATGTGATGCTTTAGAATTATTAATAAAAAAGTTTTTGAAGTATAAAAATGATGGCACACACGAATACCAAGAGTCATTTTTAAGGGAAATAGTGAGAGAATTTAATTATAGAGAGAGTGCTATATTCCGACAAATGGTTGCTACATTGACGAGTTCTGATCCACCCAGTGCCATATCAGTTATTGTTGCTGCAATCAATGGACAAAGGGCTTTCAATGATAATGTACAGATTTGCATCACATGTGGAGAAGAAAAAGCAACAAAAAAATGTAGTAAATGTAAAATGGTTCAATATTGTGATAGAGAGTGTCAGAGATTACATTGGTTTCTACATAAAAAGACTTGTAATCGTTCAAATAGTCAATCTACAGTTACAAAAGTACCTGATCCAAATAGTGAACAAATTGGTAATGCGATGGCATCAAGACTTCAGAATTTAGCTGTTAATTAAAACTAATTTATTTGTATAGTTTTTTATATGATATTCAATCAGTGTGATAATGTGTTTATATTACATCTAAACTGATCTCTTGATTGTAAAATTTCATTTTGAAATTTGTGTATAAAGAGGTGCTTTGTTTCCAAAGAAAAGGAGTTATTATACTTGAAAAAATATAGAAATGAATAGAATTTCTTTTTTATTTTATGTCTTTTAAAAAAATTACTTATTGATACTGGACAAATAAAAACCAGCTATTATTTAATTGATAAAATTTTTCAATAATAATGTATGTAAATGAGTATGTGAACTAAATAAAAAATAATTGAAAATTTTGAATTTACTTTCAAATTACTTAAAAAAAACCTGTCTGTAACAGACAATCAACTCTAAATAATTTATTAAAAAAATAATAATAATAATTAAAGATATTTGGAAAATGTTAATTTTTTTTTTTCAATTTATTTAATTGTTGTTTTGTAAGATATTTATAACAATGCTTAATAATCTAAAGTAAGAGTACAGTTTTTACATTCTATGTATCAAATCATAAAAAACAAAGGGTAAATTACTTTTGGGTAAATCTAGAAAGACCTTCCAGTAGACCAATGTATGCAGTGTGTTCATAACTAGTACTTAACTCAACAAGTTTTTCTGCAAATTCATTAGAAACACCTTTCTCCTCCAAATAATTCATCAGAAGATCATACAAGTACTAAAAAAAATTAAATAATTTATGGATAAAATCAACTCACCAATTAATTATTTGATCAATAGTTTCACAAAACTTACCCCATCAACAACTTCCCCACCAACGGCATAAACTTTCTCTGAATGTTCTCCTTCATAAAGAGTTATTTCATCAATTCCAAACAAGTCATCTATAAAAAAGATAATTCATTATAATATTAATTAATATTTAGGACCATTTGATTGTACAGGTTTTGAAAAGCTAAAAAATTTTTCTAACTAAAGTGTAACATTTCTGTAAATTAATTGTTAACAATTAAACAAAAAATACTTTGAACAGAAGTGTGCTCCTTTACCAAAGGTAAATTATCAGAGTGAACAAGATAAATTTCAAACTGTACTCAACACTTTGGAATTGTTTCAAGAATTAAAATGTACATACTGTAAGATTCATCAGCTCCTGATGCTCCTGGTTCATCATTAAAGGAACATGAGAATGCTAATGTTTGTTTTCCTCTTTTAATTTCAACTTCAAAGTTGGGTTTACTCTTTAAATCTCCTATTTCCGCCTTATCGTCTGAGGGGTCTATTTCTGGTTCAGTTTCTGAGTTTACTGTGTGGTTTACATTAAAGCTAATTGTAATTCTGTAAGAAAAAATATTAAAAATATTAAGTTAAAATCAAAGCTTGGTTTGGTATAAATATTATATGAATGAACTTTTTTTCTGTCATTGAAAATTATTATCAGTAAAAGTATTCTTGAAAATAAATAAATTAGAATATTTTAGATTTTAAAAATTTTTTAATTTTAATAATAAAACCATACTTTTCCTCTCCTTGCTCTTTGGTAAGGGTTACTTCAGCACCATTCAAAGAAACTTTGAATCCTTCAAATTCGGTGGGAATAGTTTTTAGTTTTTGAGCTTTCTTCTCGGCGACAATCTCTTCTGCCAGAAATTCAACCAGCTCTTTTTCGGCTGTGGAAAAAAAATTGCATTGCAACAAATTAAAAAAAAACCAATAATAAACAACAAAATATAGATCACATAACAGTCACGTGGGTTTCATCATCCCTTGAAACAAGAGAACCCTTCAAATAACCAACGTCAACGCGACAATTCGTAATAAATAAATAACTGACCTTTCGTGTGTGCGAGCCTGCAGGAGGCGCATCCACAGGGATTCCTGTGCAGGGAACATTTAGCTACGCTCGATGAAGACGACACGAGGCTGCTCGGGTGCTGTAAAGTCGTCGACCAGAGGCTCCGGCTAAGCTGCACGTTGACTTTGGCCGGTGCCGAGGTGACTAGATTCTTCAGGCCAGGTAGTCTCAGGACGTTTCTCGCGATGCCGTTCATTTTTTATGAATTTTTATAGGTTTACCTGGTGTGCTAACTTAAGATGTACCGCGTGCGCGAGCCGGTAACCAAGAACGTGCGAGAACGGGCTAAAATGGTGGAACGTTCTTTTCCTCCGCGGACTGGCACGCATGTGACGTAATCGGGTACCGGCAGAAAAAGCCAATAGAAAATGAGTTTTATTTGAAAACAAATATTTGGCGAATGACAATCGAACGTTGGAAATGATAAAATCTAATCGTTTCCTGCGATTGGACGGTTCTCTATTTAATCGCGAATTGCTTTCCCGGGAGTTTTTAACAGTAAAGTTAATAAATTTATTGAAATGATAATCATAGATTATGAAATGTAATTTTAATTTTGCGAATGTTGATTTGTGATTTTATGAAAACTTAATTTTTTAATTTGTATTGATTTGGTATAAAAAATTATTACTAAGTATATTTAGTTTTAGCAACATTCCAGTAGAAAATTTTTTAAAATCTCGAATATAATCTTTTTATTTTCTATTTTTATACTGTACTATTTATAAGTATAAATTGTTAAAGATAATATTTCATTCTTTTTACCCTAGATGGAAGCACCAGTCCAACTCGTAAGTTAATATCCGAAAATAAAAGTAAATTTTTACAAACCATTTTTCTTTCAATGAATTAGACTTTAACAAAAAAATACATTATAAAAAAAATAGAAAATTTTTATCCGACATTTAATTGAATAAAATAGTTGTATTTATAATTAGTTATAACTTGAATAAAAAATCTAATGTGAATCTAATTTGTCCTCACTGTTGGGTAAAGTACCCAGTCACTTATAAAACTCAACTTGGAATAAACAAAGAAATTTCAAATTGAATAATTATTTTAAAAATTCTATGAATTTACGTCTTTTTTACTTATGAAAAAAGCAAAATTGCTACAAACCGTAACTGTTCTCGCAAAATTTTAGTATACAAAATAATTATTTTAATATGTAATTATTTAGTGAATCTTAAAACAGAAAGTAATAATTTATTTAAAAAACCTTCGAACTTAATTTCGAATATAAATGTAGTTACGGAGGTTTTTGCTTCAGGCGGCCGCGGCAGGGTATTAAATAATAGTAATTTATAAATATTATTTATTTTATTTTATTTTTTTAAGAACCAATGATGTTCTTTTGCATTATAAGAAATGATAGTTAAAACTTCTTATGGGAAAAGATGCTTTTGATATCACTTATTTGAGCATTAAAGACTACATGCTTTGAAATTTCAAGTAAAAATTTTCACTATCCCAAGGTTATCCCAATCAGTAAAAATAAAACTTTTGTCGAAAAAAATTGGTTTATTAATCATATTTATTTTTAAGACAAATAAACAAGCCAAAAAACGGAGTACTCAATTATTTTTTAAAGAAAAAAACCATTCAACAAATGTGTAAATATTTTTAATCCCTCAAATGAGGTCAAAAAGTATTAGCATTATATTAAAGAACCCGATCAAACACAACAAATTCGTCAATTATTTACTCTGTTTTTATAATAGTCTTTCCTTTGATTTCCGACGCCACACCGATCCACCCAAAAAAATTTTTATAGATATAAGATTCGTCGTCCTTGACGGGTGTCAACCAGCGCCTTGGCCCTTGACCTCAGTCGAAGGGGTTTCTCGGCCCTGCAGTTTCCCGCACGTGTGTCACGCGGCTCCGCATGTGGAACAGTCAGTCAAATTGGATTCGCCGATCGGGGTTTCCTCGACCTAGAGCTAAGCAAGCGAAAAAAAATCCGACTACGGTGGCATCGGTCAGTCCATCGGTGGCTCATACGCCAGGAAGATGACGAAGAAGTTTGAGTTCAAGTGGCAGCGGGAGGTGCCCGATCTCCTTCTCAAGGGTGCCACCTTCGACAGGTGGATCGAGGATAAGGACAACACAGACTTCGAGCCCGCTTGCTTGTTTAAAGTCGATAAATACGGATTTTTCTTGTATTGGAAGAGCGATGGAAAGGTGATGATCTTTTTTTTTTTTAGGAGAGTAGGTGGTCGTTTTCATTAATATTTGGGAATTTTTTCAGGATGGAGACGTCATCGAACTCGCTCAAGTCAGTGACATTCGGTACGGTGGCACCCCAAAGGTAGGCATACCATAGTCTGTTTACTTATAATCGATAAAAATGCATAAAAATTCACTTTTTATGTAATTCTAAAAAGAATCTGAAAATCTGTTTTAAAGGTATATTAACATTTTTACTGTGATTGTGAAAAGTCTATATTAAATGGATTAATTTTGAAAATTAGTTTAAAAAATGTTATGAATTTGTTTTAAGGATCCAAAGATAATTAGCAAACTCGGTAAACATGGGACGACTGAGCAGCTGGACCAAAAGTCCCTTACCATTTGCTCGAACGTCGATTACACAAACATCAGCTATACCCATGTCGTGTGTCCTGATGAAAAAACAGCCAAGGCAAATTAAAAAATAAATTATTTCCACCTAACATAACAGAAAAAATTAATAATTTCAATTACCACAGGATTGGCAATCTGGGCTGCGTTACATAACCCACAATAGCAAAGCCAGCAACGTTTGTCCCACAACCCAGCTCATGAAACAGTGTGTATTTTTTAAAATAAAGCATTATATTTTTGAATATATGTGTTGATAAAGAATAATTTTTTTTTCGTTGGATCGTAGTTGGATGAGACTGAGTTTTCAAGTTGATCCGAAGGGCAAAGTACCCGTTAAAGTCATCACCAAGACTTTCGCTTCCGGAAAGACCGAGAAACTCGTGTACCAGGGCTTGAAGGAGCTTGGACTGCCCGATGGAAAGGTAATTTTCAAATTCTCTCGATCGTCCCTTTGAATTTTACCTCGAACAATCTTCCGTTACAGAATGACAAAATTGAACCAGAAGCATTTACTTTCGAAAAATTCTACGCCCTTTACTTCAAAATTTGCCCCAGAAACGACATCGAAGAACTGTTTGGCTCTATGTAAGCTCATCAAAAATTTCAATCATTCGTAACAGAAAACAATTAAAATTTTAACTTTTTTTAATTTTTTTTAGAACGAAGGGTCAGGGGGACACGATTACGGTGATGCAACTGGTGCAGTTCATGAACGAGAAGCAACGTGATCCGAGACTGAACGAGATCTTGTTTCCACTTTACAGTGAGAAAAGATGCATGGAGATCATAAACGACTACGAACCGAACGACAAAGTCAAAGAGCAAAGTTAGTGGAGCACTAACTTCGCTATAATTTATACTATCAATAAAAATTGGCATATATCTTTGCAAAATGAAAAAAAAAAAATTATAAATGAAAATTTTTACAGAAAAATTCTCAAAAGACGGATTTATACGCTATCTCATGTCGGACGAAAACGCCCCGGTGTTTTTGGAAAAATTGGACGAGTGGATGGACATGGATCAGCCGCTTTCTCATTATTACATAAACTCGAGTCACAATACGTACCTGAGCGGACGACAAGTGGGCGGTAAAAGTTCGGTCGAAATGTATCGTCAGACTCTTCTCGCTGGATGCAGGTTCTTATGTGTTTCTTATTTATCTCGTGCTCCTTCCCGATTACGTCATACATGTCTGAAAAACTGGATTTTTTAATTTTACATGTATCGTGGGTTTAAAATTTTTTTATAAGTTTATTTTTAAAGTAACAGATCAAATTTTTAAGCTACACAAGTTCCGTTGTTTAGTAATTTATAAGGTTTTTTGCAACCACACATTTTTTTGGGCTTCGCATAACAAAAGTATTGACAGTTTCCATTATTTATCGAACATTCGTTTGGAACTGACGTGGCAGTGAATATTTTCATTTCATACAATGTTTCTTTTTTAAGACCAAAAATTTCAACGAAAGTATCGTTAGTGTTTTTACTCGCCCGCCAAACGCTAGTCTTATTATAAACGTAGAAATACTCTTTGTAAACGCGAATCGATTCCATGTGGGGCACCGATTTTCTAACACTTTTTGGAGTTGTCGCACTCGAGTTACTAAAATTCAAAGGCAATTTATAAATCATAAAACTTCCATCATTCTCCAAAAAATATATCATACTCTCATTGTAGTCCAAAGTATAACTGCCGTTGTAGCATCCAGAACAAGACATTTGTTTCAAATTTGAACCATCAGTGTTTACCGAGTATAAATTTGGTCTATAAGCTGTTAAAAAAATTCGTCCTCCGCTTACGTCAATGTCAAAATTTATTTTGGTCGGATTGGCACCAATTGTTACAAGATCTCTGGTAACATTATTTACTGGTTGGACCATCATTAAGTCTTTGATATCGTAATAAAGGTTTTTAGACGCGTGATCAAAGAGGAGACTGCGAACATCACTCTCGACCCGGGTTAAGACTTTCGTCACATCATCGTTTTTGATACTCATAAATTTTATGGCTTTTTCTTGCGGATCGAAGAAGTAAAAATTGTCGCTTTCAACATCGTAATCAAAGGAAAATTTTCCACCGATCGCGTAGGAAAAGGTAGGAAAGGGCATTGAAACTATGACATCTTTGAAACTGTCATTTTGCTTAGAATCCAAACTCGTTCCTTTTAAGTAATTGCTTTTCAAGTACAAAATAAAATCGCTTACAAGCTCACAGCTTTCTGAATCCGCGCTTAATCGATAACCCAGGTTGCAAGCGCAACTTTTGCCCTTACTCGAACTCATAAAACAAAAGTCACTGCAGTTTCCATTGTTTACTTCGCAAAGGTTTTCAATTTTGTTGCTGGATAAACTCGAATTTTCGAAAACTTTGATACTTTTTGGATTATGAAGTAGTATCGGAAGACGTCTTCTGTCCTCGCAAATTCCTTCGTTGATTCTGCAGGTCCACGGACTAGCTTGTTTATTGTTCACCGACGGTCGAATCCAGAACAAATTGTTGTCATGAAAAGACAGACTTTCGATAACTTCACTATGATCCTCCGTTAAAATTATTCTGTTCTTTCCCTCGTAGTTAGAGCGCACGATCACACCGGAACCGTGATCGTACCAGAAAATTTTTTTTCCCAGCTGGTCAATTGTTAAGGTGGATATTTGTTTACTTTTGACTATCTCTTGTAGATCAGAACCATCTGAATTTGTTCGGAGTATCTAAAAATAAATGATAAATTGAAAAAAAAAGATGTATAAAAATGTTAACAATCATAAGTTACCGATTTCATGTACTGTATGATAAACATGAGACCCTCTTCAACGTCCAAGACAATGTCGTGCAAGTCTTCAAGATCAGACAAAACAACTCCAAATTTTTTTCCTTCAAAGTCCATTACGTTGACTGTTCCAGCTGACTTGTCAAGCAAATAAAATTTTTTCGTCAAGTGGTCGACTGCAAGAGCTTGCGGATTTATTCTTTTCGTAAACTTTACGCTGAATTCTGAGTCGTACGCTGATCGAATCACAGGTGAATTATTTACGATAAAAAATATCGATGATTCAACAACGTCGAATATAACTAGGTTGTCCTCATCGATTTCGTGATGTATGTAGCTTTTGTTAGTATTCAAATCGTACACTCTGATTTGATTCGCATCACTGATAAAAAGCTTTGAACTTTGAGGCAATTCACTGGGCTCATAGCCTAAAATTGAAATTTAAAAAAATATTATAATTGAGTTAAGCAAACGTGATTGTTGAATTACTCACTATCTTGAGGAAGCGATGAAGGTGGTAATTCAGTTGTTGAGGCTGAAAAATGAGTTTACTATTTGTGTAAAAAATATTTATTAATTTTTATCATGGGAAAATTTAATTCTATAATTATCAACTTACTAGTTATAGGCGGTATTACGTGAATGTGAGTCGAATTGTTATAAACCACACCTGTAACGTGAGGTTTACATATAGTAGGTTAAACTAGGTGTATCTTTTGAAAATATTATTGCGCTGTACTTACTGATTTTTGAAGTCATCATTACAAGCAATAATAGTACGACTATAAAAAGCAGAACGACAATCATGACGAAAGAAAAGTTCTTTAGTGAACACCTGTGAAATATTTTGTTTAGCCATGGGAATTCCAATCTTTTTTTGTTTAATTTTTTTTCAGAATAAGATTTTTCATCGTCTATGGAAACTTCTCTACCCTCTTAAATAAGAAACGAATTTATTTGAAAAAAAAATTCACAAATATCTAAGCAAAATTAAAAGTAGAAGAAGATAAACTTACGATCTTCCAGTAGGATAGCATCAGAATTTTCATAGAGCACATTTTGATTCATTTTAAAATCCAAACTTTTTTTTTTAAATAAACAGTTTAAAAGAGAATAAATAAGTATTCAAACTATTAAAATTTACGGTTTTTTGTAGTTCTCAGTTCTCAAGACTCAAACCGACTACAGCTTCTCTAAAGTGTGAAGCATTTTTTATCAACAATGCTTCCTGAGATGCTTTTATTTTTTTATATTAAAATTATTTATCTACAGAGTAGCTCCCAAGTGCATCCGGTGAAGTCACTTTTATTAAAAAACTTGTTAGCAGATTTGATTTAAATAATGCTTTTATTCAGCAAGAATGAGTTAAAAAATTATTCCACTCTTTACTTACTTATTAACAATCATTGAATAAACTCTGGACCTCAATCACCAACTTTTTAATTTCGTGTATTTTTGTAATTAATTATAAAATTAAAAAAAAAAAAAAAAAAATTTACTGACACCCTTTTGACAATATTATTTTGAGGTCTTATTTCTTATTATTACTTTTTTTTAATTACATAAATCAACAAGCAATATAAAACTTTTATGCTGAAAGTCAAAATCGGACACTGACGCAACGGGGCTCGAACGGATTATACGAATCACGCAATTCACTCATTGAGCCATCGGACCTCTTAAATATATGTATATCAATATTCATAACCGGACTTATAAATATTTTGATCATAAAAGACTGTAAGACGTTTTTAAAAATCTGTGAAAACGAAACTTCGAAATATGTCTATGAACTCGCTGACATATACCTTACTTTTGAAACTGAAAGCTTCCGTCCCATCAATAGTATCCTGAAAATAAAGACAAAAAATAAAATAATTGTATAAATTAAAATTTTCAGGTGCGTGGAGCTCGATTGCTGGAACGGCAAGACCCCGAACGACGAGATAATCTTGACCCACGGAAAAGCCATGTGCACCGACATCCTTCTGACGGACACCCTCCAGGCGATACGAGATTGCGCCTTCGTCTCCTCCGACTTCCCCGTGATCCTCAGTATCGAGAATCATCTTTCTCTCGCCAACCAGTACAAACTGGCCAAGTACTTTGACGAAATCTTCGGGGATCTGTTGCTCAAGGAACCTCTACCAAACTACCCCGTAAGTACAAATTATTTGGTCTGTACCTCAACAAGAAATTTTTTCAAATATTTATTTTTGAGTATCTACCAAAATTTACCTTTATTAGCAAGAAAAATAATTTATAATTCCTACATTAATTACCGTTGGACAAAAAATATTGATTTTGAAAATTGAATTGTGAAAAGTAGATTGTATATTAGCGAGATGATTGACGCGTAATGCTGAGGCATAAATCAACAAATTTAACAAAACTTTAAAAAAAACATTTTTTCTAACGCTACAAAGTAATTAATTAAACTAAAAATACAAAAAAATATATTAATTTGATGTTTTCTGACTAATATTTTGTAATAAATAACTGATAAATAATTACTAAAAAAACAACTTTTGAGTTTTACTGTTGGTTGAAAGTACATTTTCGAATGTTCTCTATTCGCAGTTGTACGTGGAGGGCCAACCTCTGCCACCTCCGAGCGCTCTGAAGAGGAAAATTTTGATAAAGAACAAGCGACTCAAACCGGAAGTCGAAAAGGTCGAGCTTGAGCTTTTCCTCGCGGGTAAATTCGAAGTCAAGGACGAGGTAACCGAGGACGCTTCCGGCGGAGGTGCACCTCCAGCTGAACCACCAAAGGTACTGTGTTTTGTTTTTTACATAGAAATCAAATAAATAATTTGTGTAATGTTGAGCACATTTGTTTTAGTAAAAATTTTCTTTTTAGTCAATTGTTTTACAACAAAGGAAACAAATTTAAGATTGATTTATAAAATTGCAAATGAACTAACCCATTTTTTTCTCTTTTAAAATCGTGTAGAAGATTTTAAACTCATCAAGTTTTAATGAACATGTCTGATGCACGTTTAAGTTTAATTTAATTTTTGTCGCGCCACTCGGACGGTGTCTCATTAAAAATCCACCAAAAACTCGTATGACTTATTTATTGGCCGCACTGTGCTCGTGAGCTAAATTAGTTCACAGACTTGAAACTATTGATTTTTAACTAAAATAAAGCTTTAAATCTCCGTCTCATACATGTACATCGAAAAGAAAATGAATAACTTGGGAAATTTAGAGAAACGTTTTTTTCGGTGCTACCTTCGCCTTAAATTTTCATAGCTTTTTGGGTATTCTCGATCTGTAGTTTAATTTAAATTTACTGAAAACTCTGAAGATAAATTTTTATTATTTATTATTTAAAATTTTTTCTCGTAAAGGACGTAGACTGGAAATTAAATTTTTCATTTTTTTCTATAAACTACTGGCCCGGTACTTTTAAGAATAATCAATCTAAGCTTTCAACGATTATTTATTCTACAACTCCGGTAGCGAAAAAAAAAATACTATTTGTAATGATTTTTCACTATTTTAAAGTGATTATATAATCCTTCGAAATTTAGAATGTAATAGAGAACGAAAAATATAGATAGAAAAATTTGTAGGACGCACCTCCAGGAGATGCACCCCCAGGAGAAGCCGGTGGAGCCGCCGCACCCGCGTACTCCGGCAGCGCTTCTGCCTGCCATCCCCTGCTGTCCTCGATGATCAACTACGCTCAGCCCGTTAAGTTCCAGACCTGGGAGCACGCCCAAAGTAAGTGTTTATTCAATATTAAGTTGTTGATAAACGGTAAATGTTTTAAATGTAGCACGGATAAGTGTTTGGTTTCTTTCATGAAACAGCAAAAAATAAATTTTGAACCTTTTTTTTTCGTACTGATCGTATTGGGTTATCTATTGGTGAGGTTTTTCTGAAAACAATTTTTCTCACTATTGAGAATTGCACTTTTATTGTCCAAGATGAAAATTCGATGAAAAGAAAATTCTATCAATCTTTGAAATAGTATAAGAAATTGCGTTTTTTTTATGCAGAAAAGAATATCCACCACAACATGTCGTCCTTTGAAGAAACGAAAGCTCTCAGTCATCTGAAAAGTCACGGCGAGGAATTCGTCAACTACAACAAGCGACAGATGAGCCGAATTTATCCGAAAGGCACGCGAGTCGACTCGTCGAACTACATGCCTCAGGTAGTAATCCGATTTTTTTTTTTAAATAAATAACAAGTCGCGCACGTGTCTGGTAATGTGCGGTTTTACAAAGTTCAAATCAATCGGATAAAATTTTATGTAAGCGAAGAGGATAATCCTCGTACCGGAAGTAACTTCAAATGAGATTTACCAATTTGAAAAGTTAAAAGAACTAAAATGCTTTTTCAAAATACAATACGAGCTTTACCGAAAAAGCTTTGAAAAAAATAAAAATAACCAGTATGATATTGAAGATTAAATCAGACATTATCGATTTTAAATAAATAATCGAAAGCCATTATACCTAATTCCTACTCATCCTGAATTTTTCCGTCCCACCGTTGGCCAATAACTAATGCATGGATCTAAAAATCGTGTATTTAAATCAGACACGAATAATAAGAATTTAAAATATCCACTTTTCACCCTGGCGCGCGCGTTAAAAAATAATTAACCGAGAGAGTTCGACAGCCCCAGACGTCCGATAATGAAAGAATCAGGTGATATACATTTACGCGGTGTTTTTAAATCTCAGGTATTCTGGAACGCCGGCTGTCAGATGGTGGCGCTGAACTTTCAAACGCCAGACTTGCCCATGCAGCTGAACCAGGGTAAGTTCGAGTACAACAACACCGTCGGTTACCTTTTGAAACCCGACTTCATGAGGAGGCCCGACCGTAACTTCGATCCGTTCTCCGAGGGTATCGATGGCGTCGAGATGGCCACTGTCAAAGTTTCAGTGAGCTTCATTTTTCTTAAATAAATTAATTTTAACTTACTTTAGTAAATAAATAATTATTGGTTATCGAAAGAGGAAATAGAATACATTTTAACTTTATTAGTTTTATAATTGGGATAATTAAGCGTTGGAATTTACAGGTAGTGGCAGGGCAGTTTTTGTCGGACAAAAAGGTCGGAACTTACGTCGAGGTCGACATGTTCGGGTTGCCGGCTGACACGATCAAGAAGGAGTTTCGCACTCGAATAATTCCGGCCAATGGTCTCAATCCGGTTTACAACGAGGATCCGTTCTGCTTCCGAAAAGTCGTGCTGCCCGATTTGGCCGTGCTCAGATTTGGTAATTTCCAACTATTTTTCAATTTCACATCTCACTCTATTTAATTTTAATTAATCGTCTTTTGATAAACTAAAATAAAATATAATAATGTTAAAAAAATTAAAAAATTAATTCAAATGTTCACAGGAGTTTACGAAGAAAGCGGAAAAATGATTGGTCAAAGAATCCTGCCTCTAGACGGTCTGCAGTGCGGATATCGTCACATTTCACTCAAGACCGAGGCCAACTTCCCCCTCGCGCTTCCCATGCTTATCTGTAAAATTGAGCTGCAAATTTTCGTGCCGGAAGGCTTCGGAGGTGCGTTTACTTTTTAATCTAAAGTTACCATGAAGTTATTTCCTCAAAATAAAATAATTCTACGTTGAGTTAAAAATAATTTTTTTATGACTACACGGTCATTAGACTTCAACTTCTTGAGACAGAAACGAAAAAACCGTCGAAGCAAATCAAAGTTTATCCTAATTATTTTTCAAAAATTTAAATTGATTTTTAATTTGAATTTTTTGTAACTTCCAATTTGACGTTACCGGCACGCAAAAAAAAAGTCACAGCTTTTACCCGATAAAATTATTCGTACAAAATTTCTCGTAAATTATTTCTCGCGTTGTAAGCTTTGAGGAAGCAAAAGAGAGTTGTAGCAGTATAAATTCCAAGGTGTTCTTCCTACTGCGTTGCAGATTTCATGGCGTTGCTGTCGGATCCGGGTGCAATGGGCAAGGGGGCAGAAAAACGAGATGACGCCATGAGGGGCCTCGGGATCGAGCAGACCGACGCTAAGGCCGAGGAGAAGAGAAAGAAGGAGGACGAGGAGAGGAAAAAAAGAGGCAAGCGCATCAAGCGTTAATTAAGCCACCGTCCTTAACGTTTTATGTACTACAGCCACACCGCGGCCGCTCCGCGAGTAATAACGTACCTCCTCTTTTATCACTGCTGAGGCACCGCGGACTCCTTATCGAGTCCTTGCGAATGGTCTATTAAATATTTTTTTTACTTTTAAATTATTGGTTTACATTACGAGCCTCCAGTTTTTTTTTTTTTTTTTTTTTTTCATATGATCAAAAAGTAAAAGTATGTAATTTTAAAATTCAGTCATTCGTACCTCACGCTAGATCTTTAGCTAAGTATACGACTGGTATTGTAAATGAAAAACTATACATATTTCATTTGTGGAGTAATCCAGCTAATTTTTGAAGAAAAACTAATTGGAAAGCTCACAAAAACAATCTACTCAAAATTTAATAAAATCTTAATTAAGTTATATTAAAAAAGAATAAGTAACCCATCGCATTACCGCATGTTTTCGGATTTCTAATGATCAGCCCATTTCGCGCCTGAATAATTATTTGGATAGTAGTAAATTACTTTGAAACGAGTTTGACTAATTTAATTTTTCAACAGAGGCCAACAGGATACCAGCGTGCGACTACTTGAATTTGCGGCTGGACAAGAATTTTGGCAACAAGAAGTGCCTTAAGGATCTCGAGACTCTGATGAAGAAGCACAAGAAGGAGCGCGAGACCATGCAGAAGAAACACTGCTCCGAAATCGACAAACTGACCAAGGGAAAAGAGTAAGTCTGCTCATTTTTCTTATTAAAAGCGACTAGCTTCCGACAAAATCACACGTTTTCATTAATTAAAAAATCACGCCGCAGGTATATTCAATTCTTAATAGTTACTCTTTCAATGACAATGTTTCCTTTCAAAGTTTTTATAAACGCATAAATATTTTTTGAAAGAACGAACGCTGTGAACGTAGTCTGAAAATTCTCATTATCAAGCACTCATTAATTTCACCATAAACCGACTTTAATTTTCATCTGTCAAAAATAGCAAAACTGCCTTGGTAAGCGACGCAAACGTCAAGAAGCTGATAAACGATCAAACCGCCCAGTGGACCCAGATGATGGAGCGTCAACGCAAGGAGGAGTGGGACCTGAGCAAGCAGCAGTTGGCGGAGTCGAAGGACGCGATCAAAAGCTGCATGCCCGCGGCCATGGCGGCCCAGTTTAAGCTCCTGGAGGCCCGGCACGCTCAGTAAGTGGTTCCCGTGCCAAGTTCAACGACCCTTTTCGTTACCAATGTAATTAAACTGTATGGTTTTTCATTAATCCAGGGACATCAAGGAAATGAACGCGGCCCAGGCGAAATTGTCCGCGGAAACTGTAAAGGAAGTCATGAACGACAAGACGCTCAAGTCGAAGGGCGAGAAGGACCGGAGGCTCAAGGAGAAAAAGGCCAACAACATCAAGAAGTTCATGGACGACCGAAAGAACATTACCATCAAGCAGGCCAAGGAGAAGGAAAAGCTCAAGCTCAGGCACGAGAAGGAGCTCAAAGAGATCGACAAGGACCTGGAGTCGGTGAGTTTGGACGTAAAAACAAACTTCAAAGATAATTCTGGTTCTCATTGGGTATTTTTTGGGATTCCAGGTCTCGGAGCAGTGGAAGACAGAAGCCGCACACCAGGATATCGGACCCAAGTGCGAGTTCTACGTCTAAGGCGCGATCACAATGCGCGCAGTTTTTTTGAGATAATGGTACAAAAGTTTTGTGCGCGGAGGTTTCGTGCAGGAAGAGCGAAATCTCGATAAAGACGCGGCCGCGGGTTTCTTTGACTTTTCCATTTCGCGTGTAGGTACATAATGGACGAGAGAGAGAAAACGGAAGCGAAGTTTTAACAGGTGAAACGATTAGGGCTTCCGCCTCTCGTTCGAGCCTTTGTGCTAATGCGGCTCCCCGAGGAAGCTCGAAACTTCTCTTTTTTTTTTTCAAGAGAGGTGAGGATTCTTTCTTTTTCGAGGTTCTTTATTGTATACACGTGTTTGATAATGATTTACTATTGTTGAATTGTTTATTGATCACTACGAATATATTGTTTATTGTATATTGTTATGATACTGTTGAGTACTTATGATAAATCTATTTTTGAACTAGTTCGCTGTTCTGTACTTGTCATTTACTACAGAAAGATTTATTGATTTATCAACTTTATGTTTAATTCATATGTTTAAATATTGTTCCCCAGAAAAATTCAATGTTTTCAGCTAAAGTTTCATAAAGTTGAAATTCAAATTTTTATAATCATAAACGAATGCTTACTTTTTTTTAAGCAGAGATGTAATTTATTACAATAATTCTAAAAAAAAATTTTAATAAAATTTAGAATAAGAATATTCTCTTGAATTATTTCAAATTATTATTATTATTTTTTTTTTCATTTATTAAGCCTTACTGACCAATTTTAGGACTGAATTCTCGAGGCTATATACGACAAAAATCAGTACAATACATACAATTCAATAATAATTTTTGAATTTGAGAACTTAAATAATTTTCATACTTATTTTTCAGTAAAATTAAAAAAAAAAAAATTTTTCAGATAAATTATGCCAATAGAACAATAATCATACAGACTTTTGAAAATTTTTATGAAGTTGAAATTATTACTAAAAAGTCTCGTCGATCTACGAACATCTTCATTAACAATTAATAACGTTTATAAAATTCTTAAAAAAAAAAAAAAAAGACTTGTTTAGTTCAAAAACTTGAACAATCAAGTTGGTGGCGCAACGCAGTCGAAAAAAAAAAAAAGATCATAAAACAGTACTCTGAACGATTGTTACGTACGCAGTGCAGTCCACCGCTGGCAAAATTCGTCGCCGTCGCCAGTGGTTTTTTGTCCGCGATACAGCTGCATAATAATGGCCCCAGCAGCAGCAGCATCCATCCTGCAGTGCAGAACTGCGGTTTTTTTACCTCGCGGAACTCGCGCAAATAATCGAGTTAGCCGCAAGAGTCATTACCTTTGGAAGAAAACCAAAATCGCCATGAGAACGTCGTCGCCGTAGGAGGAGAGGAGGAGAGGATGAAAGACGCGCATTCCGAGGACATAACCCTAACAACGACAACAACTGCACCGAGGAGGTAAAACAAGAATAAGAAAGAGGAGACTAAAAAAGGTCAGATTCGTTGGCCTATGAATTTAAATCCCCGCGGCGGGGCAGCGCAACGCATTAACTGCCCATTTTACGAGTTTCGCATCGTCTCGAAAGAGAAATCCGATGGTCGTCCAAAGTCGCGCCGGATAGTTTGTTAAGAGGAGCTCGTGCATCCAACTTTTATTACCACTTGACTTCCTTTCTGTCAAGCGTGTCTTTTTCCCTCCAGCCTCGGCTCTCTTTTTTTTACGTTTTAAAAGATGTAGTCCCTCGAGGGGGGCTTTTTATTCGAGCGCTATAAACGATTATTTGAAAAACTCCGTCTTCTCCGTGATGTTCGGAAGAAAAAAAAAGTTGGGATTTATTTACGCTGCTGCTTCCAGGTAAAAGTTATCTAGGAGCGACCCTTGCACGGCCGATTCCTTTTTTTTTTTTTTACGAGAAAACAAAAAATTATAAATTGATGGAATGACATTTTACAGGTATTTTTCGCTGTGCGTTTTATTTTAAATAGAAATTTGTTATTTGAGAGATTTTCTTAAGGATTTAGTTGATGAAGAATGTACAATTTTGCGGAAAAAAAAATTTTCTAATTTTAATTTAGTATCGTACACCTACTAGTTTTTTGAACCCCACTGTAGGAGTAAAAATTAATTGACCATAAAAAAAATAATAATAAACAATAAGAAATAAAATGTGCTTACATAAAATTTTTAAATGAATTTTATTAAAATTTAAAATTACCAACATTTTCACATGCAAAATTTTGACAAATATTTTTTACATAGTACACAATTAAGAACATCATGCATAATTAAATATTTAGAACCAAAAATGGGTGTACAATCGCTTAATAAAGTAGATGACTTTGAAAATTGATCCAGGAATTTGGAAGCTCGGTTTCTCTTGCTCGTAGCAGCTCTTCTTTCCACTTTTCATAATATTTATTGTAATCTTTATCTTCTAAAATAACTTCCTGGATGCACTGCATTATTGAGAGATCGAAACTTTGCAACGTGCTTTACTATCATAATTCGCAAATAAGTTTTTTCGGAGGATGGATATTTTGTTGGCAATGCGGTAAAATTGTTATGGACCACATTCAAGTCAGTGCGTTCTAAAATAAATTGAAAATTTATCACTGTTCTTTTGAACCATGCGGGACGTCTAGAACAATATTCATGCACAGCTACGATCAAAGGCGTGAAACCACGGTTATCGACTGCAGTCATGTCAAAGGCACTTTATCATTTTGAGTTATTCGTCGCCGTGGTTGATGTCCAAAGCTTGATCCAAGAGCACCTTCACAACCTCAACGTTTCAATTGAACCTATTGGAAATTGCCGAAAACCGAAGATTTTTCCCATTGTTGTCAATTATTTGCATATGAGCCCCAGAATTTAAAAACAACTGAACAAAATTCAAGCTGCTTCTGTTGACCGAATGAAAAATTGGCGTTTGGCCATCCGCATCTCGAGCATTGACGTCCGCTCCACGTATAAGCAATGTTTGAACCACATTGTAGTGACTCTCGTGCCTGTTATTGCCCGCTGCGTAATGTAAAGGGGTTCTGTCGCGGTTGTCCCTTGAATTAACGTCCGCTCCCTGAGATAGCAACTGCATTACCATATTCAAATTGTTGTTCAAAGCAGCAAAGTGCAAAGCTGTTCTACCGTGCTCGTCTTTTTTGTTGAGTTCAGCCACTGAATTTTCCGACATGATCACACAGAGGTTTTTAAATGCTTACTGGTAGGAAGATTATTTACTTTGAAATAATTTCAAGATGCGAATCAGTTTTAGAAGTAAAAAACAAACAACTGTATTTAAATGAAATAGGTTGTTTGTCAAAAACTAATACGGAAAATAAACACGATGCGTACTCAAGCGTAGGACGCTCAAAACTACCTCAGCTCCAAATTGGAAGTGAAATATATGTAGCATCAAATCATCGACGGTGATTTCCGAATTATTGTCAGGGTGCGGTTACATGGAAAAAAATTTTAGGCGGGAACCGAGGTTGCTTCAATTTATTAACCAATCACGTTGTATCTTTATGTTTAAGAAGAGCTGTCATTGGCTAAACGGATTTGAACAGGTCAATTCTCGCGCTGAATTTTGTGCCATGTAACCGCACTCACTTTATTTACTGACTTAAGCTTGACTTAAACTCAAACACAAAACAGCTTTTATTAAGAATCAGATTATATTTTGATATTTTCATCGCAAACTCAATTGATTATTTCTTCAAAAACAGAAATATTTTGAATTCAAATTTTTTTTATTTACTTATTCACGTTCTAAGAGTAATAAAAATTTTATTATAAAATGATGTGGAATGTCTGTAGATCTGTAAAAATACTAACTGCAATTTAAAAAATCATGTCTCAGTCAACACAGCCATCATAAAAAAAAATTATCAACAAAAGTTTATTTTTAATTTCATTTAACTTGTGAGATAGTTTTAAGAATGTTAAGTACTAGACTGTACAATGTATGTGTGAATACAGTGTGTATAGTGTGTACATACCTCATTGTGGGCCTGAACTATTTGAGATAATATTAATTTAATGAATTTATTTTAAAATTTGTCAGTACAAGAAAAGAACTTATGATATTAAATTTATTTATTAATTTTTAAAGAACTTGTTGTTTTAGTATATGTGTTTTTCAAAGTTAAAATATTGGTATTAAAATATCTTTTTCAATATTAATAAGACTAAATTGTTTAGAGCCTGTTTACCTTTTATAGGAGTTTATAGAAAGTAATTTTATACTTGAACTCAAAATCGAACAGTGTCGAAACGAGTCTTGAACTGAGGACAGCCAGATTACGAGTACTACTCACCGAGTTAACCATCCAATAATAATTAAATTTTTGAGTAAAATATGAATTAAAACCATTATCCTCTGGTCACACCTTAAAGCAACTACAAAATTTCATATTGACTTTCTTCCCAAAATTGACGATTTTAGTAAGACAGGCACGGTTATACGCAAAGAGAGTAAAAATTAATTTTATTACTGATCGGGGCGTTATTACGCATAAAAGTATCTTTCAGCAACTCTACCATCAGAAGCCGCACCGTAAACTTTTTAAAAAAACTCGTTAGGCTCTCTTCCCGATCGCACACCTACCCTCAGTCAGGCAACAAAAGGCTGCTGGCGTGCGCGCATGTAAGGTTTGCGCAAGGTGGGTAGGATTGCGCAAGCTAGCGGTGGGCGTCGAGTGACAAGAAGGGCATTCCTAGCATGGAAAGGCCTTAGCAAGCTAGCTTGGCTGCACCACCTGCATCTGGAGAGTAGAGAACGGTATTATAAGGATGCTCGGGACGGGACGATAGGTCACGGGAACTCTGCCTCTCACCATCTCTAGCAGTAGTAGTGGGAGCGGGAGGAGAAGGAGGAGAAGGAGGAAGTGTTGTCTGGTGGGTGAAAGAGCGACCTGGTGAACCGGGGATTCGTCGCTCGCCGGGCTGGTTGCAGCGGGTAAAAACGGTACCCCCCGTTACCCGTACGTACGTACACCCAGGCCGGTCGTTCTCGGGAACGAGGAAGCCGTTATAACCGCGCGTCTCTAGCTGGGATGGCCTGCTTTTAGCTTGCGGAAGGGAATGAGGAAGCTGCTGCATCCAGGAAGGGGATCATGAGAAGTTACGGTGTTCGCCCGGCTACCGTATGAGATGCGCTCTCCATTGTCTTTTTTCAGCCCAAAGAGCTACTGTCTTGTCTCCCGTTTTACTAATAAGCTGCTCTTCCTATACCTATCCGCCGCTGACGTTTGTACTGTTTAGTTCCGAGGTTTTCAGCATGAGACATGCTGCTTAACGAGAAAACCCGTTCAAGTAATGATGCTTCTGGGAAGGGACGATTCGATCTGAGCTTGCGAGAGAAATGAGAGAAGAAGAATCTTTTATGTAGTTATTGTCAAATATAATTAACTACAAAAGTAACTGAAAAATAACTCTGTTCAGTACTTATATTTATTTATAGTACTCTTACTGATCACTTTGTAGGCAACTGGCGTTGGTTAAAAATTTGGATAAAACTGACTTTAGTAGACTCATTTATCCCTGTAAGAAATGCTAATTAGGAAATAGACATTTAATGGCTATTTAAAATGTCTTCAGACTAGAAACAAGGTAATATTAATAGCTAATTTTTAGATTGTATGAAACGATTTTTTTCCATGTAAATAGCCATTTACTAGATTCAAAATTAATGCATATTTTTAAATACTAATCATTTGCTTTTAACAGCAAAATTTATAAAAAAAAAATATTTATCATAACCTCATAAAAAATAGGTATTTCATAGAATTATAACATTTCCAAAATTACCATCAAATTATATGCAATGAGAATCACCACGTGCAATACGCTGTTTTGAAGGTTATAAAAATTTTTTTACCCATTTTAAACGGGCGATTCATAGATTGAAATCGACCGTAAAGTTAAATAATTTTTGATAGCTATTTTTTGGGTATTTTTAATTGAATAAACATAACCTATCGCATTACTATATTAAAAATAGGAGAAAATTGGCAATTATTACCTTTTTTCTTAGACTCAGTTATTGAATATTTTAACTAACCTTTTTCTAGTTTCAGAGCCATTTTTAATATTCGCAATTCCAACAGGGTAAGCGTATAATATTTGTATTTTATAAGTAGCTTTACTAATCTTTACGATATATTTTTTTCTTTTTTTCAAGTGCCCAACTAGAACTAAGGTACCAGTACTAATTATTTTTTTCTCTTGAATGGAATCTATTTGCGATAAATAAATAAATAAATAAATAATTGAGTTGGGCAAATCGTGAAAAAATAAAATTTGTAAATTTCTTTAAGTAATGACCGTCATTCTACCATCTTCGTTTTAACTACCGAGATAACTACCCAAATATGATTTTAAGAGCTGAAAGAACTAAGAGGTCATGAGGCTTATTACAAACACATAATAATTTATAATTATGATTTAACCCAAGAATCAAAAGTATTAATTTTTAAGATTAATTTAAGATTAACACTTCGTCTTAATTTATTTATATGATATTCAATTTAAATTTTCGCTCAATAAATTCTCATTGATAATTTTTTGATTGTCGAAATGAGGATTTTCAACTATCCGTTTGGACTTTGTAATTACCATTTTATTATTCTTATTCTTCACTCTTGTTTTTATTTACAGCACCACACATTTGTATTTATAGTCAGACTTAATTTATTTGATTTAAGCAGTCACCATAGCCACAGCTATCAAAATTTAAAGCCAATGTGAGAGTTGCAAAACTACGCCAAGGTTCGATTCTCTGCGACTCTCGTTCTTATGAAGGAAAAAAATTGAATTTTGACTTTACTTTAAAAAGTGCTGTAAAATTGGCATGGAGTAAGATTAAAAAAAAAATTCAGATGCAGCATGTATTTTTTTTTTTTTTTTTTTTTTTATAAATATTTATTGAACTTTTTTATTAATTCTTTATTTTATTGAGAGAAATTATTAAAGCAATTACAATTGTGAAATACATGATTCAGATATTGTTCAAACTTTTTTTATTTAATTTCACCAACGTTACACAGTAATTTATTTAAAAAAATAATTTTCGGGGTTCGAGCATTCACACATTTCGGTACAATACAAACAGCTCCACAAAAAATTTTTTACACCCCATCTCGTCCATCTCTCGAAATTAATCAAGGAAACACAAAATCCTCGCTGCTCGTAAGCCAACAAAAAGCGATTTTCCACACCCGACAAAACTAAAACTCCCCCACTCGAGATATCGCGTTTTTTATTCAACTCCTCGCCAGACTTTTTTTTTTTCTATTCCTCGTTCTTCCTTCATAAATGACAGCATGCATTTATATTATTACGCTTCCTGGCCTCAGCTCCTCCTCCAAGATTTTCTCACGATTATTATTCATGCTGTGAATGGTCGCTCCTTCCTCATCATAAAATTTCGTCGTCTCTTTAACACGCGCACCTACCACCTCGGCCACTCCGAGTGATGAGATGCGAGCATTAAAGTATTGCGGGGGTGTGTACCTTTGTCATTTTTTTTTTCTGGATCATCGGGGGAATAAGAAGAAACGGCACTCGCCTCTGATTACACGGTCCATTATGCAAGCTGCATGGAGGAAAAACAATAATAAAGAGAAGAAGGGACTCGCGGATTCGTATATTTTGTGTTTGGAAATAAACGCGGTGCGGATTTGCGTGCTCTCAGCTGGGTCTTCCTTTCTCCCGCCTTTTGTGTCTTTTGTCGAGATAAAACTTCAAAGGAAAGCGGGGGGGGGGGGATATTAACGACGATGCTGCTCTTTTTCGAGAGTTCCTTATAACACAAGGACGAACGGCCTGCACCTTCTCTCTCGGTCTTTCTTTATTTCGTTCTCCTCCTCTTACATCCTTGACTTTTTTTTCGGATGCAGCAGTCCTGCTGTTGCTTCTTGATGATATTCTCTTTTTTTTTTTTCAGGGAGGGTAAAAAATGATGGACTGTGAATGTTTTTCTTCTTTTTTTTTTACATTGACTAGCGATGATGATTAGAGAGCGGGGCTATGTGGGAAAAACTCTTGTAATGGGAGGAGGGGTTGCAGGATATGGGATGGTTTTTTTTTTTTTTCTTTGGATTGATTTGAAGCGGGAGGTTGAAAAGTTTGATTCTAGAGCGGGTTAGAAAAAGAGGATGATTTTTGTAAAACGACTTTTTTGGGATTGACTTGAAGATTTCTTTTGAACCATAAAAAAATTTAAATTGAGTGTAATTTTAAGTTTTGGAGAAGTTTTAAGCGACGTTGCACCTTTAAAACACGTACAATTTTTAAGGATCAAAAAACTAAAAAAATTCATTTTTCTCAAAATATTGTATTTTGTAACTGTGTAAAGTATGTGCAGACACGTGGGAAATTATATTTATATTCATATATAAATATAAATATATAATATATATTTCATAATAATATATATTCATATATAAATATAAATATATAATATATATTTCATAATAATATATATTCATATATAAATATAAATTAATAAATATTCTTATATAAATATAAATTCTTATAGAACATAAATATAATTTATATTCATGAATATAAATGAGCTGCAGCTACAAACTTTGCAAAAACAATTACTTGGATAAATTTTTTTTGTTTTATTTTAGTGTTTCTTTGAATGAGTAAAAGTAACAATAAGAATTTCATAATTATAAACCGTAAGAACTAAAAAAAAAACCATTTCGTAAATAAACTACCAAGAATTTTTTTTTTTATAATTGTATATAAAAATCTTAATTTCAATTGTAATATAATCATTTTCAGAATTTTTTTTTTTTTTTTTTTTTTATTCTTAACGAATACGTTATTAGAAACATCCGAAAAATTTTCCGTCTTTGAGAATTGAACCAGTATTTTTGCTAACGATATGACGTTAAATTAATGGTTCGACGCAGCCAATTTAAAAAACTTCGAAATACTTTTAAAAAAAATAACGCAGCAAAATTTCAAGTGGATACAGAAAAATCTCTTTAATCCGAAAAACGTTGAGACCAAGCAAAAATTCATATAAAAGAAGTACTTATATATATATATATTTAGTAAAAAACTTTTTACAACTGCTTGAAACATTTGTCTTGGACATTGTTAGCTTTGACTGCTCAAAAAATAAATAAATAAATAAACAAACAAACTTGAAGTGTAACGAACAATTCAGCCATCAAATAATTACTTTTTTTTACTTATATCCATACTAAAAAATAAATTGTGAGATAATACATGGTAATACAACTCAAAAACTCTGTCTCAGCGTTATATCCAAAATATTAAGACAAGTGTATAAAAAAAACTATGCATCCTTTAATTTCCAAAGCAAACTTTCATTCAGAAAACGCTCGAATTTCGGAAACATAATGAAAAAAAAGTCCCGTTTGTACAAACATCAGTCACCGTTAACTCGGTTCATCATTTGCTCCCAAAAAAAAACCCCCGCATACGACCGTCGTGTTTTCCACGTGTCTCCTCCGCCATCAAAAAGCCTCCCCCTTCAACATCAAAATCGCATAACCCAGCAACTGCAGCGTCATCCTCCACCTAAAAAAAAAGAAATTCTTCTTCCCCCCCTCCTGGGTAAAATGTCGCGTAACGCAATTTATCTGAGGCGAATTATAGGAAGGATAAATTCGTGAAGCCCGCCGCCGCCGCCGCTCGGCCACCCCCCAGGCAACGAACCCCCCGATTAAAGCCGCCGACCATCTGCGGGGAGCGAGCCCCATTCTTATGGAAAGTAACACAATATTTTCAAAGACGACCCTTCTCCGCCGCAGTTTGGGGTGGATGCTTGCTTGCGTGCGTGCGCGTTTGTATTTTGCGAGAGAGAAAAAAGAAAAATCACGCCTGGATGTAGTAAGACTTCCGTGAACGGGTAGGAGGGCTTTTTTTTTCTTAGGGGAGGGGGAGGAGGAGATACGGATCTGGGATGGATGGAAATCGGGGCGGCTTTTTTACAAGTAATTTTCACCCAATTTTGGGTGTTCCAACGATGAGTATCTGAGGACGAGGCTCTTACGAGAGATCCGATCGGAGAGAGGTGACTGCGGTTGACGTTATCTGCTGCGGATGCTGCAACTTGAAATTTTCATCGAGTTTTTCTTGATTTATTTATGGCTTCGGTCCTTAGCCAGGATATTTTTAAAAGGTTGTCTTTTTCAAAAAATGCAATAGTGCTTATAAAATGTACTATTGACTGTTATAAAAAAACGGTTATTCGTTGTTTAAGATCATCAAAGTTCCATTTTAAAACTTAATTTTGGTTACGCCTTTAATAAGCGTACTCAAGACTACTTAAAACTCGGGTTTCTTCTGAACTAGAGAACATGACTTTACAAAATTCTATTTTCAGGAAGAAGTCTATTACAACTTAATTAATTTTCGGAACTAAGTCAACAAACATTTTTTAATTAAAAATAATGTTACTTCAATTTTTATGCATCTACAGAACCATGATTAATTCAATATTGAAGTGTTTATTTCAAAAATTCCCTTTATAGACTCATTTGGGGTGGTATAACAAAATAAAATTGATATAAAATAATTTCAAACACTGTACATAAAATTAAAAACCTATTACAAAATCAGCTGATCATAAAACTAAAAAATAATTTTAAGGGTCCACGACCTTTATTCAGTTCACAATCACTCTCTGGGGCATCTAAAAAATGACCCTTCCTCAAAGCAAGCCCTGAAATATTCATCAAACTGGACTCTAGATCTACCGGACATTTAAAAATCTCCGCATCCAGCATAAACTTCTGCAACGCCACCTCCTGTATTGACAAACAACCCCTAGACTCGAGCAACCGGTCCGCGAAATAAGCGTGTCGAAAGGGCCTCACGACCATATAATAACCAAATCACGAGTCGCAGCATCAAAAACTCGATCCTCCCCGGCCGGTTTAATCAGTTCTGCAGCAGCCGTCGTTCCCCCCGCGTGCGACTGCACGTGCCCGGATAATTATACGAGGGGTAGCGGCACCCCCCCGTTGGCTAACAAGACTGCTTCCCTGCATCCGACAATCGCCCGACTGAGCGGGGACTTCCTGCATGCGTGTGCTGATCGCGTGCTCCTGCGGGGGGCTAGGGAATCTTGCTCTCTCTGGGTCCTTGCGGGTTTGCCTTCTGGACAGGTGCGGCTGCGTCTTGGGACAGGGGAGGTTTTCGAGGATCCGGGGGTGCCCTTTTTCTTACAGGTGGTAACTGGGGACCCTTGATTTTAAGGTGAATGGTAAGTTGTCGGTTTCAGTTTAGTCGTGAGTGGGTATAGTTGAAGGGGGATGGGGAAGTTTGAAGATATTATGATTTTATTTGTGATGATTTGACTTTGTTCTTCTTGTTAGCACATTGTGAGACGAGTTAATATTAATAATTCGACAGTTTATGATGAAATTTTAGAGGGCGAACCTCGTAGAGGTTTTGAAATGTAATTTTTGCGGGTTCTGAAGATTCCCTATTCTAAACTAATTTTTTTCATGTCAGTTTTAGAATATTTTTGTAGTATAAATAGAATTGGACACTTTTTTTTTAATACATTTTTACCTTCAGATCATTGCAGAATTTTCTAAATTATGGTAAAAAAATGACGAGTCCAAAATGCTTTAGACAGCTTGAATTATTTACTAAAAGTTAGAATTCAACCAACATAAATTTCTCCGTAATCTACTCACTAACGGTATTTTGATATTTATCATCGAATGTTCAAAATCACTTACAAATAAAAAAAGATGATTATTAAGTACCTATTCATACCTATATCTGACAAATTTATTATCTTTCTACTTTTTTATACATGTAGAAGTAGAAAATAGCCTGAACATACATGTATTCATCTACAGTTTATAATTAAGTCTGTAAAGAAAATTACCTAAAATAAGAAGAGCAATCGATAGGTTTAATTTTGCCAAAATTACGTAAACCAAGTTTTCAAAAGCGTTTCAAATGAAATTACGTGCCACAATAATATCCGAACTCGAGACGCCCAATTATCTCAAGCGTGGCACAATGGTAACGAAAATACCCGGAGCACATATCGCGTGCGATCGAAATCAATATTACCTTACCTCGGCTCGCAGGAAACGAGCAAGCGACCACAAAAACAGGTTCACAGCCGAAGAAAACATGGCAGCTCTCAAAGGAAAATCCTCGCACGTCCCTCGAGGGAAAAGCTCATCCTCTTGAAAGAAGAAAAAAAAAAAAGAGAGAGAAGAGAGTATAAGAAGCAAAGAGACGAAGGGTGCACCTGCAAACAAAACCCGGGGGAAGCCCCTCAAGAGAGCTGCAGCTCGGTGTGGTCCTCGGAGCTGGTGCTGCAACACCCGACACCGGATACCTTTAAATTCCATCGGATCGTCGCCCGATGCATGCAGCGGGATTTCGTTACCCGGCGGATGTTTCGAGTAATCGAGAATAAAGGAATCTCCAAAGTCTGCGCTTCACCCCCATCATCGCACGAGGACACGCTTACCGGATTCTACTTTTATTGGGATTTTTTTCTTCGAAGGGATCGCTGACGTTTCGACAGACGGTGCACACCGATTTGATACCTGCGAGGTTCGACTGTTGATCCAATAATGTGTAGTCGGTTGCATTGACGAAGGTCTATATAGTCAGTTTTGGTACAGTGAGTCGACCAGATAACTCGGGTATGATTCCTGGTCAAGAAAATATTGTTACAAAAAAAAAAAATCTAGATGTAGAGGTACTTTTTGAGACTCTGATATGTATAATTTTTGCTCAAAATATATGCATTTATAATATTTACATCATGAAAAACTGTTTAAATGCATATACTTTTCATTACTTTCGTTTTGTAATAAAAAATACAGTTTTGAAAGATAAAAGTGATTTTTTAGAGATTTGAAAAAAAATTTTATACGCTGAACGATTATTACACGGCCGACATAGTTTAGTTTTTTTTTATCTTCAATAATGTCCAAGTTGGAATATAGCTACAGTTTTCGTCTGGTACCCAGTTGTCTCGAGTTCGATTCCAAGCTAAAGAAAACTATATACTTAATAAAAATAATAAATTAAATTAGGACTTTTTTTAAGTAGTTCAATGGTAAACTCTATTGAATAGATAAAAATGTATTTTTTTTTTTAAATATAATATTTATACTACGATTGATTGATTATTATATTTTAATAACCCTCATTTTAACGTTCTACGTTCCATTGATTTGATCAAGACAAAACGAACGTGAAATGAAACATCTTAAAACTACAGTCAATTGACTTTCATAATCTTCCCCTCGGCTTATTTCTGCGCTGCACTCTTCTCTTTCTTCCACTCCCCCACAATAACTTTTTACCACAAAGCATCTCTCTTCTTCCTCGGTGCATTAAATCCGTAAACTCGGAGTATCGCCGAGACGGCAGTGCAGTCCGAGAAAGAACGTAGAAAAAAAAGTTCACAGTTGACCGGCCACAAGATGACTCGCTCGGTCTCAATATTGGTTTTTACTTCCTGCTCCTCCTCGATATCAATGCGATCGGGAGAGAATTTTTCATCGAATCATCATCATCCCGTCCACTGCAGGCAGCCCTTTATTCTCTCTTTTAACACCCCGCGCTCGGTGTTTACCTCCCGAAAAAAAGAGAGCGCCGCGCATCCCGGAGATCGACAACACAAAACCTCTCGAGAGAAAAGAGATCTTTGAGACAGAATGAAAAATAAAAGGCCGCACTCGGGTTCTCCGAAGCACCCAGGCTGGACAATAAAAAGCGGTCCATATTTTCCTCCTCGATTAGCCTCCGCTGCATGCGGGCTCAAGAGAGAGAGAAAGAAAAAAATCGTTTTCTCGCATGAGCCACCGATTTTTCGGTGACAAATGGCGGGGAGGAGGAGAAGACCCCTAGAGAGAGGTGCACAATGCCGGTGTGTTTCCGTACTACCGCGAACCAGGATAAAGAAAAACCATGGAGGAGGACGACACGCCCCCGAGAGAGAGGATTTTAAAGCCAGGCTGGCGATCTCCCGAAATGATTAGTCCCGCAGGTTGGTTCCAGGAGTGGAAAGAACAACTGCGCCGACGATTTTTCATCTTCCCTTTCACGTCAACCACCCCCCCATTATGGCTTGTAACCGATGCCAAGTAGTGCGATGTTTCTGCATTAATTGTGGACGCTGCGGTTGTTTGTTTTTTCTTCGGTGTAATCCATCAGCGGATCATAATTTTCGGGAAAGACCACCTACCCGGAAAAGTCCTCTTTTTCACACGCGAGGGAACACCTTTGGTTGCGTAAGTAATGCAGAGAGGAAAGAACGGCGGCGCCAATGGGCATGAAGCGGAGTTTTTGACGATTGTCGCGACGAGATATTGAGCGCTGCGGGACAATGGCTCGTAAATTTCACGCTTTTTAAAAACGCGCGCGGGTGCGAGGATCATTCAATGGGCATAACCGCTCGTACACTGGGTTTGGGTGTACGAGTAACCACCCCAATATGCTCGCGATGATTTACGGGCGGGCAAAGCTGGTGCTGGGAGATGATTTTTTTTTTTTTTTTAAGTTTTATTGCTGAGTGATTGGGTTACTGGGACCTCTCTATTATGAGATTCGAGAGCTTGTACGAACGATTTTTTTACGACAATGGGTAGGAAGAAAAATGTACGTCGATTGATATTTTTGTTAGCTGGTGCCATGGATAGAGATCTAAAACTAGTTTTAGTACGACCGGATGTGATCACTTTGGTTATAATTTTTATTTGTTGGTATGGTTTGATAAAAATTTATACGATTTTTATTCAGACATTGATTTAATTTAGTGACTCAGACTGATTATTATATTAATATATTTTTTTTGTCTTTAATTTTTTAGAAAATATGAACTTTTTATACTTAAAATGAAACTATGTTTCTATTACATATTTTAGTTTATTTCTAATTTGCAGTTTATTTTTATAAAAAAAAATATTGATGATTTGCAACGAAGATTTTTTTTTCATCATACGGGCGATATATCCTTTACATTTGTATTCAAATTGTTAAATAAATTGCCTGCCCGAATTAATCGTCAGCAAGGGATTCGAACCAATGACTTTCGGATCATTGAGTACGTACTCTGCACCTCGTGCGAATCACTGCATATTAACCAAATGTTTGTATGATATCCTTAGATCATCATTAGCTGAATGTATACTTATGCATTTTATTAGACATTTGACATGTAAGCAAATCATTCAACTAAAACTTTATTTTTCAAATAAAGAAAATATTTCCATTTTAACATCCACGTTTTTTTGAAAATTTTTAACGTAAATTTTATCATACTTTAGAATTTTTGTTTATCCCAAACAATAAAATCGTCGAATAAATTTTTTTTGAATCTTCCTTTTTTTTCATAAAGGCCGTAAAAAACCATACATTTGCCTCTTGGCACTTTAAAAGTTTAAAGATCCCGATGCAATCGCAGTAAGTACAGTACCAAACACCACCACCCAAGCGATCTCAATAGCAACATAGCACGAAAAACCTTCATGATCCCTGGGCCCGGGAGTAATTAAAAACCATCCATCGCGCATTATCCCGACAACGTCCGTTACATAGCAGTCGGGGCAACAACAAAAGCCGAAAAAAGGAGCTTAGCGATCTCCCCTACCCCTGGGTCCAAAACAGGGCTGGGTAGGTAGCAATGCCTCCCCTGCTAACTAGGCTGGCGGCGTCTAATCGATTCGGTCCAAGCGTACAAGTGGCAGGAAAAACTCCCGGGGAAGTTGCTCGCAGCTAAACGGGCAGACATCCGACACCCCCCGGGCCGGCACGCCGACATCTGTGCCTAGCTAAGCTCAGCGGAGGTCGGCTTCTTTTTTAACGCCGGCGTGCACGTGCGACGCGCATATGACTTTCTTCGATGAAATTTGATAACGGCCGGAGTCCACGCCTACTTAATACCGGCCGATGGATGCTCATTTAAACGCGTGCAGGAGAGGAGGGAGAGATTTACGAGCCTGAGAAAATTTTTTTTTTTTTTTTCGGGGGCTGCTCCTAGATTCGAAGAAAGCGAAGAATAGGAGGAGGATGCGCGACTGGGACTGGTATTCAAAAGGTCTTACTTTTTTTCCGCTCCGAGAGCGATGATGCTGCACTAATCTTCGGGTCTTGGGTGCAGTGTTTACTTTTTCCAGGTGGTTGTTTACCCCCGCGTTCAGGTTAATTCGGAAGGAGATGCTGCTTGGTTACACAATAAGTTCACAATTTTTCTTGAGGGTTCGCGTGAGATCGTGAGCTGGAAAAAATTAGTTGCGCTTTTTTTTTGCGGCGAAACAGCGCAACAGTTTTTTGGGAATATCATGGGAAATGGTCTGGTATTGAACGATACAGAATGCTCTGTATGGTATTTTTGCAAATTTGTGATCGAATACGTTGATTTTAATTTACTTTAAATTTAGTCTACTTTCTTACTTTTATTATTTTTCATTTTAATTAACACAATTTAATATTTGGTAAGGTTTGCTAAAAGGGGAATAATATGGGTTTTTTACAATGACTATCGTGGTAGTTTTTAGACTTTTTTTTCGTTTTTATCATGCAATCTGGGTGGGTTTAAGCTGACCTCATAGTATTTGAGTAAGAACTACACTAGAATTAAAGATAAATTATTAAACGAATGTCTAGTTCTTTCATTATAATTAATCAAACTAACAGATGCACACTAATTCAGAAGTTTCGATTAGTTATCGTGTTTCATAATCGACTTTGAAATCATGCTTATGCTGCGCGACTGTGAGCAGCGCTGTGAAAGGTTCAATTCCTAAGTCAAGACAACTCTTTAAGGTAGGACCGCACCTACGGCTCTAGTCAAGATGCATTTTCGGTTAAACATTTGACTAGCTTCACGCGTATATAGATATAGAAGTGCATTAGCAGCAGAAGCTTTTTTAACCTAAAACACATATTTTTGTTTTTTATTAATACTTAGAGGAACTGAATGGATGATTTAATTAATTCTATGTGATTCTTGTACATTCTAGTTAAACTGACAAATATTCTGAAAACTTGATCACATGTAATTATGTAAAAATTGTATAAAAAATGTGCTCTCCCATAAGACTACGGGTTAAATCGACGCGATGTTAATATGCAATTACTCAAAAACGAAAAACCCCCAGGTTCTGAAAATTTAGTGGCATCATTTTTTAATATTTATCTTCGACTTCCTAAAGTTTTAGATTTTTAACACATCTCTTTCTAGTTTGTGCGGTCGTACCTTAATTTAAAGCAAAAAAAAAAAAAAGAAAAAAAAATTTTATGAATTTTTCGTAGTTTTTTTTTTAAACAAATGAAAACTATACTAAACAATTTTTTTTTTCAATCATCGCAGCATTTGTTACTTTTGTCACTATTTATGTTAATATAGCAAAATCTAAGTATATAAGTTACCAAAAACTTGTAAAATTAAAAACATTTTCAAGTATTTATAACTTTTGACAAAAAAAAACCTTGTCTGCAACGATTTTACGAAGCTAGTAAAAAAAAATATTTCAATTAAGGAATCTCGCGATGGAAAAATTCAAAGTTTCGGGTTTCACGCTTTGTCGAGTTAGCCGCGGCAGCTCTCGTTGTACAAATCAGAAGGAATTCAAGCGCTCGCTCGGGCTTTAAAAGTGTGCGAAGAATAAGAAGAACAAGAGCTGGACAGAGAGACACAATTGGTGACTCTCCATCAAGCCTCATCAGGAGTGATTAGCGCTGCGGTAGCTGGTGCACTGGTACGGCGCGAGCGAGCTCGAGCTGCTACTTAGATTAGCCGTTGACCCCCTTCCACTTTTCTCGTATTATGATTTCTCATCGTTCTTCCGTCGCCATCAGCAGTTCCTCCCCTCTTTTATCATCATCTTCGTCTTGTTACATGGGTCAATGACATGTGTCAGCAGCGCTGCTGGTGCTGCTGCAATGAGAGAGGAAGAGGAGCACGAACGCTGCGGCAGCTCTAATTGAAACACTACCGTCCGCTTTATAAATATTATTTCTCCTTCTTTTTTATTCCCGCTCAGGGTTGATGCATCCAACTTTTTTGATTGATCATCGTCTGCTCGAAAATAAATTGATCCGTGTAGATTTAATATGTTTTATTGTGCTATTTTGATGACTCTTCGTTAAGGATACCAAAAGGCAATTTTAAAATTGTTTGATGAAATTGTCGAAAATTCGTAACTTTGATTTTAATCAGTATTAGGATGTAAAATTATATACTTTTCGGCTTTTAAAGCAAGCTTTTTAAAAGAACTTTATGCATAAGTCGATTCTCAAAGCATTTTTTTTGTATGATTAAAATAATAAAAATTAGATTGAACTTAATATTTTGTATGTAAATAATAAAAATTAGATTGAACTTAATATTTTGTATGCACCGAGCAATATATCACTTAAAATTTTTAAGCTTTGATTGTACATGCATTTGAATTTAAAATTAATGAAATTTTAGTTAAAACTTCTTACTAAGCAAATTGTCTTGGTTCTTGGAAGCTTTATGACGTAAATTCTATAAAAATAAAAGCATTTTTGAAGAATGTTCATCTTCAATCTGTTTATCGGTGACATATGATGAGAAGATTTTTTTTAATAATAATCACGACTTATCCGCTCGGAGGTCGCGTTGGTACAGTTTTGCACATGACTCCCCGGGTCGCATCAAGTAGTTTTTGTCGTGTTTTCTCTCTTTGTGAGATAAAATGTAAATTATACAGTAAATTATTACCAGTTAGTTGAAATAAATTAAAAAATAGTATAAGCTATTAGTGAAATAATTTAGACGAATTACATTGTTTTAGAACTTGTCTACATTTTTAAATACTTGAATCAAAGTAGATGTATTGCAAGAATTGTGAAGCATTATTCGGATTATTTTATTTTCATACCTGCACTCTGCAGATGTTCGTTATTTAAAAACCTCGGAAAAAGACAGAATACCATCGAAGTGATAAAGTATTGGTAAAAAATTATTGCATATCAGTTTAACTTTAGATTGAAAATATTTTTTCTAAAAATAAAATCATGTCTGCTAATTGGATGTATGATTGTAATCTTGGTAAAACAGAACTGCATCTAGCTGCAGTCCACAACGATATACATCGTATGAAAAAATTAATATTTCTGCAAAAAGCAGATGTCAATGCTGGAGACGCTGGTAACTCAACCCCTTTACACGATGCAGCAATAAGTAACAAGAACGACAGCCACTTGAAAACTGCAGAATTATTATTTAAAAATGGTGCCAACGTCGAAGCGAGAGATAACACTGGGGCAACACCATTTTGGTACTTGGTGAAAAATGGTAACGTCAAAATTGTCCAACTGTTTTTAAATTTCAAGGCCGATTTCGGTGTCGTGAACTTTTATGGTAACAATCTGCTGTTTCCTGTAGTCGAAAACAGCGAAAACGTAGAGGTTTTGCAGACGCTTCTGAATCTGGGTTTAGATGTTAATCACAGATGCTTCCTCAAGAATACACCTCTGCACAAAGCGGCAATTAGTAACGTTGATGAAAGTCACTTGAAGATGGTTGAAGTATTATTACAAGTCGGAGCTGATCCCAATGCCCGCAATTGCGATGGCCGAACTCCATTTTGGTTTTTAGTGCGTTTTGGCAACTCAAAGATGGTTCAATTTTTTATGGATTATAAAGCAGACATTCATGCACTGGACAATCAAGAGTACAATCTTTTATTCCCAGCTGTTAGATACAACTATAACTTCAAGGTCCTTGAGCTTTTGATAAGTTGCGGTTTGGACATAAACCATCGTAATCAAGAAAAGAAAACACCTCTGCAGTATGCATGCGAGTCAATATTTAAAAATGATGAAACCGTTAAATTTCTTTTGAGTAATAGTGCCAAAGTAGATGGATCTAGTTTTGAAAAAATTTCTGACAGATCATGGAAAATGATTTTAAACTACATTGCCAAATTGCAACCCCTTGAATCAGTGCAATCGATTTTTTTAAATTCTGTTGATGAGTACAGTGATTACTATAAGCGATGCCGAGAAGAATTATTTAAAGCAAAAATGACCAAATTGAAAAATTCGTGGGTCTCTTTTTACGATCTACTGACGAACAGTAAAAAAAGGCTTAGAAATTATGCCGGAAACAAAGATTTGGTAGAAGATTTTAAAAATTGTAACTGTGTTGAAAAATTTCCAGTTTACGGGGCTGCGATGGATGAAAATGTTGAAAAAGGAATGAAGAGGCGAAAATTATTTGATGAATCAGCTATTTTATTAAGTGGTTGCTTACCTGTATTTAGTCCATCGCATTTAATTATAAGAGATATACTTGACTGTATGCCAGGTACAAAAGATCTTTCAAAGTTTTGTGAATGAAATTAAAGCTGTTAGTAAAAATTATGGATACTTAATTGAAAAAATAAAAATAGTTTTTGCAGTTTTTAGAGTTTTCATTTTCATTTTCAGTTCTAATTAAAATTTTGGAAAATACATGCATAAAGAAACTTAAATTGAACCCTAAAAATTGTTAAAAAAAACCAAAAATTTTAAACAAATTTTGCAGTTATGACATTTACGTAAATTTTAGAAGTGATATGATTTTATTTATGGTCCAAAACTTGCGTGATGCTGTTTAAAATAGCAGCAGAAGGTTCTAAAAAATTTTTAAAAGGTCGAAAATAATAGTGATCACCTCATTTCTTCAATTACCAGAGTATTTTCCCAAATTTTGATTCCTCCAAGTTTACTCTACCCCCGGGCTGATATTTCACTTAAACCTCCCCCTTAATTTTTTACCATCTCGCCCAGTAATCGATAAAACAACATCAAACCATGGAAAAAAACTGTTCCCTGCATCCCCGAAAAAAACCCCATAAACAATTTGCCACAGGAGCCATCCGCATCCCTCGGAAAGTCAAACCCCGCATTAGAGCCCGCGCCCCCTGCGCACGATGATAACTCCCCGCCCCCGTGAAAACGCGATTTCCAAGGGGGGGCAGCTCGGCTAGGAAAAAAGCGTCGCGTGTCCGGGGGGTGCACCGGCTGGAAGGAAGTACGAGACACACACACACAAAAGGGGGGGGGGGCTAACCAGGGCATTAGCGCGGCAACGGTTTTTATCTGCGAAGCTGCTGCATCCCCCCGATATTGATTACGGGGAGGTGCTCCCTGATTTCATACCCCGATTGGCAGCGTTCAGCTCGCTGCCCTTTGGCCCCTTTGAAGTCCCCCCGGACGCTTTTTTCAGCACCGGCTGTACCTACTCTCCGCGTTTTGTTTTTCGTGTAGTCGTACGTTGTTGTGTTGTCTTCTCTCCTCCTCCTTCTTCTTCTCTCTCTCTCTCGCTTTTTTTTATATTTATAAAGCTTTTTCGAGCTGTCGGACCGTGAAAGCCACCGCTCTCCCTTTTGTTTAAGCAGACGAATACGGTGCAGAGACAGGATCAAAGATCCGGCTGTGCTTTTCATACTGTTTTATCTGCATGCTGGCTTTATCGCGTGTGCTGCAGCTTTTCGCCGGGTGGAACTGTCCTTTGCGGCCGAGATGAAAACGATCTTGATTTTAGGGGATGGGAGAAGATTTTAGCGATCGAGAGAGCCGAGTATTTTGCGCTTGTTTCTACGAACAGATATCGTTTACTGTGAATATTTTTTTGGTTTTTCCTTTTATGGTTCTAGGTATTTTAGGAGTTGAGATATCTCTGATCAAAGTTTTTTCTTTGATTTTCCAAAAAAATGATTTGCTTAGAATATGTAATTAGATTGGAACTGACATGGAATTAGATTGTCAGTTTTCAAAGTTATGAATATTTCATGATTGACCGTTTCTATTTTTTACATTCGTCTAAGGATACAGTGCTCTTTAAGACTAATTATTTCGATACATTTATAGTTACAAAAATCCAATAGAGTTTTTAAAATTATTTCACAATGGGTTTTATTAGTGTGAACGTTGAAAAGCTTGTATTGTGTTTAAACTGTTTATTAGTAAAATACAAAGATATCTATAGAAGACTCCTCATTAAATCTCGAATATAATAAAAAAGCCATGAACTTAACTCCTATAATCATTATTCACGGAAGTAATTGGAAATTCAGTGTACCATACCGTTGGATTTTCAAATATCGATCGGATCTATTTCGGTCCATTACATCAGAACGCCGAGGATTAATTTACAGGGATGACTCAATGAATCCCGGAATCTAATTATTCAAACCAGGAGTGATATCATAAAGGGTACGGGCACCGTTATTCCGCGCAGCAGCAGATCTCGGAAAAAAAACTTGCGTTGGGCATTATAAAGACGTTCGAATTAGTAATTCATGGTATCGGTAGCATGCAGAGAGCGAGCGTTTCCTCACCGCCTGGAATACGTAATCCAAAGGTACCCGGACCCGTGGGCATACTAATTCCGTGTGTTTTATTATCCGCGAGGACTTGCGTAAGCCTTTTTTTCTTTCTTCCTTCGTTCTTCCTCGGATGATGGGATCGCTTGTCAACGCCGAGAAAACTGAAGCTGCTTATCGATTCTCTTCTGGTTTTCGTAACAGTATTCGATCTCTTTTGAAATTTCGTTCTAAGGAGTGCGAGTTTTTTTCCCTGGAAAGTTTTTAACAGCAAGCTTGCACCACTTATTTTAAGGATAGGGTAAGGATCGCAAAGATTTGAATTTCCTGCTCGAATACTACCACATTAAAAACGAAAAAGTATACTTGTTTTTATTTTAATAAAACTGTTGTCTCATCTTTTTTAATAGGATGAGCGAGATGAACGTTCATGTCGTATTATCCATACATTAAGTTTAAAAAAAAATTCTTTGTTTAATATCCTTTATCAACATGAAAGTCTTTAAAAGGTAGAGAGGTATCATAAACTTTCTAATAAATAAAGAATTTACGAAAGTCAATTGAAGAAATATTTTAATTAAAAGTTTAAAATAGTTGTGTTTATAAAATTTTTTTGGTAGTTTAGAGATCATTTTGTTTACAAAATTTATACAAATCTTTCTTACTCATAATTTGGTCAAGTATATCTCTTACAATTAGGTGTGTCGAGCCAAAAATAGGTATGCATTTACTTAATACAACAGCTGATTCGTCATACAATTCTTTTCTCCTGACTCCTGTCATAAAATTTTCATACATGCTACGCCCATAAATTGGAAATTTCTGCGAGCAGTTGCTATTTTTAAAATACTCAATTATATTTTCATTGCTGGCATAATTTTTAATTTTTCTTCTACTGTCCACCAGTAGATCGAAATAAGAAATCGTTGCATTTAGAAACTTTTCATTTTTTGCTCGCGCTAATTCTTTAAAACACTGGATATAAAAATAATAGTAGTTATTTTCTTCTGTAATGGCAGTTAAAGTGTCCGGTTGCATCGAAATACCTAGAGTATGCATCTTTGCAAGATGTTTTAAAACTATTTTCCACAACCAATCATCACGATTTTCATAATGTAAAAATAAACTATACCTATTCGCAGCAACACTAAAATCAGTGTGTTCTGCAATAAAATTCAAATATTTTTTAACCGAATCTGCTGGGTCTTGTTCAGTATGTTGACTTAATGCTTTAATCAGAAGCGACACTCCATAAATATCGAAGGCGTTTACATCACCACCATTAATCATGAGACACTTCATAATTTTAATAGTACTGACAAGGTTTAAATTTTTGCAAGCATAGTGCAAGGGTATTGTTCTCAAGGTAGGGTTGCGTTGATTAACATCAAAACCATGTTCTAAAAACAACTTTAAAACTTCCACGTTTTCATTTTGCACAATGGATGAGAGCAAGTAATGTTTTTTTACATCGCTCAGTCGTGTAACATCCAAGAAACGTAAAAAAAGTTCAACGACATTTGCATTGTTATTCTTTTGAACCAAGTAATAGAGCGGCGTGCATTTGTAGATATCTAGCGCTAAAATGTTTGCTCCTTTGCTAAGTAGAATTTCGGCTATGTTTAGCAAGTCTTCATTTCGATACTTGCGTGTTGCGTAGAGCAGAGGTGTTTCATCAGCCAGATTGCGATGATTGACATCCAAGCCAAGTTCTATCAAGTATTCCAGAACATCCGGGTTTTTGTGATTGTTAACTGCTGAGGCCAGAAGATTATTTCCTCTATCGTTCATCATGTTCAGAGTATCTGGACTCGATTCTAACAAAAATTTTACAAATTTCAGAGTGCCATTTTTTGCCAAAGAATAAAGCGGTGTGTGGTTGCAATTGTCCATTGCTGTTAAACTTGCATCGTTTCTAAGTAAAATTTCAGCTACGTTCAAGTGGCTTTCGTTTATATTTCCACCTGCAGCTTCGTGTAAAGGGGTTACATAGTTTGTATCTCTGGCATTGACGTTAGCTCCTTCTGCTATTAGTTTTTCTACTTGTGGCACATCGTTGTTTTTCACAGCCCAATGTAATGCTGTTTTACCAATTACTATTTTTTCATTAAATTCGGTGATTAATTTTTCCATAACTTCTCTCTCCATAATTATTTTCTGTTAAACTTAGGTTGTGAAGGATCTCCACGTGCGAGTACAAATAAACAACACTCAATTGGTGAGTCATTTATTAAAATTAGGTGCAACGTTTCCTCAGCCGATGTGTGGACCTTTTCAAGTACTGTTAAAGTAAAGTTATTAATTGACAAAGATAATTTTGATGTTTGATTTTGGATTACAAAAATTATATAGTTTACATACCTAATATACAATTCAGAAGTATAAAATTTCATTAATATAATTTACAACCTATAGAGCGAACTTTCTTCGGTGATGTCAGAATTAGAAGTGAGGAAAATAGTACTGGGATGCCAGGTATACTAATAAGTCGTTCAATGAACTGAGTGTAAACAAAGTGTCGGGAAGATGGATCAAAACATAATCGTAATAGGATTTAAACGAGAGAGTGATAAATTCTGCTAAGGAATTGTGCTCTTGCTGATCGTATTCTCACTACCTCGTATATACCCTGCTAGAAATTTCAGCAGAATTTCTCCAGAAAGCGAGAAAAATTTGCTTGGATCTGCACAGATCTGCTCCTTTTTCACTCATTTCTAGCAGGGTTACATTTCGGAAGTTTCCGGTGTACAGATTCTCTATTTTGTACACTGGTTTGAGAAAAATCAAAAAGGTGTTTATGAAGATCAGAGTGTACGGTATCAACCGACTTCTTGCTCTTCTATTCCTCCTATGTTCATTTATGCGGACACGTAGCGCGCGTTTTGTTTGCCCCACATATGTAGCTGGACAGTATTTACAATTAAATTTATATACAACATTTGTCATATTCCATTTTTTGTGACTTTGCCAAGTTTACAATGTCGTTCATATTATTATTAATTTTTGGTACAAATTTTAAATTTTCCCAAAATTTTGTTACATTTATAAAAGAACTGCCCATCTGAAAAAATCTTTACATTGAATTAAAGAGTCTTGAATTTATACAATTTATGAACTAATGTGAAGACCAAATCGACGGTCCCAACGAAGAAAAACCTTAGTCGAAAAACTGCAGATTTAAAATTATCAATAAGAGGCTGAAATAAATAAATAAATCAGAATAAAATTGAGAATCTCATAAGTCTGCACCCAATTGATCCGATTTTTATATTGTCTTAAATTTTTTTAATCTTTTTAGCCTCTCATTGATAATTTTAAATCTGCAGATTTTCGGCTAAGGTTTTTCTTCGCTGGGACCGTCGAAATACATAAAATCGCGCACGAATCTTCAATTTTTCGTTTCGTGAATAATGTTGTATCTAAAATATCAAAGTAGTTACTTCGTTAAACGCATTAAGTCATCAGTCCCGGACGGATTTTTTCTCCATCACGCGTTTCAAAGTCACGATAACCACCCCAATGCAGATCGACATCAAACGACTACGAAAAAAAAAAAAAATCGCGGTACCCCTCATTAAAACATCCTTTATCGGCATCACGCACCACCGAGTCTTTTTTTTTCTCTCTTTCAAACTCTCCTCCTCAGATATAATGTGTCGCCTCCCCCTGTTCATTTTCCTCCTCTCTTCTTCCGCTGGAGCGGGTGGGTGAAAATATCACGGATAAAGGCGAAAAAACGAGGTCGCTCGTGCAGTGCACCCACCAGGCAAACGTAGTTACACCCCCGCACAATCAACCCCCGCGCACCCCGCGGGGAGGGGGGTACAAAGACGAACGGAAGCGCAAAGGAGAGAGACCGAGGAGGGAAGCGGAAGGAGCCCTGGAACCGGAACTTACCCGGAGCTTGCCGCTGGCAGCCGGAAGCGTCGCGTTTGCCGGAAATGAAGCCCCCACCCCGCGGAGCTTTCGCCCGGAGAGCTTTTCTCTGCCGCCGCCGCTGCCTCGCGCATTGTGCCCGTGTTTACGATCTGGAAAATGTCGGAGCTAGAGTAACGAGCTTTTTTCGAAATAATATTCTTTTTTTAGCGGCGAGAAGAGTTGACGCAGGTGCGAGATTTCGGTAAGGTTCGTTCACCTTTTTTGACTGCATAACGCTGCAATTCCGCAGTAAGTCGGATGTGTAATGAAATTTTCAATAGTGCGTTTTTTTTTTGGTCTAAAAAAGGGATTTTTTATGTGCCCGTAAACTTTTAAGACTAGGTAAATTTTGTTTTCGGTGTTCTAGTTCATATTTGAATAATAATTTTAGATTTCTAATGTTTACTTCTTTCACAAAATTGCTCTTGAATAAGTTTACAAATGGCCCACTAATACAAAAAAAGGATACACGAAATTTTTTTCGTAGCCATTATAAAAAGCTGGAAAATTTTTTTTTCCGAAAAAAAGTTACATTCCTTTCCGCAACTCTAAATTTTTCTATCTTGAAATTAAGTTAACGAAACATGTCCCATTACGATTTTGAACTAAACCGAAAAGACGAAGAACGATGTGATTTATAGGACGAAATTAAGTCATTATGATAATCGAGATTCATTTTTTCAATAATCTTGATCGATAGAGATCGGAACGAGTCGAGGAGGGGAGGGGAGGGAGCGAGTAAAAAATGCAAGAAATGCAGCCGATTGAACTTTTATAATCTGGAGAATGATGTATTAAGAAAGTCCGGAGAGCCTGGGTGATAAAATCAGACTTCGTGTCGGTAACACGCGGCATGTCCTCTTGCATTATCAGATAAAAAAAAGGGGGGGGAAGCCAGTCGCTGGATTTATCTGTTAAAACATTCAACGAATGCTCCGATTAAATCAAGTCATTTCCATCGATAGAAAATCCATTTCCTCGTAACAATATCTATATTTATAAAATTTTACTTCGCAATTTGTGTGTTTAATAATGATTGATTTCCGCTGATATCTGCGAGAATTGATCTAACTGACTTACCACGTAATTCGCTCCTTAAATCATTCCTTATTTTGATTATTTGTTTATTATTGGCTCTTACTCAGTGATTTCGATCGAGTTTTTTATAAAAATAAATAATAAATATTGCGTAAATGCTTGAAAAAGCTTCAAATTATTTTATTTTCGATTGACGTAAAACGTTTATTTTTAGACCGCATAAAGATCAAAATAAAAGAGGGTTCGATTTTAAATTAAGTTCTTTTTTTAACGTATATACTTAATGTTATTAGTCGAAAATAGAAACTCGATCATTTTATTTTTATCTTACAATATTTACGGACTGTGATAATACAATAAATAATCGTCCAACGTTAATTTTTTAAATCGATTTTTCAAGCTTAGTACGAAAAAGGACAAAGAGAAGCTTCATGCGCAGGTCATGACGGCACTTACGCTGAAACTAATTGAGCTACTGTACGAGATGATAACACCAAGCACTCTGATGATGATACTCGAAAGTGTCGAGTATCAAACAGCCCTCGTACTGTTCTACATAAATCGATAACCCGCGCAGTAAAAAAGCTAAGCTTTCGCAATCAAATTACCAATTTGTTTAAAAGGTAAGGTTTTCTTAACATCATTATAAACTGAAAAGAAAAAAATCGTCGTATAGTCCAAACAGCCAATACAGAAAATGTGTCCTCTACTTGATTAAACTTTATTTCTTCAATAAGTACGGATTGTCCAAACAAACCCTCGTCACGCGGGGCGTATTATTTTTCCCCTTTCGAAAAATTCCAGGCTCGTGTGAAAGGTAACAACAATACGTTGCCGGACGCTCGATAAAAAAGGGGGAAAAAGAAGAAAGAGAGAGGGAGTTAAAAGTGTACACCTTCGGCATGAAAAATCGAAGGAGCGTAAGTAAGGCCTCCTCCTCCGGCTCGCGGTGTAGGGTTACCCCAGGAGGTGGTCGGTCTTTGTCAGCCGATACTCGACATCGATGCTCCTGCAGCGAGCTTTTTCGCACGGTGCGTCTTCTGCTGCTGCTGCGGGCTAATGACGGAATCCGCTAGACCCACTTCGCGATGGGTGGGGGGACCGTTAAGGCCGCCTCGGGCTTGCTGTGGGTGAAAAGGTCGCACCTTCTTGTTTTTTTTTTTTTAAGGATGGAGGCCTCGGGCTGCGAGGAAGATTTTCAGTGAGAATCGATGAGTCGATTGTTTATTTCTGAGGGTTGCTTTGTACGCTGTTTACAATGGTAGATGAAGAAAATACATGAACAGCGGGTTACTGATGTCTTTTTTACATCAATTTGTACTTTTTAGTAACGGTTTTTTGTCAGATTATGATTTGAATTTTTTATTTTGCCGATTAGTTAGTTTAATTTATTTAATTTGGTAACTTTCATTGTTTATTCAGTTTTAACGAAACTTTTGTATTTAAGATCATTATACCCAAATACTGGTGCACTATGAAGAAAGTAACGTTGTTTAATAAATTTAATATCATAAAACCTACTGGACTTGAAGCCATTGATTGATGCTTGATCTGTTTTATTTGTTTCACCGAGAGAAAAAGTTCTAAAAAATCGATTTTTTTTTTATTTCGTTTTAATGAGGTTACCGATTATGATTATTGATTATGTATTAATTTAGTTCAAATCAGTGACAGTGACTGCACGTGCTATTTGTACATTCGTAAAATTAACGTAAAGACTGCAGACATAATTCACCTGACTTAAAATACGCCTGTCATAATATTTTGAAGCTTTGAAATTGATTTTTGTTTCAAAGCTTTATCGGATTTGCTTGATTTATTCAGTATTTGGTGTTTATAAGTTGTAAAAGTAACAGATTAATGATTAATCATTCATTGAAATTTTTTTCATTAATTTAAATACGTATAAAAAAATTTTACATAAAAACTAGATGAATAAAAACCTTAAGAATCCTCTCTATATAAAATTTTTTTGAATTTATTTCGTATGATGCTGAGTGTGACGAATGTTTGACTTTACACTTAACTTCATTATATGAAATTCTAATAAAATTTTACATTATTTACTTACTTAAACATTTTATTTCTCGTTGAGAATTCTTTTTTAAACTATAACATAATAATAACATCACCTATGGTTTAATGTTGTATAAAATAATATCAAATCACCGCATATAATTTCGTGTTACTTTTTAAAATTTTTTCAAACTTAATTAAAAAGATCATACAAAAATATATAAGATTGTAAAAAGCTTTCTAGATGCGTTTAAAATTGTATTCATTTAAATTGTGTCCAGTAGTGATTGCTTGATCTGCGAGCCATTAACTTTACTGTCGTGTTTCGATTGACGTTCAGGCTGTTTTTGATTGACTACTGACTAAAGACCCACAAGTTGGAAAAATAAATAAAATAAAGGTGAAACTTAATAACCACCCAACTTTCTTTGAGCAATTTTTGTATTTTCAAAATTTAAAAAATTTACAAGATTTATTAATTTCTCATCACAGCAATGAGTTAATTTTTCAAACATCTGTTTTTAGCTTTTCCCAAACAACCAAACCAACAGTCTCACAACCGAGGGGCTATGCAGTCCAGAATCATTGATGATTCTTTTGATTCTTTTTGATTCTTTTGTGATTCTTTTTGAAATTTGAAGTGTTTAGAGCCTTGGAATCAGTTTCAATTGATATTTTGTTAAAAATAATATTTTTCGAAGATTTTTACTTTAAATGAAATTGATATTTTATTGATTATATTGATTTTTGTGTGTGGTTCTTTTAGTGATTCTGGAGTGCATAGCCCTTTTGCTCACAACTCTTTCGATACTTCTCGCTGTTGACTATCGCTGTCAACTCGGTAAAAGCACCACAAGTCCGATCGAAAAAAATCTAGTTTTATCGTCGGCTCCTCTCTTACCCACCGGTCTCTCAACCTACATAGGCCCTAACGAGATAAAACGACCGGGGCACTTCCCCTCGTCGCGATCATCACAATAATCATCCTCAAGTTTCGACACCGCGCGGTGCAGGGGAATTTTCTAATTTCACCTCGCCTTCGGGTGTCGAAAGATGCGCGCGAAAGTGCATCCACGCCTGATTTTTTTTTTTTTTTTTCTTTCCTTATTCAATTGCGCAACAGTTTGAATATTTTATTGCGAAACTCCGGGGTGGGTTACTCCATTGATTAATTTAGACTCTCGTTTATGTAAGTTTAATTGACTTTTTTTCCCCGAGTATTTAATCGTTTCACAACTACGCGGGGGGAATAATTCGAATCGATTTATGAAGTTTTAGTTTGATAAATTCACGCGCCCGGTTGACACGTGTAAATTGCGCTACGAATAATAAGGACCGGCGCGTGGTAGGAATCGGAAGGAGCCCAGCCACACAATAAGCCGAGCATATTATTGTTTTTTGATTTAAAAACACACGACACGTCTGGGGAGCCCCGGTGGGAACCCAAGTCGACGATTTCATAAGCGAGTGGCAATGTGACGCTTTCAATTGGTTCCGAGCATCTCTTTTTGTGGGGACGAATACAGGCTCCTGGAAAATATAATGAGGTTGTCACGGATTTTTATCTCGGTTTTTCTTTTAAAGACCGAGGAATTTAAGTCTGCTGGACGTGGGTGCTTTTTTTTTTTTTTTTTTTTTTTTATTGTCGTGTCGCGTTCGTGCGGTGCGTAAACGTCATTGTAAATTATTCATTGTGCGAAGTTGATGATTTATCGATGTTAATTAACGTTATCTATTTATTATGAATAAAAGTGTAATGACATAATTATCTGATTAACAAGCAATGAAGCTATAGAAAATTTGCATTTTGAGGTTAAAAATATAAATTATAAAATTAACTTTATTTTTAATTGGTTAAAAATATAAATTATAAAATTAACTTTATTTTTAATTGGTTAAAAATATAAAAACGCTGAAAAAATTGATGATCGAAGCGTTGAAGATTGAAAGTATATGATCTATTTAACAGAATATCGTTTCGTAAAATTATCACCTGATCAAGTATCTTGAAAGCTTTTAAAAAATCTACTTTGTAATCAGGAAACTGTTAAAACATTAATTAAAAAAATTCTTTCAATTACGCAAAATTTAAAAAAATAAAATAAGTACCGGATAATTTATAGCTGCTAACTAACATGATTTGTTTGAAATAAAATACGATATAATGACTTGATGATCATAATAAAGTATTAAAAATTTGCTTTTTTCTTTCCATAAAAAAATACAACGGCTGTAACTCCCCCCCCCCCCTCTCCAAAGTAATTAAGATGGTTACAAATAAGCTCTGATCAAAAGACTTTCTGACGATCAAAGCTAAAAAAAAAAAAAAAAAAAAAAAAAAAAGTCGACCGTTGACCTTAACACTGTACACTACGAAACATAATTTACTGTTGTTATTTTGTACATTCGAAGTTGTCACGATCGTTAGGGTTCATTTACAAGGCATAGATCGTTTTTTTGTCGTCTCTCCTACCGATTGTCACTGCATAAACATCAGCATGCACTGGATCTTAACAGTCTCTAATCGATACCCAGCAAAAATGACGAGCGAACGCGAGTATGTAGACCAGATAACGTAAATCCCTGCCCTAAATTTTAGCATCTCTTCGATCTGGTCGCAACATTGAAAATGCACCCAAATCATTCGGATTATTAGCCACCGAAGAACAAAGGTTATTGTCCAGTGCACAATAAATTTAACAGTCAGACTTTCACGCCGCACGCGGGGAGCCGAGGAGCGAAGGACAGCTTAATCAAATTGTAGCTCGCGTACTTACGGGCGACAAGCGCTTGTATTACACAAAGCTCGGACGGCCGGATACAAGGCACGTACGAAAGAGCACTGCCGTTATTGGACGCTGCAGCCGAGTCGACTCGACTCGTTATATTATCCCCCTTTTTACGGATTCGAGACGCGTATAACAGCCTAAGAAGAGCTCGCTCGGGCCCTACTAAATCGAACGCCGCGGTCATTAGCTACGGACATTCTTTTATTCCTATGTTGTGTGCCTTCTGCGACTCCTCTCCTTATAACTCTTTTTTATCTTTCGGAGGGAATACCTTTTTACGATGGTGTGTGTGTGGGTTCTTCTTGTTCACCAAAGGCGGAAAAGATTTCGGAATGCCGGAAAAAAACATAGAAGGCTGAGGTAAAAAATACCATTGTGAGGCAAGAGCTCCTTTGGTTTTTAAGGTTCGTTGACCCATTTTTTATGGGTTCTTTTTTTTTGGTACTGATTTAATTGGAAGCTCAAATGTTTTGTTTACCTGGGATGAGGTTGTAGTTCAGGCTGGTGATGAAGTTTTTTTTTTTTTTTTTTGGCATATATGAGTGTACTGTTTGAATAATGTATACTATTATTGGTCTACAAGGTACAATAAATATAAAAAAAATAGTTTACACAACACAGTCAGTATGTAAGAAAGCCTGAATTGTCGAACGAGACTGTACACATGGAACTATGAACAATTTTTTTTTGTTTACCTTCCAAAATGATTCGTACTGAATTCATTGCAAAATAATATCTTCGAATTGTACATTTGGCAAAAAATCCTCACCTAAAAAGTGAACTTAATTTTTACACCTATTTTGAGAAAATTATTAAAAAAAAAAAAAAAAAAGGTAATTTATACACTATTTTGGAATCATTCAAAACTTATTTAAATTCTGTATATGAAAAAAATAAAAGATTGTTAATAAATAGCCGATTCGAAATTTACAAACTCACACGAAACTAAATTACGTGAGAAAGTAAATGACCGGTGCGTGTACTGATTTTTTGCATAAATGAAATTCTTCAAAGATGGGTTTACACGTAACTTCCTGTGATACCCAAAAATTTAAGGGCCATATGGCTATTTTTTTGCTGCCACCCTTTTTTGGAAAGACGATACCGAAATTGACCTCCTGTGAGAGTAACCCTTTAAATCTTGTATCAGTTTTCATAGACACGATAGTCTCGTAGACGCAAGGTGTATTTTAGAAACTGATCCTCCAAACTTTTTCAAACCACATTAAAATTTATATTAATAAAAATGGAAACCCAAATACTGTATTGTGTGATTATTAATGATCTTAATTAGTTTTTTCTCAATATTGTTTGCGGTGAACACCATCCCAATAACATTAACCCCGACACTCCAAAGTCGGTAACGTTTTCCAAGAAACCGGTTCTTCTCTCCTGATTTTCCAAACTCATCAATCTTTTACAAAACACTAGAAAAAAAAAAATTCATCTACCCGTGTCGGCTCTCCCAAAACAGAAAAAAAAGAGAAAAAAAAAATCATCGGGACTCCAGTTTCTAATCCCTCGGAGGAAAAATCCAAGGGTTGCAGCAGCTGGGTATATATACATACATCGGGTTCTCTAATTTCTGACGACGACGCTGGTGCCTGGCGCTGTCAAAAGATTTGACGTGACGCGCGCGCGTAATCCGAGAGAGAAGACGAGCTGAATACGAGAACGAGACTGTTACAACAACCTCCTCCTCCTCCTCCCCGGCCATTTCCACGTAAAAAATATTTTGATTCGTCGCTATGGTGGGCCAGTTCTTTCAGAGGTCGGTGCCTGTGCCGCCACGCCTCCGCACTTTAAACGCGCTATACGCTCCTTTCGCGGAATTTATTAAACGATCCGCGTCGGTTTCTTTTCTTTTTCGGGAGATCTTTTTTTTTTTCGCTTCCTACTATTATACTGCTCTCTTTTTTTTTATTGTCGCGTCGTCGGCTTTATAGACCGAGATTATGTGAAGAAAATCGTTTGTGCAGTGTCGTAAAGATCTCTGTTGGTTGTTGATTGATAAATTTTTTAATTAAATTCAGTAGCCTGGAATTATTTTTATTCATCACTTTTTAATTTAGTAGTTTTTATGCTTTACTTTAAGTGCGGAATGAATGTTAATTTAGAGAAAAAAAATATTTTATTAAAAACTGATTTCTCCAATTTGATTTTGCACAATTTTGAGAAATCTTTCTTGCTCTCAATACAGTCGATTATGTTAAATGGGAGTGATTAAAGATAGACAAGCAGTCACTCAACAAATCTCTTGTCTCTGAATCCTTTTTTCATGTCGACCACCGCACCTCCATAAATAGGAAATCTCTTCTGCTAATCGTTCTTACAAAATTTTCAATCAAATCTACATTCCTAGCATAATTTTTCAGCTTCTATCTGCCATTTACCAGTATATTGTGAAAAGATAACCAACAGTTCTCAGGTTTAGATTATTTTGTTAGCAACAACTCTCGTATGATAATAATTTTAATGGTAATTCTCTGAAGTTATACTCAAAAGAAACGCATGGACCGGAATACTAAGTGATTGTAATTTTGCGAAATGCTCGAAAACCATTTTTCTCCCACTGTCATTGACTTTTTCAATGTACTAATTAACGATTATGATATAATCACCACATTGAGCACCAAAATCCATGCATGGAACACATATTTTCCATAAATATCACTTTTATTTTCATAAAAAAAAATAATAAAAAAAAACATTTTTATTGCAAAAAATAGCTAGGGATAATAGATTATAATAAAAATTTATTACATTAACATCGGATCCATACCCAATAAATAACTGAATAGTTTTTTAATTTCCTTTACGTCTCAGATTACATACGGGTGTGGTGTCAAAACTATCTTGTGCATTGGCATCAGTTCCATTATTTAATAAAATTTTCGCAACCACGAAGTGGCTGCTAGACAAACTAACTAGACCAAATCTAACCCTTTTGTTGACATCGATGATCGGCAATTGTCCGTCATAAAAGCTGAAAAAATAAGCTAGAAATTAAAAATTAAATCATTTTTAAATTTTAATTTTAATTCAAAAGATTTTTCATTCAGTAAAAAAGTCACTCAATCAATTATAATTGAGCCTCGCAAATTGTCCTCGCCGCTCCTTCATATTTTCGGACAATCGCAAAATATGGACAAGTCACGAGATTCCACTGAAATCATAATTACGATAAACACTTAAAAACGAAATTTAAAAAACCGGTAAATCAATTCATCATTTATTCAAATGTAAACCTGCAAGTGATCGAATTTATGCTGTAAAAAAAATAAATAAAAACTAAAAGTCCATTAATTAAGAACAAACATACAATAAAGGTATTATTATAAATTTATTGCTTACTCTCTTTATATGAGTGATATTTCATAATAATAATTAAATACTCAAAAATAATTGGTTTTTTTTATACCCTTGTACAAAATAACAATTTTTTTTGGGATTACCCAAAAAATTATCAGCTGTATTGTAAGTGTCTCAAGGCTTGAGAAATAAATTCAAAAATCACGCAATATTTCATACGTTTGGATACATGGAACAGATAGAGTTTGTACGTGCCGGATGCAGTCTTGCTGGGATTCTCGCAAAATCGAAAATGACTTGTCCACTTTTGTGGAAAACGCGATCATTCCAAAAAATTAAGCTCCATCCTCAATATTTATTGGGCAAGTGGCTAATCGTTATCAAGGACGTTGATTATTGTTCAAACAGTGTTTGATCAGTATAAAAAAAGAAGAAGAAGAAGAAGAAGAAAAAAGTGACTTCAGTTGTTCAAACTGTAATCAAAAACTGTGAAAATAAAAATAATCGCCCTTGAGCGAGATGATAATTTAGATGGAGGAAATTGCACTTAATTTTACACTTTTATTGTCATGTTAATGCGGGCCTTACAAAATCCATGTTGCAACTCACGCCCAACCGGCCAGGTGAATGAATCGCTCGAGATTATATAAAATATAAGGTAGGTGTACCTAATATGCCCCCCCCCCCTGTTATTTTGAATATGCTCGATATGTGGCATCTCTACAAGGTAGGAAGAAGTCAAAAACACTGAATTATGAAGTTTTGAGCTCTTTAGAACATTTAAAAATTATTTTTGCGCCCACCTTATAGCTAAAACTCATTTCGTATACCTTCGTTATTATTTTACATTGTGATTAAATATTCTGCCAAAATATTTAGACGCACCTGACCAAAATTTTCATAAGTAGCTTCGATTCGTTATTGTTTCAGCTTTAAAATGCGATTTTAGTTTTTGTTCAACTCGTTTTCTAACGGGTTTCATTCTTAAATAACTTTTTATACTGCAGTGTACCTAATATGGCCCCCGCGAATTAGTAGAAATGCCGATATTAAGAGTCTTTAGTTTCATATTTACTTTTTAGAAAATCCTATCCTAATGTCATCTAAGCAAAATAAATTTAATTGTTTCAAAGCTTTCAAAAAAATTGTAAAAAAGGCTCAGTTTTTAAATAAATAATTTTTAAAATAATGAAAATTTTGAAGTTTTTTAAATCTCATATCCTGATTGAATTAAAAAATAGAAACAAATCGCAATTAATAAATAACTTCAAGGGGGCCATATTAGGTACACAAATTTTTGGTGTCTTAAAAAAACGAAACGTGTTTTGGTAAATCCTCTGTCATTTCAAGCTCATTGATCAAAATTGAACGCGTAAGGTCTCATTTTAAAGCTCTTGAATTAACCTTTAAAATGAGACCTTAGACGTCGAAAAATATTGATTTGATTCGCCACAACGTCGATTTTCGCTTAGGGGGGCCATACTAGGTACAGGTACTTTATATAGAATAATATTCAAATCGGCGTACACACACAAACGCCCGATAACATTCAAAAAATTCGGGTAAAGATAATAATGTTTGTTTTAAAATTCAATGCAACTGTGTTTATCGAAAATAAAAGCCAAAGATCTCGCGGTTGCCCCGAACGAACAATAAACATATCGCGGAATTGATTCGTATTAATATTCAAAGAGATAATACATAATGTAAAACAAACACCTTTTTTTTTTTTTCAAACGTACACCTTTTTTATGTAACTGTTTGCGCTCTGAATTAACCGCGAGAGAAAAAAAAAGTCACGATAAACAAGACAACTTAAATAAGGATAAATCTCGGATCTTCCACAGTATCCAGGGACATTGTCGTTGATAAATAAAAGTTCATCACACCTGTAACCCATTAAAGCGATCCTTTCATCATAGAGCCAATTGTTGCTACGACAAAGAAATGTCTTTCAACTCGCGAACGGAAATATTTGAGAGGAAAAAGCACTAAATACACAGACCTGAAATTGTCGAATGATCTCGAAATATACCGATAATTAATTTTAGAGGGGAGGCTTCTAATTCAATTATTTGCCTATAATATGTATGAAAAAACTGTTTGATATAGATAATTAATAAAATAATATATTGGTTTTAAATATAATACCTAATGAGTACATCAAATCATTATGATAATTATTAAATCAAAAATATATTGGTTTCAAATATAGTACCTAATGAGTACATCAAATCAGTCTATTATGTATTTGAAGAATCCTGAGTTTATTCTTTCGCATCGAAAACTGATGCGGCAGCTGTTCTAAAAAAGTTCGTACTATAAGTTTAATAATATAGGTTTACGGACTAGTTTGATAATTGCATGCAAGAACAAATAGAATATAAAAAATTCTAAAAGCATTTTAATGATGAAATATTATAAAGCGGGTAAGTTTGAAGGTTTTAAAGTTTTCTCAAAAAACAGAAAAAGTTAAATACATTTTTTGATCATAGTACGCATCAACGCCAAATTTTCAGCCCTCAACAGGTGTCTTATCGTCAACCCCGGAATAAAAGTCTCCCACGCCTCGCGCAACGCACTTGCAGTGCGGGCTTTAAAATATTATCTCTCGCTGACCGGGTCTTGCGTAACCGTCGTGTGTGAAAGCTGTAACGAAAACGTCGTTAAGTGGGACAGCCGATATCCGATAGCGGACCATTTCCCCCCCACTGCCCCTGCCGCCCCGCGACTTCCTAGACGGCTTGTTTGGCTATCCGCGGATCTTGACGAATAAAAGTTGATTGGTGCGCCGGGGAAACAGATCTAATCCGAAATATGTTATCGGGGATACGGGCGCGACACGATTTTTTTTTTATTTTTTTTATTTTCCACCAGCATGTTTTTCAATTGACCGAGTTTAGATTTTTTAATTTAGCTTGAGGTCTTTTTTCTTTACTTTTTTTAAATGGACCGAAAAAATTGTAGATTGGGCGTCATTGGTGGTAATAACACGAAAATTTGATTGGATGATGTACGATGATATTTTTTAGAGTTGGAGGACCGTGAGAAAAATTTTTTTCCTTTGTGAATTGAAAACTCTAGGTTGATTGAGAATTATTTTACAAACCGGATGAAAATTTGATAAATAAATTCAGGCATTGCATTGGACTATCCTGACTCTTTGTTTTTTCAACTCTAGACTTATATGGTTACCTGAACTTAGTTTTCTGAACGTTACAGATTTAGACTCATTTTTATATTTCGTTTGATCCATCTATTAAAATAAATTAATTTGACATCATTAAATCTAATATTAATGTGAAATTGTTGGGTTAAAAAAAATACTATCTAACACTTTTTACATTGTAGTTTACAATCGAGCTTTCTACTTTATCTTTTTTTATCTTTTTTATGCTTTATAAGCAGCAAACATAATCAAATTATGTAAAAATAATTTTTTGTTTAATCTTTCTCTAGGTGTATTATATTGTTTCTTTATTTACTGTCAATTTTTTAATTTACTTAGAGTTGATATCAATAATATAATGATGTATTGAACAATATTATATCTTGATTCCGCTACATCGTAGTTTTTACTGATTTTTTGCTCGAATTTTTTACTTAACACCTCTATTATATATCATTTTCCTGCTCTGCAAGTGCCAACCGTAACATCAAATTATGTAAAGAGTATATTTAGAATCCTGCAGTCCATTAAAAAAAAAAAAAAAAAAAAAAAGTCCAACTCCCTAGAGAAGAAAAAGAGAAGAAAAACCTCGGGGTAAACTGAAAGAACAAAGCCACTTTTCCCCGCGTCTCGGGGAAAAATTGAAAATTTCAACACATGAAAATTTATCGGTGATGGTTTTGTACGCTCTTGAGCAATATCAACTGCAGCCAGCCAGTTAGTAGCGCGGGTAGGAATCCATCCTGTGCCACTCCTAAACGCTCTCTATGCACCTTCACCTCTCCACCGTCGGACCGCAGCCAGCTCTCTGGCAGCGCAATTAGCCTGCACACGACCTGTAACAGCCGAGAGAGGAAAAGTGGCTGTCCTCGCGCCACTGCTGCGGATCCGACCGGCGCGCCGGGGCGATTATAAATCAACTTGTGCAACACCCGCTCCTGCTGCAGGCATTCCTGGGCGCGACCTATGACTTCTTGCGGCTGGATGCTGATTCAGACTTCCTTCATGATTTAGTGGTATTTCACCCTTTTTTTTGTCTTGGTAGTTTTTAGGGGACCTGTGATTGGCTATTGTCTTAATGTTTATTTTAAATGCAAAAGAAGGCTTATTGGAGGTGAAAACTTTGGTAAAAACAGGCGAAAGGCTTACCGTAAAGCTAACAATAAAAATGTGAATCCCTAATTTTCTTCAGCTGAGAACTTTACTCTTGTTAAACTTTAATTCAATTTATGTTTAATCAGCTGCACAAAAATACTTAAATTTTTTTTTTATATCCGTTTTTATTTAATTTTCTTATTATCCGTTGACGGTTTGACTAAAAAATATTACATAGAGCCACAATGGGCATCGATAGAACGATAGTACCCGAATCGTTTCATCAGAGCGTAGACTTTGATAAAAAATGCTTTCGGAGAAACTCTTCTGTACCCTAGGTAGCGAAAAATACAGAATCAAGCCATTAAAAAGCGATTGAAATGTTACTGAAATGTGACACAGATGTTAATGTGCTCAATACCATGGTCCAGAGTCCGCTTTATTAACAAACAAGAGTTCATTAGTTTAATTTATTTTCGTCTGTAATAGTCCATTTTTACATACTCTATAAAAGTCATCACGCTCCTCTTTTTCTGAAACAGTTCTCAAAACTATATTTAAAAAAATTTTGTGAGTGTCATCAAAAATTATGAACTCTAAATAAAACATTATTTTTAATCGCAAAATATTGTTTTAACTCTTATCAAACCCTAACCCATTAGTCCTTCAAAAATAATTAGAAAAATTTTAAACTTGCGGAATCCATTGAACAAATGTGTCCTGCTGGGAAAAAAATATGCAGATAAAAGCCCCTTTCCATCCTTCAAAGAAAATTCCTCCGAGAAGTCGTGACGGAAAAACTCGGCTGAACTCGCGAGAGAGAAATAGAAAAAGGGTTTATAGAACATCAAATCATTGTCCATCTCGCATTACAATTCACACATTCCGCAAATAAAAACACTCAAGCTCGCGATTTGAAATTGTAATCCCGCGGAGTTTTTTTTTTTTCATTCCAGGAACACACTCGCAGATAAATTTGTTTCACACAATAACGTCGACGGGAGCAAGTTTATGGAAAAAAATAAAAAATAGAATAAAGAAAAGGACAGAGAGCAGCGGGGCTCGATCCATTCATTATATCAAAGTCGGGGTGTGTCAAGTTCGTCGATAATCGCGATTTATCTTATTAGCCACCCCCGCTTACACACATCCGTGATCTAAATATCCTTGGCATACCTAAGCCACACGCAATTCTCACGTAGGCGCTGTTAATACCAACAAATAGTAAGGACATTATTAGCGAATTGATGAATGGGGTGGCTTTAAGCTACGAAACAAAGGTGCGCCATAAATCTCGAGCGCGGACCGCGCCAGGACAACGCTCATAAAATCCGAGGTGGGTGCAGCACCGCGATATTCTTTTAAAACGACTCGTCTTGAATATTTGACGAGCGGTACCCCTCCGGGTTTAGAAACCCGCGAGGATTGATTGTCCTCCGAGGCAGCGATGTTGTTGTTTTTTATGCGTATGAGTTTCCTTGAATTTTTAAGTGCAGGAGTTGAGGTATTTTTTGAAGGAGGGATCGAAAAATCGAGAAGATAAAAAGTCATTCAACTTAGGAGGTAAAAATAAATATAACGATTACTAAAAATTAAATCAGAAATTTTTTCAAGTCTGCCCTTAAAACAAAGAAGAAAACCAAAATAGCTGATTTAAGAAATTAATAGTAATTTTTAAATTAAAAAAACTGACTCAATTTGAAAAATAAAAAGCAGGAATAAATACAAAAAATAACATTTTTTTAAAGATAATTGATGAAAAATGTATAAAGCTATTCATAATTTCTGAAAAAATTTGTATACGAACAATTTTTTTTTTTTTTTTTTTTGTAAAGAAATATAACATGTTCAGCATTCTTTAAATTTTTCTAATCCAATGGGAATAGAACCCAAGAATCACACTTAACTGAATATAACTACGAATCTAAGAAGCCATAAATTGCAAAAATCAGATCTGAAGGTAATTTTCATGTGTAATAGATAAAATAAAATTTTTTAAACGAGCTACTTTTAAAAATTAGGATAAATAAAAAAAAAAATTATAAAACCAGATATATATATTTTTTTTTTTTATCTGTAATAAAGGGATTTTAACCACACTAATAAATAATAACAGTAAATATCAGTACATCAATTTGTGCAAGTGCTGAAACGGGAATCGAACCCGGGACCCTCAAAATCAGGAGTTAATAATTTAAATCACTGAACCATCAGGTTTCATAAATAAACCGTCTTTTATTCATGACTTGTACTATTGTTATTAATAAACATTGAAAAAAGTATTTTAAGAACCAACGCTCACTACGAGAACTTTTCCAACAATTTATAGACCCCATCGATATTTCGCGCTCAATGCACCAAATTTTTCCAAACCCGGACGGATATCGAGATTTAATAATCCCCGGTGCTATTAAAAGTGCCCGCTCCATTATTAAATTATCATCTTCGATCGTAAAAAATTCATAACCCGGGAATGACGCATGAGCCCGGTCTTAATTTCGAAGCTCCCCCAAATCTCGAAATACCCGGATCGATACAACTGAATAATTAAAAGGGCGCGAAGAAAGGAGGAAGCAGTTGACCGTAGTCTCCTCAGACTTATTAGGTAATAGCGCGCTGGCACCAGGAAGGCTTGCATAATAATCCGGGGGGGCGGTTGCGCAATACGCGTATGAACTCGGCGCGGGCGCAGCCTTTTAATATAAAATATCCCCCCCCCCTCCAGAGATAGTCCTGGGAAGAAGAAGTAGGAGAGAGAGCGAGAATTCTGCACCTGCTTGCCCAATGCGAGCCCGCCTGCATGTTTATCGATGAACTTTGGGTCGTGAGGTTAGGAGAAGGTGCAGGGGAGGAGGAGATTGCGTGGGATTTTATTTACGAAAAATCGTTTGTTTCGACACACTCTTGAGCGCGTGCAGAGTACCTCGAGAATAATAAATGCATAAGCGGAGTTTGAAGAAAAATTTATTATATTGTTGGGGCGTGGATCCCGCACCGTGAAGTAATTAGCGCTGGATGGAAGTCAAGCAATTGCGCTGTTGTTTTTTTTTTTCATTATTATTTGACGAAAGGAAGTGAAATTTACGGTGCGGGGCAAGTACACTACATTCACAAACCGTTTATAATTTTATATGTTTTTAAATTCTTTGTTGCGCGGGGGGCCTTTTTATTTGGATGGTATAATGTTCTCGGGACGATTGTAACCGAACTTTTTATTAAATTTTGCTCAAGGGGGAGGCTGTATTTGCGCTGCTATCCATTTTGCAGGCCCTGATTAACCGAGAGGAGCTTAAGTGACTTTACTTGGCGCATGCTGGCGGACGTTTAATTGTCAAGCGCGTTGGCACTTAAAGTTAATTGGCAGACCCAGCACACCCCGGATCTTCGAGCTATATCTGTGATTAAGATTGTCTAACTGAGAAATTAAATCATAAAAAAAATGGGTTTTTTTTTGTTTCGATTCGAGTGTTTGCGGTTTTACTTTTGATTAAGCATTGGGTCAACTTCCTCGACCGTGACGCACTTTTTTTTTTTTTTTTTTTCTTTATGAATAATAATATTCTCGTTTTCAACGGATTCAAGTTGATTTTAGCAAAAATTATTATTTATTTGCCACGTAGTTGAACTAATTTATTCACTATTACTCTTCCGTAAAAAACGTGTGGAATAACTGATTTGAAATTCTGAACGATTATTCACTGTTAGTAAACAGTAACTTTTGAAAAAATTCTCGCTTCATTAATTAAGCGATTTTCTGCATTTTTTAGTAGGTTAATGATTGCTGTTGTTTTTATCAAAATGTTTTTTATTTAATTTCAGTATTTTTAATAAGTAAAACCACTAAAGTTTACAATTTAACCAAATGAAAATATGAAAATTTTGTATGAATAGAAACGGTTGTATAGCCCTTTTGCAGGTACATAGAAATTTACAATAAATTTACAGAAAAAAGTGTTTATTATAAAATAGATGTAATTTTCGTGCAACTGAGAATTCTGTCTCATCGGAGAAAAGGCCCTTAATTTTAGAATCAATTGAAAATTTCCAAAACAACGTAAATAAATAACAACATCTCAATAATTTTGGTCTGATTCCAACGGCCGACCACCCTTTGTTTTTCATTTTCGGCGGTTACAAATTATCCCCAGCGTAAACCCAAACCAAGCATCGAAAATAACTGTCATCGGGTAATCTCCCCCCTTATCAAACCCTGCGAAGCATCAAAAAATCTCGGTACGAAAAAAAAATAAAAATAAGCCAAGTCGCGTGTCATTGCCGGTGGGGTCATGCGTATCCGCGTGACGGTCGCGCGCGCCTTGGGAGCCGAACGTTTCACGAACACAGAGGAACATACATACTTACTTACTTACTTACTTATCGGTGGGTGGGGGGCAATAGGAAGACGAAGAAACGAGCGGAACTGAGGTTCGCGGGAGCTGCTTCCTTTCCTTTCGGACATGCCTGGCTGGTTAGCACGTCCTCTTCCCACAGTAGTCGGAGCCGGAGGAGGAAGCTACTCCAAGGTGCGTGCAGGCAGCCGCGTTCTTGATTGCTTTTGTTGCCACCGATAATCTATGTCAAAGCTCTATTACTCTGCTTCTTCTGATTCTGATTTTTAAAATTTTTTTGAATTATTTGAGAACTCCCTCCCGGACTGGAGTTTTAAAATGAAAAAAAAAATCAAGGCCATGTGCGCCCTGGAAAAACTAGGCGGGGGAGAGGAAGCGATGGAACACATGGGCGCTTCCTAAAAGACGTTATCGCCCGTCCATGGGCTGCACTTAGGAGGGCTCGTTCCCATGAAAAATCAGGGCCACCGACAAGTGCACATGGCTCGAAAATTAACCGAAAGGAAGTAGGTGCGACGACAGTATTTATGCACCGTAGCTGAGGAGGGAGGAGCCTTGACCTTCCTGGATGGGTTTTCTTCAAATTTTGTGTGCGGTTCGTTTGAGTGCTTTTTTGTGGAAAAATAATGCTGCGTGCGCTGGGGGTTTTTTCGAGCATTTTTGTTGTTATTTTCATTGATAAAAAGAAGAAGAAGAAAAAAAAAAAGAAATTTTATCCCGTTCATTTGGATTCTTATGATTTTTTTTTTGTTTTTTTATTGTCAAGGAAGGGTCAAAGTGGGACTCGATCCCGAGACCTCCGAGTGCGTATTGCACGTTCTATCGACTGAGCCATTTGGCTAATATGACCTCGATAGGTATTTACAAATATTTCATGGGCAGAATATTATACCACTGCGTACACTTCTAAAATAAAAAATAAAAAATTACAGTGTAAAGAAAACTTAATGAGGGTTTTTTTAATTTTAAACTAAATTAAAGATTGGTGGAGTTAATTTTATTTTTATTTTTATTTTTTCATTGCAAATGAAAAATTAATACTGCTTTTATGTATAACGTATATTTTAAATTACAACTTGAATATGAATGAAAGAAAAATAGTGTTTCGAGTACGACAGTTCAAAGTTCAAGCTCTATAAATTCTATAAGAAGTGTTTAGAAAAATTTTATTGTACAAATTAAACAGTAGCGTAGACTTTATAATACAAAAATTAAAAAAAAAAATTACTCAAAATAATAACCAATTTTTTTTTTCAATGCTAATAAACCGTTGTTTTGTCTAGCTCACATATCACATAAAAGAAAATAGTTCTTCACAGAGCACCAGAGTGAGGCTTGAACTCTTGAACATCATAGTAAAAGTTAAATGCTTTATCGACCAAGTAATTGTACCGTTAGAAAATATTAACATAAATAATTCAAAAATTTACAATTCTCGGTACGATCAAGAATCTTAAAAGTTAAAAATCAATAATGATCAAAAATTTAATATTCAAAAACATTTAGTTTACAATGCTTGCACCTCTATCAAAAATAATTCCATAGTAACTTTAAACACCCAACAAATTCTCCCACCAACAAAAAAAAAGAAGTTTGCCAAAAAAAGCTCGAAAAAAAGGGGTCACCACCGTTAACGTGTTAATCCCGCAAGATAGCTCGATTTCTCGGCACCCTCCCTCGTAAAAATAGTCTCGCTCTCTGGGTAAAAAGAAATCAATTCAGACTGCAGCGAGTGCAGCAGCTGTCGGCGGGGCGCGCTAATGAAGTAATTGGCTCAAAAGACGCGCTACTGCAGGCTGCTCGCTCAATTAGAGACGTTGCGAGCAGCAGCGCGGTAGCCCACGGGCGTAGATGTTTACACTGGAAGGGAGAGAGCCTTTAAAGGGGTATGAGCTTGCACAGGTGTGCACACAGATTTAAATGCGAGGGTTTCTGAGGAATTTCGGAGGTATTTAAGGGGAGGATTTTTTATGTTGAACTTTGATTTTGGGATCGATGTTTAGGCGACTGGTTTTTTTTTGTAGAACCTCGGAACTATTAGGATGTTTGGGTTAGACAATCAGTTTGGTGCGGGAAAATAGAGACTTTGTCAGGTGACTTGGATATGGCTTTTTAGAGAGTGTTTTTTCAGGGCCTGTTGTTTGATTAGAAGCTACAAATTTACTTTCTAACTATGAGATACGACGGTTTTTGAGGCCTGGAATTACTGTCAAATGATGTATCCACAATCGATACAACTTAATATCGTAGCGGAAATTCTAGCATACATTTAAAAAAATAACTATCAGATGCATGAGTAACCCATATGTTACTTTTCACATGTATTCAAATGAATTGAAAATGTTTTTAGTTAAACTGTTTTTTTTTTTTTGAATACAACTAACTATTGTATAAAAAAATTTTTATAATTTCATGTAACCGATCTTAACATAATCTATGAGAACTTATACTAAATTCAGTAATTTTACATACATAATGTAACTATATGTATTTTAAGACTCTGGCAATAATTAACAATAAGACCAAGTAAGTAGAAAAAAAAAAAAAAAAACTGAGTAAACGGCAATCCACAAATTGTTAATTTTTTTATTTATTTTATGTTGAATAAAGAGTAAAATTGCTCTTAGTTAGTGTAAAGTTAGATGAACAATCGATTTATTAATTTAATTGCTTGTACATTAGGGATGTTGAAAAGATTCAGGATTCGAACCCACTGTACCTAAGTTAGTAAGGTTGACAGCCCAGCGTTCATACCAACTGAACCACTCAGAACATACGCATTATTGCAGTTTTTATTATACAAAGACTTATAAAATTATTAACTCATATTCCAGCAGTATCGACCCCACTCCCTGAGGTTAACACACGACCCTCGATTAAATCATAATTCCTGAGAAAGGTCATACGCACAAACAGTCGCGCATTACGAAAAGGCCATTAGCCAAGTAAATTTCTTCGGGAGGAAGAAGAAGAAGAAGGGAAACGAAACGAAGGATTCCATCATAATATCGCGCTTTGGAGGACGGAAGCGCGCTTCACGCAGCAGCGAGGAAGGAGGTGGATTCACCGAGCCGTGCCGCGCTGCTGTCACGCTGTCTTGGCCCCGCCGGAATATCAATCCGGCTCCGCGACCGACTGTGGGAAAAATCTTATCATCATCGGAGCTGCATCATGTTTATTTCACTCGGTGTCTCAGCTCTGTCCAAGACGCATTTTTAGCTGCTTTCGGGGGTTCGATGATCCGCGGAAACCTCGAGATGAGGTGCGCTCTCCGAAATCGACAAAATTCTTTTTGGTAGAGTCTTATTATTGAAGTGTTGCTAAGAGAATTTTTTGATCAAGCTTGTTGTGTCAAGAACTAAAAAAAAGGCATAACAGGCGTTTTTTTATTTTTTTTGCAAATCAATCGACATTCGTTTGATGAAAGGTTCTGAGTCGTATAGATCAGAACGGAGCTCGAACCTAAGATCACCGAGTTTCTAGTAACCCTCATTATCGACTGTGCTGCTCTACTGTTATTAATAAAAGTTGTATTTAAAAAAAAAGTAGTTTCATATCAGTCAACTATATATCTTTTTTAATCTGATTTTATGGTGTAGGTACCGGTTTCAACAATCCTTTAAAAAGTTATAAGAATTCAATAATTGTTTAACTTTTTTGGGGGAAAAAGAATCTTTATAGACTAAAACAAAATACAAATCCAACACTGGCCACATTTCTTTGGCTTTAATATTGTGATTGTAAAAGTTCTAAAATTTTTTTGATCGTTTTATGCACAATAATTAATACTGACATTTTTTTGTTTCGACGTAAAACGATAATTTTTCCTACAAAAACTTTAAATAAATAATTTTCACGGACCAGTACAAGGCACTTAAACATCCATCCGATCAGTCGGTTCTGTAGCTTTCCCGGACCAAATTACTCATCCCCAGCAGAAAAATAAAAAACCTCGCGGTGTTGAAACATCGACCTACAGTCGACGCGGTGATAAATCGCTACTCCGAAAAGTTGATTAAAAACCCCCACGGGTCGGGTGAGTCAGGTTGATATTGTTGCATAAAACCGCACGCAGCAGCGCGGCTTTTAACAGAAAAAAAGGCGCGCGTAAGTGGACACCACCCGCACCGCGCATTTACTCGCGTCTTCCTCTGACCGCGATGACGCGGCGATGTTCCGAGAACCTGTACACCGGGTGTACTTTTATCGCGAGACCTTTGAATGCAAGGCCTTTGTCGTACTTTTCGGACCGGAGTACGTTTGATCCCCGAATGAAAGAAAAATTTTAGAGGGTGCAGGGTGTAAAAGAAATGCCAAGATTTTTCAAAAAAAAGTAGCTATGAGCATATGGATTTGAGTTCAATGCTTGAAGTATCTTAAATTTATTACAACGATTAGATATTTAAATCGGTCTTACAGTCTAATTAAAATTAAATTAAAACATCTGTATACGTTGAGAAATAATCCCATCTTATTAAAACCCTAAAAAACCCCATATGAACTAATTAAACTCATCCAGAATAATTAAATATTTAGCATAAACAGTGTAAAATTTCTTAGATTTATTATATCGATGTGTGGTCCTTAGTTATTGACCAGAGATTGGTAACCTAAACGTTATCAGTCGAATCCCACTCTTGGTTTTCAATACGATCAAACTTGTTGCTGATATTGCACCGACAGTTATTGAAAATAATAAAGTTTCTTGCTGTTACAAAAAAAAAAAAAAATAAAATATCTGGTTGGCTCATCTAGTGATTTTTTTTTTTTAAGATGTCTAATTATAAGTACTGAGCTCTTAAAGCTCAATATTTTAAAAATCCTAAAAATTTTCAACTTGTAAAAGAGAATTTATACATCAGCACAAATTTTACAATCTGAATCCCAACTATAAATATTTTTGGCTACTAAACACTCTACACGCAATCATTTTCACAAATCATTAAAATTAGGCTCTGCAGATTACTCTGAATACCCCAGATAAAAAGGCCCATTAGAAGCTAAAAAATCAAATCCGTGGTCACTTATACAGTCAGCCTCGGTGTCGTCCTGCATTTTAAACAAAAAAAGAAACTCGATGATAGCTCAAACTCGCCCTCAGAAAGCAACTTATCCCCGGAATATAAAAGAGAGGAGACTATTAAAAAGCCGGGCTCGTAGGATAGATGGAAAGGCAGGATTACGCGCTGCGTCTGATAAGAATCCCGCCCGAGGGCGAACTTTCGAACCTCGAAAACTAAGTGCGTAACGCTGCATTTTACGGAACCGATCTCTTGTGTCCCGACCAGCTCGTAATTATCGGCTTTTCCATTGTGCTCCTTTTTTTCCTGCGGTCAATCGTATCTTCTCGGGGTAAATTAATAACCTTGCTTATCTTCGAACGTACCCCCTGGCTGATCAGGGTGGTTCATGTTAAATTTGCATAACTGATTGTTTAAGAAATATTTTTGGAGTTTGTTATGTAATTTGATTGCTCGCGGCTGGAAAGATAAAAACTCATCCGACAACTGATTTTTCCCTACTTATTTATTTGTTTAAAAATCATTATTGAAAGTTTACTTTTAAAATACAATTATGATGAATAAAAAGTCAAATAAGGAAACAAGTAGCGGAAAATCACTGTTACAATACCTCGGACATGAATCATTAGCTTTTCTCCCCTGTGCGAAAACAACTGTTATGTTAGTCACACATTTAATAATTTTTTCTTTTTTTTCAAACATCAACACTCGAAGAGAAAGAAATGAAAAAAAAGTGGCCTTATCGACCTCAAAAAAGAAAAAAAAAAAAAAAAAGTCGGTGCAGTGTTGAATAACGTTACACGCGATCCAGTCGTATAACGAAAGTAAGCCAGCCACGCCGCGCGCCGGCGAGAAAAGTCGAATTTTCATTACAACACAGCTGCTTGTGTAAAGGCTTAATCAATTTTATAGACGGTTATTTAATCCAGTAACACGCCTCATCAATAAGCCGTTAATCCCACGCGCGAGGCAAAATCATCATCCCGAAAAAAGAAGCTGATATATATGTATACAAGCGAACCGTTTGATTAAATCAAGCGATGCCCCCCGGCGCTAGATGGCACGGCCATTGCGCAACGCTAAAACGCCCGAGTTTCTCTCTCGTTTTTCGCGAAGTACCAGAGGAAGATGATGATGATGATGATGATGAAGAAAAAAAAATTACACATCGCGGGCCGTTAATATTTATGCAAATGAAACGTCGCCTTGCGTCACTGGCGTCGCACTTCCGAGACTCTGACCAGTTGACTCTGCTGGCTGGCTTTTTTTTCTTCTCTTTTCCTTACGAACTCTTCCTCCTACCTGACTTTTTTTCTCCTCTTCTCCAATCCCGAGATGTAATTTATGTATAACGATAAGATACGCGCCATTAGGTCTCGGGGTCTTTTTTTTTTTTTTTTTACCCACGGTAAACTCGTTTAAGGTGCGCGTAAAAAAATTAACCCACTTGGATTATTATTCATAAATCGTAATCTCAGAGGATAGATTTTATTGTTCTATCGTAATTTTCGATTTCACTCGCAATAATAAATATTAGGATAAATTCCTGTACCACGAATAATTGTTTATTTATTTGTGTGCTAATATTGAAAGGACTTTTTTTATCATAGTTGTAATATTGTATATGGTTCGAAAACTTTAATACAAGCAAATGTTATTTATGTATAAGCCTTTCGAAGTATCATTTTAGTTATAAACAAAATTATAGAATCTTCAAACGAATTTTTATCTTAACAGATTGAATAATGTTTGTAATTAAATACATATCACACCTGTATAATTTACCGATTATCTCATCGAGTACCGAGGGTATCGATAACCAATCCGCGAATTTCCCAATGTGTAATACAATCAGATCCCGCGAATCAGTACGCCAAAAGGCATCTGGAAGCGCACCGAAAATCTTGTCGCCCCCCCCCCCCCCCGAAAAATTTGTAATTTAAATGTATCGAATCATTTTTCAACAACCGGAATGGGTTTTAAAATAGTCGCGCCGCGACGCCGCGCACACGTAAGGTTAGCACCGTCGCGGTGATGTAACGCAGAGTCGCATGACCCATAAACCGTAAACAAGCCGGCTCACTTCCCGGTCCGCGTCCTAAATCCTCGGAGTCGATTGTTGTCGGAGCCAGCTAACAAAAAAAAAAAAAAAAAATATGAATTTTTATGAATCTATTATGCAAATACGAGAGCTGCATGCCGGAAGTGAGCGGTTTATTTTCGTACCGGGCAGAGTGTCACCCGATGATGAATTTTTAAAAATAGAAACAGGAGTAATAAGTTGATCCACAGTTTTCAGAAGTTTGATTATTTTACTCGGCGGAAAAGATGCGAGAGTGGAAATTTTCAAAACCGCCCGCAGGAGAGTTCTTAACCATTAGCATATATTTGACGTTTTGATTGATGTAGATGTATTCGACTGTATATCTTTTTAATCCGCGAGGGTTCGAGATTTCCATGCGTTTGTCATTGTTCGGGATAATAAAAACGATTCATGATTAATGTTTAATGCAGAGCTGACTGTTTCTTGGGGATATTCATGGCGGAGTTAATGTGCGAAATGGTTTATAGTGTACCCGTAAATATTGTTGAAAATATTAAATCATTTACGCAATCCAACAAATAGTTTATTACAGTAATTATAAAACGTACTTTGGAATGGTTGTTAAGTTGAATTTATTCAACGATAACTGCTGCATTTATATAAATGATTATGCTAAATTCATATAATCCCTGTTTATACGAGGGAAAAAGTGTGTTTGATATATTAACTAGTCTCCAAAAATTATATCAAAACTATAAAATTTAATTCAATAAATTATCAAATAGGCCAATCAAGATCGAATATCTACAAATGATTGGTAAGAGCGGTAAATTCAAAATTTAAATTTTAAAGAATTTTATATTACAAACAAATAATTCTCACTGGCATACTCTCGCAATATTATAAAAAAAAAAAAAAAAAATTCAAAGAGACTAGTTTTTTTAATTTACTTCCTTATGAGAATACCACATACATCGTTTGAAAATTTCCTGCTCAGAAAAAACAAACTTCTTCATCATGAAAAAAAAAAGATCCATACACCCGACCAAATTCCCCGGTTCATTCCAGCAATTAAAAGAGAGCCCCGACCGCGCGTATGAAAAAAAAGTCAACAAATCGATCGTTGCACAAGCCCTGAAAAACCGCAAGGAATCGAAAGAGAAAAAAAAAAAGAGCTCTCGCGCGACACAAAAGCGGTGCACACGCATCCGAACTCGCGGCGTTTCATAACGTTTCGCACGTACGTAAAAGCGGGCCACTCGTGTAACTATATATATATACATACATACAAGACCCAATAGCGCCGCGGCGGGGTCTGACTAATTGAAAAGGCAGAGCCAGCCGCGCCAGGAGAAAGTGTCCCTTGCTCGCTTGCAGCGCTCGGAGTCTTATGCAGCTACTCGCTGCCTGGAGGAGAGTCTTATATAATGGATTACGGTAATAGTCTGCGGACGGATAACCCAATTTCACACGCTAGCCTGATTAGCCGGCTGCTTTGGTTTTAATTGACCGATTATTATCGCATCGACGACGAGGAGCAGGCTTACCTTTTTTTTTCTTTTGCTTTATCCTCTCATTTTAATAGGCTGATCGTCCCCTGCTTTTCCGACTTTGGGCGCGGGTTTTATTGTTCGCGGGGATCGATGGATTGCGTAAGGTATTGATGATTAGCGAGAGAGTGATGAAAAAATGAAAGCAGTAGTGTGAGGATTATCCCGAGTCACAACATTAGTTGGGGAGAAATTTTTATTTTAGGAAGTTGAATTGAAATTTAGGAAGTGGTACCTGTCAATACGTTTTTTAAGGACTATAAGTAAACAATGTAATTCAATTACATATAATACAATGGTTTTTTGCATTTTTATTCAAAAAGCCAGCTATTTTCTACTCAAAATAGTTGCTTGAGATTTTATATAGCATTTCCTGATGATTATTGTTTAGTGTTCATATTTTTTCCTTAACAATATATAATAGCAATAGAATATCTTTTCAACTTTAAAATTATAAACAAGGATATTACTACTGGAAGGAACATTGGAGCCAAGTTATGGTTTCCTCCTACTAGACCAGAGTCCTGAGTTCAAATCCCATCTGAGTATAAATCATATACTTACTCTAGTAAAAAAAAAATAAAATCATCGACCGTATTGTTATTTTTTAATTTTTTTTTTCTAATCAAAATTATTAAGAATTATGTTTGGAAAATTGCAGTATAAAGTTTTTGTATCATGCTGATACATGAATCGAAATTTTTAACCTTTTTATGACATGACAAAAATTGTTTGTCATCAAAAAAATTTTTATTTTAATTTGATACAAATTAAAAATAATTTTACATCACTTTTAAAAATAAATCATGTGAATGTGACAAATTTATTTAAATATTCAAAACATAATTAAAATTGTAAATATAACATTTTATGGATGCATCCTTACTTGTAACTGCTGGAAAGTCTGTAATGAATTGAAGAGGTAGAATTAAAATCATTGATACTCGAAGGCAATATTGGTTCCGCCTGCGTATCACGTTAGGTACTCAAAAGATCGTGAGTTCAATTCCAATTCAAAAAATATACTTTAAAAAAGAGTATCTGTGAAACGTACAGTGAAAAATTCCACCCATTTTTTTGCATTTAATTGAATATTAATATTTATACTAAATTATCAAACCATTTATTTTATCTATGAGAATATTTAGGCATACCTTTTTTTCTCAAACATTCACACGATAATTTTTCCTACCTATTATTAAAAAAAAAACAATTATAACACGAATGCTGAAAAAAAAAAATTCATGCGCTTGGTACATCAAGATTTCCGGCAAGATATGAAAATCCAGCGGAAACGGCGCGAGTTTTTTAAAAGTGCGAGACGGTTCACACATACTCCTCGGCGATGATGATTACAACTCGGAGCATCTGAAAAATAGGCCCTCGAACGGGGTCACTTTTTTCTCACCGCGAGTCAGTCGAGAAATAAATAAAATAAAAGAAATATCGATTCGTAAAAATCCTCAAGGTGTATCGGTTTCCTTAAAAGGTGCTGGCGGTGCAAGGAAGTGTTACGAAAGCCGATTCAATCTTACGAGATCAAAACACGACGCTGCTGCTGGCTGGCTGGTGAAAAAAAAAAAAAAAAAAAAAAAAAACCGGGGCTCGCGCAATTATGTGATATATTTATGGAGAAAATTCGTCATACGCACACGCACGCATCATTACGGTTACGTAAAAAAAAAGAGCGGAGCCCGAAGAAGAGCGAGCGTAAATCAATTTACGGCTCATTTGAAGAATTAAGTATCATTTGTTCAAGACAAATGTTAAAAATAAGCAAACAAAAACCTCGAGCTCGCTGTTTATTGATTTTGAGAGGGAGAACAAGAGGAAGGAGCAAAAAATAAACAAGACCCAGACTGGGAAGCTTGAAATAGTAAAGAGGTCTAGTTGGGTGTTGAGGAGTCCTTGCATCAATGTTTCAAGTTGGACCTTTTGAGACGTATTAATGCCCGGTATTTGCACGCTCGGAAATTATTTACGACGCGACGAGACGACTTCTGAATTTTAATAATCCGTCGCCCGCGATATAACCTTTTTTCTCGCGAAAAATTTTTCAAAAAACTCATTTAATCCCCGGACGAGTTATGTTAAATAACGCTGCTCGACGAGCTGAAATTTTAATCAGATGCGAATTGATATATCCGCGGCGTTGGGGAAAAAAAAAAGATGATTATGTGTCTGGTTGGCGTTTGAGCTGACGAATTTCAGCGAGTCTTGTGAATCTAGTTTGTTAAAACGTTATTGCTTCTGGTTTTAAAATAAATCAGGAAAAAAAATATATGTACGATGATGATGATGATGAAATGATGTAAAACTGGCTGTAGTGAATATTTATGGGTCCTAGGTTTTCGATGACATTAAACTGATTTATACGGACTCGTGGTTCTTAAAGCAAAACTTAGTTTTTATTTGCATTGTTTTTGTTTGTTGTTTTAGAAGATTTGTGCCCCTAATCTAATTTTGGAAAAAATTTCATTTGATAAATTTTTAGAAAATAGATTAGCAAAGTTTATTTTGATTAAAATACATTGTACGAGGATTATCTGAGTTCTGATCTATTTTCTAATGAATTTTTTAGAATCATCAAATTAATTTTAATTTGTACATTTAATTATGATCAACTTGGGTAATGAGTAATTAAGCTTTGAGTGTAATCGAAGTGAACGTGAATTAAATCCAAACTCTTTGCATTGCATGACGATCGCACTATTAACTGAATTATTTCTTGTTGTATGTAAAATTTTGGTTTCATCTCTGAAGTTATAAAGTTATATTATTTTGTCGTGAGAAAAATACCAGTTATTAATAATAAAAAATTTAACTGCATATTTTTTTCAATATTTATTAAAAAATAATTTATTTAAACTTCTGTAAGATTCGGTAAAGAAAAAAAATTAGTTATTACAACAATAAAAAAAAGTATAAAAGTATTAATATCATTTTTTTTTTTAAATTCATTTATTTGAAATCAATGTGGTCTAGTTACATATTGTCTTGAAAAGTTAAGACGAAAAAGAAATTGAACCCGAATTTTACGGGTAGCAAGTCGACGAGGTTACCAACTATAACACCGTTTCGGATATATTCGTCTGGTGTTTTGGTTTCGTATTTTTTAAATTGTAACTCATAAAATTTATATAAGAATTTTAATGGAAATCAGTGGTCGCAGGTACTTTAAACTGCAAATAATTTGCAGTCAATTTAAAAACGAACGTATTACTTTTGAATTAACCAAGAAGATCGAACCAAGATCCAGATACGTAATCCAGAGGACTCATAACTTGAAAATCAAGAGTCTCCAGTACCGAAATTATGCAAAAAAAAAAAAAAATTTAAAATTGCAATCCCACGCAAGCAAAGTTGTCGCGCTCGTAAAACAGCATCTCGTCATCTTCACTTCGCAACCGATAAAACCCGATAGCTAATAGCGGTTTTATCGAATTGCATAACCGGAAATTAACCCGCGATCTCTCTCTTCCATTCCTGTTTACGTTTGAAGAAAAAGAATCGGCTGAACAATGCCTCAACTTCCAAGTTCTCGCCTCGGCTTTCCGGCAAATGTTTGCGCCGCGGAGCTCGATCGCGGACTCACTTCCTGGAAGCGTTTATTATTGCCTGTTAACCCCGGACGGTCGGCTCGGTCGATTATTGTCAATAACATATGTACTCGCGACCGATCGATCGACGGCTCTGATTAAGCGCCGCCGGCGGCCTTTTGACGATGAATAGTCAATCAGTGGACGGAGATGGGCTTTTTTTTATTCTTTAAATACCGTTTTGATTTCTTTTTCTTTTTTTTTCGGGTTGACGGAGTGGACGATAAATCTGGGCCATTTGAAATTTTAATAAAACCGGCAAATAAAATTTTAATGATTTAAACTTTCAATTGGTCATGCCGGGGAATTAGAATTACAAAGGTATTCGGTAAACAATTTAAATCACCCTCCCGGGATTGTGTGAAATTCAAATTTTTCGCTCATGCGACGGTTTTGGCGATTTTCAAGGCTGCTTGAGAGATTATTATATTTTTATTTATAATACAGTGTGAGTTGTTCGAAACATTTTTGTCTATGAACTAAATTTTTTTAAACTAACAAACCATTAACTCTTAACTTTCAAAATTAAAAAATTAGCAAATTTTTTTCAATACACATATCATGTTTTTGAATTAATTAAATGTTTCTTTGGATTTAATTTTGAATATATTTTCTAAAAACTTTCACGTCTAGGTTTTCGTAAAAAACTGTAGGAAATTTATTATTAAATTAAAATAATATTTTAAAATTTATTCGACGAATACCGGAAGTATTTGATATTTCGCTCGATGCCTCGATGAATAAATTTTCGAATACTTCCGTTTTTTACATACAAGAGCTAAGAAAGTTCTAAAATTACCAATGAAAACTTAATCAAAAGAGTCTTTTTTTAAAATTTATTCAAAATTCAAGCATGTATGATGGATACCTCGCTTCAAAAAAAGTTTTAAAAACAACAGAATTTAAAAAATTTAGTTTATTTCGATACAAAACTAATATTTTCAATCAACAAACTAAAAATTGAAGATTAGGGCTTGCTAATCAAAAGACAGATCTCGCATGAAAACTAGCAGTGACGTTCAGCACGTAATAAAGTATTCATCAGCCCTGGAGATACATCAAAACATAGTCCGTTTGTGCACAATCAATATCGCGATATTGTAATGCCCGCGGCACCTCTCTCCCCCTCTATTTACGGCATCACTTAGCGATTCCGTTTCCTGTCTGGCGGGGGGGTTAGAGGTCGCCTTTTAGAATTCCACCAAAGTTCCTGTCCCGCTCGCGGAATACCGGCTCTTTTAAATTCGTCATCATCGCCTCTCTTACTTTTTCCCAAACGCTTCCGGAAATACTGATTATGCTTATCGTAAAAAAAGCTGCGAAAAATCGGGCGAAACACGTGTTGAATCCTTCGCATTAGCAATTCAAATTTTATTTTCGGCGTATTCCTGGTAATTTTTTTTCCGAATTTTCTGACGAGAAGAAGAATAAAAATTTATCCTCGTTTGAGAAGCTCACACGTGTGAGATATCTCCCGAAAAAAATATTTACTCCACCGAGCGAGCGGATTTTGCACGAGTGCGATAAAAGGCGCGTGCGCAATCAGAGTCCAGGCATCGAAAAGCCGGAAGAGAGCTTCGGCGCACGATTTCTTTTTCGACTTTATCGCGACGAAGGTGACGATTAAATATTAAGAGCCGCGACGGCTCGCGAGCGCCTGTGTGTTTTTCGATTATTTTCGGGCGGTGATTATTTAATTATCGCAGATTATTCAACGATAATAACGTGGATTTTACGATGCTTATCGCTACCTCGCGCACTTGGCCCGAGGCGAAAACCCGAAGCCAAAAAACGTTTTTATGATATTTTTTGAAAAATTTTCTTATCAAGTTTAGCTTTTTGAAGCTTTGATTTAAAAAAAAATACATCAAATTTAATTTTTTTTTTTTTTTAATGTCATGTTGAATTTTCAATTTTTGCTTGTGCATATAACTTTGGCTGTAGAACCTGAAAAAAATGCGATATTAGTAATTCAGGAAGAGAGAGAGCGGGGATTGAACCCAAGCACTGTAACAACTTAATCGTTCGAAGTCCTAATTACAGTGCTGGTTATAAGATACAAAACAATATTTTAATTTAGTCAAGAGTGTCTTTAAATCTTTATTTTTGCATAAAAAAATAATCAAAATTTTGTAAATTTTTTTTTTTAAATTAAAAAGAATATAAAGAATATAAACTTATAAAGAATATTGTGAGTTTTTTCAATTCTCGAATTAGAAACAAAATCATAAGTAATTTAGAAGGTTTTTTCGCTTTAGTTAAAAAAAGATAACCAAATGAAATCTAATATTTTTCTTTTTTAATTTTTTTATAAAATTTTATTTGAACTGAGCTTTCTAATTTTGGTTTTTGAGCTAGAAGAGAAAATGCTTACTTGGATAAACTAGCTGTGATCGAACCCAAGCTTACAGGGACGCAAGTCGAACGCTCAACCAACCAAACTATATTTCAATCTCGAATTTATAGTACGGTTATTGTTATAATGAAACAAAACAAAATTTAAGTTTTGGACCGGATTTTTTTCACATAATATTAGCTCTCCAAACACCAAAAAATAATGATTGATGTATTTATTTATAACGCTTTCAAATTTTTTTTGTTTCTATTATATTTTTAATGAATTATTTTGCTTAGACAAGCAATTATTTTAAAGAGTATTTCTTGTCAACCGAAAATTAGTGAGCACTCGAATCGAACCAACGCAGTAAGAGTTCAGAGTTATTCACTTAGTACACTGAACCATTTCCCTTAATATTTTAAGAAACAACTGTGCCATCTGATTGAAACAATGATTTTTAACAGCTCATTTAATACAGTCTTATTTAAAAATTACCTTCGGGATCGTGTACTTGTACATTGTAAGTACATGTACCTCATTTAAATTCTTAAATTCTGTGTCATCTCGAGAATTTCGCAGTGCATGACTCACAAAGCGTAACTCGAAGCCCTTAACGAGTGTTTTTAATAAAAATATTATTTTTCACCGAATTTAATCCCCCCGTGAGTATTCTGCTCGGGCAAGATAAGGCGGGCAAAAGGCCTTCAGCAAGCACATAATCGTCGAGATAAGGCTGCGAATTCGAAAGAGAGGAAGCAATTTGCTGACAAAGGAACAGCGCGCATGTGGAGATAAGCAAATAAGAGAATAAGAAGGTACGAGAGTCTTCGTACTTCTTCTGTGTCTGTGTGTGTGTGTATGTGTCGTCATTTCAGCGGGCATGCATCAACAGAGTGACGATTTTCTCCCTCATTATCTTTTTTCTTGATAATAACTTTGGTAATCTTTGCCTACCTACTTTTCTTGTGTACACGTACAACAAAATTAAAAATCATTTTCTCTTTTGCATTCAAAAATTATATGGGTAGATCGTAGCGGTTAGAAGCAATCGATTTTGATTTGGATTATTCAAGTTGTCAGTTTTTTAACTTCGTATCGTAGGTGAAACCAAATTAAAAATTATTTATTAAGACTAAATTGAATTTTTACCATCTAAATGGTCACAACAGGTATTATTTTTATATTTAAAATTGTAAACGTAAATTGAAAGCACATCAATTTATGTTGTATTTTGGAAAATTTTTGCCAGAGCTTGTTAAAACAGTAATATATTTGAAAATATTAATTTCATCTTTACAGGTTTTCATAATAAAACCAAAATTGATTTCAATTTTCAATAGTGTCTTTCAGTAAAGGCCAAATTTTGCAATTCAAAATTGTAAAATTTAAAAAAAAATTGCTAAATTTGCTAAATTTTTGTGAATACATATAAATTTTATATAAAAAATAAAACCAGATATATGAAATTGTAAAAATTTATTATCCAAATACGTACAGACTGGCTCAGATGGTACGAACGTTTGACTTGTAACCGAAAATAAGACAGTTCGACTCCCACTGGCTACGATTTCTGAGGAACAGACAGTTATGATGAATATTGTAAACTTGTAAATCAGTTTCTATTATAAAAAAAAAAATTTATGGTCTCACTGTGAGTATAACCTCTACATTTTTTTTATTTCATTAAAATTTGAATTGTAGTTTAAAATAAATAAATAAAAATGTCTGCAGAGTAGCACAGGATTTTTGAAGTTGTGCAGAGAGTTAGAATGAGCATACGGTTATTACAGCAATGAAGCATCGTCGGTTCAAATCTTCCTCGATACCATTTTTCATAATTTGATCTGTTATTGAACCGAAAACTACGCATTACTATTAATTAGAAACATTTATTACTATTGATCAATAAAAAAAATTTCGACTCTTAGATAACTAATTTTTTCTTTGCGTTTAAATTTTTCAGCTAAACTAATTTTCTAAAGGCTCCTATCTAAATCTCGTAAAAACGCAAATCCCACAGTAAACTTTTCATAATCTCCGAGCGTTACCCGCGCAAAAGAGTTCACATCCGCGTTGCGGTAGTCACCCCGTGGAGATCAAAGTTTACGACCGAGTACGGACCGTGGAATTCAATCAATCGGCTAATTAATTACGCTCCCCGCTCCGGCACGGCGGAGGTCTGTTGTGTGTTAACGCACACACATGAGAGCGGAAAATGGAACTCAAGGCGGACCGCTGCGTAGGCGTGGCGATTCGTTATCACGATTTATTACAAAGGCACGCAGAATCCGGCACACACCCTCGCGAGGTTGACATCTTTTCGAGATCACTGGGAACGAAAATTGATAATCAACAGTCGACTCGAGAGTAATTTTAAATTAAAGATGAGCTTTTGTAATGGAAAAATTAATTTTTTTAGACTCTATTGTCCCAAATTTATCAATTATCGTAGGCACTTTATCGATTAGGAAGAGACCACCAATTGATTGATTTACTGTAAAATGAGCAAGCACGTGTGCTAAAATTAATTGAGCGTGGTTCCCCTCGATCAACAAACCGTACGTCTCAATCGATTTATAAAAAAAATACTACTTCCGTAATAATAATTGTTTGCGTTTTTTTATGTGTTTTAATATGAAAACAGGAAGCAATCACTAAAAACCCAAGGAATAAAAATTTACAAACGGTTATTATTTATTTTCGAACAGTCCCCGTGCTAATAATAAACCACAAAAGATCGCATGCATAATTCGGTCTCAAAGTCAAAGTCCATCTTGAAAAACTCCTAACGCGGAACCCGTCACGTGCGCGTCCAGGAAAATAAGTGTCTCCTGACGTCACTCCGCAAACAAAAAAAAATCACAATAGAGTTTGTTATAAAGGCCTGCTGTTATAGGTCACGCCAACAAAAAAAAAAAAAAGAGTCAAGAATTATTGCAAAAATATTTGAACTGCGCGGGGTCCCATTGCTTAACACTATAGCGAGCTCAGTCGCTCGTGCGGCGTCTTTTATTCATCGTCGTATCAAACTCCGGGCCGTTACACCTGAAAAGAAGCTTTCGGGAAAAACAAAAAAAGAAAGAGCCTCGAACCCGGACATCTCGGCCGAATTACCTCGAGATTAAAATTCCACGCCCGGTCCGAATCAATCATCGGGTCTTCGGATTCTCGGTAAGAAGTTGGAATAATTCAGTCGGCGTATCCGGGCTCGAGTATGTAGTACAGACCGGAAGTGGCGGTACTCGTCGCATTCTTCGGCTCCTCCTTCTCCCGCGCGGTGAGAATGACCTTAAGTGCTTCGCTCGCATGACTCATCGGACGCGAGTGTGGTACAGCGGTGTGTATATACACTACACACATGATTTTCTCCATGAGAAACGTCCGGATTAGAGAGCCCGAGACAGCGGCCGGTCCCCTTTCTCTTTTCCAAAACTTTTGTCTTCGATTCACCTTCCGTTTCTTTTTTCGAGTCGTCGGGTTGAGCTTTGGTTTTTTTAATCGACCGCGTTGCGTCACCCGCTGATGATGCGTCGGGGCGATGGATGGATGGAGTTCCGCAACTGCACGGGCTTGCTCAACGCCAGCCTCGTCGCGGCGTTTAATGACGAGTCTAATTGAACATACTAATTACCCACCGGGCTAAATTGGACGGAGCGAGTAGTCTCGTGTGCGCGCGATTTCGGATGCCTTTGAACGCGCGCGCGCTTGTGAATCTTGATAGCCGGGGGTTGGGTAACCTGGCGAAAACATAAAATCTTTGATTTCTTTTCATAACCCGTCGGTAACTCGTTACTTGTTTTGGTGATGTCAAATTGTTATTAACAGAGTGTGGTAGTCATACGAATGAAAAAATTACATATAAGTACACTTGTACTTTATCTAAAAATATGTTGAAAATGATGATTTTTGTATGTAGCAAACTTGTTTTTTTCAGATAGATAACAATTGTTATTTATTTGTTAATTCAAACTGTAACAGACGAAAAGCATCACCAAAAGAACCACAAGAAGATTCCGAGGGGTACCAAGGGGTATTATCAACCGGTGTATTTTATATTTGTTTGTTCTCAACTGGTATTTCCCCGACTTTTTACGGTTTTACAAATCATTAATTTCATTAAGTAATTGCTTACTAATCCTTATCCCAAATCATGATAATCATGGCAGGAATATCGACTATGTTATTTTGAATTAAGATTTATGAAAATAATGTAATCAAACCGAATTATTAATGATAGATTCAAAAATTTCAAAACCTACTCGTACCAAAAAAGTTCATAAAAATTTTTTTCCCAAAAAAATACCATAATATTTTGTGGGTCCGAGCCACAAAACGAGAGTAGGCTTGACCTCGGGCTTGACGCAGAAACTTTTGAAGTTCATCATGGAACCTACGAATTTCAATGTTATAACAGCAACTCAGCTTATTGTCATGGTTTCATGCGAGTTTTTTTAATCAGAATGATTCTGAACTATTGCGAAATTTCCAAAGGTCTGAGATTCCAGTGCATCCGGTTCTTCTGAAAGCTATCTCCATGAACGATAAAAATATTGATTATTATAATCAGTGCAAATAAGGCTTACTGCGAGCAAAAAGTACCAAGCTTAATCACTTTTTACAATATATTGATGTACATACGTGAAAAGAAAAGTTACGGAGATTTATTCCAAAATTTTGTAAAAAGCTATTTTGTAAACAAATTTCTTAAATCCGAAAGTATGATTGAATTAAAAAAAGCAATTGTTACAAATATTTAATCCAACATTAATTTGATTATAACAGAGATACTTGTTTGGATGAAGACAACGAATGATTCAGACTATGAAAAATTCAGAAATTTATTTACTAAAAAATAAATTTTACTTCGCTGAAAATGATTGGTTTGGTATTCAAACGCACTATGAACAAGTGCTTTATACGCATATGACAACAATAATTAACGATAAATCTCATATTACTAATTACATTAAAAAAAATTTGTAAATATCCACCAAATTCATCAAACAATTCATCTCTTTAAAATCCAAAGCCCCTCCATCCTTCCTCGAAAATCCTTGAAAATCGAAAGAAAAACCTGTCATCTTCAACGAGGGTTGGTAATTACACGGCGCGGTTCACACGGGGCAGCGTCTCATCGGGTATTTATTTACGATCGCGTCCGAGGAGAAGAAGGACGAACGGAAAACACAAATAAGAGCGCAGTGCGGGGATTACGGTACGTGACGAAAAAAAAAAGGTCGCCGTCGTCTGGTGGTACAGCAGGAAGCGCAAGATCTTCTCACACTTGTTGCCCCTATAACACCGAGAGCCGAGAGCAGCTGCCAGATTCCGTAAGTATACACCTGCCCCTGCTCGAAAAGTATACAGTGATTCCAGACGTATCGTTATACGGTCACTTATCGAATTAACCTTTTTTTTTTTCTTTCTTACTTACTTTCCCACTGTACCAGTACACGAGAAAGTGTCAAAAATTTTATACGGGGCTTCCGGTTTTTATTTTTTTTTGACACGAGAGTAGTTTGGTTTTTTCATCGTGATTAAATGAAAATTTCAGTTTGCTCAATACGTCGAAACTTTGCGCTTACAAATAAAGGTTATTTTTCTACGATACCAGGGGCCGTTGAAAAATTTGTTCTCAAACATTAGTCAAACGAACAAATTTCTAGAAAACTACTTCTACTAAATATTTGATAATTAGTTCGGGAAATTTTCTGACGTACCAAGCTAATAACTAATATCCATACAACTGAGCAAAGTTTATACGGCCGACGCAGCTCCAAATCATACTGAAATCACGCATTTTTCATTCTTTTCTATTCATTATCTCAGAAGTTAATATCTCTTGCTATGTTTATCTTTGTATCTTTCGATTTCTTAGATCTTGCCCTTCAAGAAAACCTGTTTTAAAAAAATATTTTAAGAAAATTAAGTTTGCTATCCGAGATTAACCTTCAAATTTTTACGAATTTTTTCGCTCAGCATAGGAATCCTATGTAAAAATTGATACTTCTGAGCCCAATATCTCAAAATTAAGTATGGCTTGGGGGTGTAGGAAAAATACCAGCATGTAGAGGACACAAAAATCTACCTTTGGGCAAAGTTTTAGAGATTTTTTAAGAAACTCAATTTTTGCGGTAACTACCTTAACTACCCTCAGTTCTGACAGCGCAGAGAAAATTCTTTTGATTCTGGATTAAAATGGAAAACCTTTACGTCGATTAAGTCGTTAAAAATATATTGCAACATTTAAACTGCGGATTTTTCTAAAAAAAATCCACGGAATTTTCTCGTAATATGGGTACCCGTGAAGAAACCAATCTAATAACTTAATCAGTTTTTCCCAAAGATTTCATCAGTACCGCTTGATTAGTACCAAGGTTCAAGCACTAGATTTGCAATATTATAATATAATAATCCCGATATTTCCACCCCCCCCCCGCTGGTAGTTTCGTCAATCTCAAGGTCTGCACGAAGATGACGCGCAGGAATTACGCGGGTTAGTTAACCTCAGGGTATTGCGCAGGGATGGGATGAAAAAAAAATGAGAAGCTGGCGGGCAGGTTGCGCAGTAGCCGCTAACCTTATTTGAACCCACACGACCGCACGCACGTAACCGCGACCGGGGAAGATAATACTCGCGAAAAGGAGAAGAAAAAAAAAAAAAAAGGCCAGGGATCTTGCGACAAACTCATCTTTCCGCTGCGGAAAGGTGGAAAAACACTTTGCGTCGAGGTTGAACTTTTTTTCAGGGGTGTGGAAATTGTTTGTTTTTGCTTGTAACATGTTGAAAATAAATGAGTTTCAGGTTGGTTAGACTGTTCAAAAACGAAACGAAACTTGTTGGATAAAATCGTGAAGGAATGAAAAATTTTATAAATTATTTAGATGCGGTATACAATTAAAAACTAGCTACTTATTTGGTCACAAATAAAGTGTAAAGTACTCTTGAAAAAAATTGCTTAACACAATATAAATAATTTTAAAATTCTTATTTGAAACATGACTGCAGTCGTAAATTGTTATGGCTACCATGATAGCTGTAGTAAAAAAATTTATAATAAAAGCGTATTCATCCAGGGTTACTGCATAAAATTTATAGAGTAATTAAAAGGTAATAAAAGTATTATTTTCAACTGGTTTTGAGTAACACTGAACCGACTTTATTGCAATAATGAAAGTTATAAAACGCAGATTATACGTATTCCAAACCAAGAGAATTTTTAAAAACTTAAATTTTTTAATTTTCCATTAGTCTACCAGTTAGTGTCAAAAAATTCAATATCGGATGTACGAATAACATTTTATCTGTAATTTATCTCCTGACAAAATATCGCTCGTTTATATATTTTATCGTTCATCTCTATTACCCACTATCTCTTTAATGAAAACCAGCGAAGTGTCAATCAAAAGCACCCGTTTGTCACAAATTTCACCGTAGCCGTCAAAAAATCCCGAACGATGTAATAATCAAGCTTCAAAGTTTCCTTCTCGTTCTTTTTTTTTTTCGTTATCGAGCATAAGTCATCGATTTTCCGTCTCGGCGTCGGCGAAAACAGATCGGCTGTGTAGAGATTATCTAATTATTGTTATCGTTTCCGAGTGAAAGATTATACCTTAATTAAATAATTATTATTGATTCGCGCCCAGAAGCCCGCGGGCCGGGTACCATATCTCGCTTTTGATAAAACCGATTGCGCTCTTTTCTCTCTCTCTCTCTCATTATCTGATTTGAAAAGAATAATTTCGTTCTATCTTCGGAGCGCATCTGAATTTTTTAATGGCTTTCGCGACGAAAAACATGTTTTGGGTCGACCTCCTTTTTCGTTTTTCCTTCTCCTCTTCTTCTTCTTCTCGATTTATTAAATCACAAATTGGTTCATTTAACTCTCTCGAGTGCAAGCCGACGATAAAGCGAATGTTAAGGTTGCATAAGACCCCCGAAAAATCTCGAGCGAGCTGCTTTATCTCTCACTATCGGACCGGCTTGCGTCACCCTCATCTCTTTCCTCGTGATAGTATAATCTAAATTTAAAATTTATTTTATTGAACTGTCTACTTTATTTTTTTTTTGGGGTTCGATCTTTTGGGAGACGAAACGTATAATTTTTTTTTTTTTTTTCCTAAAAACCGACCAAGTTTTACCGAGTTTGGCCTTATCTGCTGTTTAATCAAGACGTACAGTTTGAGAATTCTGTTTTTTTAATTGAGTTAATAAAGTCTCGTGAAAATGTGGTGGGACTTGAATTTTTTAAGCACTCGAAATTCTAAAGACTACTGTGGGTAGTAATTTGAGAAGTTTTTTTACATCTTTCCTCGTGAAAAAATATTTAAAGATCACGCTTTGAGATACTTTTTATCAGTTTATTAATGAAAAATTATTATTTATTGGCGATGAAGACGGTCATACCGTTTACAGAGGAATGAAATGTTAAATTATTCAACAATTTTTTAAACTATTTTTTTTGGATGTTACAAGTTTTTTAGGTATTTTTTGATATTAAATGAAATATTTAGAGAGTCCCTACCGGGAGATGAAAATCTTACAGTTTCAATTATTTATTAGAAAAGTTTTAGGAACAATATAAACGTAGTGGTTACAAATTTAATGTTTAAAAATGATAAGACACAAATTATATGCTTTGGTAAGGATGTAGCTAACGACCTGATTAATAATTATAATAAATATATGGAAATTAACTGATATTAACAATTATTGAAATAATTTTTTTAACTTCTAAAATCGGTATCATTGTTTTCCAAGTACTTTTGCACTATGCTTTATCAATTTGGACTCGAGATAACATTTATCCAAGGACGCAAAGCAGCCATGAGGGTACTTGAAATCCATGGCTACAAATCTAATCTAGCTCTTGAGCACTCCGCGAAATCATAGAAAATATAATCTAAACCAACAGCGATTAAAATCGGCTCAACCGAATCCAAGTCGAACCTTATTTTGAACGTACTGGAAGAATTAAAAAAAAGTTAGAAAAAATTATTACAAATCCAAGTAGTTATTTCATCAATAATTTTTTGGGAAAAATAAAACCTTGGAGCTTGTAAGAGTTTACGCATTTTCAGTATTTTCAAAAAATATTTTAGCGTTGTCAAAAATATCTGTTTAAAAAAGACTTTGAGCTTTTGTCGTGTTTATTTGACTTTGACTACATAGTTTGAGTTTTAATCATAAAATTTTTTTTGATCGCCTTTTTACCTTGCTAGCACCATATTAAAATTTTCCGAGAAAACTCCCACGCCCTTAACGACTTAAAAATTTGAACAAATGACTCGTTCATTTTCGGCTCCGAGATCTTTTTTATCCCGGGATAGGAGCGATTTCCCAAAAATCCAAAATTTCATCGGCCGCGCGAGCGGCTTTCTTCCATGGAGCTTCGCACCCACCCAAACACCAATTGTTTATTCACAAAGGGCATCCAAGCCGGCGATAATTTTTCCTCCTCCATCCCTTTATAAATCATAGTCTATCCGAGAGCCCGACCGCAGGATTCCTTGAAACAGCTCGCTAGCATCTCCTTTCTTTTCACCTGACAAAGGAGCTCCACAAAGCCCCGGGTGGAGAGAGAGCGACAAGTGCATCGAAAGGTTACACCTACTTTTTCTTCTCAAAAGGGCACCACTGCGCTTGCGCCATACCAACGCGGGCGTTGCGCACAGCGTTGGTTTCGATATTAGAATCATGGGCACGGTTTGCCAAGTTCAGAGCGCACATTTCTCCAGAGATATAGAATGTCGACTGCTGTTCTAAAAAAAAATTTATTTTGATATTTTCAGAGTTTTTTGTTGTATTTTGGCGTGATATAGTCGTTTGTAAAGAAATAAAAAATTTTAAATTTATCGTTGCTCGGTTAAAAAAAATAGATTAACCTCTAAATAAAAATTATATTAATGTCAATGATGAAAGTTTTTTTTTTTTTTCATCGCGAGTTTTTTTCAGAAATGAATAAATAAATAAATGAATAATCCCCCAAGCTGCTACAACCCCATAACACCGAGCTCACGAGGCTTTTTTTTTAATAAATAAATAAATGATCCCTCAAGCTGCTACAACCCCATAACGCCGAGATCGTGAGGCTTTTTTTTTAAATAAATAAATAAATGATCCCCCAAGCTGCTACAACCCCATAACACCGAGCTCGCGAGTTTTTTTCAGAAATGAATAAATAAATAAATAATCCCCCAAGCTGCTACAACCCCATAACACCGAGCTCGCAAGGCTTTTTTTATAAATAAATAAATAAATGATCCCCCGAGCTTCTACAACCCCATAGAGCCGAGCTCGCGAGTTTTTTTCAGAAATGAATAAATAAATAAATAATCCCCCAAGCTGCTACAACCCCATAACGCCGAGCTCGCGAGGCTTTTTTTTAAATAAATAAATAAATGATCCCACAAGCTTCTACAACCCCATAACGCCGAGCTCGCGAGGCTTTTTTTAAAATAAATAAATAAATGATCTCCCAAGCTGCTACAACCCCATAACGCCGAGCTCACGAGTTTTTTTCATGAATAAATAAATGAATAAATAATCCCCCAAGCTGCTACAACCCCATAACGCCGAGCTCGCGAGGTTTTTTTTTTAATTAATGAATAAATGATCCCCCGAGCTTTTACAACCCCATAACGCCGAGCTCGCGAGTCTTTTTCAGAAATGAATAAATAAATAAATGAATAATTCCCCAAGCTGCTACAACCCCAGAACACCGAGCTCGCAAGGCTTTTTTTATAAATAAATAAATAAATGATCCCCCGAGCTTCTACAACCACATAACGCCGAGCTCGCGAGTTTTTTTCAGAAATGAATGAATAAATAAATGAATAATCCCCCAAGCTGCTACAACCCCATAACACCGAGCTCGCGAGGCTTTTTTTTAAATAAATAAATAAATGATCCCCCAAGCTGCTACAACCCCATAACGCCGAGCTCACGAGGCTTTTTTTTAAATAAATAAATAAATGATCCCCCAAGCTGCTACAACCCCATAACGCCGAGCTCGCGAGTTTTTTTCAGAAATGAATAAATAAATAAATAATCCCCCAAGCTGCTACAACCCCATAACACCGAGCTCGCGAGGCTTTTTTTTAAATAAATAAATAAATGATCCCCCAAGCTGCTACAACCCCATAACGCCGAGCTCGCGAGGTTTTTTTTTAAATAAATAAATAAATGATCCCACAAGCTTCTACAACCCCATAACGCCGAGCTCGCGAGGCTTTTTTTAAAATAAATAAATAAATGATCTCCCAAGCTGCTACAACCCCATAACGCCGAGCTCACGAGTTTTTTTCATGAATAAATAAATGAATAAATAATCCCCCAAGCTGCTACAACCCCATAACGCTGAGCTCGCGAGGTTTTTTTTTAAATAAATGAATAAATGATCCCCCGAGCTTTTACAACCCCATAACGCCGAGCTCGCGAGTCTTTTTCAGAAATGAATAAATAAATAAATGAATAATCCCCCAAGCTGCTACAACCCCAGAACACCGAGCTCGCAAGGCTTTTTTTATAAATAAATAAATAAATGATCCCCCGAGCTTCTACAACCCCATAACGCCGAGCTCGCGAGTTTTTTTCAGAAATGAATAAATAAATAAATGAATAATCCCCCAAGCTGCTACAACCCCATAACACCGAGCTCGCGAGGCTTTTTTTTAAATAAATAAATAAATGATCCCCCAAGCTGCTACAACCCCATAACGCCGAGCTCACAAGGCTTTTTTTTAAATAAATAAATAAATGATCCCCCAAGCTGCTACAACCCCATAACGCCGAGCTCGCGAGTTTTTTTCAGAAATGAATAAATAAATAAATAATCCCCCAAGCTGCTACAACCCCATAACGCCAAGCTCGCGAGGCTTTTTTTTAATTAAATAAATAAATGATCCCACAAGCTTCTACAACCCCATAACGCCGAGCTCGCGAGTTTTTTTCAGAAATGAATAAATAAATAAATGAATAATCCCCCAAGCTGCTACAACCCCATAACACCGAGCTCGCGAGGCTTTTTTTAAAATAAACAAATGATCCCCCGAGCTTCTACAACCCCATAACGCCGAGCTCACGAGGCTTTTTTTTAAATAAATGAATCAATGATCCCGAAAGCGACTACTATACCATAACGCCGAGCTCGCGAGTTTTTTTTATAAATAAATAAATAAATAAATAAATAATCCCCAAGCGGCTACAACCCCACAACACCGAGCTCGCGAGGCTTTTTTTTTATATAAATAAATAAATGATCCCCCAAGGTACTACAACCCTATAACGCCGAGCTCGTGAGGCTTTTTTTTAAATAAATAAATAAAGGACCCTCCAAGCTGCTACGACCCTATAATGCCGAGCTCGCGAGTTTTTTTTATAAATATTTGTTTATTTATTTATTTATAAAAAAAACTCGCGAGCTCGGCGTTATTGGGTTGTAGCTGCTTGGGGGATTATTTATTCATTTTTTTATTCATGAAAAAAACTCGCTAGCTCGGCGTTATGGGGTTGTAGAAGCTCGGGGGATCATTTATTCATTTATTTAAAGAACAGCCTCGCGAGCTCGGCGTTATGGGGTTGTAGCAGCTTGAGGGATTATTTATTCATTTATTTATTCATGAAAAAAACTCGTGAGCTCGGCGTTATGGGGTTGTAGCAGCTTGGGGGATTATTTATTTATTTATTTATAAAAAAAACTCGCGAGCTCGGCGTTATTGGGTTGTAGCTGCTTGGGGGATTATTTATTCATTTTTTTATTCATGAAAAAAACTCGCTAGCTCGGCGTTATGGGGTTGTAGAAGCTCGGGGGATCATTTATTCATTTATTTAAAGAACAGCCTCGCGAGCTCGGCGTTATGGGGTTGTAGCAGCTTGAGGGATTATTTATTCATTTATTTATTCATGAAAAAAACTCGTGAGCTCGGCGTTATGGGGTTGTAGCAGCTTGGGTGATCATTTATTTATTTATAAAAAAAGCCTCGCGAGCTCGGCTCTATGGGGTTATAGCAGCTTGGGAGATCATTTATTTATTTATTTTAAAAAATGCCTCGCGAGCTCGGCGTTATGGGGTTGTAGAAGCTGGGGGATTATTTATTTATTTATTTATTTTTAAAAAAAACTCGCGAGCTCGGCGTTATGGGGTTGTAGAAGCTCGGGGGATCATTTATTCATTTATTCAAAGAACAGCCTCGCGAGCTCGGCGTTATGGGGTTGTAGCAGCTTGGGGGATTATTTATTCATTTTTTTATTCATGAAAAAAACTCGCTAGCTCGGCGTTATGGGGTTGTAGCAGCTTGGGGGATCATTTATTTATTTATTTATAAAAAAAGCCTCACGAGCTCGGTGATATGGGGTTGCAGCAGCTTGGAGGATCATTTATTTATTTATTTATGAAAAAAGCCTCGCAAGCTCGGCGTTACGAGGTTGTAGCAGCTTGGGGGATCATTGATTTATTTATTTATAAAAAAAGCCTCGCAAGCTCGGCGTTATGGGGTTGTAGCAGCTTGGGGGACCATTAGTTCATTTATTAAAGAAAAAGGCCTCGCGAGATCGGCGTTATGGGGTTGTAGCAGCTTGGGGGATTATTTATTCATTTTTTTATTCATGAAAAAAACTCGCTAGCTCGGTGTTATGGGGTTGTAGCAGCTTGGGGGATTATTCAGTTATTTATTTATTCATTTCTGAAAAAAACTCGCGAGCTTGGCGTTATGGATTTGTAGCAGCTTGGGGGATCATTTATTTATTTATTTAAAAAAAAGCCTCGCGAGCGCGGTGTTATGGGGTTGTAGCCGCTTGGGGGATTATTTATTTATTTATTTATAAAAAAAACTCGCAAGCTCGGTGTTATGGGGTTGTAGCCGCTTGGAGGATCAGTTATTCATTTATTTAAAAAAAAGCCTCGTTAGCTCGGCGTTATGGGGTTGTAGCAGCTTGGGGGATCATTTATTTATTTATTTATAAAAAAAGCCTCGCAAGCTCGGCGTTATGAGGTTGTAGCAGCTTGGGGGATCATTTATTTATTTATTTATAAAAAAAGCCTCGCAAGCTCGGCGTTATGGGGTTGTAGCAGCTTGGGGGACCATTTGTTCATTTATTAAAAAAAAAGCCTCGCGAGATCGGCGTTATGGGGTTGTAGCAGCTTGGGGGATTATTGATTCATTTATTTATTCATTTCTGAAAAAAACTCGCGAGCTTGGCGTTATGGATTTGTAGCAGCTTGGGGGATCATTTATTTATTTATTTAAAAAAAAGCCTCGCGAGCGCGGTGTTATGGGGTTGTAGCCGCTTGGGGGATTATTTATTTATTTATTTATAAAAAAAACTCGCAAGCTCGGCGTTATGGGGTTGTAGCCGCTTGGAGGATCAGTTATTCATTTATTTAAAAAAAAGCCTCGTTAGCTCGGCGTTATGGGGTTGTAGCAGCTTGGGGGATCATTTATTTAATTATTTATAAAAAAAGCCTCGCAAGCTCGGCGTTATGAGGTTGTAGCAGCTTGGGGGATCATTTATTTATTTATTTATAAAAAAAGCCTCGCAAGCTCGGCGTTATGGGGTTGTAGCAGCTTGGGGGACCATTTGTTCATTTATTAAAAAAAAAGCCTCGCGAGATCGGCGTTATGGGGTTGTAGCAGCTTGGGGGATTATTTATTCATTTTTTTATTCATGAAAAAAACTCGCTAGCTCGGTGTTATGGGGTTGTAGCAGCTTGGGGGATTATTCATTTATTTATTTATTCATTTCTGAAAAAAACTCGCGAGCTTGGCGTTATGGATTTGTAGCAGCTTGGGGGATCATTTATTTATTTATTTAAAAAAAAGCCTCGCGAGCGCGGTGTTATGGGGTTGTAGCCGCTTGGGGGATTATTTATTTATTTATTTATAAAAAAAACTCGCAAGCTCGGCGTTATGGGGTTGTAGCCGCTTGGGGGATCAGTTATTCATTTATTTAAAAAAAAGCCTCGTTAGCTCGGCGTTATGGGGTTGTAGCACCTTGGGGGATCATTTATTTATTAATTTATAAAAAAAGCCTTGCGAGCTCGGTGTTATGGGGTTGTAGCAGCTGGGGGATTATTTATTTATTTATTTATAAAAAAAACTCGCGAGCTCGGCGTTATGGGGTTGTAGCACCTTGGGGGATCATTTATTTAATAATTTATAAAAAAAGCCTTGCGAGCTCGATGTTATGGGGTTGTAGCAGCTGGGGGATTATTTATTTATTTATTTATAAAAAAAACTCGCGAGCTCGGCGTTATGGGGTTGTAGAAGCTCGGGGGATCATTTATTCATTTATTTAAAAAAAAGCCTCGCGAGCTCGGCGTTATGGGGTTGTAGCAGCTTGGGGGATCATTTATTCATTTATTTAAAAAAAAGCCTCGCGAGCTCGGCGTTATGGGGTTGGAGCAGCTTGGGGGATTATTTATTTATTTATTCATTTCTGAATAAAACTCGCGAGCTTAGCGTTATGGGGTTGTAGCAGCTTAGGGGATCATTTATTTATTTATTTAAAAAAAAGCCTCGCGATCTCGGCGTTATGGGGTTGTAGCAGCTTGGGGGATTATTTATTTATTTATTCATTTCTGAAAAAAACTCGCGAGCTCGGCTCTATGGGGTTGTAGAAGCTCGGGGGATCATTTATTTATTTATTTATAAAAAAAGCCTTGCGAGCTCGGTGTTATGGGGTTGTAGCAGCTGGGGGATTATTTATTTATTTATTTATAAAAAAAGCCTTGCGAGCTTGGTGTTATGGGGTTGTAGCAGCTGGGGGATTATTTATTTATTTATTTATTTATAAAAAAAACTCGCGAGCTCGGCGTTATGGGGTTGTAGCAGCTTGGGGGATCATTTTTTTATTTATTTAAAAAAAAGCCTCGCGAGCTCGGTGTTCTGGGGTTGTAGCAGCTTGGGGGATTATTCATTTATTTATTTATTCATTTTTGAAAAAAACTCGCGATGAAAAAAAAAATATATTTTTCATCATTGACATTAATATAATTTTTATTTAAAGGTTTTTTTTAACCGAGCAACGATAAATTTAAAATTTTTTATTTCTTTACAAACGACTATATCACGCCAAAATACAACAAAAAACTCTGAAAATATCAAAATAAATTTTTTTTGAGAAGAGCAGTCGACATTCTATATCTCTGGAGAAATGTGCGCTCTGAACTTGGCAAACCGTGCCCATGATTCTAATATCGAAACCAACGCTGGTTGCGCAATTATCCCCGGTTCGAACTTTTGGCAGGGAATCGCGGTTACGTCAATTTGAATTTCCCTCCGAGCTCGCATAATGCCCGACATAACCCCGCGGTAGGCGTGACGACACGCGGGCTATTACGCGGCCACCTGTGCGTGGTGTCTTTTTTTTCAACTTTCCTACGTTTTTCTCTTCGTTTTTCGGGTGGCTTCCATTTGAAAAACCCGTTCCCGCGATTGTTGGTGTAAGAGAAAGAAAGAAAATAAAGGGGTACTGCCAGAGCTAATATTTGTTTTTTAAACGGCCCGAGTAAGAGCGAGGAAACTGATTTGAATAAAAATTAAACGCGTGTGTCCACACTCGATTGGGTAAAAAGGTGAGGTTAAAACTTGATTTCCATTTCCGCCGATAACTTCTTTTTTTTTTTCTTCTTCTTCTCTTTGACGGTTTCCTGTTTGGTTATTAACAGGATCGAGCCTGGTTGATTTTTTAAGTCTCTGGATCTGCGTCGGATCCCAGTTAAGTGGTTTTGACAAAAATCCAGATTTTTCAGCTCGATCGATCGATAAAATCCAAGTTAATGATTGAAGAGATTTTAAAAGTACAATATGAGTCTGAGTAGTCGCAGCCGTTTCACAAGTGCAAAGCGATGAGACACTGAGAATGGTGGTTCGAATCCCGGACTCTAACTTAATGATGAAAATTACTTATTGAAATTTTCATGATCTTTAAAATTAAAAAAAAAAAAAACTTCTTCGTTCGTACTAGTGGGAGATAAAAACTAACTTTTTTTTTTTTCATACCAAAGATTAAAAATTTTTTTTTGAAAGCAATAAGCAGCTAGTATCTTCTATAATTTTACATACATTATTTTTATTTCTTTATAAATCTTACTGCAAACTTCCTAATGAATTAAAAAATAAGAATCAAACGAATACTGTTATAAAACATACTATTACCAAAATAATAATATCCTCAGATAAATAATATTGAACGCTGTAATTTTTAAATGTTCCTTCGAAAAAAGACATTTGACATTTATCTTATTCATTTCAATCTAATAAAAAATGTTGAGTTTTATCACATTTATAAACCAATTTAAAAATTTTCAACACAATTATGAAAAAAAAATTAAAATTATTTCCTAAAAAAAATCAACGAATGCAACTGTAAGTACATCAAGATTCATAGTATAACAAATAAAAGTAAAATCAATCCTCTCAAATTGAAATTTTTTTAAATACATCAATAAAAAAATCAACTGTTCGATAGTACCCCCGCATCGACACAAAAAAGATCCTGAAACCTATTTTTCGCTCCGTCCGTCTTACAGAAAAACCTTCTCCTCCGATCTCTAATGACGGTTCAATCCACGAGGAAGTAGCAGTGCTCGGCGGGTAAAGGACGTGTACCGTCATTTAGCAAGATCCTCGCCCGCGGGCACAAAGAGGAAGGGGGGGGGGGGTAAAGTAAAACGGCCGCAGGAGGAGAGAACACCCGTTAAGCGGTGGCAGCAAGCAGCATTTATGCAGGAGCCAAAGGAGCCCCGCTATATGAACGCAGGGTAGGAGGATGGATATATATATATATATATATATATGTATAAATACGGCGGCGGCGGCGGCGACTGTGTTATCGGGCGCAGATATCGACATCGCGGAAATGCCAGCCACTTCCGTAACCGGTTCTCTCTTCTCCCGGTGCTGCTGCTGATGCAGTGAAGGTGAGATAGAAGCACTGGGGCCGCGGTGAGCGGAAGACGACGAGATTGCGCCCGACGATTGCGGGTGGAGCTGCTGCGGTGTCTCGCGAGCGAGGAAGTCTGATTCAGGAAGAAGAAGAAGAAGCTGAAGCATAAAGATTTAGATGAAGAGTTTATGCGACCGTGCTTATCGTTAATCGTGACATCTGATGTTTTGTAGATTTGAAGGATTCCTGTGAATGGTTTTGTTTTTCGTAAATTAAAAGTTTGGTTGAGATTGTAGATCCAAAAACAAGCTTTTGAGTCTTATTAACCGCAGTATTTTGTAAATGAAGTTGATTATAGGTGCAATATAGCATTAACAATATTTGATGCCTAATGGAGCCAATGTTAATGTAAGTCCCTTGCAGAGCAATGAATAATGAAGATGAAAGACACTTCAAGGTGGCTTTTTTGAAAAATGATGCAGATGCCAATGCAAAGAATCATTATGGCCAAACTACGCTTTATCTTATGGTGGAAAATAAAAACTATTAAAATTATTTAGTTGCTTTTACATTTCAAGGCTGAAATTTACACCATTTACGATGAATGCAATATTCTATTTTTTACTGCAAATTTCAATGAAAATGTCAAAGTTTTGAAATTGCTTATAGATAATGGTTAGGATGTAGATCACCCTGGTAACTCGGAAAGTACTCTCGTACATTGGGCATGCAACTTACGCTTAAACAATATTAAAATAATTGAATGTCTTTTGAAAAACAACGCTAACATGAATGCAATTTATCAATTTGGAGATACACCTATAATTAAAGCTTTAAAGCTATAATTAAATAATTAAAGTTTTGAGAGAGGAAATAACAATACAAAATTTGAATCCATCGTGGAGAGTTCTAATTTTAATTTTCTTCTAAAAGATTTCAATATTTTTTCCTCTGAATATTGGTCTCATCCGGATTATATGAGGAAAATGTTTCTAAAGCATGTGGTAAAGCTGGAATAAAAAAATTTAAGTTAAAATCATGGACATCAATTTTTGAAAACAGTTGCTAATACAAAATTATTATAGTATATTATGCAACGGGTTGCAGTATCGTCGCCAGGGCGGTTTTAAAGGCCCCGAGTGCGAAGCGAAGCGTAGCACGAGTGACTTTAAGACGCCCTGGTGACGTGCTGCACCCGTTGCATATACTATTTTATACCACTGGTGCGTAGGGCGAGTTTTTAAATTTCGAAGCGCGCGTAAAATCGAGTACCTACGCACTAGTGGTATAAAGATGTTTATGATACCATTTTTATTTATTAACAAATGTAACATTTTCAGATTTATATAATTTAAGATACAAATTAATTCATTTGGAAGTCATTCAAATCAAAGTTTCTCTAACTCATTAAGTTTTATTCGAAAATTGAAGCTTTAATCGGTTCCAACTTATCGTGAACGCCAGTCGTCTAGTTATCAACTCGGAACGTGATAAAAAAAAAAAACTAGCTAATTATTATCGGCAGCCGGTCGATAAAACGAACTTTATTGATTCATTTGTTCGAAATACCCCAGGATCAGTCGTAATCGGAATTACGTTCACTTTCACGTACATACATCGAAAACTCAAAAAAATTCATCACAATTTAATGTTGAAATCCAAAATAATTTGTTGTTTTTCAGTCTACTGATCCAGAAAATTCATCACGAAGGTAACCAAACAATAGGGTTTTTCCTCGTTTAAAAAACAATTTTTTTTTTTTTTTTAATTTTCGGTGTTTTTGAATTTTTATTTTTTTGTCGAATTCGACTGTTAAGTGAGTCGACACAGGTGCGTCAGAAATTTTTGAGGTGTTTGTCGACGACTCGACTTATGAGCTGCATAAATTGTGCGAGCGAGACGATAAATCCGGTTGAACCGATTATTAGTAGAGCACCGAGGGTAAACGGTGCAGACAATTTATGTACTTCCTGGATTTTTAAAAGAGCACTGACCCTTTTGTGGATTCTTAAAAGGTTGTTTCTTATCTTTTCTTTGTGCATTTACAGACTGATAAAACCTTTAAATTAGTAAACTGCCAGCCTGGTTGGGCAGAAGGAGGATGCAAAAGAACTCTTTCCGACCAAGCTTGGTATTTTCTTTTTCCGTCTGATAACCGAAAACCAAGGGACGAAGGTCCGATTTTGAGTTTATAGGATGGAAAAACTTTTTAATGCACCCTGAAGCTGTAAGAAAAATTTTAGGGCTTTTTAAATCTATATATTCTGAATTATGAACGAGCTAGTAGGCTGAGATTTAAACTCTGCAGGTCTCGGGTTCGAATCTGACCAAAACGCTCAATTTTGTTCAAAAAAATAATTGGTTTGACTTGTCTGAAAAGAAAAAAAAAAAACAAAAAATTAGAATCAAAGAACTTGAAAATTCATTTTTTTTTTTATCATAAATTAAACAACTAATATTTTCTTGATCAATAAATGAAAAAAATCTCAAACTAAAATATTTTTTAAATAAATTCTCAAATTTTTTTTTCAAACGCCATTTTAGTAATACAAATATAAAATTAGGTTTAATTTTGACGATTTTCAAAATCTAATCTAGACACGTTAAAAAAAAAAAAAACCCATTTCTATTGGTTACTGCAGCAATGCACGATACTCGATCGTGATCCGCAAATTTAAAGCAAGTAATACACACCGACCGAATCGTAAAGAGCCCTCATGAGAATATAAGGAATCGAGTATTAATCGAACGCCTCAATGCATAATGGGCATTAAGCCAGCAAATCATAAAGCTCCTCGCGATATTATAAATTTCGCAATTCTTTTATAATGCATCTGACGAATCCAGGATTGTGAAATAAAATTCAGCGCCACAATGGCTTCCATTATTCTCTCCCCCGAGCGATTCAAATGCATATTATACATCTTCCCCCCCCCCCCCCCAGATAATTTCTCCGGCTCCTTTTCCTTTTATCGGGGCGGCTGGAGTTCGCACGAGCCATAAATGAAAAGAAACAAAAGTTCATAAGTTCATGATGAGGTAAACAAGCCGCCTCGTGTACTTTGTGTCAGCCCGTAGTTTAACCGCACAATGAATTGCCCAACCAAGTGCATATTAGTTTTTAACGAAATAATGAAATCTTTCACAAGATGAATAGGCTTATATACTTTTCTTCTATTCTACTGGTTTTTTTACGCGTGCTCTTACAAATGTTGTACACTTGTAGGAGTCGCTGAGAATTTAAGTTTTTTTTTTTTTTTTTTTTTTCTGTGTGAGCTGGCACGATAAGTTTAAAGTAGTTTGAGATAATGAAAAATTTCCGAAGACCGATTTTTAAACTCGATACAGCAAGTGTGTTTACTAAAAATGATAAGAGGATCGAGCTGAATTAGATCTTGGATTATTAATGTGATATAGAAGTTGAAATTTTTTTTTTTTTTTTTGACAACTGTGCACAAAAAACAAGATGATTGGTCAATATCCTTTATTATTGAAATTGTTTTTATCTGCTAAGAAAAAAAAGCACAATCGTAAAACTGTATTCAGAACCTTTTTTTTATTTTTATTTTCATTTTTAGGATTGATAAATTTTACTCAAACCTAGCAAATTTTGCAGTTGAGTATACTTATGTATCACTCATCACAGAAAGGTTCAGCGAGTTTATTAATCAGAGTCCGCGACTCAAGTAGCTGATCCAAACAAGGCTTGCGATACATAAACTTTAAACTTTTCAATATAGAGTAATGTATGAATTTAACATTTTCAACGTTTTTAAGTCATCAACAAAATTGTAGAAGAAAAATCTTTTTATATTTCATTGATAATATGCATAGGACAGAATCTAGCATAAATTTTTCCACACGTTTCAATTCCAAAATTGTTTCTTACACAATTCACGTATACATTTGCTTTTAATTTTAACAATTAACAGTCATTTGTTTCATTGAAATAAGTTAATTGTTATTTTGATTAAATAAAGTTCTTCTGAAGAACTAGGCGAATCCAACAAGACTTTAAAACCCCAGTGTTTTATTTGAAGTATAAAACCTTCTTTACTTTGTCTCCCAATGATTCATAAAATCATAAACAAAGAATACCATTGAACTTGATTAAGTTTCAAATCAGCTCAATAATATTTAATCTTCAAATTGTCACTAAATCCTAACCTGAGAAAAAGATCGCTCACCCCTCCCAAAAAATCCCAAAAAACCAAAAAATCCTGAAACTCCCTCCGTTAAGTAACTCGAGCACCTGTCACCGGCACTGCACCCACCTCCCTCTCACCACCTCCCCGTTAATCAGCCGGTTTAAAAGTGATGACCCGGTGAACTCTCGGCGCACCCGCTTTGTCGTCGCGGCTAGGAGCGGTTCGAAAGGAAAATGCACTGCAGGAAGAGAGCGCGCGCTGTTACCCAAGACTACGTTTTTCTGGGATGCTGCTGGTGCAGGTTACATCTCTCGCTCGCTCTCGAGTTGCGACAACCGCTTGCGAAACCCTCAACGCTTTTTCAGCTCCCATCCCTCCCCGTCCTCTTATTTATTATTAAAATGTTCGCCGTTTGGGAGGAGGATGTGTGCAGATATAGGAGCGCTGGTTGAGCAATCGCTGTAACAACGACCGATACCCGGGCTTACGTAATAAGAAGAGGCGTGTTATACCCCCGCGGGATCAAAATCGTGTGCGCTTTGTCTTGCCCTTTTTTACGAATCATCCACCTGCGCCCCGGCTCATTAGATTTTAGCGGCTGTACAGAGGTACAGAACAAAGAGAGAGAGAGAGAGAAAATTCAGGGGGAGAGGAAACTGCTCCTGAGAGATCCGTGATGACGCAAGCCGCGGCTGCTGCACTCGTCGGCCTTCGCGAGTTTCCTCTCGCGGGGCTCTACTCTACACATGCGAGATATTTTCTCGTTTTCTCCGCTGGCCTGCTGCATGCTCACGTGTCGCTTCCGATTTGACCCGGCTGCTGCAGCGGCGGCCTGTGGGAACTTTCGCTTTTGTTGGGCAAGGTGGTGCTTGCTGGCTGCATTGTGCGGGCCAGAGAGAGAGAGAACCGTTCTTCGCACTCTGCTCTTTTGGGATGCTTGCGATTCGAGGGATTGCGAAATTAAAGGTCGGGTTTTTTTTTTTTTTTTTTCTTGGGTGATTGATTTTAGCTGCCGAGAGAGAAAAGCGGCTATTTGGGGTTTTTAAAGATCGCACTGAATGATGACTGCTGGGTGATTTTTTAATTGGTGTCTTGAAAGCGGAAATTTATTAAAGCTGTGTTTTGAGCCCACCAACCCGTCAAAAAGATACTAATAAAAATCTTTGAACAATACACTTACAATGAATGAAAAAGACTAGCTCTTTACAGATAATATTATTAAAACAATTTATTTGAGTTGTTGAAAAATGGAGCTGATGTTAACGCGCGCAGTATGATTGGTCAAACATTGTTGTATTTTTTAATTGCGAACGGCAACCTAAAGATCACTCAATTGTTTTTGAACTCTGGAGCCGATGTCAATGTAGTGGATTGTTACGGGAACAATCTTTTGTTGACAACAAAGACAGTCATTTTATTATTTTTTTAAAGAATTATTCATTTTATCAAAATGAAAAGACTAAGAATCAGTCCAGAAAAAAGGGAAATTAAAATAACACCATTAATTAAGAGAAAAAATTTTGAACGTTTATCTTCTCTGTTAGTGATGACCAGCAAAAAGATGAACTAAAAAATTTGAAATTTATCAAACTTCTTATTTATTATGAATGTAATTTAGAAACCATGCCATACAATAATGAAAAATTAATTTTTTTTCCTGAAGGTTTTAAAGATTTTCTACTCTGAGGGCATTTCATCTTAGGATCATGGTTCAAAATTTTTAAGCATTTTGTAAACTTTTTTGTATGCATAAATCCAATAGATAACAGGAAAATAACTGGGACGTTTAAATTACCTGCGGCGAAAATTTATCAAAATTGTTAATGTATATTAAGAAAAAGCTAAGTTTAACCGAAAGTATAATTAAATCGAGCGTTTATAATAAGCCGGCATGTTTGAAAATTTATGGGTTGGAGGCGCCAAGTTTAATATATTTTTCCGTTCCACAAATTATTATTGTGCAACTCGAATCCCGCGCTTTTCGAAATTAATAAAGTATCCCTACAATAATTTCACCATAATTGACGTATCTTTGCCAACGGGTGACTTTCAAATCATTTTTGCATGCTGGTGTGTTCGAATCATGCAAAAGTTATTCAATGTTTTTCTTTTATTTTATTTTTTTTAATTTCAAAAGATGTAATTTTTCATTAATTTTTTCAGCTGGCGCGCAGTCAAAATTTTTCACGCCATTAACCTACCGACGCACGTACAGGGCACACTTGTAAACATAAAAGTGTTAAATTATGCATGGGTTTTGGGAAAAAAATTTTTTTTTTTTACCTCATCGACCCGTAATTATTGTCAATTTGAAACCGAAGTTTGGTCGGAAAAAAAAAAAAATTAACATTATGATAAAATCGACCTTGGCAAAGAAGCTTTATTGACAAAATTAAGTGCCGGGTTGAAAAATATGAAGTTTCGATTCTGTATAAATTTTAGGATTAGATCAGGTGTTGCATTGACGCATTTTTGTGGAAAAACCTTATCGCGTTCAAACATACGGGAAACGAAAAAATAATTCGAACCTATTAATCTGCGTAATCTTTGACCTCATAATCACTAATTTAAATTCAATTTTCGAACAGGTTGATCAATTACAATTCGAAAAAAATCGATTATTATCATGATTTTTTGATAATTATTTTTTTTTTCAAATTTATGGGTTCAATAACGTTTTCAAAAGATCAAGTGTTGAGCTAATTTTGCGTGCAAATATAATAAATTTCATTAATCGCGCTATTAAAGTGATTGACTTCCTAAAAATGTAGAAAAAAAAGGATGTTTTAATCGTTTAAAAAAGAAATAAACAGATAAATCAAGCGAACCGAGAATAAATTTTAAAGCTGTCGTTTACACGCACCAAAATTATGTAAAGATTATTTATGCATTCGCGTATGATGATTAAAGTGCTAGTAAAATGTAGTAATGTGTGTATAATAAAAAAAGTTTGACGTGCGGTCTTCGCTGTATCTTTCATAATTTTCCTCAGGCTTTAATTTCAAAACTGGTGTTTATGCAATAATTAGGAGCTACTTGAATTTTTCCTACTAATTCGATAAAAAAAATAAATTACCAATACAGAATGATGATCGAAAAATAAAAAAAGTTAGAATTTAAAAATTTGTTCAATAGAATTTGCATATGTTGTAATTTCTGAGAAACCAAAACGAACTTGTTAAATTGTGAAGGAACTTGTTTGGTAGCATTAAATGAAAACGAAAAACTTTATAAATATGATTAAACTTTGAGCAATCGTATTTTTTTATAAGTATTCATGCAAATTGTGGCCTCTTTTAAATTACTTTTCATATTTAACTTTTGTTGTTTACTTTTCCTTTTTTTATATATAAAGAGATATACATTTTTTTTTAATTTGCTTGTATTTAAAAAACATTGATAAAACATTAATCACTTTTTTTCACGACTTTTTTTACGCTGCAAGTTTTCATTAAACTCTCCTCTCGCATCGTTTCATTTGAAATTCATAAATTAACCGATGATATATTTTATTTTTTTCGATTGAAACTCAAACCTATAACAGTTAATTGGACTTGGAATCTAATCAAAATTAATATTCAATACTTAATTTAGAATACCTTACTTTTTAATCTCTGCTTTTCAAAAAATAAATTTAAATATACTCGATAGACAGTTATAATTTGATGGTAATTATGATTAAGCTTAAATAACCAACGTGAAGTTTATATGCCGTAGCTTCTCTACTAGATTATATTATGTTAATTCATTTAATTACTAAATCGTTTATTTCAGATTGAACTTTTGGTTTCAAAATCAATTAGACTTTGGAACGAATCACTAAACGATACCGTAATTATATCATATCGGACGCATACATACTTAAAATTTTGTAGTGTACTGATGAACACTCATTACTAATCTGTATAAATATTGCTGTTAGTGAGTTCTTATTTTTTTTATACAATATTTATAATCATACTAATAAGTGTACAACCTTGTATAATGTTTTATTAACTATATTCTGCACTGGATACTCAATCTGTTCAATCTTTTTTTTTTTAAGTAGGTTCTTTCAGCGTACACGTGCTCTATTTTAACTGTTTAATTGAGTTAATTTTGGCATGATTACTCAACTTATTATCTCTCTACATTCTCTACTCTACTAACTATTACAAAGTTTTCCCAATAAGTTTTTTGAATTAACCTGTAAGTAAAGTTTGACGTTTTTTTTATTAAATAATACTCAACTGTTTAATGACAGAATGATGAACATTACATAAACAGGTGTTTATTTTTAAATTCGTAATGTCTAATGAACTCGTTTTAAAAATCCCGCTCCTATTCAACATCTTCCACGCATGAATTTCGGGATTACCCTGGGTATACAGCGCCCAAAACAAATAGTTCAAACTCGCAGGTGTTTACTATCAAACAATTCGCTCCGACCCAAGATGTATCCCTTTACAGGGAGCCGTCCAGGCTAACAGTTAGGAAGTAAGCCGATCGGCCCAATTACTCCCCGAAAAAAGACGCGAGTGGTGTACCCCGCGCATCGGATCCACTTCTCCCGTGCGCAGCGCAGAAGAAACAAAAAAAAAAAAAGTAAAAAGAATAAAAAAAAAAAAAAAAAAAAAACGAAGAAGAAGAAGATGATCAAGAGAGCAAGCAGTGCGCGCCGCAGGAGGAGGAGGAGGAGGAGGAACAGCTCTCCGAAGTGTGTATAAAAGTCTCTCGGCAGCCTAAACTGGTTTTTTAACATTCCTGGGTACGCTGGCTGCGGATCTTCTGCTCGGATCTTCTTCTTCTTCTTCTCTTCTTCCCTCCTGCGGTCCTCCCCCTATGCGGTCCCTCTTTTTTTTCGTTCTTCTTTCAAAGCATCTCCCCAGCAGCAGAAGCAGCCCCCCGCGTGTATACGGAAAAAATATAACCTTTTTTCCCTCTCTCTCTCTTCCACCTCCTTTTCTCGGGAGAGGAGGTCCGGGTATCCATTACCGGTCGGACAATGCCCCCCCCCCCCCTTTTTTGGCAGGTTTTGTGTTTAAGGTGGACGAGGCTGCAGCAGCTCTTTGAAGGAAAAGCCCCGCGCGACGTCATTTTTCAATGGATTTTCTCAAGGGCCTGCCCGGGGATGGCCCGCGGGGTGGCTTTGTTGTTCCAGCTAATTTTCGGCGGGGCGCTGCAACCGATACTACCTGCCTGCACTTCCCGAGAAACTTTCTTGCATTCGGTACGCGTCCGACTCATTACCGTATCGCGGTAGATCGGAAGGACGAGCCGAGTCCCTTTGATTGGAAATATACGGCCTAGGCGGGGTCAACCCTCTTTGTCCCGTGTGTGTGAAATATATTTTTGAGAGATTTTTTTCTATAGATATGCTTATTCTTTTTGGAAGATTCAAAGGTGCTGGTTTACACGAGTTTCTTCGAGATGTTATTGTTTACGAGGATGACGAGGCGAAGCGTCTGTGTAAGGTCTTGGGGTTTTCGGGTCTCTATCGTTGAAAAATCATCTCGAAATGACGATGTAGAGATGGATTTTTGTGGGAATGAGAGACATGTTGCTTTAAAAATCAATTAAAAAATGAATAATCACGGTTTGAGGAATGCTCGAGTCTGGATATTTTTATAAATCATCGTTAGGTAATCATTGTTTTGATCACATTAATTTGTTTCAGTAATTAATTTATAAGGCTCACTTTTTTAACTAACCAAAACTGATTTTGAGCGCTAATAGAAAAGGTCATCATAATTATTTTTCCATATAATTTTTGGTTGTAATGAAGACATTTAAAAGTTGTTAATACCAATTTGTACTTGACATAGATCTATCATAATAATAAACACGAAAAATTTCGTAGTTTTCTATTTTTGTTAACTTAGATTTATTAAATAAATAAAGCTGAAAGCGCATAACCATAAACACTGAAATACACACTGAAATTGTTGCGTTTACGAAATTCATCATCAAAAGCAATTAAAAAATAATCATCAATTAATTATATTTGTACCGGTAGCAAAAGATTTCGCATTCACACTCCAGCCCAAGCCTATAATCATTTAAAAAAACTATCCCTCAAAATCCCAGGCTATAAAATTCTCCTCGCATGAGTCACTCCTCAGCTTCGCGAGCGGCCGTAAAAATTTTTGGCGAGCTCGGAGATCGGAAGCCCCGCATGACAGCCGAGCAGCTGCTTGTGGATGCGGGGAAGGGCTTGAGCGACAACAACATGCCAGCGTCGTATTCGCGCATCCTACCCACCTCCCGGACGTGAAAAAATTCCTGCCAACCCCACCCCTCGTCGATTGTTTTCTCCCGGGTGATAAACCAATTTGCACTAACCCGACCGAGGTTATTGATAGGCCCGAACTTTCTTTTGAGAGCTGAAAAAAGAGTATAATTAGTCTTCTGAGAGCGACGAGTAACATATTTTAAGGAAATTTTGATAACGGCCATGACTAATTCAAAATTAGTAGTTAAATGAACTCTTAAGTACTGGTTGGTATGGTTATTACATATTGACTGATGTGGTACCTTTCTCAATTACCATACTTAATTGTATTCCATTTGAAGAATTAATTAACATTGAGTTTGAGCAGTTATCAATTTAAATTTTTGCTCGATAAACTCCGCAGACTAGTTCAAACAATTGCTTTACTACCACTTAGACATCTCTTCCACCCCACGGGGAAAGCCTTGGTACCGAAAGGATGTAGTAAGATTTTCGGTTGCTCGGCTCGCCATGAGGCAGGATGGAAGAGGAGAGGAGAGACAGGTAGCGACGCCCGCGCCCACAAACCTGTTTTACCAGTCCCCCGGCCCCGGGCATCGCGCGTGTGTGCGTATACCTGTTGGATTATTCCACCCCGACAAGTGTGAAGGTGAGCGAGGGGGGGCGCCGCGCCGGGCCCGACCGGGGCATCTGAAAGGAAGAATCTCTCCTCTGGCAACGCTGCGCCGAGCTCCCTCCTCCTTCTTCTTCTTCTGCTTATGGGAAAATCGCGTTTTTTTCTTCTTCTTCTTCTTCTTCTTCTTCTTCTTCTTACAAGACGATGCCTGCCCGAGGGGGAGCAGATGACGAAGATGCCCCGAGATTAGGAGTACGGGGCTACGCCCCATGGGAAAAAAAACGAATCTATAAGATCGTTGCAGCTGACTTTAAGAAGAAGAAGAAGGTTAAGGGGTTGCAGGTGGAGTCGCGTCTGGGAAGGGTGGCTACCATCTGCGATTTTGTATCGTCTGGGACCGGCATTGTGTTTGACCGATAAGAATAATGGTTCGATGGGCACAATGGGTCTGAGAATACTGGCTGGGGGGGGAGAATCGGTAAGAAACGTTATGTCTCGAAGAACGACGGTAAAATGGGGGATAAACTAATTATATGAGGTAGTGGAGCACTGGAACACGCCGAAGATGGTGTGATAACGCGGTTGGAATAGTTGGAGGTAGGTCGACGAGGGTTGCTGAATGATTATAATGCTACCAAGTGATGGTTCAATCCATTTTATAGCTGTAAAAAATTGGCATTCCTGATCTTTGATTAACACTAGCTAGGTCAAAGGGACTCTGACTCATACTCAAGGATTTACAAGATACTTTGTGTGTCTAAGAATGACAAAAAGAAGGGAGCATTAACTAATTATATGATAAGGTGGTGCAGCAAACAGACACGTTTCAGATGGTGCGATAACATAGTTAGAATAGTTAGGTGTAGCCACACGAGGGTTGCAGGATGATTATAATGCAACGCAGCGATCATTCAATCGAAACATTTTATATATTTACTGTAAAGGATATTTTTTTAGTGGTTTATGACAGTTTTAGTTAGTGCACCTGATTATTATTAAATAGGTCAAATTGACTCTAAGTCATATCTGAGAACTATTCTCATTTGTCACACTTGAGCGCATGTTCTAATAATACACGTACGTAGTGTTTTAAAGTTATAAAAATAGCACGAAGAATAACAAAACGTTGATTAATTAGATGTAGATAAGACATATTTAGACAGCGCGATAACACGTTGGACACGAGTTAGAAGTTACAGTATCACCAGAACTGTTAGAACCAGAAACGATAAAGGCTTAATCAGAATTTGAATGTTTAAAATATTTCAAATTCTATTTTCAGACAAACCGTTCAAACACAAAAGTTTTAAAAACTAGGCGCACTCAAGTGTATCGCCAAACAACGGCACATGGATCTCGTATGAGCGTCGCATCTTCTTTTCACCATCTCCTTATCTCCCGCGAGTATTTACAGTCGTTCCTTTCGGCACGGACCAAAGCCGAAGCTTGACAAAAGCGCGGGGAAAAGCGTCTTGTATGCACGGGTAACGCCAAAAAAAACACACTGTTTAGAAACCAAATCACACACGAGAACATTAACACTTGAGTCGGGTCGAGAGCCACCAATTATTAGTACTCGCTGTTTTCTCGAGATAAGGCCTCTTTGACATTCCTTCGGGGTTAGAAAAATAGAACCCAAGGCCAGTTACATTCACCCTTGCCTTGTGAAAAAAAAGCGAGACCTGGATGACCTCGATCGAGGTGCGTAAATGATTTGCTGGAAAGAGAGAGAAGTTTTTTTTTTTTTTTTTTGTATATCTTTTAACGAGTGATTTGTACTTTGACGCCGGGGAGATATGCACGCGGCAAATGAATGCCGGATTGAATGAGAATTTATTCCTCGAGATTAGTTTGTTTTATGCTGGCCTTTTTTTTGTGCGCGGTATCTGGGGCCGGGTGTTTGTGCAAATGGATTTATCCGCGCGCGAATTATTTTCTTTCTTTTCATGCGCGTCTGAATTATTATTCAGCTTCTTTAATACTTCTAACGTTTGTTTCAAACTGTCGCACTTATAATAATCGAATGTTTGAAGTTTACTGTATGATTGGAACAGTGTCAAGGAGATTATTGTAAAATAAATTTTGAAATAAATTTAAAAAATTACATTTGATCATAAAATTTACGACAAAATTAACAATAGTCTGTAAGAAAATAAACCGTTACGCGTAATAGTTTCATTGTCGAAATTCAGTTTTAGTCATTCGCATATAATTTACAATAAATTATGAAATTCTCTGTATTTTATGGTGAAATTAGGTACAGTCATCTCTGCATTCAAAGTTTTATAACGCTTAAACCGAAATGAAAGAAATTCTAAAAATTTGCCAAGTATTTGTTACAATCTATCCGACTTTTTTTTACTTTACGACGGACGTAATTTTTTACACCGAAGTCAATTTTTTTTACGTAACACCGCGCCGCGGGTATTACGAGAGGAGGAAGTGGCGTTTACGCTCGGGTCGTAAAGACAAATAATAGTCGAGAAATGTAATTCACACGATTTTTACTAAGCGCAGACGTAACCCAAGTTTGATCAAGGGCTCAATTGCAGTTTTAAATATTTTTTGACGAATCTTCTTCTTCTTCTTCTTATCGAGTATTATTGAGTTGTCCAAAAATACTCTTATCAAAAACCGATCTTTATTCATTATGCAAGCGGATCGGTGCAACAATTTTCATCGTTTTTAGTCAATTCAATCCCTCGCAGCCAAACGTATCGTCTCTTATCTGTCAGCAATAAAGAAAAAAGAGCTAGATAACCGGGGACCGGCCACTCGACAGATAAGGCTCGCATTGAGCGAAAAAAAAAAAAAACACATTATATTTGTCCGCGAGTCTCGCGAGCGGTTATTATTAAAATCGCTCGATTGCCCGGTAATTAAATCGACCCGATTGTATTTTCGTACTTCGTCGGGGCGGGCTTATCGGGATCGATAAATTGAAAGCTTCGGGAAAAGCCAATCAATCGCGGGGCGGTAAATCAAGCCGATGATTTTGTCTACCTCCCCTTGAGAGAGACAGAGAGAGAAAAAAAAATTGCACGGAGTAGGCCTCGAGGGGGTCGTAAGAGCCCCAACACCAGATGTATGACCGGGAGAACAAAGGGCCCACTTTGCAGCGATATCGGGAGCGGGAGATAATCGCGGGGATTGCTGAGAAATAAAAATCAGACGCTTGTTTGAAGTGTGTTTGATTTTCGAATCTTTGCGCGCGGGGCTTTAGAGTGATGAATGATGCTTCGAGACGCAATCACTTTTGTAATGTTCTTTGAGTTAGCAGATTCAAACCTCGGGTTCATTATTTTTGTGTTATCGATGCAATGAGCTTAGCGATGAATTATCATTTTTTTTGTGGTTTAAATTAAAAAAAAAAAAAATTGATGTAGTAAATCAATTGTATCGAGAAATACATGTAACAGTTTTCAAAATAACAAAACTGAAAATTTGGCTACTTGAAAAAATTATTTGTTTTAATTTCCATTGACTGAATTCTAAATTAATTGATGAATAACGATACTTGCAAAACGGCAATATTTATTTATTAAAATTTATTTTACAAACAAATTACATGTATTGATAGTTTATCAACAAATATTGTAAGTATTGCCTTTAATAAACGAATATAACAGTCGGAAAACGATTAAATAGCAGAAATTACGGCTCATAGTTCACTGAATACAAGGAAAAATCACAAGCTAATCAAATCTCGGCTTGCACTCCAAGCACTAACGTTTAAAAAATACAAACATTTGAAATTTATGTATTTATTTACCGAGTTTATTCAAATAATCGAGAAATCACGTACACAGTGCAAGCTTAAACCGTAAACCGACTCTAATAAAATCATCGAATCCCCCACTACCAACCCGAACTAAAAAAAAACCACTCCGACCGATAAATTAAAAAGTTCTCCTCCTTATCGCCTCACATTATCACCGGGAGTCGCATAAATCGCACCGTGTCCCCAAAAACCCGGGCATCAATCAAACTCCTCGCAGCAGGTTCATCGACCAGTGCGCTCGGAAAACCCGCGTCGTTTTCCAAAATACTCTCCTCCTCTCCCCCCACCCTGGCACCACACAAGGAAGAATCTCAACTCGTCGTCATCATCACTTCCTCGTGTGTCTGTCGTCCCCCTCCCTCCCACGTCGCTCGGCTGGCTGCCCCCACCGCGCGTCTCGCGGCGCTCTCCGGGTTGTTCGACGGCCTGCTACTTCCTAAAGCCACAGCGAGCAGCTCAGTCGCTCAGCAGCCCCCGAGCGCACCGGTCACGCGTGCGTCTCACACCCGCTATTTGCTCCGTGCAGTAATCTCTCGCTCGAGTTCGACTTTTTTTATTCTTTTTTTTGTTTTTTTTTTTTTTTTTTTTGGTTGTTTTTTTTTTGAGTTTTTTTTCGTCTTTTCGACAACAAAAACAACAACAAACTGTGATGAGTGCCCGGTGCAGGAGGACTCCTCGGTAGTAGTGTGCAAAGTGTGCTTGTTGTGACTCGAGGAAGAAGAAAGAGGAGTGGGTGGTAAATACCCATTGCACCCACAAGGAGGAAGAAGAAGAGGTTTGTGAAGTTACAAGTTTAATATCCTATCTTTGAGTACGACGTCGATGACGACGATTATGATGATACTTCTTGGGAGCTGGGGAAGATAGGAAGGGGGCAGCCGGTTGCGTCACGTGCTCGGCTCGCGGGCTCGGACTATTTATTCCTCTCCTCTCCTCTACTCTTCCTCCTCCTCCTCTTTGTGCACCAGCGCCGGATATTTGCATGCTCGCGGCTCGGGCAATTACGGAGGAGATGCTGCGAGCTGCTGCTTCCTACTCCTACTCTCGAGCAGCTCTGGGTTTTTTTATCGCCGTTGTGTATCGTGCTGTATACACCACGGGCGTACGTGACTTTTTTTTTGTTTCCTCGTTAGATAATTACCCGCGAGTTTTTACTATTTGATCAGTCTACTCAAGTTGATAAAAACAGACGAAAGCTCCGCAGCAGGCTTGGTGAAAAACCCTTGGACGATGCTTGCAGGGGGGCCGTAGGTACGGGCTACGCCATCTCTCGGTGCTTCCGCGCAACCCGTCAGCGAATCTCTCGTTATTTTCGTTCGCTTCTTCAATCTTATTCTTCTTCTTCCGGAAGCAGCAGCTTTTTTTCCTCTCCCGTGGGTCTTGAAGGACGAATCCGATGGTAGGTTCGCGGACCCGTCGCGCGTTCAAAACACCTGTTGAAAATCCAAACTCGCGTTTGGATCGAGAGTCAAGCTCTTTGTTTTAACGAAGTTTTGCAAGGCGCGCGGGGGCTTAACGGTAAGAACCGGTCAGTATCCGGGCGGAAGGAGGTGCAACTCTCCCGCTGGGTTGGTCGCTGCGGGCCGGATGGACGCAGACATCCGGCGAAGAAGAAGGAAGATGCTGCGGCTGCTGCAAGTTTTTATCGAGACGAGTGGCTGCGAAAGTCCCTTTGTGAGAGCTGCTGCCACGGCGTTGGGCGGGTTGGCAGGAGGCAATAATCGCCCGGGTGGCTGGCTATTATCGGACGCGGCGCGGCGCGGGGCACTTCCTCTCTCCCGGGCTTTATTTATAGAGAGGAGGAGAGGATGATTTTCGCGCCGGGGAATACCTAATGCGAGCGAGATTTCTATTTTCGTTACGGAATTATTTTCATACACAAAGGGAGGCCGGACCAGGGGGCTGATAAGGACCGAGACAGGTGAGAAGATTGGGCTGCGCACGGTTGACGAAAATTTGGGAGACGAGGGTACGACGGGAGCTTTTGTTTACTTATGCGCGCTGCGAGAGAGAAAAAAATCAAGCCTCGCCGCGCGTTGCACATATTTTCTGTTTACCTTGTTCCACGTGTGAAAATTTTGTGCGTTCTTGACCAGCATCTATATTTTTGTTTACCGAATCTTGAAATTTGAAACATACGAAAATTCGAGCGAGTATTAAGATTTTTTACTTTATAATAAAATCTCTACCTCTTTTTACTGGTAGATTCAGTGTATTTACTTTGATATAGAAAAAAAAGAGATAAAATTTATTTGAAAAAAGTATATACTTTTATTCATTGATATTTAAATACCACATGTAAAATTTCTTTTACATTAATTACGAATTCTTTAGCATCTTTTTTTTTCTTTATTTACTCTCGCAATCTTAAAAGAATGAAAAATTTTATTCAATAAAAATACATATTTTCAAACATTGATAAAATACGTGTAAAAATTCTTACACTTTCTGAAGAAGTAACTGTAGTACCGTTTCAACTGTTTATTTACTCTCTCAATTAGAAAGAGTTGGAAAAAACTTCCACCACTCTATAAAATTTCGTAAACCACGTGAAGAACTCACACATTCTGAACTAGTGTAGATTTGATATCTTTTTTGTTGTTTGTTTTCTCTCACAATTGAAGAAAACCTCTGTTGCCCTTTAAAAGTTTGGAAGCTCGTGAAAAACTCCTTCAGGGTAGAAAATTCATCAAATTTTTTTAATTTATTTACTCTAAAAACAAAACAAAGAAAGTTTTAATTACCAAGCACCTTCTAATTTAACCGTTCAAACTAAAATGTTACTGCAGAAAACACGTGTAAACTACCCGCGTAGACTACAATACCGTTGTTTGTTTACTCAAAAAGGTTCGAAAAAGTAAACTTTAAAAACCAGGACGTGCAAGCCAGCATTTAAATCACCCGAAAAACGCCCCCAAAATAAAGGTCCGCACGCTGCAGCAAGAGTCGCAGGTGCAGGCATCACCCCAAATCGATCGAAAAATCCGTCGCTAATTCGGTAAGTCTTCCTCGGGCGAGAAGTGGTTTTCGGAGAGCCGCGAATGCTCGCGTATAAATAGTGTACGTGTGTCGTCGTCCCCGCGTCGCGGCGTTCTCCTTTTGTATTTATACACATTTCGGGTCGCGAGTTCGGCAGCGAAAAATCTCTCTCCCGGCTGCTGCGGGGGTAAATAAAAAAGGCATCTTCTTCGTCGTATTTTTTTTCTCACGGGTCCGCATGCCCGCATTTCCGGGAGCTGCAGGTTGTGAAGGAGAGAAGAGGAGGGGACGGACGGACGGATGACGCCGGGGAATTTTTCTTAAGGCAGGCGCCGGAGGTATTTCTCTTTGTTGGGACTCTCCAGGGGGGTGCGGAATTTCAGGAGAAAAGCTTCTGACCCTGCTGCTGATGCATGCCCGGGAAAATCCTACGATTCCTCCTCGTTTTCCGGAATCATCTTTTTTAATCGCGAGCGTCCGAAGGTAATTATGGGGGATTTTCGAGATGGGCTTCGGAGATTTTTTTTTCCTTTTTGAGTGCTTATGAGGAGCCTGAGGTTTTCAATCTGTCATCGTAAACACAAGAGAAAATTTTTTAATATTTTGATGAGCTGTAAAAATATATATATATTGCTTGATTACATAAATGTTTGCAGATAATTATCCACGAGTATACTAAAATCTATCATGTTCAGCTTGTTTAAAAAAAATTTAAATACGACATATTTCCGGCTACCAGGGTAACAAAGAAATCAATCGATACATTATAAATACGCGTATCCGCTATTTTTGATCGACATACTTGGTTTTACAATTACCGTTGAAATAATTTTTAATAGCCATTGCTCAACTCTGGATCAAATCAAACTCGCGAGCCCGTCCGACTGCAATCCACGTGCAGTCGCGGGCGATAAACAATTACTCAAAGTGCTTCGCGTCGGCGCAGCGCGAGAGCAATTAAAACGTCTCCGTGTGTTCTTTGTGTTGGCAGGTGACTCCGCTAGCAGGTTGAAAAAGAAAAAAAAAAAAAAATCCCCTCTTATCGACTTCCTAGTGTGACGCGGATTCTTTTCCTCCTCCTCCTCCTCTACTAGCCAGCTAGCTCGGTCGGTCGGTCGTGAATATTAATATCTCGCATGCCGGAAGTCGGTGATACCCGATAGGTACACAATCGACCTCCTCTCCTTAGTTACGCAAGCGTGCATACTTCTCCGAAAAATTCGTTTTTCCTTCGACTCGGAAAAAAATCAATCTCACAAAGGGGGTAGGTTGTATACTCGCAGGCTGCAAAATCATCCTTCTCGGATCGTCCTTTCTCCGGCCGCTTCCGGTGGTCAGGGGCTCTCAACCACTCGGGTTGTTTATTTAAAAAAGGGGGGGGGGGAGAAGAAGAAGGGAAGGATTGGTCGACCGCAGCCGGGGAGATCGTGTGTCATTACCCACGAGGAGCAAAAAATACTCTGCCGCTGCACGAACACTTTTTTACCTCCTCTCCCCTACCGCCAATTTTCGATCTTTTATTTCTCGGAGAAGAAGAGAAGAAGAAGAAGAAGCAGGAGGAGGAGGAGAAACTCAGCATCCGGCGCGCCAACTAACTGTAAACCACGACAAGTGTGCGGGTTCTAAGGTCACCGGGGGTTGGGTAACCGACTGCAGGCACACGTGTGCTGGCTTCCTTCTTTTCTCTCTCTCTCTCTTTCTCGGGTGGAAACTGTTTCTGTCGAGTCACGAGAAGGCAAAAACTATTGTGAGTGGTAGTCGGGTATCGAGTTTTTCATGCGGATGGAAAAACACTCGTAAGAATTACGGCGATGACTTCGAGCGAGATTTTTCATGTAACTGCGACGTTCGAAAATTCTTAGAGTTGGTAAAAAACTACGAAATCGACCGCTCAAAGACCAATTTTCGTGTAATTTAATAAAGACTATGCATTTTAAAAATAACTAAAATCGACTGTGTAAAAAAAAAAAAAAACACTTGTGAAAACCGCACCGGTTGCCATTCGACTTGAGAATTCAAAAATTTTCTTTTGTGTTTTACAAAATTTTACATTCGAAAATCATTAAATTGGGCAAAAACCACTCGTTCGAAGTCACTTTTCATGCCATTCAAATAATAATTAATCTTATTTTTCTCTCAAAAACTACTGATTCCATTAGAATATACTATTTTTTGCGAGGTTTGCCATCACAACAAAGACTTCCATGCGACCCAGAGATCCAAAAACCCACTGCGTCTCGCAAAAATAGCGTGCATTCGAAAAGCAGCATAAAATTAAGGGCGTATCGCGGAGTCGTAATCGCGGGGTCACTGACACCCGCGTTATCACCAGATAAGACTTCTCTCGGGTTAGGGGTCAAGGAGAGTCCTCCTCCACCTCCTCCCTCGCTCATTCCCGATCGATTGCGCAACCCCGCCGGGGGGAAAAACCCGGAAGCGGAAGCGTTGTTCTAACTTCTTCCTCGTCCACCAGCCGCCCGCGGCGTGAATATTACTTCCCCCAATCGATAGAGCCGATTTCGTCGTCAGCCAAAGTCCGGACCGATAAGAGAGGAAGAGCTGTTTACTTCCCGCGAAATCTACACCGAGTTATCTGCATCACGCGCCGATTCGTCACGTAGGCTGATCGTTAAAAGAGTATTACTACCGCCGACCCGGTCAGCCTTGATTTGGTCGACGAACTTCTTCTCGGTTGGGAGGGGATAAACAAAATCTCTCTCGAAGGAAAAACGGCGGTTCCTGATGATACGCGCACCTACTTTCTCGTAGAAATGCACGTCCTTGGGTTTCTCGAGGAGAGTTTTTCACGTGTACCGCGCGCACGCACGAGTTGCGCAATCAAAGGTTAGGTGTCTGACTTTTTTTTTCGGCCATTTAGTGCCCGCATCGGAGTAAGGTTTACGTAAACGCGTATTGGAACACATGCACGACGTCTTCGTTTCTTTTCTTTTTTTTTTTTTTTTCTACTCTTTTTTCCGGTCTCGCGCACGTAATGGATTATGCCATAAATCAGCGGGCGCGCGATTAGATCACCCGTGACATAATTTTACGGGCACGCAGGTATTATAAAATACCGGAGTTGGAGGAGGAGGAGGAAAAGTGCGAGCGAGAGAGCCGCGGAGTTCCGGTTTCGAAAAGCGCCTACTACCCACGTGCGATTTTCTAACAAAAGCGCGCGCGGGGACGAGCACCACCAACTCGGAAGTTTATGCGTACCCAGCCTCGTTGCGTCAGAGCTTTCTTACAAGTAATTATTGCTAAAGAAGTATCATCAGATGAAATAAACATTTAACTCTAAGAAAAAGAATATTATTTTTTAAGGGCCACTCGAAGGTCACAAAAGTGTAAATTCATTAAAGAAAAACAACTAAAAACTGACAACAGATTTAAAAACTTGCAGGTTGATCGAGAGCCAGTGGAAGGGATAAAGGACAAAGAAGGCAGTTGGAGTGTGGATTTGTTTAGATGAAACTGCTGCCGAACATCCAGCTGCCGCAGCTACCGCCGGTTAGCACAGCCGCGGCAGCGAGCAACGGCGCCGGCGGCATGGACTCGAGACTCGGCTCGGCAGGCATATCGCTGCCCTTCAGCCCCACCGACCTGCTGTGGCGGTACGGGCCCATGACCTTCTCGCCCACGGCCCACCCGCCGCCCAGTCCCCTGCTCGATTTCAAGACCCACTTGCCCACCACTCTCGGTAAGTTTCCTCTTCCTTTTGTTTATGCTTCTCGGAAGAAGCAGGTACAATGGGATCGCTTCCCCCCCCCCCCTCTTTATTCCTATTGGGACTTGTACTTTCTATGCGAAAAGCTAGCGTGGGAGGGTTCGACCTTTTGTGCAGCTAACGGATTTTTTGGAGACGGAAGACGTCTGAGTGCTTGAGTTCATTAATTTTTCTTATTTCGGGAAGAAAAGTTTTTTACACTGTTGCTTTGTACACGAAAGATCTATGGATTCGAGATCGGTATCTTTCGGGGAAAAAATGTAGACGAGCGCTCTGACAATGGTTTGTTTAAAAAATTTTCAAAAATTTATGCGCACATTATTTAAATTATTTGTTTTTAATTTATGCAAAATAGATTCACTAAACTGAAGATTGACACCGAACTGTAAAATAAATAACCGCTTGGAAATTTCCTTTAATTAGTGTAAAACGAATTCGCACTTTGTCTATAGTAAACAAAAACAGACCGAAATTTATCAGTAAAATCCACTATTTAACTTGTGAAATGAAATCAAAACTTTTTTTTTATAAGCAACCCATGTTTGTCCCACTAGCGCTTAAAAAACATCTAAACTAACATGTTTATCTTTTATTTACAGCTTCGGATCCACGAGTATGGTCCCGCGAGGACGTTGCGGCCTTCCTGAGATGGGCCGAGCGCGAGTTCGACCTGCCCCAGTTCGACATGGACATGTTCCAGATGAACGGCAAGGCACTGTGCCTGCTGACCAAGGCCGACCTGGGTGAACGGTGCCCCGGTGCCGGTGACGTTCTCCATAACGTCCTGAACATGCTCGCCCGCGACTACAACATCCTGCAGCGTTGTCTCCCGGGCTCTCCCGTTACCCCGACCAGGCCCTCGGCGGCGTACCCTCTGAGTCCTCACTCGCACCCGCCCACACCCACGTGGGTCGACAACCCATACGCGGCGAACCTCGCCTCCCTGATGTCGGCAAACTCGGTCACGCTGTCGCCGGCCCCGTCGATCGACAGCCAGGCCGGCTCGCCCGGTCACACCACCAACGACAACAACAACCAACACCACGTCTTCAAGAGCGAGTTCAAGAGCGAGTCCTCGGACGACGACAACCAGCAGGGCAGCGTCAGCCCGCCCGCCACGCCCACGGCCCTGGCCGCCCAGAGACTCAGCGAGGTCTGCATGAAGGACATGCCCAGCCCTACGTTGCCCCCACACCAGCTTCTCAGCCCGCTGACCCCCGGCGCCTTCAGGCCCGCTGGAGGACAGTCGTGCTCGTCGGCCACTACCGCCCGGGAATTCTTCCCCAGCGACTCGCCCGAGCCCAACACAAGTGAGTTTTCCTTCTCTATCGGTATCGGTTTTATTCCGCTAACTTCGCTGATTCAGTCATCAATCTGTGTGTTTTCGACGAGTAAGCAAATCGTCCGAATAGAAACGGATGGTGACTAATTCGATAAGAGCGGCAGCAGCGGCGCTTATCGGGTGAAAATTTTGCTGTGTTTATCTAGACCGGCGCTCGCGCGTTTTAATTAGAGTCTTGCGATTGTGATGAGTTTTTTTTTTTTTTTTTTTAATTTAATTTCGTTTGCTTTGTTTTTTTCAGATGGCAGACTGCTCTGGGACTTTTTGCAGCAGCTTCTTAATGACCCCTCGCAGAGATACACACACTACATTGCGTGGAAGAGCAGGGAAACCGGGGTCTTCAAGATCGTAGACCCGCCCGGTCTCGCGAGGCTCTGGGGCATACAGAAAAATCACTTATCTATGAATTATGACAAGATGAGTCGCGCTCTGCGCTACTACTATCGCGTAAACATCCTTCGAAAAGTCCAGGGCGAGCGTCACTGTTACCAGTTAGTATTTACACTCTCTTTTTGAAAATTGTTTTTCTATTTGGTGATTCAACTTACTTACGTTTCCCCAATTTTTTTCACAGGTTTTTGCGCAACCCTACAGAGCTGAAGAGTATCAAGAACATATCGCTCCTGCGCCAGCAGATGCGGATAAAGCCAGAGCCCGAAGAGGAGGAGCAGTTGAACGGTACCAACGGTGAGTCGTTCAAGGCCGAGGACATAGACATGCCAACGGATCTGTCGATGTCGAGCACGATGAACCCGCCATCGAGTCCCCACCTGAGTCACCTCCAGCAGCCGCTGCCCCCACCGCCACCGATGCTCCAGCCACTGTCTCTCTTGGACCCGCCGGCCAAGTTCAGGAGTCATGCCTTTAACATGCACGTCAAGAAGCAGGAGGCCTCTGCCGAGGACAGGAGTCACGCGTACAACATGTCCAAGACTAACCAGGATAGCATCGAGGACAGGAGTCACGCCTACAACCTGGTTAAGACAAACCAGGAACCGTCCTCCGAGGATCGGTTCAAGGCCCAACAAGAGTCGGTCGAGGAAAGGAGTCACGCCTTCAGTATGATCATGAACAAGCAGCAGGAGAGCGTCGAGGACAGGAGTCACCCATACAACATGATCCTTAGCAAGGAATCTGAGGACAGGAGTCACGCCTACAACATGGTCAAGACTAACCAGGATTGCGCCGACGAACGGAAGTGACGAGGCGGGTAGGAGGTACCTCTCGCGTGTAAATAATACTGATGAAAACAACCACCAATCGAGAGAAGAACCGAGGAAAGGACAGCGATCTTTTTCTTTGGTATCTTTTTTTTTCGAAAAGTCGCCCTCTCAGAGAGGTGGACCAAAGTGCAATGCTCGCAAGAGGATCACGAATTCTTCCATTGTTCAAGTAGTACAACTTGATGTGCTGAACAGGCAATACCCACCCACACACCCTGTGAGCCGCTTTTTTCAGTAGGACGAGACTGGAAGATGATTATGTTCTACTGTTATCTATATATATACATACCTACGTACGTTTGGGAGTTGGAGTGCTGCACACGTGTGCCCGTGCATGTGTTCCTTCTCTTTTTCTTCTCTGCTGCTTCTCCTTACTTCTTTCCAGCACAAGCCTGCCATCGTTGGAAATTCATGTGTCGACCACGAGGATACATACAAACAAATATGCGTACACACGTACGCAGATGATACTCCTTCTTTACAACGAACCGACGGCGAGTCAAGAAAAAATATGCTCAACACATGAGGATGATGCATGCGTTGCGACTCTAATGTCACGCTAAACACGAGACGATGCATCATGGGTTCTTTTTCGTTCATCGGAGAGAGTCGAGAGACTTTGGTTTAACTTTTTCTTACGACTTCTTGTTTTTTTTTTTTTTTTTTTTCTTATTTTTTACCTTCTACTCTTAGTTTGCTGTCATCATTACATTATTGTATCATTATTAATTATAAATGAATTATTTTGTTGATATATTTAACTGCGATGCCACCAGACAAAAAAAGTGTATAGGAGAAGAAAAAAACTCGGAATCCGTGTTTAAGCTATTGTTAAGAACGTGTTCGCGACGATGTGTAAAAAAATTAGTAATCATTGAAATCCAGTTTTTTTTTTTTTTTTTTTTTTTTTCTTTTGCACGCGCACTTTGAACATTCATTGTTATAGTGAGCGTTCGAGCGATAGCAGGTGCGATTCGGTGAGCATGATGAGTGATATTGATTAGAAGAAGAAGTATTGTTGAGTGATTAAAAACGTAACTGATAAATAAATTCATTTGTGTGCCAAGAACAATAATATTTTAAGAAAAATCGTTATGAAAAAAAAGTGAAAAGTATATAAAAATATTAAAAAAAAAAAATAAAAAAAATAAAAGTAAAATCATTTGCTTCGATCTTCGATCAATGGTGCGAATTTTTACGGTCAAGACACACCATGTGCGTGTTTAGTTGTAATTGATTATACTCTGTAGTAAATTATAAGCATGTATATATTTATAAGTTTCTTTGCACAACTTATACAGCAGAGAAAAAAATGAAAAAACGAAAAGAAAAAAAAAACAAAAAAAAAGAAGTTTATCTATTGTATGGAAATAGAAGGAATTTATGGAAATTTGGGGCCAGAGTTAATACATAAATTTATAAATAAATATATAAATATATATATTCATAAATACATATATTTTAGTACCAAAATTTATATTCAAAATTTCTTCGTCGTTGCTGAGTGTGTGATTATGTGGCTTACATTCCACAATCGGGATTGCTCGGGCTCGATCAACTGTTTCGGTGCAAAAAATTTATTCAGAGTTATAAATTTTGGATGTAATTATGTATTGTATTTTTTCACAAATCTTTGAAAATTTGTGCGAAAAAAAAAAAGTTCAACTGTGAAAGTTCGTAAAAAAAAAACTTTGTTTAAAATTGTAAGAGGTCTACAAGCGTCATAGTTTGTCATAAACAATTTCTCAAGACTAAATGTTGAATAAAAATTTTCCGTTCGTGAAAGTTGAGATTTTAGGACAAAAATATAAAATTAATGAAATTATTTTTTTTACTAAATGGAAAATTTGTTATTTAGTATGTGATAATGAAGGAAAAAAAAACTTTTTATTTTTATTTACTTTAACTGATAAGTTTTCTATGTCAACATTTGTAGAAAATTCTTATGAACCTCGAGTGATTACTGTAGAATTGAAATTTGTATCTGGCTAATTGTATACTGTGATCTCTGTAAGGTTTAAATGAGCGAATATGTATATAATTGATAATGAATAATAATTGAAAAAAATTTATCGGGTAATATTGCAGAAAAGAAGGTATATGTTAGTATACCATTTGTGGAAATAGATTTTGCTATAAATTCAATGTAAACGCGTATTTATGTATGTACACTACATTTTTACGTGTAGACAAAAAATTTGAAAAATCACCTTTAATTCTTGTTTGCAAAGTGTAAATAATTTATACTCGAGAATCAGTGTACAAGAAAAAGTACCACTGGCATATATTAGTGTTTAAGAATGCTAAAAACGATCCCAGCGGGGTAATACATGGTGAAAAGTTTATATTGCGTAAAATAAGTGATAAATGTGTATAAAATTATGCCTGTAAAATTTTAGATTTAGAATCATTTTATTATATTATATAAATTGTTACTGAAAAATGATAGATAAAAATGTTGTAAATATAGACATATTTCCTTATTAAGAAAAATTGTAAAATTTTTTTTCTAACCCTACATTTCTCTTAATTTTAAAATGAAATTTTTTCATAATTAGATCAATTTATTTATTCATAAACATAAAAATTTTAAAGTTTATTTACAAAAACTTTATTTAAAGTAATTACATATTTACAGTTACTGGAAAAATATAACATCATCAGCTATGATTGAAGTAGTGGTTTTTGTGTTTCCTTCATCGTCTTTGAGTTCTCCATAACTTAATCTACCATTAACCATTACTCGTTGACCTTTTCTTAAATAATTATATACATTCTCTCTTAAAGAAGGCTTAAAAATGCATACTCTGTGCCAATCAGTTTTTTGCACCAAGTCACCTAAAATTGAATGTGACATGATTAAATCTTTAAGCATTTAAATAACTATGATAGTTTGAAATAAAATTTTACCTCCATCGTATTTGTAGTTGATGTGTGTGGCAAGAGAAAATATTACAACTGGGTGTTCTTCATTACCACGTTTTTGTGGTTCACCTCCAACTCTGCCAAGAAGTGTTACTTGATTCAAGGCTTAAAAAAAATTAATCATTTATTGTTTTTGAAAAGGAATAGTTTTTAGAATTTATTTCAAAAATAGATTAGATAATTTTCAACACAAATTAGCTTATATAAATATCCTCTGATGTGTTAACAACAGTCTGAAAAAATCAATTCCAACGATTTGTTAATTACTTACTATTTAAAGAGTCTGTAAAAAAATTATTTCTTATAGTTTTTCTAATAGTTTTTTTGTAACATGATTTTATTAGTGAAAATAACTTTAAGTCTGTCATAATAAAATAAACTGAAAGAAAAAACTATTATAAAAATTACTTTACTAAAACTATTTATGTATATTTCCCATTTTTTATTCAATTATTAATTTTTATATAATACTTTGAAACAAAGGAAAAAAATAATTTCGTAATTTAATTTTTGCTCGGGCGATAAAAGTAAAAATACTTACTTTTTTCTAATTTGCCTGATTCGGTAGTAACAGCTCGTACAGCATTGCAATTAATTTTTTGTAATTGTTTAAAAGTGTTGGTCAAAACCTGAAACAAATAAACAACAATGAATAACCTCAAAATTTGAAAATTGCATCACTTCATTAAGATTATGATTGAGCATGACATTCTGACCTTGTTCATGAACATTTTGGAAAATTTTTAGCAATTATTTTATAAAATTAAATAAAACAAAGAATTAAAAGGAACAATAAATAGAACTACTTTTCTCGCGGGCTTTTCTGTGTTCATGCCGGAATTCTAAAATCTATTCTTTGTATTTTCACACCCCCCGCCGGCATCCCTGCACACTCAATCCAACAGAATAATCCAAAGAGAATCTCTACAAACTCGCGATTGGAGGATTCCGATGGATTCGATTCATACGCATCATACGAACGCGTCATACGCACGCTTCATACGCGTCTAGTGTAGCTGCACCCTAACTTCCTGTTCCTACTTCCTACTACTGCGTATACGACTTGCGAGGCTCACAGCACTAGCTACTATATCTATATATACAGAGGTATCATACCTGGTATCTTACATGTCATGTATGATTGCTACGAGACGCGTCACTTACCCAACACTGCCTGCGGTCAACCGAGTACCGACAGCCGGTGAGTCGAGTAGGTAAGCGTACTTTGAATGACTGCATACCTAGTGATTATAAAACAAAACGTTTATGAAGTAATATTATTAATTGTATTAAATTTTGAGTAGTGTAAGTTAAGTTATGGCAGACAATCGTATGTGTTGTAAGTATTGGGATAAATGCTTTCAAAAAAATCCTGATCATTTTAAAAGATACAGACATCCATTGAAATTTGTAAGTCCAGTTAACCTTATTTTTTAGAAATGAAGTTCTTTTTTAATAAAATGTTATTTTTTATACAGGGGCAGAAAACAGAAAATGATTTAAGGAGTAAAAATAAGTTTAAAAGAAAAGCAATTGATGATCCGGCACAAGAATCAGAATTATCCAATGCAAAAAAACCAAATTTGTCTATAGATTCAGAAGATAAACCAGAAGAAAAAAATGATACTGTTAAGAGTCCTGAGAAAATAGAAAATATTGAAAATGTTGAACTTACTGAAAGTATTGAGAATGAACATACTGAAAGTACTGAAAATACCACAGACTCAACAAATAATGTAAATACTGGAGAGACCACTAGTGCAGAAAACACCACAAATGTAACAAGTACTAAAAGCAATGCAGACTCAAACAGTACTGAAAGTGTTGCAGTTTTAGAAATTACTGACAATACTGCTGATCTGAAAACAATTGAAAGTATTGGAAACGCAGCAGATTTAAATATCACTGAAAATATCACCACAGATCCTCAAATTACAGATGATAAGACAAATCTTGAAAGTACTGAACCTCAAAGTACTGAAATTATAACTGAATCTCAAAATACTGAAATCATAACCGATGATCAAAGTACTGAAATTATAACTGAAGTTCAAAGTACTGAAAGTATCGCAAATCTCCAGGATACTGAAGCAACTGCAGATTTTCAAAGTACTAAAAATCTTGAACCTAAACAAAGTGATGTGAACAACGATCACAGTAATGAAAATTCTATACAGTTTGAAAAAACTGATAACAGCAATGAGATTGAAGAAAAACCTCAAAATAGTTCTAATTTTATTAAAATTAAAAATGATACAGTAATTAAGGCTTCAGTTCAAGCTTTAGAAGCTGAAGATACTGAAGACATTTATACTGAAGCTAAAGAATTAATATCTAAAACATTTTTGATGCCAATGCCAGATGATTTTTATAAATTTTTTAGTCTTTGTAAAGAATTAAAACCTAGTGATCCAGCTAATGCCTTCAAAATTGCAGACCTTAGATTAGTTGGTGCTTACGATGTACTACTTGGTAATATTAATAAGAAAACAAAAATTACTGATAATTTTTTAACACACTGGAGGTATTTTTATGATCCTCCTGAATTTCAGGTATGAAATTTTTTATTTTATTGATTTACTTATAAATTTTTTATTATTCAAAACCAAAATTGTAATTGAAAACATTTTATTTTTTTACAGACCGTCATTAAAGGAAATGACAAAGAAGGATTACACTTTGGATACTGGAGAGACAGACCTAGTACCAGCCCTGTCTTTGTTGCGTCAAATTGTCTCAATATTAGTCACAAAATTAAACCAGTGGCTGAAAATATTTTTGGAGCTGTGGGGTGAGCATTAGTCATTTAGATTTTTTTTAATTGTATTTTTTGTTAGATAGCTGTACAAGTTTTTTTTCTTTAACAATAGGTCTTACTTAGAGGAAAGGGCAAAAAAGGCGTCTGCTTTTGAAAAACCCAATTTTTTCAATCTCTTTTCAAAAGTCAAAGCATTTGCAGATAAGCACAATATAACTTTAGAAACACAAACAGACAAAATGAAGTCAAGAGAGAAGTATGTAGTTGCCAGAACAATTCATGGAGCTGGTATTGTTTGTCCATTTAATAAAAAAACTAAAGTTGGCTATCGTCCTCTGTCCGCATCAGAAAGTAAGCCAAACTTCACTCATTTTAATTTAAATGTGTATAATAAAGTAATAAGTAAAAATAAAATTATTTTTTCAGATGACTTGCTAAAAATTATAAAAAAAATTAACGACGCACGATCGGATCAGCAAAGACGCAGATGTATGAATGAACTTGACGAAATTCTAAGGCATGCAACAAATGCTGCAGAGGAATGTGATTTTGGTACTTGTCTAGAACTAGGACACGATCTTCTCAGCACTGGTTGTCTTTATGTACATGATACTATTTTAACAGCACTAAACATTGCTTACAGTCAGCTTGAACGGAATGCGTTTTTGAAAATTATTGAAGCTCACATGGCTAACAGAAAGAAAGGTACTTACAGAATTAATGCCATTCCACCAAAGTAGCACCTTCTAGTTTGATTTTATAATGTTTAAATATATATATACATATTAATTGCATACATTTCATTAAAACAAAATGTACTTTTTGTGATCAAAGTATTTTATTTATTGATTTATTTATTGGGCTCCAATCCCATTTGTACAATTTTTTTTACTAGCTCTTTAGATAATTAACAGTTAATTTGTGTCCAATTACAAGAAATTGTAAATTTAAACCGTACAAATTATTTTTATCGTTGTATAAAAAAAACTTTTGAATAAAATAGTTCTTATATATAAAATCAATGTAACTACTCATGAGTATCTTTTTCTTGAAATATTTTTATTTTTTATTTTTTTATTCTAGTTGTATTAATTTTAATTTTTTTTTTCTAAAATTTTAACTAAAAATGGTACTTTTATTTATCATGCTATGATATATATATTTATATATGATTATAAATAATAATTTTTCATTTGAAAATTCAATAAAAAAAACTAATTTTAGTTTTATAACAATACAATTTATTGTTACATTCATAATATTACAATAACTATATTTATACTGTCTATAACTTAAATTACAATAAAACATGAAAAAAAAAAAAAAAAAATTTAACGCCTGTCAGTTTTTCCCGAGCCTCGCTTGCCAGAGAACAAATGTTTAGGCATTTTGTTTCCAATAAATCTGTCAGCTTCACCTTTAAGACCCTTCCTGGCTACCTTCTTCTTGATAGCTTTGTGAGCGATGTTTTTAAGTTTGTTTTTCATCTGAAAAGATAAAATAAAATTTCAAGTTTTAGATAAATTTTGTATTGATTAAATTTGTTAAATAAAATTCATCAAATTACCGCAATATTCTTAACACCCATTTCATCCCTGGGAGGTCTAGAGATACTTCGAACTCTCGAAGTTGATTGTAAACGTTGCTTCTTAGCTTCGACGTTTTGAGATAGTGATCTGCTTCGTTTTCTTTTAGTCTGAGTAAAGTGGGCCTGAAAATTTTTTTTGACATGATAAAATAATAATTTGAGTTAGAGTAAAAAGTGTCAATTTCTTTTGTATTTACGTTTTCCGTGTCCTCCATGTCCACTCCTAAATCTTCCATTTCGTTTCTTAATCTGGACACTGAACGATCTCGCGACCTGGCTGCTGCAGTACGAGGCATAACTGGTTTCGTTGATTGCTTGTTGACCTTTGATTCTTCTTTCAAGATGACTTTCTTTTCTCGAATTTGTTTGGCTAATGCTTGAATTTCTTTCATTGTTTCTGTCAGCTCTGGTATCTTGTAATCGTAAACGCCATTTGCTATTCTTTCATCTTCAGCCTTTTCTAACTCATTCAATTTCTAAAAAAATAGAGATTAATTTTTTTAGTGTTATCAATCAAACTTAAAATTTAATTATTTACTAAGTTATTTCGTTACCTCGAAGATTTCAGGATCAATGTAATCTGCAATGTTATGACCCTCCCACATTTCAGGAATGATGTCGAACTTTTGTTCTCCTTCAATGTCGTAATTCTTTTTGAGATCCAGTACATAATCATCACCCATCTCTTCTTCGATTTCTCTCTCCAGTTTCTTTTTCCTCTCTGCCTTAGCCGCGGCATTCAATTTTTTCTGCAGAACAGCTTCCGGAATACATGGAGGCCGAACTTTACTGTCCCTAGGTGCTGGTTGAGCCACATGTAAACGATTGAGAATGCTATCAATCTGGAAGAAAATAATTTAAAAATTAGTAAAGCGAATTAAAAAAAAAATTTCCTGCAAGAGTTCAAAATTTACCTTTTTAGTTTTTATTTTTTGATCAACCCTAAATTCTAACAGTCTTTCACAAGCTTGAGTTTTTACATCCATTACTCCAAACTCTGTCAGAGTACTCATCTCTATGACTGGTATATTTTCATCGCCTTCAAACTCTTTGAATAATTCTTTTTTATCTTCAGGGAGCTCTTCTAAATGTAATTTATCAACTTTATTAACAACAACTACCAATGGTTTATTGTTGAAAAGTGGTTTGATTGATTCAAATAATTTTTTCTAAAATTATTTTTTTAAAATTAGTATCTATGAAAATAATTATAATTCAAAGAAGCTTTTTGAAAAATACATACCTGTTCATACAGAGAATGACCACACTCTTCCGAAATATCAAAAAAGTATAACACAGCAGCTCTTAAATGGGCAAGAGCAGTGATTGCTTGCATTTCAATAACATTCCTGTCTTCCAAAGGGTGATCAAGAATTCCAGGAGTGTCAATGACTTGCCATCTCAAATATTTATAATCGGTGTGACCAACATACAATGATTTTGTGGTAAAAGCATAAGGTTGTACTTCAACATCTGCTCTAGTGATCTATGAAAAATTATTACAATTTATTAGCAATGAATTTATTTTATATTGATACAAAATAAAAACTCTTGTCAACCTTATTAATGAAACTACTTTTTCCAACATTTGGAAACCCACATATGATCATTGTTCTTGTATATGGATCAATGCTAGGTAACCTAGCCAAATGCTGACGAACTTGTTCCAAGTAAGTTAAATTATTTGCTTGGCGTTTCATAATAGTTGCCATACGTCCAAGGGAAGCTTTTTTCAACTGTTTGCACCGATACAGAGAATCTCCATATTTGAGCAGTCTGACATACTCTTTTGCTACACTAAAAATGAAGAAAAAGAAAAAAATTATTATTAAAATTCAAAGATACTGACATTTAATATTTTTTCAAACGATAATAATTGTTTTTTGTAATTAACAAACCTGTCAATCAAATGCCTAGCTGTGTTAATTTGACCCAAAGCTAATTTGTAATGATCCTTGTCGTATAACACATTCATCAAGTCAGCATAAAAAGGATGCACATCGTCTAGCTTTGGAAACTCTTGAATAATCTGACTCAAGCGATCGTGAAACGTTTGTTGTGCAAACTTTACTTTTCTCGTGTAAAAGGCACGAATACGCGAGATTGCATATTGTTTATGGATGACTGTTGGTGTCTTCCTTTGTGTTTTTGACAAAGTTATGTCAATAAATTCCTGTAAAAAATCATTTAATTTTAATCATACTTTTTTCGTACTATTTTTGGTACAGCTAAACTTAAATTTTAACTTCCAAAAAAGGTCAAGCAAGTTATTTTAGTCAAAACATAACCCAAAATTTTTTGCGAAAAAAGCTTACCTTTGCCGTAGGAACAACGGCAATCTTCTTAAAGTTGTACAAAGCCATGGTAATTTGATTAAACTACCTAACAAAATGAAAAAAACTAATTATTTTACAATAATAAACTAGTACTTTAGTAATATTATTATCGGAGGATGCAGCACATGGTCGATTTCCACCGTCCACGTGCTAAACCAACCAAAAGAGATTTACCGACCGGACTCAGCAGCAGACGCCTGGCGATTGTGACGCCACGAGACACGAATAGAAGAACTATAACGTTTTTAAAAAATTTTACTTTGCAATTTGCTAAGCTTTTTATTTGTGCTAGCTGATTAGAGGAGAAGTTTTTAAAATAGAAAAGTGTATTTTGATTTTTGAGGTTAGGATCGTTGTTTTTGCGTGCTTGCAGCGCATTTAGAGGAACTATTAATCAACAGCTAAGGTAAAAACCCCAATTACGGGACATATTTATTCATACACGGCCTCAAAGTACCCCTGTAAGATTCAAATCCCATGCATAGAGTTCCGGGTACTCCAATTAATGAACAGTTAAAAATACGTGTTCCGTTAAAAAAACCTGAGGTTCTACGAAAAACTGGGGTATTTTGAAGTCATGTATCAATAAATACGTCCCGTAATTAAGGTTTTTACCTTGTACATAAATTTGGCAAAAAGTTTTTTCGTGATAAAAAAAAAATTGTAATTTTCGGGAAGTTTCGATGATTTGCCGCTAGGTGGCTACCGGTTTTTCAAACCCACAATCGAAGTATGATCCGCTTGGCCATATATATAAGAGCCCTTTTGTTCTCGATGAAGTTTAAAATTTTCAAAAAGTATTAATTAAGTGTGATAGTAAGCTTAGTGAGTGTGTGAGAATTATAAAAGAAGAATTGAACGACTCTCATGCGGAGTGATTTCCTTGCAAACTGCGGAGAAAAAAGCGGATCAACGGAAACTGATTGCAGCGACAATGGAGTGCCTTGTTCGGTAAGTAAGTTTTTTTTTTTAAATTGTCACTGCTCTGTTCCAAATTCCAAATATTTGTCGTCTTAATAAATACGCCTCATTGTTTTTGAAAATCTTTAGTCAGCTCAAATAGGAATAATTTATTTTAAAAATTTAAATACTTATAGAAATGCAGAAAATTGTAAAAATTGTTTGCGTTTTTTTTTTATGAAGCTTTTATTAACTTATTAAGATTATTGGCTAGCAGGGTTAAAAAAATAAATAAATTAGTAAAAATTAGTGAAGCATTTTTTTTTTAATTTAAAGTATTACATGAATAAAGAATCTCTGAGGCATGGCCAACTCGATGGCCACATTAGATGTTTTATCGATTGTGAAACAAAAGTTTTGCTAAATTGGTTGTAATGTATCATAAGGAGTGATTTAATGAAAAAAATATTTAAAAGTTATACATTTTTAAATCACAATATTAATTAAACTATGAAAATCTTATACCTCAATTAGTTTGTAAGATCAACAAAATTTTACACTCATCAAAATTATAAATAAATAAAAAATCAGTTACAAATTCTTTTGATTCAAAAATCCGTGCTCTCAGAAAAGTAAAAAGTGTGCGGTTTGAAATAAGATATATTTATAATGTAACGTCAGTATCCAAAATTAATATTTTTTTTACTTTTAAAAGCAAAAATACTTCTGATTTACAATCAGACAGAATATGAACAATCAATCATGAAAGCACAAATTGAATAAGCAACAAGTACAAATTTAAAACTAATATTTAAAACAGATTAGTTCATTTGTGAGAGAATAACTCTGATATCATATAGTAGTTATGCTCAATCAACCTTGAACTGCAAAGCTCTTCTGAGCCGGCCGCAGCTTTCGGAGGTGACTTTCGTTTAATCGTTCTACTTGAACGATTTCGACTGAACAGTCTTGAGAAATAATTCATAAGTTATAAACTTAAGGTATTCCTACTTTAAAATAAAAATTCGAGAACTTTTAAACTTAACTTAATACAAATTACTAATTTTTAAGCGTTAGTAAAATTATTTACAAAATATGCGCTGTGACATCTGTAACTATTAAACTCTAGTACATACTTGGAATTTCAAGCCAATGAAGGGGTTGCGGTTTTGATTGTGGCAACACTATAACTATACGCTGAAAGTTCAAAGTTTTCTTACGGTCGATACAAATTTTCAATTCCTCTTTATTTATTAATTTATTTTAATCTTATTCATTTAGTCACCATATTTATGTTCTATTCAAAGGCTAATCAGCGACTTTTTCGCGTTCGAAATAAGTCTCAACGCTGCTTCGCACTTACCCACGTACAAATGGCTAATCCCCTCTGATAATCTTATACCCTTCTCTGACTTTCAATATATTACTTTAACTATCACAAATGTCTCATGAAAAAAGATTTATAGATAAACTGAGAAAAAGTAATTTTAGAAACTCTATTTTTAAGCTGTAAAAATTATTAGATTAGTTATTTCAGTAACCAGTACGACTCTATTAAGATTTTGTATTCAAATCAAGTCAGAATTATTTTTAGAAGATCAATAAGATAGCATTGATTCTGAATGTAAGCACTCGTGTCTTTGAATGTCTTTAATTAAAATTTTGATGCTCACGTAAATTAAAAAAAATTTATCTAACTTTTTAAACAAATTAAATTTGTAGTTGGGTTACCCTGATTGGTACTGATATGAAAGAAAAGTTTGAGCGCGGATAAAAACTTTAAACTTATAACTTTTATAAAGTATCGCGCTTTACTTATATTATACTCACTTTTAAAATTCCATCAAAAGAAATTTGCAGAACAAGAGTACTTGCTTGAATAATTTTTATTTTAGTATAAAAAACGATTATCTTAAATTTAAATAAAATTAGCACTTTTATAAGAGTTAAAATTTTCACTTTTTGTTTGAAGTCAAAAATTATAAATCTGAGTTTTGTAACGACCTTTGCGGACCAAAAAATTATAAAATTCTCGTAATATTTGTTTCAGTGCACACAGCACAATGATTAAACAACTTAGATCGACTAAATTATTATTTTAATTTCTAATCCCGGCTTCCAGCTAAGTTCGTTTGATAATAAATTTTAGGTACTTACTGGAATTATTTTTGATTTAAAAAATAATGGTTTTAATTTCGACTCCGGACTAAAGGTTAAATTTTTTCCTTACTAAGATTTCGTTTAAAAAATTTTCATTTGTCGAAAGATGTATGTAATTTAAAAAAAAAAAAAAAAAAAGGATTTTTCTGCATACTCTCAATTGTGAAAGACAGAAGTAAGCCACGCCATTCATGGTGCGTAGAATGCTAGAATTAAAAAAAATTCTTTCGCGTTTGCCTTGCCAGCCAGACTACTAAAATTTAAATCATAGCTTGTAAAGCCTGTTAGACGATTAATATAAACATTTGTTCTAAGATAATTATTTTTGTTTTAAAATGCATACTTATTTTTTCAAATTTATATTTTCTCACCCAAAAGTGATCGATAGTTAAAACGACGACATCGACTTTTAAATATTTCATAAAAAATCAGTGAGTAACTTAGACAGTGCAAAATTTTTTTGGAATAATTTTGTTGTAATAAGCAATAGATTTTTTGGTATTGGAATAATTATTTTACTCACAAAATGTGCCTTAAAACCAGGCAAAAAAAGTTGTAAAAGTAATGAATATCAATAATGAATACAAAAAAAAAATTTAATAAATTTTTTTTTATACTGAAATTATATTTTAACATGCATTTTGAGCTGTGAAAAAAATACATATTTTGATCAACATCTTTTATCTTTCCTTGCGGATCAAGTTGACTATGAAACAGTAAACATTTAGTCAATGACTGTACAATTTGGTGAGACCGTAAACACTGTTTTTATCTCTAATGACATATAAACTAAGGTACAATTAGCAAATGCACGGTGTAATAAACTTTCAGTCCATAATCTTTAAAGTTTTGTATTTTAGTGCTGTAATTGCTTGTTCTAATGATTTATACGGTTAATATCTTTATATTTTATAATTTCAAGTTTCGTTTAGTGGGCTCATATTATAAATCTGCAATTATTAATAAATAAAAAAAAGATGAAAAATTTTGGTAAAACAATCCGCGTTATTATCAAAAACAAGTCCAATGGTTGATTAAGTGAAGCACGTAACTTGTAATTTGACAGTTTCAGGTTGAAGCCCTGCTTTGACACTGTTCGAATTTGATACTTCAATTATATGTGTACATATATATTTCATTTTACTCTGCAGACAATGAAAGCTCGTAAATCTTTTTAAAAAAATAGATTTTGAGGATTAAACTTTGTCTCGGCTCTTTTTTGTTTTAAAATTTTTTAGTATTTATCTTCTGAAAAACTCAAATTATTTTTAATCATAAAAAAATTTTTGAGGCAAAAATTTTAAGAAAAATATTTTACCTCTCGTTTTACCTTAACAATTTGTCTGCAACAAATTTTATACTTTTACCGTTATTTTCTCGGTTATTTTTAAACTTAAAAATTAAAAAAAAATTTGAGTTTTGCAATTGTGATCTAGACGACATTCGAGCTTCATTCATCATTTTATAGAGTGGTCAAACAACGAAGAGCTGTGCACTTGAGAGTCAAAATAGGTGATTTTTTTTTACTCTTTTAAATATTACGGAGGACATATACCTTGAAAATTATCTTGGGCTACAAAGTTTTTAAAATACGTGCTTTGTGAAGTTTTTAAATGATTATAAATATTTATGACTAAATTTTTGGTGACTGGAGTGCATAGTTTCTCGGCAAAGAAAGGATCGAGTCCATCATCTTGAAAAAATTTTGTTTATATCCGGTAAAATCTGGAAGATATAAAGGGTTGATAAAATTTTGACCTGGCGTAGAAGCAGCACCTGCAGGCAGGCAGGCAAGCTCGGTTTGGAGGTCACACAGCATCAGCAGGGGGTTGGCTTGCGCGTCGACTGGTGCGCGGCCGACCCGGGACCGGACGCATGCTCGCGGCTCGCGCAAAGTCGGCAGGCGGCGCAGTCAGTGGAGCGCGCGACTCTGCACCGCGAGGGTTATCTTCCAAAGCCGCATCCGTGAATCGTCTTTTTTAATTTACAAAAAAAAAAAAAAAAAAATTATTAAGAAGCCGGTGGTGATCTTTTTTAGTGCAAGTGTTTTTTTTTCTCCGGAAAAGATGATGATTTTGGCCGATGGTCGGTAGTCATGCCCGCGACGAGGACGCGTCGATCGCGACGTAAGACTCGGCGAAGATTTTTCGCCGATCAAACCGAGTTTTAACTACGAGAAGATTTTAATTGTGCTGGTTTTCAGTGTGATCAGTGAGATTTTACCAGAAAGTGGGGGAAGATCGAGGTGTGATCCTTTTTTTTTTTGTTTGTTGTTTTTGGTGATGTGAGGGGGGAAAAGGAGAATTGAGAGTGCGACCACTGAGTTCTCGCTCGCCGTCGTGGATCCGTGTGAATCGAGAGATAAAGGTTGGTTTATTTATTTTTGGAAAGATGAAAAAAAAATCTGCAGGAAAAATTATTGTTAGTTGAGATCGGTTCAATTTATTTTGAGTATACGGGCTTTGTGGTTAAAATCTGAAGTATCTATTCTATTTTATAAGATTAACAAAGTCTTCACGGGCTCATTATTTTTTTAAGGTCATTTTAGATCGATGGCAATGACTATTTTTAATTAATTCAACTAACATTAAAATTAAATTTTATATCGAACCGTCAGTTATTTAAAAAATTGAAATAATTAATAAATGAACTAGTTATAAAAATCTTGTTTTAAATCGAAACTATCAAAATCTCTCATTGAGAGCTCATCTTTTTTCAGTTCTCGAAAATAATTGAATTATTTTGAGAAAAAATATTTGTTTAATTTAGAAATTTAAAAAATATCCAGTTCTTAAAATTTAATTTTTTATAAAACGATTCATTGTAATGGGTTTTTACTTAACTAAATTCAAATCAAATAAAAAATCAAAAACTTTATAAGCTCACTCTTTTTTTTTTAAATAATTTAATTGTGACAACTCTTACTCTGTTTTAAAAATTTAAATAATAATGAAAAACAACTTAATAGTCTATAGTACAATGAATTTTTAAATATCTATTCATTTATGAAAAACTTTGGAAGCAAATTTTTTCAATTCTTGAAAATAAAAATTACAAAAATTTACAAGCCTGTGATTTTATCATATAAAAGACAGTAAAAAATTCAATGTTTCATTTAAATATGAGTTACTTAAGAACCATATGTAATTTTATCATGAATATAAAATTAAATATCTCGCTAAAAGGGGGTTAAAAATTAAAAATTAATGAAAGTTTTCGAAGCCAAGTGATTTAATTTTACAACTTACACTGTGTTTTACTCAGCATTAAATTTTCAAAAAGATTCTTCGCCAACCAACATTTAAAGTGTTGTAAAAAAGCGCAACAGTTTTTACTTCGTCAAGTTAATTAAAAACTTAGTTCTAATTTTAATAAACAAACAATTAAAAAAAAAAAAAAAAAGTATCGAATAAAATTAAAAAAAATTAATAAATCCAAAATATTGTTGAAATGAACGAAAACAATAGTAAAGTAATCAAACACATTGATAAATAAATAAATGCCCATCATATATTTCGCTGCGCATCGGTGAAAGCCTATGAATAGATTGACGCGTTAACCGATCTGGAATTTCGAATTTCAAATCCGTTCGAAATCACTTCTATTTCTAAAAACCTTAATCACTTCAAACGCATTCTGACTTTTAAATAATGAAATTCTCTCAAAATTAACTATGTAATAATTACATCGTATTTGTAATCAGTGACCCGGTAACCATTGTTATCTGCAGGTGTTTTGCAATGTTGAAGTAAATAATGGTTTAAATTTATTTTTTTACTTTAAATTTATAATACAATTTTTTGAAATACTTCATCCAATTTGCAAGTCGAATGTAATTTAAAATTCTCACTACTTCGTACTTTTCAAATAAACAATAGTTGTTTACGCGAACTTAGAATCAAATATTTTCATTTAAAAAAATTTTTTAACGCACAGCTTTCACATTCTGTTTTTCAAGTTGAGTGATCTACTGTTATTTTTATAAAAAAATGAAAATTTTATACCCTTTTGTTCGGATTCCTTCAAAAATGTTTTCTCGTTGATAACTTTTCAAAATTTTAATTTTTTTTTCGCCTGCACGATTCAGCAGTTTTTTAATTAAAACTTTCGTGTAAAAACAAAAAAGTAATTGTACACGCAAGAAGAAAGTATAAATCTGAATCGTGTTATCTGAAATTTCAGATTCAGCATGAATAAATAAACATTATTACAAAACTCAACTATTACTTATGGTAGCTTAATGTATCTAGATAAGTTTTTCGGGCATTCAAAAAGTTTTATCCCGAATCAGCAATTGACATTTGAAAAGTTTTTATTAGTGACTGGGAAGAAGTTTTTACCTTATCATTGCAGCTTTTTTGTAAGTTTGTAAACTTGTCTTGAATTCTTCTGTACACGTAGTGTCAAAAGCTACCAAAAAATTTTTATCACGTAAACTTGGTAAATTGAAAAAAATCGTTGGTTACATCAACTTGTGTAATAAATTTCAATTCTGTCATCGCGATTATATCCCTGCAGAAGCTTTCGCCTAAACTATTGCACGTGACGAAGGAATTTTTACTTTCAACAGTAAACTTCACCCACACGTTAAAGATTTTTTCGAGTGTATTCTCATCTTTAAAAATCGCTAAAAAAATAATCATTTATTTCGACTCCGCTTCAACTTGTTAAAAGATGGAAAAAAGAGGTCATATTTACAGAATGTCGACGTATGATGTAGACGAGACAATTTAAAAAAATTTTTAAGCACTTTACTTAAACTCCCTGTAACGTGCACTTATTTATAATAAAAAGGAGCTTTTTTCGGGTGCGTTACGCGCGCAAGTCAAGGCTGTATTCTTTTCTCTTAAAACTGCCTTCCGCCTTCGCCCCCGAAAGCTAAGGTTTTAATCTTCTTGATGTAGGCAAAGTAAATAAAAAGTGTAGGTCCTAAAATTACTTTAAACGAAATGAAAGATTTCAAAAGTACTGGAAAAAACTGGGGGGGGCTTTAAAAGACCGAGGAATTTACTTTTTAAATAATTGAAAATAAATGACCAGAGGTCGGAGAAAAAAAAAAAGAAGGTTTGATGAATATTGTACAAAGCAACTGTGGTGGTAGTGGTGGGGAAACTTTAATGAAGCCGGTTCTCCAGCGGCTCCTTCGGGCGGTATTGTTGAAAGAATATTGATTTTATTGAAGTTCATCAAAAGATGATTCCACCCACAGCCAGACATCATCCATTCGTTAAAAAAAGAACTTCATTTTCTTATTCCTTGTGATAATTACCTTGTTTTTTCAACCTACTTTTTTTTTAATAAAAATCTACGTTTGAGTAAAGCATGGAGCTCTGTGTTTTTTTATATCCACACCTCAGTCTCGTTATAAAAAAACTTTGTTTAATCATCATTAAAAAAAAAAAAAAAAAAAAAAAAAACTATTTTTAAATAAAGCTACCAGGTATACGGAGTTCTGACATTAAGAGAAAAAATTTATTTTCTAATATAGTAATTGAAAAATTACCTGCGTTGTTAACCGTCTTTAATAAAAAAAACTATTTGTCTCATTGGGTACCAAATTCTACGTTTTCTAATAAAAATATTAAATAAATAATTATTTAATATTGATATTGAAGTTCGATTGATTTTGAAAGATATGGAGTCATATAGAAACAAACTAACTAACTTTAATAATTGTTAAAACTTCAATAGTTCGTGATAGTTTCATTTAAAATCCTGGAAAATGAAAATATTGATATCATATCAAACTTGTAATAAGGATGTTCTGATATAAAATTTAATTTCAAGTTTTAAAGCTTTATCAATTATTTTTAAAATGTATCGAAGAAATTCAGCTTCATATCATAGTACGTCGTGTATCCAAGCTGATAAGGTTAAAAAAAGCCCGCGTCTAAAAAAAGATTTTTTGTTTTCCTCGGCTTATTATCATCTCGCGCGATAAAAAAAAACAAAAAAATATTTTCACCCACTCGTACGTATAAATTTGCATAAAGCCCAGTCACGAAGCCACTCTATAAATCGATAAATAGTAATTCACCGGTCGCGTTTTCAATGGGTCGTTTTGCGCGCGATAATTAACGTAAATTCAGGTGGGCAGCACGCGGGCGCTCGGCTCGGACTCGAAACGCTGATTTTCAATTTCGGCCGAGTGGCTTTTCTGGGTCTGTCAGAGCGGGCATTTATTTGTACCATTCTTTTGAATTATTTATGAGGATTCGTGACGAGCTGATCGGTACTCTTTTTTTACCCCCGCGACGTCCATTATTGCTCAAGGGGATTTTCGGGGGTGGGTTCCGATAAATAAATCAGGTGGAAAAAATTCCAGGTGTCTATCTTTTGGAGCTGGAAGTTCTCGTAAAAAAATGGGCTCTGATTAAATCAGTTTATTAGTACTTTTTTTTGGAGTAATGATGGTCATTTATTTTGACGAGTTTTAATTGTACATTTTTAGACCGGGGTTGAGAGGCTTAAAATAACTAGTGCTTCTGTTGCAAAAAAATAATTGTATATAAAAATCATAATTTTATGATTTAGTCACTCTCAAAAATTCGTTTTTCTCAAGAAAATTTTCTTATTCATTTTTACGTAAAAAAATTTCGTTTATTACTTTAATGTTTATTTATTTGTTACTTCTCTAAAACCGGTCTAATTTTTAAACTACTGTTCGATTGTTTCAGGTGTTTATACACTGTTTTATTTATAGATTGCTGTATGTAGGCTTCCTATGTCGTACGAAAATGACGTCAATCTTGCGAAAACCAATTAGATAATTTTACGACGAATCTTAAAAGTTCATCACTAATGGTTGACGTTTTCATAGGATTTTAATAAAAAAAAAACTAAGCGTCTAATTATTGATGATCAATAATCTAGGATCGACGTGGCGTAAATATCACATGGATATTTTTATTCAAATTATGCAAAAATTGATAAAATTTTGTCGAAGTAAACATTTTTTGAAAATGAATAAATGAAGAATAACAAGTTTGATGACTCAGTGATTACTATTATTTTCAGTTAAGTTTAAAACTAATTGAGTAGTTTGTTGGTGTTTCTTTAAGTTGTGATCATTGACTTTGAAAAATTTAGTGATTTATTAATTACTGAGAAAATAACTAGATACTAATTGGGAAATATTTTTAAAATTTATCAGTCTATTACTTATTTACAAAAATAAAAGTTGCTAACGCATCTGTTAACTATGAAAAACTATCATTGAAAATCATTAAAACCATTTTTTTCTAAAACTATAGTATTTAAAAACTTTGAAATCAAATTCGTAACTATAAGTATCTCAAAATCACCCAACAATCTGGCATAACGCACTGGTTATAATTGTTACAGCGGACTCGGTAACTTTCCATTGTTGCCACCCGCGGTAATACTCTCGCCCCATAGAAATCGCTAGTTGATGTTTTGGAGGATCCTCCGTAAATCCCGGGGGTTAGTTGAGATCGTAAACGCGACGATATTCTGTTTACTCCCCCAACTCTCGATGCACGCGTTAACGTTTCTTTCTCCAAACTGCTGCTCGCAGGCTAATGCGAACACATTGACTTTTCAATTCTCGAGCTGTTCTCTAATTACTACCCGGGGTGATAAAACACGGTGCGTATTCTTGGCGTTTAGCGCCGCCATTAATTTTCCGACCAATCAGTGTCGTTTCGAGTTCAAAACTTACTCGCTTATACTTCACTACCGGCGCGGGTCTTTAAGTGAAGTTCGTGCTCTGCAAAGTTAGTTTTTATGAAGGTGCGTTGTGTTTCATTCTTGAAAGAGCTCAAAGAAAATTTAATTGCTGCCCCCTATTCCCCCTCCTTCTTTTTTCAATTTTTTTTTTTTTTTTTTTTACAAAGAAAAAGTACACCGGTTTCTTTCTTTTCGAAACGTTTGTACAAAAAAAAAAAAAAAAAAAAAAACCTTTTGTGAGTTTTCCGCGATTCCAGTAAAATATTTAAAAAGTACATGTAATTTTTTTTTTTAATTAATAAACTCATCGCGAAAATTTTGAGCACTCGAACTTTGTACCTATATTAATCAAAGCAAATACATGAGGGGCGCGAGTTTGCTCGGAGGTTAATATTGCTCCCGAGCTTGAGCCAACAGCCGCTTGGAGCGAAATATGTTAGCTTTTTCAATTTTTCCCCTGCTCCCTTCTTTATTTAATGGCCGAATAAAACTTGCAAAACAAACTTGCGTAATTGCAATTCCCTGTGTCTTTCTAAAAAAAGAGAACCTTTTTTCGCTGTTTTTATTTATTTTTTTTTTAAAAGGCCACTTTGTGACAGTGAGTAATTGATTTTTTATTTATTCAATGCGTCAGAAAAGAGAAGCCTGGAGGAACACGAGTTAGAGAGAGAAATTTTATTTTTATGAAATAGGGAGAGCGAAAGACTCGGGAAAACTTTTCCTGATGTTTTCACTCCGTTAGAATTATAAATGACTCTATCATTGTGAATTTTTTACCGGTCGTGTGTGTGTGTGTGTGTTAGAGCCAGCATGCGAGCGAGGCGAGCTGAAGCGCAAATACTGCGGAATAAAAGCATCCCCGGGATCTTTCATCTTTTCGCTTTGGGTAAACAAAGTGTACGGGAGAAAAAATTGTATTATTTCCGGGAGATTTTTTCTTTTTTTTTTATTTCTTCAGATTTTAGTTTTTGTTTGTTCATTTATTATTTTCTTGGAAAAATAGCGGAGTTTATGAACAAATTGGTTCATTGGTTTTCATTCTGCGGTAGAACAAATTCTTTTTTCGTTGTTTTCTTTTTTTGTTTATCGAAACTGATTCATGACAAACTAAAATGGTCTATTCTATCAACATCTTTGATTTTAGTTTATAAATTCTAGGTACACATACTTGGGAATTTTTTTAATAAATAATTATTATTATGAATTGCTGATAAATAAATTTTGTCATTTGATAAGTATTTAGATTGATTGTTTTTAGTAAAATATTTCTTAGACATGAAATAGCTCAGTCAGTAGAGTAATTGACCCATACCCTGAGAATCTTGTGGGTTCGAGTCTAGTTCGTAGACACAACATTTAATGAGCAAGCATATTTTTAAAAGTTGCCCATCATTTAATTTGAGAAAATACAATTTTTTGGTAAAGACATTAAAAATTTTTTTTGTTTGAAAGCTTTTATGGTTGTCTTAATGTTATTAAATGAAATAAAGTTTATATCATAAGCTTTAGCATTTTTTATACTTTTGTTTTTCGTCAATGATCATGAAGTTGACTCCCAATTCATGAATATATAGCTATCAATTTTTGCCAAGCAAATAACAACTAAAGATCTAGTAAATATCTAAAATTTGATTCCTGCTATAACTCGGTAAAAACAAGTATATTTTTCAAAGAACTTGTGTACCTTTTTATGCATATTTTTTCAAAGCAGAACTCAATTCAGTTTTAGTTTTTTTTGTGTTTTTGTTTATTTTTATTTTTATTTTTATTTTTTTTGGAAAGAGCCTTCAAAAATCTTTTAATTTATTTTCAGTGATTTAAAAATTTTGGTTCTTTGCTCCAATTAATATTATGTACATGTTTTACGAAAAGTTATTGAAAATGGCATCTAAAATCAAAATAAAAATTTCAGCACTTGTATCGTAACGCAAGCTGATCGCATTGCAAAAAATTAATCAGCAATCTCTACGTAACCATGCGCTTTCATAATATTCATTCGAACTTTAAAACAATACAAAGAATAAAATATTACATAATCTAACGTCCAATCAATCAATTAATTAGCGAGCTAAAAGCCCCCCCCCCCCTACCCATCGATATATGTATGATCAACGTCCACCTAGCTCTCACGGGTCCACGCCTTTGACAAATTACCCGAATCGATATGCATTGACGCGCCTTATTAGCGCGCACGTGTAACCATTCCATTGCCGAGTTGAGTTGGAGATAGCTCGGTCCGACGACGATGAAATATGCATCTTTGTTTTTCTTCCTTTGTTTTTCCGCCCTCCGACGTCCCCTCGGCAATTCTAGTATCGACTTTTTCATCGTCCCGACCGGGCTGTCATATCCGGTCTAATATCCCGCAGAAGTTTTCAAGGAAAAGTTGCTTGTTTACGCTTTTTATTTGCCAGCTTGCGGAATGATGGATGCAAGTGACGGTTTAATTAATGTTTTTTACCCTGGCTGCTATACTTTCGTTGGATGCTGGATGTTTTCGAGTGCCGGACGTGGATGATGCTTTTGGATTATTTCACTTGTTTATTATTATTGTCACTTTTGTGAAAAATGTGCGTAAATTTGTTTTCATTTTGCACGCACTGAATAATAAAAATACTCAATTGCACTAAGGCATAGAATCAAATTTCAGGAAAATTATATTTAAAAAAATGTTATTAAAATAAAAATCTATCTATCACACTGGGTCAAAAGACTTGAGTAATATGTTTCTGTAAAGAAAGCCACATCTTTGCTGTAATGTTTCAAGAAATAATTTTATTTTCTCCATTAACTAATGATAGATTCTTGGAAAAAAATTTAATTAATTTAGATAAAAAATTTAATCATCGAAACGTCTAAAAAGTTTTTGGACTACTTTACTCATTTTTTACAATTTTATTATACTCACTAATTATGATAATAGTGTAAAACGAATTTTTTTTGCCGCAATTTAGTGTTCTACATCGTAAAAAAGTTAACAAAACCAGCCTAATGCGTAAAATCCAACTTCTCACCCGGCTCACGAATAATCTTAAAGCCCTTTCGACTAGCAAAAATAAAACGTAATTAGTAACGATAAAACAGCCGACACTTTTTCAAGAGCTCGTCGTCGTGCAGCATTCATAACCCTTAATTAAAAGCAAACGCGACCGGGGCGCGAATAATTACGGAAAAAGGCGAAAATCGGAGACGAGTGCCGAGGGTGGGGAACCTATTCGGCTAGATACAACTGCAGAAGTATCTTTCGGGTTAAATTAATTACGGCGCCAATATAGACAGGCAGGCCAGGCTGCCCGTATGTGCTTTTCGGCTCGTTATCTGGCGCCGCTTGCCGCCCGCGCCGGCGAAGGTCCCGTGATGCTTACTCCAAATTGAGGGATCGATCGATCCGCTTGTTTTATTCAGTGTGTATGTACGCCTGCCTGCACCATCTTGGTTATGATCGACTTATTTGACGTCTCGCTTATTGCTTTTTCATTTGGAGATGGTTTTTTACTATCCCTGGTTTTTCTTGAGACAGGAATGGTTGAAAAATATTTGAGTGGTTGGGTGGTGGTAATTTTGGTCAAATTTTGTTGATTTATATTTTATAGCCAACGACTTAGCCGACAGAGTATAGGTTTGAGGCAAGTTCACTGCGAATTTTATAAATTAAAACGGATTAAACAGCACTATATAAATGTAGAGTCAACATTACTGATTCATTGATATTTAACTTATAAATTTTAAAGTTTAATACCACTAAATTTTGAACGTTTATTGTTATAATAAATATATCTAACACAACAAAATTTGAGTCACAGTATTGAGAATGAGAGCGGTTTGTTCTTGCGAAAAAAGAACGATTGAAAAATTTTTAAGGGAATGTTTGATGGAAATATTATGTCATATTTCTCAGCCGACAGAGTAATGGACTGGAAATCTAAATATCGTTGGCCAAATCGCTGCCAGTTCTGAACGTTAAAAGAAATACTTTATTTATTTGATTTGAAAAATACTGTAAAAATCAACGATGCTCGTTGAGTTGAAAAAGATGCGTGAATTCATTCTAGTATTCGAGTTTTTTTCACAGTTATCAAATTTTTTTATCTTTCTATCATAAAAAAAAAAAAATTCGATGGATCAAAATTTAAATAAGACAACTAGTTTTTTTAATAAAAATGAAGATTTGTTTTGCAGAAAAAGGATGATTGGAAAAATTTTGATTTTAGATATATTTTTGCAATTAGTTGCGTATGCTTCAGTGTATTATACAGAGAATCTGAACGGTGTCAACTCTGATAAAGTAGTACATTTTAGTTATGCAGATGAAAAGTTTTATAAAAAATGATGGATTGTAATATTTTGTTTAGAATTTAACACAAAAGCGGTTAGTAGCTTAGCCGATACACGGAAAACCGTAATCACGACCATACACGTGAATCACAAATTATTAATACGACGATCACTTATTTCTAAAGTGATTCACGGTTGAGGACGTGATCGTTTCAGCGATCACTCTAATTTTCAGTGATCGATCACGAACAACGGTCAAAGTCCTTGAGTCGATTTTTGTCTGCTACACGACCTAAAAGTCTTGCTATTAGAAACAGTTTTTTTAGCTTTAATCTTTGTTTCAAAGTTTTTTCTAGTTTTCAACAAATGTTTTTTAATAGTTTTAATGAACCGAATAGTAGTTATTCATTAAATATTTTTTATTACAAATACATATAAATTTGTGAAATTTGAGGTTATGAGCGCGTAAAGTCAAGATGCTAGTGACGATCACTCGAAATTAAGGTGATCATCACGAGAATAGCCGTGATCGCCAATCACTCGTATAGTTGTGAAGACGGGTTTCCGTGTAGAGTGATGGACTAGGAATCTAAATATAGTTGGTTCGAATCCAATTCTATGTAATGTCATATTAGGCTCATTACTTTACGAACTTTTGACATTCTCATGAAATTAAATCAACAATGCTTATGGATATTAAAAAAAAAAAAAAAAATTTGTGCTATTATACATGTCTTAAAATTTTTTAATGTGCTCCTGGGCACATTGGATTGGACAAATGTCCAATAATTTTTTTTCTTAATTTTTATTACAATTTAAAATGGTCAATTGAAACTAGTTGGACACATTTTTCAAAAAATTTTTGCTCAACACGTTAAAGCTTGTTTTTATTGAATAAAAAATTGAGCATACAAGGTCAACCGAAAATTTCACGAACGACCCTCACCGTAAACTAGTCAAAGTCTTCAGATAAACTTAGTCATCGGTTTATTTTTTCCAAACCTCTATCGAACTAATTTAAACCCACCAAAGCCCCTGAGAAGAAAATCGAGAGCACCCAATAATCTCCGATATAACCCGGGCGCTAAAGAAAAGACAGCCTCTCTGGGAAATTACCCCTGGTGTACAAACTTTATCCTTCATCGGAGGATAAAAAAAGTAGAAGAAAAAGAAGAAGAAGTAATATTTGTCCGTCCATTACGGGTATTTTATTACACGCTGTACACGAGCTGTCGTTTTCGAAGGATTTTCTGAAAAGTTCTTACGCCTCTCTTTTATATCATGATATATATATATATATTATTTCGGATAGTTTTAGGCTCGGTTTTAGGTCAGCCGTGCGTAGATCAATATCAATATCGGCATATGAAAACTGAGGGACGGTGAAGCAGCTCGGTTTATGGCTCTCGTCGTAGATTGAAGGGCTTTTTTTCACCTTGGGTAGAGAAAAAAAACTTTTTTTTTTTGGTTTTATTACACTTGGATTTACCGCGTCATGAATTTAATATTGAAAAACCCGGAGCGCGTTGATTCATTTTGTATGGCATGGAGTAATATTTTTATGTGCAAAGTGTAGAAGGTTTGTTGCTACAACGTAATAAATAACATACAGCTGGTCGATACTTAAAATCGTAATTCAGGGAAACCTTATGAGAGCATAATTTTGTACATCATAAATGTTGGAAAAATTGAAAGTATGAAAATTTTTCATATGTCAATGCTGTTATTTCAGAGCTCCAGTTATGAATAAATTACAAAGTTTTCTGAATATTATACATGTTATGAATATTTTTTCTATAACTATTCAATAACGGAGAATTCTGAAATGCAAGAGTGCATTGGATTCCTATAATATTTATTTATCTTTAAAATAAACCCTGTACAATTTATTGAATTAATTTAACCTCATCAATATTAGATAACAGGCGAGATGCAGTTTAAAGTTTACTAGCCAAAATCTCAATATTTAAATAATTTTTAGTATAATGATATAAATTATAACCTTTACAACCTGGAATTAATAATTTCCGTTCATTACATGTTGTAATGTTTATCTCGTGTACGCGGCTGCGTTTGATGGATCAACTAATTGATTTGAATGTAAATGCATACGATATGTCAAAAATTCATTTATAAAATCATGATTATTATATTTGTCTTGGTTTGTTTGTTTTAACGTATTCTTGGGGATTTTACTTGACCTCTATGTTTTTTAAAGTTTTTCATAGAGTAGCTCTGAAATCAATTTTATTCTTATTTAGAATGAAATAAATGAAATAAACTAATGGAATAATTGTAAAAATTGAAGTATTCAGTACATAACTGATTACCAATCACTTTATTAAAATCTATATCAAACTGAAATTGTATAAATATATAATGTAAAAATAAAAACTGACTGACGGTCTGACTAAACACTGCTCTTTCTACTGATTTAGTTCCTTGAAACTTTTTTATGAGCTCAAAAGACTTGAATGAAAAAAAATAATAATGAAGATTCGTGAAAACTTAAAGCAGCCCAGATTCCATTAATTTGGCGGTTCCTATTAAATTTTCACAAAATTAACAATTATTAACCTGCCTATACTATAGCCGGGTAAAAACACATAAAAAAAAACTAAAAAAAATACTTACTGGCGAATAAAAAAAAACTTAAAAATTACATACTTTGATGTACTCTTAATTGCTTTCCTAGTGAAACGAAATAAGCCTTGACAAGCCTAAAATTAAATAAAATTTTGATGAATACTCAATTTACAACGGATAATAAAAATCTAATAAATTATAATTTTTTCAGTGTAACGGCAAGGAAAGATTGGATGAAGGATGAAGAGAGCCCGGCCGGTTGGCTTGTCATTGGCCGGGCCGGGCCGCGCGATGAGATGACCGTAGCCAGGTCAAGCAGCAGCAGCAGCAGCTATAGGAGCGGGAGCAGGAGGTCAACCAAAGCAGCAGCAGCGTCGCTGCAGGTGGAGGAGGAAGCTGGAGGTGGTGAAGAAGAGGAAGCTGGAGCCGGACGACGGCCGCTGCTGCTGTCTTTGCTGCAGCAGCCCTGCAGCTGTCTCACTACTGCCGAGCGGTAACCCCGTGGTCGTAGCCGCGGATAAATCCGCGACACAAAATGACCAACACCACCACCACCACCCAAGCGTCCATCCAACGAGGTTTGATGATTTTTTTTAAATTTAGGTTTGATAAAAATATACTTTACGATTGGAAAAATTTATCTTGAATTGAACAACTGCGTTTAATATTAAACTCCTGATAATTCAAACCCGTCTCAATTCAAATAAGTATCAATTAATGCTTCATACTTATCAACTTTTTTTAAGTTGATAATGTCGAATTTTTAATTGAAAATTTTGTCTGCTAAGGTAGATTCATTTGAAATAGGTAAAATAATAGTTTTTTTTTATTGACATGCTTAACGATTCTAATAAATAATTAAAAACATATTCTACGTTGATTTTGCTTTCATATAGCTTATATGCATATTGAATTTAAAAAATAATTATTTTCTTAGAAAAAAAATTGAGCTATAAGCATTATTTTGCGAAAAATTTTTTTCAAGCCATTTTATCAATTATGTCACAGTTTTTTGAATAAATCATTCACATACATTAAACTTAAATGAAAACAACGTAGTGTATAGAGTTCAAAGCAATTATTTTTTAATTCAATTTTGCACTCGTGTACCGGCATAATAAGGTTTGAAAAAAATCATTATCTTGATAAAAAAAAAATTTTACAAAACTGTTTATAAAATATATGTATTTAACATTCAGTTTAATCTTGGAGAAAAAATTACTATGCATGAACTGAATAACAATTGTTAGCAGTGACCCACTTAATGATATACTCGAAAGTTCAAAACATCATATTCTATATTAATTTTGTATCCACGTAATCGTAATAAAAAATAAAAATAAAAAAAATAGTAAAACTTTCCTCGAAAAAAAAAAAGGAAAACTTGAATTTTTCATAAGCATGTGGAAACCGTTGGTCTAGTTTATTTCCATGTAAGTACCGAAGAATCGTAAATTGCGGGGCAGCCAAATTTCAAGAATTTGTCATAATTTATTAAATATATTGTGTTGCTCGTAGTGGTAGGTCATTCGTTTAGCACGGTATATAAACGGGCATGGCGAGCCACCCGCGCCGCAGGAAAAGTTTTGCGGGATGTTATGAATGTATTCAACGCTACGGCTGTGCAGCGGCTTGAATATGTGTGTAATGTCGTTAATTTTAACTTGTGGCTTGGGACGAGTTTCTGCGTATAAGCATTTTAACTCCCGTATATTCGAAATAATGACGAGTTTCACGCGGTACTATTTTTATGATAATTAAAAAAAAAAAAAAAAAAAAAAAAAAATTCGAAGTTTAAAAATAGTTTTACAATGATAAAAGTTGAAATATCCAAGTTTAAAATAGCTCAGATGGCATAATATAGTACTGAACTATACCGTTTCTAAGTTCTTGGGTTCAATTCCCTTTCACTTACTAACTATTGATAATTATCAAGAGTAAAACTTGAAATATAAAATTGTAGCAAAAATAAATAATTGAGGTACTTATTAAATTATATAAAAAAAAAAAAAAAATTATAAGAGTCGTCTTTTTTTTCTAAAAATAAAATAAACGAAAAAATTTTTGGAAAAAAAGGTCTGGATAAAACATTTATGTATTCCAAAAAAAAGAAATGATAAATATTAATCGAGCGACAGCGCAGCCTTTTTTTAAAAAAAGTTCTTCGCTACAGTACACACGGGGCTGGCCGCAGGCTGCCACCGCGCCGCGCCGGGTGAATACTACCGGCTCCATTATCATACCGGAAACCACCGGGGCTCGTGCGAGTGCTACGGGAAAATTACAAAAGGGACCGTCTTGGAGGAATATTTCGTACCCCCGAGCTTTTTCACGGTCTCTGCTTCATTTGAATGGGGATTTTGTGTTTAAGGGGGTGAATTTTTCTCGTTCGCGTAGCTTGTGTTTGTTTACGAGATTGTGCGGATAAACAAAAGTGGTGCATGAAAGAGATAAAATGAGTGTGCTTTTTTGAAAGGAGGAAAATGGTTTAATACGAATTTATTTATTTACTGTAGTTTCCTTTTCACAAGAATTTTTAAAACACAAATTTAATTAATAAAATTACATGAGTATTTTATCAATTTAGTATGTAATGGAAAAATTGTTTAAGAAAAATAGAGTAAATATTTTACGATGAAGTTAATTAAGAGTGGAATAAACCAAGGAAATCTTGTGTTAATGAAAAAGCACAAAATAGTGCATTTAAATTTTAAAAAATTGAATATTTACTGTGAGGTTAAATAGATGATTAACGTGGTCAATCGTTTTTAATTTTCCAAAATTTTGAAAACTACTTTAATGAAGCTTACTTCTTTGACAACGATCAAATTTTTTATTTATTTAATAAATTAACAAGCTGATAATTCAAAATAAAAAAATATGAAATTTTACATAGGTACAAATACATCTTGGAATAATATTTAATATAAGTCTAAAAACAGTTTTTTTTTTTTAATTCATTTCGATATCTTAAGTTCTGATTATGTAAAATTTAAAAATTTAGAATTTGAACAATCAAAACTATTTTATTGATAAAATATTTACTCTAAAAATTGTATAAAATATGGATTGATCAACAAATTTATGAGCTTTAATATTCCATTTTTTTATAGCCTTAATAGATAAAATATGACTTCACTTGTAGTTTTAAAAATTTTAATGAAAAAAATTTACACTTCGAGGCAGTTTTTCAATCTGAATTACATGCCTGAATATTCAAACATGTATCGTAAATTACATTTAAAAATGTTCTCCTTTTTTATCTTCCTGAAAAAAAAAACAACTTTAAACAAACTCGGAATAAAACAGATAAATCGTCGACGTCAGGGTAAAACCACATTACGTAATGGCTTCGAAGTTTCGCCCAAAATTTCCTAAACGCTTGCCTCCCTCACAAAGGCCTTCGCGGGCGTAAAACTCTGCATGTACGTCCCGCCATCGAACTGCACGCGTGGAACAATGCCGGGGTTTGCGGAGACAACTGGAAGTGAAATTTACAATGTAAAGGAGGTACCGGAGGAAAAAAAGACTCTCTTTCGCATACGCTTAGAGGGTGGAATCGCGAAGAAGAGCCTGAATAAATTTTCATCCCGCGGGTAGCGTGCATTTTTTAGAGCCTCTCTGTGCACTTTTCGTGTGAATTAAATCTGAAATTTTCAACAAGTTGCGGGGAATCTTCGAAATCATGCTGCAATTTTTTAAGGTAAATCTACCATGAAAAGGAGTTACATCCGCGAGCTTTAATTTTCATGGACCCGGAGTGATGATATTTTTCAATTTTTCGCCGGTTCGAGTACGAAGTTTGCGTTTGAAAAAGTTTTACGGGTGAGGTTCGGCGGGAAAAAAGAGAGGTTCTTTGTTTACGCAATTTCGCTCATTGTTTTACGAGCTTGCACGGACAGTCGCGATGATGGAGTGCAGACGCGCGGAAGTATAAGCTTATTACTGAGCGCTTCGGGGCCGAAAGTAATTAAACTTTGTAATTTTCGTTCGCTCAAAACCAGCATATTCGGTCAAACTTTTTTTTTTTCTTCTTCTTCTTCTTCTTTTTTTTCCCCCCGTAAATTAATGCGGAGTTGGACATAGTTTGCTACACAACCAATGAATAAAAAGTTTTTTTTTTTCGAAATTTATTTTATTTTTAAAACCGGCTTCAGGCTCCATAAATATTTCCTTTGGAACAATACTATAATGAAAAGTTTTAATTAAAACCAAATGAATCACTTAGAAAAAAGAAAAAATGGTGAAACTTATTTTTCAAAGCTACGCGGCGAAACTCGAAAAAAAGCTCGGGCAAATCCTCGGGAAGCTGAGAAAAACTTCGAGGTCGAGTCCCGGAGGATGAAAAGGCCTAGAGGCGCAACCTACAGTTATACGCGTAGACGAGACCGAAGCAAAAATTTCTTCTCCGATACACTCGAGAAACAATAGACGCCTAAATACCGGCGGCCGCGAGTCGTAGTCTCAAAGCTTCGTTTTCTCGTCTATTGACACGCTCGAGGTGACGATGATATTTATTCGACTTCGCGACGCGAGACGAGTAATCGAGGTCGAGTTTTTAAATCGCCCCCCTCCTCCCCTCCCACGCTCGCTATTGTTATTATTATATCGCAAAAAGTCGGTTCGGTTCTACTTCTCTTTCTTCATCGATGTAATGCGAGATCAAAAGGTGCCTTCACAGTGGAGGGTATTAGCTATGTAACTATGGAAATGTAAAAAATTTCTAGAAAAAACAAAAAATAATAACTAGGAAGTCACTTGGAAAAAAAAATTAATTTGACAAACTAACTAGGCATTTTATAGAAAGAACATTTTCATCTAACTAGGTAGTCACATGGATAAAAATTTATTTAACTCTATGGTAGACCAACTAGTATGTAGTAGTTTTTTGCAATTATTTGGATAGTAGTTTCGAAACTAAGGTGACAAGAGTGACGTTTCCCGATAAAATATTAAAAATGACGTCATTCAAGTGGTAGAAACAAGAGTAGACAAGAGTAGAAACAGAGGTTCGAGGGTAGAAACAGGGGTAGGTACAAGGGTAGGCACGAGGGTAGAAACTGGGGTAGGTACGAGGGTAGAAAGAGAGGTAGGTACAAGGGTAGGCACGAGGGTAGAAACAGGGGTAGGTACGAGGGTAGAAACAGGGGTAAGTACGAGAGTAGAAACAGGGGTAGATACAAGAGTAGGCACGAGGGTAGAAACAGGGGTAGGTACAAGGGTAGGCACGAGGGTAGGTACAAGGGTAGAAACAGGGGTAGGTACAAGGGTAGCCACGAGGGTAGGTACAAGGGTAGGTAAGAGGGTAGAAACAGGGGTAGGTACAAGGGTAGGCACGAGGGTAGCTACGAGGGTAGAAACAGGGGTAGGTACGAGGGTAGGCACGAGGGTAGGTACAAGGGTAGGCACGAGGGTAGGTACAAGGGTAGAAACAGGGGTAGGTACGAGCGTAGGTACGAGGGTAGAAACAGGGGTAGGTACAAGGGTAGGCACGAGGGTAGAAACAGGGGTAGGTACAAGGGTAGGCACGAGGGTAGGTACAAGGGTAGGCACGAGGGTAGGTACGAGGGTAGAAACAGGGGTAGGTACAAGGGTAGGCACGAGGGTAGAAACAGGGGTAGGTACGAGGGTAGGCACGAGGGTAGAAACAGGGGTAGGTACGAGCGTAGGTACAAGGGGAAGAAACAGGGGTAGGTACAAGGGTAGGCACGAGGGTAGAAACAGGGGTAGGTACGAGGGTAGAAACAGGGGTAGGTACAAGGGTAGGCACGAGGGTAGGTACAAGGGTAGGCACGAGGGTAGGCACGAGGGTGGGTACAAAGGTAGGTATAAGGGTAGGTACAAGGGTAGGTACAAGGGTAGGCCCGAGGGTAGAAACAGGGGTAGGTACAAGGGTAGGTACAAGGGTAGAAACAGGGGTAGGTACGAGGGTAGGTACAAGGGTGGGAACGAGGGTAGAAACAGGGGTAGGCACGAGGGTAGGTACAAGGGTAGGCACGAGGGTAGGTACAAGGGTAGGTACGAGGGTAGGTACAAGGGTAGAAACAGGGGTAGCTACGAGGGTAGGTACAAGGGTAGAAACAGGGGTAGGTACAAGGGTAGGCACGAGGGTAGAAACAGGGGTAGGTTCGAGGGTAGAAACTGGGGTAGGTACGAGGGTAGAAAGAGAGGTAGGTACAAGGGTAGGCACGAGGGTAGAAACAGGGGTAGGTACGAGGGTAGAAACAGGGGTAAGTACGAGAGTAGAAACAGGGGTAGATACAAGAGTAGGCACGAGGGTAGAAACAGGGGTAGGTACAAGGGTAGGCACGAGGGTAGGTACAAGGGTAGAAACAGGGGTAGGTACAAGGGTAGCCACGAGGGTAGGTACAAGGGTAGGTAAGAGGGTAGAAACAGGGGTAGGCACGAGGGTAGCTACGAGGGTAGAAACAGGGGTAGGTACGAGGGTAGGCACGAGGGTAGGTACAAGGGTAGGCACGAGGGTAGGTACAAGGGTAGAAACAGGGGTAGGTACGAGCGTAGGTACGAGGGTAGAAACAGGGGTAGGTACAAGGGTAGGCACGAGGGTAGATACAGGGGTAGGTACAAGGGTAGGCACGAGGGTAGGTACAAGGGTAGGCACGAGGGTAGGTACGAGGGTAGAAACAGGGGTAGGTACAAGGGTAGGCACGAGGGTAGGCACGAGGGTAGAAACAGGGGTAGGTACGAGGGTAGGCACGAGGGTAGAAACAGGGGTAGGTACGAGCGTAGGTACAAGGGGAAGAAACAGGGGTAGGTACAAGGGTAGGCACGAGGGTAGAAACAGGGGTAGGTACGAGGGTAGAAACAGGGGTAGGTACAAGGGTAGGCACGAGGGTAGGTACAAGGGTAGGCACGAGGGTGGGTACAAAGGTAGGTATAAGGGTAGGTACAAGGGTAGGTACAAGGGTAGGCCCGAGGGTAGAAACAGGGGTAGGTACAAGGGTAGGTACAAGGGTAGAAACAGGGGTAGGTACGAGGGTAGGTACAAGGGTGGGAACGAGGGTAGGCACGAGGGTAGGTACAAGGGTAGGCACGAGGGTAGGTACAAGGGTAGGTACGAGGGTAGGTACAAGGGTAGAAACAGGGGTAGCTACGAGGGTAGGTACAAGGGTAGAAACAGGGGTAGGTACAAGGGTAGGCACGAGGGTAGAAACAGGGGTAGGTTCGAGGGTAGAAACAGGGGTAGGTACAAGGGTAGGCACGAGGGTAGAAACTGGGGTAGGTACGAGGGTAGAAAGAGAGGTAGGTACAAGGGTAGGCACGAGGGTAGAAACAGGGGTAGGTACGAGGGTAGAAACAGGGGTAGGTACAAGGGTAGGCACGAGGGTAGGTACGAGGGTAGAAACAGGGGTAGGTACAAGGGTAGGCACGAGGGTGGGTACAAAGGTAGGTACAAGGGTAGGTACAAGGGTAGGCACGAGGGTAGAAACAGGGGTAGGTACAAGGGTAGAAACAGGGGTAGGTACGAGGGTAGGTACAAGGGTAGGCACGAGGGTAGAAACAGGGGTAGGCACGAGGGTAGGTACAAGGGTAGGCACGAGGGTAGGTACAAGGGTAGGTACAAGGGTAGAAACAGGGGTAGCTACGAGGGTAGGTACAAGGGTAGAAACAGGGGTAGGTACAAGGGTAGGCACGAGGGTAGATACAAGGGTAGGCACGAGGGTAGGTACAAGGGTAGGCATGAGGGTAGAAACAGGGGTAGGTACACCAAAGTAGTATTAATTATTATAAAGTATAATTTTATTATTACAAAGTAGTATTATGTATTATAAAGTATTATTCTGATGTTGATTGAAAATTTTGATTCAAAAATAAACTTGATGTCTGACAATGAATTTTAATTTTGATTGTAACTGTTACATTCACTCACAGTGTTAATGATAAGTATATTTAAGTCAACATGAATCAATTATTAAAATTTTTTATCTTTTTTGTTGTCTGTATGCAAGCTTAAGTTATGTGGTCAAAGTGATTTTACATTTTAAAATTGGTTAATTAAGAAGTACAAAAGAAATAGATAGTTTTGGGTCTAGGTATCCAGTACACCAGAAATTATGAATTCTATTTGGCATGGATTTTTAAAGTACGGATGAGAATTTGCTTCATTATTTTCAAAGTGGATCTAGTTTGTCCATCAATTATGTATGCAAAATGAATTCAAAAGTACTTCATAACAGTAAATTATGTCTATGATTTTTATGTGTTCTGACTAATGATAAAATTTATATAAAAGAAATTTAAACCTAAAGATCTAGATATATCCAAGTCAACATGAATCAATTATTAAAAATTTTTATCTTTTTCGTTTTCTGTAAGCAAGCTTAAGTTATGCGGCCAAAGTGATTTTAAATTTTAAAATTGGTTAATTTTTTTTTACAAGAATTAAAAAGTACAATAGAAATAGATGGTTTTGGGTCTAGGTATCCAGGGGACCAAAAATTATGAATTCTAATTGGCATGGATTTTTAAAGTACGGATTAGCATTTGCTCCATTATTTTTAAAGTGGATTTAGTTTGTCCATCTATTATGCATGCAAAACGAATTCAAAAGTAGTTCATAACAATCAATTATGTCTATGATTTTTATGGGTTCTGGATAATGATAAAATTATATAAAAGTAATTTTAAACAGAAGAACCAGATATATCTAAGTTAACATGAACCAATCATTGAAAATTATTATCTTTTTTTTAATCACTTTAAGGTTACAAATGAGTATTTGCTACATTTCAATGTAAATTTACATTAAAATAAAGTTATGCAATGTACATTTAAAAAATAGGTAAATACTAAATTGAATTTTTTTTTTTTACATATTAAATTGATTTCCCTTGGACTTTTATAGGTTCTGGTTTATGTCGTAGTTTTACATCAGAATAATTGGATACATCTTAGATATTGTTAAATTATTTAGAATTTGTTAAGTTCGTGAAATGATTTATTAAGACATATTTCAATAATGTTAATGATTTATTTATGGAGTTTGGTTTTTTTGAACTTCTGGACAAAAAGGAAATACATTTAAATATTTACCGAATTTACGCAATAAAATCTTTAAAAAATACTTTAAAAAAAGTAATATTTATGGCGATTGGTTCTTTAAAAAGGAATCTAAATAAAAAATTATACGCTAAGTATGATCTTTAAAAAATACTTTTAAAAAAGTAATATTTACGGCGATTGGTTTTTTTAAAAGGAATCTAAATAAAAAGTTATACGCTAAATATAATAATCTTTTTTTGAAAATGAATTAATGAAAGAAGTGAAATCAAAAAATTTATTACGGACGACTTGAGGCCGAATTACTTAATATTATTTAAAAATAATTTCTCTTCTAAAAGATGATCATATTATGTTGAATCACCTTCAACATACGTAAAGTTAACAATTTTTCAATTATAGCACATACATGGGAAAACACATGCAAATTGCACACAATTCAAACACTTTTTGAAATTAAAATATGTTGTAATTAAGTTAGAAATCAACTAAATCACAATGAATGGCTATACTTGACCTATAAAAATTTAATATTCTTTGAACTAAATTATCTCGAAAAAAATCATTGATACCTTTATTTTTTAAATTATATTTTGAATGCTCAGTGTGTTTCTTAACAACATATTTTAATTTTTAATACCCTCGTGCCTACCCTTGTACCTACCCTCGTGCCTACCCTCGTGCCTACCCTCGTACCTACCCCTGTTTCTACCCCGTACCTACCCTCGTACCTACCCCTGTTTCTACCCTCGTGCCTACCCTCGTACCTACCCCTGTTTCTACCCTTGTACCTACCCTCGTGCCTACCCTTGTACCTACCCCTGTTTCTACCCTCGTACCTACCCTCATGCCTACCCTCGTGCCTACCCTTGTACCTACCCCTGTTTCTACCCTCGCACCTACCCCTGCTTCTACCCTCGTGCCTACCTATGTACCTACCCTCGTACCTACCCTCGTGCCTACCCTTGTACCTACCCTCGTGCCTACCCTCGTACCTACCCCTGTTTCTACCCTCGTGCCTACCCTCGTACCTACCCTTGTACCTACCCTCGTGCCTACCCTCGTACCTACCCCTGTTTCTACCCTCGTGCCTACCCTCGTACCTACCCCTGTTTCTACCCTCGTACCTACCCTCATGCCTACCCTTGTACCTACCCTCGTACCTACCCCTGTTTCTACCCTTGTACCTACCCTCGTGCCTACCCTTGTACCTACCCCCGTTTCTACCCTCGTACCTACCCTCATGCCTACCCTTGTACCTACCCTCGTGCCTACCCTTGTACCTACCCTCGTGCCTACCCTTGTACCTACCCCTGTTTCTACCCTCGTACCTACCCCTGCTTCTACCCTCGTACCTACCCTCGTGCCTACCCTTGTACCTACCCTCGTGCCTACCCTTGTACCTACCCCTGTTTCTACCCTCGTGCCTACCCTTGTACCTACCCCTGTTTCTACCCTCGTGCCTACCCTTGTACCTACCCTCGTGCCTACCCTTTTACCTACCCCTGTTTCTACCCTCGTGCCTACCCTTGTACCTACCCCTGTTTCTACCCTCGTACCTACCCCTGTTTCTACCCTCGTGCCTACCCTTGTACCTACCCTCATGCCTACCATTGTACCTACCCCTGTTTCTACCCTCGTGCCTACCCTTGTACCTACTCTCGTGCCTACCCCTGTTTCTACCCTCGTGCCTACCCTTGTACCTACCCCTGTTTCTACCCTCGTGCCTACCCTTGTACCTACCCCTGTTTCTACCTTCGTACCTACTCCTGCTTCTACCCTCGTGCCTACCCTTGTACCTACTCTCGTGCCTACCCCTGTTTCTACCCTCGTGCCTACCCTTGTACCTACCCCTGTTTCTACCCTCGTGCCTACCCTCATGCCTACCCTTGTACCTACCCTCGTACCTACCCCTGTTTCTACCCTTGTACCTACCCTCGTGCCTACCCTTGTACCTACCCCCGTTTCTACCCTCGTACCTACCCTCATGCCTACCCTTGTACCTACCCTCGTGCCTACCCTTGTACCTACCCTCGTGCCTACCCTTGTACCTACCCCTGTTTCTACCCTCGTACCTACCCCTGCTTCTACCCTCGTACCTACCCTCGTGCCTACCCTTGTACCTACCCTCGTGCCTACCCTTGTACCTACCCCTGTTTCTACCCTCGTGCCTACCCTTGTACCTACCCCTGTTTCTACCCTCGTGCCTACCCTTGTACCTACCCTCGTGCCTACCCTTTTACCTACCCCTGTTTCTACCCTCGTGCCTACCCTTGTACCTACCCCTGTTTCTACCCTCGTACCTACCCCTGTTTCTACCCTCGTGCCTACCCTTGTACCTACCCTCATGCCTACCATTGTACCTACCCCTGTTTCTACCCTCGTGCCTACCCTTGTACCTACTCTCGTGCCTACCCCTGTTTCTACCCTCGTGCCTACCCTTGTACCTACCCCTGTTTCTACCCTCGTGCCTACCCTTGTACCTACCCCTGTTTCTACCTTCGTACCTACTCCTGCTTCTACCCTCGTGCCTACCCTTGTACCTACTCTCGTGCCTACCCCTGTTTCTACCCTCGTGCCTACCCTTGTACCTACCCCTGTTTCTACCCTCGTGCCTACCCTTGTACCTACCCCTGTTTCTACCTTCGTACCTACTCCTGCTTCTACCCCTGTTTCTACCCTTGTACCTACCCTCGTGCCTACCCTTGTACCTACCCCCGTTTCTACCCTCGTACCTACCCTCATGCCTACCCTTGTACCTACCCTCGTGCCTACCCTTGTACCTACCCTCGTGCCTACCCTTGTACCTACCCCTGTTTCTACCCTCGTACCTACCCCTGCTTCTACCCTCGTACCTACCCTCGTGCCTACCCTTGTACCTACCCTCGTGCCTACCCTTGTACCTACCCCTGTTTCTACCCTCGTGCCTACCCTTGTACCTACCCCTGTTTCTACCCTCGTGCCTACCCTTGTACCTACCCTCGTGCCTACCCTTTTACCTACCCCTGTTTCTACCCTCGTGCCTACCCTTGTACCTACCCCTGTTTCTACCCTCGTACCTACCCCTGTTTCTACCCTCGTGCCTACCCTTGTACCTACCCTCATGCCTACCATTGTACCTACCCCTGTTTCTACCCTCGTGCCTACCCTTGTACCTACCCCTGTTTCTACCATCGTGCCTACCCTTGTACCTACCCCTGTTTCTACCCTCGTGCCTACCCTTGTACCTACCCTAGTACCTACCCTCTCGCCTACCCTCGTACCTACCCCTGTTTCTACCCTCGTGCCTACCCTTGTACCTACCCTCGTGCCTACCCTTGTACCTACCCTCGTACCTACCCTCGTGCCTACCATTGTACCTACCCCTGTTTCTACCCTCGTGCCTACCCTTGTACCTACCCCTGTTTCTACCCTCGTGCCTACCCTCGTACCTACCCCTGTTTCTACCCTCGTACCTACCCTCGTGCCTGCCCTTGTACCTGCCCCTGTTTCTATCCTCGTACCTACCCTCGTGCCTACCCCTGTTTCTACCCTCGTGCTTACCCTCGTACCTACCGCTGTTTCTACCCTCGTGCCTACCCTTGTACCTACTCCTGTTTCTACCCTCGTACCTACCCTTGTACCCACCCCTGTTTCTACCCTCGTACCTATCTCTGTTTCTACTCACGTGCCTACCCTCGTACCTACCCCTGTTTCTACCCTCATGCTTACCCTTGTACCTACCCCTGTTTCTACCCTCGTACCTCTGTTTCTACCCTTGTACCTATTCCTGTGTCTTCCCTCGTGCCTACTCTTATTTCTATCCTTGTGCTATCGTTGTTCCTATCTTTGTGCTCACCCTCGTATTTTATAACTTGCCTGTCCTTATGCCTACCCTCGTATCTCAAATGATGCCTGTCTTCACACCTACCCCTGGGCTACTTCTTTTCCTACCCTCGTTTCTATCCTTGTGCTTACTCTTGTGTCTCATGTCGTTCCCGTTCCTTTACTTACTTTTGAACTTACTTTAGTACCTTTGTACCTACTATCATCTCAACCCCAGTGCCTACCTTCGTTCCTGTGTTTGTGCCTACTCTCATTTTCACCCCTTTCACTAGGCTTGTTTCTATCCTTGTACCTAAGCCTTTTTCTACCTAGATTTCCACCCATGTAACTACTCTCATTACTACACCTATTTTGCTTCCACACCTAGTCTAGTTTCTACCCTTGTTACTACACTTTTTCTACTCAGATTTCTAACCCTGAAGCAATGCTCGTTTCTACATCTGACTCTACCTAGATTTCTACTTTTGTTCTTATATTTGCTCATACAACCGCTTTTACCAGATTTTCTACCTAATTTTCTATCCTTGAACCTAACCTCGTTCCTAGTACAGTGCCTACCTACGTTTCCTCTCACGTACCTACCCTCGTTTTTACATTTGTTTTTACCCTTGAATCTACTCTTGTTTCTACCGCTTGAATGACGTCATTTTTAATATTTAATCGGGAAACGTCACTCTTGTCACTTTAGTTTCGAAACTACTATCCAAATAATTCCAAAAAACTACTACAAACTAGTAGGTCTACCATAGAGTTAAATAAATTTTTATCCATGTGACTACCTAGTTAGATGAAAATGTTATTTGTATAAAATGCCTAGTTAGTTTGTCAAATTAATTTTTTTTTTCCAAGTGACTTCCTAGATATTATTTTTTGTTTTTTCTAGAAATTTTTTACATTTCCATAGTTACATAGGTAATACCCTCCACTGTGAAGGCACCTAAAGAATTTTTTGAATTTTCGGGGCAGCTGGAGGAATATCCTCGTACGTATTTTGGCCTAGTTTAAAGTTTTCGAAAAATTGAAATTTAAATACTTTAGTTTTGAAAACTTTATTATCTTTTTTAGTGTACGTATAATCGTTAAGGGATAAATCTATATTAATGGGATAAAAGTTTGACGGAATGTCTTGAATTTTCGGGCGCCGATGGAATATTGAACGGTGGAGTGTTGAAAAAAGATAAAATAAGTATTTTTGAGGTAAATTATTTAACTTTATCGAACAGAAGCAGAACAGATTTTTCAAGAGTAATTATACATAGTGAATTGAATTTACTTTAAAAAATCGATATTTTAATAATTATTTTCAAATTTGTCACTCACCGTGAGCACACTGAAAAATAGTATATTATTCACCGAGGGACTGCAGTCTGCCGTGGAGGCCCGCTGTCATTATTCGTCGGCCTCCTCAGCAAACTTTAGTCTTGATTGATATATACACTTTTTTTAAAGTCCGTTTATTACAAATAATAACCTGATTCCCTCCGATTAAAGCCAAAAGAACGAAATGTGCTCCCGAAGCGCCAGCGTCCAATACGCAGCCGGCCGCCATGTTGCGGCCCGAGCGTAAGCGAGGGCATGCAGTAGGCCGGATGCGCATTGGCCGATGGCGCAGGGAGTACATTTGGTTCTTTAGGCTTTCATCGGAAGGGACTCAAGTGATTAAGTAACTTGTGATCAACGAGGTTAAAAGATATAAGGTAACGGACCCAATTGTGGTCCGCAAAAGCCACTACTTTTGAACATTTTGAATTTTAGTGAAAAAACCAAGCGTTTGTAAGCCAATTTTTTTTTACGTACTCAACTTTAAGGTTTTTAGGAATCAAAATGTATTTTTTTTACTTCAAATATTTATTTATTTATCGAGTAATTATTGTTTAAAGTCAAGACCTTTTGGACCCAAATAATAAGAATACTTTTTACCTTACCCCAATTAATGGTCCTTTTTTAACCGTGAAATCCTATCTGTGATTTACGTAGACCTATTAGTGGTCCGAGTCGACAATTTTATCTACACCAAAGAAGCGAAACGAAGCAAAATTTACCAAATCTAACCTCAAATTTCGAGTCTTCCGTACCTACTACCTTAATTAGAAGATACGATATTTAAAAAAAATTACTGCCCGTCTACAACATTAAAACCGACTACCACTTCAAGTTCGATTACGTCGGATTAGATCCTTTTTTCTACCCGTTTTTTGTAATTGAACCTTATCAAAAAAAATAATTTTAAATTAAATTTAACGCCGGTAAACTTTTCACCACGCCCGGCTACTTTTTTTTTTTTCTCCCGAGGTATAACCCCTCAACTTTTAAGTTCTCTGAAGACAGGATGGTTCATAAAATTAAACGAAATACAAAATAAAAAGCGTTGCTGGGTTGTAAAAAAAGAAAGAAAGGGAAGAAAAATCGAGGTTGCGTCGTCGTAAAAGCGCTGTAATCATTTTTTTCCCGTGTAGAACAAAAAAAAGGGGGGGAGAAGGGGGTAAAATTAAAACAACTTTGTTCTCTCTCCGAAGCGATAGAAAATAGTCATAGCGTCGGCAGGGAAAAAAAATTTTTCACCCCGATAAAATCTTTTGAAAAAGCCCAAAATTTCGTCCCTTTCACCGGCCTAATGCACTCCCAAGCTATAATGGCTTTTCTTGTTTACAGAAGGGCAGGAAAAAAAAAAGGAGGGGGAGTGGAAGAAAGAATAATAATAGGAATTCAGGTTGCACAGAAGGGTAACGAGCTTTTCGCCTTTCATAGCGACTCTCTTTTCTACCTCGGTCTCTTGTTTCAATTGACTTGGTGCTTTTCGGGGGAGGAGGCCAGACGATGCATGTGTTTTTGCCCGGGATTAATTAGGTGTTCCGGGGGTATTAAAGTCCCTGCTTGGTAATTTTTTTAGTTTTCATCCGAATTATGACCTACAAAGAGGGAAGGGGGGCTTGTAATTTTTATAATAGACCTTTTACATTAGTCTGAAAAGGGGGGAGGATGTCTAGTTAATGAAATTTTATATTAAAATACCTACACTTTGCGAAAAAAAAGCTGTGTCAAGTTTTGCCTAGTACGAGCGTGATTGAGTTCAAGACATTAAGAATTTCAAAGTATAAATTTTACTCCGATTATAATAATCCTCCTTCGAGTCTGTAATTTTCAGAGTCTGCCTGAGGATAAAAAAAAAAATTACTTTATGAACTAATTTTTTTTTTTTTTTTTTAATACTTATTGGTCTTATACTAACATCGATATTAATTTTTAATGAAAAATTTTTCACAGTATATTAATTGTATATATGTCAGTTCTGGTAAATTATGAAAAATTTTCACAACTAGTAATTTGACAGACTCAATTTATTTTATCGGCAAAGTCACTCAAATTTGTTAAAATGACAGTTTAATGTACCATAATTCAACATTACTTTTTCAACTAGTACTTTCAGAATTAATTAAAAATTATAAAAATTCAAAGTTCTCTATTTTGGCGGTACCATTAACCTATTTTTAAAAAATTTTTAATTTATTATTTTGTAAGTAAAATCAATTGCTTAATTACAAATACTCGTTTAGTATTTTAAATGTAATGAATGAGTAAATAAACATTTTTGTTAATTTAGTACACGTATCTAGAGCAGACACAGTAACTGTTGAATTTTGTTGACTATACATCATTTTCCCATGTTCAGAATCAATTTACAAAAGAAAAACAAGAAATCAACGATCTGACCGCTCATACCCATTTTTTACCGCTCAAATCACGTTCTTTTTTTTTCAATCCTACCAGCGTAATCCTCGCATCAGAGCTCGTTTGACGCTCGTCACTCATCGTGCATATTATGATAACAGCCGCGACACGTTTGCGCAATATTATCGATTATCCCTCCCGCGCCGGGGCTGTAACACACGCGAGCGCGTCCTCCTTTTTATCTGTTACACTTCTTCTTTTTTATTTTTTCATCCGTATCGCGAGCTTTTCCTTTTACGCACGCAACAGTTTGCAGCGGTAAAAAAAAAGCAGCCGGGGGAATTCGCTCGCTGCACCGCAGTTTGATGCGCGACACGGTAATTAGACTGGCTATGGCCCGTGATACTGCTGGGGTGTGCGTTTGAGTTCTTATCAAGCGTGGATTCGGTAAGCTTCACTGCGATCTTTGGCCTGGGAGGTGACGTTTTAAGATTCGGGGCTTCAAAGACAAGTTTTTTGGAGATATTTTGAAGATTAATAAGAAAATTTTATTTTGATGGTTTGAATTATAATTTTTCACGAGATTTTGTATGTAAATATTCATTGGGAAATAATTATCACTGAGACAAAAAATTAATTTAAGCTTTTTATATTTTTATTTTCTAGACCAAAAAAAACAAGATTCAAAAAATTTTTTTTCAATTAATTTTTTGGTCTTTTTAATTTTGTTCTTTATATTAATTTAAAAGCTGTTAACTTAAAAAATATTGTTAAGACCAAAAGTAGTTAAATAAAAAAAGAAGACTTATAAAAACGATCATAAAAGATACACACTCACACAGCTCAAAACTTACCACATAAACGTGAAAAGTAAATTTCCTCGAGTGCCATTCACCCTTACTCGACGGTTTTACTCAAAGGTTGCACGAGTACAGTGCGAAACTTTCCCTTTGAGAATCAACGGCCCGAAGCAAATTCAACCCGACAGCTCTCACAACTGGTGAATTTTCAAAAACCTGTGCGATTAAAAAATCCCCCCCCCCTTTTTTTTTCGAAAAAGCGGAAAATCAGAAATCATCGATCCGGGGTAAAAAGGTGAACGCCTGTTGCGCCCAAGCCGTGCAGCCGGTGCGGAAAATGGAGCGCGCGCGGTCATAAATACAGCCCCCCACCCCCGCGTCGATCCCCGAGGCTTATTGTTTGCGTTACGGTAAGAGGGTGTATACGTAACCGGCTGGCCGGAAGGCCAAGCTATGGACGGTTTCAAGATTTTGATAACGGTGCTTTGTTTGTATTGATGTTTGAAACGGGTCAGAGAAATGATGAAAAACCGTGATTAATTGTGTGTGGGGGTTGAGGTGAAAGTATTATCAAAGACGGCTAGCGAGTTGAAAAAAGTTGACGTCGTTAATCACCTAAATAATTTTTTGTACCTAATTACTTTTCAAAAAGTTGAGTTAAATACTCTTGAAACTCAAATAATTTTGATTTTGTGATAATGATTTCATAACTACCTTCAGGGTTCATAATAACTTTTTTTTATAAAACATACCTTTCAAATTAGCCCTTGAATGTTACAGGTGCATCTGATTTATTTGGCAAAAAAATTTCAAGTCAATATTCAATAAATTTATTATCTGAAAAAGAAGATTATTTTACAAAAATTATATCATAAAAATCAGAATGTTTATACTGCTGAATATGAAAAGTTACAAAGAATGGATTAAAATTTATAATCATAATTAAAAGTTTCAAATTGTTGCGAAAAACATAGTGTTATTCGAGGTGTTATTCATGTAAGCTGCACATTGCGTTTTAGACTTTTTTTTTTTTTTTGACCGTCACATCAAATTGAAATATGCATGCATTAGTTTAATTTAAAGGTTTTTTTTATGAATTAAACCTATTAGTTTTTTATTCAATTGGTTTATTTAAACAAAAAGTTACTTATTAAAAAATATACGTACAGCTAATGGAAATATTTAGAAACAATTTATCATTTTTTATATGATTAAAATTATAAAGTTTTGAAATTAAAAATAAATGTTTTGTTACACTTTTAGACTTCAGAAAACTTTCCCCATTTCATCGAAGCAAAAATCTGTCAATAATGTTATAAAATTATTGATTCGTATGCGAATAGTTTTTCAAATTTTAGCTGACTTCAGTTTTAGTCGGTAAGGAAGGTAGCGACATTAATTTTTGAAACTAAAATCCTTGCCTCGTGCAGCTGGATGTAGAGTACTGCGTAGCAGTAACCTTTTGAGTGTTCAACCTGTAGTGCATACTGTTTGGTGTGTTTGTCTCCATTCGACACAAATGAGAAAAATTTATTTATTTAACCTGCGAATTTTTATACTAAATCTCAGGATTGTTACACTAGCTTGAGTTTTTGTTCTTTGAGTGCTTTAAAATTGTCAGCTACCTACAGTTAAGAGTAGTACATCGAACCGGACCTATATACAAGTATCAACCGCTGTAAGGCGCCATTCGCCAATCGGCATCTGTTAGCTATCAGCTGATAGACTCGCTAGAGTAAGTGAATTATATTTACCGATTATTACATATATATACATTGTGTATGAACTGGCAATTAGAATTTACGTTTTTCGTTAAATAATATTTTTTATAATATAAACATTGTTTGTAAATTTTTTGTTTAAAAAATAATTTAAAATAACAATCGAATTATTTGATTCGAAATTCATTGCAAATTAAATAAATACTCGTTCAGTCACTTGACTATCGAAAATAGAATTAAGATGCAACCAGATTAAAAGTTTTGTGTAAAAAATTAAGATTTTTATTTATTAACAGATAATCATGAGTTCTGGCGTCAATAGCTTTGACAGATATGGCAAAAGCGCTCTGCACAGAGCTGCAATAGACAACGACTTTTCGAAGGCAGAAAAACTGGTAACTTTGCAAAAAGCCGATGTTAACTCAAGGGACGCTTGTGACAGGACCCCTTTGCATCTAGCAGCAGAGAATTGCTACGGTTGTTCCCACTTCAAATTAGCCGAACTTTTATTAAAAAATGGTGCGAAAATCGATGCTAAAGACATGGTAAACCTTACACCACTTTGGTACTTGGTAAAACGTGGCAACGTGAAAATGATTGAATTATTTTTAAATTTTGGGGCTGATTTTAGAGAAGAAAATTGCCATAGATGTAATCTCTTGTTTGAAGCTGCCGAATATGACAAAAACGTGGAAAGTGTACAGTTTTTAATAAATCTAGGTTTAAAAGTTAACCACGAAGCAGTCGGAGCTGAAACTCCTTTGCATGATGCGTGCAAATTTCGAACTTACAAAATTATAAAATGTTTTTTGCAAAATAAAGCTAATACGAATGCAATGGACAGCAATGAGATGACGCCTCTGATACAAATAGCGATTAAAGCGAATTCACGTAACGAAAAAAGAACAAAAAAATTTTTTATATTCATGATGGAACACACTGATTTTAACTTATCTTATATAAGTATTGATATTTTGTTATTTCGTTTCAAAAATTCCCAAGAGTATTTTCGGAAATGGATTTTGGAACATATGGCAAAATTGCAGTCACTCGATAAAGAAATCCATTCAATGATTTTAGAAAATATTCCAAAAAAACCCGAGTACGATGAATATTACAAAGAGTGTCAAGAAGAATTGTTGCAAGCAAAGAATTCCAAACTTAAAAATTCTTGGGTCACTTTTCACAATTTATTGGTTGATGGTAGAAAGAAGCTGAAAAATTACGCGGGAAACAAAGACTTGATAGATGATTTCAAAAGCAGTGATTGTATCAAGAAATTTCCTATATATGGAGACAGGATGGATGAAAATGTAAAAAAAGGAATTAGCAGGCGAGAATTGTTTGATGAATCAACGTTATTATTGAGCGATTGTTTACCAATATTCAATCCAATGCACTTAATCATAAAAGATATACTTGATTGTGTACTGAGTAAAAAGGATTTGAGAAAATTTTGTAGATAAATAAAAAATGTTGATCCTTGATAAAATAAATTCTTTAATTTGAAAGTATTTTGTTTATTATTGGTTATTTTTCGTTATTCCCACAAAAAATTGTTGGTACCAAAATTATTATCATGAGACTAGTTTTTTTTTTTGCAGTTAGTTTATAAAAAATTTTAAGCTTATTTTTCCAGCATTTTTCTTGTTATTGTTTATTATTTTATTATGAATTATATAGTACAAAACGAAAAATTTATTTCAAAAGAACAAAATTTCTGCGGCAATCATTGGATTTTTTTGTTAAACTATAACGTGAAACTTAACTGATTAAAAATTATAAGATCACTTATAGAATATTAAAAATTTTCTTTCGTTTCGAAATAAAAAGTAAAATTAATTTTTTGATTAGATTAATTTTAAAATAAATTAAAAAAAATAAATTTTTTATTAAACTCTAAGCTTGCATTCTAATATTTAAATAAAAATCTTTCTCTCACTCTTTTTTTTTTTTTTTTTTTTTAATCCGTTTTAACATTCGTCAACCATGATGCTGCTCTGAAAGAAATGTTTTAAGTCACTCAACTTTCAATTTAAAAAAAAAAAAAAATTCGCAAATTCCGAAATATTATTTTTTTAAGTTAAACAATGAAGCTAAAAGTCTAATTTTCAATAAAATATAGTAAAATTTTTTTAAATCCAGTTATCCATATCAACAAAAAAATTGGTAAACACCTTGTACTCGAATCTCATTTAATATTTCCACCGCGCAACCTATTTTCCACTAGAACCGAAAACCAAGAGACGAAAATCTAATTAGCCCCCACTCGATTAATCGCGGCCCAATCATAAAGAGCTCAGGGCTCGTAATCTCCCCGCGAATTAAACTCCCACAGCCTTCGCGTTAATTCAAACGGCGGCTAATGAGCCTTTTATTGTGCTCCATTTGTCCCTGCGTCCCCCCCGGTTTCTACATTGTACTCGTTTTTTTCTACACGCATTTCATCGCGCGTACGTGGGGTAATAATATAAGCCGTCGGTCTGGAATCGATAAACACCACGATGTTTTTATCCTGCTCCGGTTTATAATTCACGATGAACTATTTACGTACACAAACCCCAGCGAGCACTGCGCTGCTGTATAAATCAAATGTAATCGGGGGATATTTTCTGCCCCCCTTTTTTCATTGTGCTGCGATACGGTTTGTCGCCCGTTGTTTAATTGCTCGGATGCATGAAATTCTTTTGTTTTTCGGGTAAAGGGATAATTGAATTATTCATGATTTTTAATTTTATGTTTGGCTTTTCGGGTGGATTAAGTTACTTACTTCTTTTTTTTGTTTTTTGTTTAGCAGGGAAAACCAAGCGTATAATTGAAATTAATTTTCTGTTTGAAATCCGAAAAGTTTATTACACTGGCTTGATCATTTATTATTTTCGCTTTTTAAATGCAGTTTTTATTTTGTCGAATGAAAAAAGTTTTTCTTTTTGTCACCATATTTATACAAGTAAAATTTGCGATTTTAGGTTTAATTTTCAACGAAAATATTGTACTATCCAAAGATCGTAAAAAAATTAAACATTTTTCATATTTATTCGAATTTATCATATTTTTTAATTAATGTTTTTACATTTGATTTCCAACCCAAATATTAAATCGAATTTTCTACTGTAATTCTCTTTAATCCCAATAAATCTTTATTAGCGACTGACAAATGTTTTCCGGGTGAAATATTGTCTACTTCACAAATAAAGTAATGCTTCACTTTCAAAATTCGCCGTAACTCAGGCTCGTATAACTGCCCCCACAATAAAATAAAAATAAAAACTATCAGTGGCTGCCCGCACCCGAAACGTAAATTTTACAAACTCATGTGTTATATACATATAAAGCATCGAGCATCGCACTCGGGGAACAAAACCACTTCATCAAATTTTTTCAAACCCGCGAGACATCCGAGCGAGCGCCCTAAAGTTTCCGAACTCGAAATCCACTTAGCCCGGTTGGCCCCAGGAGAGACCGCGACCACCAGGCTCCGAAACACTCTCGAACTACGACCGAAGAAAAAAGTAAGCTCGCGCCCGCACCTTTTGTTTACACGCACTCGTTATTATTTATCAAACTGGGGGTTTTTATTACCTGGAACTGATGAAACTTGCGGACCGCTTGATCCGATTAGCGATTGTTCGGGTAATGCTACTTAGGCCGAAGTTTATTTGTAACTTGAGTGTTTAGTTTGCGAAGCCTTGGGTGCGACAAACAAACCAAGAGTTTTGGAGCTTACTTGATAAACAAACCATCCCCGGTTTTTTGGTTCACTGGTTTTTGAAAGAGAAATTCTACTTTGGTCAAAAATGTTGAAAGTACTTACTAGCAATTTTTTATTGTTGAATAGCAAAATATTTTTTTTTTTTTTTTTACTTGTCAAACTTTTATATATTGAATAAATATCGGACTTTATATTAAAATAATTTAAGTTATTGATTTTCCTTGATCGTTTTAATTAGTTTGTTAATAACTTTACTGGTTTTTTAAACAAATTTTGATTTTTTCATGTTCCGGAAACTTGTAACAGCTTTGACTTGTAAAAAAACTTTGATAGTTTGAATTATGTGATTCGATAATTATTTTATGTATTTTTACGTTTATTTATAGAAAATGATATTCGAAATCGAAATGTATCAAGCCCAATGAAATATAAAAGTTATGCAGAAACGTGGAATCTGAAAAATCTATAGATCTAAAAAAAAGAACCATATAATATTAATTTTCTTATATGTTGCTGTTTAAAAAAAGCTTACATGCAACGAAAATTACTATTTCTTTTGTATTTAATTTAAAATTTACTTCAGACCATGCAAGCTCCCTTCAAAATTTAAAAACCCCGAAAGCTTTCGCGTTATTCATACTCAACAATTAACGTATGCCGCTTAAGCATAATCTCTTGAACGAGGATGAATCAAGCACGGCGTAATTACAAAGTCCGGTAAATGATAAAAAGCTTCCTCCTCCTCCTCCCTCTCCAGTTTCTCCTCGGCAAAGAAGATCACGCGCGTAATCCTCCCGCTAAGACGACGACGAAAATGAAAGAAGACGAAATCCTTTTCCTCGCGAAGCAAAAAAAAAAAAAAAAAAGAGGAAAATACGGACTTTAGCGTACAGCTGGTACTGTGAACAAAAGCTGGTATCCCGAAGGTGAGAAAGTATGCGGTACGACCCCGTTGCCGCTGCCGCGGCTGTGTTTCTAGTGGCTCGCGCCCCAGAAAGGCAAAAGTCTCTTGACCGATTTCCGGACGAGCTTTTTTTTTCATTCCACCCGCGAGCTAGCCTGAGATTTTTTCATTCTTTTTTAGATGACATTATTGTTTTCAAAGGTTGCGGGGAACGTAAATGAGGATTCGATACGCGTGGGACGACGAGCTGCGTGAGGGGTGTCGCTTGTTTTTATAGATTTTTTTTAGATTGATCGAGTGGGTGGAGCTTCGTGAAAAAATAGAGATTTTTACCGGGGATGAGTGGGTTTTTTTTTTTTTTTTTTTGTGGTGACTTCAGTGTTTTATCTGAAGTTTTGAAAATGGGAAACCGAGTGGGAAACTAGACAGATCTGTTGTTGGGAAGAAGAAGAGGAAAAGAGGACTTTTCTTATTTGTAGTTAACGTTATTTTTGATGGTAAAAAATAAATTAAGCTTTTTTTTTATCGACTATAAGTGGTAAGTATATAAAAGACTTGAAAAAAGTAGATAATTTTTTTATAAAATAGGATAATAAATTATCAAGTTTGAAAAAAATATAATTCTTCCATAAATTCAACAAATTTTGTACAATGAGAAATAGTTTTCTAAAAATAAAATTTAATGAAGCGATGTTAGAAAAATATTTGCGGGAAATTCAAGAGAAAGTTTTCTTACTTTACAGTGGTTTTACAGTAATCAGCTAAAAATTTATAAATACAAAAAATTGAAAATATTTAAGATTGAAAAATATATAAAAGTAGCCATTTCCATTATACTAATCAAAGTAGTTTTTGTGGCTTTGTACATTGTTATTTAGTTATTTAGAAAATACCAAGACAGTCGTTTTCGCTAATAGTTGGTCACAGGTTATTTCTCTCTGGTAATTAAAGTAGCTTTTTGCAGCTTTTCCAGAAAAACACTCAGATCCGTTGACAACTATTTCATTCGACCCTGCTCCAGGATCGCAGCTCTTCTCTAAAAAAAATCCTTTCTTTTTTTTCAATCAACGAGATTGACCCAAAACCGCGTGCTCCGAAATCCAGGAAAACAGAAAAAAAAAAAGCTCGAGCCGCAGCATGGGTGGATATTTTATGAATCGGTCCCTCTAAAATCATTCAAACGATATCGATAAAATCAAACTTCGCGGAGCTGAAGGAGGGCAAACAGTACGTGACCGGGGGTCGAGAAATTCACGTCTCGGGTGGCAGCGCCAATTCGCCAACGAGTAGCGTCCAACCGCTTTGGAGAAAAACAACACGTCTCGGTGCAAGCACGGCCGAGCGTGACCGAGGCTATCCGATCAAACGAGACTCTTTTCTTCTCAAGCTTCTTCTCTTGTTTTAACCTTCCACTGCCAGTCGCGTGTTTGTTTTTCTACCATCGACAGCTGCTGAACCCGAGGAGGATTTCAATTCGCGAGGAGAGAGATAAACGAACCGATGGGATGAATTTTATGGGATTTACGGGGTACTTATTTCTCGGAATTATCTGACACCGATAAGTTTGATGATGTTGACGGTTTGGACGGACAAACTTAACGTAAACAACATTTAAGATCGTGGAAGATGTTTGAAATTGTTGATGAATTTAAATTGAGAAATAAATAAATAAGAAACTGTGAGACGAATGTAAAAAAATCCATACAATAATCAAAATACTAATTCGCATGATTTTTGACAAAGCTATCTTGCGAGTTTGATTCCCAGCGTTACGTCCAATGTTCTCTTAAAATCTTAATTTGATACACAAGAAAATAAATAAATAAAAAGGCTAAGTTCGACTTATCTGCGATTATAAACACTAAAGGTAATTACAAGTAAATGTAAAAAAAAAAAAAGGCGGACCGCTATTAAAGTTGAATTTTTTTAGCTACTTCAAGCTGAGAAACTAATTTTTTATTAATCTTTCATACGAAAAATTTTAAACTTTGATTTTTTTAGTTGCTAAATATGAGTTCACGAAATCTTTCACCATCGGTTTAAATGGCTCTGTTAGTAGAGCGTCTGGCTTTCGACAATTACTTCATGGGTTCGATTCCCAGGATAACTCCCAAACTTTCTAAATTAATGTGTAACATAATTTGTGCAAAAAAAAAAAAAAAAAAAAAATTATTCACTGCCAACATCTTTATAATATATTAAGAATTGTTATTTTTTATCCACTATTAAAAGAGAGCTAGCGCCATATTGCGTAAACTTTTTATTCGTGAGCTGATTGGCGGACAAGGTTTTTTAAAATATTCGAAAAGTGCAATTTAAGGTTATAATTGTTTTTTTCCTATGCGCGCATGCAGCGCGCTGAGGGGTCCTAGTCCACTATTAAAAGAGAGCTAGCGCCATATTGCGTAAACTTTTTATTCGTGAGCTGATTGGCGGACAAGGTTTTTTAAAATATTCGAAAAGTGCAATTTAAGGTTATAATTGTTTTTTTCCTATGCGCGCATGCAGCGCGCTGAGGGGTCCTAGTTAATATAAATTTCAACTCAACAATACATGAAATTTTTGAAAAACTTCTAGTTACTCAGTTGACTTTTTATCGATTTTTCGCAAAAATAAAAACCACACAGTCTTTTTTATAAGACAATTTTAGATGACAGTATGAAAAAAATTTTGACTAAAAAACTTCATACACGAACCACTAAAATTATTAAATATTCCGAATTCGTCAATTTTTTTGATGCACATAAAATTCATACAGTTACAATTGGCGGAGTAAAATATAAGTAAGGCCAGAAATAACAATATCTTCTTATTTACTTGCTGGTATCCGTCTAATTGGCAGCTTAATTAGAAAAGTTTTGTTCTCCGCAGGAATGATTTGCTTGCAGCAAAGTTGTCCGCGATAGTTGTTCTTTGTGCGTCCTCTTGTCTTGATTCTTCGGAATACTTTCGAACGGATGAACTCGCAAGTTTCAAGATTAGCAAGTTTCTTGCTCCTGAAAACTTCAAAAGTATTTTACTATTCTCATACTTACTCATTTTATTTAACAATTCAACTTATTTTGAAAAAGTAATTTATTATAGTCTTCTATATTCCCCACTAGACTCCATAATTTGATTAATTATCGGATTGTCATTCATCCTTCAACGTCCCCTGTTTCCAAATAATCAAGTACCAAAATTAAATTATCGGTCATCGAGATAACCCCGTCGTTTGTCTTCCCTCCCGCGCCATTCTCATCGATCAATTTATCGGTTGACAAACTCATAATATCAATTCGAAACACGTGTACATGGTTAAATTTTTGTAAACTTAATTAAAACGCAACACCCCTATTTTCACCTCCGCCAAAATTTATTACTCTTATCCGTCTCACGCCGTAAAACAATGGCGCGGTTCCTTAATTAGCGTACAATTTAGCCCGACCGCATGCTGGTAATTTTGATCGTCCGATTCCTTTCGCGATTGAATTACGATCGAAGCAGTTTTTCGGGTACAGTTGGCTTTTAAAATTTACGTTGAAATTTGAAGCATTATAAGACTCTCTATACCTTACGTCTAAGACTCTAAAACTCAAACATGTAATAATAATTATTATGGTAAAAATCATGAATTTATACTATTATTCCTTCACATACTATAGCAGCCGAGCTGAACTTTTGATAATCGTTGTAATTTTCACTTTTTCAAAACACTTGCTTGTGTTAAAAAATATTTATAACATTTTTTTATTTTCAAAAAATAGTAATAATTAAATAGTTTTGAAACAGATCATTTTATTGCATTGCTTATTACAGTACGGATATATATTATGAAAATTTATATTATAATATATTTATTTATTTAATAATCATGGAATTTTTTCCAATGACGTGGTAAATTAAAAAATTTGATAAATATGTTGTTAAAATTTTATTCAGAGTTTTATAGCAATTATCAATTTTAAATATGCTCACAGAATTTTGATAAATTTTTTTTGCTTAAAAAACAGTCAAGTACATATCTTATGATCAGGTGTGTTGGTTTGAATATTGGAAGACAATTGCTTAATCAAATAGCAGACTCTTCTCTTGATTCCTTTCTTTACATTTTTAACCATCAAATGTCCATATATTGGAAATATCTTGATGCAGTTACTATTTTCAAAATCACCAATCAAATCTTAATGACCAGCATAATTTTTAAGCTTCTTTCTATCACTAACGTACCGCACCAGCTGCTTGAAAGCCGAGGTAGGAGTGGTCTGTACTTCTGTAGTGATGATGAAAGCAGATTCCCAGACGCAACGATAACTGAACTCAAAATTTTCTAGTCAGCACGCACAGAAAAAAGTCATTGATATTTCATAGTCTCGGGTTCTAAAGTACCGAGAAAATCATATTTTAATGTGTTATCATTATTTTTTTTTATTTTAAACACCACATTACGACAAGCATGGTTATATTTATATTATTAATAAGCAGTTTTATCATGATGTTTTTGTTGATTAATTTTTTTTTTTTTTTTCGAAATAAATGCTTGTTCTTAGAAAAATCCTGATTTAGCAAAAATAATGCTAGAGCAAAATTAAATTTTTATAAAATAACAACAGTTCCAATTAGTTTAAGCGTTCAACACTCAATATTTTTTTATTACACTAATGCGTGGAGGCTCGATTTTACGCACGCTACCCCTAACCTAACTTTAGGCGGCGTACGCAAAATCGAGGCTCCACGCAATTCGTGTAATAAAATATAGTATGCAACGGGTGCAGCACGTCACCAGGGCTTATTAAAATCACTCGTGCTACGCTTCGCTTCGCACTCGGTGCTTTTAAAACCGCCCTGGTGACGACACTGCACCCGTTGCATAATATACTATTTTAGTTATCTTTATTCCATTGTTTTTTTCAATGTTAACAGCTATTTTGTCTTGAATGAAAAATAATTCGTTAAAACTTTTTACGTATTACCTAAGTAAATTTTAAAAATTTTGTTATAAACTTTTGATACTTATAAATAGTGGCCTCTTGGTCTAGGGGTATGATTCCTGCTTTGGGTGCAGGAGGTCCCGGGTTCAAATCCCGGAGAGGCCCTTTTTTTTTTTTTTTTTTTTTTTTTAATAAAATTTTTTTAGGGAGCTGTGGTGGTTTATGGTTTAAAGCAGTCGACTCGACTTAGATGAGGAAGGGTGGTAAAGCTTTTTTTGTTCGATCATCATTCCAAAGCCGACTAAATTTCTTTTTATTTCTTATTCATACTATTTTTTTATTTCATTTTTTCAAAAAATTACTTTTTATATTTTATTTATCACAGGCAAGAAGATAATAAATCTGTTGGATAAATTTTTTATGTGAGGCAATTTTTTAATTCTATATAGAATAAACAAAGGTAAAAAGTTTTCACAATTTTAAAGTAATGTAATGATAATGAAAAAAAAAAAAAAATTCTATGTCTCGGAACTTTAGGATTAATTAAAATAAACAATAATTTATTAATGACTAAATTTTCGTTTTTCATAAAATTTTAATAAGTCTTTTTTACTTAAAATACAGTTGAGTACATCTCTTAATATCAAATGAGATAAATTAAAAATTGGTAAACAATCTTGAACAAAATAGTTGATTCGTCATAAAGTTCCCGTCTTTTTATGGCCTTTTTTACTTTTTCTTGTATTTCAGATCCATAAATTGAGAATTTATTTTTACAGTCACTATTTTCGAAGTTTTCAATTAGTTCTTTGTTACCAGTGTAATTTTTAAGCTTTTTTCTTCCATCTACCAACAAATTATAAAAAGATACCCATTAATTCTGCAACTTAATAGTTTTAGCTAATGACAATTCCTTTTCACACTCATTATAATATTTTTTGTAATTATCTTTCTGTGATATGGTATTTAAAAGATTTTCGTCTACCAGAATATTAAGAGCCTGCAATTTAGCAATATGCTCCAAAATCATTTTCCACAAAAAATCTTCGCAGCGTTCAAAATTTAAAGTCAAAACATAATTGTCTTCAGAAAACAGGTTCAAGTCAGTGTGTTCTATGATGAAATTCAAACTTTTTTTCGTTATTTTTTCCCCCCATAGATAACTTGAACTTCTTTGATTTACCACTTCAAAAAGTGGTGTGTAACCTCGAACATCAACTGTATTCATGCTAACGCCATTATCCAAAAAACATTTGATGAACCTAATATTGTTAGGATGTAAACAGCACACTTCATGCAGAAGCGTTCTTCCTTTGTTATCTAGATCTAAATTTAAATCCAAACCAAGACCAATGAGCATCTGCCAAACTTCTTCGTTTTCGTTGTAACATACAGGAAATAACGAGGTCTATGACATTGATATCTGCTCCGTAGTTTAAAAATAACTGGATTGTTTTAAGACCAGCTCTTCTCACCAAAACGGATAGTGGACTATGACCATAAGAAGAGTCTTGTTTATTGATATGTTCTGTTCTTTTTAATAAAAATTCGTTTATCTCGAAACGATTATCGTCCACACTTTCAAAAGCCGAGTCGTGCAAAGGCGTACTTCCGTATGGACCTCGGTATGGACACACATGGTTGACATCTAAACCAAGACTCACAAGTAATTGCACAACTTATATGTTTTTGTTGTAACGAGCTGCCACAAACAGAATCGTTTGCGATCTATTAACCCGAATATTAATGTCGGCCTTGTATTTTAAAAACAGTTGAAACATCCTGAGGTTGCCTGTTTTTGCCAAATAGTAGACAGCTGGTTGATTCATCGGTGTCTTGACAAAGCGAAACGTATTGGGATATGATCCATTTTTTAAGAGTATTTCTGCCACTTCGAAGTGACTTTCGTCTTCGTTGCATCTTGCTGCGACGATCAAAGGTGTTTCGCCATACACTTCTGACGTGGCCCCTGCGACGTGGCCATACACTTCTGAAGTGACAACAATTTTTTGACTTCCGGTGGATCGTTCCGTTTAACAGCATCGAATAAAGATTCTTTAAGGTCTTGACATTCAGTCATACTTTTAACCTAGAAAATAAATAGTTCCTTTTATACCAATGAATTTTAAAATAGGATATTTATTTTTTACTCACTTGTAATAAACTATTTTGGTAGAAAGTGTTTTTCACTAATAACGAATTTGACAGAGTCAAAAGAGTACAGCGAGTTCAGCGATGACTCAAGTGTCACATGTGACTCCCAGTCAGAACATAATTTTCTGTGTTTCATCAGCGACTGTCGAAATTCATCCAAGGTGAACGCATTTATTGTATCGATAGATGGCTCACTCTGCTGTAACTAACTGTGAATGATTCATACAGCTATAAAAAGTTTTATTGATAACCGAACAGTGATCCATACGCTCGACCTGATGTTATTAACTTGAAACATACTTGCAAGACCCGGTGGTCTAATCAAAACAATAAAGAAAAAAATTAATCAATATAAAATTATTTATATATTAATAGAAAAAAAAATTATGCTAAGAAGGAGATGATCTGGCTTTATGTCATTTTTTTCATTTTTAACTCATTTTCAAAAAATTTGTGCTTGAAGCCTGATACACTTACAAAATTCTGGAACGTCTCATTTTCTTTGTTTTTTTGTGAAATCTAAAGGAAAAATATTTTCAAACGTAAATTATTTTATTTTTACTATGTATAATTTTGTTTACTAACACTAAAAAATAAAAATTACTTCTAGAAATCTAAACCGTACATATATAGTCAAACTTACAAAAATTTTATCTACAAATATTCTACGAGTTTTTCTAAACCGAACAAACAACCCCATATTGGTTTTTTCATTCATTTAAATCAATAAAAATAAAAAAACGCAATAAATAAGATCGCCGTATTTTTTTTTTTTTTTTTTTTTAACGCAACTAGCAAATGTTGTGTTCGGATCGGAAAGGTATAATAGGGTTGGCAACCGGTACTTTAAAAATATATTTTTTAAAAAGTACTCGATTTTTAATGTATTTTAACATTTTTTTTAGAATTTTTAAATCAAAATTGAGCAAGAAGAAAATTAAGAAAAGTTTTTAAAACTACGGGTTGATGACGTCATTAACCCGAAATCCCATTAAAAGTATATCTATATATATTGAAATTTAAAAAAATTTAAACACTTGTAGTTCCTTTAATTTTAGTTTTTTTTAAAAAAAGAAAAAATACGTGTCGATTATTTTTCGATATTTTAACTAAATAAGCAAAAAAATATTATAAATTTCAAAAAGTTGCCAACCCTATTGTAAATTAACTCTTCGAGCACGGGCTTTTACCCACCACTTGAATTGATCGTCAAACAAGTTAACAACAAAATCAAATTTACATTTCGGGGGTTGGCGCGCATGCAACAGTTTTAGGGTGATTTCGGGTACGTACGTATATGTACGTCGCATCGGACTAAATTGTTCCAAGTCCCGAATTCGATTTTCAGCTTGACGAGGCCAATAATCGTTGGATTCAACCGATTTAATCGATTATCACTGAGTAGATTAGATTGAAAGAGCCGGGATTCATCAGTGGGATTTTTAATTTCAAGTTAAAGTGAAGTTTAATGGTAGCATAAATTTTATGGTAAAAGTGTTTACCAAGTATTACGCGAAGATAAAACCTTTAAAATTATTTTAAAACTTTCTTGAAAAATCATCAAATTTATAGTCGAGTTGGTAAAACGCAAAAAAGTTGTCGACTCAAAAGACTATAATTTTTAAAGTTTTCGGGCCACGAGCGGACAGAGGCGAAGTTCATACCTGTTGGTGGCCTTTGTGAGCTGTGATAAATTGACATTCTGCCAAGCTTTCAAGATCGCTTAAAATGAAGTACATGCATTGCATACTTTAACTACTCGTCCGAGAGATATTAGCATATCTTGTCATCTTTATACCCCGAGTTTTCATCGCGCAATTCTATTCTATTCCAGCTTTTCGTTCTTGAGTTATTGACTACGATATCGCGTTAAGAGGTTATAAATAAAGCTATTAATTTACTTAAAGAAAATAAAATTTGAAGTTGTTAAGCGTAATTAAAAGTTTATACAGTATTTTTGCCAACGGTATTTACTGATTTTTTTAATTGCCACAGTCCCCTATTTTTTGTAATTTTAAATCGGCTTATTTTTGGCAAAGACTTTTTACTTTTCTTATTATTATTTATTTTTTTTTTTTTCAACATTGCGTAGAAAATTTTTTTTTTATGTTAAAAATTGTATTTTTGTTCAAATCCACTTGACAGTGAAGAGAACTCAAAGCCCCTGTCGTTTACATGCACGAAGAAATCAAAGAAACAAAAACTTTCAGAACCCCCACTGCACTCAGAGAAAGATTTGATTGGACCAATTAAATATTCTTTGTTCCCTCAATAGCCGAAACATTGTAGCAGTTACAATACGTATAGTAAGGATAATAATACATATTGTTGCGACTAGCAAAGCAAATCTAACCTAACCTAGCTAATTTTTAAAATTTTAAAATTGAAGTCATTATTTCTTAAATATTGTGATTTTTATAATCATTTGTATATTTTTTAAGATTAAAACAATTTATTAAATACATTAATTATACCAAAATCACAAAAAAGAAATTTTTAAAAATTAAGTTGTGCTATACCAGTGTAACTAGAAAAATGTTAACCCTTAATACACATTTAGTCAGCGCTACCATGATATTGTTACTGCTACAATGTGCATCATTGTCTCTATATTAACTATGGCATCTTAGATGTTACAATATATTGTTGACCCAATCAAACCTTTCTCTGAGTGTGACGTTTAATTTTTCCACAAAAGACTTGTCGAATCGATACACGCTTCACTTCCCCTTGAAATAATTTGTCGAAATCGTATAAATCCATAGAAATCGCCCTTTCATACGTGACAATCCCCGTACGTTTTCTTCTCATTTTTATAGGCTGAAATATAGCAAGGAGCTCTCGTCGATATCGATGATACCGGGCGAGCCGCAAGTTATTTCTCTGAATGCGCGGCGCCAGCCCGCTCGTACGTGCGAAAATTCGCAGACCGCGAAGTGGAGGTATTCGAGCACCTCTTTAAAAACCCGCAGCCGAATCGCCTCTTCCCATTCGCTAATACTCCCAGTAAACTGTAAAAATGATCAAATTTCCCCCCTTTTCTTTTCATTAGAATTTAACCAAAAAAAACTTTACGCCCTTTTTTCAATCCGACTGAAAGGGCGAGGGGTTTTTACAGCGGTCCTAAAGTTCCCTCTCGCCCCCGTAATAAAAATCGAAGCACCACTCCCAAATTTTCTCGGGCCGCGATATGATAGCGAAAAAAAAAAGAAGAAAGGGGGTCAAGGAAGAAAAAAAGAAGCTGATAACGGGCGGACCGGGGGGTATAAAGCCCAGGCTCGAGAGAGTAATCGTAAAAGCCGACACGCCGAATTGCGGTTACAGGGCCGTTAAAGCCTACCCCAAATAGGAGCGCTGAAAGCAGGAACGGGGCTGTATCGTCGTTTGGATTTCGGGGGGGGGGGTCGTTAGAGCAGCCTCGGGACCCGACGAAGGGTCCGCTGATGGACGACCGAGGCAGTTTAAGATGTCTTTGAGATCGCACGCCCTTTGCACTTGATGCGTTTATTTCGCGATTCGGTTGCGGCGCGGACGATCGACGAAGTTTATAGGGCGAGCGGTTTTTTATTCAGATGATGGACAGGATTTGGAGATTTTGCGTGGTAGAAAAAAAATCTAAGAGTTGAGAGTTTTTAATTTGACTATTTGGAAACATTTTGATAGTGTCTGAATTAAAAATAAGTCGATGAATGTAATTTGTCAATTATCGTATGCATACATCCACCTCGCTGAGATATATAAGACTCTCGAACCGATTTCTGAAAAGTACTATACATCTAAAATGTATTAACGAACATTTATTCAAATGTCAATTTTTTTTTTCGATTAATTTGAAAAATTTCAAGAATAAATTTAAAAAATTAAAATTTTTTTTCAATATTTTACATTTTTTAATTTTTTTAATTTTTCCTGGTAGCAATAAGAATAAAAGTTGACCATTTAGTGGTTTGTTCCTGGCCATTTTATAAATTCAATCCAATATATGGGCCGTAACAAGCTTTGAAATAGTTGAATTCGACTCTCATGCTACTAGTGTTAATACTCAAGAAATTGTTTAAGGAGCTAATATAAAGATTTTAATTTGTTGAAATATAAATCAATTTTTATGTATATTTTTTATTTTAATCAGTATGTAAAGACGTATCTTACATATTCAAGATTAAAAATGTATAAAATCGAAAAAAATTTTGGACCAGATTCAAACAATTATTTTTTTATTTTTTTTATTATATAGAACTCAATTTAACAGAATAAAATTGAAAGAAAATCAATCAATAATTCGAATTATTGTTGAGCGTAAAAAAAGAAAAGTTTAGTAAGTTGGAAAAACTTAAAAGAATCTCTCGTAACGAATGTAGCATAAAATCTCTCTGGCTTAGCCTTTAAAAAAAAAGAAAAAATGCATATGAATCCTCATACGGATTTCCACCGTGTGTATACACACTTCCGCACTCGCAGTTTTTTTAGTGAAACCGCATCTGGGCCCTTTAAAAAAAAGGTAAAGAAGAAAAGAAAAATAAAAGAAACGAAGCGCGGCCGGCCGGAATAATTATTTAAAACGAAACGGCTTTTACGAAACTCGGCCAGGTTACATCGCGTACCACGTCACTTGCAAAAAACTGACTGTGCTTATGACATACTTTTTATACTGTGCGTGGCAATTGTCGCGTAAGATATAACTTGAGACCGAGCATCTTTTTCTCCCTCCTGTCTTTTTTTTAATTCGAGAAAATTAAAAAATTTCTGGAGGATCCTGAATTTAAAATACCGCTTGTTGCTGATGCCTGCAGAAACTTGATAATTGCAGTATAAAAGTTTCTTAGTGGTAACTGGCACTGAAGTACGGAATTACAAAGATAATATCGTCAGAAAAAAACTCTTGAAGATTTGTTTATTATTGATAATTATCATCATTATTATTATTATTATTATTTTTTAATAATTTGGTTTCATCTTGACTAATCTAATTATTCTGAAATAAGTTTTTAGATTATTATTCATAATTTACATTATAAATTATTCAGATAAGTACCCCGATACAAAATCATTGGACGTGATGATAAAAATTAAGAATCTTGAGAAATTATTATTTAAGTTGTACAAACGCTGGCTTTAATCAATTTTTTAAAACTTTCCATTAACTAAAAAGAGAAATTTTTTCAAGTTTTCATCATCGTGAGAGCTTTATTGGCATATATATATTGTACGATGTTTACTGAGCTTTTTCCATATAAAAAGTTTTAACCAGTTCAGATCCTAGTGGCAGTAGATTTTTTACTTTTTCCAATTTGTATATTTTCTATAAAAACTTTTGTTTCAAGTATGTCATGTATGACACATCGGCTAATTAAATCAATCATTCATAAAGATTGTTAAACTATCATAAAAAGTTATTAAATTTTTTGATTTTATTATGTAAGTAAAGTCACCTTACAAAAATAGAGTAAGTGAATTCAACTTTCAAGTTTATTATTTTTATTCTTGATCTTATTGGCTAAGCGTGTCGTCATCGTAGAGTGAACTTTCGTACGTAAAGCTACAATACATAATGTATAAATAATAAATAATTAAGTTTTTACTTTTATAAGGCCCGTTTAGCAACAAATAAAGAAGTTCTAGTTAAACTATGAAAGAATTTAAGCAATTTTTAAATAACTGATTTACAAGAATTGAGTTGCAGCTCTGTAGGGTGTCAATTTTATTTTTATTTTGTAAGAAAATTAATTACAACCCATTTCTTGAAAAATTTCTGTTCTATAATTAATAATCAGGTATTTTAATTAATAAATCTGCTAATAAAAATTTTTTATTTGTTTCAGGTAAGTGCCAAAAATGTCAATCAACCGGCAATATTGTGAAGATGATTTTCAACGGTAAAGTAATACCTATTGAAATTTTTTTTGAAATTGCAAGTTTTTATAAAATTCATAGGACGAAACACATCGCGGTAAATAAATCATGACCTAGCTAGTAAATTTTACTTTGATATAAATTTCTTCAGTAAAGTTTTAGGCTTTATAAACTATTCTGACCAAACAAAATCAACCGTCACATTTGAAAAAAAAACAAATAAATAAATAAATTTATCACGAAAAAAACCGAAAACCCAAATAGATTAAACTGCATCAAGGAGTAATCGAAAAAGAAAGAGAAAATCCTCTCCGTGGACCGATATAATTCCACAAAGGGAATATATATCTGGGCGGGCGGGAGTGGGTCCAGGACGGTTCTTATCGAATTCCATAACCTACGGGAGAAATAACGGTCACAATGCACTCGCATATTTCCCCTTTCACCCCTCTCTTCCCTCTTTTTCCCCGGGATAGAGAGAATTTTTCTTTCCGATTGGTCGCGCATGTGCACGTAGCACACATACGGATTCCATCGACTTCGGTAGTGCTTCGGGACCGATTTATCGCCGGGAGCATTAAACTGTCCTCGCTGCCTCCCACCCTTGCGTGTGTACTTTGATCAACTTGTTTTTCACCGGCAATTAAACTTACAAATTTTACTTTTTCTTTAAGCTTTATTGAATTTTTAAATCCACCGAATACCGGAGGAATTGAATAACCGTAAAAAAAAAAAAAAACAAAGGTTTTGTTTGCAGTTTTTTCGGGTGTTTGCACTCTTGGGAAATCTCGTTTGATGAAAAACATGCGTTTGGTTTTAATTAAAAACTTTTTATTTTTATTTTTTGTTTTCCGCATACGCGTGCCAGCCTTGTCTCTATTTTTCCTGGAATTTTCTCTATTTAGACGAAAATTTAATTCTTGGATGGGGAATAGTTTTTACGCCCGCGGTTTTTTTTTTTTTTTTTTGCTCAATTATTAAAATTAGGTTGTTCACCCCCACAGCGATGTGCGTGAGAAGCTTAAAACTGGGACGTCTAATAATACTCCGACCCCTACGCATACCTACCGCTAAAGACTAAATATTTGCGTGCGGCTTTTGTTGTTGTTTTTTTTTTTTAACCGCTGGATGGTTGGTCAATATTGGGGGAAGGTACTTCTTTCGAGAATTAATTTGGACATTCATATTCGATTCAATTTCACTTTCATGGCAAAATTAGAAATTTTTCATTTTTTTATAGTGTTTCATATTAGGAATCAGAAGACTCTTATTTATATTTTATTTAAAATAATTTCAAACTTCATAGATAGTATATATAGTCTGTTAAGTCTCAAGTTTTCCTTTTTGATGTCTTTATCGAATGTTTATGACAGATTTTCAATTAAGCTTTCTAACTTCGATCAAGTTTGTATTTTTATCTAAAGCGTATTACATATTGCATAATATACTCAAATGAATTTTTTCAAACATCCTTGATCAAAATTATGAAGGTAGCACTTTTTTCATCATCTAATACCATTGTTTGCGGATATTTTTACGAAGTGCTAATTATTATCGAATCTTTGTTCACTTGTTTTCACAAATATTGAATTTTCATTTAAAAATTTAAAGTTTCCCGATCAATCCACGAACTGTCAACAATAATCCTGCTCAAATGAAGAAGAATCATTCGATTCGTAACGAGAAACAAACTTTACCTAATTTTTTCAAACAACAAGCTTGAAAAAAAAAAAAGAAGAAGTTGCATCGAAGTGGGTATTATTGTGATAAATGACCGGTTGTACCAGTTTATTATCGGTAGAGGAATCGACAGCTCTCTCGAGTACATTTCTCATCGACGGTTCATAAGTCTCGAAAAACAACTTCAAACTTTTACCTCCCCCCCCGTTGAAGGAGAAGAAACACGGTTTATCTTGTTAAACGCCCCCCGTTTGTTGCCAGCAATTGCGCATTTACGCCGAGGCGATCGATTTTCATTATATCAAAAGTCAGGCCAGGGGGGAGGCGGGACTAAGTTCGATTACTCGCGCGAGAGAGAAATTCGATTAAGATCTTTGTGTACAGTTAAGTTGTTGTAATTCCTGGTGTACCATATTGCCGCGTAGGAATATCAATACTCGAGGAGCAGGAGGAGAGCGTCGAGCACTCGATAATGCTCAGTTTATTCATTAACGCGGGGGCTTAACTCCGGCTGGGTATCGAGCTTAACTCCTTGAATTACTTAATGGATTTAATTATGCAAGTATAGTGTTATAATCGAGGTTATAATAATCTTACCGTTTGTAATTGTTGTAGGTTATAGCTATTTTTTCTTAATTAAATTGTATTTTTTTATTTTAAATCAATTCAATCTTTGACGTTAACTTCTTGTAAACTATACAGTGAATGTTAATCCATACATTTTTATAAAAATGAATAGTTTATTTACAAGTAAAAATTGTTCAAATTATTCATTGATTGAATTGACCGCAGATTTATCTTCTTGTATCTATAATATCGATTTTCATGCATTTCAAAATTTTAAACGAATTGATTTTTGTTGCAATGAACCCTAGGAAAAATAATCTTTTCAAAGTTCAAGTTTAAAAAAAAAAAAACTTAGCTCAGTCTGACAAAGAGTAATTTTTATTATTCTTAGGTAGTATAAATCTCTCCTCAAGAGTGTCTCTGAGTGCGGTCACGTAAAAGCTTTAAATGGTTAGCTTAAAAAAAAAAATGATTAATCTGTTTCTTTCTTTACCTCTCTCAAGAACTTGCCTCTCTCGAAACGGCCTTCTCAAATTAATAAAGTTAAAGCCAGGGCTGCAAACTTGAGAAAGTGATTTTTCGATATACACCAGAGCTTGCAGCAGGGGGGGAAGAGGAGTAGGTAAGCCGGGATAATCCGCTCAGAACTAACTGACCAACGAGGAGCTAATCGCCGCAAGCTGTAAAATTGACGAGACCACACAGGTGCTGCTGGCGCTGCAAAGTTTGCACAGTGTAACGATGCTCGGCCTATACGTGTATCCGGGCGCGTCAGTCTGCGGCTTTTGGATTTCCGTGGAAGTGCGGCGTTAAATCACGCGGCCCGCGCGCACAGTAGTAAGGGGCCGGCAGTGGTCAGACCGAATCCCGACTCTGTTGCCGTATACGCGGTCATCGTGATGACGATGATGGATTGGTCACTGGGCTGTGATTTGTTTGGAGATGTTTAGTTACATGACTATGTGTGTAAGCTAATTGATATTTTGTTTTTTTTTTTTTAGTGGATTTTGAAACTTGAAAATTCAATAAAAATCTAGATTCCACGATCAAAAAATGATAATCCAGAAAGTCTTTAATTTTAACTTTACTACTTATTGAGAATCTCATATTGCGAATTGCAGTTAAAATATTATTTGGAAATAAACATGGGGCTTCTAATTACTTTATGAAATTTTTGTTTTCTTTCATATTAAATAATTTTCTTTTCATCTTTATGTTTGATAATTTTTTCTTCAAGTTCGATAAAATTTCAAATTGTTTTTAAACTATTATAAGATATAATTGCACTTTCAAATATTTTATTCGATTTACGGAATTTTTATTTTTGGTACGTGACAATAAAATTTGTTAAAAAAGTTTTTTGTCAAAGTAAATTGATATTTAAAATTACAGTTTTAACAATATTTATTATTAAATATATAAAATTACAAAAATTAGAATATTCATTTATCATATGTACAAAACATAATCACAGCTCTTCGCTAAGAAGATAATATCTTATTTTCAATAAATTGGGTCCTAATTTTTTCAACATTAACTATATTCATCAAAATTATTGTATGGTTCAGTTTTCACAACATCATCTACCATTTCGATTTCATCTGTGATATGTATTTCTTCAGTTTTCACTTCTAAACTTTGGTGCTGCTCATATTCATCATCCGAGAATTCTTCTTTTATAGGAAAAAATATTGTTTCAAATGAACTTTCTGCGTTCTTTGATTCCGGCTCAATTTCACTTTTTATAAATGTGTTGCAACTCGCTGATTCAATCAATTTACTTTCCTCGACAGCAGATCTGAATAATTTTTTTTATATTATTATTTCTTCTTAAATAAATGATATTTTTTATTGATAAAATAAATTGCTAATGCCTATAAGTGTTGAATTTTGATTGTTAAGCATTTGAATACAAGCTAAGCAGCCCAGGAAGTGGAAAAGTAAATATAAAATTCAATTTTCCATTTTAATCAAAATTTAATAGAAAAGAATCGGGGATTGGATAAATTTAGGATCTGGGAGCACCTGCATTTTTGTGATGAGTAAAAATCACACAAAGTGCGCAAGAAAAAAGAAGTTGCGGGGTATGTACATAGATGATCGACTTGAAATTTGGCCACAGCACTTTCGAATATATTTTACATGAAAAAAAATGTTAACTAACCTCGATTTTGACGAATTTGGCTCGGAATTTGGTAGTTTTTCTTTATTAGTTTTGTTGGTTTTAGTTATTTTTGCTGAATCTTTTTTCAGTTTTTGACGTTCTCTGTACGATCTGCTACTGGGTTCTTTTTTTTGCTCATCTGTTTTTGTTTTTTTCGAACAACTTGGTGCAAATATTTCACTACTTTTCCAATTAGCTTTTTCTACGTTATTTCTGTAAAAAATTTTAAAAGTTAAAAAAAGTTGGTTATTTCTTTTAGTGAATTTGTTTGAATAACGAAATTCAAAATGCTTTTAGAAAAATCAGTCTTTTGCGTACTATTCATTATAGTTATTTGTTAATAAAATTGAATGACGATATTAGATTACTGACCTTTTCAAACTGCTCAATTTTTCAGAATCAATTAATGTTAATTTATGGTTTTGAGAAAATCTGCTATGATCTATACGTTTACTCTCATCAACTTTATCTGTTTGCAAAAAATCATTAATTCTTTTTTGTCTTTCTTGACACCCTTTGCATTTCCCAGCTCGAGTTTTATTTTCTTCATGCGTTTTTGTCTTTAAATTTACATTGTCTTGAGAATATGGTGTAGAACTTTTACTTGACTGTGAGCTATGTTGTGAGTCAGTTGATAGTTCTACGCTACTTTCTGAATCTGTCATTGACTCTGAGCTATGCTGCGAGTCGGTTGCTAACTCTACGCTAGTTTCTGTACCACTTTCGTCATTGTTTTTTCTGTAAAAATTTTTGTTTTGTAATCAATTATTTTGAATCGAGTCAGTGTGTAGTCAAAAATATTTAAAAACTATTGAAAAAAAAATTAATTTTTATTGAAACTGTAACAAATTTTCTAATTTAATGACCTGCGAATAACACAATAAAGTTTTGTATGTCTAAACAAGTTTAACCAGATATTAAATTTAATTAATATTAATCATGTGATAATTAGCGCAGTATCATTGAAGATTTTTTTTTTACGATTCTTATTGAAGAAATTTGGGTTCGTAAATTAAATTTAGAATTTGCTAGAGCTTTTAAGAATTAAAAAATATTTATTACAGACTCACCTAGTTAAACGATCCAACTGCTCTAATGCTGTTTTTGCATATTGTGACGAAGCACTTCCCTTGATTTTTGTCTTTCTAAATTTAGTAACGTGTTCAAAAATAAATAAGAAATTTTTTTTTTAATTTTGTTGGATTCAATTCAAGTTTTTTTAAATTTCGATAGAGAACTTTTAAGTTCCACATCTAAAAAATACACTTCCGGAAGATGAACAAAATGTATATAGAGTTTTATTTAAATTTAAAAAAATCGTTGATCGTTTCTAAGAAAAATATATGCTAAAAAAACTTTTCCATCCTCAATCGTTTTTAATATTTTTTAATTAATCAAATATTGTATAAGTATATTAAGATAAATATTGAAAAGTTAAAATATTAATTTTTCAGGGCCTCCTAATTTTTAAATAAAATAAAAATATGTATTTACTGACTTGGTTAATGAATACAGTTGTTCCAGTGCAGCTATTTTTGATTTCGGTGATAATTCTCTCGACTTTTTGCTATTGCAGTGGATTCTAAAAATGAGATAATGAATTAAAAGCATTAAATTTGTTTTTTACACCGACATAAGTATGAGTGAAGTAAAAAAATAGTATAAGTGACAGAATAAAAATAAAAATTAAACAAAAAACAGCAATCATAAGTGTAATTTTTGGTTAAAGTTTTTTTTTTGAAGATACATCTATATTTTCGATATGAGACTTTTTTGAAACGTTTTTAAAAAAAGTAAAAACGTACTTTCGTTGAAATCCTTCTTTCAAATTAATGTTCCCTTCTTCACGTGAAATTTTAGTTGGAGAAATTAATTTATCCAATTGTTTTTGCGCCCTAGAGCATAAATCACGATTTCTTGATAATTATTCAAATAAATTGAAAAATTTTAAGGATTTAATCAAAGCATATAAAAATTTTAAAACAGTATTTTTATATTTTAATAATATATTTTTGGCAACTTTACAAAAGATATAACCTTTACTGATGAACAAAATAAATATTGAGAGTTTTATTTAAATTTTGAAAAATCTTTATTACTTACTAAAAGGTAAGCTAAAAAAAAAAAATTTCTATCTAGTATATGAATACTAAGTTCTTATACGTAAATTTTTGCAAGTTGCATTACACGGTATTTAATAAGAAGCACGCGTGAGTAAGGAATTAAAATCAATTAATGCACGAGAAATGATCTCTGGACGGGAATTTAAATTTCTTACTAGGAAAAAATTTTAAATGTCAAATAAACATTTTTATCGAGCGGAATTATCGAGATAAAGGTGATTTTCAATAGCATAAATTGAATCTTTGTGTTACTGATATTCAAGCAATAAATAAAAATTATCTTTAACACGTAGTGTAAATCTATATACTGAACATCGGGCGGAGCCAAAACTGTGGATGCTAGTTTTTAAAATAAAATAAAACTTTTTACTAACTTGGTTAACGAATGCAGTTGTACTAGCGCATTTAGTTTTGATCGCGGTGATGATTTTTTTGATGAGTTTTTTCTTTTGTACCTCCGTCTAAAAATTATATAATGAACTGAGAACATTAAATTTGATTTTTTACCGAGTGAACTAATAGAGTGTAAATGACTGAATCAAAATAAAAATTAAAAAAAATACAAACAAAAAACAATTATTATAAATGTTCAATCATTGTTTAAACATTTTTTTTTAAATACTGAAAAGTTAAAATATTAATTTTTCGGCCTCCTAATTTTTAAATAAAATAAAAATATATATTTACTGACTTGGTTAACGAACACAATTGTTCCAGTGCACCTATTTTTGATTTCGGTGATAATTCTCTCGACTTTTTGCTGTTGCAGTGGCTTCTAGAAATTAGATAATGAATTAAAAGCATTAAATTTGCTTTGCACATCGACATAAGTATAGTGAAGTAAAAAAATAGTATAAATGACAGAATCAAAAAAAAAATTAAACAAAAAACAGCAATCTTAAGGGTTCAATTTTTGGTTAAAGTTTTTTTTTTTTTTTTTTTTTTTTTGAAGATACATCTAGTTTTGAGTGAGTCTTTTTTAAAAGGTTTTTGGAAAAAGTAAGAACATACTTTCGTGGCGATCCTTCTTTCAAATTAATGTTTCTTTCTTCGAGTGAAGTACTAGTTGGAGAAATTAATTCTTGCGATTGACTTTGTGCTCTAGAACATAAATCAATTTTTCTTACTTTCTCCTCGTTTAATGTTGGTAATTTTAATGTATCAAAATATGGTTCTATTTCTTGTTTCAGCTTATTATTGTCCTCTTCAACCAAATTTTTAGTTGAGTCGTTTAATTTTTGTAAACGCCTAAAATGTAAATTAATGTTTTTCAAGCTTTTTTATCTTATACCTATTATTATCAATTTTTGATGTATGGAAGACGTACTTATCATATAATTCTACTTTCGACAAAATATATCCCTCTTCTACTGATTTTTTATTTAATTCTTCTAGTTGCTTAGACGCCCTAAAACATATAAAATTTCTGATACTGATATTTTTATATTTTTAGCGGATACATGTATTACAGAACGCACTTCGATGTAATGCTTCCTTCTTTCAATGATTTTTTAGCTGGTTTTTTTTGTAATTCTTTAAGTTGTTTGTAGGCCCTAGAATGAAAGTCAATATTTCTTATCATTTCTTGGTTTTTATTAACTTTCTTATTTCTACAAAAATGAATTAGAGGTAATAAAAAAAATATATATTTGATCCAATTGAGCTAAGCATGTTTTTCTTATTTTGAAGATGTTTTAATGAGGAATTTTTTTGCACAGATACATATTTTGACATTAAAAAAAAAAAAAAAAAAAAAAAAAAAAAGTTTTTGTATTTATTTTATTTTTTATTTAAGGTCACAGGACTTAAATTTAAACTGATGAGCCTGTCACTACAACTGAACGAATCAATATATTAAGATAATTTTATTTTGATCTATCGTTTCTAATTACTAAAGCGATTATTTATAATTATTTTTAAAGTGGAAAAAACCATTTCAGTACGTGAAAATTACACAAACCGTTTCATTAGATTTACTTTAAAATCGCGCGCAATCATCAAGTGCAAAATTACATCATGTACTTTATATGTCTCATAAAAGTACAAAACAATTAAGTTTAATGTTTAAACAAAATTTAAGTGTAATAAAGTTAAACGTATCATACAGTAATCAGCAACAGTAAAAATTTTCATTTTTACTCTATCCGTACTGGAAGTTTATAAATTCATCAGAAAACCACCTGCCTGCCCCTCGCTTTCTGCTATTTTCCCAAGTCGTTGCGGTCGTAAACTGAGAGCTGAGATACGTAGACTATGTGGTTTATTTATTTATTTTTTATGTAAGCTTATTATTTAAAATTATTTTTTAACTTACTCATCTGCCAAATCCCCGCATGTACACTTTAAACAATCGTCTGAATTGATAAACTCACTGTCCCCCTGATTTATTTCTGGACCATTGTTTTGTCGAGGTTCACTTTTTACATCAAACTCCATGATTTATTACTTAAAAAGTAGTTAATTAAAAAAAAAAGTACTTAAGATAAATTAACCCGGCACTTGAAAAATTTCATCAAAAATGTACTCCCAAGCTGCACCGCTCGCAGCTGACTGCGTAAACAAAAACTAGCAGACTCCGCCATGGAAAAGAGAAGTCACAAGAGTGACTACTCTATAGTGGGTACATGATAGTATAGCGCCTCCCGCGGTAGAAAATAAAACCAGTGCATGTCCTCTATAGACCTATACTTCCCTTTTTACGTCAAGAAGTACTATCTGAATCGTTCAAAAAAAAAAAGGGTTGCTTAAGAAAAGAAAGCGAATGATTTTTATTATTATTATTAATAAATAAAAGTATATGCACAAAATGAAAAATGGTATTTTACATTACGAGTGACGTAAACAAGCGTTTTAAACAATGTCCAAATACTTTATTGAATAGTAATAACTAGCAGTAGAGAAACACTAAAATTTTAAAATAACCTGTACGTATAATAAATAAAATCATTTATTATTAATGAAATGAAAAAAAAATAGATAATAGTAATAATTTTTAAATTAGGATAAAAAGAAAATTTTATAAAAATTAAAATTTGTGTATTTATTGCAATTACAAGTATATTACAGTATAAAAAATTAAACTAATTTTTTATTTTATTTAGATACTAAATCACAGCTTTTTAATAAATTAAAATGGTCTTAAATATGATGCGGTAGGTTTCAATTTTTTCACGAAACTATGTTTTAATTAAACTCATCACAACATTCTGAGTTTGCAAATTCATCTTCAGGTTCATCATCGATTTCCAGTTCTTCAGTTTTAATGCTATTTCCTATGTGATCGTCATCTTTTACAGGTAAAAAAATTGTTTTAAACAAATAATTTGTACTCATTGACTCGGACTCAGCTTCATTTTCTGTGCTTACAGCAGTAGTTGACGGTTCAAATTCAATTTGCTCACATTCGTCCTCAACAAATCTAAAAAAAAAGTTTTTATTGTTATTATGATTATTTATTTATTTTATTTTTTCAAAAAAAGTGATTTACATAAAAAATTATTAGCATCGAGGATGTACTGGTAATGTGAATAATACATTTTTGAAATAAAAAGCAAGGGCATTTATCAGGTTAGAAAAAATTAGTAAATTATAATAATTAGATTTTTTTATACATATAAAAAAACCTTTTCCGCTTTGATGGAATCGAACTTGACTTTGTTGATGGTTTTTTAATTCTTTTTTTCTCTATTTCTATTCGTGTTAGTTCTTTGTTTAATTTTTGTCGAGCTCGGTAGGCTTGGTTATTTAAAGTTTGTCTTCTTCTGCTAGCCTCGTTAGTTTTGTTGGTTTCCCTGGAATCATTTTTTAACTTTTTATCATTTTGTGACTCTATTATCTCTGTGTTTTTTCTGTAAAAATTTTTAATTTCTTTAAATTAGACCAAAGTTACTAAGTTACTAATTTATAAGTTTTAATAAATTTGAAAAAAATCTTTCGCGAAATGTTCAAACAATTTATTTTTATTTGCTGATAAAGTTTAACAAGGATGTAATGTATTACCTTATTGAATTACTTAATTCATTGGATTCTAATTTTGATTTTATTGATAAATTTTCCAGAGCTTTTTTTGTTCATTAATACGGGCCAATTCAGCATTAAATCTTTGTCGAGCTCTGTAAGCTTGATTGTTTAAAGTTCTCCTTTTTCTGCTAGCCTTGTCTATTTCGATAGTTTGTGACGGATCATTTTTTATTTTTTGCCGTGCTCTATACGCTTTACAACTAAGAGCGTTTCTTTTTCTTTGCTCGTCTGATTTTTCCTTTTTTTTATTATCAATTGGATCCTCTTTTACGAGTTGAAAATCAGTTGTTTCAATGTTTTTTCTGAGAAAATTATTTCTTAATTTAAATAAATTTGAACAATTTCAATGATTTTTATTTTTGTCTACGTTGTTTTTAAAATACACATGTTGAAATGAAAATGTTAACGAGAAATCGGCTATTTATTATAATACAAAAATTCTTTAACATAGAAGTAAAAAATATTAATAATTTAGAGTAAAAAACTTAATATATTAACCTTTTTGAATTAATTGACTTTTTTGATTTTGATGGTTTTAAATTCGATAATGAATTTAATAGTCCTTTTTTTTCTTCGTTTGTTTGAATTAAGACGTTTTTCAATTTCTGTTCCGTCATTTTTAATCATGATAATTTTCTTGGTCTCTTTGTTTTCCTGTTTTATGAAAATAAAAAAAAAGTTTTATGAAAATTAAAAACATTATTAATATATATTTGTAATTCTATTTTTTTATTCGTTTGATAAATTAGCAAAGAAAAAAATTACAGGGTTATTTTTTTAGATGTTTCTTAGCAAAACCTTTCCCAACGAAAATTTTCCACGATCTTCACAAAACAGAAAGCTTATAACTTATTTATTTTTGCTAGCAAAATTTTTTTGCCGATGAAACTTTATTTTTCTTTGATTCAATTTAATCCGTGCTTCTCTATTTAAAATTTTTGTTTATGCGATTAAGTATTGTCTACAGTTTCTAAAAAAATTTTTCACCTATATTTTTCAAAAGTTTTATTCAACTTACTCTAGTGTCAAATCGTCTTTCGAGAACGTGGGTGAACCATCAGTTGAACTAACAACTTCACTACACTTTTTGATTCATTTTTTAATCGTTGTTTAGTACAGATTAACTTATCAAGTTGTTCTAACTTATTTCACATACATTTCCACAATTTTTTAAAATAACACGTTTTTGTTAATTAACGCATCTTAGAAAAGTTTAGAGTAATAATATTATTTCATGCCGCACAGCTGACCGCGTAAACAAAACCAGCAGACTCAACCATGAAAAAACTATATAGAACAAGAATAGCTTTACGCAGTGAGATACAGTCTACAGAAGACTTTACTCATCAGCGCCGCGGTAGAAAAAAGAATTAGTCACAGATGAAAAATCATTGTGATGTGAAATTGAGATTCAATATCTCAATTTTAAATTTATTGGTTAAAAAATGTAGCTTCACTTGCAGGCAATGCTAAAAAGAAAAAAAAAAGTTTAATAATCATGAACTACTGAACTAAAAAATGTTTTTCAAATTGTCTATCTATAAATTCTTTTTGAGATTGCGAAAATCTAACTTTTTAGGGTAGAATTACTCAAAAATAATAATTAACACGAAATTCAATGTATTCAGAGAGTTTACGAAAGAGACATTTTTGAAACTATATTCAGAGTTCCTTAGAATTTGAGTTTGGTTATTTTGCAAAATGACTCCCTTTCTTTTCAAAATTTATCTTTTTAATGCGTAATATAAAATTTTATTCCTTTTCTTAATTAAAAATTCACTTTCACAGTCTCATCTGGATTTTTTTACATCTGGAAAAATAAATTTGCGTAAAAATATTTTAAATTTATCGATAAGAAAAATAAGCATTAACTCTGATACGAATACAATGAAAAATAAAAAAAAACTCCTCCCTCATTCAACCGTAAGTTTTAATCTCTTTAAATCAATTAAATTCCATTGAAGGTACTGTCATCCACTCAGCGTCAGAACAATTCTCTGCAACAAATAATTTTATTACGCAACGCGCCATCAGCGTCATAAACGATCGACGTCACCGCCAGGACGAAAACGGATAAAAACTCTGTTTATCGTTGAAATGAAAACCGTCTTTGATTTATCTAGAACTTTTAATTATATTATTCAACCGAGTAAATTTGTCCAGTTTTTAATTTTTACGCGAGCTTCATTAAATTTATTTAGGTACAGACAGGATCCACAGAATTTCAGATAAGCTGTTACTTTATTCGGCGTTACATAATAAATCACCATTAAATATTCCATGAATGGCGGGTGCAGTTTTCCAAAGTTTCCCAGGGGTCGAATTTTTTTGAAATTCCAATTTCCGAAGTTACTTCGCCCAAACACGCTTATCCCTGAATAATATATTATTTTCAAATGTCTGAAAAATCTTTACTTCTGGAAAAAAAGTTTTTTGAAAGAGTTTCAACTGAAGTTACCGAAAGTTTTCTTTTCTTCAAGGATGTTACTTAATTGATTTTTATTTTCGTGTCGTATAAACGGAAAGATTTGTCGTTACAGAATCGATTTTTTTTTTAAATTTATTTATTTACGAGTTTCAATTCTTCTTTTAATCGATGCGAATAAAAAATAAATTTGTTAAATTATTTGATCGGAAAATTAAATTGACGATTACAAGTAAAAACCAATAATGAAAATCCACTCAAATTTAATCCTAGTATTAAATTCACGAATAACATGATAAACATAATTTCAAATTACACCCTTAAACGACGAAAATTTGTCAAAGCGAGTAGAATAAAAAAAAAATTTCTCGCAAACCGTAAACGCGCACCTTTTTAAAGAAAAAAAAAAAGGGCTCGACTCTTTTATTTTTCCGCACGTTCCATTTAGCGAGTCGCGATTACGCCGCGAATCTCGTTTTCCGCGACAGAATAATAGTTTATTCACCCGAAAAATTTGTCGCCCGCGATTTAATTACACAAAACCGCACGCGAAAAGAAAAAAAAAAAAAAGATGTAAAAACCTCATCTCGTCCTTGTTTTTTAATGAACGTCCTCCGGATCCCATTAGGTATAATGAGATCTCGGGGCAAAGTGTATAACTTTGGTAAGCTGTTAGTCAAGTTAGACAATGCAAACAATGCTAGCGCAGAGAGTGAGGAAATATGAGGAGGAGCTTGCTCGGCTAGGACTTTATTTCGTCCAAATGATCCGCCCAAAGTTGTAAAGCTGCTGAATCACACGGCCCCGGCTATTTATTAAAAACGCGACCGGCAATATTAGTTTATACCCCGAAATATATTATGTAAACGCATAAAGTCTGCGCGCGGTCGTTTCAAAGAACGGCCCCGCATAACACTGCGCCGCGACGTTTAATATTAAATTTCGAGGATTACGGCTGCGAGAAGATACGTTCGAACGACAAACAACTTTAATTTTATATGTTTGGGTTTATTAATTTATTCGTGGGTGATGAGAGAGTTTTACGCCTGAAAGATATGGTTCCTTGAATATTTCTTGAAAGTCCAAAAAATAGTACATAGTGCAACAAATAATTATTTATGACGCTGCATGCAATATGTCCGCATTTATAGCACTCGCCGCACCTGCTAAAAACGGACCTTCCAAACACTTTATCATAAAACAATGTTCAATACAAGAGTGATAAATAATCAACTCTAGAATGGCGTATTATTACCAGCTTGGTCGCTAAATTATGCCAATCGTTAATTGCTTATTTATCACACTTGCATCGAAATCTACTATTAATTTTTTAATGTAACAATATATACTAAAATTCCCTCAAACCTTTGCTAAATCTGCTTCAAATTCGACCAATATTTTATGATTGTTGGTATGATATTAATTAACAATAACAATGAAATTAATAAATTTAAAACAAGATTAAATTAATGAATCTCGTACTCGTCAGCAGTAAAATATTAATATTGATTGATTTTAATTTATCTGATCAAATACCATGCGATCCTCAAATAGCGACAACGACATACTTTCAAACAATTTCATTAAAATCCCGACTAATTAAAAAACAAAGGGTTGTGACGCAGGCGAAATTACCTGGACGAATCAATCGATCCGACACGGAGGCGGACATCATCTTAGCGCGGGAGTGAGAGGAAACATATCGACGTGTCCAGCTTAGCAGCGCCTAATCGACGCTAATGTCCTCCACTTCGACCAATTCAATCAGCCAAATTGACGTTGATTGGATTAGCCCGAGTTTTTTCAGTCGCCCGCTCGCCTGGCGCCCAACCCCGGGAGAGGACTCTTACTTTTTTTTTTTTTTTTAACCCCTAAGAGAGTTCTCCGATTGGGTGGCGGACTTTTTATTGGAGTCTGGTTAGGTGGTTGTTCTTTTTATGATTGAATTAGATTAGTTTTGAGTTAGGAGGAGAAAATGTTTTGTGCTGCTTTACGTAAACGGATGTTTTGCAAGTAGATTATTTGTATTTATCGAAGATTTTAACCGAAAAAATTTCCCATCGTAATATTAGATAATTTACAATAAATTTTTTGTTTCAATCCTTTCAGACCCGTCTTAAAAGACACATTTTTTATTCAGGGAATCTCAAAAATTCCTGTTTCTTTTGTATTTAATATTTGTATTATTTGATGGCACTAACTATAACATTAAAATGAAAAATTAAATAAATTCGAATCTTTGAGTAAAAAATGAAAACTCTATCCAATATCATGCATCTGCTCTTTTAAAAAAACTCATACATAGAATTTTCTAGCTCTTCTTATATTATCACGAATTTAATAAAAACATGTTCATAACGCAAAAACTTTTTTGTCTCAAAAAAATCAGTATCGAATGAATGTTTAAAAAAACTGTTCAAAGTAAATGATTTTCTTAATCAATAGAGTCCAAAAAAATTCAGCCGATTCGAGGTGAAAAGTCACGTTTGTATAATTGTCCGGATCCCCAGCGAGGTGAAATTCCGAGGGCGCCTTTGGAGGAGTAATTAGTAAGGTGGGTGTGCAGGAGAGCGATTAGATCGACTAATTTGGAGGAATAAGCTGGAGGGGGTGTCTGCACGTCGAGCGAGCAAGTTTTGCGGGAGCCGAGAAGAGCGGCCTAATCGAGCGTGTCGCGGATGTTTGCCTTGGCCCGTGACGATCGTTCGATTAACGAGCTTCGAGCTGGAGACAACGGAATTTCGTAATGGAATTGTTTGTTCAGCGTCGGGGGAACCGCTCTGATTATCTCCTGAGTGGTTTCAACCAGATATTTTTTTTTGCTGCAAATATAGGATAACTGTAGTTTAATCTAATTTATTTAAAATAAATTGTCAATAAGACAATGTAGAAACGATAATCATGTGGAAGAAAGACTATTAGTTATCAAATGATTACAAAATTCAGAATTTTGATTATTAATTATGATGTATTTTAATTAGTCAATTTTTAACCATGAATTTCATCTCAAGATAGGACTTAAAATACTGTCGCACCTATTATTTGTTTAATGACAAGTGCTTATGCTGTGGCGACTATTCCATATTCCATCACTCATTACCTTTATTTAATAATTACAATAATTATTTTCATTTTTTTAACCATGATAAATAAATATTGTATGTACTTATATTTTTCAGAATTTCTATATCTTAATTGAATATTAAAAAAATCAAAATTCTATTAATAAATATTTTAGTTAAACAAAAGACGTACTTTTAAAATTATATAAAAGCATTTCCATTGGTTTTATCAGGCACTTATAGTAAAATAATTAAATAATAAAAAAAAAACTTTTTACTGTATTAAGTATTAAATTTTTTATTTACATTTTATAATTTCAACTCTTTTTACAAAATTTTGACAAATCTTTCTTACTCATTACGCAGTTCAAAATATCACTTATTATCAAATGCGTTGGACCGAATATCGGTAAACAGTCACTTAATGTACTTGCTGACTTGTCAAACAGTTTCCGTCTTTTAATGCCTTTTTTTACATTTTCACTCATGGAAGCACCGTAAATCGGAAATTTCTTGACACAACCGCTCTTCTTAAAATCCTCAATTAAATCTCTGTTTCCAGCATAATTTTTAATTTTTTTTCTACCGTCTACCAGTAAATTGTAGAACGTTACCCACGAATTCTGGAGTTTTGTACTTTTTGCTTGAACTAGTTCTTCCTGACACTGTTTATAGTAATCACTGTATTTTTCTAGCTTTGAAATGGTATCCACAAGATCCGAATGTACCGGTGTATTTAAAGTTTTTAATTTCGCAACATGCTGCAAAATCATTTTCCACAAATAGTCGGGCAAAGGTTTGTAATAAAAAGTTAAAATATTGACACCGCGGTGAATCACATCGAAATCGGTATGTTCCATAATAAAGTTAAAAATTTTTTTCATTATCTCCTCGTTGTCCAGTCTGCCCATGTCAATCCCACAAGCTGACTTAAACAGTGGCGTGTAACCTTTTTCATCAACTGCATCTATGTTAGCGCCGTTTTTCATAAGACATTTTATAATTTTGACGTTGTCTTCCAGCGATAAAAATCCGCAAGCCCAGTGCAGAGGCGTGCTTCCTAATTTGCTGCGATGATTTACATCCAATCCACAATCAATAAGTCGCTGCACGGCGTCCAAGTTCGTGCTGTAGCCAACCGCTCGAGTGAGCAGGTTGTGTCCATAATTGTCTAGCACGCTAAAATCAGCCTTGTATTTCAAAAACAACTCGAGCATTTCGACGTTGGCGATCTGGACCAGAGCGAACAGAGGCGCGAAGCCTTGATTGTCCTGCGTATTGATGTTACTCCCGTTCTTCAGAAGTATTTCAATGATCTTTAGCTGGCTGTCTTTGTTTTTGTAATTGTTCCACGAGTCGTACAGAGGCGTCATGCCGTCGTTGCTCCGATGGTTGACGTCCAAGCCCATGTTTACCAGCAACTGCACGACCTCGGCGTTTTTATTCGAATGAACCGCTGGATACAAGAGCGTTCTACCGTCGTTTCTCGTGATACGAACCTCGGCTTTGAAATCCAGAAACAACTGAACAATTTTGACATTACCTTTGTGCAGCAAGTACCAGATGGGCGTCAAATTTTCGTTGTTCCGGGCATTGACGTCGGCGTTGTTTCTTAATAAAAGTTCGGCCACCTCGAAGTGACTCTCGTCCTGGTTGTGTATCGCCGCCAAGTGCAGCGGAGTTCTGCCTGATCCATCCTTCGAGTCGACTTCGGCACCCTGAGATAACAATTGGTTTGTCAAAGCAACGTTGTTGGTTTCAGCGGCGTAATGCAAAGTTTTTCGCGATGCTGTGATATTACGCGCGCGCGCTTTGTAAATCGAAAATTTCGGCATGATTCTTGTGAAATAAATTTTAAGTCATTTACTTTTAAAAAATCTACCTTAAATATTTAATTACACGTTTACTTATAATCTGTAGAGTTTTGAATTATATTTTGATTTTTTACAATATTTAAATTATTTAATGGTTTGAAATTTTTTTTTTTTTTAGTCAAAAATCAGACAAAGTTGCACAAAAAAATTTGTCTGCTTATAGGTATTCTTCTGAAAATTTTTTACGAGCCCTCGTGTATATTAGTGCGGTGGTAGTAGTGGTCATGTATCCCCGGCCTCATCCCTGAAACCTGCTAGCCGGGCGTGCGCCGGCTAGCCGGCTAGCAGCTAACCCCAGCTGAGACTCGTTTAACTCGCACTCTTTTATTCCAAAATCAGTCGACTAATTCAGCTGCGAATGCTAAATCGAATGAAAATAAATTCTATACACTGCACTGAAACTAAGACACTTTAGGACCCACAAACGGGTGTAATAACGCGAAATTATTCGCGAATTTAGCTGTGTTTACATGACCCACAATCGGCTGTGCGTACGCTAAACACGACGCGAACTGCACGAGGAGACGAGACGAGACGACACCGCCGCAGCGACATGACCTTCGAAGCGGAGAAAGCCTCTATTATAATTTGCCGCTCTTTTTCTTACTAACAAATTTATATTTTGATTTATAATTTGGGTAACAGTGACTAAACAGTTTCAACTGTAACTGAGTTTTTAAAAATATTTATTAGTTTAATATAACACTTCGAGAAAAAAAAAAAAAAAAAAAAAAAAAAAAAAAAAACATTTTTTTAAGCGATTGTACCTATTTCTATTTGTTTAATAAATTTTTTTCTCGAGTTTATCATGTTAAACATTGTTTCAGTTTGAAAAAAAAAAAAAACCATCTACGAAAAGACTTGAACCGAACATCCTCGGATTATCAACACATCAGAAAGTTTTTTAAAATATAAGTATCAAAGTTTTGATACAGTTAATTTTTTTTTAGTTTTTTTACCTAGTCTAAGTTTAAAAATAATCAAAGCTATCATCTGAATGAAGTGGTTCGATGACTCAATGATAAAGTTTGCGCCCAGCAATCCGAAAGAATTGGGTTCGATTCTTGATCTAACACCTCTCTAATTTGAACTTATCATAACAACGAAGATTTTTATATCACTTCTTATACATAACAGGTAATCATTCCAATTGATTAAAAAAAAAAAAAAAAATTATTATACTTATGGGCAACGTACGGAGAAAATTTTTTTTCATGCATTTTTTCTTTTTGACTATTGAAGCTAAGTTTTGGTTTTAAGTTTTTTTTTTTGTAGTATTTTAGTATTGCTGAGTATAACCGAACAGTTAAATAAATTAAAAATGATGAGTTTGTATTAGAGGCTCACAAATATTAAGCAAGAGGCTCGGATTGAAACTTTTTTAAATTAAAAATAGTAAAAATGAAAATTGTGTGAAAATTTTTCAATCTATACTTTCCAAAATAACGACTTAATTTTGGGGAATATTAAACTGCACGAAAGGAAAAATAGTTTTTCACGAAATCTAGTAGCACAGAAAAATTATATCATTTCACGATATTTTAAGTTAAAATCACGAAATAACCTGCACACGAAAAAATAATATGTATGAACGATATTTTCAGAGTGTATGCACGATTTTTTTTTTTTTTTTTGCATCACCGAAAAATTAGCACATTGAAAAATTTGGAGGAGTAATGAGGAGGGGTTAGGATTAGGAGTCTAGTATAATTATCGAGAGGTGGAGACTTACATTCTACGAAGGTAAGTCTCTCTCGAAGTCTCTGGTTGATGGTCAGTCAACAAGTTAAGTTACTTAAGGCCAATGCAAAATGGAGTTTTCATACTTTGTGGATTCTCCTGATTCTTCTCCAGAAGATGATGAATTAATCGAACAACCAAAGCGGAAACGTCGGCGTATTACACGTGTATGGTTGAAGCGCGATACGTATGAATCAGCAAAAGAAGCTGAACAATATATTGAATCAAGAAAAATTTGGAAAATATGTGCATCAACAAACAGCTGTACTTTAGCGGAATTCAGGTGACTGTACTCAATACTTTACTTTTTCTTCGAATACAAAGACTTCAATCACTCCAAAAATTATCAAGAAATATGAAAGTGAACAGGGCAAGTAGAAAACCTTTGAAAGCTTTTGTGAGTGAAATTGCCCATACTTCTTAAAGAAGAATCAGTGTAAGCATTCTATAGGAATTCGCATTAAACGTGAGGAAGTTGAAGTGCCCGTAGAAGCAACAAATATTCCACTGGGACAGAAAAGAAAAAGAGGAAGACCATCAAAAGCAAATAAAGCTCTTTTAGTTAAGTTTAAAAAATTTAATTAAATGAATCATTATTTTTTACTGTAAAAATAAATAATTTTTTGAAATTGTATTCTGTGTATTTCTTTTAATTTTTCTGTCATAAACTTTTCGGTGATTTTTTTTTTTTTATATTGAGTAAAATATATTTATATTTTGTGCTACGTTTCTTTTTTCGTTAAAGCTCTTAATATTTCGTGCGAACTTGATTTTTTTTCGGCAAAATTATCTTTTTTTCGTGAAATATTTATTATTTAGTGCATACTATTAAAATTATGTGTAAATACCCTATTTATTTCGTGCATTTACCACTTTTAATCGGGCCGATAAATGACACCCCTTAATTTTTAAATTTTGAAAAAACTACCATTTTTAAGTCACTTATAATTTTTAAATATTTCTAACCAGAATAAGAAAATTCCCGCACTATTTTGACTCGTCGTCGAAGTATGGTTTCTTACATTTGAGGAAAATAAAACTTGTATTGAGAAAAATGAAATTTTAAAGCTGGTGAAACAATCAGTCGTTGTAAGTATTGTTTGTAAGAACAAAAAATACTTTCTGCGGTAAACAACTCGCTTTCTCAATGGCATTAAAACCAAATCAATGCGGCGTATCACCAAAAAACCGAGCAATTTTTCACGATTCGATATCAAAAGCGGGCGCGGGGTGCGATGGTTTTTTGCTCGGTCTAAAACACCATGTTCCGGGTGCATTCGCACATTGGCTCATCGCTGAAGCGGGCGACCCATTTGCCATACCGGCGGCCGCGGGGACGGAGCCAAGAGCCGGGGATATTTGGCGTAAGTCCAGGCGCGTCCGGTGTCATCGCACAGGGGCTAAATCGCGCAATCACGTCGACGCCGCTTCGCGACCAGATAACTACGCTTTTGTCGTCGTCTACGTTCATCTCTTTTTTTTTTTTTTTTTATATTTCGCAGGGGTGGAGAGGAAAAAAACGGGGTACGAGTGGTTTATCGCAGTCCACGGTATTGCCAACTAATTTTGTTATGGGAGCGTATATACGATTCGGGAATAAATCGATGGTCGAGTGGACGAGTGTGCTTTGTTCGAATTGAAAAATATTGAATACTTGGGCTTTGATTGGAATTGGGCTTGAAGGAAGGGAAAAAACAGTTTTGATGGTAAAAGCACAACTGTTGGGTTTATTGTATCTTTTATAATTTAGAGGACCGTCTATTGTAAAAAAAAAGAACAGAATATTGTGGCTAAATTTAAAATATTTTCTCTGTCAGTTTCAGAACACAATTTTGAATGTTTAAAAATTTTTAAAAAACACAGTTTTATCAAATCGTTGAAAAAAAGTTTTTTAAACATTTATTGTTTGTTAAATGAAGTTGAACGGCTAGTTTTAATAACTCTCGAAGTCTTCGCAAAAATAAAAAAATAAGGACTTAATAGTTTAGACATTTCATAAAAGAAAAATCTATTGAAAAAAAACAAGTCTTCATCGTTGATGAGTATCTGAATATTTTAATTAACTTTTATTTACTCATTATAAACATAAAATCCTTAGAATAAAGATATTTTTGTTTTTGTAATTATCAAAAATTAATGCCGAAACGGTCTTAAGCATCTTTTACATGGTAATCATGGAACCTCCGTTATATTGAGAATATAAAAATTTTCTACTTCATCTTTCACGCCTTTTACAACAACTAAGTATATATGGATTTTATAAAGCTAAAAAATAAAAATTCCTGAAAGCTCTAAAATTTTAGAAAAAAAAATTTTTTAAGTGTACATAATAATCTGAAAAAAAAAACTTAAACCATATTTTGAGATTCTTATACCATTCACAGTTACAATCATTTTAAATAAATGAATAAATTTTCTCACATTTGAAGGAGACCGGCAAGCTTATTGCTTATAAAATTCTAAAGAAATTAAAAATCTTATAAAAATACTCGCATATTACTTATATATTCTTTAAAAACAACTCAATCATCGTAAGTGATTAGGTCGCGTTGGTTAACCATGAAACTGGCAACTTTAAGATCGAAATTCAATTCTCGACACTAACTGTGACAGACTTCATAAAACGTTGAATATTTTAGTCCTCAAATTGATAGTCATTTTAAGTGCAAGTAACTTTTATGAAAGAAAAAAAAATCCAGCTCCAGATTCCTTGATCTTTTTTTTTTTTTTCATTTTTATCAGATAAGTAAATTTAAAAAATATTTTAGTGTTTAAACCTATCATTTTAATTTAAAAATTTAAATTTTTGTCATGTTTACCACAGCATACATCAATCAACTGTTAAAAAAAAAAAATAATAATAAGAATAAAATCTCTAATCGTTGATTCTATATTTCCTGAAAATCGAAAAAATCTCGTACTGGAAAACACGTTCTTGACCGAGCACCAAAGCGGGATTAAAAAGGGGGTTGGGCTGAAAGCTAAACGAGCGTAAGACGCTCTTTAATCCGTTTCTTCTCCCTGCTGCGCCGGCCTTTTGTCCTTCGCGGAGAAGGAGTCTTTAACGACTTTTGATTTTACCTCTAATCTGCCATCTCCGCACCCCAGCTTTGACTTTACGGCCGGTTGATCTTTTTAAAACTCGTCGGAAGCCGATTACTTCCGTTACGATTTGGGGAAAAGAATTCTCTTTTTCAAACGGTAATTGATAATTTTGGGGTAAAGAATCTGCAAGTAATACACAGGTCTTGGCACGAAGTCAAATAAAGCAGTCTTTTGGAGAGAGAATTGAGAAAAAAGAGAGAGCCGAATTTTGCGGTTTACGTGGTGGGTTTACGCTGCGCTAAATTTACTCGCGTAAACACACACGCAAATGGATGATCTTCCGCGAGCTCAAGAATGCGGCTTCATCGCTCCAACCGACCGAAATTCGCAACATTGCCGGAAATCTCCGGACGCTGATTTGACTGCGAGCTTAATGGATGGACTGCTAAGGTCTTTATTAGTTTGATGGATATTTATTTTACACATTTAATATTTGGGCAAAATGTTGATTTTAACCAATCGAAACTATATCCATTGGAATTTGTCAAAACAGCAAAGTTTGCATATTTTAATTATTTCAACAGAGTTTTAGCTATTATTTATCTGTTCAATTTTGTTTTAAATCAAGTGTCAACAATGTCTCAAAGTCTATACAGACATTCAGTTGTCAGGTAAAAAGTACTGAAATTATTCAAAAAAATTTTGTGAAAAAAAGTAAATCATGAAATACGAGTACGAAAAATCAAATTATTTATTTTTTTTTTTTTTCAAAAAATACAATCTAAAATTGTTATTAAAAACTCTAGGATTTCAATTTTCGTTCAATAAAGCCTGAATAAAATTTTCGTTCACCAAGCAATCCCAAATTCACTACGTGTAAGCAATCATTTCCGTCAGCTTCACCCGCAGGTTAATCAAAAAAAAAAAAAATATCTCTGCATCCTCCGACCAACTCAATATTCGCGAGAGAATGAACCCGAAGAAAATCCGTGAAATTCAACGGGTGCAAATGCATGGCGAATCGCATATAAAACAATAATACCAAAGATCCCCTCCCCCCGGATATTGGCAGCGGATGGATTGGCCCGCGGAAAATTTTATTCTGGCTCTCTCGCGTGATTTACGGCGTCGAATCCGGACGTTTTGATTAATGTTACTGCCCCCGCGAATCGAATGAATTTTTAGGGTCCGTGTTTTCATAAACGTCCGAGAGAAAGAAAAAAAAATTGTTCGGCTGAGGTCGCCGTATATAGTCGTAAAACGTCAATGCGCCGAACGATTATCAAAAGCGTGTTAATTTCCACCCATCGAGCTTTCCCCGCACTCGCGGTTTTCACGGTAAATTACATTTTTGGTTTATGTCGTTGGGTATTACGAGAGACGACGAAATTATTTGTCGCGCAAACGTATTTCGACTAATGCAGTTTGCGAGTTAAAATTTGCGGTCGCTTTGTTGTGGGTGCGGAGCTAGATTATTTATTTAAAAAAAGAAAAATTTTATTTGTTTGTAGCCAACCTGATTTTTCTAGTTTATATACAAAGATAAAAATACTAGTAAACAACGCACAATGAAGTAACTAAGCTTCAAAAATAAGAATTTAATTTTTTAATATTTTCAGTATATTAAAATGTAAAAGATTTGAAGAAATTTAATTTTTAAATTTTTAAAGCTAAAGAGGTAAATGTTTTAGTTGCTAAGTGTAGCGAGTGGCTCGACTGGAAAATTACCGCAGTGGTTAATCGAGACATAGAGGTTCGAATCCTACTCACATGCTTCTGATAAACTTAATAATTTAATCATATAATAATTTATAATATATTTACTAGGCCATCATTAAACAAACTCTAAAAAAAAATGATACGTCCTAATGTCAAAATTGTCTTAGTTTTTTTTTTTTTTTTTTTTTTTTTTTTAAGCTTATGTTTGAATATTGATTTTTTATTTTAGGGCCGGAAGTATAAAAAAATTTTAAAACCAAACGAAAATAAGAAATTTTAATTTTTTTATTTTATGATACTGATCGTAAAAATCTCTTACGTTATTAGAGTATTTACCTCGGTATTTACATACAGTTAAAAATCGTACATAAAAATTTCAATTTAAAATTTTTTTTAAATTAACACATACCTAGTTTCTAAGAGCTATTTTAAAAATACTCGAAGTAAATTTTATCATCTTCAATTTTAGGGCCTCCTTATAATAAGCTATACATACATCTATTATTACTATTTTTTATCAATAATTTATTATTTTCGGTGTGTATTCAATTAATTATTTATATTTTACTAATCTTGCTCCAATTTTATGAATTGTATATCCCAAAAAGTTCTACAATTTATTACACTAAGACAAAAAAATCTTTTAAACGCAGATCCAAGTCGTAAAACAACCCTGGTTCCTTCACGAAACAACGATTTCATTCAAAACGGAACGCTTACTCGTGCAAAAAAAGAACCGTCTCGTCTTACAAAAACTGGGTAATCGTTTTTTATTTTTCTCTCTCCTCTTCCTTCTGATTTTTTCTGGTGGGCCAGGCAGGTAACAAAGGCCTGCAGCAGACTGAGGGGGCGCGATATGACGCGCCGGCTTCTGGGTCAAGTGCGAGCGCCTCTAATTACCCGGGGGAGGAAACGGGCTGAGTCCGCCCACTCGGCGTTGTGTTTTTTCGTCGTCGCTGGGTGTGTTAATTCGCAAAGGGTAAAAAATAACAATTCCCGAGCAGCTCATGCTGATTCCATTCATAAAAGAGCGCGACTCTTCAGAAAGATGATAACCTTTTTGAATCGTGGAATCTGGAGGAAAAAATTAATTATCGTTCGCCTGGTTTTGAGTAATTTGTTTCAAACAAGTCTATTGAATCTATCGCCTGGCTGCAGCTGCACAACGGGTGGTTAATTAAACTTTTAAAAGATTTAAACAAACCGTCACTCACTACGAATAACTTGCCTCTGTAAATTGGATCTCTATCCTCTTTGCAGGTATAATTGAAAAGTAAATTTGATCCGCGATATAATTGAAGTATCAAAATCTACTTTTGTCAAGGTAATTGTTGAGGAAAACTTACAAAATTTCTCAAGAATTTATTATAAAGTTACTTATTGAAAGCTTTGTGATTCTTATTGCTCTTGATGTTTATAAAAAAATAAAAGAGTAATTCGATCTAATTATAAATTTTTGTTGTTAAAAATGTAAAAAAAAAGAAATATTATTGAGCAATATAGTAAGTAATCGTTCAAATTCTTTTATTACTTTCTTATTCGTTATAATTTTCGAAATTGTATACGCTCCAAAAACTTTTTCATCATAATAATTTTCAAGACCTCATGAAATTGATCTTGATCATCTAAAAATTCGAAAGTACAATCTTTTTATATTAATTAATTTCACTTTTATTTCTTCAAAAGACCTCTTTGAAGCTTGCCGCGACCGCTTCCAATTACTAATTAAAAAAAAAGTTAAAAAGAAATAAGGAGAAACTCAGTGAACCAAAGCCAAACAGCCTTACAAAGAAAAGGAAAGCCCTGCACTTGGTTAAAGCCCTCGAAACTTCCTCGATCTCGGGTACCCGCCGCACTTCGTTAATCAAAGGGTCTTTATCGATTGTCAAGGAAAATAAAACCTATCGCGGCGGACGCTAATGAGATGCATCGTGATTTTTCAGCGCCAAATTTTAATCCTCCCGGAGAGAGCCAGCCAGGAGCTTGAATTTTATGAAATCCCCTCGTATAATTCATGCTAATTTTTTGTCCCGTTAAATTGAATTTTTTTCACCCGAGCTGCTTCTCGGAGGTAGCTGGAAAAGATTAATTGACCTTGAAAGGGAGCATGAATTTAAAACGGAAGTGCAGTGGCGGTAGAGAATTATCTCGATTTTTTCTCATCCTGAGAGTTGCTTGAGCAATTACGTGGTGTTTATTATTATTTTTTTTTAAGGTTGTTGTTTAAAAGATTAATTTTTCTCAACTGTATAACGTTCATTCTGAGCCCTAGTCTACAAGATACCAAGTAAAATTAAAAATTTAAGCGATGAAACTTTTGAAACACTCGTTCAACTTATTTTTGAGCTCAAATTACTTTTATTTTCTATAAAAAACGAGGTGGTTTTTTTAAGAATCACTAAAAGTAATTTTTTTTCTTCATGTAATTTATAGAAAAATAAAAAATTCAATGAATATTAGTTTGAATGCCGTAGGCTTATTGTGTTTGATAACAATTATTGACGTATATGTAATAATTAAGCATGAGGGTACAGTTTGTTTACGTTACAAACAAAAACTTCTCGCAAACATTAACATATCGTAATCAACAACGGCGAATTTTTGTTACCTATATATATATACATGTAACGGCCTATTACAAAGACCTCCGATATCAAGATACTCTAAATTCATTTTTGCTCGAGTTCAAACATAGGTTGATAAAGCGCGCCGCCAAGTTGAATTGAATTGATAAGAGCTAGGTAATGGCGTTGGCTAATAGTGTTGCCAGAAGCTGGGCTTTGTTTGGGCGAGCGTGCCTATTTCGATAGGCTTTTCCCTTTATATCATCATTTATTTGTAACACTCCATTGTTTCAAACCACTGAATTTATTACGTGGCTCATATCGAATTTAAATAATAACGCTAGAGTGTGTGTTTGGTATTTTGTCGTCAATATTTAGTTGACACATAGGTGATAGTAAGTAGATACTGATCATGTTCGAGTTTGTATAATTGTAAAATTGTATAATTAGCTTACAAAAAAGTTTTCTATGTGTTGCGGTAAAAAGATTTAAAAGACTTTTCATCGAATAATAAGTACACGCTTGTACAATAACTTTTTTGTTATAAAATTTTTTATTTATTCATGACTTACATTTCTCCAATGCAAAAATAGAATAACAATTGTTTTCTCGTCTGGCTCTTAGTGTAAAATATTCAAAAAACTTTTTAAAATAAAATATAAAACAAAAAGGAAGTATATTACGGTAAGGTATATTTTTTCATATTTTGTTTAAAATAACATATCAGTATGTTATTATCTCTTTATTTTTTCAAACATAGAACAAAAATTTTCGACAATGTATTAAAATTGCAGGCTCAAAAAGTCTTGGTAATTTTCTGAAACATTTATCGTCATTTTATTTACTTTTGGTTAAATTTTTTTCCTCCATTAGACATTTGTAACTATATATCACACGTGCAATCTTTACCTCTTAATGGTTTTTTATTTCATTCTATAACAAGAGCACATTGAAAAAACTCGGAGCAGTTAGTATCTTACGTACAATAACCAAAGCCTTAACGAAACTACGTAAACAACGGCAGTGGTCAAGGCGAAGATTAAGTCAGCCACGAAGTAAAATAAACCGAACCAGCTGATCGATTCGTCCGTCTGCTGCTGCTGGTGCAGTACACACGCATGAAAATTAGATGTGCACCCGGGGACGAAAATAAACCTCCGGGAGTTTAGGCTCGAACGAAGGTCAAGTGCACCACTGCCTTGCTCCCGTTTTCCCTCGGCCATCCAGCTTGAGCTCTTTTAAAAAGTAACTTTTCGGCGTCACCTTGGCGCCTGCCCGACCAGTCCTGTCGATTTTTATTATTTTTCAAAGATGCATCGCAAACAAGATCAAGGTTAATCTTCGACCCAGATGCGTTGGTGCTTCTTTATTGTCGCGGCTCGGGCCCGTTATGGCCGGGTAATAAAATTATGAATTTTTTAACGATAAATACATACGGAAATGTTCACATCCGACGGAATTGACTTTGACTTGAATCCTTCCTAATAGCCTGCTCGGTGTAAACAAAAAGTTTTATGTGTACTCGCGGTAATTACTCGTAAATATTATTCCCCCCTTAATCGACCGCTTTGACAAGTTTGGAAACCGACTAAATTCGAGTTTGTTTGTTTACTCTACACGGAAATAATTTTCTTCCTCCCGGGCTGGGTATATAAAAAAAAAAAAAGCGGCGGACGCGGGAGTTTACTTATTCCACTTTTTTTAATCGCTCAAGTCAAGACGCACGTGATTTATGAGCCGAGCTGATACCCTGATTATTCACCGGTGGTGCAGTGCAGCAAGCAGGGCCCCTCATTTTTCATTTCCGTCTTTTGTCCCTGACAGCCCGGGCCGGGTGAACCGTCGAAACGCGTTTTTCACCCGCCACCGCGTAACACCCAGGGTAAATTGTTTTCGAGGAGTGTCATGCCCTGACACGTGTTTGCCGAGGAAATGTGTTTTGACTTTTTCGGGGTGGAAAAGTTTTGGTGAAATACCCTGGAAGTGGTGTTTTTTCGGTTGAGACGGAAAGAATGAAATTTATTTTGGAAGGTTTTGATTAAATTCTGGTTCATCGATGAAATTACTCAGTTCATGAAAAATCTTATTTGGACAAAAAAAAGGAATTATATGCTGCCGGGTGTATTTTAGGATTCGAAATCGAGATCGCGATACTCGACTTGATAAGATTGCGAATTTCCGATGCCTAATTTTATACCCGCACGTACAATACGGTTTTTTCAAGCACGCCATGACATTGTGATGGAATCCAGAGCTTCTCCTTCCGCTACTTTTCCGCCTACTTAAATATCTTTTTAAAATATTTTTATTTATTGGGCATTACTATGTTTCTAGAATTTTTTGAATTTTGAAAAATGATGCAGCATCTTGCAAAAATGCAAACTCCTCAACCTTTAAGTACATCCAAATATTTTAAGTACCATTTTAGACAAATACAAGCTTGATGATTATTTTGAAAAATGTCTTGAAGAATTGACCAAGCCCAAGAATACCAAGTTTCATAAATGCTGGGTCAGTTACTTTGTTGGTTTATGGTACCAGAAAACTTAAAAAATATGCTGGGAATACTGATTTCATTAATGACTTTATTCAAGGCGATTGTGAAAACCATTTTCCAATTTTTGGAAAGTCTATGCACTTAAGTGGCAAATAAAAGAAATTCAATTTTTTAACTCTTTACCAGTATAAACTATTACAATAGTAAAAAAATTTACTAAAGATATTTTATTTAAAAAATTGTTTGTAACATCGTTAAAAAAAAGTAAAAATTATGAGTAAACAAATTTTTTATTTTTAATGGATAACAGTTTTCAGCCTGAAAGTTGTAGTCAGTTTTGTTAAAACTTTGTCAAATTACCTTGTTGCAAGGTTGCAATTTTTGATAAAACCCACCTATCTATGAGCCACCCAACACATGAGCTAATGATGTTGCAGTTGCTTTGAAAGGTGCCTTTTATCTTTCAAATCTTTTTGATTGATTTCAATTACCAATACAAGTTTAATTGAAAGAATAAAAATGAATTTAAGCATCGACTTGACGAAAAAATACCTTCACAAAAAAATCTCCTGTTAACAAAGAAAAATAGTTTTTTCAATCATTAAATCTATTTACCCGTGAACTCAATATAATAATATTCAGCTACGGATAATTGCTTCAACTTTTCCTCAACTCGCAAAAAAAATTTACTCAATCAGTTATCTCGAAAAAAATTTTTCACTCCGCCTTGTTGATTTTTCACGCCACATCTTCAGGACTCGACGAGGTGATAAACCACCCCAACCCCGGTATAATGTTTTTTTCTCTCTCTTTTTTTTTTTTTTTCTCGCTCCAGCAGTAGGTTTTGTTTTTCAATTTGGAGTAGCGAACGAGCACTGCTTTGTCTTTTCCCGGGCGATGAAAAGCCGGTCGGAAGGATTTTTATACCGTAACCGGAGTTCCCCCCTCTCTCTCTTTTTTTTTGTTCGCATTGTTTGCACCCGTGGATCGATGCTGCTGCTTTTTTGTTGTTGTTGTTGTTCGAAGCTTATTGACCCCGTTTTAATCATTCTTCGGCAGTGCGCGCGGGGCTTTTATAATTCAGTCTCCCATTGTTGCCCTCTAATTTACTTGTTTAAAGCTCGCGCGAAAAATAATTCGCCACCTCGGCGCACTATTTTTTATTAGTCTGGCCGATATAATTAATATTGACAGGCTCGATAAAATTCAGCCTGATTCTGATTTTATCGCAATAATGTCGGAAAAAAATTAATTAAAGGGATGATTTATATCGCTTACAATAAACAACAGACGTTACCTTTGCAAAACAATCACGAAACACAATCAAAATTACGGTTCGCAGAGTAAACACAATAACCGAGGCCAAAGTCCGGTGGTGCATTTGGATTATCTCTTCTTTCTTCCCTGGCTGCGCTGCGCTGCCTGCAAAGTCCCCGAAGTTTCGCGCTGAAACTCTGTCTATGGATAAAAGCTCCTGGATATTATGCATTCTGACTTGCTTGAGCCTTTGAATCAAGCTTCCTTGCCCGTACTTTTCTTCCCTTTTTTTTTCTTTACTTACTCTTTTGTCGCGTCCGTCGGTCGGGCAATGCTAATTTAAACGCTTTGAATTTTTATCGGCAAGGTGGAGCTTTTGAGACAACGTTCTGTACTTGGTTATTCTTAGTGATTGGTGACTTTTTATTATTAGGTTGTTTTGTTTGCTTAATGCAACAATTATTGAGTCAGGGAAAAATCGTTTACATGTTTCCGAATTCGAATTCATTTAGTTTAAAGTATTTTTGACAATATTTAATTTTTTAAGTCTTCGTGTATTTTTACAGTTACAAAGGTAAACATAAAGTTTCATATAAATGATGGTAATCAATTTGCATTTTGCGTATATATATATACTTGATCAAAATTTATGTGGAATTTACCTGTGACTATGTGCCCTTTACAACATATAAATTACAAATAAAAATATTTATTGAAAAAAAGGTTTAAACTTAGAGTTTATGTAAAAATTATTGTATCTTTTACATAATTATTTATACTTATGATAAAGGTGAAATTGGTGCAATTTTATTTTTTTATTTAAACTCATTAATTTGATAATGTAGTAAATTTTTTCGATGATTTCTTTTTATTTTCAAAGTTTTTAGTTAATCGTTAAAAAAAATGATACGTATATATGTATCATATATATATGTGCAGCCTTACAAATAAAATGAATTTTAATAACAATGGATTTTGTGCTTTTTGATTTTAATTAATACATTATGGCGTGATGTAACTTTACTAGCTGAGAGAAAAGTTCTAGACTCTTGACTAGAAAGACTCGAGTTCGAATCTGTCTAATACTCATTGAGTACGCAGTAGATTATGTCTACCAGTTTAGTTGTTACTTATGTGTAACAGAAATGTGCAATATTGAGAGAAAAAAAAATTATTAGCTTTGTCAAAATCGTTTTTTTTTTTTTATTTTCTTTAAAAAAAGTTGATCTCTGATTCTCAAATCGATTGAATACCTTTTAATCGGTGTGAAGCGAAAACAGTTTTTCCAAAAATATACGTTCAGGCGTAAACCCCGGGCATTGAATTCTCAGGGTCGGCATTCTTTCCGCAACGCTTCGGGCGTTGATTATAAACACCACCCGGCGCCCGATGAATTATCCCGTCTACTCTGGTCCGGACGCAGCTTGTGTGTGAACGCGTTTTACGCCCCTGACTCGTTCGCTTGGAATTTAATCGAGTTTAACTTCATTCAGCTAAATGAAATTCGAGAAAAAGAAACATTGACTCGGATCGAGAAATGTAAATGGTACTTTTTGATGGATTAATTTTTTAAACAGTTGGGATTTTTGGTAAAATTTTTCATTACCACTAAGAAAAATATTTGTGTTTCGTGTATAAATATATCATTAGTTACATTATTATATCATTATTTTTGTAAATATTCTCAAATATTTTTTGTTATTTTTCGTAAATTATTTTGGAAATATTCTTTATTCTGTATACTGTTTATAACGGCGTTGATTATTTATATATAATCAATACATAATTTTTATACAATAAATAATCAACAAATAAAAAATACAAATTTAAATCAGCATAGTTTAGAGTGTTATGAAAGATAAATAAATAATAATAAAAGCATATTAGTTAAAATAGTAATAATGAACATTAGCTGATAAATTGTGATATGACACTAATTCATTTTATAACAATTTGGTTGCTTACAAATCTTTAAAAAAAATTTTATTTTTTTTTATAACTTTGATTTAGAAAATTCGAAATTTTGTGTAAGCTAGAGATTCTTCACACGGATATTCTAACATCCAAAATTAAACTATATAAATCTCGTGTCTACATTTATTGGATGTTATTCAACGATCCGTACAAATTCTCGGCATTTCCCAGAGCATTTTAAAGTCCGGACCAATTTGCTGTAATATTGAATCGTAAAATCCTCGGTAAAATCCAACAATTTATTTTACATCGAGATTTGCAATTCAATTAAAAATTTCAATTACAACTCGACCAATTAAAAAAAAAAAAATTCTTTAGAAGTTAAAAAAAATGATACATGATCAATCTATACGTGATGTGAAAGACGGAAAAATAGAGATGAAACCTTGACAAAAGACGAATTATCGACGAATCTCTCGGGCTCTTGAAAAAGACGAGGAGGACCTTATTAACCTCGACCAAGGTGATGCGTGGGTGTCTTTCGTGCAGTTTTACCATTTTTTTTCCTCATCAGTCAATCTTTAAAATTTTGCAAAAACTTTTTAATTAACTAATTTTTTTAGCTTGAAGAAAATAAAGTGGTAACGTTACGTAAGTTACAAAGCAGACTTTAATTTTAAAAAGTTATTCAAATTTTAATATATATTTTTTAATTAAAAAAAAAAAAATTCAATAGAGCAATTTTTTTTTCCAATAAAATCAGTTCAAAAAATTAATCTTGTTAGTTTTCTAGCTTTTTGAAAATTGATTTTATTGATTTTACAAATCTGTGAGTCTATTGTTTGGCTAGTTCGTTGTTATAATTCTTACATTACATAAATATCATTGAATATTCTATCAGCATTCAAAACCATAAATTTTACTGAAAAGAAGATAATTAGTTACACCTAATAAAAAATATGATTCCGACAAGCAAAAACTCTTAAAACTTAAATAAAAAAAGAACCTTGAAAAAATAAGTATTCGAAGCTTACCTCGAGTAACTTCAATAAAGCCAGTTATGTAAATTAACAACATTAAATGTATAATTTTAATAAATAGAGCAAATGAAAGGATACCCGGGTACAAAAGAGAAGTAGAGAAAAGTTTTCACTGAAAGCTTTCGCAGTTTGAACTTTTGCATGAATTTTTCAATATTATTAAGCGCGGAAGTGAAGGAGGAGGAGTAGGAGGAAAAGCTTGCAGGAGCTTCAGGGGACTTTATTTCGAATTTTGCTCCGCAAATATCTGCCAAAGCCAGAGCGCAGTTAGGCAAAGGTGAGGAGGATACTTGTATGGAATATTGAGATCATTGAGTCGAAACGTGCCTCGAATTTCTTTATGCTTGCCGGGGGTTGCAACTCTCCGGAAAAAAAGGGAAAAAGGGATTGAAAAAAGCCACGGGAAAATATTCTCTATTCTTATGTAAATTAATCGGTTCATAAAATGTTTTTTTTTTTTTTTTTTTTTTTGCAAATACTTTGTTCAATTTGTGATTAAAATAATTTTTTGTTTGATAAAAACTAATCAAATAATTATTTGATTGTAATGAAACCAAAATTCTAGATTTTAATTTAAATAATTAGTATATTACTATATTTTCAGGAAGGTAATTAAATACATAAGTAAATAATTTTTATTGAATTCATACATTAGAAAATTACATTTACATTCTTTTTAGATAGTTGTATAAAATTTTCAATCACAAAACTTTGACAAATCTTTCTTTTTTAGACAATCTAATACATCTCTAATGATCAAATGCGATGGATTGCAAATAGGTATACAGTCACTTAATAACACAGCTGATTGATCAAATAAATTTCTTCTCTTGATTCCTTTTGTCATGTTGTCCCATATCAGCGATCCATAGATTTTAAATTTTCTTTTATAATCACTGTTCAAAAAGTTTGCCATTATATCCTCGTTGCCAGCATAATTTTTGAGTTTTCTTTCATTGTCCACCAGTAAATTGAAAAAAGTAACCCAAGAGTTTGGAAATTTCGTGCTTTTTATCACACTCAATTCTTCTAAACACTTTTTGAAAAAATTATCGTATTTTTTTTTATTTGAAATGGTATTTAGAATATTCTGATGTATGGGAATATTAAGAACTTGCAGTTTAGCAAGATGCGCTAGTATAATTTGGCACAAAAGTGAATTCGGAATAAGGGTCATGATATTTTGTTGCATTAATGATGACGTATTAAAATTTGAATATTTCAGTAAAAATCGCAAAACGTTTCTAAACTCTTCTAGATGTATGTTATTAATATGATAAAACCTATAGTTTCTCAGCATCATCATGGCAGGCGTCAGTCCGTAAAGATCAGTCAAGTTAATGTTGGCACCGTATCTCAGTAAACATTTCATTATTTCTTCCGAAAAATTTAAATGTGAACAAGCAATATAGAAGGGCGTTATGCCGAAATTATTTACGACATCGACTGAAGCCCCACGTGACAATAAATATTCAACCATAGGAACATCTTTTTTCAACGCTGCCACGTGCAACGTCGTTTGACCTTCTAGTGTTATGGTATCGATGTCAGCTCCGGCATCAATTAATAATTTTGCTATATCAAATTGTGAATATATTTCATGGTCTATCCTATAAATTGCATGCTGTAATGCTGTAAAACCGTAGCCATCTCGAACACTGACGTCGGCTTTGGCATTTACTAACAGTTCGACGATTTTTTTATAGTTGCATTGTGTTGCAAAACTAAGAAGAGTCATAAGAATGTTACAACTGCTATAAAATTTTACGTTGACATCATGTCCTTGATTTATTAAAATAGTCGCAACTCTTATGTCATTTTTTTGAACAGCTTGAATCAGATTTTGGTTACATATATTACTGTACCTCTTCATAACTTATCTTCTTTTATTTATTGGTTATTTAAAACCAAAATAAATCCTTCTTTTAGATTAGTTAGTATGAATCACACTGAACAGATGAGCACTTGTAGAACTTTGAGATATTTTTTTGATTATGTATTGAACGAGAAAGAATACTTGATCACTTTTATAGGTTATGTTGATGCAGGGCCGGCCGTAGCATAGTTGGCGCCAGGAGCGAGTTTTTTTAAATGTACCTCTTCTTTTTTTTACCGTAGACATAATTAAATTTAAGATTCAGGATTGCTCAACAATACACGAAAGTATTTTTAAAATATTAAAAATTTCAACATTAACCCTTAAAGGCCACACCCAAATCCAGAACTGCCACACTGACAGTTATGTGGGGTCATTCTGACCCCGTGTGGCATTTAAGGGTTAACATAAAAAAATCCAAGTGCTTGCATTACTGTGGGTCGGAGATTTATTATTCAAAGAATAATATCAATAACATAAGTCGGAATTTTTTTTTCATTTTTTTTTTTTTATTTAAAATGTTGATACAACGAATAAAAAAAATATTTTTAACAAGCTACAACGACTTAAAAAAAAAAAAAAAATGAATACAGCTGACAACAAACCCGTAACGTCGAAAATTCACCACGATTATTCAATAAAACTTGAAAGCCGTGTATTTCGAGTGTGACGATCAAATTCAAATTATCCCCGCAAGTTAAAAGCCAAGGCAAGGCTGCTGGAACTCGTCATCGCGGAATCACTCGCAGGCACGCGCTAGCATTCATCGCCGGGTTAAATTATTACACATCAGAATCGCTGCAGAAGTTTAACGCCAGCACCGCAACTGCTACGCCGTAGGAACACTTTACTTTACCGTGTTTCCTGCTCCACGCACGCTTGATTTAATTAGCGAGTGATTAACGCGAGGTTTCTGAAATACCAAGTTGTTTTTCCTCAAAACCCGCCTTTATAATTCTCGGAACACTTATGTAATCGCGTGTCGATGTGGTTTAATCTTTTATTTCGTGGTTGTCTGATAAAACTTTTTATTAGCGAAATGTGGTGATGAAAGGAGATTTTAACATTTTTTATTACAATCATACAGTATTTAAAATAGTAATTAAAAATTGTTTTAAAAAATTTTTGCTGCATGTACCAGTTGCCTGTTGTAAATTTAAACTAAATAGTACTACAGATCATTTGTATACGACAGGAAACAGCCGTTCGCTATAATTTTAAACACTGAAATCTTCGATATTTTTGCATTTTTGATACAAGCAGAAGTCAATGAGTTTAACAAGTACGGTGACTTACACCTTTCTCGTGCAGTTAATAAGCATCTTACTTAATTTTTAATTTTTCATATTATGAAGAGTGACTATAAACTGGATTTTGAAGCTTTGTACTCAAAATGCAATAAAATTATAATTCAGTTATGAATTAGTAGTTGTCGCAAGCCCGATTCCAAAGCCAAAGGCGAGGAGTATTTGCAAATATTTTTACTTAAAACATAGTTTATGTTTCAATAATTTTTAGAGTAGAACAAAAAAAAAGTTGCAAATTATTTATTTATTCATTTTTCAATTGAAAATAAACCCCCGCGTAAAAAAAGTTAAGATCTTAAAATTTTTAAAAAAAGATCTTTGTAAGATATATCTTAAAAATGTCCGGTTTTGAGATATTCAAAGATGAAAAAAAGACAAGTTTTCATCTTTCCTATCATTACGCTCAAAAAGATCTCTGAAAGATCTTTTGAGAGTGACGATCATTTTTACATTTTTTATGTTTTTGAGATTTTTTTCTGATGTCGTTGAGATGAATACAAGATGATTTTCAGCTGTCACGAATATTTAATTTTTATACTTTTTGGAATTTTTAAAACTTTTTAAAGATGAAAATAAGATCATTTTGAGATGTTTTGTTTTTTTTTATTTTTACCAATTTTTGTGATTTATAGTTTTCTGAGACGTGGAGGTTTTTAAGATGATATTAAGACTATTTTAAGATCAATTGTGATAAATTCAATAACTATACTTTTTAAATTTTAACGATTTTTACCTAGTGTGTGGATTTTTGGAAATTTCAACATAAAAAAATTTTCTTTTTCAGGGACATCTTACAATTTACGAGATCGTATCACTTTTCACCATAAAACTGTTTATTGAATAAAGTTTTCTATTAACATTGCTGTTAATCTCATAAATAATAGATTAATTTTTTTTTTTTTTTTTTTTTTTTTGAAAAGATCTCTTGCAAATTCTGAAGAGTTGATTTATAGTAGATATTGAAAAAAAAAAACAATATCATTTAAAATTTTTTATTCACTTTAGTGAATAAAGAAAGAAAAAAATTAATAATTAAATAGTTGAATTTATTACTCGGTGACATTAGATCAATATAAAAACGTTTAAATTTTTTCAATGAACTTCATGTTGGGTGTACTTCTGACTGAAGATAGTGCATGGACCACATGACTTAATCATGCCATCAACCTTGTCCGGTAGAATTTTTCTCTGAAATATAAAAAGCACCCAAAGAATCAATTCTTTAATCAAAGCATTTTATTTAAACGATTTTTCAACTAAAATAACTTATCTGATAACCGTTGTGGGCTGACTTTACCAGGGAGACGTAAACTTGAACTCTGGTCACAGCTGATCTTTCCACTGAAGAACTGGCACCCTGGTACCGAAATTATCCTAACCTATCCAAATCGAAAGTCGGTGCTCCAAATTTTGCACTATTATTAATTGCCCACACTTGAAAAAATACTGTAAAAAGTTAGAATCAATATTTTTACCTATTTATAATTTGAGCGCTTAATGTATATTATTTTTTTAATTCAATATTGAATTATCAATGTACCTGAGATCTCTAGTTTGTCTAGCTGTTTTGGTTAGATGTTGGTTAGGATGAAAAATTGACGGTGAACAAAATGAAATTCGTTCAATTCGAACTGAAATTCGTTCAATTCGAACAGAGTTTTTTTTTTAGTCGTCGTGGCTTGAACTGATAGTTTTTTGGAGTGAATTTAAATAAAGAGTAAATTTTAATGAATTTAAATGTTTAAGAGGTAATTAAAAAAATTTTATCAATAAAATAACTTCCTTGTACATGATAAAAATTAAAAAAGATTATCGCTGACATTGTTAAATTGAAGCATGAGGATTCGAAAAAATCTCTCTGTTCGAATTGAACGAATTTCATTTTGTTCACCGTCAATTTTTCATTCTAACCAAAATCTAACCAAAACAGCTAGACAAACTAGAGATCTCAGGTACATTGATAATTCAATATTGAATTAAAAAAATAATATACATTAAGCGCTCAAATTATAAATAGGTAAAAATATTGATTCTAACTTTTTACAGTATTTTTTCAAGTGTGGGCAATTAATAATAGTGCAAAATTTGGAGCACCGACTTTCGATTTGGATAGGTTAGGATAATTTCGGTACCAGGGTGCCAGTTCTTCAGTGGAAAGATCAGCTGTGACCAGAGTTCAAGTTTACGTCTCCCTGGTAAAGTCAGCCCACAACGGTTATCAGATAAGTTATTTTAGTTGAAAAATCGTTTTAATAAAATGCTTTGATTAAAGAATTGATTCTTTGGGTGCTTTTTATATTTCAGAGAAAAATTCTACCGGACAAGGTTGATGGCATGATTAAGTCATGTGGTCCATGCACTATCTTCAGTCAGAAGTACACCCAACATGAAGTTCATTGAAAAAATTTAAACGTTTTTATATTGATCTAATGTCTTCGAGTAATAAATTCAACTATTTAATTATTAATTTTTTTCTTTCTTTATTCACTAAAGTGAATAAAAAATTTTAAATGATATTGTTTTTTTTTTCAATATCTACTATAAATCAACTCTTCAGAATTTGCAAGAGATCTTTTCAAAAAAAAAAAAAAAAAAAAAAAAAATTAATCTATTATTTATGAGATTAACAGCAATGTTAATAGAAAACTTTATTCAATAAACAGTTTTATGGTGAAAAGTGATACGATCTCGTAAATTGTAAGATGTCCCTGAAAAAGAAAATTTTTTTATGTTGAAATTTCCAAAAATCCACACACTAGGTAAAAATCGTTAAAATTTAAAAAGTATAGTTATTGAATTTATCACAATTGATCTTAAAATAGTCTTAATATCATCTTAAAAACCTCCACGTCTCAGAAAACTATAAATCACAAAAATTGGTAAAAATCAAAAAAAACAAAACATCTCAAAATGATCTTATTTTCATCTTTAAAAAGTTTTAAAAATTCCAAAAAGTATAAAAATTAAATATTCGTGACAGCTGAAAATCATCTTGTATTCATCTCAACGACATCAGAAAAAAATCTCAAAAACATAAAAAATGTAAAAATGATCGTCACTCTCAAAAGATCTTTCAGAGATCTTTTTGAGCGTAATGATAGGAAAGATGAAAACTTGTCTTTTTTTCATCTTTGAATATCTTAAAACCGGACATTTTTAAGATATATCTTACAAAGATCTTTTTTTAATAATTTTAAGATCTTAACTTTTTTTACGCGGGCCATCAATAACTCAACTCGATCTCCACTTAGAATCTCGCTTAGAATATTAAAACATGAAATTCTCATCAGTTGCAGTTTTACGAGCCATCGAAAGTAATCAATAAATCATAATTTTTTTTTCCTAAAAAATGAAGAATACTCTCAGACATCTCTAGTAAAATCACAAATCATAATAAGATAAAAAAAAAAAATTTATCGCTCTCGTAGTTATTGTTACGCCCCAATTTTTCCAGTTAAAACGTGTCGTGGCCGACGTCGGCAATCAAATTAAAACGTTCCACTTGAATATAGGGTCGTTATATACCTACAGCAGAAGGGTCGATTTTCTTCCAACTTCTCATCCCCGGGCAAACTCATTAAACTTACGCGCCCCGAACTTCTACCGGCTGCTTCTTCTTCTTTCTTCGTCCTTCTTTGTCTTTTGTGTGTCTAGGCCCGCCGCAGCGAATCTTCCCGTAAATCTTCATTTGTGCCGGTAGCTTTGACACTTTTTTTTTATTCATGTTCCAAAGATTTTATTCTTCGAGACACTTTGATTCTGCAAAAAAATATTTAATATATATTTTAATATTGAAATATTTTTTTGCTCAATATAAAATTAGTAAAAGAATATAATTTGCTAAGATAACAAAATATGGGTAGGAGTTATTGTTTTTATAAAGTAGGGAATTGAACTATACGTTTGCAACTGTAACCACTATGCCATGAAATTGTTTCTTTTTTGTTAAATTATGCACTAGTTTAAAGTATCTCTGTATTTCACATTCACTGAGTCTTTTTTTTTTTTTTTTTTTTTTTTTTTTTTTTTTTTTTTTATTATTCAAAAGTCGAATGATAATAAAAATTTTGAATGACAATTTACACAAACAGAAAAATGAATAATTAAATAAGAATTTCTCAGAGAAAATAAAACCTCAAAATTTACTGAGTGATAAAACGCGTAGCACGCTTCACTAATTTGAGTGAAAATTCACTTTCGCGTCTTCTTCTCTAGGCGTGCGCGGGCGTGGGAGAAAATTACCAAGAGCTTGAGGAAAAGCAGCTCTCTATGTGCCAGTAGATCATGCCGGCACAAGCAATGATACACTTTCAACTCGAGAGCCCGCATTTACCATGCCTGATGCCCTAGAGAGAAAATTAAATTTCTTTAATCGAAGTAATTAGAACTTTGATAAGATTTTTCAAGTGCATGGCTGTGCTTTTAATATGCAAACATGAGGGTCTAGGCTCGTATGAGCTGGTAAAATGCGGGCTCTGAGAAAGTTTCAGAAAAACGGATCGGTTTTGTTGGTCTTGCTTTAAAATTATGTTTGTTTTTTTTGTTTTTTTTTTTTAATCTTATTTATAGTCGCCATGTTTATGCTTTATTTATAAGCTCTTTACGGCTTACAGCATTTATTCTCGTGGAGGATTTTATACTCGACTCTTCAGCCAAAAAAATTATGGAACTTCTCATTGACTATGGAGCTGATGTTAACGAGCCTTGGAATTTAGAAAAGGACAAGCCGAAGTGCGGCTTTACGAATTTTCACTTTGCACCAGAGTTGGGCAAGTATCCGAAGTTGAAATTTCGGATACTTTTGGGCTTTCGAAAAGTATCCGAAAAAAGTATCTTCGGATATTTTTCAATTTTTAAAAGTATCCGAAAAAAGTATCTTCGGATACAAGATAAATTTCATGAAAGTATCTTCAGATACAAGATACATTTCAAAAGTATCCGAAAAAAGTATCTTCGGATACTGTTCAATTTTTAAAAGTATCCGAAAAAAGTACCTTCGGATACAAGATAAATTTCATGAAAGTATCTTCAGATACAAGATACATTTCAAAAATATCCGAAAAAAGTGTCTTCGGATACTTTTTTTTTTGAAAAATCATCTTCGGATACTTTTTAAATTTGAAAAGTATCTGAAAAAAGTATCTTCGGATACTTTCATAATCGAAATATATCCGAATATACTTTTTGTGACAAAAAAATTTTATACAGTTAAAAAATTTAACTTTTTTTACTAATGAATACAATAACCAAAATCAAATGAAAAAAAAAATAAAAAAAAAATAAAATTATTAAAAACGTGATTGTAAATTGGTGGGGACGCTCGAACGGGTGCTAAGGATTATAAAAGGATTTAAAATACTTTATAGCATATAAGTTTTTGCAAAACAAAAAAAAAAAAATTACTTTTTGAACCAACTCTGGAATTCAATCACCGTGCTTCGCTACAATCAGTTTCTGTTAAATACGTAAATGTGTTTCAATAATTTAGTCGCGCAACTTATTCACACGTTTATACAAGAGTTGTTGCGAGACAAATTTTTTGTTTAAACCGATCTCAATTCAAAGTTTTTTATATTTTGAAAAATTTGTAAAAAATTATTTTCATAAGACAAATTGACAAATTTCAGTCATATACTTTTAAATTACTTTTACTAATATGACTTGTAAATTTTATGAAATATTTTTAAAGAAAAAATGTAGTTTTTTTCAACAGAAAGTTGAAAGATCTATTAGTTTAAATTATAAATTATTATTTGAATTAAATTTAATTTGAATTTTATTCAAATTTATGAATAAAAATTTCTCAATTTAAAATTATTATGTTGTCTATTTCTTAAAAAATTTCTCCTGGAAAAATCAAAAAATACTCCTGGAAAACCTGGAAATCTCCTGGAATTTTCGTTAAAAAATTGGCACGAGCCCTGAAAAAATTTGTCTCGCAACACGTGTGAATAAGTTGCGCGACTAAATTATTGAAACGAAGCACGGTGATTGAATTCAAGAGTTGGTTCAAACAGTAATTTTTTTTTTTTGTTTTGCAAAAAATTATATGCAATGAAGTATCTTAAATCCTTTTATAATCCTTAGCATCCGTTCGAGCGTCCCCAACAATTTCCGATCACGTTTTTAATAATTTTATTTTTTTTATTATTTTTTATTTTATTTGATTTTGGTTATTGGATTCATTAGTAAAAAAAGTTAAATTTTTTAACTATATAAAATTTTTATGTCACAAAAAGTATGTTCGGATATATTTCGATTATGAAAGTATCCGAAGATACTTTTTTCGGATACTTTTCAAGTTTAAAAAATATCCGAAGATATTTTTTCAAAAAAAAAAAAAGTATCCGAAGATGATTTTTCAAATAATCAAAAGTATCCGAAGATACTTTTTTCGGATACTTTTGAAATGTATCTTGTATCTGAAGATACTTTCATGAAATTTATCTTGTATCCGAAGATACTTTTTTCGGATACTTTTGAAATGTATCTTGTATCTGAAGATACTTTCATGAAATTTATCTTGTATCCGAAGATACTTTTTTCGGATACTTTTAAAAATTGAAAAATATCCGAAGATACTTTTTTCGGATACTTTTCGAAAGCCCAAAAGTATCCGAAATTTCAACTTCGGATACTTGCCCAACTCTGCTTTGCACCCACGATGAAAGTCCCATGAAATAATGAAAAAAAGTCATGGAACTTTCGATTCGACAGGGTGTAGATATAAATGCCCTTTGGCCAGAGTAGAACTCCATTACAAATAGCAATTGAGTACGAAAACCCGGAGAATGAAGAGTCTTATACTTCATGTATGAAATTTTTGATCCGAAAACAAAAAAAATTTTCTAATTTAAAAACGTTGGCCGACGTTCATCAAAATTTAACGGTGCAAAAGTAAATTTTCAAAAAAATCAGGGAGCGGGGGGGGGGCAAACAAAATATAAAAACAATTTTTTTCAATTCAGCTTACCCGAAAATTGTTTCGCAGGTGGACAAAAGCCTCGCCGCGGGTTAATTTCCGTTATTTAGTTTGTCAAAATTGATTTCGCGGAGCGTTGGGGCCACACAATGGACAGAGCCAAAAATATATCATCGCACCTGGCCGGCGAGGCTCGCAGGGGAAGGGAGAGAGATTTGACACCGTTCGGTCGACCGAATCAAGCTGGGCTGCACCGCGTAATTGGCTATTTCACCACCGACCGTGCGTTGTAAATTCGGACTTCCTTTTTTTTCGAAATCTGAGATAATCATTTTGTCAGTTGGTAATATCATCGATTACTGTTCGTTTGAGGATCAACGTGAAGTTGGAAAACCCATGTTTGCTCGTAATAGTCTACAATTTTTTTGAAATAATCATGAAGAAAAAATAAATTGTACTTTTTTGAAAAATTTAATCACCATTTTTATTTTGTTTTATTTGTATTAACGGGACTATAGTTATAATAATTTTGTAAACAAAAGAAAATAAATTCGTTTTATTTTTATTCAGAGAATCACATCTATAAAATTATATTTTTCAAAATAAGATAACTGTCCATATCTAAAGTGTCATTCTAGGTATCTTGAATGCATAGACTCTATGGTCAGAAAAGGTCAAGGGCTTCAAATTATGATATTGAAGCAAACAAAATATTAAATTCAATTATAAAAGAATTTTATGTTTTAGATGGCAAAGAGCACGACTCGTAATTTAATGTCTCTAAGTTTGACTTTTGGTTTAGACTGTTTAATTCTTCTGTACATCTTTATATGTAAAAAAAAAAAAAAAATAAAAATAAATAAAAAACAAAATTTATAACCTCTATAACCAAACTTTATCTTGATCTGAACCAGTTTATATTTTTTTAAAGAAGATCCATATTCCACGTGGCATCATACCTTCACCTCATTTAATCTACCCGAGTACTAAAAAAATTGGTTTTTATCGTAACAATATGAAGCCCCAGACGAAAAACACAATTTACCTGTTAGACCAACTCCCACACGAGCCATCCATCCCACTTGAGGAGACTTTTTTTCCTTTCCTCTTTCCATCAACCCTCGGGTATTACTTTCTTACCTCCAGGCAAAAAAGCCAAGGTGAGGTGGTGAAAAGAGCTTGTGTGAGTGTGTATACTTATATACAAAAAGCATGTCATCGATCACTTTGCTCTTGTCGGAGGGTACCTTTGAAGTGACTTTATATACTTCATTTCCCGAGGTAAGGATTTTTCTGAATTGTCGGAGCTCGCGCGCTGCTTGTTTGGCTACGGTTTTTATGCGCTCGTTGAGGTTTTTCAAGGGAAGTGCTTGCTAAGTAAATTCGCGAATAAACACTTAAGTCAAAGTTTATGAACATGTTTTTAATAAAATTACTCCATATAACAACAGTTGTAATAAATTAATTTTAATAGCTCACAAAACTTCATTAGCATCAACATCATTTTACTTTTATTTTATACTCACAAGGGTTGAAAAAAAAAATGTAAATTATATAACAATAGTTTTTATTTTTACACAATTTTGATTGAATGAGTTTATGCATTTATAACCAATGTTCAAAATTGTTGTTAAATTTGATCATCGAGGAATTAAATCAAAGCAATTGTTACCTTTTCATTTTAATTAAGGCTTTTTTCTTTAATCGATTTTTTACATTTGTTTTTATTAAAACCATTTAATTTGCTTTCACAGTAGTAACTGAATTTGCATTTGAAATTTTCATTGACGCAATTCAAATGGTTTTTCCCCGGTTTTTTGAATAATTAAAGCATGAAATGGATGTTTAACTTCTGCATTCAAAACTGCACGTAAAAACAGCATAACAGTCATGGATAAAAATAACAATCTGGAAAATTTGAGTAAAAAATTAAAATATTTTATAACTTATATTCTTCTTTTTACTGATATTAGATCTTCGATCTTTCAATTTTTTTTTTTTAAATTTTTTACGGGTTCTGATTAGTTCTGATTAGTTTATCGAAAATTTTAGGTAAAGTTCTTTAAAAAATGTATAAGTATTCAATTTTACAAATTTATTTTACATTGTTTAATGGAATAATAAAGTTCAATCAATTTCAAAAAATCAATTTTTTTTTTATTGTCAATTGTAAAACTGATTAATGAATATTGTAAATGAAAATAATTTAAAATTGTTATAAAACAGAAATAATTCAAAACATTTAGAAGACCTCTTATCAATTTTACCACCGATCATCTCTAACTTTACAACACTTGGTTATTTTATTAAAAAATTCAAGATCACAAATGGATGAAATGTAATTAATTAAATCTCTAAAAATAAACAAAAATAAAGCATCAAAAGAGGGAATAATCAGGGTAAAACTATCTCTTTCCATTAGCCCGGCAGAACGGGGGTTTACCAAAAAGATCCTTTTGATCTTTCGTCCTCCTCGTCTATGCATCGAACGAAACGCGGACTTATCGCTGATTTAAGCGAGAGTTCTCGTGCTCCGCTCTTCAAATTTAAGTCGCGCGCGTCGTGATTACGCCGGCACCACCGCACACAGAAGACCCCGGAGCTTGAATTACGCCTCTTCGACTCTCCTCTTCACGTTTTTCTCTCGCACGAGCTCGCTTCTTCTTCTTCTTCTCTCATCCCTGGTCGAGTCATGGTTTTATTTACCGGAATGATTTTAAGAACGAACTGTACGTGTTTGTTTTTACAAAATATTCGTTCTAAGTTTAAAAGATTTGTTTGTGTACTTGATGAACGCTTTTTTCATTTCGTAATATCCGAGAAAATTAGTATACATTAGGTAAGGTGTATATTGGTTACATAAAACTTACATAATTTTTATTTAATCAATTAATACGTTCAGTTATATGTTTATTTAAAAAAAATTTATTTAAACTAAATTTTAATTGAAAAGATTAGTTCAAATAATGAAGAAAGATAATCTGAAGGCAGCCTCATTTCAAAACTGTAATATTTGAAATGATCAAACAAAATTAAAACAATTTAATGTATAGTTATATGATAAGGATCTATAAAATAATTTTAATTGTAAATTTTCTTTTTCTGTTACAGGTGAGTCATTTACAGCCACTCCGCTAAGTGTAAGTAATATGAAGTCAAAGATAAAAAAAAATTTTACTATGTCTGACCAAACTCGGCTATCACTACTGCGGTGAAGGTAACGAACAGTCATATTTTTTCCCCGAGTAGACACAGGGTAAATTTTTCAACACAATTTTACTGCGTCTCTATACCCGACGAGAAATATTCTTCTGCACATGCTCTCACATAATAAGACTTTAATTAAACCCGGGGACGTCTGATTAATCATGGAGAGCTTTTTACCCGAGCTAAAATCCGGGAGACTCCAAAACAACCTTGCCGGCTTTTACTTAATTACATTAAACGCGTCGACCTCTTGAGAAATGAAAGTACAAAAGTGACTTCATTTTGTAAGTATGCGGGAAAAATAAGTGCGCGAGTATCTCGCTTTGTGCGATCTTATCGAATCGTGCTTTTCGAAATTGCATTTGGCCCCGAGCGAGATCGAATAATATTATCATGCGGATCTGATTTTGCTTTCGAAGATCAGAATGGATAAGACGGTCGCATGTTTGCAGAAAAATTTCACAACAGTGATTTTATTGGAATTGTTCGACTTTAGTGAGTAGTTAATCTTTGAATAATTAAGCCTTGATCTCTCTTTACATTTTCACTTCTGACTGAGTAAATTTACACTTTACGTTGTAATCCTTGAGGGTTTGAGGGTTTTTAGTGGTTCCAAAGTACTTATAAATTTGCCAAATTTTCCGAACACGTTCACTTTTACCTATGCAAATTTACGATTTACAATAGTATTTAAATATCTTAAACTTTAGATTCCACAGTGAAAGAAGCATCCATAAAATGTATCTTTTTACATTATATAATCTAAGGTAAGTGTGCCTAATATGGCCCCTTGCCTAATATGGCCCCCCCTGTTATTTTGAATATGCTCGATATGCGGCATCTCTACAAAGTAGGAAGAAGTCAAAAACACTGAATTATGAAGTTTTCAGTTGTTTAGAACATTTTAAAATTATTTTTGCGCACGCCTAATAGCTAAAACTCGTTTTGTATACCTCCGTTATTATTTTACGTTGTAATTAAATGGTCTGCCAAAAGATTTAGACGCATCTGACCAAAATTTGAATAAGTAGCTTCGATTCGTTATTGTTTCAGCTTTAAAACGCGACCTTAGTTTTTGTTCAACTCGTTTTCTAACGGGTTTTATTCTTAAATAACTTATTATTCTCCAGTGTTCCTAATATGGCCCCCCGCGAATTAGTAGAAATACCGATATTAAGAGTCCTTAGTTTCATGTTTACTTTTTAGAAAATCCTATCCTAATTTTATTTAAGAAAAATAAATTTAATTGTTTCAAAGCTTTTTTTCATTTTATAACTAAAAAAGCATTCTAGCTCAAAAATCAAACTTTGATAAAAATCGAGATAAAAATTTAAAGTTGTAATTTTTCTACTGGTTGCAAAGCTTTCAAAAAAATTGTAAAAAAGGCTCAATTTTTAAATAAATTATTTTTAAAATGTTAAAAATTTTGAAGTTTTTTTTAATCTCATATTCTGATTGATTTAAAAAATCGCAATGAATAAAATACTTCAGGGGGGAGAGGGGGGCCATATTAGGACACAAATTTTATGTGTCTTAAAAAACCGTGTTTTGGTAAATCCTCTGGCATTTGAAGCTCATTGATCAAAACCAAACGTGTAAGGTCTCATTTTAAAGCTCTTGAACTAAGCTTTAAAATGAGACCTTACCCGTCAAAAAATAGTGATTTGATTCGCCACAACGTCGATTCTCGCTTAGGGGGGCCATATTAGGTACAGGTACCTTAGTTATAAAAAAAGCTTTCTTCATACATGACTTGGTGAAGACTTGCAATTTTACTTCTCGTTTAAAGAATTTTTCAATTACTGTACAACGATACAGTTTATTTATTTTGAATATTATTGAGAACAAGTTTTATCATAGATTGTTATTTTATTTTTCGAAACTCATCTTGCAACGTTTTTCATTTCAACGTCATCTCAAAATCTTATCGATCTCGAGTGTACAAAGAAACAGTTTTAAAATTGCATTACAACCGCGCCTGCAAGATTTTCCCTTGGAAACGAGTCGTTACACGCACCGAGTCTTTTATCCCCGTGGGTGGCATACGAAAGTACGAAAATTGAATGGGAAACTCGGTCGTCCCCGCGGTCTTGTAAACGCGCCCGTTTTACGAGACACGCATTTCGGCCTTGCACGGGGATTACCCACCGGTGGCAGGGAGCTGGAAAAAAAAATTTTCCCTCTTCTTCTTCCGCTCGTATTAGACGTCCTAATTCAAGAGGATGAATGGGCTCGGGAGAAGAATCGAGTATTATGGGAAACTCGAGATTAAGTCGTTTTTCGATTGGGATTTGGAATGGTAGGAGGAGATTAAATTTCGATAATGAAAATTTATTTCGGAATCGGAGGATTTTTCGAAAAATTGAAATCGTGATTTGATTCTCCGAGTGATAGATGAGTACGAGTAAAAAAATTTTTTTTTTTTTTCTTATTTTTGGTTTTTGTTTGTGCGTAAGAGCCGTAAGCGTTTAATTGTCCGCTCGGTCATTAAATTTAATTGCCAATTAAATGCAACTTTGACATTGAGGTTATATACTTTATATTGAATAAAAAAGTAATAAATTTAGCAAAAAAAATCAATGTTTTTATTATTTAACTATTTAGAAAAAAAATTGTATCATCAAAATATAATTGAAAAGTTAGCACAAAACTTGCCTTTTTATAACTATAAATGCTTCAACATTTCAAAATTTTATTTTTAAAATTTATAGGAAACTTTTGGGTAGAAATTTTTAAAACAATCTGCTCTGACCTTCTTTCATAAACTCACAATTGACCGAAAGTCTTGAAGTACTTTGAAAGATCCCATCCTCTTTAAAAATTCTCTTGTTAAAGCAGCGGTAAGACCGCCGAAATCTTTTTCTTTCCTAACGAGACTCGATGCTGGACGGAACAGGAAAGAAGAAAGATTCGAGAGCTGCTACAGGCCGATCAAAAAAAAAAAAAAAAAAAAAAAAAAAAAAAAAAAAAAAAAAAAAAAGTTGCCAAGAAAAGACGTGGTTTTTCAGTCGAGTCAGCATAACCCAGCCGGAAATATGGTCGCGGCTTATAACTTTGGGGATTTTCACAACGGAAATACGATTACTATCACGGCCGGCCCTGCAGAATAAACTTTATTATCATAATTTTAAAACATCTCGCTTTAATTACCCGGCTAAATTGTTTTTCCAGTTGAATTCATTGCTCGTTAAAATTTTGTGAAAATTTTCAATTAAATATTACTTTTCTTGGGGGGTAGAAATGTTATTCTTGAAATAAAACCAGCTGGACGAACGAAGTAAGGTGTATTCAAAGATAATAAGTCGAAAGAATTTCAAAGGGAATATATAAAGTCGTCCGGACGGAAAAACAAAGGAGGATCTGGACGAATAATTTTAGCGCGGGGGAGGGGAGTTATTCCATTTGAAATTATTCTTCCCATTGTAAGGCAAATATGAAACTTTATCTTCTTTTAAAATTAAATTTCTCAGGACTCAACCGCTGCTCGCTCGAGTCACTTCAATAGCACTCAAAGAAATGATTAGACCGACGTTAATATTCGCCTCCGCAATCAGGTCGTTAACGAAACAATGCTTTATTCATCTTCCCCCCAGTTTTCGTAAAATAAACTCCGGTTTATTGAAAATTTTCACAGCCACTGATGGGAATTTAAAAAAATCGCCCAATATAAAGTCCGAGGAAAAAACGAAACAATCGCGTAAAAACCAGACGTTTTAACGACGTTTTCGAAGGCGCCAGTCTGCCAGGCTGGAAAAATTTTGACACTTCGACCGGGAGGGAGAAAAAGTTTCCCAGCCCTATACTCGCAGAAGAGACTTTTTACACCGTTTCATTGTTCCTCGGGACCGCAAAGTCCGCCGGGGCGATTGTAAAACCCGAGCGATGCGATCGGGGAAATAAGAAAAACGTGACTCCCGTCGAAGGGAAATTGATTTTACCCTCGGACGTGCGACTTTTTTTCTACCTCATATTGGCTCCTGATGTGTTATTGTTTTTCTTCTTTTTATCTTGGCGATTAGTTTTTGAAAGTTTTCTTCTTTTTTCTTTTTTTTTTTCGAAGGTTCGGGGTTTGAAAAATAATTATCGCCGGATGACTTTTTGGGAAAAGTAACTTACTGCAAGATTCATGCACTTGGTCACGTATGAATTTGTGAAAAAATATTGTAGAAATAAAAAATAGTTATTGATCATATTTTCAAAGTTAAAAAAGTTATTTTTATAGAAAAATTCTACAAATTTACAAAAAACGATAAATTCTTTTATACAAAATATTTAACAATTTAGATTACATTATGCATAGCAAATAACCAAAATTAGATATAAGATGTTAATATTTTTAAAAAGATTTTTGAGTTTTTCACAGAAGGATTGTAGATTGAACTTGCTATATTACGTCACATGTGCAATTAAACTTTAATTCATAATCAAAATTTAAGGTTTTATAGTACACGTTTATACATAGAACTTAAGTTTTGAGAAAAATAAGTACTTGATAATTTCCGAGCACTTAAAAAAATACGCTATTATTCTTATAACGGCAGCCTTTTTGTCTTATTCTTCCTGAATATTTTTGACTTATTCAAACTGTACAGAGTATTGAACTCAAACTTCATCATTGTAGAAAATAATTAAAGTTTTATTCATTCATCTTATTTTAATCAAAACTTGAAGGAGCAAACTGTAAAATCCAGCCAAAGTTGAATTGACTGTTTTATATAAAAAATGTTTCTTATTCAAGTGAAATTTGAAGCATGTAAAATGATTTTAAATTTACTGTTGAAAAATACTAGTTTTTGTAACTAACAAAAGAAAATCTTTTTACAAAGTCAAGTAGAATGGATCTCGGAATTTATCGGTATAAAAATAAACTTCTTGCGCTACTTATCGAAAGCAACAAATCTATCAGTCTCACTCGCTACCATAAAATCTCGGCTGCGAAAAAGCGTATACACCATTCTCACCTACACAATGCTTTTTTCACAAGCTCCGCACACGACGTGGAAATTATCGGAAAAATCGTAATTTCCGAAGAGAGAAAAAAAAAAAAAAAAAAAAAAAGGTCGAGAGGGAGAAGCAGAACTTCGACTCGAGCGTTTATTCGACTTTTAAAGATCATATTTTCGAGAGTCTCTTTGAGATTCCATTTTTTTATAACGATTATGATCCGAGCTTGATACTTTTAGAATCTTCGTGCGATCGTGATTCATATTTTTTTGAGTTTTATTTTTCCTTTATATATTGTATAAAAAATTTAACTCTGAAAATCTTGCTTAGAAATATGTAAACAGTTATTGAGAAAAAAGTTTATTGTTTTAGATCATCGAATTTTTGTTTCTATTCTTTTCTATATCGTACAAGTAAACATTTCTCCTTCAATATGCAGGTTGCAAAGTTTAAATTTTTGTTTATATTTACAATAAGATCATATATTTTAGTATGATACAAGAAAAAAAAATCCAGAGACTATGAGTGGATTTGCTCAGTAAGTAGTTTTTGATAAAAGTTAAAATTTTAGAATGAATCAACTCTTGACTGTGCGAATTTTTTTCAATAAAAAAAGTAGTATTTAAAAATATGTTTGTGTGTTTTATAATAATAATTTATTGCTCAGCTCAAAAAAGAACATAGTAGAGACTTAAAGCTTAAAAAAACGATTAACAGAATGAAAGAAAAACTTACATTTTGTTAAAATATTATAAAAGCTTTCTAACAGTATTTTAATAATTTTGAATAAAAGTTTGAAAGTCGATCGAGATGAGTTTTAATTACAATGATTGTTCACTCTAGATAACTCTGAATTATTCATCGCAATGAATATTTGATTTTTGGTGTTTTAATTGTGCGTAATATTAAAAAAGCAATTATATGCCTACCTTCAGTCGGTCCATGAGATAAATGAAACTTTACTTTCATAAAAATATTTGAATAAAACCTGGAAAAAAATTCTTTCTTATATTCAGTTTAATACATATACTGCATTAAAATTCAGTCAATAATATAAAAATATTATTTTTAACTAATAAATTACTACCTGTTACATTGTCACATTATTAGTAACCTGGTACTATGATTTGACGGCTAAAAGTGAACTTTTTTTCATACATACAAATATTTTCAATAAATTAGTAAATGGTTTTAAACTGTTACATGTCAGTCATAAAAATACGTTAAAAATATTTATTCAATTTTTCAAATTTTAGTTTTTAACAATCGATACTTAAGTTTTGAAACAGCTGGGAAAAAGTAAAAATAACATTTTTTCGTTTGTAACATATATTTTATTTACTATATATTCAGAAAGTATGAAAAAAAGATTAGTGCAAAAATTTAGAATAGAATGTTTTCATTTTATTATATATTTACATTGAAGTTTCCACAATTGCTAAAATATGTATAAGATTACACGTTATTTCAGGCGAATTTGTCACTAAATATTTGTTGAGAAACTTTTATACTTCAATTTTAAAAAAATCTGATATTGAAAATAAACATAAAAACTATTTATTTCTTTAATATTTTTATCAAAAACTTTAGTTAATGAGGTATAAAATAGCAACTGAACTAATTATTAAAAAGTAAGAGAACAAATTTGATGTGCAAGATGCTCCATTGGCTTTAGGTGTTGTAGATACGGAAGCTGGAGTACTGGTTGAATAATGTGGAATTACGTCTGGTTTCGGAACCGTACAATTGAACTGATCAAGAAATTTCAAATCGACTTTATGAATTTTAGAAGTTATGTTGGTCTTGATTTTTTCACAGTTTTCTGGCTCCCTAAAACAACCAATGGCTCCATTTTTTTGATCCTTTAATATTTCCACGTTTTGATCTACTTTATCCCTCGAAGATTTTGCTAGTTCAATCAAGGATTTTTTTAAAAAAGTTGGACAATCCAGCAAAAAGCTCAATTTTCTGGAATCATCAATATTTTTTTCTAATATTTTTGAAAGCTCGACTCGTGCTTTTTCAATATTTTGGGTAACCAAAGAAACTGGAGGAATGAGACCTTCTTTGGTAATTGGTTGCATTACGAAATCTCGGTAAAGATCAAAATTTTTAACAGTTTTATTATTGAATTCTGAAGTATAGTTCATTAAAATTTTTGCTGTAAGTATACACTTTTCCAACGCCATAATGGTACACAACGTGATTTCGCTATTCATTAATTTAGATAGCTGATTAGATTCGTCACCAGTTTGAAATGCACTAATAGTCATTATTCCGTACAAACCATATTTAGTTGCGACTCTATAAATTTTTTCCAGAACTTTTTCAATATCGCCATCAAGAGATCCAGCCAAGTTTTGGAAATCATATTTCTGTTTGTTATTACTGAATTTTACACTAAGCCCTAATATCAATAGGGCTTCCTGTGTATAGGAAACGATGTACGAGTCACCACATAATAATCCAAAATGAGTATGATTGTTTTTCAATATTTTTTTGCCGTAATCATTCAAAGAATCGTCTTTGTTTTCGGGAACAGCCGCGTGTACTTCTTGAAAATGTGATACATAATAACTTATCGACATCGAATGATTTTCCTCCTGAAGATTTCTTAGGAATTTTGTTAAATTATTTGAGTTGAATTTTCCGTACGTTCCATCAACATCAATACTGAGTCCTAAATCTCTTTCTAATTGTGAAAAAGGTACTGCCGTACCGTTACGTTTGAAGACTTTTCCTGTACGTTTTTCAATAGTTTTAAAACATCTCTGGTCAACTATGTGTTGAATATCAGTCGAATATCCAAAACCAACTAGAGAATTTTTGGTGTCATTTTGGCTTGACACTTCGACGACGAACAGCATACAAAAGATTGCAAAGCTTGATTGTGCAAAAAAAAGAAGTCATTAATTGATTTTTATATTTTCGGGGTAAAACTATTTAATAAAATCTAAAATAAATTTTACTTACCCGTATTTCTGCATTATTTGGTTGTGAATATTTTCAACTCGTTGAAAAAGTCGGAGAAGCAAATCAATGAAAATTTTTTATTTATACTCAATTTGAACACTTTTATTCTGTCATGTAAAATAAAAAAAAAATATGTAAAAAATTTACATGAAATATTCAATATTTCATTCACTCAAAAGCAACATGTCTCAAATTATTTTTTGTCTTTTTAAATGATGGTGTTACTATAAAAAATAGACACGATATATTTGAAGCATTGTGAATGTCTCGCAGCTCTTCGATAACTAATAGTTGAATATTACCAGTTAGTCAACATGAGCTTTAATTTCATTTGGTTATTCACACACGATAATGATGAATTAGTCATACATGACCTTGCTAAACTATTTACTTCCAGAGATTAAAATAAAAAAATATTAATAAAATCATACCTCATCCTGTCATCAGCCATTTGCTTTGATAAGAAAATTTCAGCTTCCCGTCCTATAAGTGTCAGAGTTGTGTTTTAAAAGTTTTTTTTAAGTAGTTTTTTGTAAAATTTCAAACATTTAATACTTACTCAAATAAATGTTTAAACTTATGTTTCAACATGAGTTATTTGACATGTGTTTTGTATATTAACCTTTAAAAAACAACCATTTTTTGAATTGTAAAAAGACTTTGGCATTTAAAAAAATGTAAAAAACTAAAATTGATGTAAAACATAAACAAATAATCTTCAACATAAAACTAAACTCTTCGTTACGCTTTGAAAGTAAACTGTAATACAAAAAACTATTTCAGATTTATAGTACTTCAGTATTGATTACAGATTTATAAAATTTGTGGGAAATAAAGATTTTGGTTCTGATTGTAAATTATCATCAATTTATCGTGTTTAATAGAATAAAATAATGATAAAGAAAGATTTTTATGTTTATTACATTTTACTTGACAGTCGTCAAACTTTGAAAATCATGAAAAATCAGACTATTGGTTTTAAATTATATAAAGTTAACAACAGGAAAGCAATAAATTTTATAAAAATGTAATTAATGCAATTTTTTTAATTTCTAAATCCTAATCGTGAGAACAGCTGATCCGACATAATATATATATTTACATTTTATTATTAATTTCAAGTGTGTACAGGTAAAAAATGAATGCCAGAAGCAGAAGAAGAACTACTAAATGATCGTAGAAAGGAAGATTAAAAAAAAATACAAATAGTTTTTTTTTTCATTTGTATTTTAATTTTTATAGAGAATAACAGATGGTTTGTAAAATAAATAAGAAATAGTAAGTAAAAAATACGTATGTAGTGAATCATTCAAGAGAAATTAGGAACTAAAATTTTTATTTAAATATTCATAACCAAACGCTTGATCTCGCAAATAGTAAGTCATCCTTTTCAGAGTATAAAATTTTACATTTAATACATATTCCTAAAAGATATATTAGTAAAAATACAACAGAAAAATATTTTTTAACTTTATATTCAAAACTAATGATTCATTAAAAGGACTAGTCACAAAACTTATAACTAAATATCAGTCAACTAGCTTGTAATCCAAGAATATTAGGTGACAATGGATTTAAATGTTAAGTTAACCCATATTAAATGTTTTAGTCTTCTTTAATGTTAAAGTAGTCCCTAAACTGCCAGAACAGTATTACGGGTTGTGGTTGTAGTTTTGTATCAATTCAGTTTGCCATTTTTTCGGGAGTGCTGTATGAAAAAGAATGACCTTAAAATTAATACTCAGATATATATTAAATGAATAAGGAAACATCTAAACTTACTTAAAATTAATTAATAACACGTTCATTTGGTCGTAGTAGATTTTGGTGCTTCGGTAGTAGCATTGAAGACTGGAGTTGTTTTTGGAGTCACAGTAGTTGTTTTAGAAGCTGGAGTAGTAGTTTTTGGAGCTTCAGTAGAAGTAGTCAAAACTGGAGTTGTTTTTGGAATCGGAGTTGAGATTGTACTGGATTGTGGAGCCACAGTAGTTGTTTTAGAAGTAGGAGGAGTAGTAGTAGTCACATTTGGTTTCACGTCTGGATTCGGAACTGTACAATTAAATGTGTCAAAATCCTTGAAATCAATTTTTTTTATTTTAGAATTTATGTGCGTTTTTATTTTTTCACATCTTTCTGGCTCCTTGAAACAACCGATGGCTCCATTCTTCTGATCCAATACTGTTTCCTGATTATGATCTGCTTGATCTTTTAAAAATGACGCACGTTGGATTAAAGTATCGTTCAAAAAATTTGGGCAATCCAACAAAAAGTTTAATTTTCGCGAATACTGCTCATTGTTTGTTAAAATTGTAGCAAGCTCAACTCGAGACTTTTTTATATCTTTCGTGACTAAAGTCACAGCGGGAACGAGACCTACGCTGGTAATTGGTCGCATACCAGTTAGACGTAAAACTTCAAATTTTGTGGTATTTTTTAATTGGTTATTAAAGTCTTGTGCATAGTTCTTCAAAATTTTTGCTGTGAGCTTACACTTTTCTAATGCCACAATGTTGCATGAAGTAATTTTGCTCTCCAGTAATCCCGGAAGCTTATTTGATTCACCACCAATTTGGAATGCCCTTATTGTCATGACACCGTAAATTCTGTAATTATTTGCAACACTATAAATTTTGTCCAGAACTTCCTGAATATCACCTTTGAGAGGTCCAGCCCATCTTTGAAAATTATTTTTTTCCTTCTGATTACTAAATCTGATGTTGAACCCTAGTATAAGTGAAGCTCCTCGTGTAAAAGAAACAACGAAATAATCACCACATCGCAATCCAAAATCTGCAGGATTTTTTTTATAAATATATCGCCCATAATTATTTAAAGATTTATCTCCATAATTTTGAAGACTCGCGTGTACTTCTTCAAAGTGAGACACGTAATAACCTAATGATATCGTGTGATTGTCTTCTTGAAGAGATCTCAAAAACTTTATTAAATCATTTGATTCGAAGTTTTCGTACGTTTCAGTAACATCAATGTTTAGTCCTAAGAGTCTTTCCAATTGTAAAAAATTGATTGCCGTCGCATTAAGTTTTGATACTAATTTTGATTGTATTTCACTAGCGTTGAAACATTTTTTATCCACTATATGTTGCATGTCATTCGAGTACCCAAAACCAACGAGAGAAATTTTCCTGTCATTATGGCCTGATACGTCAGGGACGAACAGCAAGCAAATCGCTGCAAAACTAGCTCGTTTGAAAAACAAAGAAATCATGAAAGTTACACTCAAAAGACTTGAAAAAATTTTCTTTTACTTTATTGAAGTAAAATTTCAGTTATAAGTTTTATAAATCTAAGGTTTGAATATGGTAGGAAACTTTTAAATGACTATTTTTGATTCCATCGTCTCACCGATAAAATAGTTTTTTTCATGAAATTTGTGTGCAAAAGTTAAGTTTTGAACTCAGAAATAAAAAATTTATTTGTTATTCACGCGTTACAGCTCAATAAATTTTAAAAGAGGGATGTAGAAATTGTTAGTGAGATGCAAAAAAAATACATAAAAAATTATACTTACATTAAGTATTGTCGAAGCATTGTCAAAGTAGTCTTATACAGTGCTTACTCCGAACTAAATTTCACTAGAGAATTGAAAGAGCTTTACAAATAGTATGAGTCATCTTTAATAATCTCAAAATTACACATTTTTATTAAAATGAATAATCGCTTGTAAAATTTTTTTTGTTCATATGACTAATTTGAATGTAAAAGCACGAAAATATCAAATGAATATGACTATTCTGAAAGATAAAAAAAATCGATTTTTTACCTAAAATTCAAGCGCAGATTTGGCTGCTAAGGTTTAGCTTTGAGATAAGCGCTTCCTGACGCGCCAAACCTATATTCGTCAATTAAACCAAAAACTTTTTTGAATATTAACAGGATTTTTACACATGAATAAATCGGTTTAATGTTTTTCGACAAGTTTTAAAATAAACAAACTTATGCAAAAGAAAAAATATAAAGTTTTGAAATTTACACAACACTAAAATTCATTTCCTGCACTAATTTTCAAAAACAATAAATCACTCTCACTCGTTCGAATGCAATGATTTGGTCGCAGTAAAAGCTTGACCCACACAATGCTTTATTACACTTCTGTCGCACGCTACATTGAAATTATTGGAAAAATCGTAATTTCCGTGGAAAAAAAATAGGTTGAGAGGAAGAAGCAAAAAAAAAAGCTTCAGCTTCTGTTATTCGCCTTTAAAAGATCACATTTGTGAAAACCTTTTTTGAATTCGTACTTTTTGCATGTCCCAGGCACGAGACCTTGAAAGGAACGCTTGCAAGCTTTAAAAAGAAATTTTTGTTGCCAAAGTGATTCAACTGAAATTAAATTTCTGTACACGTTTAAAAATTTTCAGTTAAAATTTTCTACAAATAAGCGTGATCATTTTCATTCGGTTGAATCGATTTATCTGTGATTTTTTACGAATAAACATCTCTCAATGGAGTAGGGTTAATTTGCATATCCGGAGGGGTTGCAGGCGTCAAAGTGCTCGAGGTAGCGTAAATCTGAGGGTTCTTTGACTTTTGTGCACAGACACGTGAATTACACGTAGTATGACGGCTTTCAAGCGTCGCGCGTCGTCTCTTGTTAAAACCAGCCTTGTAAATTTCACCTCATCAAGTTTGCATCTCCAGGTTTAAAAGTTAAATTAATTAAAAAATTTTGATTTCAAAAAATATTTTTAACACTTTCTAATATTTTCCAATTTTTTTGGAAAAAAATTCAAACAACAATCTTTTTTCTGATCTTAGTAGCTGCGTTCAGTTAAAAAGATGTTATTTTTAGTGATTAAATTATTAAATTTTTGTTTGATTCATTAATAATAAGTAAAAAATATTTTTCAACGAGTAAAGTCTATATTTTAAAGCTTGAAGTAAGAACTTTGAAATGAGATCTTACGTATATGATACCAATCAATTGGTTTAATAAAAAACGCCAGTAGAATTATAAAAAAGTATTGTTTTGAGATACGAAAAAAGCGTGTAACCAATACAGACTAAATTTTAAAAAACTTAATTTTTTCAAAAAAATCAATTTACTCTTTTTAAAAACATTTATGGCAAATAACAAACAAAAAACAATTTAAGAATTAAGTTTTACCAAGAGGTACATAGTATAGTTTAGTCACGATAATGAAAATAAAAACAACTGATACACAGCGACAAAGTTTTGACCAAAGCCGGGCGTGCAGCACCGTAACTACTTGTTTTCACGATACCAATATCTTCTTTATGTGTTTGGCCTTGCCTTCCCTTCTGTTGCCTGCGCTAGATTGGCTCGATCGACTCCGATGTTTTTCCGCCTCGGAACTTTTTCCAGCGGGATCCGTCTCAAGTTTTTGCCCCAAGAAAACGACGGCTCATTACAGCTTCCGATAAGGCCAATCTCACAAAGTGCCTCCAAATAAATTTAAAAACTTTTTTCATGAAAAAAAAATTTGTCTGTGTTTAAAAAAACTCGAACTCTTTATTCGTGGACTAATGGTGTAATTAAAGCTCGCGACACGCGTGTACCAAAGCTTTTATCGACTTAATCACGATGGAAAAAAAATTTACTCCATAGCGTTTCTATATATCTTTTTTTTTTTTTTCTACTGGCACTTGTCGATGCTCGGGGCCACTTGGAAGTGAAAGTGCTTTCTCTTGTTTTTTGATCCGCGAGCGCCGCGTAAAAACTTTTAGCTGCGAATTTTTTTCATCCTTTTTTTTTTTGAGAAATATAACTTTGGGAATAAAAATTAAAGCCGGCGATGTAAATTTGATGATTATCATTCCAAGTAGGTAGTGGGGATGACAAAACTTGTGAAAAAAAAAAAAAAAAAAAAAAAATGGGAAAATTTCCGAGATTTTGTGTGATGAAGGTAGCATATTAATGAGTCAATTGGGAAAAAAACTCTGGAGCGAGAAAAAATTCTACTCGTGACCGCGTGCGTAATCTTCTAACAACTTCGAGCGGTCGATAGTTTTAAAAAATTCATTAAATCACAGTCGAGCGTTATCAGCGAAAAACTTTGTAAAGTCAAAAACTAGAATTTCAAATTCGAAATTATCGAAAAATTTTTAGTTCTTAAAAAATCGATTTTTTTTTTTTTCATCTTCACTTCAAGCTACAGAGAGTAAAAAACAAAAGTTACCTCTTGACATGCAATATGCAGTGTTGAGAGTCTCAAAAGGGTCATTGAGTTATAATTGAAACTTATTAAAAAATAAAAATCTTCAAGATTCTTGAATATTGATGTAATTACTTTTTAGTGGTCGTTACGTAACAAGCAAAATTTTTATTCACATGTAACCGCAAAAATGTAGGCTTCTCATGTACTTTGTTTTACTTTATTTTATTGTATTCAAATCAAAGAATTATTCTGTTTCTTATACTTGAAAAAAAAACTTTTAGAATCAAAATAACTCATCATTTTATTAAGGAACTAATCCACTGGATCTCTCATGAGAAAAGAAAAAAAAAGAAATTCAATAAAGGTCGATCAAAGTCTCGTCAGCATCTCGAAACAAATAACACGTAAAAAAGGGCTGTCAGGAGAGCGGGATATGATATTCCTCGAAGGAGCAGAAAGGGGAGGGGGGGGGGTGAACTTAATACCCGCAATATCGCGCCCAGCCGTCCTTCCGTCCAGCCCCGAGCGAGATATCATTGCGCATATCAACATCTGGCTCTCTGCTCGCTCGTCGCGGAATTCAATATCTTCTCCGCAAGTACGCGCGACCGCCTGGCGACGACGGAATCGGCATCGATAAGATAAAACAACCTGCATTTGGGTTATCGCTAAAAAACACCGAGGGTTGTTTTAAAAAAAATAAAGAGATAAGTCTGTGGACCCTTACTGTTAATTATCGACAAATGTATATAGTTGTCCCATAAGTACTGCTTGACATACATATTAAATTTCAAAGGAATTTATTTTTTTGCTGCAAATTTGTCCAAAAAAAGGAACGATAGATTTCAAAGTAATAATGAATAACAATTTTTTTTAAAGTTAGAAATTAGAAGAAAGCTAGAAATTCGAAGACTGGGCGTTGGTTTCATTAGGAATCTTAATTTAGGATCTAATAACTCAATTTAGAATCAATTAAATTCATCACAAACGAACAGATTTATACGAATTATCAATCTGAAACTTGAAAAGAAGTAATTTTTTCTGCTTTAAAGCAATATTCGTTATTTTAACTTCAACAACTCTCAAATTACTAAATTAGATCTAATTAAAGGTTGAAGTAGTTTATTGCTCACAGTTCATGTGTTAATTTGCAAATTTAATTTGTAATTTTATTATGCTCACCTGCATCCAGAAACAAAAAATTTGAAGTTACCGATTTTAGATCTATATTAAAAGTAATTCTTTTTGTAACACTAACAGTTTTTTTTAGAAATATTTGGAAATAAGTCGAGCGACAGTCGAATCGGTTTTCACAAAAAAGGTTTTTTATTGAACGTGACGTAATGAAGATTGACTTGGTTGTTACTGCAACGTTTTGCGAGTAAATTTCTTTTCTCGAGATTTCATTCAAAGAGGTTTTTTTATTAATCATTACTTTTATTTTGATAAGGACATAAAAAATTTTACCCTCGCTTTTTATTCAATTTTTACCTCTGAAAATGCAGCGATAATTAGTCATCTCGACAAAGATGAGGACTTTTCTTTTGTTGATCTCTATAAATTACTCGAACACATTCTGTGTTTTATGGAGCCATAAAAATGACTCGATTCAACTTTCGTTTTTTCTACTGCTTCCTCTTTTCTCGCTTTTTTTTCTACTCTGAAAAGTCGCGCTTTTATTACCTCGTTGAATGTCAGTTGGGGAAGTAATTAAAATCTTCTGGCTGTCACAAATCGATAAGCCATTTTTCATTATGATGCTCGATAGTTTTTGATTGAAATTTCGTACGGACTCCTCTCGTTTGTAAGTGGAATCCGTTTTTGAACTCCCCTCCCCCTCCCCCCTTTTTTTTGTCAACCTACGGCTTTCGGTAGAATGGATATTTTCTGCGACAACAACAGCTTTAATTAATTATTGGCAATTAATTAAAAGGCTTGGAAAAAAAAAACAACAACAAATTGTATTATAACCAAGCCAAAAATATAATTCAATCGAGTTTGTGATTGTCCAATGTTATTTTACGTCCAATCTCTTTCATTTCAGATTTCGCAGTTGTATGAATATCGATTGATGCAAATTTAAATATGATCGTTTTGATCGAATATCCCAACAGAGTATCCATTATTTTAACGACAAATATATATAAAAAAAAACATTTAATGGAGCGCGGTGAAAAATTTTTTCTCATGAATATTAAATAATAATAAAAAACCTCGTTCGTTTAAATCCCATTAGAGTTTTTCGACACGCTTTAAAACGATTCATAAAAGTAATTTTATTTTCAAATTCATCAACTTTAATAGATGTTATATTTTTCATCTGAAAATGAAAAATCTGGATTTGTAAAATTGTTATTAGTGATCGCATTATTATTTATCTCAAAAACTACAAAAAAATAATATACAGTGAAGTTTTTATTAACTCTACACCATAGAGTTTTCATTTTTTGATAAAAAAAGTTTGTTAAACTTCGTCAGGTATAGACTTCAACTGCCAACGACAAACATCAATGATTTCAATAAAAAGTAAAAAAATTTATTACTTCCGATCTCTCTGCTATTTTAAACTTTACAAAAATTGATTGAAAAAAACGACGCCTCATCAAAAATGAACCCGAGATAACTTCGTGATACCCACGCCCACACGTCGAACTTCGCGCAGTACACACATTATCTTCGTCGTCGTCCCGGGTACCAGCGGGTTTTATTTTGGTCGATCAGCAGGAGTAGCGAAGACCTCGACCTTCCTGGGGAGATTTTCTCTTTTCGGTCGTCGATGTATAGAGGCACTGATTTAGCGATTGCGGCGGAGTTCCAGTTTCGAAGCGACAAAGCCCGTCGCGCGCGCGGGAATATCAGGGCTATTGTGTTGTGCTCCAGCTAGCAGCGCGTGCCGGTGCTCTTTTTGTCCTATCTACGCTTCTGCTACATTCAGGCCTTGATCGGAGATGTCGACAGATTTGGACGCTCGTTCTGACGGGGCTTCTTTTTTCATTCGATTTGCACTGCTTAAATTGCCTTAAATTTTTTGATAATCTGATTTCTGGTGGGAAAGATTTAATGAAGTTTGGTTTTGAGTAAGTTTATTTGTAAAAAATGAATTTTAGATGAAAAAATTCAAAAATATTGAGTTGAATTGTAATTTATTGAAAACAATTTTTATAAAAAAATAGTTAGAAGAGTATAATGCAGATTTAACATGTGTGCGAGTGTACAAAAAATTTATTAAATAAGAAGAACATTGAAATAGTAGTTAAAGTCGCAAGATAAGAATAGCCTGTATGAGATCCTGCGCCATTACTATGCGGTTTTGTACACTTTGATTCATCTATAAAATTTGTCTCTTGTTCCGTAAAAACTGTCAGTTTCGAAACGATATAGTTTTTTATTTCCTCGCATCTGTAAGGTTCATGAAAACAAGCCGCGCCTCCTGTGTTTGGGTTCGACAGTAAAACCACATTATTTTCTGCTTTATTTAAGTAAGATTTTGCCAATTTAACCGATGTATGATTTTGACACCACTTCAGATGAAGCTTTAATATTAGCGATATGTCTGTGTTGCTTTTTAGTTCTTTATAAAGTCTTTTACGACACTCTTTGATGTCTGATACAGGAATTATAGGTTCAGCAGTTTGATTAAAGTAGGAGCCTATTTTCTTTACTTTTCTGTATCCAGAAATTATGGGATTAGATGCATATTTTGGAGTCTCTTCTATTTGATATTTGAAATTTTTGGCGTAATCCATCAAAGATTTGGCAATAGGCGTGCAGTTTTCCATATCAGTGAAGTTACATTTTCTAATATTGCTGTTTAAAATATCCGCAAGCAGGCTGGGTTTTCCGCCTGACTGAAAGGCGTTCACTGTCACTGTACCAAAGATTTCAGTTTTGCGGGCCAAACGAAATTTTTCAGCTAATTTTACAATACCGTGTTCATGTTTACCTAAAATCCCCATAAATATTTTTTTTTGTTCCATGCTTTTAAATTCGGCGGTAAGCGATATGATTAATAAGGCACCTACATTGTAAGAAGATATATAACTATCACCGCATATATATTCAAAATAGTGCGGAGTGTTATTGTAAATTTTTTGCCGAAATCTGTCAAAGCGTCAAAGTCTTCACTATTAGTAGACACTTTTACGAGATCTTGTTGAGACACGTAGTAATTGAATGAATGTGTATAATCGTTGTCTTTAATAGATCTTAAAAACTTCGCTTTTTCAGACGGGTCGAAATGCACGTAACTTTCGTCGTCATTCAGATTTACTCCGAACGATTCTCCTATCAAGTTATCAGATGTTGTTTCAGTTAATTTTTCTACTAAGTTTCCAACACTGATATTTGATTCGATTGCATTGAAACATTTGTGCGTGATTCGCCCTGAGTATCTTGATATTCCAAAACCAACTAGAGAATTACAGAAATCCTGAGGCTCAGTCGCGGTCGATGGTTTCAGTGCAACCAGAAAGACCAATATCAAGCTAGATTGTAAAAAAATAAAACAGTTGATGATAAATTGAAATAAATGATTTAATAAATAAATAATTGTTAAATTTTTATGTGTAAATAACAATGATGAAAAATTATACATTGTTTGATTCCAAAATGTAATGTTGAGTGAAGTTGAGAAGTACTTAAAAAAACTTATAAATGAATTTTTCAAATACTCCTTCGCCGTTCAAGTGGAACGTAGTTACTGAAGTTTCTTTTATACTATCAAGATTATCAATATTAAAAAAAAAAAAGATCAATTCAAAAATTTTTGGAAATTTTTATAATGATTAAAAACTTACAAAAAACTTTGTTGAATCATTGTAACGGTACTGCCTTACGAGGCCAAAATAAAACTGATATGTTAAAAAAAACTGAGTGTTGAGTTTAAAAAAAAAACCGTTTATCTGTTTAGTATGAACATGAATTTTTAAATCTGGATGAAACATCCTGTAGATAATAATTTTTTAAATTGAAAATTTTTATGACTAAACTATTCGTCGAAAGAAAAAAAAACGAAAACATGGTTTCAGAGTAATGATAATTCCTAAAAAGTCTATTTTAAATGAGAAAATTCATAACTTTATTGATGTTACATGAAATCTCATTATTTTTAAGATAAATTTACAAGTTTGTAACTTTTGTACTTTGCAAATCTCCTTATTTTTGGGATGAATTTACAAGCTCGCAACTTTCGTATTATTATTTCGACCCTAAGCTAAGATTTCTCTTAGATTTTCTCAAAATTACAGAAAGTCTTACGAATATGATTTCATCAAATATTTTTCAAAAATTCAACCCATATACTCATTACCTTAAAGCACCTCAAAGAAAAAAAAAGGAAGTAAACATCATCGTTACCCAACGATGAAGACAAATCAGTGCTTGAAACTTACTTCGATCGAGCCCAAAAACATTAGAATTGAATTCGGAGTACTTTTCCACGAGTTTGGTTGCCGAAAATCGCGTAAAAACTTACTTTTTTTCTGTAAGTGAAATTTCGTCATTGCAGTTGCTTTTTTATTTTTTACCCACGAAATTTAGGTAAAAAACAGAATTTTACACCTCGAGAGAGAAAAGAAGTAATCAGAGCCGTCGTCCGTTTCGATCGTCGTGAAGTTTGTTATTTTTATCTCCGTCGATGTACGTTTGTATTTGAGCTTAATTAAGCGGACGGGAGTAAAAGTGCGCGACGATTTAATGAATATTCATTCAATCTTAATTAAGAAGACACGAGTGTGTGACGGCACTCGAGGGTCTAAAATTTTTGAATTTATAATTGGGTCGCTCTTCGATCTTAATGAGTTGAATTAAAATAAAACCGAACGAGAAAATCCACTTTTCTCAGGTAAGTTCGATTTATTCATCAGGCTTGGGCTCTTAAAAGCTAAAACGTTTACGGTACACAAAGTATCGTTCGACGCAGTAAAATAATTAACGATCGAACGTGTAATCGGCGTTTAATGATGCTCCCCCGTAGTTATGCAAAACCTCGTCTCCATTACGATCTCCACGGCGATATCGATCGGGTCGCGAGATTGGAAGAAAAAACTTGTTGAAACTGAAGGAAAACAAAAACATGCTTACCTAGTTTACGATTTTTTTTTCCTTAATTAAATCAATAGCATATTTTGAAGGGTTTTTACTGACGTGAAAAACAAGCTTATTCAGTTTTTCAGTTAGATGAGTTTGGATAAAAAAAGTATCAAATCCCAAGTTTGAATAGAATGGAAAAACACTTTTCAAGAAAAAGGGAAAAAAATACGGTTAACGCACTTTGTCTCGAAACTTTTTACTCCATGGAAAACTTCACCGTTTCAACTCAACTCTACATCTTCTTTAATTTGAAAAATCTCGGCAGAATCGAGTCAAAGGATTAATTAAATGATTGCCTACAAAAATTTTTCTATCTTGCGATACTCAATTTTTTTACAAAAGACGTTTGAAATTGACCCGATCTGTAAATATAATTTTGCTGAATTAAACGAGGGTAGATGTCAAATGAATTTTTCTTCCCTGAAGTTTTCCGATTGAATAATTTCCCGGGCGGTGGGTTGCGTCAAGTTTGAGCAAAATTTCGTTCGGCAGGCTGCGAAACTCTCTCTCTCTCTCTCTCGCTTCCGGTATCCTTGAGGAAGTTTACGGATTTAGCATTGTTGGCGGGGGTGACGCGCCGCGCGAAAACCGCACCGCGGACACCGATACCCATCCTCAATGAGACCGCGGACGATCGATTCTCGGAAAATGTTTACGGCGAAACTCGGTTTTACATTTTATGGCTTTTCAATAACATTCCGTTTGAATTTTCAAATTAGTATTAACCATTTTTTACTTTAACTTTGTTTTTTTTATTTTTTTTTTTTTTATTTACTTTTTATTTCAATAAAATGTGAAAATATTTGGCTTTTGTATTACTTAAGTCGAGGGGCTTCAGAATCGTCGATGATTTTTGTATGATTTTTTTGGAAAATTTTCAAGTATTAACTACCTCTGAATCTCACCTTTGATTGAAATATTATTAAAAATAGTGTTTTTTTTTAGATTTTCACTCGAAAAAAACTCGATAAATTATTGATTGTATTGATCTTCATCGGTGACTCCGAAGTGCACAGCCCCTCGATTAGTACACATTTACTTTTTTTAAATCATCATGATTATATTTCTTAAGATTTAAAAGTATAGAATGTATACCATAAAATTAATTTAAAAACATCATAACTGTACGTACACTTTATTTAACATTCTATACTTTTATTATGTATAACTCTTTTCTCAAAGCAACTCGGAGAGTATAATTCTGAATGAGACTTGACGAGATTTTCATAAGATTTCACGTTGACAAGATCGTCCTTGTGCTCAAAAAGAAAACTTTTTTCAATAAATTGGCCCTAACAAGATCAGCGACGATGAAAACATCGATATCATAATTTGGAGTCAGTCTTTTAAACAAGCTTGAGCTGCCAATTTTTACAAGCTTCGAAGCAGAGTATATGTTAGCCACAACAAATAGTTTTAGCCAATTATCCAGAAACATCCTCATGAACACATCTTGAATAAATGTGTAGAGAATTTTGTAAAACATTTTAATTTTTAAAATCAAAATAAAAAATTTTAATCTGACCATTTATGATGATAATAATTTGATAAAGTAAATGAACAAAATATATTTTTTTAAAGGAAACAAACCAAAAATGAAAAAATCCAATCGATATTTCATTGGCTTATACTTTGCATTCGAACAATTAGATTATTTACTTTTTTATTCGTAATTATAATGATTATATGTATTACAATGAGACCAAATGAATTTCATATGAATTTATCAAAACCCCCGATCTCTATCACTGTACTTTGTCATGTATTTCAACAATCCCCTCATTAAATCCACAGACAAAAACAAAATATAAAGCATGCTGTTTACACAAGCCAGGGCAGAGAGGAACAATAATAATTCTCGCGCTTTTCGCCGGCACCGCAAGGGTAATATCAACCCGGCGCGCGGCTGATCTTTTCTGCAGCCACCGCGCTGTCGGCTCTATACGTCATAGCGCGAGGTCGAAAGGCTAGCGAGCTCCGAGGGGGAGGCGGGCTCATACATATACTCCCGCGCTCGTGAATAATAAAAGTAAAAGCGCGGGCCAGCGGCGAAACTGCATAGCAGACGCTATGCGCAAAAGACGCGTGACGCAGCACCGCGTCGCATTAAATCGGGGAGAGAGCTCCGAGGACAGATGTTTTTTCTTCGGTCATTTAAATTTGATGCTTGAGCGTTGTCTTTTGAATGATCGATGTTTGCTGGAAGACCGAAAATAGTCCGAGTTTTTTATATTTACAATTTAAAATAATGATGCACTGAGAGAAGGATTTGGTTCAAGGAACCAAATATATTTGGTTGAAAAGAAATCGAATAATTTGGTTGTGGGAACCAAATGATTGGTCCACACTCCACGCGTAAAAATCGAGCTTTTATTTTTTATTTTAAAAACAAATTTTATTTATTATTGTATTATTTTATTGTTTATTGTTGTAATAATTTGCTTAAATCAGTTACCTTTATTCTTGTTAAATGTATAAGAATATATTTTAATTTCAAATTTCAGCAATAAATTTCGAAGAATTAATTAAGTTTATTTAAATATGAGTTTCTCTTGACAACAAAATTATTTTTCTCTATGAAGTTAAGGGGGTACATATACCTAAAAAAAAAAACTCAGAAAAAATTTTGTAAGTTTTTTAAAAATGATTTATTTAAAAAGATTTTTTTTTCCATAATATACACACATTTTTACATAATTTTTTACATTTAGAAAATTAAAATAAGTGTTTTTATAAGTGTTATAAAATTCAGCTTATTTAGGCTATGAAAGTTCATTGCTCGTAAAGTCAAAATTTTTCCTTATAGCGGATGGACCCAGGACTTGGCATAGTTGTTGTACATGTGAACCCTCATGAGCGGAACCTCAGGCAACCAAATCCAAGCACTATTAAGCTACTTGCATACTCTAAAATTGCTTAGTGTGGTTAAAATTTTGATAGTTTTTATCATTTTAGTCAATTTATGGTGTGCCATCAACTTAATAATGCTTAGATTTGGTTGCCTGAGGTTGCGCTCATGAGGGTTCACATGTACAACAAGTGTGCAAAGTCCTGGGTCCATCCGCTGTCTGGAAAAATTTTGGCTTTACGAGCAATGCCCTCATTTTCTCAAAAATCACATATTTGAGAAAATGGCTTTTAAAGTTCTGAACAGATTTTGATGAATATAATGTAACACACCAACACATAAACATTTATATCTTGAAAATATCTTGTCACAGGACTCTTGCTTGATGTAAATACTCTTTTGCACATAGCCGGATACTTTATTTTTTTTCTCCTGCTCCTAAAGTGACCCAATTAGCTTTTTTATCAAAAACACAGATCACACACTATTAAACACCCAGACCAAGTTAAGACTTTGAGTCAGCAAAGTCTTCACATGCAATTATCTAAAAATTATCTTTAATTTTAAATCACAGAATTATTTTTTCACTTCACATTTGTACATAAACACCTTTTTTTTAACAACTAAAAAACTTCATTAGTTTACCTGGTAAGAATTGGTCATTTATTCTTAAATTTTTTTTTTTTGAATAAAACTAACTTATTTACTTCAGATTGAAATAATAACAAAAACAAAACCAAGTAAAGTAGAATTTCACTAAAAAGATGACTCAAAGAACAAAAAAGTCGTCATGAACTTGCAACGCTGTAGAAATACCTAATTTGATATCGATAGATCGATATTGGTGTAATATACTAAAGTAGACTCGTAGAGGTAATATATGTCATATATGATGTCATAAAGGTTATAAATTTTTTTATGCGATCGTTTCTAACTTAATAAATTGTTTTTAGCATTAGACTTGAAATGAAAGTTAATCTGTCATTCTTAATTTTCATTATTAAGATATTATGTCACGGAAAAAATCTAATCACAGATAAAAAAATTTTCTGTTTTTTCATCGCTTTTATGAGACAAAAACGATATAAATACTTACAGTTCTGTTCGTGGATGAAAAAAAAAATTATACTTACATTGCGAAAATTAAAAAAGGAAAAAATACATCGAAAAAGCATTTGTACCTATAGTATCGTAGAAAGTATTTCTGCTACTAGAACTGACTTGAAATTCTTGAATTTCAAAAAAAGCCATTTCAACGTTAATTTAATAAATTGAATGTCTTTATTAAATTAACTGTAACTTTTTTTCCTTAACGAATTAAGAAACGCGGCTTGCGGCATTTGAAAGCTGATGTAAAAGTACATCAAAAAACACAAAAACCTGAAAATTGATTTTTTGAAAAATTTTAGGTATATGTACCCCCTTAAATCAAATTACTAATCGTTTTCAATCTAATATAGCACCGATCACTTTAATAAATTTTTCGTGAGTTCGTAATTTTCTGAATTACCGCAAAAAATTTTTTGAGGTTATAACAGCGAACTGTTTGACATGACTGTAATCTATACATTTGGTTCCTGTAACCAAATCATTGGTCGCATGAACCAAAGCTTGGGAGAAACCAAAAATAACCAAATCTTGGTTCACACAACCAAATTTGGTTGCGTGAACCAAATCCTTCTCTCAGTGTGTGTCGACAATGACATGTTTTCTGACTAGCCCGCAGTAAACTCTATTGTATGAGTAGTTTTTACACTAAATTATGGTCTTAATGATAAGATTTAATATAATTATTAAAATTTGATAAATGTTGAAACAAAAGATCCAATTAGGTAAACGATTTACAACTTGATTCAAGATTACTCGAATCAAATAGGACCAAAACAAGTCTTGAACTCGAAAATCGAAACCACTTACTCAATTTTAGTAGTGGATGATAATTATTTTTTGATAAACAAATACTACAGAGTATATGATTTAAAAAAAGTGGTAGATATATTTAAAATTAAGCATTTAATTTATTTTTTAGTTTTATCTTATCAAAAAAAAATGTTCACCAGACCTTTTCTGAAACAAAGTTAGAACCAGTCTTATTCCATTAGCAAGCCAACACAGTCTAACCGCGTTCTCTGTAACGTTCCTTTGGAAAAGTCAGTTTGGGTCAGCTGCATAAAAAAAAAAAAATTCATAAATTTTGAAGCGGTACTTTGTGCTCCTCTCTTTCAAAGTGGATTATATGGATTTCATGCAACTAGAGTGTTTTGTGTGCGTCGTTCGATATTAAAATTTTTAGATTAATTAAAATTCCTTTTATCATAAAACCTTTACTGTTCCTGAGTAAATTCATTATGTAAAATATTATTAAATATATAATGTAAATTAATAGCTTTTGCTTTGACTTCATTTTGCAAGTTTTAAAATCCCTTCTTTTTTATTGTATACAATAATACATGTTACAACAGTAAAAGAGTAATTTAGCGAATAAACGATCGTGTTTTACCTTGTCTGACCAAACTCACTTATTACTACTGGGAAATTTTCTTACAATGCTGTCTTGAGAAAATTCCTCTACATAAAACATAAATTTTCATTGAATGTTTAATAATGATAACAAGCAATCCGCTAAAATAAAATAAAAAGCATTTTTTTCTCATCTTCCCGCTATTGCCAGATTTGGCTGCTACCGCTGAAAAATTTGTAGGCACGGTTCGTCCCGTAATACTATATGTTACGTGACTTGAATGAAATTCAATATTCATCAGTTGAACATGATAACTTGTGAAAACTCTTTCGAAGCGCGAAATTCGCAAGTTTGATGAGTGTCTGAAGGCACGAAGTCACGTTTTTCATAGAAATACCTGTTTTCAACAGTTAAATTTTATAAAAAGAAAAATTAATAAAAATAAAAAAATCCAAGTCTTCTCTCAGCGCATTATCAGCGTTTATTCGAACGAAACCAATTTTGTTTCAATTTCATCGCTCAACAAGCCATTCCCGACAATATCGAAAAACAAATAATCATCATTCGAACGCACCCTGTTTACCCGGCCCCAAAATTCAAATGATATTTACATTTTGCGAAATGAATAAATACCATCGTTAGACCTTCCGCGTATTATTTTTCCCCCCGGCGAACAATTACTCACCGATAAAAAGAAAGAAAAAAAAAATCCTCTCCGCCTCCTTTATCACGTCGTCGGGAAGTTAGAAAAAAAAGAAGGATCATTGAAATTGATCACGTGTAGAGGGGCTTCATTAATCATAAGGAGTCGGTCTCTTTTGTTTGACCTCAACTGCGTTCTGCAAGTTTGTTTCCTACTCCAGCTTTTTTTTTACACTCCCTCCGCAATCCATCATCGACCCCCGAAGCATCAATCTTTTCGATGTTTGCAAATTAGTCTTTGTTGAGTCGTGAAACCGAGTGGATCTCCTGAAATATTCATGAGATCTGGGAAATATAAAATTGAAATACGAAAAATTTTGCTTCCTCCCAGAAATTCGATCGCGAACAATCTTATTTTTCTCTGTGCTTGCGAAAAATATTAAACTTCTTTTTTTTTTGCTCCGCTCGAGTAAAATGGCTGAGTCAATACTTTGGTAATTCTCGAGATACCGGATGTTTGAGATATTTAGGGCAAATAATTTTCATATTTCACACTACGGGTCGTAAATATTTCAAAAGCTGCAATATTATTTTTCAAAAAATATTGAATTTTTTGAGCAAAAAAAAAAATATCTTCCGATCAATAATCGAGAAAATTGGGTACTTAAGTATGACGACTTTTAACCTCTCGAGTGAATTTCGCATAAACGGGGCTTCGGAGTCTAATAGCCCTGAGCCAGTGCAAGAATGATTAACGAGGCGACTCGAGACTTCCGGCTGATCGATTTCGTGAGAAAGGCGAGCGTCTTTTCCTCGATGTTTTTCCACGATTTCAGCGGTACGGCGAGCCAGAGAAGCGTACAGATTCAAGTGGTTTAGATTTTTCTTTGATTGATTCGTGACTTTGATTGAGATAAGTGAACTGGAAATAAAAATCATAAAGCTATGAAAAGCGTCTGCTGATAATATTTACTCATGTAAATTAATAATTTTATTTTTTTAATAAATTTTATAGTGATATTGTAAAGATATATAGCTCGCTTCAACAAAAAAAAAAAGTTTGAAAGTAGAAAAAACTCATTTTTTTCTTATTTTTATTAAATAAGTGGTTAAACAGATTCTAAACCTCATAGACAATCGAATTGCCTGTTTGATTAGAAGCGACGGCTATATTGGGATTCGAACTAACGAAATTTTGTTCGCCAGTTCGAGCGTTGTCAACTTAGGCACGTCACTGATTACAACTAAATTAGCATGATTAGCTAATCACAATTTATTGTGAAAACTTTTGATAGATTTGATTAATACAATTTTCTTTAAATATAAGATAAAAATTTATGTATCAATGAAAAACTATTTAAATGATAAAAACTTACGGAATACAGTGTTTTATGTTGCTACTCTCGTAATTAATAAATTAACTAACAAATTCATAAATTTCAAAAAAAATTCGTTTATTTTTTTTTTTTTTTATTAAAATAGTTGAAACAACCCATATCTTATAACAAAAGTTATAACTTTTAAAATCTTTAAATATTAGACAATAGTTCATTAAATCATGCAAACAAAAATCAAGCCGTAATAATCATCTCAGGATAATGGACCCACAATCCGCAGCGTGCGCATTCGAGGTTAATCAATGAACTAATTATTCCGCGTCACACATAGAGACTCGGAGTTTCATGCATAAATTCATAGAGAGAGACTTTATACTTTAGGGTTAAGAACCTGTTAAATCAAGCGAACAATAAACCATCAGCAGGACTGGGCTGTTTCAATAATTCAATAGTTCATTCCGTATTCCTGTCGGTCCGGCTGTGCGCACCCAGCGGTGTATCATTTTCAAATTCCCTTTAGCCGAGCGAACGAAAAAGCAACGATGAACACACTTCGCAATGCGGAGAGTGGATTAATCGAGTTTGCGCGAGCGCAATTAAGAAATAAATGAGGTCGCGAGGCTCCCTTACCCGGTTTCAGCGACAGCTATTTTAACGAGCGTGCGTGCCTCTTTTTTTTTTATTAATAATTTTTGCACCCCGGTACAATTGAATCATGCAGAGTGTCGATGACAAACTTCCGGTTCTAAGTATTGAATGTGTGAGCTTTTTTTATCGCGAGATAAAATTTTTATTTTTCATTTAGAATTTTGTTCGCCGCAGTATGCCCCCCACAAAAGGATTACGAGAGTAAGCGCATTACAAAGTTTCGAGCTTTCAATCCTGCTTACGCATTCTGACCGTAATTTCAAAAATGAAGTTAATAAATAATCTGTAAGGCAAACAAAGTACAATAAGCTTTTTTCATTGAGTACACCCACGCCCGTAAGAAATGTAACGTACCTACAGCTGGTTTATACATAGTAAATTTCTGATTAAAGAATATCAAACGGAACTTTGGTTTTTCCAATCACGCTCGGGGCATAAACAAAGATATTCACGGTCTCTATCGCGGATTGAAATCGAGGTAGCATTGTACCTGTGGAACTTCGCGAGAGCCCTTCAAGCTCCCCGATGGTCCCGAATAATTCAGCCGAAATTCGAAATATTCGAGCTCCACTCGGGCCCCGAACTCGGGCAATTTGCCAATTGCTCGTCGGCCAATTTGTCTCGGTTTCATTTTCCGCCAGCTTAATCTGTCTGGATCGATCGTACTTTTACCGCTGTAATCATAATAACAATAATGGCCCGGCGTGTAATGAACCTGCGAATGGAATGTGTTGCACATGGTATTGATTTTCATTGTTTACACATCGACTTGATTGATAAGTCGAAACAATTAAAAAAAAATTTGTGGTAAATGTTTCATTTGTTTAGTTGAGTTTTTTTGGGTAAAAAACAATAAAATACTTATCCCATACTAACTCGTTTATAAATTACTATTTTAAATATAAAGTAGAAAAACTGACTTGAAATTGTGCCAAAAAATCGTCATTGATATGTTATAAAATAAAAACTGCATTTGTCACCGTCGATTCAGATGAATAAATAAAAACAGTAGTATCTTGTCACTTGAAAATAATAATTTTATAGAAATGTATCTGCTTTATTGGTTTAAGAAAACCTTAGAAAACTTGTATTAACAGTCTTAAATTTGTGAGAGCAAACTGTATATATTTTAAATGACATAAGTTCTACTTGTAAAAGCTCATAAAGCTGATAAAATAAAGTAGTGAAATTTTTTTATAAAAATTTTGAATTGTTATTAATTTTTTTTAAACCAAAAAAGTTTTTAAATGCGCTGCAAGATTAATATTGCATATTTTTCAAAGTAGTATTATTATCATTAGAGGAATCTTCTCAAAAATCTCTGAACTAATTTATAAATCATGAATCAATATGAAAATATCGTTTTATGATAATTCCATTATATTCTATGGTACAACCCATTTATAGCAAACCTGATTTTTTTAAAGAAAATTTTAATTACCTTATAAAATTATAAAATCATATTTCTATATATTGACCTAATGAATTTCAACATTAAAAATATAAAAGTATAAAAACAATTCCTACGCTTCTAAAAAACGTCGATGTTTTTCGCTTTTAGAGCGATCAGCGCACGCAATTTTAAAAAACAAAAAACATTTCAAAAACCCGACACCCCTTCATGTAAGATAAAAAAATTGTCGGTCGCCCGCGAATCAAAATTTCAAGCACCTTCCGGCTGCACATTTTTATTTCCGAATCCAGAGCTACGTACCACCTTCACCTGGTCCCGCCGCGGGAGGCGCAACAGACCGAGCGGCCGTGAGCTTTGACCCGGTGACCCCTGGCTGGTAGGTGCCTACCGGGCCAGAGCACAGCCTCCTCCACCTCCACCTCCTGCTGCATGCGGGATGGAATCGATAGCCTCGCTCCGGTGCCGCGGCTGCTGCAGCGGCAGTTACACTTCTCCTCCCTTGGCGAAGGAAAAATCGATGCCTAAATCCCGAGTCCCCGTGTTTATTGTTATCGCCGCCAAAATAAACTCACCATTTTCTGGTCGAGCCCCGAGGATTTGGTTACGGTTCGAATGTACTTCGCAATTTGCGCGACGGAAAAAAATACATTTTTTATTAAAAATCCTGATTTTTTTATCTCCGAAGAAAGAGATAATATTCTTTACGCCCGACTAGAACTTTTTAATAAGTGTTGATTCAGATAAAAAATTCATCAATTTTTCCCTCATCAGAAATACTTGATTTTCTTTTAAATGAAAACAAAAAATATATTGCAGCTCTTTTTTTTTATCATAAATCGATAAGCTTTACTCGTGTTTTAAATAACAAATAGGGCTGAATTTTCAGCATATTTGCTATGAAACTCTGATGAAGAGTTTTTGAATTTTAATGATATTTTGTTGACATAGGGCTGGAGACCCTACAAGCCGCAGCTGATTCAGATACATATAGTACGAACAAAGAATACACAGATTCTGTTATTAAAAAATTTAAATAAAACACAATAAAAATTAAAATTAAAATTTAAAATAAAAATAAAAATTGAATCAACTGAAAAACATAACAAAGGTCACATTACAAGATGCGTCATCATTATTAAAAAAAGCAGCAAATCATAAAAATCATTTAGCTCAAGTCAATTTTTACTCAAAAATTTCAATTCAACAACATTAATAAATAAAAGTTTGTTTTACTTTTTCAAAAATTTTATTGAGAATTGATTACATTTTTCTTCCAAGAACTTTCTTTTCTTTTAAACCAACTAACAAATTTTGAAACTTTGCTTCTCTCCTGCTGTAGTGATTCATCATTTTTAATACAGTTATAGTCAATGTTTGAATCACTTTTTGAAAATAAAACTGGCTTTAAACCAGTTTTGGGAGCTTGCTTTTTTACAAATTTTCCCTTACACTGTTCATAATAATCGTGATACTGTTTATTCTCTGAAATGGTTTTCAAAAGAAGTGCATGTACTGGAGTAGTACGTGACACTTGAGCCAGATGATCTAAAATGATTTTCCACAAGTCATCTTCGTGAGGTTCATAATCCAAAGTCAAAACATGAGCACCGCCAGTCATCACATTCAAATCAGTGTGTTCCAGCATGAACTTCAAGTTTTTTTTCGTTACCTCTTCATCGGCATCTGCTTTTCTGTAGCAGAGTGCTTCCATCAGAGGTGTGAACTTACGACGATCAATCGCGTTCATGTCGGCCCCATTGTCCAAAAGACATTGAACCATGTCAGTATTTTTAGATTCCAAATCGCACGCCCAATGCATAGGCGTTTGTCCGAATACGCTTCGGTGGTTTACGTCCAAACCCTGATCCACCAACAGCTGCAAGACTTCCGTATTTTCTGTTCCAGCCGCTGCTGGAAATAAAAGACTGTGACTATGCTTGTCTACTACCTTAACATCAGCTCCTGAATTCAAAAATAAACTGACAATTTTGACACTGCCGTTTTTCACTAAATTGAACAGGGGCGTTTGGCCGTCACAATCTCGTGCATTGACGTCAGCGCCCTTACTCAGCAGTACTTCGATCACTCCAAGGTGACTTTCACCGACGTTCTCGAAAGCTGCATCGTGCAAGGGAGTTCTGTCGAACCTTTCTTCTTTTATGTTAACGTTGGCCGCTTCGGATAACAATTTTTTTGTTCTGAATATGTTGTTCTTTGCTACGGCGTAATGCAACGCAGCATTGCCGCAGTCGTCTATTTTGTTAACGTCTCCAAACGAGGCCACGTACATTGCTTTTTCAAAGACTGTATTTACGGTCGAAAAAAAAAAAATATTCTTTCATAATAAGTAGTTAAGAGTTTATTTGTGAATAAACATAAAGTTCGGAACACCACTTTTTAGCAGTAACTTTTAGAAAAGTTTGTTATTTTTCAAAATTTAGTTCTGGTACTTTCGGTGTCCTACAAACTCATGCCTTGTTGTTTGTAAATAATACTTCACTCATTCAACTTAAAGTTCTAATAACTGGGTATGAAAACAAGAGTAAAAGATACTTTAATTAACTAAAATTAACTAGAAATTTTATGTACAAGCTTATGATTTTGATAATCTGTTTTACGGACTGTTATCACAAAAAAGCAGAGACACGAACTTGCATGATTCGAGTGGTCTGACGCATCGGTCATAGAACCTGACGCATGACACTAATTTTGATTATACTTTTGAAAATTATTATCGCAGTGACTTTAACTCTAATTTAATGAATAATATATATTTTTTAAATATTTTATCAGAAACTATGGTTTTTTATTAATTTACTCAAATAGTAATAATTACAAGCTTTGCTTAAATATTGGATGTAATTATAACTATTTAAAATTGTACATTACTGTTGAAAATAAGAATTTTTGTTGAAAAATAAAATTTTTGTTTTATTAAAAAATTATTTTCAGTTATGAATGCAATAAGTAAAGCAGTAATTTTATTTTTAACCCTAAAAAAATCAGTGTAAATTAAACCTTTAAAACATTTCAATCAACGTAATAATTAAAAAGTAATTTACCAATTTTTCACATACTCAAAACATTCCAGCCTTGCACGGAAAAAAAATTCAATTAAAAAATCCGAATGGGAACGCGAGCACGAGCAGTGTGCGGCATTTAAAATTCTGTAAGTATTCATAATTAAACATTGAATTAAAAATGTTACCCTTATCCCCCTCGCCCTGCTCTTGGCTCCCTATTTACGAAGAAAGTTGCAACTCGGTTGGGCGATTATATATTTTATGAAAGTCTGACCTATTTATGCCTGTTTGAGGGGGAGAGAGATTTTCGACCAAACGGCTTTAAAGGCGAGCCGAGGTACAATATTAACTTGTTAGCCAGCAGTTCCTTATCTCGAGAGCCGGGTACGCCTGTACACATTTCAAGCTCGGGAAACAAAAATAATCTTCGCTTTACTGGTTGCGGCAGCCTGACACTGAAATCTCCGGTTTAATTTCGAGACCGAAAAGTCGTCATTGTTTATTTAATCTCTATCTCTCTCTAATTTAATTTAAAATAGTCAGTGCTTTTAAAATGATTTTTTTTTTCCCTCAAAATTAATCATAGATTCTTATCGTTCATGGAACAGATGCATCAGGATAACAAACATTTCGAACCTAAAAAATCATTGCCGCAGTTCCAGTTAAATCTTTTTAATTTCAATTAAAATAGTTTGTACTTTTATAATTTAATTTTTTTGCAAAATTCTTGAATAAATTTATAGTCGGTCCAGGATTACGAACATTTGGTGCCTTAAATATCATCATTATTTATTAGCATAACCAAGGATAAAATTAATTCAAATTATTTTTTGCTTTTAAAATAGATTTTTTTTGCTTTAAACTGGAGATTACGATTTTCGCACAAATCTTTTTTTTCATGGAATACACGGGTCGGAATTGCGTTCATTTAATAATATAAAAATTTCCATTTTTATTTTGACGGATAATTTCATTAAAAACTCGGAGGAAAATCCGCAGAAAAGCATCGAATTGGAAAAAAGCTCTCCATACCGTAATTCAAACTCACGGTTATCCGAAAAAAGAAAGATGTTTATTCAAGTGTGTAGTGGCATTTCAAAAGCATCTTCGCGGGAAAAAAAAAAAGTACATACATGCATGCAACCCCAGAGTAGCGCTAATCCGCCGATCAAAACCGATTACGTAGCGATCGCTCAACCGCCCCGGAAAGATATAGGTAGTAAGCCGTCGAGGTTCAATCTACATGCAAATCTTTCCCCTGGCCGCGTCCAGATAAATTCCCTGGTGAAACAACTACGAATTGGATTAACTCAGCGGGTTATTTTGTTTTCCTGCTGCTGGCGGACGCGAAAGATATTTTTTAAAATAACGGGTTAGAGAAGCACTGCGGGGTTAAAGTGCAGGGGGCAGCACTTTTTGTGTTTGCCACGCCACGCACCGCACCGCGACAAATCCTCTGCTGAGTCTCAGATTTATTTTGCTTCGCTTTACTTTTTCACATTTATCACGATGAAATAAAATTCCCCTGCTACCCAATGTAAACACTGCTTAAATTCACCGAAAAATACTCGAGAAATTTATTGCCGTAGTGGCTGGTGCAATGAGCCGGTAAACAGATCGGACTCTTTGCAATCTGATCTTTTAAATAAAATTAATGTGTATTTTAACAGTATGTGTAAAGTATTGAACTTTGATTTGACTGAAAATTTCTAAAAATAATTGTAGTTTTTCCTTTGAAAAATTAATCATCTAAAAAATTCTAAATTATAATTTGTTTCCGAAACATCCAGAATTTTCAACCGTGAGTATCTACATATTTTATCTGTTTTTTTAGATTTATCCATGATGTATTCTAAAAATTTCAAGTTTTTGAATTTTTTTTAAATTTATTTTACGAAGTTATGATTTATTCGGTAAATCTACAGCTCGAACTCATAACTCATTCACGCAATGTGATATTTTATTAATTAAATTTTAATCTCTGCAAAAAAAGTTCAAAATTATTTTTTTAAACCACAAAATTATTTAACGTCATTTTGAAAAAAACCTTTAAATTAAATCAGTACCATCTCATCAAACCCGTTCCAATCTCGCCGCGGATTAATCTCCAAGGCATTCCCCGATAATCAGCGTTACCCACGACTAGAAGAAAGAAAAAGAGAGTAATTTTTTTTTTTTTGTATTTTAAACTTTCCTCAATTTTAAGCCATCGATGTATCGTGTATAAAAAATGTGAAGCAATTCACAACAATTTTATGATTTTTTCGGGTGTAGAGGCTGTTAAAACCCGGGGACCAGTGCAGTAGTTACCCATCGACCGGAAGTAATTTTGCCTTTTTCTTCCTGTAGCGATTTCGGGGATTAAGCTCGGAGGTGGGAGTGGGGGCTGGCTTGACTACCGACCTCGCGAGCTTTCTTTTACGTGCTGTTATGGAAAGTTTTTTACCCGCGGCCATTCTGTGTGTCGTTCAATGAATCACGAACAATTTTTATAGTGCCGTAGTAAATTTACTTTTAGAATTTTTATACTTTTTCTAACCTCTCGCCAGATTAAACTGTATGTACATACATCTAAAAATTTTTAAACAATTATAACTGAATTATAAAAATAATTATGATAAATTTAATACAGCGATATTTACTCAAAAACTTAAATAATATAATATAATAAGGTAAGTGTGCCTAATATGACCCCCCCTGTTATTTTGAATATGCTCGATATGCGGCATCTCTACAAGGTAGGAAGAAGTCAAAAACACTGAATTATGAAGTTTTTAGTTGTTTAGAACATTTTAAAATTATTTTTGTGCACGCCTAATAGCTAAGACTCGTTTCGTATACCTCCGTTATTATTTTATGTTGTAATTAAGTGGTCTGCCAAAAGATTTAGACGCACCTGACCAAAATTTGAATAAGTAGCTTCGATTCGTTATTGTTTCAGCTTTAAAACGCGACCTTAGTTTTTGTTCAACTTGTTTTCTAACGGGTTTTATTCTTAAATAAGTTTTTATTCTGCAGTGTACCTAATATGGCCCCCCGCGAATTAGTAGATATACCGATATTAAGAGTCCTTAGTTTCATGTTTACTTTTTAGAAAATCCTATTCTAATGTTATTTAAGAAAAATAAATTTAATTGTTTCAAAGCTTTTTTTCATTTTATAACTAAAAAAGCATTCTAGCTCAAAAAAAAAACTTTGATGAAAATTTAAAGTTGTAATTTTTCTACTGGTTGCAAAGCTTTCAAAAAAATTGTAAAAAAGGCTCAATTTTTAAATAAATAATTTTTAAAATAGTAAAAATTTTGAAGTTTTTTTAAATCTAATATTCTGATTGATTTAAAAAATCGCAATGAATAAAATACTTCAGGGGGGGGGGGCATATCAGGACACAAATTTTAGGTGTCTTAAAAAACCGTGTTTTGGTAAATCCTCTGGCATTTGAAGCTCATTGATCAAAATCGAACGCTCGATCGAAATTAAAGCTCTTGAATCAAGCTTTAAAATGAGACCTTACGCGTCAAAAAATATTGATTTGATTCGCCACAACGTCGATTCTCGCTTAGGGGGGCCATATTAGGTACAGGTACCTTATTATTATCTATCAATACTTAATATAACTAACTTTAGCTCTATAGTTCATTTAAGATTTCTACAACATAAGACATTAATAAAATATTTCATTTATATAAATCTGATCTACCTAGATATATGATTGACATTGGAACTCTTTCCGAAATGAAATTATGTTAATTACAGGACGATAATATATTCAAAAATATATTAATTTATACGTATCCAGTGATTGAAATTAATCTAGCATGGAGTTGTTGATTAATAATTAAATTCATTCAAATTGGTTGTTGACTGATAAATTTATATTGTAAATATATGTATTATACAGACTGAAAAGTAAATTTCATTTAGTATAATACTCTATAATGTTTTATAAAATAACAATAATGATGAGAATTTTTTGGAAAAATGAAAATGACAAGGTATCTAAGAGCGGTACGCGCACTATATCACTGTTTTTCTTTTCATCGAGTTTCGGAGAGTATAGAGAAACCTGCTTGCACCGGAAATTTTCCTCATTTTTCAATTTATACACCGAATTGAAAAGAGGGACCGCGAGACTTTTATACTGTGCCCGTCTTGCGCATAACTCAATAGGTAAAAGTCGTAAAAAAACTGGGGGATCACGGGGGTACGAAGGAAATGTGTATTATGTTAACCGTGAATACTGCAAGAGATGGATATATGGCCTAGACTTGAATTATGTGACGAAAATCGATACACGCTCCGCGATTTTTATTCGGTTCAGTGCAGATTGTGTTTATCGATATCGTATTTACATAAGTTGGTTATAAAGCGTGGCACATTATTCATTTTTTGTTTTTTGTTTTTTTGTTTTTTTTTTTTTTTTTTAAATTAGTAATTACTAGCTCTTCTGAGCGCGCTTTAAACGCGCATAGGAAAAAACAATAAGAGTAACCTCAAAATGTACTTTTCGAATATTTTAAAAACTTGTTCACCAATCAGCTCACGAATAAAAATCTTACGCAAGATGGCGATAGCTCTCTTTTATAAAGGGACTGTTTAAGATTTCTTTATTTTTTATTTTAATCACACTATTTCATCTCTTGCGTCAATATCGGCTTTATGCGCGAACAATTGTTTAATTTGTGTTATGTTATTGTTTAGTGCAGCATAATGTAATGTTGTGTTAATATACAAATCTCTGCTGTATACATTAACTTTTAAACACTGCATTGTAACACAACAATTTATTAAACTCGCTAAAAACTTTAAAAATTACCCAATATTTTGCGCACAAATACTTTGAATTAAGTAGAATACCTCCGAGTAATACTCAGCTTCAATAAATAATAAGCAAAAAAAATTCAAGCATAAGTGTTTCAAATTTTGACTCTTCTTCGTTTTATTCATTAAGTAATCATTTTTATTTCTTTTTTTAATGTCGTGGTGATATGTTTTGAAGTTCCAGGAAATATCTTAAGTTTATTGTAATATTTATATTTAATTTTATTTTAATTTGTTTATAAGATACAGACTGTGCCATTACCATTACACATAAGACCTTTTTATTTTTGAATTCATCATGAATTTTTTTTACAATTAATTGATAAACCTTGATCAAGAAACAGTGACGAATCAAATCAGAGACAATTTGATTTTAAATTTTTTCACAATTTTTAAAATAAAAATTCATTATTGTTTTGAAATGGTTAACTGAAAAAAAATTCTTTATGTATTTAAAAACTGTTCTTTCTTTTGATAATTTTTTTTTACACTGTTCATAAAAACTATTGTATTCGTCTTGCTTGATAATTGTTCTCAAAAGAGTTGGATGCAATTCAGTAATAAATGATTTTTTGGCCAGATACATCAAAACTGTTTCCCACAAAAAATCTTCGTAAAATTCAAAATCCAAGGATAAAATGTGCACCTTTTTAACAATTACATTCAAGTCAGTATTTTTCAAGATAAAATTTAAAACTTTTGTAGTTATTTTCATATTGAATCCTATGTTTCGATAGCAATATATTGCTTTAACTAATGGAGTAAATCCGTCATAGTCAACTGCAATCGCATTTGCGCCCTTTTTCAACAACAATTTCAAAATTTTGATATTCTCTCGGTTCAAATCACATGCCGAATGTAAGGGCTTACTTCCATCGCTACTGCAATGATTAACATTCAATCCTAGATTTACGAGTAGTTCCACAACCTTGACTTTGTTGTTGTCGTTGCTGTTGTTATTGTCGACTGCTGGGAACAGAAGATTACATCCTTGATTATCTGTTGCGCCAACATCTGCATTGAACTTCAAAAATAGTTGAATTATTTTGACGTTCCCTCGTCGTACCAAATCATGAAGCGGTGTCTGGCCATCGCGATCTCGTGTATTGACGTCAGCACCGTGCTTCAACAATAATTCAGCCGCCTCGAAGTGGCTTTCATTAACATTTTCGAAAGCCGCATCGTGCAAAGGAGTTCTGAAGAGCACGTCGTCTTTCGCGTTTATATCGGCTCCTCGGATCAACAACTCTTCTATCCGTTCTACGTCATTGTTTGCTGCAGCGTAATGTAATTCTGTGTTGCCATATATATCTTTGCTGTTTAAGGCCAAGGCTTTAAATCATAACAAAAATTAAATTAAAAAAAAAATTTACTGCAAAATATTAAGTTATAATTGGAATATTATTATCGCGAGTTGTTTGGATTTACGATTCTATAAAGTTATATATTCGTTTAGATGATCAGATAAATTTAGATTTGGATATAGTCGAGTCTTTCAAAATTAAATATTTTATTAATATATATTTTATTTCTTATGATAACTTTAATACTCACTACTCATTCAGGTAACGAAATGTTCTGTTGACTGAGAACCTACTAACGGAGTCAATCAACTTCTCGCAATGAACGTGGAATGATGACACTTCAACAAATGAAACAAACATTATTCAGAAGTTTATATTTAATGCATTGACTAATTAAATGAACCCGTGTAGTTTTATTACTCGTATTTGTTGTCAAAAAAGATTGCGGTCGTCTCTTGGCTCCAGTCAAACTCACCTCCACCAGCCAATTCGCGGTTACACTACGTAACCGCGTTTATATAAGCTAAAAATTAAATTTATTAGATACAGTATACATTAGCAATTCAATGGGCGAAGGTAAAAACAAAAATATACGTCTCCAACAGTTCAGATTTTGAAATGCAAAAAGCTGCGAATTATGAAGGCTTTGAAAATTTTTATTACTTAAAAATATAAGACTCTTGTTGTATTGACTTTATTTAACAATTAATAATTTGATCATTCCTTTTATTTTTTAATTAAAATTAATTAAATTTTTTACCTAAAATTAATTGGGTTTTCTAATTAATTTAAAAAGACTGTCTACAAGGCTTGCATCATTATAATTCACATTTTCTTCATTAATTTTATGTTGACACGTGAAAACTTTTGACACAATCACTTTCTTGAATATTAGAACCAGTTTCAATAGTCAAAATGATATTCAAACTTTTTTACATCCACTTCTTAATTTTAAAAGTTTTGCCCAAAAATTTCTTCAGAGCTTTATTTTTTTTGGGTAAATTTATCTTTTTCGGTCGTGAATCAGTCTCGAAGTTTTGAAGTGGTGTGCCATAATCAATGTTTGAGTCACTCTTTGAAAATGGAACGGCACTCAAAAGAGTTTTAGAAGTTAGTTTCTTTTTACCTCCCAATAACAACTCTTTATACTGTTTATAATAATTATTGTACAACTCATTTCTCAAAATGGATTTCAAAATATCCGGATGTATCGGTGTATCAAGTTTTTGCAACTTAACAATATGCTTAATTATCGTTTTCCACAGGTAATCCTCGTGAGATTCGTAATCGATGGTTAAAACATGGACACCGTTATGAACTATATTGAAATCGGTGTTGTCCATAAGAAAACACAAATGTTTTTTCTTCTCTTCTTCTCTAGACTCTTTATTCCTACCACGCAAAGCTTCGATCAAGGGTGTCCGTCCCTCGTAGTTGGCCGCGTTGATGTCAGCTCCATTTTTTACCAGAAACCTAATCATCTTACTATTATCATTTTCTAAATCGCACGCTGAGTGTAAAGGCGTGTTTCCTTTGGTATCGCGATGGCTGACATCCAATCCGCGATCTATCAGCAGCCTCACGACCTCCACGTTTCTGCTGTGCTTGGCTGCTGAGAACAAGATGGTGCGACCCTGACGGTCTACTCTGTTCACATCTGGATGAAAATTCAATAATAATTGTACAATTTTGACGTTCCCGTTCTTGACCAACAGGTGCAGTGGCGTTTCGCCTTCGTTGTCCTGCGCGTTAACATCCGATCCTGCGTTCAAAAGAATTTCGATCAGCTTCAGGTGGCTTTCACCTACGTTACTCCACGCAGCTTCGTGCAGAGGAGTGCTGTTGAATCGGTTTTTAACGTTGACTTTGGCTTTCTCGGATAGTAGCCTTTCCACCAGAGCTGCGTCGTTTTTTACCGCAGCGTAGTGAAAGGCAGCTTCGCCGGAGATACCTTTTTTGTAGGTATTGGTACTTGAAAATTTAGATTTGATTAGTCCCATTGTGTTTTAAAAAAATTTCTATTTTGAATAGCTGGAAGCTGGAATTGATTTAGTGTGTATGGAATTCGGCGATTAAGAGTTTGTATTTTATACTTAAATAAATAATATCAAAATTAGTGAGCGAAAATTGCCGCCGAACGTTTTCCTTTCACGTAAAAAATGCATTTATTATTAGATCAAACTTTGTTTAAAAAATGTGTCAAAAAAATAAAACACAAATTTTAAAACTTGTTAAGTATGACGTATCAACTTGTAGACTGGCCAAATAACAAAGCCTAATACATTCATTATCACTTTTTTAATTATCAGCGTGGTGTCTAATTAGTGCTAAAATCACTTTATTTATTATTAAAATACTTAATAATGAAAAGTTTTTTTATCTTACAACAGTTTTTTTATTTATTTCAAATCGGGAATAGCTAAAAATGTTATTAATAGTAGATTTTTTAAATATTTTTCATCATGTAACGAAAAAAAATAATAATCTGTGGAAGTAATTGATTTTTACAGATAAATAAAAAAAAAATCATCATCATCATCATTGTCAAAAGTTTGCTGATTATATTATTAAAGTATGATGGAATAGTAAGATTTCTTTTAAAAAAACTATAATTTCTTTATTCAATAGTAAAAGCGTATCATTTTTATCGATCTTGTAAAATACAATAGATAGTATATAAGTCTATGATTATTCCCGGTTAACATTCATTTATTCGTAATAGCCTCACGAATTTTAAATAAAGTTCGACTGTAAAAGTGAAAAATGTCGATCGATTATCTGTAATTTTTTCTCCAACGAGCTATCCCACGTTTTCTTTTTCTTTTTTCTCTTCTCTCCCTCTTTTTTTTCTTTTTTCCGCGATCGTTATACCCAGTTAAGCATGACTTTTAGTTCCGATGAAGTTTTATTAGGGTTGCTTTAAAACTCTCGCAAGCGACGTTTTAAGAGCTTGAAAAAAAAACCAAGTGAGAGGTAGATTACGTACCCAAAAGGACTATTATTGAGCCGTGTAACTTACACTTAATGGTCTATAACTTATCTTCGATCAAAATACTCTTTTTTATTTTGAATAAATTTTAAAATTCTGAAAAATTTTTATTTGAAATTTTTACTCTTTCTTCTTAAATCTGAAAAAAAAAATTTTCCAACATAAGCCGACTCAAATCCTTTCCCTTGTAAGCCATTTTGCATTTTCGTCGCGGCACTCTACCATCATTCACCTCTTATCTTCATCGTATTTTTTTTTTTTCCTCAAACGTTATTTACCGACCCTTAAACACATCTGTACAAAGAAGTTGAAGCGGAAAAGAAGTACAACGTGAAATAATAAAAGTGTCCACCGTAAATCACGAAGGAAAATTCCTCTTATCCCCCCACCCCCCTCCCTGCAGCTTGTGTTTTTACGATCCTCGCGGAGATAAAAAATAATTCAATCTTTGACTTTGCAGCACAACTCTACATTTAAATCTTTACGAGCCCATAAAAAAAAAGTAAAGCTAAAGAGTTAGATAAAAAGATGATGAAAAAAGATACATCTCGTCAATAAAAAAAAAAAAAAGTCCGAGCCTAAAGTACACGAGCGAAAAAATTGGGATGCAGATAAATCCGTAAAAACTGGAGCAAACCAATCGAGCTTACCGAGCGAAGAAGCCGGAACCGAAGTTCGCGCCGCATTCAACAGGCCTAAGCGCTGACCCGAACTGTTTCGCCAAATTATCGACGACTTTTTGTTTACTTTGATTTTGCATTGCTCTCGAGTGTTAATGATCAAAAATATGAGTGTATACGCTCTATAAAAATTGAGCAGAAAAAGTTTTCTGAGTTGCAATGCAAGGTTTAGTTTTTGAGTTTTATTTGATGATAAAATACTGGTTGAATAGGGATAGTTTGACTCTTTATGATACGAATGTCGTTGAATTTTACAGCTTTTGATACTATTGATTGTTACTGTCAGAAATTGAGCCAATACCATATTAAATGGTAAAATATATCATCCTCTTATAATGATTATTTAATGAATTTGGTTGCTGGTTATATCTGTGGGAAAGTATTATTGATCACTAAATGCACCGAGTTTACCAGAGGTAAATTTTTTTTTGTCCGATTTCCCGAGGGAAAATTACACGTAATTTGTCTGTATAAGAAAATTATATCCTGGCGGTGTAATGATAAAAAATGGGTTTTCTTTTTTTTTTTTTCTTCTCTCATAAAGTAGCTAGCTTCAAAACATGAAAATTATATGATTTTTTGGGAAAAAAATATGCCTGACCCAATTATAATGAAACCTATTTTTCTACTGTGAAATACGATACGTATCGGATAACTAGCTCTAAAATTGCTCCGTCATATTTAATAAACAACACTTTTTAAAAAATTCCACAATGAAACCTTTCCAATACCAAAAAAAATTCTTTTTCGACTAGAAGAATAATAGCATTGTTTGTCTGTTGATAGGATTAAAAATATGAGCTCTGCCGCACCGGTTCGAAGATTATTTTTTTAACTTCTCACAAGAGCTAAGCTCCATCGATATTTATCGTTTTCGGTGCCTGCCAGTTTTTCTTTTTTTGCATTGCACAGGCGTTAATCCTGCGCGCTTCATTTGAATATTTTAATCCCAGTGTTTTTGTTGGGAGTAATCGTTGTTTTTTCAACTCAATTAGAGCCGCAGCGGGGCTACAGAGCGGAGCCTTTAATTTTAAAGCCCCTCCCAACACCTTGAAGTGACGACATTTCAGCAGTGCCGAGGAAATGTGACAAGATTAGAGCCTCTCTCCATTGCAGGCACTTTGCGGTTACTCCTGGAAGACAGCTGTGGAGGAACGTGTTTAGCGAGTACTCGGGCTCTGAATAATTGATATGGATGGAGAATTTTTTTCCCCCGTTGAGTAGCTTAATAAATTAGTTGAGGTTTTTTCCAAGCTATTTGAGACATTAGGATAGATATATGTACATTTTATATATAGAATTATATGAAAAATGTTAAATTTCAAAGACTTTTTAATACTTTTAATTAAATTTGTCCAGATTTAACTTCAAAACTTTATCCAAATTTTGTTTCAAAACAGTTTGATTAAATAATTTTAAAAAATTCATTACGTAAAGTTGCAAAACACTTTAGTTTAAGTCTTAAAGTTTTGATGGACGTTCATAAAATAACTACCAAATCGGCGTATATAGTCAGGAACATGATAAATTTGATAGAGTATAAAATTAACTCAACAACTTCATGCATGTTATAAAATATTTATATTTGGTCGCAAATTAGCACCAATAGGTAGCAAAAAAGCAACGTTAAATAAATTAAAAAAAAAAAAAAAAATATTTATAATTTATTCAATAGATTTACTTTCAACTCAATTTATTCGAGAATTCATTGCAAACCTCAGCATTTTAGACAAAATTTTGAAGTTCCATGCAAATTAATTAATGAACTTAAATAATGAAACATCTCATTCATCAAAATCTATTTTACCAGGATGTATTAGACATTCAAGCTCTTTACGAAATGAAATTATATCAGTGTAAGATATTGATTTATTCAAAAATCTGTTGAATCTGTATTTATCTAGTATTTTACGTAAAAAAGCACCTCTTAAAAAATCGGTATTTTTTCTGCAATGATTGTAAAAAACATTCATAAAATTCCACATTGTAAACAACAAATGCTAGTCTTGATTCACACTATTCTTTTCAAAACGTCATAAAGCACTTTGGAAAAACTTATCTCTTAACACTGGAAAACAACAGTCGGGCTTCAAGTTCTTTCTTCTTCTTCTTTTTCCGCCCGGATTATTTTCCCGAAAAACGTTTTCGTCCCCCCCCCCTCTCTTTAAGGAAAAACTATAGAAGTTACGTGCTTTTCCCGGCAAGCGCAGAGAAGTGTAATAACGAGAGGAGGAAGCAACAAGTTACGTAGGTAGAGCCAGGGGCCAGCTTCGATATCGAAGCCTGCACGCGAATCTACATAGTTATACGGTGTAGCTCCCATTTCGAAGTCCATGATCCACGTTATTACGGCACGAAACGTGTAATTGAATCGAGTTTGCCGGTATCGCGTTAATAGAGTTGTTGCTGGAATATTATTTTTAAATTTAGCCTATTCGAGTGCAGATTAACCGGGATTTTAATTTTGATCCTTGGTATAATTTGATTCGCAACTTCTATTTTAAATTTGACAATAACAACTTAAGATAAAAGTAAAATAAAAATTGTTCTGTCTCAGGGGAACGAAAGACGATTATAGGCTTGGATGAATTGCCTCATTTTGCTTGAGCTTTCAAACTTCGCCTAAAGGTGCGGTAACAGTCTACTTTGGTCACGTTCGATGTGAGTAGCTGTCTCGTCACCTTCAAACATTTCAACATCGACTTAAGTCATCTTTACTTGCACTGCACAGCAGTGAAATAGTAAAATTTATACTGCTACTTTGGTTACAATAAAAAAACTGTTGTGTAAAGTTGTTAAAAAATATTTGTGAAAGTATCCTGAAAAAACGTATTTTTTTACACTCAAAATTTGCAAAAAACGTTCAGGAAGTAATCTAAAATAACCATAATTTTTTTAAATACACTACTGTTATTTCTAAAATTACTTAGTACATATGTTTTTTAATTACTTTGTTCTTTGACTACTTGTATCTACAACATTATTAACATGCTGGTAAAGCTCAATAAAACTTGTTTGAATATCAGTTTTTCGAAGTATTCTATCCATTAAACTTAACTGTGTTTGCTCAAGTAATACTGCCAGTGTGTAAACATTGAAATTCTAATAAAAATCAAAAACAAAAATGAAATTCTGCAGGACTGTAATAAAAATGAATTTTCTCTGTGCTACTGTGTAACAGTGAATTTCTTATTTTGAATCAAATATCATATTTCAATGCTTCAAAACTATTATTTATGTAAATGTGGACAGTGTAGAAGTGTTTTAACTTTTGACTTTTGTATTGTAATGTACTTCAGATTCAATAAGATTTTGGTTTTATCTGTTCAAGTGTTAAGAGTACGAACCATTTGATTTAACGATCTTAAATATACTTCAAAGTCATAAAATAGGTACTTAACATACATTTAATAATGTGCAAGAGTCAATAGTACTTGTAGTAATCGGTTAGTCTATATAACCACGTCTTCATAACCACGCGAGTAAAACTAAATATGCAATATGCATTTTTCATTGCAATAAAAATCAGTTTTATGATCAATACGTGGGATTTAAATGAATCACAAATGGGTCAACTGTACTCTAAAAAAATTTTCAATATTTTATACTTGTTTATTCGATTAAAATTTTTTTCAAAAATATTGTAAAGTCTTGAATATAAGAGGAGTAAAATAAATTTAGCTTTAAATATCTAACTCTGTCTAACTAAAAGAGTCTAGATGTAACGGTAGCGTGAATTTAAAAGCACGCGGAAAAATTCTTAAATTACACTCAAAATTGTCCATGCGAATACAAGAGACAAAAAAAAATTGGATACTGAGAAACCTCATTCGATGATTGTCTCTTCACTTACATCATAACCGCCCCAGTCTCACATACCTGTGATAAACGTATACTCTGCAGATAAAAAATTTTCAAAACTTCATAGCTCACTTTCAAAAAATTTTTGCCAGATAAAAATATTGTTGTCAATATTGAAATCACAAAAATTAACTCTTAAACCCTGGTACGTGTTTGCTAACCTCTTCAATTAACTTTTAAAGAATAAAATTTGTACAAAGTAGTAGTAGACACACGATTATCTTCGCGCGCACAAGACCGCACGTATACACTTAGAGAAATCCCTGGCGCGCGTTATCAGTTAGCTCGGAAAAACAATAAAATCCCGGTGGTTTAACTAGGGTGGTGATAAAACTAATTGCGGTGAGGCTAGAGTGTACCGCGATAAATAATTGGGCTAGGTGAGAAACGGGGGTGGGGGGGCGGATGAGTCGTTAACGCCCTGCACCGGCAGCAGAACGGGGAGGGAGGCTAAGTAGTTGCAGGGCGCCGACGATGCATGGACTGTGGATTTTAATGAAGCTGACGCTTTATTGGCGAGTGTGATTTACACGAAGTTTTAGGGAAGAACTTTTTTTTTTCTTTTGTTCTGAGTTATAAGCGTAGATGATCGAGTAAGCGATATTGCAGTATTTGTTTTATGTATGATACTGTCATAATTTGAGGTAGACTTTTGTATTGTCATCTCAAAAATATAAAAACTATTTTGAGTAAAGAATTTTTATGAGAGGTATTTGAAGGTACTTTGAATATAAATATGGATTGAAGGTTTATGAGTAAAATAAATACAACGGATTTTGATCTGGATAATATTTTTTTAAATAATGCAAATGTTTGAACTTTAATTGAAAAAAAAAAAAAAATTTCTAATATAAAACAAATTTAATCTCGATTATTCCACACACACGCATTTGGGTGGTTTTGTATCTGCGCAGTATCCTTTAGAATAATATTTCTTATACCTTTCAGACATATTTATTGTGCACAATTTATTGCAATCTTGTTCTGACACTAATTTGCCATCTTTAGAATTTTTTACCGGTGCAAAGCAAGCTGGAAGAAATTACAGTAAAAAAATTTAATTGAATAGTTATTATGTTAAATTTGTATTTTTAATAATGAGAAAAATGTAGCTTTTATTTTAAATTCTATGTTTATGAGTAATAATAAAAATTTTTATGAAATTAGAGCGTTGCAAAATCCGCCAAGTCCATTTTGATAAACAAAAATTTTTTTAAATAATCATTCATATTTTTAAGCATTGATATACTTTGTACATTCGTTAATGTTTTTTCTCTAACTTGAAATTTTATTAAAAAGCAAAAAAAACAAAAAAAAAATTTAAGAGTGTCTTAAGTACATCAACTCTTAAAAATATGAATAATTTTACAAAATTTTTCTCAAAATGGACTCGTCGGATTTTGCACGGACCTGCTTCTGAGACACTTAAAAATAATTCATCTTCGGCTTTTAATTTGGTTAGCAAAATAAAAATGATTGACAGTTATTTTTCATTAGTAAAATATAATCGTTTTGGAAATCCTTATAAATAAATATACTTTCTCTTACCTTTGCCAGATGGTGGTTTGCAGGATACAGATAGATACAAAGTGCAAACTACCAGAATTAGCAGCAATGATTTCATTATTTATCGACCTTGTGAAACTGCGAAGCAAAAAATTTTCGTCGAACGAATAACTGACAAATCGAGTGTTGTAAATGAGAGCTCGAGAGACTTTATAGGCAGACCGAAAATTACGTTATCATAAAACTAGTTAGGTAAAAAAAAACTTCCGTTTTAATCATTAAAAATTAATAACGGAAAAAACAGGATGTGTGGTAGATAAATTATCTACTTTTAATATTTTTTAAGAAAAAAATTTCTGTTACGGTTAATTTTGAAAAAACAAATTTTTCTCATATTTTAATTTATTTATTCTTGAAGTACAGATTTCTTAAGAAACCGAGTTTATTTGTATGACTTTTTTCTAATCTGATGCAAAGTGCGTGAGTTATATTTAATCAAAATTTTTAAAGATCTATCAGAGAAGTTTTTAGAAAAAAGCATCACTTTTGTTATCTATCATAGCCTTACAAATTTAGAATCCACGTATTATTTCCGTTTTTAACTGTCCTTCAAAAACCACAGATATGAAAATTCAGTGCCAAATTAAACATACAGTTTCACATGCTTTAACGGGTAATGTTTTATCGCCTTGTAATATCTAGTTGTAATTGAACTTATTTCCTAATTATTATTCAAACTCGATCAGTCAAAAGTTTTATGAGTGCGTCGATGTATTATTTATTAGTAACTGTTGTGTTATCTATTAGTAATAATAAGCTCAATCGACAAAAGGGCTTATTTTTATGATGAATGGAAGTATAAAAAAAAAACTTTTATTATAATTTTCATTAAAATTATTTTAATTGAACTCTCAAAACTACAAAAGGAACCACCTATTTTTTCTTTAAATTTTCATTATCTAAATACTGTCACGGATGCGTTTTAGAAATACACCATTCGATCAAAAACTGATGCTTGATTGTAATCATTTTGAATCTTTAATTTCCCATTGGACTTAATTCATTATCTGCTATCTTCGCACAAAAGCAATAAGATGAGTAAAATTTATGATATGCACAAAATCCGTCATTAGAATTGTAGTACTGCAAGCACCTGCTAGCGCATTGATGTTTCATTATAAATTCGCCTCCCTTGAAAGGTTTTTTAAAATAGCAATCTGAAAAGAAATGAGACTATATAAGCGATTGATTCGCTGCAGTTGTTAGATTTGAAATTAATAAAGTACAGATTGAGAAACAAAACATGTTTAATAATGAGCTTACTACTTACTTTGAAATGGGATACCAGATTCAGCGCTCAATGCACATAATACAAAAATTATAAAAGCTACCAGTGATGTCTTCATAACGGATGTATGATTTTGAATATTTCTACTTAGCACAGACAGCTAGCCAAAAAATAGTGACTCAAAATTAGTGATGATGTATCGATATCATTTTAAAAACTCTGACTAGTAGACAAAAACCTACTACTATTATCAATTTTCAAATTAAAAAATTACATTGTCTGAACCAATAATTCGGAATTCGTTAAGCATAAATACTCAGTATTTTAAATTCACTTACAGCTGAATAAACAAATGAATTTTAAATTTTCGATCATTAAACTTGTTTTTATTACTTATAATTGCCTTAAAAACTTGGTATTCGTCATTATAGTTCTAATTTACCACTATAATTATTAAAATTTTAAAATTCCGCGTAAAGAAATCTTCCACGTGCTTTTTGAAGCTCGGTATAATAGTCAACATCCTCTTTACGATCCATTGGGCATTTTTAGGACGGGCGCGTGTGCAAGCAAGGTTAATTGAATGGGTGGCCATGAAAAGACAACAAAACCCTTGCACGACGACGTGACGAATTTTCGAGTGCGCCCCGGACGGATCGATCGGTGGTATAATTTTGAGTGCCCACTTTGCTCGATGTAAAGTGCCGACTTGACATTGTCTTGTTATACCTCCTGATTAAATTTTGGTTTTAGTCTTAAAACATATATCTATGTAAATGTAAACCTCACTAATTGGGAAGTTCACTCCCTTGAGCTCTGAACTTCTCTTACGATTATTTAAAAAATTTTGAATAACTTTGAATTTTTTTTTACCAAACCTAATCTGCTCACATCGCAACCCCATATCCTAGATTATTTTTCAAAACTTTTTTTAGGAATATTCTTCTATTTCCTTGGTAAGTTAAATTTTACAGTTAACAGTTATTTAAGGATTCAAAAAATGATATACTCTGTGATTAACAACATATATATTATCTTTTTGGAACTTAAAAATTGATAAATTAAATTATTATTATGTAACATTAATTATTATTATATCGATGGTCCCAGCGAAGAAAAAACTTAGTAGAAGATTTGGAGATTTTAAATGACCAATGAGAGGCTAAAATTAATTAAAAATGAATTTTCTTCGCTGACACCGACGATATATTCTCATGAATGAAATACTTCCCAAGGAAAATATTTTAATTATAATGATTTTAAAAACAATTTTTTTCCAAAAGTTAAAAATTTTTTTTTTTATGAGTACATTATATATTAGCAGCTATCGAGAAAGCTACTAATTACTTTTTATCACAATCAGAAAAAAACAACTACTTTGAATTTCAGAGCTTCCCTGGCAGCACAATTCTCTGGGAGAATTTTTTTAAAGCCACTAACATCAAACCTAAAGAGTTAAAGTTACGCCGCAAACTCAAATTCGCACTAAAGTATCCGTCGCTTTACTCCACCGGCACACTTTTCTCAATTACCCCCCCCCCCCCCCCCCCCCCGCCCCAGCAGCAAACGATGAATCATCGATACTCGCCTCGCAAACGAAGATTTGTTTGTCCCGCAAATCATAATCGCAGAGGTACAAATTACTTTATAGAGAAAAAAAAAAAAAAAAAAAAAAAAAAAATACGGCTCATTTGCGTCGTACGACTATGCTACCTCAGGATATCAAAAGTCGGGAGGGAGGGAGGGTCCGAGACGTGCCGGGAATATCGCGTATTCTTTGGCGTGATATCCCAGAGGAGTCACGAAAAGCTCGTCTTTTTCACCAAAATGCCGAGCCACAGGTTGTCGCTCTCTCGCCAGCTTGCTTTCTCTCTCTCTCTCTTTTTTTTTTTTTTTTTTTTTTTTTTGGGCGTAGTGACCCCTGCAAAATTTTTGCTTACGGTCAAACTCGATAATATTAATTCTGGCTTTTTTGGGATACTTTATTTTCATTTTTTTTTATCGTACACAGGGTTTGAGAGATGAAATTTTTGAGTGAAATTGTTTTTTACACAAATATTTGTGAATAAAAAAAAATTTCTGTTTTAATTTAATTTATTGGGGCAAACGCTGCTTCTATGGTTTATTTTTTCTTTTCTAATTAGCAGCTTTAGCAGTAGTTACCGGCAATTATCGCTCCCAGATATAAATAAGCTAAGCGGATGTTTCTTCCTGCGTTTAATTGGTCGCTTTAATTAATTAAGCTTTTTGAAAAACTTAGTAGCGAATACTCGTTATAATATTATATCGTATAATGAATAACAGATTCATTTACGTAACTTTTTGTTTAAACTTACAGCTAGTCCCTTGTATAAAAATTGAAACTGCGTAGCATCCATCGGCAATTTTTCATAAATTTTAATCTCAAATCGATAATCCATTATAAAAACTATGTCAGTACAGACATTAATTTTTTTTGCATTTTTTAAAACATAGCTGATAATATTGATAGTATTGCCTTGTATTAAAAATTAAATTCAAAAATTTTCACTCAGAAAATTAAAAAATATTGTAAAAATGTTTGAAAAAATGAAAACTTCGAGGAAAATTTTGTGTAGTCATTTATAATTTTAATCAATTTATTTTAGTATATATAATACATTTGAACATTAAATTTATCTCCATGCCATCATTTCAAAAGTTCGAAAAAAGGTGTTTTCCGAGTTCATAAGTTTTGCAATTTGGTCTCTAAAAACGTGCATACAATTTTTTTCATCGTAAACTTTTTTTATTTGAAAAGCACGTAACTTTGAAAATAAAACCTTTATTTTCCCGCTGGTTGATAACAAAAAAATAAATAAACTCCCGTGTTTATAGCCCCCGTAGCCAACTTGAATAACATGGAGTGGATAAAAACTACTGCACGGAATAATACAGTCATCAATTCTGTTTCTTTCGGCAACATAATTTTTGTTTATCTGCTCGACCGTGCAAGAGAGGAATGAAAAAAAGGGAATCCGGAGGAGAACAAAATAAAAAAAGATAAGAAGATCGAGGCCGATCCTGTGGAGAAAAAAATAAAGGGAAGAAACTACTAGAGCCGGGGTCTCGATAACCTCGTTTTCGCGGCTGGCTCCGTTATCACTTTCCGACCTCGAGAAAATACAGCGTATCCTGCTGGAATTTGTTTTATAAAGAGGAGGCGCGCGAAAAAAGTAACATGACCCTAGTGTAAACTGTTGGCTCCTTTTGAATTTTTCCAAACCTTTTTTTTTTTGGATTGTTCTGACTATGATTTCATGTGCTTTAGTGAACCCTCTTAATCCTCTTGACTAATGCTACAGGATAATTTAAGTGAATTATCGAGCCGATTATTGCTAAAAGTACGGTCGGCACTTTTTCAAAATTCTCGGAAGTATTTTACTTCACTGAGTGGAAAAAAACTTTTATGATTAATTTTATTAATGTATAATTTCAACGATCTTTTCCAAGAATACTCAACTCGTTTCAAAGAGAAAAAATAAACTAAGTCTCTTTCAAGTTCTATATAATTAATGGTTTTTGATCAGTTATCAGTAAAATATTTATAAGTAGAAATTTTTTATAAAGCATAAAAGCCTTCGGTTATTCATTGAACCTTTTGTTACAAATTCATCGGAAGAACAATTACAAATTTTAGCAATTAAGTAAAAAAAAATTTTAATATCGAAGTAAAAGCTGATTTCATCGAAGCGAAGTCATTTCCTTGAGATGAAGATCTATTTTCATCTCGAGAAAAGTTGAACTTGAAGTCTGAAGAATTCAAAAGTGCAATGTATACGTTATATAACAAAAAAAAATGATTTTAAGGTTAAAAGATAAAATAAAAAAGAACTAAACACATAAAATCAAGCGAAAGTGATAAATTAATTGCAATTCAAGCTCGATGTCCCACATAGCTTAATTCAGATGAGCATAATAGAAACAGAGCGACTGCATGAAAGTGAATAGATTTATTATTATATACATATTAAATACGCGTCTGACCAAATCCGATTATATACTACTTCCAGGGCATTGGTATACGTATCACCGATGTGTATCATCCTGTGAAACTGGATCTGTACAGCATAAACCTTTCTCAATATTAGTTTTCACTTTTCATAAAAAATAAGAAGTTCACTAATTTAGTATTCTGTGCTTCTACCGAATATTTTAAGTATTTTTTGAAAGTTTCTTATAAAAAACTGTGATTTTTACATTAAAATTATTTCGATAGCTATGCTTTGTTTATTTTGAAGTATTCACAAAAATTTGGGCTAGAAATTTGCGAAATCGCTCTTCTAAGCAGTGAATTTTGTGTATTTTCACTGTTTAAGTTTTTATATTTTACGTGCTTCCCAAAGCCAATGTTATGACAGAACTGCCATGACTACCTTTAACTTTAGACGAAGAAAGCTCGCGGTCTACAACAGGTAAGAACCAGCCGGTTATATTTTGGTGCTAGTTTGAGGTCGTCGCCGACGGAGGAGCAGGCAACCAGGCGGTCGGCTCCTGCCTACGGAGGGGGAATCGATACAGTGTATAACGCCGCTTCCCTCTCCCTCCTCCCGCTGGGTATATAGGTGCACGAGGCCTCCCGTGACCTCTCTCCTTTACATCGGCTACCCCGGCGTTGTAACCCACCTACCTACTCCCGCCCGGCCGCGCGCGTGCGGATGATCTATAATTTACCCAACGACCTGCTCTCGCCGACTTGCCTCCACGGCTCGGTCAGATTTTTTACCATTGTCTCGGATAAATTTATCGTGATCTTGGGAGGTTTTCCCGCAGCAGCCGTAAATCTCGTTGATCGGTTGTTACGATGTTTACGTATTATCACTCGTGTGGGAGATGGGATTTTGAAAAAATTTAGTTTTTATGTGAACGGAATTTAATGAGGTGCTGATTACTTTTAAAGAATTAATTTTTATCGTGATTAATTTTATTAAATTTTTTATGTACTTTCTTTTACAAGACAAATTATTTATGTTGGTTAGATTGTAATTAATGATTTTTTACTTTTATTAAAATATTATAATAGTGACTTAAACAATCTGTACATGAAATTTATTTATTAGTTTTATATAAGAGTTTTAAATTTAACCACTACAGTAAACCGAGTAAAATGAAGCTACGTTAAAAACATCTGTTCTACAAAGCTTTAGCCAAATGCTGTAATTTGATTTACAAAAAATATTTTTAAACAAGTATAATTATTTTCATTTTATTTTTGTGACTTTTCTATTTTTGGAAATTATTTTCGTTTAAATAACAAAATAAAAGTAAGTTTTTTTACAAAATATTTATAACTTAAGGAACAAAATTTTCTTTTTCATGCGTAATCACTTAAAAACCGAATAATTGAATCGTGAAAAATCAAATTTCTTTTCATGTTTCAAGATCTGGCAGTTTAGGAGTTTATAAAAAAAAAAGTTGAAAAAAAACACATTAAATTGAAAATATTAACTTTATAAACTATAGAAATTTTACATTTTATTTGCAGAATCTAGTTAGGTCTTTCTTAATCAATACACAGTCGAGTACATCGGTTATGATCAAATGAGTCGAATTGAATATTGGTAAACAACCACTCAATAAAATAGCCGATTTATCGAATAATTCTCGTCTTTTTATACTTTTCTTCAAATTTTTAAGTATTGATGCACCATAAATGGGAAAATTTCTATAGCACTCGGTTTTTTTCAGTCCCAAGAGCAGCTCTTTGTTCCCGGCATAGTTTTTTAGCTTTTTTCTGCCATCCACCAGTAAATTGAAGAAGACTATCCAAGATTTTCTAGGCTTGTTTTTTTTGGCTCTTGATAATTCTTCTTGACATTGTTTATAATAATTATTGAATCTAACATTCTCTGAAATTTTATCCAAAAGAAATGAATGCACTGGGATATCAAGAGACTGCAATTTTGCGAGATGTTCTAAAATCATTTTCCACAAGAAAACTTCGTGACGTTCATAGTCCAAGGTGAGAATATTAAAGAACTTTTTAGGAATTTCGTTAAAATGAGAATGTTTTAAGAAAAAATTTAAATTTTTTCTTGCGATGACTTCTCTTATACCATTGGACTCTCTATTTTGCAATGCATCCATCATGGGCGAAGAACCTTTTAAATCGATTACATTTATGTCTGCACCGTTTATTAATAAAAATTTCATTAAATAAACATCATTGTTCTCTAAATAGCATGCGCAATGTTACGGCGTTTGTCCGCAGTCATTTCGGTGATTAATATCCTGTCCAAGATTTATTAGAAGTTCCACAACCTTCACGCTTTTGTTTCGACGAACAGCTGCAAACAGAAGATTCTCATCATCTTTAGTCTTTACATTGATATCAGGCTTATAATTCAAAAATTCCTGAATAGATTGCAGGTTGCCTTCTGCAATAATATACCAAAGCGGTGTGACGCCTTCACAATCTTTGGCATTGATATCAGCTCCGTCCTTGATCAGTAAATCGATTATTTTAAATACATGTATACTTACACCATCTTTTACTATTTCATGTAAAACAGTTCGCCCTGAGCAATCACGAAAGTTAACGTCTAATCCAAGATCAATGAGAAGCTGCATAATTTCCAAGTTATCATTGTGAGCAGCTGCAACTATCATATTCTTCTACGAAAATATTAGCTTTGAAATCGCAAAATAACTTGACAATCTTTACGCTTCCGTTTTTTACCAGGTGGCAAAGAGGTGTTATGCCTTCGCCATCTTTGGCGTTGATGTGTGCGCCGTGGTTTAAACAATAATTCAGCTGCTTCGAAGTGACTTTCATTTTTGTTTTCGGATGCTACATGATGCAAGGGAGTGAACTCGTCATGACGGTCTAACGTATTGATGTTGATTGATGGTAAACAAATATTTTTTGACCGAATCCTAAAGAGCTGATAATGATCAGAGCATTTTAAACTTCGCCTGTAGGTTACAATATAACACAATCAATAAAATTTCAAACACAAATTAAAATAATTTTACAACTTAAACTTTATAATTTTTAATCAGTGCGTAATCATAAAAAAATTAATTTTTCAATTTTGAAATTTTTTAATCACATCTGTCCCAACATTATACTTCCTCTTTTTTTAACGTGTACGTCAGTGGTCCATATTAATTTAAAATCTTAAAACAATTTAAAGAGATTCGAAAAATTTTCAATCTTCCTTTCGGAATTCTTAATCCATTACAACGTTAAACAATCACACCGAGTCTCGAATTAAAACACAATTACAAAAAGTTTTACCGCGATGCCGCAACCCGCAGAAACACAGCGAACTTCATCACCTGGCGGTAATTCCGCGGGCATAAAGTTTTGACGGCGTGCGGCGACGACGATACTTGAACCGTAAAATTGTCGAGGGGGCCGGGAGAGAGAGCTTAAGGGTGAAAGTCCACGAAGATTGAAGAAGACCGGACCGACTTTAAACTTCGCCCCTTTCCCAAAACTATCCCAGCCCCGGTAAACAAGCGGGAAACTCAAACCCGAACTCGATAATCTCGTTATTATTTCAAAATCTCATTTTGAAATGTTGGAAAAAAAAAAATAATAATAATAATTTTTCGGTTTCAGGAATGGCGGCGTTCAACGCGACGTCACGGGGCTCGACGACGAGGATGACCACGTCCATGCCGGGGGAAGCCGTCAGGCCGACCCTCAGCGAGCGGGAACAGCTGAGGATCGAGTTCTACAAGACTTACGATGTCATGACCGGGGTCAGAATCGCCGCTACCCTCGGGGGTTTTTTTAGCCTTATGGTACTTCTCGTTATCTACAAAAGCAGGTTCGTACGAAATTCAAAATAATGAGCTTTTGTAGTTTGTTACATCTGCTTTAAGTAGCTTTCGCTTTAAAGTTGGCCGAGTTTAATGGAAAATGGTCCAAATCTTTCTCGGAGAATTTTTTAAAGAGATTTGTTGTTATTGTTACTTAATTAATCATACAAGCAGACTATATTAATCAAATAAATGATCAAATTATCGATTTGTGCAGTCAAATAATAAAATTAAAAATATTTAAATTTATACTTGAGATAGAAATGATCAAAGGAAAAAAAAATTTTATTACGTCAAAGTTGTTGAAATTTACATTTTTATCGAGGTTTAAAGTATATAGAGTTGATAAAAAAATATATATGTACAATATGTAAGTTTAAAGTAAAATACTTTATTTTTAAAAATTTTACTGAGATAAATACTTTTGTTTCTCTTTTTTCCTAAGCTGGAATTTTTCAACATAAAGTGCGTCACGGCGAGGGGCTATGCACTCCAGAATCACTAAAAGAATCACATACAAAAATAAATATAATCAATAAAATACAAATTTCATTTCAAGTAAAAATCGTCAAAAAATATTATTTTTAACAAAATACCAACTGAAATTAATTCCAAGGCTCTAAACACTTTAAATTTGCCAAAAGAATCACAAAAGAATCAAAAAGAATCAAAAGAATCATCAATGATTCTGGAGTGCATAGCCCCCCCTCGCGTCACGGGCGTTACAAGATTTTGAAATAGATTTTTTTTCACTATCTTTTGCATCTAAAAACTCTTTGAATTTTGAAGAGACAAAATTTTTAAAAAATTCTGCACTCCATATTTTAAATTTTTTATCTAGAGGTTGATTTTTTTCACAAAAAATATATGTCGTAAAATAAAATTCCATTGTTATGGTACAAAAAACAACAATTTAAATAAATAATTAAGTTTATATCCATACCATATTGTAATGTAACTTTTTGTCCTTTGATAGTGTTAGTAAATTATTAATAGCAATTCAATAAACATCTTCTCGAACAAACAAAAAATCAGAAGAAATCGTTCATTATGCAGCAATAGCATCATTTTTATAGCATTTACATTTGTTCCGTGTAATGAGATACTTACCTGTTAAAAAAATGAATTAATTCAGCAGGAAATCCTCCCAACGATTATTTTTCAAACAAAAATATAAAAAACCGCGTTATCCAATCAATTGTCTCAAAAAAATAATAACTTCAAAATTGATTGAACTGTGCCCTTAGGTGTAAGTCGAATAGGCAGCTGGAGGATCCAACCCTGAAGGCGGCGGCAGCGGCGGCGGTGGAAGAGGCCGAGGCAGAGGAGCGCGCGCTGGCCGCGGCTCTCGAGGAGATCGCCAGGCAACGACCCAGGCCAGTACGAGGACCCAGGAGATCTTTATGTGTCGATGTAAGATTTTTACACCTTCTTTCTTTTTTAAAATTTGAGGTAATCTAAGGTGGTACCGAACCAAAGGCTCTAGTCAAGATGCGATTTTGAGCTAGAATTTGACTAGCTCCAGTGTATACATCCTTGGTAATTAATCTCGTAATTAATATTTAAAAAATTTTTATTAAGAAACATGAAACACAATAACAGTAGAAAAATGGTATCACAAGTAGGCGAAAAACCTTAAAATAATTACAGTAAATATCCTGGCAGTAATTTTATTCTATTTATTCTAAGAAACAACTATTATGAAATAAATAGAAAATTTTTTAACCACACATAATTTGATATTGCATCAAAATTTAATTTTTGAGTAACTTTTTGAGTAGCTACACATGCTACAAATCATATCAAAGTGAATGCTGACTACAGTATAAGATGACGAAAAAATTCTTAAATAAAAATGAATTCATGACGATGACAAGATCAGTCATTATATATTATATAATCACTTTACACGCGTAAAAAACCGAGCGCCTAAAAAATCCTCTCAGTTGTTCTACATTGTTCAATTTTGAGTTGATGTGTAACTTTTACAATCTCTCTACCGGACATTACGTAAGTTTTTAGCTTTTAAATCTTAGTTATTATTATCATTATTATTATTATTATTTTTTTAAATAAGCATATCCATAGTCTAATAAACCACTGGTATTGTAACATTCGTAAAAAATAACAATTTAAACAATCTTTGTATATAATGGAAGGTTTTAAACAAAAACAGATTTACAGTTTAAATTAACCCACGGTAATGTATATGATAAATTTGTTTTATTACTTTCGGCAGAATATTTGGTGGTGGTTCCCCTTTACACTCATTTCTAGAAATCAATGATAAAAGTTTGAAAGAACATTTAATATTTAATGTCATTTACTTGTGTTTATTTTATAACTAAGAAAAAGGAAACACGATAAGAATAGACATCAATAATGACTAATGGCCATCTCATTGAAGACAACAAAAATATTAATTTTATTGTTCTGTAGTTTCGATTTCATGAAATTTCCAAACTGGTTTTTTTTCAAGTTCATACAAATTGATTTTGGAATACGTATTTTTTCCCTCAAATTCTAAAAAAATAAATATGGTTCCCTGAATTTTTTGTCATTTCTTCACAAGTTCCAGAAATAACGCGTGCTTTGCGATTTTTAAAAATCAACTGAAAATCAAATGCCTTATGGTGCTTACTACGGTATGAAATGATGAAAAAATTCGTAAATAAAAACGAATTAATGATGATGACCAAAAAAGTCATTATAAATGTAGTCAGTTATCACGTGTAGATAACGAAGCGCCTATAAAAATCCTCTCAGTTGTTCTACATGGTTCAGTTCTATGTTGACGTATAGCTGAAACTCTTTTACAATGTCTCGATCGGACTTTACGTAAGTTTTTAGCTTTTAAAAATTAGTTTTTTTTTTTATTTGAAAAAAGGATATCCATAGTTTAATATATCACTAGTATTTAACTTCCATTCTACGTTTCTAAAATAATAGAACTCTGAAGTTACTATGAGTAATCATTGTGAATAAATTTTTTTAGCTAAGTACATTTTTGTAAAATAAATTAAAAAAACTTTTTTTTTCTGTGATCAAGATATACAGTGGTGTGCCTGTTCTGCTTAGTCAGCGGCTCGCTATCGTATTCACCTTTATTAGGTGCAGGATATTCAAAAGATGAGCAAAAGGCGACAACTCAAAGATGTTTTGTCGCAACCATAGTATCGACAACTAAACAAGTTTCACCTGTCAAACTGAGCGAAGCGGCTACCTTTTTAGAAATGAAAAGAGCACTGTCAGTCAATAGCAGCTATAATTATGATGGCAATGATCATCAACAAAAAATGAGAGGTTACAATGAGACAGATCTCACACTGCCACTGTTTTTTTATGTGTCATATTCTCAGGAAGTAAAAGAAAAAATCGAAGGCTACGGTCTAGAAGCTCTAACTAATTTTGGTAAAGGATCTTATAAACATCACAAGTACTTTGGAGTCTTGTGCGGAGACTATTATATATCTGCTTACACCGAGGGTGCGTATGTGATTTTCAGCGCTACGATCCGTTTTACCAGTCAAAAAGAAAAAGAAGAATTCAAATCGACTTATGGTCCCAATTATGGTAGCCTTTTGGATACTTACCAAAAAGTACACAGTATTGTTGCAAAATATAATAGCGAAGCTTCAATTGGCTTCAATATGGAACAGTTTGGAGCTAACGTTTTTGAATTATTAAAATTATTAGGATTGGAGGACTATAGCTGTAAGATCACATCATCTGAAAAATGTATAAACACTGCTTATAAAATTTTGAATTATGCTAATGATGATTTTCCAAAGCAATTAAATTCTACCGAGGAATTAAATGCATTACATATCATTGCTGCTGAACCTATAGAGACAATTGGACTTACTCCTCCACTACCTATCAAGGACCGTTTCTAGTTTCACTAAATATTTATACAAAAAATAGTTTAAAAATTCTTAAATCTAATGGGTGTTAAAAAACTGTCGTGTTTTCAAACATGAGATTGACGATTTAATAAAAAATGATTCAAAAATTTTTGTTAATAAACTACATTGCAATTTAATTAGTCTTCGAATTATTAATAAATGGCATTGAAATATTATTGTCGCATACTTATTAAAACCCCAAATTTATTATTATTATTACTGTTATTTCTGAACTTCTACTCTAGCGTTGGTAACATAAAATCGAGCATAAAATATAAAATGTATTGATAAAATTAATTTTTTGTTTGATTAAAAAGTGAATCCAAAAACAACTTTTCTTAATTTACATAAAAAAAATACAACTATACATATCATACTATTACTAATTTATCAAAAAGAAAGTTTATTTGAAAATTTTAAGAGAACGTCTCGTTTAATAAAATCCATTGGAATTGAGAGTATATATAGTACGCTTTATAAACTAAAAACATACATATAGTATTTTATGGATTGAAAGTTTTACTAAAATTATTAGTAAACAATTAAAATAAAATAATATGAAATTCTTAAAACTCGTTCTTACTTTTTGAACTTATTTTACAAAGTGTATTTTACAGTAATGATTGTTGAAAAAAAACTTATCTTTTCTAATATATTTTTATCAAATAAATTAAAATAATTTTATTCGTCATCAATCGTTGCAGTAACATGCCTATTCTCTGTGATTAGTGGCTCGTTATCAGTCCGCTAATAGGTTAGTCATTCAGTCTATTAACACTAATTTCCGGCTGTCGAAACATTGTAAAAAATCTAATTTAACACGTAAAATATTTTACCTTGGAAATTAAAAAAAAAAAACTTTTTAGAGTAACTTTAAGCTAATCTCAGATCAAAAATTCATAGTAGATCCTACAAAGATTAAAAAAAAAAAAAATAGTTTTTTTTTCTTTTCTGTTTCCAGTAACAAATTTTTCTTCTACAATCTGTGTCCAATCAACTTTTACCAAATCAATGCACCAATGATGAAAAAACGTTGTTTTTCAGATCGTGCAACCACGACTACCGGTGGTGACGCCACGCTTCGCCTCTGTGGGCGGCGACTACGACTCGCTGCTGGCCGCGGCGCCGATGAGGCCCCGTCTGACTTCCAAGAGGCGCTGCAGCTCCATCACCTGTAGCAGCACCGCCAGCAGCTACCTCGAGCGACGAGGCTCGGCCATGGTCATGCCCTGCCTGCCGCCACCACCGAACTTCCCCAGACACGCCACGGCCTTCGACGAGCCCTGGGACTACTACCATCCTATCGATATTCAGGTTTGTTGCGGTGTCCTTGGTTCTTTATTTTGCTGCGGTAAGGTCAAAGGAATTACCGATTTTTTATGGAATACAATTTTTTTTTTCTCATTAGAGCGAAGTGTTGAATTTTCAAGGCACAAGTGAAGACTTAATTTTTAATACGTCATCTCTATACATACCTGATATAAAACAAAAATTCTCAAGACTTGATTTATATTTTTCAATTATAAGAATGATAGTTATTATCATGTACTTGCACATCTTGTTATGAAGAATATAATTATTGGTTATATTGTTATTGATTTTGTTTGTGCCAGAAACCTAAATTTTGAAGCAATTAAAGTTCCTTACACAAAAAAAAAAGATTCAATTCCTGAAGTCTAAAGTAGCTATATCAATTTGGATAAAAAAGAATCTCTAGCCACGTGATAACTTTGTTTTTTTTTAAGATTATTAAAAATTTTTAAAATAATTTACATGATGCCCTCGAATTTTACGCAAAAAATTGAATAAAAATAAATTAATTTTTTTCTCAGGTGATCCAACCAACGCCAGAGTTGTCGCCGTGCGGTAGCGAGGCGGGCCTGTACGGGGCCACGAGCGGGGCGGCCGCGGCGGCGGCGTTGCAGCGACGCAGGCAGCAACAGCAGCAGGATGAGGAGTACCAGTACCACCAGATATACCAGACGCTGGCATCGGGTCGCAGGGCGCCCCTGGCCTCGATGGGCAGCATGGATCCGCCCGAGCCCGACTCGCGGTCCCTCGGCTCGGACTCGGTATTCCTCGAGGAGGCGGCCCGACGCGCCGCCGCCCTGGCTACCGTCGAGGACTACCCGCCCGACACCGAGGACGAGGTGTCGGGCTTCTCCACTGACTCCTCGGACGGCGGTAACGGTCACGGGTCCTCCCTCAGCGCCGGGACCGGGGTCAAGAGGTACCTCAAGGTGCCCCCGAAGAAGAAACGCCCTCCCGAAAGGTGGGACGGGTGCGCCGGGTGCGTGCCCAGGCGACGGCTCACCGCCACGAGACCGTTAACCTCCGTCACGCAACCGTCATGCATGACCATTAGCGCCTCTGTCGAAGCACCAAGGTGATTTTCAACCCAGTGCGCGGTTGTCACCTTACTCTATCTTCTTTATCTCTTTTACTTACTTACTTTTTTCTACTCTCTTATTTAAATGCTATCTTTAATTTTGAAGGTTTTGTCTGCCTTTTAAATAAAGGATTTTCAAGAAAAGTTGAGCAAGTCCACTTTTTTTAAAATTAAAAATTCTAAGTTAGCGAGGGGTGACTCGAGATCAGTACTCTTCGGCACTTCACAAAGGAGTTTTTGTCGCGAATCACCCATGGTTGGTCAGCTCAATATTTCTTTCATTATTTTATCCCGTTTTAAATTTAAAAAAGAAACTTATTCGGCACTAATCATTAAATTTATAGTTAATTAATGTTTGAAATCATACATTTTTTGACATAAAAAAAAAATGGATTTTTGTACCTTTTTCTGAAAATCACAGGTTTAAAATTGAAAAAAATAATAATAATAATTTGATTCAAACAATATTTAAATATGTAGACAAGACTGAATAAACAGTACAATGTTAATGGTAGATAAAAGTCGTTTCCAAATGGTAAAATATTATCATCATAGTATACAAACAATAATTACTATGAGTTCATTGATAATTCAGAAATTCAGATGGAACATTTTACCATATTATATTGTACTATCTATAAAATCTATTTTTCATATTCTTAGAGCTGTTACTTTAAACTATTAACAAAATAATCGAGTATTCAATAATATTCAAATTTTAAAATTATGATACCTTGATTGAATTATAAAAAAAATCTCTCAAAGATCTTTCAAAAACAACACGCGTAAATCTAGCAAATTAATGGTCTCTGAAGCTACTTTGTATACCCGCAAAAGTTTAACCGTAAGTCATCGGAAACCAAAAAGTAACAGCTCCATTTCTTATGACTATATATATACTAATTTATTGGCAGTTGTGCAGCTGATACGGTTCACCAGAGTCCGATGCGGCCGTAGGTTCAGTCTACTTTTAATGTTCTAAACTTTTCTTTTTTTTTTAACTCTCTAATCTACTTCTTCTCTTTTGACTATAGCTTCGCTGTAAATACACAACTGGAAACAAAGCCACTGTGCGTGTGCGTGTGTGTGTGTGTGTGTCCACATCGATGTAAATACAATGTGCTACTTACACACATGACAATGAATCAATAATGATTTCGTGAAAACGTTTATTTGTCAATTAATATTTAAATAACTTTTTGTTTACATTATAATGACTTGAGTCCATTTTTTTCGTATCGCAAGGGTTCTGATGATATCCAAGTATCTTGGGTGAGTACTGAAAGTACCTGTGACGCACTATGTTAGTTTAGTGTTGAGTGATGGAATTTAGTTTTTTTTACAAGCAAATAATGGACTGAAGTCGTTTATAACACAGAAGTAGAAATATTTTTGAAAAATCTCTTCAGAGTAGAAACGTTCAAGACTCAAGTAGAATAGTATCGAATATGGTCAGACAGTACAGCGTTTATACCGTATACGAAAAAATGATGTTTTCACGAAAAAAAGCACTAAAATATGATATAAAATCAAAATAACTACAAAAATTGTCAGTAATGTACAGGTTAAGAATTAAGTTAACAAGCACACACAAAATGTTAGTTGCATTGTAGGTGATCTTATACAAGAAAGTATTTAGGGTAGACTCAAAAAAATATGTGTACATAAACGTGAAAAAAAATAATAATAATAATTAGTGGCACGAACTTTTTAGCTGATTCGAAAAACTTGAATCTATCTAGTTATTTCTCTTCTTCTTAACTAAACTTTAACAATTCATTCATTCAATCACTAAATGTATGGTAACGTCGATGTTGAATTTGATAGTATTAGTACAACATTGGGAATTAAACAAAACTTAAAAATTTAGTTATAATAAAAATAAATTAACTGTGCATATGTAAATGTACATAAACAAAAAAAAGTTCATTTTTTCGTTGACTAACCATTCCAATATTGTGACTCAGGTCCCCGATGCTGTCGACGACGACGAGCAGCAGCGCGAGCAACCTAGGCTCGCCTCCGCCCCAGCCTCTGCAGTTCGGCTCGACGATCGAGCTCAAGCACCGGCCGAAGTCGGCGGGAGCGACGGCGACGACGAGCACCACAGTCGCCAGTCTGGTACCTCCGAGAACGTCCTCGTCGCCGCCGCCGCCCGAGCCTCTCTGGTCCCAGGAGACGCTCTTCTAATGATGCGCGCCCCTCCACTTTTCATCTGGACGACCGATGGCGCCTTCCAGATCATCTCCTGTGGTGTTTTGTGCTGTTAAAGTGTCCGCGGTTTTTTTTTTTTTTTTTTTTTTATCGGTATACCGAGGTTTTGGTGTTGGTCTGAATTGGATTTTTGAAGATGAAGGCCGTATTGACTACCGTAGAAAATAACGGTCATAATCTACTCTGGTGCTTTTGTCGTTTGATGAAACGCTTCTTATACTTGAAATTTTTGATGTATTCTCATGAGAATGATTGTGGGACGCTAGAGTTCTTCTAATTAGTATAAATTAAATTTCATTTCAAAAACTTAACAACTCGATTATTTTAAACTCAATTTTTAATTCATTTTTATCACAAATAACTGAAAAATAATATTATTATTCGGGAGCAAAACTAGCCTTACGCAATAAACGTCGTCATCGCAAATTGGCTGGCCTGTGAGTATAGCTCGACAATCGAGGTAGAAGAGGACCTCTTAGAGCTGGGTGTCGCGTGCCTTTGCATAATCGCGTTTTCCTCGTTATCAACGAGGATTACCCGGAGCCCCTCCTCCATCCATCGGCGAGCGATTTAGCTTGAGCGACAGGTGTTGGCAGAGGCTAATGGGACAACTCATTTCCCCAAATCGCGTAATAATTCTTCAATTTAAGGATACTTTTATCTCAAATAAATTATTGTAATCAAAGTAATTGCTCGAAATGATTAATGATAGTTTTGATGGAGAGCGTAAAATAATAAAAAATTAGCAGTATATTTTTTTACTACGCTGGTAGCTGTAGATAAATTTGATTGTATCAAATTAATTTTTTTTTAAACTTCATTAGAAATCAATCGAAAATTTTTTTAAGTGTTTCATATAAATCAATGCAAAGCTTTCATCTGGTTGAAAAAAAAAGCAAAATTCATCAAACGGCAGCATCGTTCAACTAAACAAAATTGAAATTTGACTCTGATTCAACCTGAAAACAAAAAAAAAGTATGTTTCGCAAATTTAGCTTTAATTTTCCATTAAAAATCTAATTCAGGCAAAGCAGAAAAAAGCCGAGTACCGAAGGAATAAAAAAAAGTCTTGTCGTTTTATACTAGTGCAGAGCAACGAAAAAAACGCTCTCGGCGAGTAAAGTGAAGCAAAAGAAAAAAAAATTGATTATAAACCGAGTGAACGCACAAACGAAAAAAGCAGGAGCTGAATTTTACTTGAAATTCAACCTAGTCGGTCGTACGATGAAGTGTGTGTGTGTGAGAAAAAAAAAAAAAAAGTAAATACGGGCGTTGCTGTAGTGAGGGGACCAGACTCTCGAGTAAACAAAAACATTCAAAAGATAGGGAATTATTTTTATACGGACGTGATGATAATCAAGTTTGAGAGTTACATAAAAAAAATGGGAAAAAATGAATAAAAAAAATTTCTTTTTCAGAAAAATGTAAAGCGTAGTGGAAAAAAAAGAAAGAAAACAATGTAGTATTAATATATTAAAATAACTATAACTGTTCATACGCAGAAGCCTATACGATATAGGATGGGGGTGTACCGATTGAACTGAAAATAATTATAAATTAAAAACATAGATTATATGATAAATCATCGCTATAGTTTTAAGTTGTTGATCCGTGATTGTTAGAAAATTGAAAAAAGCGCAAAAAAAATTAAAACAATGATTATTATAAACATATATAATATAAAGGAAATAAACATGGTCGATGCAATTCATGAAAAAGTCCGATAGAAGTGTTTAATACTAAAGAGATCTTAATTGACGTTTTTGCTTCGAATATTTTGAGAAGAAAATTATAGTTCTTAGAAAATTTCTTTAAAAAATACCATTTTTTGGTAACAAAAGTTTTCTATTTGACTTTTTTACTGATTTTTTACAAGCTAAACTAATTTTTTTATTGATTATTTTATTGATTCTTTGAAGCTATTTATTGATTTCTGTATCTTCGAGTTGTAATTGTTTGCAAAGAACATAATGGTTGAAAATATGATTTAAAAGAAGAAAATTATTGTACACAATGCGTTAAAAAGACAAAAATTTATATAATATATCCTAATTAAATATTTCTATGACATGTTTACTTTCTAACAAATGTTATAAAACAATATGAATGTGTATGTATGTGTCTATAAATTCGTCTAATAATAACACGCGTGCTCTCAAGGTGTTCTTATATCATACAGCCAAAAACTTATCGTTACTAAACCAAAAAAAAAGCGCATAATAAATTTAAACACGCATTTTAATGTGATTAACGAATATAAAAAAAAAAAAGTAAAGAAAGCAGATACACGGTATGCAACGAACAAGAATTATCAGCTGTAGTGTTATTAATTTTTACTGTACGTATTTTTAAATGATAATTTTTTATGAATTGTATTTTTCAATAAATAGTCACTGTATTTATGTTTACGATGAATCAACATTAAATAAAAAAAAAAATTAATTAAAATAAATACAAAATTTATAAAATTGACTATACAGTAAAGTGTTAAAGACAATGTTATTCTTGTTTGTTTAAAAAAATTGAAATGTATAAATATCCTTCGCATGTTTATGTATCCTAGCCTTTAGATGCAGCGCGTGTGATTTTTAGCGAGTATTAAGCAAAAAATTATAAGCCGACTTGAAATTTGTTTTTGAAAATACTGTGAGTTAGTAAGTTTAATAAGTGTATAGTGTCAACTGTGTAAATACGTAATGTTCAAAATCTTATCTATATAAAGAGCATTCGAGATTTTGAAAAAAACTTATAAAAAATATATGAAAAGATAACAATTTGTTTTTTTTCGTAATAAATGGATAGTTTCATTTGACGATTTTTTAAAATTAACTTAAATTTATTTTTAATTAGCGATTGTAAATTAAGTTAACATTCACAAAAATATTACTTGTGGTTAACCGCTCGATATCGGCCTTTACAAGAGCTTGAACTTGGAAATGCTGCTGAAATGCCAAATTACAATCAAAGTGTCTATAGCTGAGTTGCAAACAAATATTAAAGAGGAAAAAAAATTAGGATAACCAAATGTTTAGGAGTGAAAGTGTAGTGCGTATGTTCGACCATAAGAATACTGATGTTACCGTATAAAATGGTCTCTTTAAAAATAATAATATTAAATGAAACTTTCCCCGGTGCCTTCCTCTTGCACTTTTTTCTGTCAACTATATAAAAATACCGCAATTCATACACATTTTAAAGAACCTTCAATCTCCCAACATTTATCACAAAACATTTCAAACTTTCTTTGGTACTCATGATCTCAATCAATAGTAACGTTTAAATAACCATCTTTAATAAAAATTAAACATTGTATAATTTCTTTTATTTTTTTAAGATCCCGTTAAAAATGTAAAAAATCATAGGCAGGATTTTGAAAGAGAGATACCGCATAACGCTTACCGCATTCTAAATCCAAAAACTTTTTTTTAGGAATGCTGCATTAAATACTCACAAAGTATATTTTCATCAAGAAATATTTATTTTGAGATTTATGAGCTCAAAAACTTTCTACCACGATATCAATGTTTGCAATTACAGAAATCTAAAATCTACTACAAAAATAATAAGATATTTATCACAATTATTCATCTCGTAAAAAATATGTAAATCTATAATTCTTCGTACTTTTATAATTTTTCTACTCTTTAACTCTATAGAATCTCTGTAGAATAGTCCATTTACGGGTCATGTAAGGTAAAATATAGTAGTCAAATTTTATAGATTTAATAACAAATTTTCAATTATTTACTGCAGTCATTATTTATTTATTTTGCTAAAATTCACATTAAAATTATTCAAAAATATGTACTTAAAAAACTTCTTTTTTTTTTTTTTTTTTTTTTTTTTTTTTTTAAATTAAAAAGTATTAAAAATAAAATTAATTACATAACCTTTACGATTATTTTCAACCTCTAGCTAAAATTTTCAAAATTCCAAGACCATAATTTAACATCTTACATAACATTAAATAAATAAAAATATATTAGATAAAAATTGACTATCAATTCGTGCATCATCTGTGCCTTCATATTCGTCAGTCAAAGCTCTCTCATCTTCTTCTAAACATCTTCATTAAATACACTGATAAACTTAAAAAAATATACTTGTACATACTTTTCTTTTTGCTTCTGACTTATCCTATAAACCAATAAGAAACTTTATAATTTTTGAGTTGATGTATCGTTTATCTACCTTTTGCTAGCATTACTCTGCTTTATATTCGGTATTCTATGCATAAAAAAATAATATATTTAAATTTAATAATTAAAAAAAATTTTTTATGTAATTAAAAAATTAGTTTTGTATTAAGTATTGTCATCAATATAATTTTATTGTTTTTGGACGTAAATTAGAAGCAAAAACATTCATCAAAAGGAATAAAAAGAAGGGAATCGTACTCGCAAATATATTCCTATTTTCCTATTTTTTGATGAAAATAGTTACTTCATTGCTAAACAATGTTCCGTGCCAAAAAGACGAATCGAAAAAATTAAAACTCTGAAAACGTAAATTAATTTTCAGCTGCGGTTAAAACTGAATGTTCTACGACGTGAACTCATTTGTACTGCGTTTTAAGTTTTCATTTAAACAAAGTAATTATTAAAAATAAATCTTTTTGTCTAAATGAAAGTTAAGAAATTGGAAATTCTTTATCTCAAAAGCTTACCGTCGTTTATTACATGAACCGGCAAAGCACAAAAATTGAGGGAAAATGAGAGAAAATGAGGGAAACACAGGAGGAGATAAAGATAAAAACTTGTGTCGGGCAAACTAAATTTTCTCCTATTGTTTTTTGTTTGTTCAGAAAAGCTTTCAAAAAAGGCGCCGTTCAACATTTAAAACATCACGAAGTAATAAAAAAGTAAAGTTAAAAAAAATAAAATTAAAATAAAGATTATAAAATGGGACTTGTAATTAGACTGTAAAGCGATGTAATTAGCTAAAAAAAAAAAAAAAACGTAATCCATAAGGGTATATTTTGTAAATATATATAAATAAAAATATATTAATAATATTAATAACTAGCAAAAACTACATGACTAACTGGTAAAGAATGAAATCCGCGATATCACAGAGATGCAAAAAATCTGTTGTATAGTTTTTTGCGTATGAATAAAACACAATATGCTGCGCGAAAAAAAAAAGAAAGAAAAAAAATGTAAGTGCTACGAAGAAAGTAGACAATGAAGTAAAGCACAAAAATTTAAAGAATTTTTAAAAAATGATGGCCTCTTGACAATTAAATGGAGGCTTCTCGACCGCTAAGGAATATACATTTATATACTTGTATACAAAATCTGTATATTTCTTGTAAATTTTTAAGATAAAAGTGAAGATAAAATTTTTTGTGTAATTAACAATTGTATTTCCCGTACATGAATACAAAAGAAAAAAAAAAAAAAAAAAATTATGTAAACTTATGGTAAAAATTTCGGTAAAAAGTTTTCTGACATAATTTAGGCTTCCATTATAAATATTCGTTATAAAATTACATAATTATACGTGTTCAAAGTAATTGTGAAGTTTTTAATTTGAAGTTTACTGTAATTTTAAGCTAAGTTATGTAGATATGAAAAAAATTTGTTTCTAGCAGTGTTTAGAAGTTGATAAAAAAAGTGCGCTTGCGTTTATATGTACAAGTGTTTATGTTAAAATCTATAAATATTGCGTATACGTTGTTTTTAGTTTTTGATTTTTAAAAAAGAAAATTAGATATATAATTGTGTAAGTTTGGCTCAAACACTATAAAGAATTAGGTATTTTGTTATGAAAAAAAAAATAAAAGAGTTTGTACGTTCGAGAAGTGGTCCTAACGAAAATGTAGGATCGCAATATTAAAAATCTACCGCCAAGATTTCACGGAACAATAGTAGAGATAAGAATCTTATAAAAATGAGGCCATTTCATTGTTGTCAAATCGAGTCACGCCAAAGTGAATCGTTTATCAAATAGACAAATTGTTGATTGAAAAAATATATATATAAATATATACATATAAATAATAAATAAATTAAGTTAATAAGATGTTTAACACTGAAGCGATTGACGACGAAAATATGACGAAGCCGATGGGTTGAAGGTATTCAAGCACAACGCGCGCCATATACAATGTACTATATGAATTATAAATATATATTGTAAACCACGCTTGCGTGATAAATAATATGAATAAAAAACGCACGTATTAATTGCGACGTTCGCATGAAAAAAACGTGTTAAAAAAAATTGGAATAAATGTTAAAAATATGTTTAATGCGCTATTTTGTTTATTTCATTTACTTTTCCAAGCCTTCTTCCAACGATGCTTTTAAAAATTTTTTTTTAATTTATTACATTCTCTTACGGAGTAGTTAAAACTTTTTTTATTTTTTATTTTACTTGAATATTTCGAAAATATCATTGTAAATAAACTAAGCGTTGAGAACCAAAATTACTTTTCAAAACGTACGAACTAGTACCAGTAGTGACATCTAAGTTTTACTATCCCTATTTCTCAGTGAGAATATCTCTTTAATTTTTGCCGTAGGTAATATCGTTCAATTTTTTAGATACACTTTCATTTTTTTCAAAGATGACATCAAAAAAAAATTTTTCAATGTATTAAAATTTAAAAAAATTAATTAAGTATTAATTTATACTTTTTCCTGCGTTACGGCTTTACTATAAGCCAGTCATAATTAGTATAGGTTGGGAGGTCCAAGCACTACCTATATGATGTAGTTAATGTTGAACTTTTAAACTTTTTATTAGATTTTTTTAGTAAATAGAAGCCTCCTAATTATCATGCGTAGTAAAAAAAAGGGTTACGAAAAAAAAAAAAGATTTAAACTTTTCAACTTTTATTCGTGCAGAATAGACGTAAAAATTTTTCTCTTTTCAAACTCTAATTTTAATTATTAAACTTTACCCTTATAAACCGAGGTCATCATTGTTCCTTAGATTTTTTTACTTTCAAATTTTTGCAATAAAAACTTTCGCTCACCAGGCTTTCAATTTAAAAGTTTTAAAAGTATTTTTATTCTTAAATAAGTTATTTACAAACAAAAATAAATAAAAACGGTCTTGAAAACAAATTTTTTAACGGAAAACGAATTTACGTAACCATGAAATTAATCACAATGAAATTTAAATGATGTTTCGTAAATCATAGTATTTGTTTCTTATCTTGGACCACCAAGGAAGTTAAACACTACAATTTTTTTTCTATATCGTAAAAGACTTTAATTTTAAGATTACATCAAAGATAAAGCAATGTTTTTCAAAATTTGTAATCTTATCGCATCTCGTTAAAAAAAAAAAAATTTGCAAATCACCCAAAAAACAAAAACAAATCAATTTTTCCAATAATTCATTAAAATGGTACAGAAATTTAAAGTCAAACCGGTCAGAGTATACTTACCAAAATCTATCAGAAGCATATGCATGTCCCAGATTAGATAAACAAAGCAGAGACCGCAGCACGAACAGCTGATAAACGCAAGATGCCAGTAGAACGTAGAAGATAAAGACACTCATCCGAACAGTGTTTTCAATGGCTGCGGTTCGAAGCGCAGCTTATAACTACGATTCAACCGGTGTTTTGTCGCAATGTCTTTTGGCAAACGCATCGTTATGGACTACGCGAAATTCGTGTCCAAAGCCGGCAAACGCCGAGAGCCGAATCTCATTCGGCTGCTGAGTAAGTGAAGATTTTTACTGGTTATCTGTGACGTGATCTTGTTTTGGTGACTTTGTGTTTTTAATTAAAGCTACTTGGAAATATTCTAAATAATATAGTGAATTTGAATTTGATAAGTCTCATCCTACCTCGATTATTTATTCGTTACTTTCGGTTGCTTGGGTATAAGTCTCGAGATTTAGGAAGATCGAATCTATTCCAGCTTGCAGTTATGGGCATAAATTAAATTACTACACGTTTATAACACTATTATTTAAACCCAAATCTAATGTTTAGTTTCAAAATAAAAAAAAATTAAAAATTAAACTAGTTTTTTCTAATTGAAATCAAAACAAATTTTTTCATTTACTAAATAATTTAATACATACATTTATAATTTAAAAAAAAATTTATAGTATATTATTCCCGCAGGCGAGATGGTTCGATTTGGCCTCCGAGAGGTTTGCGACCCGAGCCGAAGGCGAGGGTTGCAACGAGGAGGCTAAATCGAACCCTCGAGCCTAAGGGAAATATACTATTTTTCGTCCTTCTAACCGAAAACCAGGGGCGAAGTTCCGATTTTGAGGTTAGAGGGACGAAAAGATAGTTTTTTTCCATACTTTGTTTCTATTTGATTAGAAAAAATTACGCGATCCTAGTGACATTTAATAAATTACTTTTTGACTAGCCGAAGAATACATGAAAAATCCCTCGGCGGCATTCTTTGCTGGGGGTATGCCGAACGCAAAAATGTTTCCTTTCAAAGAAATTGCCGTAACTTACAGTGACGGGACACACAAGAAACTCGTCGATGAGGACTTGTTTATGGCCCTTCAATATGGTCCTACCAAGGGGTAAGTCGAATATTTTCAACTTTTCCACTTTTACATTATAAAGGGATTATCGTCAATTATTATAGTGCTGGCAAGAAAATGTTGACATGTGGAACGCTGATCTTTAAATTTTGTAGATCATTTTGTCTTGCCTAATAATGAACCAAATCACTAATATCTCTGGGCCTTATACAGTGCTTTACCCTACAGCAAAAACAGTTTATTCGGAAAACTGACTAAAAAGCTCTTTTGGCTGTGAACTGTACAAGGCCCATTGGCAAGGGATATTAGTGATTTGGTTCATCATTCGGCGTAAAAAACAAACCCCAAAGTTTCTTCAAGATCGACATGTCACAACATCTCCTTGTAATTTTTGTTTTATTTCCGAAAATATAAATGCGATAAGACTTTTAATTGAAACTATGTCTCACTCAGATAATGTGAATTTTTAATAAATGATAATAAATTTAAAATTTAATTATAGTTAGAAAAAAAAATTCGAATAGATAAGATTATCAAATACTATTTCACTGAATTTTCCATTGTCTCCAAATTAAATTTGATGAATTTTAATGCAATATCAATTGAAATTCTAATCACCCTCATTTGAAACTTTAAATTGTTAAATTTAATAATTGTATCTGATTGAAAATATAATAAAACCCATGTTTACCACAAATATTTGATATGAAATTAAATCATTCAAAAATACTTGAGGAGATAAAGCACAATCAACAGTGCGACTACAATGTTTAAACAAAAAAAATTTACGATATGTGACTTTTTACTAGTTGATAAAGCCAATTATAAATTTTTAAAAAAATTTCGAGGAATTGACTGCACATCGCAAAATGTTCCACCAATACAAAAAAAATAAAAATAAAAATTTACTTCAAATGAAATTAACAACTAAATCGTTTACTCGAAACAAATAAAAACAGCCACACGCCGCTGATAAAACAGTGGCGCGAACTGCAACAGCGATGGCACTCACCCAAATACGAGGATTGGGACGTTAACTTTGCCGTTGGCTCGATGGAGGGTTGCGACAAAGTGTTTGATCTCGTTTTGGACGAGGGAGATCCGGTGATGGTGCAGACTCCCACCTACACTGCCATTATTGGCGGGGTAAGTCAAACAAGAAAGTTTTTTTTTTTTTTTTCTTGTTTGCTTCCGTGTTTGGGAACTAATTTTTTTTACCGCTTCAGGTGAAGCCAAAGCGGCCCGATTACATACCCGTTGGCATGGACGACGAAGGGGTTCTGCCTAGCGATATCGTGAACGCTTGTGAGGAAAGATTGAAAAGTGGAAGACCCCTGCCGAAGGTAATTTGTTGGTATACTAATTTTTTTAGTTTTTATTTTTAATTTTTCATAATGAAATATTCAAGATTAAACTTTTGATATATTTTTTTTTTTTTAAATGAACCATTCGAATATCCTTGATTTAAAAACGTTAAGATTCACAACGTAAAAATAAAAATTTGAATTTTTAAGATTCTAAATTTGGATCTGTCATACTTATGAGAAATCCAGAATTAAAAAATTAAACATTTAATTTGGTCACAACAAAATTATTCTTAATTCTTTACTGAAATTTGTCTTTTAAATCTCGACATTAATAAAAATTCTTTTGAAAAATCGAAACCAGCATCCACATTATGTTTTATATGTGATTTTTTATTTCATGAAGAAAGAAATTATTAAATAAAAATTTCAAACATTAACACTGAACCAAGTTTACTTTATTAAATTATACAATTTTTTAAGATTTAATTTAACAGAAAATTTTTAAATCAGATGTTTCTTACACGATTTATAATTTTTGATCATGAAATTTTTATTTCAAGTACAGAAAAGTTGCAAAAAAATTTTAATAACTTGAATTTTAATGGAAAAATAAAAAAAAATTGTTTTAACATTAAAAAAAACACGAATCAATTTGTTGATTCTACAGCACGCCGACATTAAAGTAGTTCACAGATATAAAAACAATTATAAATTTTTTTTTTAATTAAAAGCAAATAAATTAAGCACAATCTAAAACTTTGCTAGTATGGATTAAACGACAAATTAACTTGAATTTAAAAAACAAATTATTATGTTAATCAAATTTGTATTACCTAATTTTATAATGATTGATATGAAAAAACCTAAAGCCACTGTTCAATCACTTCTTGCCATTCTGAATCCGACATATTTTTAACGTATTGTACCAATTTTTTTTCGTCAACTTCTTGAAAATTGGATACTTCCACTTTCACGGGCCACCATTGATCTGAATGCACTGGATCGTACTCAATTGCTTGTAATTGATTTTGGTTTTGCACTAAATATTGCCGTTGTTTTTGTTGTTTCTGTTGCTCGAAGACGAAATCGAACTCCAGTATTTCCGCTTGCAACTGCAAAGATTCTTCCAAAATCATGTCGAGCTGCGCGTCAATCGAGCTACTGTTATGCGGTTCTTTTGCTAATCCAACAGTTTCAACAACCTTTGGCAATTTTTTTTCGGAGCATCTTTCAACGTGAACTTTCAGGTGCGACTTCAAACTCTTCGCTTTTTGAAAGCTACGTTTACAAACTAGACAAATGTGATCTTTCTCTTCTGCGTTAGGTTGCATGTGGGTCTTCAAGGTAAACGGACGTTTATTAAAGTGAGTATTCATGTGTCTCCTCAAATCTGAAGGATAATTCAAAGCTCTATTACAGTAGCGACAGTTGTGCAAACGTCTACGAATAGAATCTCGAATTACGGGCCCGCCTGCTTTTATGGCTTGACAATTCGGACAGTCACACGGAACGATCTTTTTACGTGGTTTTTTTGTACCATATCTATGATATCTAATGTGTTCGGTCAGATCTGATTTTGTAGAAGATCTGTAGCCGCAAATGTCACATTCATATTTTTTTTCTCTGCTGTGTACCGGCTTATGCTTCCCTAAATAGGATTTTTTAGAAAACATTTTACCGCAGTCTGGCCAGTCACAACTGTAAAAACGTTTTTTTTCGTGACTTTCGATGTGATCAACCAAATGTGAAGTACATTCGAAAATTTCACTGCAGTGGTGACAAATGTGTAATTCATTGCCGTTAAAGTTTGTAATTTTTTTATCGGTTCCTGGTTGGCAAAAGGGACATCGACACTGAAAATTGTTACTCATTTTACTGGCGATCAAGTTTTCATATACACTGTCGTATTCCCTGTATTTAGTAAATTTAACACTTTTATTAGCTTCAGTATTATCAATAATTAGAGACAATTTAACACCTAATGATAACTACAATAGTAGTGTACCAGACCGTCGTCTGCTGCTGAACCACGTTCCACACGCTCGAACCGCCAAAAAACAGAAATAGGGACACAAGCGCCCTCTGCTTCCGAACTAGATTCTCAAATCTCAAATCCCAAATAGAACGATTGTTTTCGTCAGCACACGATTCAAAATTTCATAAAATTAAAAGAAAGTTTGTTGAACAAATTTATGTATGTATATTTATTTATCGTTACAATCATTTTTTGTTGTAACGAAAATTTATTACTTTGTATTTAAAATCAAGTGCAAAAATCTATGTATAAAACCATATATATATACTTGCTGGGCAATATTAATTTAATTTTTTCTTCTAAGTTACACAAAATTTCGTGTTCCAAAAAAAAAAATATTATCTTTGAACGAAAAATTATGAATTTCTAATTAATTGCGGTTTTCATAAATTTGTACATACATCTATATTTCAATCCATCAGGGAATGAAGTCTTATTTTAAATAGCCATTAAAATTAGTATTCTTCCACATTTTAATAACGGTCAGTTTTAAAAATATATTAAAAAAAAAAAAAAACTTTTCTTTGAAATAAATTTTTTAACAAATTAATTGTTTACGTAAAAATTTCTTGATTACTTAAAAGTTTTTTTTTATTATTGATTTTTTGATACTAAATTACATTTTATAAAATGGATTTTCAATAAATGAATTGTTCTGAAAATGTGATCGAAATTGTTCATTACCAATGAAATTTCTTGAAATAAAATATTTCTCATAATAAAATTTTAAGAAATATTCCATAGTATAATACTAAATTAATATTGTATTTTTTCCACCAGACTTTTTAATTTATCGATCATCTTTTTTACAGATGCTCAAAACATACAATCAAAAAGTAATAAAAATTACTAAGCCTGCAAAATATTTAATTTAATGATGGCCCCCTACCCCGAAAAGCGCATCTCGGTTTGAAACAGCGCAATAACAATAATGCTGTGCGCCCGGGTATCATCATTATCCCCGGGGGTCTTAGTTTGCGCTCGCGCTCAATGCCCTCGTTACGAGGGCAGACTATTATACGTACATAGATACCTGCCTATACCCTCGCGGTTTCCATATTGACTCGTTCTCGTTTCCTCCATTAGGGGCTGGCTCGTGTTTGCCGCACGATATTCAATAATACCTTCCTACTGTCTTTCGCTTGATCACTACTACAGCACCTGAAATACAATCTAACGTAGTCAAAATATTAGGGACGCGTCGTTCTATTTCAAACAAAAAAGTTATCAAAATATTGAAGCTCTTTATGTTTGTATTATGTATCAATGAATCGTCGACCGTGGCTTTTTTTCTATCAAATATTTAATACTGTCTGACTTGATAATACATTAAAAAAATTTTTTTTTTTAGAAAACTATACAGAGTTAAAATCCATTTTGAAAACTAGAGAAAAAAGATCTGGAACCCATTCGTAAATTGAAATGTCTCTTTTATCTTCAGGAAAATACCTAAAGAATATTTTTTAAAAATATTTTATCTTCATAATTATATAATTAATTTATTATTAATTCAGGTTCGTCACCTTAATATGGATATCAACATTTTTTTTTATAAACGAGATATATCTCGATTTTTTTTTATCACAAGAACATAACGTACATACATAAATTTTTGTTAAAGTTATTTTTTTGTAGACGAGAAAAATTGACATCAATAAAACGATCTATAAAATATTGAGTAGTAATTTTTAACTTCATTTGTCTAATTTTTAAATATTTTAATAAAGCTTATCTACGTCAATCCGACCGGTGGAAACCCAGTTGGATCCGTGTACTCCACAGAACGAAAACAGGAGATCTACAAGCTCGCCCAGAAGTACGACTTCCTGATTTTGGAGGACGATCCGTACTACTTTTTGCACTACCTAGACGAAAATCCGATTTCGTTCTTTTCTCTTGACGTGGACGGTCGGGTTTTGAGATTAGACTCGTTCAGTAAAATCATGAGCGCAGGTCTTAGACTGGGCTCGATAACTGGACCAAAACCATTGCTTGAACTTTTGAATCTTCATATTCAGTGTTCGACACTTCATGCTTCTTCTTTATCGCAAGTAGGATAAATTAATTTTTAACTGGAGATGTTTTTCTGTCTTTTTTGTAAAACTTATTGGTTTTATTCGAGGTTTTGGTAAGCAAGCTTCTAGAAACATGGTCTTACGACGACTTGCAAAATCACTTCAAAGAAATACAGAAGTTTTACCTTGGCCGTAGAGAAATTATGCGAAAAGCGATTGAAAAACATTTCACAGGTAATATTTTAAAAATTAAAAAAATTTTTTTAATTAAAAAGTAAATCAAATAATTCTGTAAATCTATTAAAAATTATTTACTTATTTTAATGACGCTCATTAAAAGTGCATTTATAATGTTTCGAAGTAATAAACTTTTATCCATAAAGCACAGACATTAATTGTCAAAACTGATACGTAATTCAATTTTATGACTTCAGGTATAGCCGAATGGTCAGTGCCGAAGGGCGGAATGTTTTTCTGGTTGAAAATAACAGTATTGGACGACGTTTACGACGTGATCATGAATAAGTGCCTGAGTGAGGGAGTTTTCGCGGTACCCGGACACGCGTTTTTCCCCGATTCCTCCAAACCATGTCCGTACATAAGGTTGTCCTACAGTCAAACGAGACTGGAAGATTTCGATAGGGTATGCATCTAATTATTCTTTAAACTTATTTATTCAAGCTTAAGTTTTTAATAATTTTTTCAGGGACTCGCCAAGATAGCCGCTGTTATTCGGAAAGAAGCAGCAGCGAAGAAAAATGGAGTTTGATACAATGAAAGAAGAAAATAATGAAACTGTTTTGTGATTGAATATAATAAAACAAATATAATCTATTTTGATAGAACCAGAACTGCCATTTAAAATCTTCTGAGTTTGTACTGGTTCAGAATATTACTGTGGCACATAAAAAATTTTTTGTCGTTTAAATATATTGTAATTTATACAAATAAGTTGAAATGAGCAATCAGAACATTCATACAAAGGTGAATTATAAATTATTAGCTTATGAATAAAGAATAGTTTGAAAATAATATTTAAAAATGTTCACTCTGACCTCAAGATAAGTCTAAAGTTTAAAAGAACAGAACTTTAATTGGGATCAGATTTGACAATTATTTTCTAGTATTTTTATTACAATCATAAAGTTCTTGTAAAAAAGTTGTACAAATTTTTTGTTAAGTACAGATAAAATAAAAATTAAATAAGAATAAAATAGACTACTCAAACTCTAATGAGTTAAATTTTTTTTTATAAATAATACTTGTTTCACCACATCCACGCTCATCCACATAATTGAAAAATATGTAGGTGCATACGAGTGCAAAAAGGTGCCGTGTGGAAAATGTGTCAAGGCAAAACTCGAACCTGGAACACAAAGGATTCCGAATCTCACGTATTATCCACTGAGCTATCAGACATCTGTAGTTCGAGAAATTTTAAACTATTTATTAAATCTTTAAATGAATAATATGATTATAAATAAATTTCGAGTTATCGGGATTACTTTAATTATGTAAGTAGAGTTACAATATGTATCAAAATATAATGCAATACTTACATGAATGCAGTATTTAAGACGTCATGAATATTTTTTACTGCGGCTTAGACGTTCATTCGTTGTGTATGTAAATAAACTAAACTTACCTCTCGCTCTGCAACAGCACAGAGTTAACGTTTCGCGCGGTAATTAAAATATTACTTTTCACAAAAAAATTAATTAATTAAAAAAGATAGAAAATGAACAGAGCCCTTCAACGTTCGCTCGAAGTGAGTCAATTGTTGCACGTCATACGAAAAAAGTGTTCACCGAAAATTGATATCACTCTGAAATAGCCGATCGTTTGCTAAAAGACGCACAGCGGTTGGTCGTAATTTTGCAAATGGTCATTTGCAAGCGTATTCTGGATTACAGAAAATTTCTATCTAAATCCGCTAGGAAAAGGAAGCCAAATTTCATCAGACATATCAGTAAGTAATGCGTAAGCACCTTGATATGGATATTTTTAAAGTAGTGGTTAATAAAAAGCAATAAATTTTTGAGTTTAAAATTTACCTTTGCGATGAGAAAAACTTTGACAGCAAGAAATTAGAGGTTTGATTTGAGTGCCTAAATATACTAAGCAAGCCTTAAAATAATAATAAATTTAGAATAATGTGTTAAAAAAAAATTTTAATTATCTTTTAAGAACTTTGAATTTTTTTTTTTTTTTTTATACTTGAATATTATTGATAAATTTTTAATCTGGTTCAACATAAAAAATCATACCTGCAAATATTTTATTCATTCCATAATTTAAAAGTATTAGCGTAAAAATAACCCTGACAATAACGACAACCATAAAAATTTGAAAATATAACCCTCAGCCGAAGCGTACGCCAAAAATCCCGACGCAATTTATTTAGCAAGCGGCTTGACGCGCACTGACATGTTACCTTTCAAGCAAATTTCTGTCACATTCAGCGATGGTACTATAACAAAGTTAGCCGACGCTGAATTGTACTCAGCACTTCAATATGGTATATCTAGAGGGTAATGTTTAATAATTATTTTTAATAGCTTTTATAGAAAACTTCATAATACTTTATTGTTCTTATCTTAAATTATGCATAACTTAATGAATTGACCCCAAAAAAATTGTAATATCTTGTAAAAATCTTTTTTTTTTCATCAATGCTGATTTTCTCTTTATTAATAAAAATAGGTACCCTCCACTGGTGAAAAAGTGGCGTAACATTCAGAAAAAATATCACGAATGGGACATCCACATTACATCTGGATCAACGGAGGGCTGCAGTCAAATATTCGATCTAGTGATCGACGAGGGTCATCCCGTAATGATTCAGACGCCAACTCACCCAGCCGTTTTAGAATCGGTATATAAATAAAATCGGTTTCTATCAACTTTAATTATCCCTTGACCCCGTTTAGAAAAGAATCTAAAGTAAAAAAAAAAAAATTATAATTATATGAAAAATTATCGATTATTGGAAAAGTCATTAACTAGCTCAGAAAGTTTGAAAATTTTATTTTAAAAAGCTTAATAAAATGTACCCAGAGTACTACACTATGCCTGAGGCATGAAAAAAAAAAGTTCTAACTTTAAAATGTGTCTCAATAATTGATTGATAACCGCAGATTCTACAAAAAAATCCAGACTTCATAGGCATCGGCATGGACGACGAGGGTGTTCTACCTAGCGAGATCGACAGAGTTTGCGGCGAAAGAATCCTCAACGAGAGATCAATGCCCAAGGTAACTCAACCCCTCCGAATTAAAGTTATTAAAAGTTTGCAGTTCCTCGCGTTATTATCAGCCATTAGCACGGCCTCGTTTACTCCTCCTGGATCTATAAGTTTCGTATCGACGTAGTCGTTCACCCCTTTTACCTTAATGATGCGAGTTTTTACGCTCTTTCGAATAATTTACCAACCCTTTTTACTATATTTTAAACGCACTGTACACTTAGTTTATCTCTACCTTTCGATCAAATGGAATATATCGATCGCCTACAAGAGAAGTACGACTTTTTAATTTTGGAGGATGATTCGGATTATTTTTTGCACTATCTGGATGAAAATCCGACTTCGTTCTTCTCAATGGACGTAGACGGTCGGGTTCTGAGACTGGACTCGTTCAGTGGAATCGTTATCCCGGGGTTTAGATTGGGCTCGGTTACCTGACCCAGGCTCTTGCTGGCTAAATTGGGCTTGCACGTCCAGTCCTCGACACTGCATGCTTCCTCGTTGTCTCAAGTACAAAAACATTTTAGCGTAATTTGGTTAACATAAATTAACAGAGCTTACTTTTTAAAATTTTATTTTATAAAACAAAACTAACGTGGTCGTTTTAACACTCAAGAGTATTGAATAATTTTTTAGATTTTAAAGTTGCTTATATAAAATAATATATTTTTCTCAAAAAAAAAAATTCATGCGCTTTGCTTAGACTGATTAAACTAGGTATCACTTATTTGATACTTTATTATATTGCAGGTGTTATTTAATAAATTACTTGAAAAATAAAATGACAATCTTCGGTCTCATTTTACCAAATTACAGAAATTTTATAAAAACAGGCGCGATTTGATGCAGAAAGCGATTGAAAAACATTGTTCAGGTCATTTAATTTACTCACAGATACTTTTCAATTATTTTACATAAAACGATTGGGAAATAAATTTATAGATATTGCAGAGTGGTCAATACCAAATGCTGGATTATTTTTTTGGTTGAAGATCACTGCATTGGGTGATGTCAGGGATATTATTGTGAAAGACGGCATTACAGCTAAAAAGATTTTCGTCGTTCCTGGATGTGAATTTTATCCGGACAATTCAAAACCCTGCCCGTATATAAGATTGTCTTTCAGCCATGCGGAATTGGAAAAATTTGATGAGGTTTAATATCTTAATTTTGTCAGATATCCTACGATAAAAAATGCATAATTAATGAAAAAAATGTTTTTTTATCGATAGGGTATTTCAACTTTAGCAGCAGCAATCAGATATACAACTATACCGCAGAAAAAAAAACATTAAATATTTTTGATGAAAAAAAAAAGATAAATAAAAACAAACTTTACTATTAATTTTCTATATTTTTTTGTAAGATACCTTTCCTAAATTTTATCACCAATACTTTTCTCAAAGTTCATTATTAGTTTAAAAAAAATTTTTTTCAAATAAGTAACTATAGAACATACTAGAATGTTTGGTTCGCGAGTCGCGACCGCGATGGAAAACCTAACCTCTAATTTTCTTACTAAATACACATGTGCGTACACAGCAGTCGGCGGTCATAACACGTGGGACCGAATCGAAATATTGTACAATTTGGTTAATCTCAAGTACTTAAAATAAAAAGCTTAAAAAATGGAATTGAGCGTAAGTACAAAAAAAAAAGCCTAATGTATTCACTCTCGTTAAACTTATTCGTTACTACTTGATGTTTTTATTTGTTTGCAGCGGCCGTTCGAATGCAGATTTCCAGGTTGTACAAAATCTTACACGAATTCTTCTCATTTAAAAAGACACTCGCAGGTTCATGAATTAACAAAAGAAACTTACAGGTAAAAAATAAAACAAGTATTAATTGTAAATCATGCATTAATTTTTTTAACTAATGATTTTAACAATTTTTTATTGATAATTTTAGTTGCAAGTTTTGTTCAGCCAGTATTAGCACGAAAACTAATTTAAAACGTCATTATAACCGGGTTCATAATCCAAATAGACAACTTTTTTGCCAAGAATGCAGCAAATTATTCAGAAAGAAAAATCTTTATGAAGAACACATGGCTATTCACAAAAATTCTTCATTATATAAGTGTGAAACATGTGAAAAAATGTTTATAACAGAAGCAAGATTAAAACAACATGAACAATATCATAAGCCTAAAAATTATGCATGTCCTTATGAAGGCTGTTCACAAATTTTTGATACTTATTTACTGATGCAAGAGCACAGAAGAACTCATGAAGGTAAGAAAAAGCAACTCACAATATTTTTAATTTATCTTAGAAACTTATTGGTTAATTTTATTTTCAGAATTCAAGTGTGCACACTGTCAAAAAGTATTGTTATCAAGACCAAATCTTTTAACTCACTTAAAAATTCATGCAGAGAATAGACCCTCAATAGCATGCCCATATGAAAATTGTAATCGTATATATTATTTCAAAAAAAATTTGGAGCAGCATATACGTTCAAAACATTTAGAAAAGAAATTTGAATGTGATTTTTGTAAACGCAAGCTATGTAACAAACAAAAAGTGAAAGAACACATTTTCAATATACATTTATCAGAAAAGAAACCTATAAAAAAGAAACCCCAGTCGACTAGAAAAGATAAGGGATTAGCTAGACATTCAATTCTTTCAAAGCTTACTGGAATTCAATTATCAGTAACTGCCGAAGTACTTCTCATGCAGCGGAATCCTGCTGCTTTGGAAAGAGACAAATTGACTGAAGAAAACTCTTTTTCTGAAGATGACAGAGCTTCAGATGTTAGTGCCAAAGGTGCTTGATTTAAAAGACCTTGATTTATAAAACTTTGTAAATAAATAATTATTAATAAATAAGTAAATCTTTAATTAATCTATAAGTACAAATGAATAAAATATATTTTTTCAAATGTAAAATTATGTGTTCTGAATTAAAAATTGTTCCATTTCCTGCAGATTAGCGAGTAAAGAGCCGGACAATATCGCTAGATATTCTCCCGCATATTCCCCTATATTAAAAATAAAAAGAGGGTGGGTGAAGGGGCCGACGAACGGTTGCCGACCGTGCCGTTGCCTAGGCATCGGTGCGCGCGCATCCTTCGAACAGCTCAAACGGTACAATCCTGTATACGCGCACTTGACGTTAAGCGTAAACAAACTCCAGTTTCACCACGAGAGTCCAACGACGGTCGCGCGCGGGGGTCACCCTTAACGCCGTAACATTCTTTTTTACATAATTTTCCAGTTTAATTGTCCTCAACAATGACGTCGCTCAATTTGAGGCAACAGAAGCTCGAGCAACAGGTAAATTTTCCCTTTTCCCTCAGTAGTTTAAAGTGAAAAATGAGATTAAAAAAAGTGTGCATAGTGGCGTTGGTATGTGTGCAGTGGTGGCACACGCGACCCTCCTACGAACCCCTATAACCTTTTCGAATAGTCGATTATTCCTGATATACAATATATAACTACTTGCTTTTGCAACGTTTACGATTTAGAAGTATGCAGATAAGTTGTCGTAACTAATTTTTTAACAGAAATACTTTGCAAAAAAAATTTACGATTAATAATTAGCACAGGAGTAAAGAAAATGACGTGTCCTGTTACAATCACTTACTTCATTCAATCGAATTTATTTTTTTGATTGATTTTTTTTTCTTCGATTTATCAATTAAAAATATTCTTGGAATTAAAATTTTTTCCATTATTGTGTTCTATTTTTGGATTTATGCAAATATCTTTTGAATTTTTTAAAACTTCATTAATTATTCAAAAAAATGTTTTGTTAAACTTAAATAGTTCTTTTGTTTAAAAATATTTTAAACTTTTGTTTTTTTTTTTTTTTTTTTTTAATTTTAAATCTTTAGAGACAATTAATTGCTCAAAAAATGAAACAAAAAAGACAAAGTGGAGCTGGAGGGATGATACAAGCTTCACATATTTCAAGTGCTCAACTAACTGGTCGTTCAGGGTGGCAAAATGACATACAAGGTAGAGTTAAAAATTTTTTTTTTTTCATTTTAATTCTTTTTTATTTTCACTTTTGAAATTATTATTTTTTTAGTTACTTGATTTATTTACAGTTTAATTTATTTATTTTTTGTCAAACAATTCCAGGTTACAATGGTCCTTTACATTATAGTATGATTCCAGGTAATCCAGACACAAGTACACTGCCTGAAAATAGGACTATGGAGACTGATTTAACCACAGGTAGCTTACCAAAAATAAAACATTAAAGACAAACTATCTTTTTATAAAATTAAAAATAAAATCATTTTTTTAGATATGAGTAGTGAAGGTATTTTTTACGATGGACCGGATGAAGAATCTTGTCCAATAGAATTGAAATCTCCGATAGAAACACTTGCAAGTGCATCCCCATTGAGGGTAGCACCATCTGATGCACCCATGCCACTAATAAATAGAGATAATCATTCTTCAGTAAGTGTTAAAAAAAGATGTTACCCATTAATTTAAAAACTTTGTCTAACACAATTATTTGATTAATCCACAGAGTCCAGAATTAGAAGGCAACATTGAAGGCAGCATTGAACAGTTTGTTTTACAACCAGCAAACAAAAAAATGTATTACAAGTGTCGAATTAAAAGAGACAGAACTGGAATGGACCGCGGGTTTTATCCAACATATTACTTACATTTGGAAAGAGACTATGGTAAAAAGGTATGTAACAGATTTTTCATAAAAATATTTTTTTACCACTAAAATGAAATTAATTTTTGTTAAAAATCTTTTTTAAGGTTTTTCTCCTTGCTGGGCGAAAGAGAAAACGAAGTGCAACTAGTAACTATTTAATATCCACGGATTGGGCTGATTTGTCAAGAGGTAGTGATTCTTTCATTGGTAAATTAAGATCGAATCTTCTTGGGACTCAGTTCACGATATATGATAACGGCTACTCTTTACTAAAAGACGACAAGCGAGAAGATCGTCATCCGAATGCCAGACATGAATTAGCCGCTGTGATATACGATACAAATGTTTTGGGCTTTAAAGGTCCTCGAAAAATGACTGTTATCATCCCTGGTATGACCCCCGATCAAAAAAGAGTACAAATTTGTCCGCGAGATGAATCTGAAACTCTGTTAGGTAACTATCGGATTTTTTATTGCATGCCTAGTCTTCATTAGATTATTTTAAGTATGATGACTTATACTACTATTAAAGTTTGTTGAAGTTTTTTTTTTATTTCACAATTTGAATAAACATTTAATTTTTCAGAATGTTACAAATCGAAAAATATGGATAATTTAATTGAACTGCACAACAAAACACCAGTATGGAACGACGACACGCAATCATATGTCCTCAATTTTCATGGTCGCGTTACTCAAGCTTCGGTTAAAAATTTCCAAGTAGTCCACGACAGTGACGGTGAGTGCTTTTTTTTAATCAGCTTTAAAACTTGAGAAAATAAGTATTATTTGAAAATAAATATCATTTCAGTGGACTACATAGTGATGCAGTTCGGTCGTGTGGCAGAAGACGTTTTTACAATGGATTATCGATTTCCTTTGTGCGCTCTTCAAGCGTTCGCCATAGCATTAAGTAGTTTCGACAGTAAACTAGCCTGCGAATAATACGGTTTCGCAAAGAGAGATATTACAAGGCACAAGTTTAACTTGCTGAACGCGACACGCGACAGACAATCACTCTTAATCGATTGAATCCTTGCTCGCTCGGCTTTGCTGCGAAAGCTGCTGCGCGAAGCTTAATCGAAAAATATGCCATATCATTGTCAAGTTTTAAAGCTTGCCTCTTTTTTATTGAAAAAAAATATAAAGATCTAAACATAACGATGAATTATTGTATAAACGCAGTCGCGATATCGCGTTTGGATCTAGAGAACTATTAATGCTATCACGGTCGCAAGACGAATATTTACGTTAAGATCCTGCAAAAATAAACTAATTGTGAAAAATCAATTATATTGTAAAATATGTATATCTTTTTAGTTTATAATTTTTTAAACTATAACTATCAGTTATTATTGTTATTTTCCAATTTCAATAGAAAAATAACGAATTATCAACAAATGACAACAAGCTCAAATGTTTAGAATTTAATAAATTTTAAGTAGATAGTAAAAGTATTTACCAGATAAAATTTTAAAAGATACTAAGCAATTTTATAGATTTTATTAGTTTTAAAATTTTTTTAACTCAAAGCTAGCTTATTTTTGTAGGAGAGATGTGCAAAATGTGCAATTCTCTTTGATATTGTTATCACATGTTTGAAGGGTTTCATTGTTCACGGTTCATCTCTATAAAGTGTTTTAAAACTCAATAAAAAATACTGATCAATTTTCAACAAAACTTTATAAACTTGTCTGTACATTATGTGTTCAAATCAAAATAAAACCTGAAAAAAGTACGATGTAACGCTTCTGAGACGATGCGATTGTAATTAAATATACAGTATTATTCGTTAGAGACGAAACATCAAGCAGCGTTACGTTAGTAGAGCTAATCGTGTAGCTCGTTGAGAAAAATTATCATGTGCATAACTAATTATTATAGAACTGATCTTATCAAATTTGTACATTATACGAAAGACGATTATTTATATTTAAAAACAATTTTAGTGAAGTAAGGTTTGAAGTGCATAAGAGAATTAAAAAATAATAATAATAAATAAAAAAACAAAATGAAAAAAAGAACACTGTATTATTAGATGGTACATATCTTGATAATTACACGATAGTTGCCTGTTATTTGTAAAAAAATATTCTTTTGATTTTATTTTTCTTTTCTTTGTATGTATGAATCTGTTCTTATCTTATGGTAAATTATTTCAATGTGATGTTTATATACTTTGAATCAAATTCGTGTTCTGTATAGTTTTCCACAAAAACAAGATTTTGTATAATCTCATGGTTTATTTTCAGCAAATCCATTTTTATTGTACACCAAAAATATAGGAAAATTCACAAGCAATATGAAAAACGTGGCATACAGTGTATCTAGTCTGTAATTACAAATAAGGCAGTGTATTCATGAGAAATGCTTACACTCGTTCTCCATTTGTTATACAATAACATGAAAAAAAATGCACTTTTTTTTGGAAGAATAAATTTTTTTCATTATAAAACATATATACTCATTTTATTATTCCTTAATATTTTTTCTCATTTTTTTGGTAAGTCTGTCCTGCAAAAAAATACTATTCATTTGGTAAAAAAAAAAAAACAATTTTATGTTAAATATATAGTTTAATGTTTGTCACGCAAATATTACAAAACATATGATTGAAACATTTTCGATTACACTAATTTCGATTTTTAGGATGTTTGTATAAGTAAAAAAATTGATACCATTTGATGGCTGTAGGATGCTCATGATTTTTTTTATTTTCTCTTCTTTTGAACACGAATATTCACGAGCCAAGTATATTATAAGGCACTTGGGTTTACAAAATTATGCAAATAACAATATAATGAAAAATTTTTATATAAAACTATTTACAATTATTAAATGTTAACATTTTTTTATATAAATATACCGTTACTATATTATATATGATGCGATTTATTCAACTAAATAATAATAATATCAATTTAAAAGGATATTAAATGCGATAAAGTTAGTTTTTATACTGCAAATTTTTATCGCATTTTTACAATTTTTTTTTTTATCAATGAGGTACTTGGTTTGTTGTTACTAAGATTATTTTAACATTGGTTTTAATCATAGCAGTGTAAACTATTGAATAAATAATAATTTTTAATTACTATGGTCATTATTTGCTAAAACTGCAGTTAATACAATATTATCTCTAATTAATTACCATAAAATTAATTTTTTTAATGTAAAAATAATATTAGTCTGCCAGTCATGAAAATTTTTCATAATTTTTGATTTTAGATTATGTTAAAAAATAGTCATTTATAATTTTAATTTGATGTTACAATTAAATTTTTTTTGATATGTTTTAGATTATTCCAAATGAATTTTTCATTGTGAAAAAATTCAATTAAAATTACGGAAATTGGCCCATTTTTTGCAAACTTACAAAACTTGCGAAAAGCTAATTTACAGAAAATGCTCATTTCATAATAAAAAATCAAGTAAAAAAATTAAAGCAGACTTTTTTGTAGAATTACACGCTCGCGATTCAGAAATATACAACTTTACAAACAGATCTAAACGTTATACAATACTAAGGGAAAGTCATGTAACAATAAGCAATAATTTTTGGTTAATACAAATACTATATTGCCGTTTGTGATAATCAAAATCATCTCGCAATTCGCTATATTTACACGATCAACCTTAAGAGATTTTTATGGCAGTTAGATTATTTATAAAAATATATAATAATCATTTAACAGCTTTTTTTAAATTTTTTAATGGCAATAGTATTAGTATTAGAAGACAAAGAAGTTACAAATTACCAAAATTATGCATCAGAGAATATTTTTAAAAAAACTTCTCAAATTGTCTTATTTTATTTACAACGACTGAATAGAAAAATAGTTTTCAATTATAGTTTTTCCACTCTGAGCACAACTTTATAAATTTGTACCAACTTGATATTTTTCTCTACAATATCAGTCATCAAATTACTTGGGATTTGGTCTTGCAAATCTGGGACCGGGAATTCGAGAAGCTGGTCTTGGGATTCCACTACTAGCACCATTAGCAACTTTATTAGATGCACCTGTCCAATTGGTTGGTTGCCTTAACTGCCTCGGTACATTTTTTACATTGGCTGCGGGTGCTTTTATTTGTTTGGGCTTAACGTTTTCAGAAGCAATTATATTTTCTTTTGCTGATTCTATGCAGCCGTCGTCATTTTCTAAAACAAAAATAAGTAAATGTGAACTATCCTGGTTGAAAGCGCAGAAGAGTAATTTTTACAAGTAACGTTAGGGGTGCAAAGTTAAATATTCAAAAATTATTTTTCAGATTAAAAAGTTTTTATAATTAATTTTTCATCATTCAATTTTATAGATGTAATTTTTTTTTTTACAAGTAAGTTATGACTCTTGAAATTTTGTGTATAAAGTGCTTTTGCAAGAGTTAATCTGAAATTTTTTAAATTTTCTTTATGTTGCTAAAGTTACACTTTTAACATAACATGAGTGAAAATTTTGCACGTGACTTTACTTACGAATAGTATTGATTCCTTGATCAGAATGAGTGGGACTGAGCAGAGGTGAGCTGGTTTTTGCAGTGTACTCTGAGCTGTCTGTTGGAGAAGTACTTATGCTACTGCCACTTTCGTATCTATCATAACCATTTTTTAGGATTGGAGATGGCAAATTCTTTCCTTCCACCCAGGTGTTTTCCAGAACCTGCTGTCCTTTTACCCTTGGAGTAGAACCAGTAAACTTTCTTTCTGTAATTCCATTGATACAATATAAATTTATTTTTAATTATTTTAAATATACATATAATGTTTTGGTTGAAGGTACCCAAAGTATCAAAAAGGTAGTGAAAAAATGGAGTTATATAAGATAATTAAGAAAACTGGAAACACCTTTTTTATGTTTAATTAAAAAAAAAAAAAAGTTTTTTGTCCGTCTTTTGAAAACAAATTTTGTGGTACTGACAAAAATAAATAATAAATTAAGTTTGTAAATATATTGAATATTAAGCAAATTATAAATACAAAAAAGGACTTGTAGATTTCATGATTTTTTTAGCGCCCAAACTATTTCTAATATAACAACAGATAGTTTTACCTGTTCGTTCTTCAGCTGAGTGTTGCTTGTACATTTGAAGGTTTCTTGGTTTTATCGTGTAGGACGCCCGACTGTTATCGGAACACATGCTGGCTCTGTCGTCCAGATCCGGGGCACTTTGTGCACTGCCCGTACTCCCAATACTTTCCATAGAGTGGCTCGTTCCATCACCGGAAGAGAATTCCGGATTGTGTTTCATCTGCATCAGTCGTTGTTCAGATTTGAATCTGCTTAACGCGTTGTTGGAATACGCATTGCTTGATATGTTCGGCTGCGATCCTTTCATAAACCCAATGTTCGATTCTGACGCTATCTTTCCAAGTAACTTGGAAGTGGATCCGAGATTTGGATTTGATTTTTGAAACAACCCTGGTAACCTGGTTAACTGACGTGGGGGTAGAATTTGCTTGGGCTTGACTAATTTATCAGCTGGTTCAGTATAATCTACGCTGTTCTTACTAAAAATATTACTTTTTTTTGAAAAAGTATTGAATCTTTGCTGGTACAAACTGTTATCTGTTTTCGCGCTAAGCGCAGGCACTTCTGGTTCTATGGTCATAGTTTTATGTAAATGATTTTCTATCTGTGGTGGTGGTGCTTTAGGCAAGTTGCAAGCAATTTTACTTTCTTTTTTAAAGGTGTTGAAACGATTTTGCTCCAATAATCTTCCTTGAGATTCTGGAGAATTTCTTTTTGCAAAAGAGCTGGTAATAAAAAATAAGTTTGTTAAACATGAGATAATATTGTTTTAGTGATATAAAAATGTACAGTTAATTTACCTTATTTGACGAGGACCACCAATGTTAGACACTCTTGAATTAGCTTGGGTTTTATTGAAAGTTTCATTGAGAGATTTTTTAGCATGTAGTGATTCCTGCACATAAGTTGCATCATGTGTTTTAACTTGATGTGAGGGTTCAATAGTTGCTGGAATTTCAATGTTTTCTGCCTTAGTATTGGTAAAAGTAGAATCGAACTTATTCCCACTACTTCTTTTAATTTGTTGCAATAACTCCGATCGCAGTGATGATGCTTTATCAAATGTAACGTCTAAAGTATTTGATCCATTTTCAATCAGTTCCTGAAAAAATTTATTCAGTTAATAATTTTTTTAATTTTTAACAAATTTAAATACCGCAGATCACTAAGTTAATAATATTTATTACTCACATTTTGTTCACAAGCTAAGTCTGCAGGGACATTGGAAGCTTGAAAAGTTGCATCCAATCGTTTTTGGTTGGGAAGATTTGTATTAATTTCGAATGTTAAATCAGTCTTATTGTCATTATCCAATGTTTGTGTTGTAGAGAAAATATCATAATTTTCATTTAATTTTGATTTTTCATAGTCTGAGTGTAAAGTTTTTGTACAATTGAGAGAGGGAGGAGTTTTTGTTATAATTTGCGTTGAATTTAACGAGTTTCCTTTAGATTCTTGTAAAATTCTAGTAGAATTTAATGAGCTGGGAACTTTTGAAAGGATTTGTGTTGCATTCAAAGAATTTTCTTGGGATGACAATGTTTTTGTGGAGTTTAATGAACTTGAGATGGTACGAGTTGCATTCAAAGAATTTTCTTGGGATGACAATGTTTTTGTGGAGTTTAATGAACTTGAGATGGTACGAGTTGAATTCAAAGAGTTTGTTGCAGGGGACAAAACTTGAGTGGTATTCATTTTATTTTCATTTTTTGAAGAAACAAAAGTATGATTTTTTCCATTTTCTGATGAGACATAAGTGTCATTAGCACCTAAACTTTCACAAGTAAATGTTCTATCATTTTCCAATGAACTCAGATCATTTTCCAAAACGGTACAATCATTATTTTGTTTCAAAAAATCAGTGAGAAGCGAGGTGTCCTGCACTTCCTTGAACATACTAGCTTCCATCATAGAATCAGTTAAAATTTGTGAATCGACAAGACTGTTGCCTCCAATTAATTGTTCTCCACTTTCTCCTCTTTCATCATTTATTATGGATGAGTATAAAAAAGAAGGTTGAGATATATTCATCAGTATACTACTGATATCTGGATCACTTATGTCACTGAGTAGCGAGTTAAGTCCTTCCTTTGAATGAGCTAGGTTCTTGAAAGCTTCCATGCTTGTTTGACTGCTTATTGAAGATGGGCTCTCGGATAATATTGCCGAAAGTACTTGATTTGATTTAGGTCTTAACATCATTGGCACACTGTCTCTTCTTTCTGTAATGTTAATCTGTTCTTTTTCAGTGTTTGAGTCCTTAAATCAAAAAATAATTTAATGTTTTTCATTAATTTCAATATGAATAAATGAATAAGTATTACATTGATTAAAAATAAATAAAGTTAAATTGAGTTTAATATAAAGTCAGATTGATTAAAAGTTACCTGAGAAGAAGTTGACTCAGGAATTGATTGATTTTTCCACACATTTGGTGAAGAAAAGGTTTTTGTTTCCGGTGAAACAGAGCCTTCCCTGGGTTCAAAACTCAATCTACCAGACTTTCTTTTGATTCTTACAAAAGTTCTGGTATCAATGGGTCTTCGCGAACCTTAAAAGTAAACAAAGATTATAAGCATGATAAAAAATATCATATTGCATCAACAATGAAAAACTTAAAGGCGTACCATTTTCAAAGTTTGAAACTTCAGTTTCTGGTGCTTCAGCATGAAGCCACGCATCAAGATCATCAATTTTAGGTTCGACAACACTGCTTCTCCTAGATCCAGCTGAGCACAGCCTGCAAAAACACAGAGACATTAGCTCATGACAGTTTGCCTTAAAAAAACCGTGTCAATGAAGGTCATACTCAAGCTCATGTAAAAAGTTTGTGTAGGAAAAAAAAAAATAGGCCAATCAGTCACATAATTACCATCTGTCGTCAGCAGTGTCGTCAAACTCGAAGACGTCGATGATGGACTGCTCGTCATCCTCCAGCTCTCGCTCTTTGTAGGGTGTCCCGAGTCCATCCGAGACGTCCCTGATTCGGTGTAGACGATGCTGCGGAGGATCCGACATGTTTGTCATGCAGAGGGTCAAGAGGTGGTCAGGACGTATCCGAAAATACGCGGTGGTGCATCACAGCTTTACCGTTAACAGCACACACGACACTCGCACATGTAATATATACCGCTGTTATGTAGGTACACCCAGCTTTCTCTCTCTCGCACTCTCAGCAGCTTGAGAAACGAAGCACACTCTTTTCGGTTACTACCAACTCACTGATCGCTCCCTTTTTTCTTTTTTTTTTTTTTTTTCTTCTTGCACCCCGCGGAAGAGTGCACTCCGAGAGTTGAAGGTATAAATATACCTACACCAGGGACTCCTGCGCCGCGGTTGTTTACGGCGCGAAGATCCAAAATTTACGATTATCCGGAGCGTGGGAGGATTGAGGTTTCTGTGCAACAACTGCACTGCTATGCAGATTTACTTATAGGATACGTGATTCACGGTGCAACACTTTTATGCATTGTTGCTCGCGCGTCGGCTGCTCCAGCACCAGTGACTGCGGTTTGGTTTGTGCGGGATAGGATACCTATACATTATGATAATGAGGCTGTCTCTTTTTGGTTACGATGAATAACGCGGCGCGCACGATGATTTCATCCAACCGAATCACGCGGGTGGAGGAGGAGGACGAGGACGTATGTAAATAAATAACGGGGAACTAATAGACCGACGAAAATTTTAAATCTGAATGATTTTGAAGAGCTGTGTAATGAGGGAGAAGATTACAGATTAGGATCAATTTTTATGGATGGAATGGTTTCTGGGAAAATATAATGGTATACTGTTTAGACGCGGTAGTACACTCATTTTTTCTAATTGGATAAATTGAATCGGCTCGACTGCAGGCATAAATTTAATTATTTCAAAACATTAACGTTATGTAAGCACCCGCGTAAAATTGCAACTCGAACGCCGCAATAAACATGATTTGGCAAACAACAAAATAATTTTATTTTGTTTTGGCGAAAAAAAATCAGTAATTTTAATTAAAGTAAAATATCCAATAACAGAACGATGAAAAAATTTGACCTTTGTTCAGGTAAGCTGGGGGTTTGAAACTTTTTTATACAAAAGTATATGATTTACTTATTTTTCTATTATTCAACAATTATTTGTATGCAACATAATGGTTTGATAATCACCGAAATTAGCAAAAAAATTTTCGAAAAAATATAATTTTCATTTTAAAAATGTATCATTTCACTGTCAGTCAGAAATAACTGTTCCATTACCGGATGTTTTACCTTAGCTAGGATATACAATGAAAAATAAATTATACTTAAATGAATCATAAATTTTATCGTTTTTTTTTGTTTATTAATTATAGACCAGTAATTTTCCAAACACAGTTCTCACGAAGTTACAGAGCATATGTTTTGAAAAACATTAGTTTATTATACTCATAAAGATAAATTACACAAATATTTAGAAGAATAATTTTTCAAAAAAATATTCTTACTTGCGAAATTTAGAAAATTAAGTCAAAATTTTTCAATAAATTAACATAATAATCATCAGTATTTCATCAATTCAGATCAATTTATCATGAAAAAAAAAAATTCAAACATTTTCATTAGTAATGGTTGTTTTGTAAGATAATAATTTTGATATAATGAAGTATAAATAAAGTTCTTTATTTTATATATTTGATTTTGAAGTACTACGTAAACAAACCTTTCGAATGAAAATCCTTCGAAAATAACTTGTTTATTCAATGAGATAAAAAATGAAATTTTGAATATGAATGTAATTACGTTTAAATTAGCTGATCAAGCACAAGCACGGAAATTCAATTTTTATTTTTAAAAATCGAATGAATCATTTATACCAGCTTTTATAACGTTCTAAACCAAAGAATTTAATAAATTAATGACTCTTTTCTTCATAAAAACGATCTTCTTGTAATGATCGACGCTGTGCAGGTTGATGCTCCAAAAATATATTCGATTTTATTTTCGTTACCCCAGATTTTTTTTCTGGTTGTTGCGAAATTCTAAAGTGAAAAAGTGGTTTTTATAATGCTCACAAAATTTATTCACGTAACGAATTTTCAGTCCCAACTGCAAAATGATACGGGAACGTAGATAAATAGTATACCAGTGACTTGTTGGTTTATTTATCAGAATGAAGGTTTTAAAAATTTATTAAAACCCAAAATAAAATGTAATGATTGTATTGTGTATAACTAGAGCATTGCCGTGGTGACTCCTCGGCGACGACTCGCAAAAAGTCGAGAGTTCAATTCGGAAGTAAGAGGAATAGAATAAAACTCGCCTCCCGAAGACATTGTGATGCTTAGCTATATTTGTTTATTTATTTAACAAGATATATACAAATGCCGGTATTCCTGTCGTCGCTGTCGTCCGGCACGCTTGCAGAAAAGAAGCTCGCGCCCTGGTCTCCGCTGCAATCGAAGACAATGTTTTTTTAGTTTTGGAAAATCAATATTGATGATTGCGGAATGATTTAGCAGCATATAAATACCTTCAAAAAAATCCGATTAATATTTGAAGTAATTTTATTTTTTTTTTTAACGAGTTCCAAAGTTCAAAATTAATTTCTCCTTTGAACATGTTTACAAACACCGTAGAATAATGAACTAAGCCGGCCGGCCGGCGCGCCGCAGCGAACTAAGCTCCCCACCCATGACCATAAAATCTTAATCCTCAATAGTCAGTACAATTCTGATCGCTACCGGATAAACACGAAATCGTTGACCCTTCGAAGCGCATGCAATGGAATTTTTATCGAGAACGATGGAAGACTTCATGGGATCTATAATTTGCACTGGCTCGGAGCTCAACCAGCGATCTTTTGGCGACGAGTCCTGGAACTCCCTGCAGAGTACGGTGCTGGCGGGACACCTCTCGATTCACGAAAACACTTCGGTTTCCTGGCTTGTCGAACCAGAGGACCCGTGCGACCGGAACCTCGACGCGCTGTACGAGAACACGAGCGACGTCTTCTTCGATTTGTTCTTTGAGTTTGAGCATTCTACCAGGTGAGCGAGGGAGGGAAATTATCGTTTTGGTTCAGGGAAAAAAGGGGATTGCGAGGGGTAGATTACAAATTTTAAAAAAAAACGGATACCTTGGATTTTTTGTTGTAATTCGAGGCATGTAGCTTGAAGGAATTTATAAATTCTAACGTTAGGCCAACACGGAAATTTTAGTGTTCGCACCGACACTTATTGTGTATGATAAACAGAGACAAAGATAAGGTATCAAAATAGTTTTGTGGAATAAACAGTGTTGTATACTTTCGTAAATTTAATTTACCGTCTCGCTCTTAATACACGTTAATTATATTTCGAAGATAAAAATTTTTTTTTTTAAGTACGTATATTATTATATTTCTAAAAATCATACAAAGTTAGCAAAACTCCGATTTTAATAAGAATATTGTATGTACCGACGTCATGGAATAACGAAAAATCCACGCCTCGGTCGAAGTTAAGCAGCATTTTGTGCGGTCAGTACTTGGATGGGTTACTGACTGAACTCGATGACTGCCGTTTCAGGGTTCGATTGGGTGGAGAAATTATAGGATGAGCTTTTAAGCCCCTTCAAAACCCGGTTAAAAAAAATAAAAATAAAAAAAAAATACTTCAAATATTAATCGAATCTTTTTGAAGGTTCTTTTAATCTGCTAAATCATTAGGCGGCCATAAATATTGATTTTCCAATGCTAAAAAATTGTCTTCGATTGCAGCGGAGACCATGAGGTGATTTTATTCCCCGAAACCGCGACGGACGACAGCGGGTTGCCCAGCAGCGACGAAAGGAACACCGGTGACCTTCTCCAGGAGATGCTCGAAGAGATGGACGAAATGGAGGTACGGGCTAGCCACTCAACCCCTCTGTCTTCGGACTCTGTACATACCCAAGTCTTCGAGTCTAATCTGGCCAGGGTGAAGAAGGTCATTTTCTCGGACGAGCAGCCCGCGCAATCAACGAATTTGCCGTCGCCGACGCTGGCGTCTGTGCCGATCAAGGTAGCTCAAATGAAGAAGATCTTCGAGGAACCAATGGTTAGCCCCACCACTCACACCCAGGAACACCTGAAGATCGCCAATGCCAGAAAAAACTCGGTGGTCAAGAGCCCGAAGAAGAGGGCGTCGTCGATCTCGGATTACCCGTCCAGTCTCTCCAGCACGAGCTCGTCGAGGAGAAAGTCGTCCGGGGACGAGTCGTCCCAGATCAGCATCGTGAAGACCGTCCGCACGGCCTACGCCAGGTACAAGACGTACCGCGCCGAGCACCTTACCCCGTACGCGGCTCCACCGAGGACCTGCATCACGGCAGTCGCGAGTGATAAATCTTGTGCGATCAAACCCATAGTCAAGAGCGAAGCAGGAAAGAAGGTATCAGCTATCATGAATCGCAAATCCTTCGGTTTCGTGAGCTCCCCCGTCAAGCCTGTCAACGAGATTCGCAAGATCTTCTCGCCTAGCGCCAAGTCAGGTATGTATATTAGGGTAGTCCAGAATGTACATAACATGTGCGGTCAAAAAAAAAAGTTCATTCTAATATCAAAATTTTTGTTTGGCTTATTAAATACAATGTTCGTTAAGACCAAACACGACGCTACATTTATTATTATTAATTCCAACAAACTACCGGTTTGATACTTTCGGAACACTTAAAATTACTTCTGATTTGAAATTCGTTACTTCTACAGTACTGATAATTGTTATAAATTTTTTTATTTTTCTAGACTATGAAACTCCAGAAAAGAAAGTTCCGAGCAACGTTTCAACCATGCGTCCAGCCAAGAGGTTGCAACGAAGCAGGATTCCTAAAATAGTTGTCCAAAAGTAATAAGGACTCTTCGTGCAGCTCTGAATGTAAGGTGGTATATAGATCTGTTTCTTGTGATACTTGTTAATGATTTTGTGGGATTTTTTGGTCTTGATTGTGCATCAAACTAAAGCAATGAGAGATATTTAAAAATAATTAATTTAGATACTTAAGAGATTATTGTAAATTTATAAAAAAAAAAAAAGTTTGTTTGCGTTGACCGCAATTGCTTAACCTAATCGATAATTTTACTATAATTTTTAATTTAAGTTACTGAAAAATTAATTGATCCGAAAAAAAAAATTTGAATATTGTATTTTAAAAAATTTCAAAAGTTTGTCTTGTAATCTAGCATGTGGAGTAAAAAAATAATTTTGAAACTATAAGAATTTGAATAACTGAAAGTGACCACTTGTTATATAAACATTAATATTTGGGTAGTTCGTTTGCGTTGACCGCGGCAACTTATGATGTAAAAATTAGATAATTGGAATATTATTTGAAAATTCTATCTTACGATCGAACATGTAATTTTAATAACAAAGTAATTTTTTATTATTGAAAAATTGTAAATCAAAATTGACAATTTCTTATAAAAAAAAAACTTGCTATATTACCTTGTTGTTATGGACATTAGTTATTGTGACTTATGTAAAGAATGTGATAGCAACTGTAATTATTATTCAATAAATTCTGACTTCATATATTTAAAACTTATGAAAAGTATTTTCTTATCATTTCTTTTTATTTATCTACTTTTTAAAAAGTTTATAAAATTTAAAAAATAATTATAAATTTCAACCAGTTGAAGAAAAAATTTAACTTAATAGAATTATACAAAATTCTTTACTTTTAAAATAAATCGATGGGTCTTACAAAAAAAACAGTATCCAAAATTTTGAATACAGTTGTACATGGGGAATAAAACTTTTTTTTTTTTTTTTTTTTTTTTTTTTTTTTTTTTTTTTTTTTCGTAACCCCGACAAAATACGTATTTGACCTCAACGGTCTTCCGTCATTGCGAACTGTATAATTCACAAAATTATCTTATCTCTTAAACATCTGCTGAAATTAACATTTACTTGACTCAACTTTTTTTAAATGCATTCAAATATTTTTCAATTCGACAAAAATGATAATTGCATTATTCAGGATTATTGTACCTTTATGTCGGTTCAGATAAAGTTTTAAACCTTTTTTTTGCTCATGGTAAAAATTTTTTTTTTTTTTTAGCTCATTCAAATGTTTGGGTAATTACAAAACCTCCCTTAGGATAACTTCTGGTAAAAACTATCACATTGATATATTATTAGTTTGATTTCAAAATTCTACTTTTACGTCAGTAAGTATAAAATATGAATTAGCGGCACTAGGCCTAGTCGGGCCGTATACCTATAGGTATAATGCCAGCTTTAACGTTGCTTTAAAGCTGGCATTACCTGCCTTAACCTTATCTTTAACTTCTTAAGGCTCACAGAGCCGCAGTGGCTCCGAGCTAGAGCGCGCGCCTTCCAATCTTGGGGTCGTGGGTTCGAGCCCGGGTCTCGGCGATTTTTTCGAGTGTTTTTTCACGCGTTAAAATTGTCGGGATTAAGTCCACTGTAGCTTAGGTGAGGTAAGGATGCCCTACATCACTTGTTCCAACTCGGACATCCTAATGGCCGACTAAATTCTCTCCGAAAACATTGACCAGCCGCGAGTCCGAATCGGAGGAATAAAGTTGACCGATGCCCGACCGGAAAAAGTGTGTAAGGCTGACTACTTAACCGGGTTGAGCTTGAGTATCCCGATGCGCTTGCGGCTAGTAGGGTCGACTGAGTCCCCGAAAACCAAAATGCAAGCATCGCTCGAGAGATTCGCTCAATCGGGGTTTCTTAAGGGGGTTATTAGAGTAGGGACACAAAAACGAGAATTGGGCAGAAACCACGTTAAAAAGCATGAGAAAGGCAAAACAGAGACAACTGTATAAAACAACTTAGAGTAGGTGGCGTGGGTCCCTCACACATATGTGGTTGATACCCCCCTTGTAATGGGTCTTTACCCACAAGCGAGGTTGCCAGGAATACAACAACAATACAACAACAACAACAACTTCTTAAGGCTCAGCGTCGTTTATTCATGCGGAAGCCTTAAATTAATTGTATTTACATATCAACCATTAGCATTAAATTTGAACTTTTCAAATATTCCCGCCTGTTTGAAAAGGTTCCGGAGTCCGATTCCGAATTCTTATTCGCCTTAGGGACTACCTAATTCCTATCGCCCTACTCCTATTGGCTATTCCTCCCCCCCCCCCACTCCCTCTTGGGGATTATGTACATATACCTATATATTAGTCAGTGCGGATATCCTTGAGTTCAGACTTCAGTTGCGAACAAATTCATGATGGCGTAGTGTGGAATGGTCCCGTGAACGCGTTACTTTTTCGTTTTGACAAAAAGTGCAGATGATTAAGTGATTATATTTATTGTTTGGTGTTATTCTGGAGTTAATTAACACAGAATAAAATGGGTACTAAAGAAAACTCTACGACCAACTCAACTAAACCAGCTAGCGCACCTAGTCAGCCAGCAAAGCCCTACGGGAAGATCTTACTGACGCTAGAAAATTGCCTCTTGCCCGATGAGAAATTACTCTCGACACCGTCCAGTCTCGATGGATTGGATTCAGAAACCGAGACCGATCTCAGGATACTGGGATGCGAACTCATACAAACAGCTGGAATTCTACTTCGGCTGCCTCAGGTTTGTTTAATCACCTCTATTTTCCCATTTTTTCCTCGAACCACGCTCCCTAACCTTCAAATATTCATGATGACGGGGTATGTGTAAGGAGTTTTTTAATGACACTCGTTATCTTACCCACCACATTATCTCACTTTGAACAAATTACTTATCGAGAAAATTTTTATTTTTTCAGGTGGCTATGGCTACAGGCCAAGTAATTTTTCAACGTTTTTATTATTGTAAATCATTAGTAAGACACAATATGGAAACCACAGCTATGGGATGTGTATGCTTAGCAAGTAAAATTGAAGAAGCACCTAGGCATATTAGAGATGTTATAAATGTCTTCAATCACATAAAACAAGTCAACAATCAAAAGTAAGTAATTTTTAATTGCTAACGCATAGAAAAAATTAAATTTTTTATGAAAAAAAAATATATATTCAAGTAGTTGTAATATATAATGCTGAATAATTGTTGTATATTATAATTTGCTTGTTGATAAATTTATTATATTTAAATGCGTTAGGTTATCTAATCTTTGTTTAAGAATGGTTATAAACATTTTTATGATTTTTAACAGGGTGAGTTCCGCATAGGCGCTCTGGATTGTTCAGAGCATGTAAACATGTAAGCATCAAAACCAGCTCAAGCCACTCAAGATCAACTTGCTTGATTAGAGTCGAAGGCTCCAAAAACACAACTGGCATCTCGAGATAATTGGACTATGAATACAGATTCCCTTTATCTGTATAATATCCGCGATGATGTTTATTTTTTTTTATAGATATAATTGTTTAATTATGCAGTCAATATCAAAGGTTTAAGCACTAAATTCTTGAGTAATTAGAAAATTTATCAATTCTTTTTCAAAGAGCTTTAAATTTTCATTTTAAAATTATATTAATTGAACTTGAACTTCATTGATATATTTAATTATTTGAATATTTAATTATTGTTCAATTTCAATATAAATTTTTATATTCTTTAACAATTCTTTCAAACTGTGTTACAGAAAAGAAATTCAATTCAATTTAATCATCATAACCAACTAAGACCTACTTTTTTTTTTATTTTCAGAGACAAGCAATCACACTTGGGAAATATTATCTTCTGCACACTCCAATGGCTGTTTGGCTGTGGTTTCAATATAATTTTGAGGAAAATATTTTCTAAGTGCGGTTGCAAATTTGAAAATAATAGAATATTTAAAAAATTCACCTTCAATTTTTACTTCTAGTTGAAGCGTGTAAATTATTTAATAATTTAAAATAACAATTTTATATCTAATTTCTGCCACACATATCTTAAATTACTTTGACTTTTATTTAATTATGCATTTATGTGAAACTATTGCTTTAAATTTTCTGATTACAAATTAAAATTGGTGCTAATAAAAAATTTTTTTTTATCTTAAATCATTATTTAACATCTTACCAATTCTTTCATGGTTGTGTTGTGTGAAGGTTATGAATAGTGGGTATTTATGAAGTGTCTAAAACAGTGATATATTGAATAGAAACTTCTTTTGTTAAAAAATGTTTCATTTGAAATATCAAGAAAATCAGTCATGATACTTGTTAGTTGAAATGTCTGAGACTCCTGATGAAGCGTAGGTTGTATATTGCCTCAAATATATATAAATTTTGAGATGACCATTTTATTACAATTATATTATATGACTAGTTTTTTTTAAGGTTTTATTGACAACTGGAAAGCTGCAAGCATTTCTGAGTCGTTGGGAGCGCCATGCCAAACTCACTTTGCTACAACAATTACTATTGAATGAATCGACTCTGACCTCTCTGTTTTCTTTTTTTGTTTTCAGAACTATTCAGCCAGTGATACTTAACCAGGATTATGTAGCCCTGAAAAATCAAGTGATCAAAGCCGAGAGACGAGTCTTGAAGGAGCTTGGTTTCTGCGTTCACGTGAAGCATCCGCATAAGATCATCGTGACGTACCTTCAAGTAGTTAATTTTGAAAAAAATCAATCACTTGTACAAAAGTGCTGGAACTATATGAATGATGCGCTCCGAACGGATGTGTTCATAAGGTACGATCCTGAAACAGTTGCATGCGCTTGTATTTATTTAGGGGCGCGTCAACTTCGAATACCTCTGCCATCGTCGCCTTCCTGGTTTTCTCTGTTCAATGTTACTGAGGCAGAAATGAGAGATATTTGTCGACGTATTCTTCGATTGTATACCAGGCCAAAAGTCAAAACGGAGCAGCTAGAAAAAGTAGTGGAGGAATTGAGAAAACAATATGAAGAAGCTCGAGTCAAGGCGAAAACAGGCGACGCAGATGGACATACTCCGAGCCCTCCGCTGCCAAGGTCTCACAACGCTTGGGGAGGTTTTATAAGTAGAAACAATACTCATGCAGTAGTTGAACCACCTAAGTCACCAAAGTAAGTAATTAAAATTCATATATTGTCAATAAAATCATAATATTGACTGTTTATACTATTTTAAAAATTAATTCATATATTGTCAATAAAATCATAATATTTACTGTTTATACTATTTTAAAAATTAATTCACAACATGAAATTAATCGTAAAATTACTTGAGGTCTGACAATTGCACGTCTAACATAATGATCTTTTATTTTTCAGACATCGATCCACTTCGCCGTCACCTATAAAAGCAGATGTTTTAAAACATTCAAAGAGGAAAAAGCGCAGCAGATCACGATCACGGAGTCATAGCAGATCGCGAAAATTGAAAAAGTCGCATCGAAGCAGTCACAAAAGCGACAGATCTCGTTACAGATCCAGAAGTAGGTCTAGAGAGCGAGACTCTGAAAAATCATCCAAGCATCGTAGTAAACATCGACGCCATTAAAATCAATTTTTTCTGAATTTTTTTTTTTTTTTTTTTTTAATATTTTTGTCGGTTGAATTTCTAGATGATGATGGAAAATTTTAGCCGAAGACTTTTTGTAAATATTGTATATTTATAATCTGTATGTACTGAAATAACTGAACCACACCATGTTTAAAAACTTTTAATATGATTTATTACTAAAAAAAATCAAAGCAACAATAAATTTAACCATTGTGTGTTGTACAAAAACCGAATCATAATAATTTTGTGTATCACAAAGTCACGAAACATGAAAAGAGTGTAATAAAAAGACTAGTAATTACAATAATTTCAACTATAGTTTTAATCTTCAGGAGGTATGACCTTGTAAAAGCCAGTGGGTAAAGCTTTTTTCTTTTCAGTGTAAATCACGGGCGAAAAGTCTAAATTCGATATCTGCGGTAGAATGGCTATGACGTAGCGTCGGTAATCCTTCATGTGTTCGATAGGATTTCCGTGAAGAGTCAGGGAACGCAGGTAGCAGAGGTTTCGTAGCTTGAGAAGGCTTCTTATGTCGCTAATCTTGTTACCGTGCAGGTAGAGAATCGTGAGATTGGTAAATTTGACTAGGGCGTCGTCGATGTCGCCCAACTTGTTGTAAGACAGGTCGAGCCAGCGCAAGTCGATCGGGCTTTCCAAATAGTTCTCGGCCAAGTCCTCGAGCTTCGCGACCGTGACGAAGGCGTTGTTACTGAGCCACAGGGAACTTGTCATGTAGCGCTCGCTTGGCATTTTCTCCGGCAGTTTTTTCGTTCGTACCGTGCGAGCCTTCAGTTTGACCAGTTCTCTTGGAGTAATTCAAAAATTGTTATTTTTATTTTTTTTTTCACGGTTTTTTTTTTCGAATTTTTACTACAGCTTTTACTGGTGCAATACGTTTAAATGTGAATATTTTATCTCATTTTATTTTTCTCTTAAATTGTGAAGTACTAAAAGAACGATGAAATAAAAATGCCTATTTTTGTGTAATCAGTTTTTTTTTCATTATCCTGGTTATCCTTATTCTTTAAAAATATCTGAATACCATTTGGTTCATTAAAATTTAATATAATTTTTCATAAAATTTATTGAGTAGAAAAAATTGTATTAATCTTTAAAAATAAGCTTTATTTTATTTGAAACTTGATGATTTTGAAAAAGTAAAAACAGTTATGTAAACATAATTCAAATCAATATTTTTATTAACAATGTCATTTTTTTTTTTTATCAACTAAAGTAAAATTTTTTCTTAAACATTTTAAAATTAAAAAACTTGTTAATATTTAAATAAATAGAAAAAGTTGAACATTAATTCTTGGAAGTATTTTAAAGCTGAGTGTTTAACTTTATGTAAAAAAAGTTTTTTTTTTTTAAACAAATAGCAGAATGCAAGATCTAACCATACCTTCCACAGCGTCTGCATTTCTAAATGAAAAATCCAGCGGTGGACTGGCATTCATCAACTCGCAGTCATGTCGACGGTAATAATTGTACTTTTGAACCGTTGACGGTTGTATAAATGATGTGTTTGACATTTTTTATTACAAATTTTTGTAAAAAAAATTAAAAAATATAAAAATCAGACAGGTTATAATTATTTTGTTTCCTGAAGACTTAAATTAAAAAAAAAAAAGAGAAAATCAATAGAGATTGTCAAAAAGAATATAAGATATCATATGTATCCTAAAATAATTAGATAAATTAAGTGTTTATGTATTTAATTTTGATGAGAATTGAATTGAATTTTTATAAAATTAAATTTCGTTTAAAATTTAATAGAATATTTATATTGAACGTTAAATAAAATAATCTTATAAATGATATAATATATACTTGTTTTATTTTATACTGAATACAATATAGTAAAAATAATTGTAAAAAAAAAGTAAAAAAAATTTCTACACTTGAAAAATAATAAATTAAAAATCTTTTTCAAAAATTGTACTTTGTTTCAAAGTTCAAGAAATATCAAAAGAAAATCCTAAAACGAATTCAAGTTAAAACAGTTAAATATTTATCAAGAATTGGCATCGGTCAACGAAACGCTATTCAGAAACTCTGATTTCAGCAAGTTTGAGGTACGTACGTAGACGTAAACATAATTAAATTGAAGAATCTCACCGGCAACAAACAATGCATTCAAAAATGAAAAATCCTTGGGTTTCAAACCGATATATTGTAGCAAACCACAAAAAGAAAAAAATACATATTTGCGATGTTTGATTGCCAAAAGCGCAAAATGCATAATTCGCATCGATCATTCGGTTACTTTTGATTACCGGCCGCTGCATACCAAAAATAACAAAAAAAAATAAATAATTTTTCGAACTTGGGACAAGAAACAATAAAAGAGGGAGGCTTTCGAGAGACAAAGAGTCTGCGGTGTATCGATTTGAATAGGGGCCAGGTGGAATTTTAGAATTTATAGCGATTCACTAGCGAGGTCGATGATAAAATTTCAAAATCGAGTCGCGCAAGCTATTATTCGATTCGGGCTGCTATAGAACATTTTGCGTCGCAAGAAAAATTTCGAAAAAAAAAGGTTTGTCAATCGTTTTCTAAAGAGCTGCTGGATTCATTCATTCTGATACCATGATTAGTTAAATAATAGAGCCAGTTTGTTCAAGAATAAATTTAGTATATTTTTCTCACCAGAAAAGAAATATTTTTTATTTTCTTTAAATTTGTTATTCAAAATGAAATACGTTGTCGTATCTGAAACGAATAAAAAATTTATCGGAGTAAAATTTTAAAGATTTTTATTTTCGTTCTTGTTAATGTTTATTTAGTTAGAAAGAAAAAAAAATTTTTTTTTTTAACTTCTATAAAATGACCGAATTTTAACAATGGCTTTACAATTCAAAATAGATGTTTAACCCTGCCACACGGGGTCAGAATGACCCCACATAACTGTCAGTGTGGCAGTTCTGGATTTGGGTGTGGCCTTTAAGGGTTAAAATATTTCATAGGATTTTTTATAATGTCTGCCACTTGCTAGCAGCACATTCAGATCAGATTAATATTTTGTCAAAAGTAAAACACCACGATATCCCTTTATTAAATAATAAATTTTAAAGATCTTATAGTAATAAAATTATTCGTTTCTGATGATTTTTAAAATTTAATTTTAAAGTTTGAATTTATCAAAGTCAAGTTTAAAAAATCAGTCATGAATTTTAATCGATTTTAAATAAAATAAAAAACTTAATTTTATTTACTAAAATAATAAATCGCAACTTACAAGTTTTGAACAGTATTTTCAAAAATCTGTACATGTAAAAATGCGAATGAATTTTCTCAACTTTATAAATAAAAATTTTGCTCTCACGTAAAATTTATTAATTTAACGAAAGAGTATATGGGATACTCCGTATAGGAATCAAAACGTATTATTAAAAAAAATATGTAGGAAGATCGTTAAATATTATTAAACAAATGACCAAAATTCAGTTTTTTATTTAACAAAGTTCTAGATAATTATGAAATATCTTCAAACAAAACATTATTAATTAGTTAAATGATCTAAGTGTTTGGTCTTAACGAACAAAGTATAAATTTATTTAAAAATTACATATACTGACATATCTGTTTATATCTATATTTATTTACCTGTGAGAATCTATTTTATATTCAACATTATTTGTAATTTTTTTAGATTGTTATTAATAATACATCTTTTTGTATGTTTGTAGCTTTGAGAAGGTTGTCCTGTTAATGACAACGAAACGTCAGTATATGTAATTTTTAAATAAATTTATACTTTGTTCATTAAGACCACAAACACTTGGATCATTTAATTAATTTTACTACGAACAATCACCAACCATTCTTTTTATTATTATTAATTAGTTTAAAACAAAATCTTATTTAGGATTAGATATTTAAAAAACCATTTAAAAAACTTTTAATTGTAAAAAAAGTTTATTTTATTTCGTAAGACCGTTGTAATTTAAAAGTTCAATTTACGATTAGTAAATTATAAGTAATTTCCTAATTTACAATTACATTAGTCAGTTTTTGAGTCATAGATGAATCGGACCTCTGTTCTATCGCAGCTCTTGAGAGACCTCGTCACATTCTCTCCTCTGACAAAAATAATCAAATAAATAAAATTTTAATACAATAAAAATAATTTACCAAGTATGCGGTAAACATTTTTTCAGTTTATTCATAATGAAATCTAGTTCTAAATAATCAACTTATTATTTTACTTACCGAACCACACTTGCTTTTAACAAATAAAAAAAAAATTGTTACCTTAGTGAAAAATTTTTATGAAAAAAATTTTTTTTAAACTATAAAACTGTTAATATTTTCGGGGTGGTTTTACGATTGTTTTTCACTACAGATAATATTACCATGCATTGAGCTCGTTCAATAATAGCTCGTTACGTCAAACTCGCTGTAGACGATACTTTGGACCTAGTAAGACTAAATTTCGTTCAAATCAATAACAAAAAGTATTCAATAATTTTTATAAAAAATGATAAGTATGATTTTTTATTTGTAAAGAAAAAAAAAGATGGCAGATAGTAATCATTTTTTTGCTATTCTTTTTTGTAATCGCAAACATATAAATTCTCGAGTGAATTGAATGAGAAAAAAAATTATAAATCCAAGTAAGTCTTACTAGAGAGTTTTAACTCTAACAGTTAGAATTTATTTATTTATAAACGAAAAAACTGAAATCTTATGAAAAACGATGTACTCGACTGTATACTAAAATTTTAAAAAATAAAGACTTAGATTAGGCTAAAATAAAGATTATACTAAAATAAAGATTAGGATTTTTTTTTTCTTGTAAGTTCAATGATAATTAATAAAAAAAAAAAATTAAATTAAAAGTACCAAAAAAATTTAAGCTTGCATAAATATTGTAATTCTACAAAAATAATTTTTTTTTTTTATTTGAAAATTTCACTTCTCAACTTACTAAAAAGTTAGTATTCAAAACCGTGAACAAGAATGCTACAGCATTCAAATTAAAATGTCATAATTATATCGAAATGCGGAAAACGGAAATAAAAAATGATGATTTAATTTTTCCTAATGCCCTCAATTTAATGCAAGCTTAATTTTTAAACTAGATCACTTGAAGTTTAAACCAAAAAAGTTCATTTGAAATTACACCAGGTCTAATTGCGAGTGAAATTCTGATTTAACGCAAGGAAACCGGCGTGGCGGGTAACTCGACGCCGCAGATCTCTTCACGGAACACCGAATGTGCGGTATAAATTTTAAATTACACTTGCTAACCGCCCAAAATTCATCAGCTGTCACTTCAGTGCCCGCACACAGCGACAATTCATCAAGCGCGCACAAAAGCTTCGTAAATCGAAGGAAGTCAAATAAAAACTTCAACCCCGATTTCGCCCAAGATTATCGAAAACGGCTCGATATCGTAAGCTCGATCTAAATTCGATAAACCTTGGAGCATGAAAGTCTTTCGCACGGAATTTGAGAAATTTCAAATACTTTTTTGGATGAGCTTGCAACTGAACTCTATTGTGGACGGACAATAGTTTCTAAAGCTTTTGTTAAATACCGGAGTAATTTTAAAAAAATAATTAACTGAAGAAAGATTGTGACACATAAATCTGAAGTCCATTGTGCGTAAATCTTGCGGCTTGGAAAAGCTCCGCACAATGTGCATGATTAAAAAGAAAATGTACGAAGCTTGCAGCTGATAAATATAAAAAGCTCGTAAAAACTGATTTTATCTCTCGTTTCAAGTGACAAATGTAGAATGGATTCAGGTCAAAACTTTTAATCAAACATAAATTTTTTCGGATCATTTAAAATCTTTTACATTGTAAAATATAAAAAATTCAAATGAATAAATTAAAATCAGACTTGAAAATAGCTAAAAAAATTTTGTTTTTGTTTTTTTTTAATAGCCCTAAAATTTCGTAAGCATTTTTATTGTCGTTTGATGGAATTTTCTTTTATATTTTTGAGTAAATAAAAAATTATCCTATTACAATAATAAAAACTTTATAAAATCGTAAAGCTATAATGACGTAGCTTTTAGAATTTAAAATTTTAATGGAAAAACTTTTGGTTTGGATTTAATTATATTTCATTAGTTTTCAGCTTTTATAAAAAATTTTTTTTTTAATTTCCAGTGAATAATTAAATGAAAATTACAATAATAAAAACTTTGAAACTTTATTTTCAAAATATTTGTCTTTTTATGTAATTTTCGACCTACTTTTCAGCCCAATGTAGAACCAGAAAACTACAAAAAAGCGATTAGCTTCCAAAAAGAGACACAAATGACTCTGCTAACAGTGCTTTTTCAAAAATTCAAACCGCAAGCCAAAGCTCGTTCCGGAGCTTTCAAAGCTTAAATACTTAATCCCGTGAATTTTTAAAAAACCGCAGTAAAATTCTCCATCATCGTAAACTAAATCACGTGGCATTATTAAATAAGCGAAAAAAGAAAAAAGCGCTCGAGGTTTTACGCGATCGCGAGGGGTGCCGGTCTCGAACAATGCCGGGCTTAATAGCCTGAGACGAGGCTTTGTTTTAGGGGTAGAAGAAGAGGACCTAATCAGGGATAAGAGCCCGCGGGTGAAAAACAAAGCCAGACTACGGCTACACAGAGCGGGCGGGCGAGAGAGGTTTTCTAAACTTAGAGTCGTCTTCCGCGAGCAGGAGGTGGGACGCATCCTCTCTTTGTCGCAGCGGCCCGGGCCGGTTAAAGGAAGACAGAGAGGAAGAGACTCGCGCTAAGAGTCGGCCGACCAGACGAAAGCTCGGGAGTCGCTTCGCAAGCTCGCTCGGCTTAACCACGCGCGCGGATTTATACTACCGCTTACTCCTACCTAGGCTGAGCTAAGGCAACAAGTGTGTTTGTGCGCGGTTTGTGCGGGAGTTCATTTTTGTGAATTTTTCTTTAGGGTAAGTCTTTTAGTGGTAGATTAGCTGGTTTTTTAAACTTACTGGCACTTCGAAGAGGTTTAATTTAAATTTTAGTTTAAATTTTTTGACAGAATAAGAAAATTAATTTAATATAAATGACAAATGAACGTTTCCATTTTAAAGCTGTAAGCTTTTGCAGATTTATACTTTACAGTTAATGAAAATTACTTTAACGTATGGATGATTAGTAAATACCGCAAGCTCAATCAGAGATCTATTAAATTGATAGTATTTTTTAAATATATTATTCTTGATGATAGATGGATAATACGAAATAAAATCATGCATTATCATAAAAAAAATGAGTTTATATAAAAAATAAAAAATTATTAATGTTGAGTTTGATTAAAGATAATGATAATTATCACAATTTATTATTTTTAATGTCTGTCAATGGATAAAGTATTAAAACTGAAAAATTTTCTATTATGAAGTTTTATGCACTTGTTTATTTCATTTTCTCTCATAAATTTGTAGAATTTCGGCGTCCAAGCCATACCAACCTATACTTTTATGGCTGCACGTTTACGCGCCAAGATTTGCTCTCTCAACCAATAGCAGTATAATTCAATTTTGTAATCGAAATTGTATTTTGTTTTTAATACTTTTATATCCGTAATTATTTATAATGGTTATAAACCCAATCTTTTTAAAATGAAAATTTTTCTGAAATTAATGAATTTAATTTTTTTATGTATTGACAATATTTAAAGAATATTGAGTTTTAAGTTTTGATTATTATAACTTACTCAATACGTGTAAAATAATTTATTTATTTATTTTACATTTTAAAATAAAAAAAAATAATTATTATTTATTGACACTATGTAACGCTCAAAACAAAACTTTGAATGCATATATTACTTGAAAACTCTTAAGCAGACACTTCGTCATTCTTACATGTTTCTCTCATTCTTTTTTTTTACAATACAATATTCATTGAAACATTAATCAATCTCTGTCCTTTGTATTTTCAAAGGGGCCTTCATCCGGTACAAATTATAATAAAACTTAATTTACTACGATCTGCTGAATTGAACAGTCAACACTTTCATCCGTAATTTTCTGTTAACAACTTTATTTTGATCCACTCAAAAGAAGCACAATAACTAGGTTGAGAAAAAGGTTCGACCCAAACAAGCTAAAAAAACCAAGATCCCGGAAGACCTTAACTGCTCCGAGCATTATTTTATTAATAACAGCACACACTGCATCGAATCTCGATTTATTTATTATCACAACAAAGAATCAAAAGCTTACCCACGCGCTCTTTTCGTGATTTACAACTTCGCTGATTTTATTAGCAACAACGAAATCGTTGATACCCAATTTCGTTGACGTTTGGCATGAACCGCGGAGCCATAAATTTTCCCCCGAGCGTAATAAAAAAAAAGGCCGATAAATTGACTGAATTTTTTTATTCTAGGGTAGGAGGAGATCGAGTGCCGAAAAGCGATGGCTGTCAACTACGGATGGGACAACCGATGCAACTTCGTCGTTAAGCATCTTTACGGTAACGTAACCCACCAGCTCGCTAATTAGAGTTCATCAACCCGTGCACATCCCGATGAGAAAATTAAGAGTGCGATGATCTCTCTCCCGAAACGAAAATAAAATTGAATATTCGCGAAGACGTACGAACGACCGAAATAATGGCCGCACGGGGGTTTACTTTCAATGTCGCGAGTCTGGCGCGTGATTAACGCGTGCGAGTGGAGGGTTTTCTGCGGGATTTTGATAAATCATTCGGGCCTTTGAGTACGGTATTATTCTTGGGTTTATTTACGAAGATATTCCATTGCGCAGGGTTCATAAATTAAAAAAAAAAAAAAGGACTTCGTTGAACGTGATTTGTTTTGCATGGAATTTTATTGCCGAGCTGTGATATAACAAAAAATTTCTTTGATTTGTAAGAATAATAAACAAGAGGTATTTGAAAAAAATGAATGATGATTTTTAGTTATTTATTTTTGTAAATCGGGTTTTCGGCAATATCAATGAGAATTTTATTCGATAAATTCGAGTGTATACAATAAACAAATTTTTTAGGAGCTAAAAATTTTTTTTTACTTTGAAAGTATTCAGGCCTTTATTTAGGCATAGAGTTAAAAAAAAAAAATTAAAAAAAATTAAATTTAACAAAATTGAAATTAAAAAAAATAAATTATTGAATACAAATATTGATAATGTTTAATGGTACTTCAAATTTGATATTTTTCAATTTGCAAAAATAGTTCGACTGAAAAGAGATTCTTATTGAATAAATTAAGAAGAATGAATTATCGATGTCCCATTGATTTTTAAAGCAAAGCCCAGTTAAAAATCCGTATTAGGTCATATACATAACAATAAAAAGTTTGGACGATACTTTTATTTATACGTTTAAAATCGACTTCATCTATCTTCAGCTAATTGATTGTCATCTACTAATTAAATAATTCAATAGATGACATAATTTATTACGTACCAAAAGCGAGTTCAGCACTTTAATTTAACAAATGCGTGTATTATTGAATTTTGTAAAGCACTTATTGGTGTATTTGTTTATTTATTTATTGCTTAAAAATTAAATAACAATAATTTTGAAAGTATAATAGAATTTAATAATTCAAAGTATGACTCGCTCAGAAGTTATTTCTCTTTAACCAGACATTCTACATCTAAAATTAACACTTGAACTTTTGAACTACAAGCTACAATGGTACAAAAAATCTCTCGACCAATTCACAAAACAAACAACATATTCTTTCACCCCTCTAAAAAAACAATAATTTTTTTTTTCAAAAACTCATTTCGAAACAATGCCCGCGAGGCTCATTGGAAGGTATGACGAATAGCCGGGTAAGTTTTTTGATCGAAAACCCAAAATTTGGCAGCCCGCGGTAGCGTTTGAGAAAACCGCGGCATTCATCAGATTGATCGACCGCCAAAGCTTGACTCCACCGGAAAGGTCAGCTTCTTAGGTAAATTTAGACAAAAGGAGGAAGCCCAGCCGCTGGCTGCACCCGCGCCGATGTGCGGGCCAAATTTAGGATGACGGGTAATTATAGGGCTCGTCACGGATCTTAAGCTCGCGCCCCTTTCAAGAGCACCGGGTGACGAATGCCAAAGTGTCCAAAATGGGTTACGGGGTCGATGCTCGTTCGCGACTTTCATACTAGACCGACAAAACAACCTGCCTACCGAACGATTTGTTTTGGATCACGAGCTGTAGGTGAAGAGTCGGCTGCGGTTTTTATAAATAAACCGCGTCGGTAATTGCCGTTTCGTGTTGCGGATCGAGGTGTGCTATGAGTAAGCGTTGACGCGAGCTTTGCAGGATATGATTTTTCAAATTTTATGGCAGCTTTAAAGCTCACCAAGTTTAAAATTAAATTGTGGAGATGTAAATATTGTAAGTCATTTTTTTCTTAATTTGTTTAAATTATAAGCTGTTATGTTCAATTATGTTATGAATGATCTGTTGGAATTAACCGTTTACAAAAACGCAGCTGTTGAGCTTGAGGGTTTTTATTTTTCAAAAATTTGACAAGCTTAAAGCTCAGCGGACTCATGATTAAACTTTACAGATTTGAATGTTGTGAGTCATTTGTTTAAATTATTTTAGTAAAATGTGGTAAAAATTGATGATAAACCGTATACTTACGAAGCAACTGCTGATTTAAGCTTTCAGAATGTAATTTTTTTTAATTTCTGCAGGTTGAAAGCTTACCGTGGTTATAAATTAGTGTGTAGTAGACATTCGAGTATTATGAATTATTTGTTTCAATTATTTTATTGATATACGATAAATTGTCTTACTGACACGTATAAACACATATATACTTTTAAAATAACACATGCCTGAGCTTGCAGGTGCTTTGATTTTTTTTTTTTAATTTCATTTTTTAGTAGATACAGGTTTTAAAAAATATATATAATCTTCATTTCAATGTTATCGTTGATTTTTTTTTTTTTTTTACAGAATATTGATTTACAATACAGCAAAATATGTAGATGAGAAATATATGAATTAAAATTTTTCATAAATTTTCGATGTTTTTTAAATAAATAAATAAATATAGCCATTTTTTGGGCTACATTTGAGCAATTTATTTTTGTCAACATTAAACAGAGTAATAAAGTGAACAACAAATTGAAGAAATAAAATATTACGTGAATTAACGTTTATAAAGTAAGCATTGTTTGAGCTGCGGATTTAAATTCTAGAGAAGATTTCATTTTTAGTAACTCACCAATTAAAAAAAGCTCTTTGTTTTCATTTTTTTATTTTTGTAAACATTTTATAATCGTGAGTAATTTATTGTTTAGTATAAATAAGTGTGAAATAAACTGCGCAGGCAATAAATTATTGAAATATCTTCTTTATGCATTTATGAAGCAAACATTGTTCTACCTGAAGTTTGATTTTTCAAGAAAATTTTATTTTTCTTAGCTCGCCAGTTTAAAACTAAAATGTAGCTAGTCAAACATCTAATCTACAAGCTTGTTTTTTTGAGAAACAATTTTATTAAGTGCAAGAATCATGAGTAATTTATCGTTGTGTAGGGTTGAGGGAAAAGTAAACTAGGCAATAAATAAATTAGTAAAACATTTTATACGTCAATATACTTACGAAACAGTGATGACGTGAGCTTGCAAGCTTGGGTTTTTCAAAAAAAAACTTATTTTAAAAGCACTCGAGTTTAAAATTAAAATATAGGTATTCGAATGGTTATTAGCCAAATTTATGGTCTTGTATCGCGAGCGAGAAGAAAACGTTTTGTGGGTGCGGTTTTTTAAAAATGTTTTTAGCCGGCTCTGAGAAACACAATTATATCTCATTTCAAAATAACTGTAGTGAACGCATGGAATTTGGGTATGCTTAAAATACTTATATAAAAAAAATAAAATTTTTAAATTAATTAGAAAAAAATTTTCTTTAGTATTTTTTATCACATGAACTAAAAACTTTAAATAAATAAATTTTTGTTTCACGTTTATTGTTTTCTTTAGACACCGACAGCAATGGCGTTCTGGAGAAGAATGACTTTGAGTGTATGGCCCTGAAGATGACGGTGCTCGAGGGCAAGGGCGAGTTCAACCCGAGCCGTCACCAGGAGAACCTGCACGTCATGCTGGCGCTCTGGGACGAGATCGCCCAAGTCGCTGACTTCAACAAAGTTCGTGAAAAATTCCTCAAAAAAGACAGAATAAAATCTAAAAACTAAAATAAAATTTTTTTTTCAGGACGGCATGGTGACCACGGAAGAGTTCAAAGACGCCGTGCAGAAGTGCTGCGTGGGCAAGAAGTACGACGACTTTCCTCAGGCGATGAAGTTGTTCATCGACAACCACTTCAAAATCGTCGACATGAACGGTAAGGGCACAATAGAAAAAAAAAGCCTTTGATAAATTGACACATTTTATTCAATTTAAAAAAAAAAAAAAAAAAAAAATCACATCATTAAAAACTAACACTATCTACACTTAATTATTAACAAAATGTACAGTTCAGTTAGTCTGATTCGGCGTAGCTCGGCAGAAGGGACAGTGGTTGTACCTCAGAAGGGCCAACTCGTAGTCGTCCAGGTGGAAGAGTTTCAGACACGACTTGCAGCAGATTACCTGGAGATCGGGGAGGAGATTCCTGTAGTACCTGGTGGTAAAGGGCTTAGGCCACTTGACTACGAGCACCGAGGACGAGTCCATGCTTCTCAAAATGTTTCTTCCAACCGTGACGGTCGAGCCCCCGACTTTCCCCTCGTACTGTAACAATCGGGCCATGAACAGATCCGTAGGGGTGGTCGAGGAGACCGTAAATTGGTTCTCGACGCTGGTGTGAGAGTCTTCGACGGGTTTTACGGACTCCTCGATAAGTTTTTCAGCCTCTTCGTTGGTGATTCCCGGCTCCAGTTCGAACTCCACCAGCGGAAGAATCTCGAACATGACGAAGGAATACTGGAACTTGAGACCGCACTGGGCACAGGAACTACCCGAGGCGTTGTTAGCGGGTAGCAGCGAGTTGTAGGTCGAGCATCGGTTGCACAGGGGCAGGAGCTCCTCCAGGTCTCTGTAGGGGTAGGCCTTGATGGCCATGGTCCAGGTCTCGATCTGGGGCAGCAGAACCTTGGAGACCTTCATGCCCTTGAGACGCTCGAGAAGCTGCATGGCGAGCTTGTTGGCACCCAGGAGTCGGGCTTGCTTGACCAGGGCGTACATGATGGTCAGCTTGGAAATAGAGTCCAGCTTGACGTTCTGGATCTTGGTCATCAGGAACTTTGATATGTTGAATAGGGCCTCGGGCATAAGGGCCGTAAAGGGCTCCACCAGATACTTGTAGACCTCGTGGTAGGCGTAGTAAATGTCGGCCTTGTCGTAGTAGTCCATGAACTGAGCCTTAATCTCCTCAGAATTTTTGTTCGAGTCCAGAGTGATCTGGGACAGCAGCCAGTAGAAGTACGAGGCGTCGCGGAACCTCTTTTCCGAAATTGCGTTTTCCGCCAGGGTCGTCAGTACCGCCATCGATTCACCAGGTTGACCGGCGATTTGAAACGCCTTTTGGGCCTCGGAGAACCGTCCGGTTTCTGCCAGCCACCTGGCGTACGGACCGTAGACCCTAAACTTGAGCTTTGGATTTTTCTCGGCCAACTCGAAGGCCTCGTTCCAGGCGTGAGCGTCCACCAGGGCGTCGGCTACGTCCGGATCGTCGCCCAACCGACTGAAAATCTCGGCGGCGCCGTGGGTCGCCCCTAGCTGTCTGAGCTTTTTGGCGATGACGGTCAGATTTTCACGTTCCGCCTTGTCTAGCTGCCTGCCGACCTTGATCAGCATGTCGATCCAGTTGTTCTCGGAGATGATCTTGATGGCTCTCTGCACGTCTCCAGCCGACAGGAACATCTCGGCCGCGGCTCGAGGTTCTCCCAGGCTCTTGGCCCACTCAGCTCTTCTCCTGAGTAGGCTTATTCTGTCCTGGCTGTTCCCACTGGATATGAATTCCTGAGCTATATCGAACATTCTCAGGTCGGAGTACATGTTAAGGGCCTGCTGCTGCAGTCCAGCTTTTTGGTAAAGCTTCGCTGCCTCTCTCAGTCTTCCCATAGCCGCGGCTGCTGTGGCTTTGCAAGCTTCCTTGTCCCACTCTCCTGACTTGAATTTGTCTTCGACCTCCATCACTATCTCCACAAATCGCAAGTTCTTCTTCCTCGCAAAAGCCTCGTAGGCTATCGAGAACTCCAAGTTATCAAAAGCCGCTGCACCGAGTGCAAACCAGTCCTTATCGGCCACCTCCAAACAGGCTATCGCGTAGGCCTTGTCGAACATCTCAGCCTCCAGGTATTGGTACATCAGGGAAGATAGAGGCAACTCCATGGGGATTATCGTGACCCCGTACATACAGTAAACCTTCGCCGCGTTAAGCCCAACCACCACACCGGAAAACTTTTGTTTGTACTCGTTGAAATTAGCGACCTTTATGGACAGGTAGTTCTGTCCCGAGAAGCACATCATGTCCTCGAAGGCGCTGTTGAAGGCAACGCTCGTGACGTCGTGGAACTCCTGGAGCTTCTTGTTGTTGCAGATGTCGAACACCGACAGCACACCGTGCTCGCTGACCACGGCCAGTTTCTCCTTCATGGGACTGATGTCAAGGCACTGGACCGCCCCATCGACCTGGGCCAAAACAGCCGAGAACGGGTTGTCCAGGTGGATCTCCATGACCTGTCCGTCCTTCAAGGCGATCAGCAGGCGTTCGTGACCGGCTGGACCTCCGACGACCTTCGTGTGGCTGATCACGCTGTCCAGTATCCACTCGGTCTCAATGGTACCCCCGAACGACAGACTCTGAATCCTATTTTCCGAGTAAAAGATCAAGTTGTTCGTGGTCACGGCGAAAAGGCTGTACTCGAATGACTTCACCAGCTTGGTCCTGACTCTGTAGTGCATGTCCTCGGAATTACCCGAGGGCTCGTAAATAATCACCTGTTCCGGCAACTGCACGGCCAGTCTATCCCTGTACACTGCGACGTTCTGAATGAGATCTTTGCACTTGATGCGTACCTTTTGGTTTGTTACCAGGTGCTGGATGATAACGTCGGTCATGTTTTCCCTGTAGGCGTACTTGTCCTTGTATATCCCGTAAACCAGGTCCCACGTCAGCTCCAGATTCGTGATCTTACCGTCCTGACAGCCGATCGCCACGTGGTTTGACTCCGGATGCACAGCGCAACTCCAAGCCCAGGATGTGAAGGAACTTCCGATGTTCGCCAGTTGGATTCCATCGTGGGACAGCAGAAGACACTGCTTGTTGCTGCCGGACACAATGATGTACTGTCCATTGGGAAAGTACTGGAGTTTCAAAGGGATGAAATTTAACTTTCTCTCCTTTCCCACCAATTTTCCACTAATCGAGTAGAACGACAGTGTCCCATTCCACTCACCGATGCAGAGTACGTCCGAGGTCTCGTCCTTGGCGGGACTCCAGGCCAGGGTCCAAATGGGAGAATCCCCCGAACAGTCGATCCTCACGCGCTCGATCCCGCTCTTGTTCCTGATGGAAACGTGTCCGGCTGCCAGGCCCAGGGCCATGTACTGGCCGTCCATGGTCCAGGCGCAGGTGTTAACCCTGCCCCCGGATTTGTACTTTTGCACGGCCTTTTGCTCGCTCGACCACAAGGCGATGTCGGTCAGGGAACAGCTGAGCAGCTGGTGGGACACGGGGTTGAACTGCATAGACTGCACGGCCTCGTTGTGGGAGTACTTGAGTATACCCTCGAGCTTGGAGGTCCATATGATGACCGTCTTGTCGGCACTGCCAGAGGCGAATTTTTTACCGTCTTTGGCGTAGCACACGCAATACACAAGGTCCTTGTGGCCCTTGAGCAGCTGTATCAGGGCGCCGTCGTGGCACTCGTAGACCAGAACGTGCTGACCAGCCGCGGCTATCAGCTGGGTCCCGCTCGGGTTGAAGCACAGGTCGTATATGCACTGTTCGGCAATGTCCTGAACTTTGTCAACCCACAGCTCCCGGGTCTTCATGTTTGGTCGATTGGTTTATTGAATTTTAAACATTGAAAAAACACTTGGCGCACCTGGAATAAGTTTGAATAAGTAGGCGTACACTGCGTGAAACATGTCGAGACGCAACTAAAAATGATTAAAATTTATTTATTTTTTAATCAAACTAAGTAATATTTACAGTGTTTAAGTTTAAAAATAAGAGTCGCAAACTCACATGGGTCACGTTAAATTGGAACTAGTTTGTTTTGAGTTTCCATTCATTGCCATGGTAACGCTTTTAAGAGGTTTACACAATGAGGTGCGGGTGCGCGTGACTCCGAACTTTCACCCCCACCCAATAATATGTGTTGGCAGAATTTTTTAAAATAAATCAGTATTTGTTTATTTGAATTCATTTAATACGGAACAAAATTAATATTTTGAGTTTTTCTTGAAAAATAAAATAAATTATCTGAAAAATAATAATTATAAATAATAAATATTAATAAACTTAGCGAGCTAGTTAGAGACTTTTTATTGTGCTTATAGTTTATAAAAATATTCTCATTCAATCATTCAAGTATTGTTGAAAATAAATATGCGTTACAAAGAGCTTCTACAGGGAGTTACCATATTATTCATGAATTGTACAAAACATTGTGCAATTCTGCTTTTTCACCTTTATATATTATTACTATTGATTTACCACTTCGTTTAAATAAATAAAATAAACAAATAACATAAGGTAAATGATTTTTTTGTTACAAGGTGATGGACTCATTGGAGTCGAAGAGTACCGGTACAACGTGGTGACGAGGATTCCCATTCCCAACATCGATATCATCGATACTGCTTACAACGCACTGCTCAACGTAAAATTTTATTTTATAAATTAAAATATATCTGTACTCTTCAAATGTTTGAAATATATGAAAATGCTTTTAGGACGATGACAAGAGAAAGGGCGGACTGACTTTGGCTCGTTATCAGGAACTTTACGCCTCGTTTCTCGGCGACCCCACCGACAAGGGCCCCGGAGCACACCTGTTTGGCCCACTACCTGAGAATTGTTGATGAACCTAGGGCGTCTTTTAAGAAAACTAAATGAATTTCGTTACACGTGCACTTTGACGAATTTGATACTGTTACCTTTCATAAGTTATCGCGATACGTACTGAAAAAAAAAAGATAATAATTTATTTTAGTTAGATACAATTAGGGTAATATTACACTTTTATTCCTGCAGTATTCGATGTTATCATGCTCTTTGAAAGGTTGCTCTGTGAGATACAAGACTTGGTACTGCAATCGCTTCTAGCTAAGACTTTATGTTATGATTTAAACAATGAGGATTATTTTCTTAAGTTCAAGTAACAATATTACAATGCTTTTTTTTATTAATAACTTCACTTATTTATTTGTTTTTGGTTTTTTTTTTTTTCACTGTATTAAAGTGTAAAACTTTTTAAAATTACAGTCATGAACACAATGTAAACAATTAATAAATTATAAAATTTTATACAAATTATAACATTTCAGGATATAAACAACAAAAATTTTTCACAGTTTATAAAAATGAATATTTATAAAAATATTCATAATTTGGTCTTTTTCATCAAATAAATTAACACTAAACATTCTCTAATATCGCAATAAGTCATGGAATTATTTTTTTGTACATGTATATTCAAAACTTCAGCATTTGCGAATCTCACTACAATTTGATGTACTTTTTTTGTCTCCCACTATCGACGTCATGGAAACAAGTTTATTTCTGTAGACATCTGGTACAAGAGCACTCATAATAACATGAGTTATAATTGCAGTAAGACCCCAAATTTTGTGACATCCACCTAAATAAGTTGGCAGTGTGTACTGGTTTCTAAAATGTGTATATCGAAAAAATGCTGGATCACAGAGTTTTTCAAGAGGCTGAACAAAAGCTTCCTCGACTTCGCTCTTATTTACTTGCAATTTTTTAGGATCTACCTCTCCAATGTAGCCCAGAACCGGTAAGACAGTTACATCCCTTCTGTTAATTAAATTTCCACTGCCCCATACATCAACAGAACTCTTAGGTATTTTCAACTCTTCCCATGTTTCTCTTAATGCTGTGTCCTCCAAAGTTTTATCATTTTTATCTTTCATACCACCTGGAAATGATACCTGACCCCTGTTCATACTCACTTTATTTGATCTTAAAGTGTACAACAGACCAAGTTTTCCATTATGTGTACACAAGGGAACCAGAACTGCGGCAGCTTTCTGAACTTTATCTTTATTTACTTTAGTTGTGTTTATAAGTTTTAATCGCTTTATGCAAGCTTCTCGTACTTTGTCATTGAGAATGTCTTCTGATTTAAGTTGTGATGCTGTACAAAGTTTTCTTTTTAATTTTAACCACTAAAGAAGAAATATATATATTTTTAGTTATAATTTGTAGTAAATTGGAAGATATGTAAACGAAAAAATTGAATTTGATTCAAGCGTTAAGTTTTAAATTATTTTATTTGATGTTAATGTTCATTGATCAAAAAATAAAAAATTATAAACACAAAATGACGTGTCATTATTTAACATTTCAAACATTATGAGCAGCAATGATTTAAAATTGCAAGATAAAAATGACATCAATAAAGAAAGTTAAAATTTAATTGTTGTCAAAAGGCCTTCAAAAAATCAGATGTATAACTTACTATTACTTCAGGAGAAAAAGTTTCTATTTTTCTTCGCATCATTCGGAATATCATCAGTGACTAGCTTATGAATTTTAAACTTTCTAATTTAAAAATGTATCTAAAAAAATCATCGATTTTTTGTCTTTAAACGATAAATTTATTTACTCCAAGTTGCTCCAAGTAAGGCGAAGACACGAAGAGCACGAAGGTCGAAGAGTAACTTCCTAACCAAACAAATTTACCGTCCGGGTCCCGGACTTGGCACGACACAGCCGCACGCGCCGCATCCAATCGCGCAGAAGAGCCAGCAGAAGAGAAGAGCAACCTACATATATTTTATTTTTTATCTCAGAGTCTGCACTGTTGCAGCCTGCAAGTCAGCTGGTATTTGCAAACATATATATAGAATCGACGCCAACGTGGTTAAGTCGCAATACTCAATTTGTTTATTACTAAAAATTTTTATTTTAAATCGATTAATAAAAATTTAACTTTTTGATATCAAAATCCCTAAAAAAACCTAAAAATTTTAATTTAAGTTTACGTAGAGCTCAAGTTTTTAACGTTTTAATTTTAATTACAAGGTTACGTTATAAAATTCGAACTATTATTGACATTTGAAAAAAAAGTACAATAACATGATAAAATTTATTAGTTGTTATTGCAAAAGGACATGTGTACAATTCCTCACAGATTATAAGAACATGAATCTCAAAGTTTGCTTATTCTAAAAATGTACATTTTATTCAGTGAAATGAGTCACAAATAACTTTGCCAGTTTCATGAATTAATTAAATTGAAATGTATAATATCTATTTGGAAGTAAAAAACTAATTTAACAAAAAGGTATGGTAATAATTTTTTTTAATTTTAATTAGTCTAACATGATTAAAAAATAACAAAATATTTTTAGATAATGAAGAATCTGAATAATAGAGACCAGAAATCAATTATAAAAAATTTGGCTGGACGACAACTTGGTATTAACAGTACAAAGAGTTTAAGTTATTACAAAACATTATCAATATTAAAAAATTTGAAACCAACTGATGGTCTTGAAAATAATCCTGAAGTAGGGGAATTCAATAATCAGATAGCTGAAATACAGTTTAATCCAAAAGGAAATTTGGTTGCCAGTGTACTTTGGGGAAATGATAAAGTTCATGTATGGAATTTATCCTCTAAAAAAATTCAAGCATTTTTTGAATCAGGACATGGATTTACTGTCAGACAAGTTAGATGGGTACCTGATCGGGAGAATTTAGTTCTCACAAGTGGAGATTCTGGAATTATTCGATTGATGGATCTCAATACTAATGAGTCAAGCATACTCGAAAGATTTTCTGAAAACTCTTCTTTTTATTCAAAGTCCTTAAAAATGTGTGTTCATAAAAGTTCACCATTCACAATACTTGCAGGTAGTGTTACAGGTGGAGTCATAAATATAGACTTAAGAACAAATAAATCTACAGAAATATTACGAGTTTTTGATAATGATTTAAGTTCTTATCAGATAGACAGCCTAGATATTAACCCAGTAAAATATACTGAATTTTGTATGGGCAGCGGTAAAGACGCAAGAGTATATGACAGTCGTTTTTTGTCAACTCCTGTTCAAAAGTTACAAATCAAATGTTTGGATGAAAATGTCAGTATGAGGTGCAGTAATGTGTATGTCGAGTATAGTTATAATGGTTCAGAAATTATAGTGGCCTATTCTGAAGCTCCTGTATATTTATTCACTGTAAATGATTCTCAACCAAAAAAAATTTATGTTACTGAAAAGGCAAGTCATGATAAGCGATCTAGATTTACCATGTACAATGCACATTATGTAGGCTCAAGAAGTGAATTTATTGCCGCCAGTACTACAGTTTTTAAAGGTCACAGAAAAAGTCAAGAATTACAACATACTTTATTTATATGGGATAAAGAGTCAGAAGAATTAATCAACGAAATACACATTAGTCATGAGCCTTCCTGGAGATTCGCTGTTCATCCCTATATGCCACTTTTGGCTTTTAATATGGAAAATGGGGTTCGTTTGTGGGAGTAGTAAAAACGGCGATGATGAGCGAAACTACTAAACTATTAAACCGATATGTGATATTAAATAACTTTACTTTAATTATGTTAAACTAGTTACTCTATGTAAAAAAGCTTTTAAACTTACATAACTTTGAAAAATTTTATTAAACTACTTTACTGTAATTGTAAATGTTTGACACATTTCTATAATGAGGTTATTGTATAATATTTTATTTTATTTTTATTTTTATTGTAATTATTTGTATACAGACATTTCAAAAGTTAACTAATGACAAAATTGTATATAACAGAATGAAAATATAAAAGCTTTATTTTATAAAAAAAAAAAAAAAAAGGAGTGATGATTTGACTGCACTCAAAAAAGTCTAAGTTATCGTATTTTTATTAATTCCTAAAACTCAAAGAAAAATATTTTAATTTAATAATGGTTTGAAAAAGCTTAAAGAAATAAAATTTTTTATAATATGACCAAAAGTCATTTTTAATAATTTTTAATCAATCACATTACAATACAAAACTTAACATTCTTTAAATAATCTTGTTTTTAGAATCGTTCGTTTTTAATTTTTCAGATATTATTAAAAAATCGTATTCATTTATAATTATCATTTTAACAAAAAAAGGCTGCTTAAATTTTTTTTGTAAAACTGTTGATGAAAATAATGATTAAAAAAATAAAATAAAACCAGTGGAAACAAATTTTTTTAGTTTAAAACTTTATTAAAATTATAAAAATATTGAGTAAATTCTTAATTTTGTATAAAATCACAGCTTTTAGTCTGGTTCAGGAAAATTTTATAAACAAGTTACCGATTTTTTTTAGTTCAAGTATCATCAATTGAGGTATACATTGATTGAGACTCTATAAAGTCCTCTTTAATTTCATCCGTTATGTGTATTTCTTCGGATTTTATTTCTTGCGTTGGTAAAATTGATTCATCGTCCAAAATTTCTTCCTTAACAGGTAAAAATATTGTTTCGAACAAATAATCTGAATTTTCCGACTTTAATTTTGCATCAAAATCAGCTTCTGGGTTGTTCATTAATTCTTGAAATTTATCTCTCTTGTCCTCAATAACATCGGTTTGCAACGAAGTACAATCGACAAAATGCAAAGCTACAACAGACCTAGAACCAAATTAATCATAAATAAAATTTATTCGTTAACAAAATTGTCAATTAAAAATAAAATTTTATAAAAATTGCATACTTAGCACTAGTATTTCCAATTTTAGATTTCTCGAGAGCTTTATTGTAGGCTTGATTTGAGTTTTTTGTGACTGTAGATTTTAAGTTTTTTTTCAACACCGACTGTGTGAAGTTGATCTTTTTTAATACTGATTTGGTGAATGGTACATCGTCGTAATTATAATATCTATAAATCAGTCTTTGAGGTGTACTACCCGTAGTTAAACGAGAATTTTCAATCGGATTAAAATTCAAACTTCCCACAGAATTAAGTTTTTCTAAATTACTTTGATGCAACCTAGAAAAATCATACACAAATAAGTAATATATGTATTCATAAAATATAATTAGTTTCATATAATCATACGAAATAAAAAAATCATATGAGAAAAAAATTAGAAACAAAATTTATTTACGGGAACGCTACAAACTAGACTTGGTCGTTAAATTTAATCTTAAAATAAAAAATAATATTAAAAAGTTTTAAATCAAAATTTTTTATTTTTTCAAAAATATTCATCGTACTTTTTAGAGGTTTTTTTCAACGAATTTTTTCTGCTTTGTTCATCTGTACTTTTCAAATTTTTTTTTAGTATTGACCGAAACGATTCAATAATTTGGACATTTTTTGATTTCGAAGAGTTATCAAAAATTATTTCTTTGGGCAGTGCAGCTTGCAATGATGGTTTTCCATTCCGATCATTATTTTGGTTTGTCGATTGATGAATTTTGTTTGATTCGGAATTCTGGTGCAATCTGAAATGAATAAATAAATAATTAATGCTTTTAGAAATAAATAAAAAATGAGTTCAGGAACTTTTTTTAAAGATTAACTATAGTTGCATGTGTTGCAAGGACTCAAGGTTTACTAATGCATGTAAATGGTGTTAAATATAAATATATATACATCTAAAATTTAATCTTTTTATGTTGAATGGTCGAAAAAATTTTTAAACTAACTTAAAAGCTTTTAAAGTTTTCATATTTTACACTAAAATTTTGCAAAATCTGAGAGAGAAGTTGTTTAAAAAAATGTCTAAAAATTACTGTTAAAAAATTTTTGAATAAAAAATGCTGAAATTTTACAAAGTTTAAAGATTTATAATGATCACAAATAAGAAAAATTATAAAATATATAAGAAATATTTTGAATTTTACTTTTGATGAGTCATTAATTAAATTCTTGGGAAATCTACGTGAGAAGTCGTTTAAAAATATGTCAAACAAGAAACTAAAAAAATTTTTTTTTATAAAAATAAAAATTATGATATTTTATTTAAAGGGTTTTGAGGTCTAAAAGTCATAATTTTTTAATCATTATTCATTCAGTGTTATTACTTTCCTTTTAGATTCGTTCAATTTCTAAAATGCATATCAGTTTTTTAATTTCTAGCCAAATATTTATTTATTTAACTGATAGCAATTACAGCGAAAAAAGAAAGATTGAAAAAAGTTTTTTTTTAATTCTTATTTTTGTATTTTATTTACTTTACGTAATAGTCGTAAATTTTAAACAATTACAAAAAAAATTAAGAATTTTGTATGTTACATAAGTTTTAACAAAAAAATTTAGCAGTTATTAAGCGTACACAGAAATTAAGAAAATCTGTGAAAAAAAGTTTAACCGTTTAAATTATTATATTTTCCAGAGTACAGAGTTTGAATAGTTTTACAAAAAAAATATTTAATTTTTCTTAATTTTTTATGAACACTTTACATTCGACGCATTCGACACGCTAAGTCATCCGCACACATTGAGTCATCCCAATGAGATCTTTCGATTTAAAAAGCCACAAACACTCAATTGGCGTATTCTTTTGGGCCTAGTCGCGATTCGTACAAGATTACGAATCTTGAAAGCAAAGATAAGATATATATACAATCTACATATACACAAAGGGGAATTCCCGTCTACTATGTATAGGTATATTATGTAGGCAAACAATTTACAATAGCGGAGGAGCTAGCAGAAACTACACGTACCTACCATTTGAAATGCAATAAGTACCTACAATAATAGTGAAATGTAAAACTGCGTTGCAGTTTCTGTTTAGTTAAAACAAGTTGAAATAAAGAGTTTGAAGTTTAATGGAAATACGCTGAACAAGATTTGTTTACTCTACTTATTAAATTCAATCAAATGCGAAGTGTTTTGAAGCTACCGTGATTATTGGTAAGTTTTGTTTATACTAGGTACTCTGATTTCTGAATTCTAACCTTGTTAAAACAGTTTTACTTGTTTTCAGATATGAATATAAGCTTTTAATTTTTCAAAAATTAGTTTTAACTGTTGCACAAAATGTACAAATTAAAATTTGAAAACTGTGTGATTTCTAATGGAGTTTGGTGCAAATGTTATTTGTGCCATAACAAATTTCCTTTTTATGGGAAATTTGAAAAACATATTAATTGTGTAAAGCATAAAACAAATCTGGAGGAAGTTGAAAGTCATAGCAGTATTTTAATATCAAATATTTCATCCTCTTTATCAAAAAACAAAGTGAAAGAAGTTGTTAGAAATTTTATTACTTTCAATCATGATAAATCAAATTCTTTTACTTGTCATTGCTGTGGGATTTCAGTTTCTGAATTGAAAAGTGTATTTGAACATATTAATACTGCTGAACATCAATTACTTGTAAAAGATGATGTATTGGAAAAAGTTACTTACGAAAGAGATACTATTTTTGTACAACGTTACAATAAAAAATTAAACATGAGTGAAAACTTTATAACATATATAAATGAAACCAAGCTTTTTTCATGCAGCACTTGTAGTTTTTGTTGCAATAAAAAAGAAAAAATTTTCGAACATGTTAATAGTGAAGCACATAGTATGGCTATAAAAGCTAAAAAGAATGTTGAACATTTGAGCAAAAAAAATATTGTTGATCAAAAATTTTTTCAATCAGAATGTAATATTGTTAATGAAGATTATTGCAAATCATGTCAAGTTTTTTTTAAAAATAACAGAGAACTGCAGTGTCATGTTATGATTCATGTGTACAAAAGCTTGATGATTGATCCTTGTACAGACATTTTAAAAATTAGCAAACTAAATGAAAAAATGAACCTCGAATGTCGTTTGTGTAACCTTTTTTTAAAAGATTATTGTGATTTATCTGAACACTTAGTTTCAAATACACATTCAGAAAGGATGAATTTTTTCAGAGTGATAAAAGACAACATAGAAGTTGAAAACATAAAAAATATTCAAGTGAGAGATATAATTTTTAAAGAATTGGAATTTGAGATAAATGAAAATATTTTTAAAGCTAATCAATGTTGGCAAAAAGAAATTTCAAATTTGCATTGCTTAGATTCTGAAAATGTAGTTACAAGTGAATCAAAAATAAGCAGTGCTGATAATTTTTATTTATGCTTTTTTTGTTCATTACATTTTTCTAATTTATCTGAACTACTGGTTCATTATAATTCATTACAACACAAACGCAAAATTCAATGTTTTAACTTAATTTATAACTGTCCTCATTTTACTTTTGAAAAATTAAATAAAAATATAATAATCCGATGTTACTTATGTATGTCTCCAGCACATAAATGTAGAATAGCAATAGAACATTTGTATGGGAAAAAACATTGTTCACATTTGAAGTTTGAATCGTTTCCCAGCAACAGTAAATCAAATTTAAATAATGAAACTAATGTTAGTGCAAATGGTAAAAGATTTACTGCAATCAATTCTAATTCTATTGAAAATTTTGAAATTTCAAATTTGAATAATAAACCAGAGATAAGTTCAAGTATTCCTACAAAAATAAATAGAATTATTCAAGTACCATTGTTTGAAAAAAGTAAAGATGCTAAAATATGCATGACCAATTCCCAAACACTGGTTAAACTCGATTTTGATCTTGCAGAAACGAATCGGATAGATGATGCTTTAAATGATCTTGTCAGTATGCAACCAAATCATAAGCAAAAAAGACAATTACCTGTTTATGCAAGAGATAAAAGACATCAAGCATCTGAATCCAATAAGAAAAATTCTTTTAATAAAAATGCTCTGTTATATGGTTGTAGTTACATACAATATTGTATTGATTCAGGAAAGAAAAATATTTACAATGCTGACCAGAGAATTGCACAATACATAAAGTTAGGAGTAGATTTAACATTTGTGTTGCCTCATCACTCGAAACGAATTTGTCTTCCTTGTGGAGTTTATTTTTCAAATAAAAATCAAATATTATTTGAGCATTTGCACTGTAAAGAACATGTTAACAATTTAATAGAATTAGAAGATTATCACAAAGAATTTGAACATTCCACAGATCAATTCAGTGACTTAAAACTTGCAAAATTGTACATGCAAGAAGAAAGTGATGATTGGATTTATTGTTATGCTTGTGATATTAAGATTAAAAATGATAATTCTCAAATTATTTTGCACTCAGAAAATTTGAACCATATTTCAAAAAGTGAGTGTTGGAAAAAACAATCAGATATTATCAACCAAGAATTTTCTTCTATGATTAATAATAATTGGTATTACGCTGAAAATTTTATTTGTGGAGTTTGTAAGGTTAAAATCAAATATGAAATTGAATTTATAATTCATTTGCAAAAATTACATCACATTAAAAAAGTTAACAAACTAAAAAATGATGGAGTTGAATTGAAATTTGGTTGTTGTTACACATGTACAAGCTACTGGTATGGAAATGCAGATTTTTATGAAAACCATATTGAAGATAACTTTCATAAGTTAATTCTTGATAAAAAGACTTTTACAGTTCCCAAAATGAGAATTGTTGCGTTAGATTATATATCTGAGATAAACGCGAAAATGGATGCGTTGCTAAATGCATCTGACAAGGTTCAATTAGAAAAAGTTAAAGAAACAAATTTAATAAAAGACATTGAGACGACTGTAGAATCGAAATTTCCTGATGCTAAGACTTACATTTTTGGTTCAAGAATTTCATACTTAGGATTTCCTGATAGCGATGTTGATGTTTTTTTAGACTGTGAAAATACATACCATCTAAATATAACTCAGGAAAAAAGCAAAAAGTATCTTCTTATTGTAGAACAGTTAATAGAAAGCAAGAAAGAGTTATGGTCCATAGATGAAACTTTAGTAACCACTAGAGTTCCAATTTTGAAACTGAAACATATACCCACTGGTCTTAAATGTGATATATCTATTATGAATGGACTAGGTGTAGAAAAATCATCTCTTATCGGGTAAGTACACATTTATATTTTAGTTTAAAAGCACTAATTTTAATAAACATAAAATTTAATTTTCAGATACTACAATAATTCTTATCCAACTTGTCGTAAGATGATTCTTTACCTTAAAAAATGGTTGAATCTTTGTCAATTGTCTGGACCAGATTGTCTTACAACATTTGCCATTTCTTGGTTTGTTATATTCTACCTACAAAGGGAAGGCATTTTACCGACAGTGTATGACTTGATAAAAAGGAAAAATGAATCCAAAATTATAGCTGGTAAAATTTTATCTTACTAAAATTAATAGCTTCATTATTTCATTTTAAAAAATTTTGTGTGTTTCTAACAGGCTGGGAATGTGGTATTGAAAGCCAATTTACAGTAGAATCTTCTAAATCGTGCTTAAAACTTCTTTATGGATTTTTCAAATTCTATGCCGATTTTGATTACAAAACGTCTGTACTTTGTCCATACTTGGGACAAATTTTAGGTAAACGTGCATTTGCATTTTCTGATCAACTACCTGAAGAAATGAAATTATATAAATTGAGTTTAAAGAATTTCAATAATGCAGAAGCCTTTAGAATTGACTCTCCTATGTGTATACAAGATCCAATCGATCTCTCTCAGAATATTACAAAAGCTGTTAAAAAATTAAAGCTGCGTTGCTTTATAAAATATTGTGCCGACAGTGCCGAAAAAGTTTTACCGCAAATAGTTCAGTAAAGTTGAAACCTCAAACGTCATAATTATTATAAGCAGTGTTAAATTAAGAAATATTAAAAATCATTAAATTAATTACGATTCTTAATCTGTGGATTAATATGTTACTGCAGAACTATTGTTATGCTTACTTTATAGTTTAATTTTATCAATTTGTATCTGATCAATGATCAGTATCATATACTAACAAAAAATTTTTTTTTAACTATTGAAATGTATAAATATTATTATTGGTTACAAATGTATAAACGATATTTAACTAAAAATAATTTTTTTTAATTAGTAAAAATTGTTGAGTAAAAATTCAAAATGTAATTTAATCTCTATACATCATGTCAAATCTAATTTTAATGTAATTGTCATTGTTTAAACAATTTTTTGTAAATTAAAGAAAAATATATATTTTTGCTACTCCAACTATAATTTATTACAATTAATTTAATTTTTTTTTTTTTTTTTCGTTTACTTTTTTACAAAAAAGAAGACCTAATTAACTTAATTCAAAGACCAGTACAGCAGAAAACAAAAACTTTGATTTTTTGTTCAAATAAATTTCCAAGACACAGTAAATTCAATGTTTTTTCACACTTCGATTTGGCAAAAAAAAAAAAACTTAAAAAATTATGTTCTAGTCTCATATTGCTATCAGAAAAAAATTCCTAAAAAAAGAAAAAAACAATCTTGACGATCTCTGCTATAATTTAGAAAAAAATTAATTTATAGTTAATTTTTGAAATTGAAGTTTTCATTCTATAAGTTAAAAAATTTATAGTATTAGTAATTAAAAAAAAAAAAAAATTATTTTACGATGGCTTTTTGACAAGTGATGAAAATTTACTTCGCAAAGGTGAAAACAAGTTTGATGAACTATTGCGTGAGAGTAAAAGGTTATGTACACAACATTTACAACCAAAACAAATCTAAATTCCTTTCATGATATTCAATTCGCGATGTTTCCATATAATTTTCTTTTCTTTTTTTTTTTCTACATAATTACATAAAATTTATAAAGTGTAGTATATTTGCATACCTTAAATCGTTGCTTTTAATCAATGTGTTGAACGAGGTATGTTTCCTTTTCTTCATTTTCTTCAGTTCTTTTTTCTTTTTTTTTTTTGTTGAGAATCATTAAGAGATATTTCCATAGAAAAAAGAGGCTTTTAAATTTGCAATTAACTGCTTCTTTTCATAATAGTTTTTTCTCTCAGTGCTTATTTTTTGACCATTTTTTCACTTAAAACATTCGCGTACAAGTTTGTTTACTGATTTTAGCAGACGACGCTACAAGAAGCAGCGTGCACTGCCACTGCAGCTGTGAGGCTGTGAGCATCACAGTAGAGACGTGGTGATGAACCGGGAATGAGAAATAAAGAAAAAGAGATAGAGAGAGATGTGAGTCACAATGTGTTTAGAAAATTCATTATAAAAAAAAGTTCCATGGATAAAATTATTTTTTTATTCATTTTAAATTATTACATCTAATTTTAAAGGACTGAAATTGAGTTAAGGTATGTTGGTTTGAAAAAGTGTTAATTGAAGAAACAATTTTTTTTATTAAACTTAAACTACATGTTTCAGGCCATGAATAACCATCATGAAAAAAACCAAAAATCTATTATAAAAAACTTGGCTGGACGTCAACTTGGAATAAACTGCTTGAAAAATTTAAGTTACTACAAAACTTTATCAATATTGCAAAATATAAAGCCGACTGTCAGTCTTGAGAACAATCTTCAAACAGGGGATTATAACAATCAAATATCTGAAATACGTTTTAATTCTAAAGGAAATTTAGTTGCCAGTGTGCTTTGGGGAAATGACAAAGTTCATGTATGGAATTTATCTACAAATAAAATTCAAGCATTTTTTGAATCAGGACATGGTTTCACCGTCGAACAAGTGAGATGGATTCCAGACAATGATAATTTGATTCTCACCAGCGGTCAGTATGGAACCATACGGTTAATGGATCTCAATACTGATACTTCCAGTTTATTGGTAACATTTTCTGAAGAATCACATCTTTTTTCAAAAACTTTAAAAATGTGTGTTCACAAAAGTTCTCCAACCACAGTGCTTGCAGGTAGTGTGACAGGTGGGGTCATAAATATAGATATAAGAACAAGTAAATCTTCTGAAATATTACGGGTAGTTGATGATGATTCAAGTTCTTATCAGATAGATAGTCTAGATATTAATCCAATAAAATATTATGAATTTTGCATGGCCAGTGATAAAGATGCAAGAGTATATGATGTGCGATTTTTGTCTAGTCCTGTACAAAAATTTCTGGTCAATAACTTGGATGGAAATACCAATAGTATAAGGTATAGTAATATGAATGTTGAATACAATTACAATGGGTCGGAAATTTTAGTAGCATACTCTGAAGCCCCCATATATTTATATACTTTAGATGATTCTAAACCAAAAAAAATATATTTAACTGAAAAAGAAAATCCTACGAACCCATGTGGGTTTACTATGTTCAATGCACACTTTATCGGATCACAAAGTGAATTCATTGCAGCTAGTGCTACAGTATTTGAAAACCATTTGAGGTATGCGCGAGAATCACATCGTGTACTATTTATTTGGGATAAGGAATCAGAAGAATTAATCAATGAAATACAAATTACTCTTGAGCCTTCTTGGAGATTTGCTGTTCATCCCTATGTACCAATTTTGGCCTTCAACATGGATCATAATGGAGTTAGATTGTGGGAGTAAAAACTTTATACCTATCTTAGTATATATTATAATGAACCGACTGCTGGAACCACCATGTGATATTAAAGAAAACTCTTCTTGAAGAAAAAACTCTGCACTGCAAGTGCTAAAAAACTTTTTACATTTATGGGATTGTTAAAAATTTTATTAAAATAGTTAATAATTTTTATATTGTTGTTTGATATATTTAATAATAAATTTCACTTTAAAAATATAATATGTAACCAGCATAAACTATGCAACAACAAAAATGTACTTTTATAAGTACAAAAATATTTGAATTATTAGGAGTACTTTTTACATATTATGTATTGATTAATCAACTTGATCTGATATTTTAGCGATCTTGAAATATATTTGATAAGGTTCAAGAGTTGAGAAATTTGAAAATTTAATTATTTATTCTTATATGTTTATTTCTACTTTATTTTAATTTTTAAATAAAAAAAAAAAAAATCGCCACAAGAATAACTTGAATTAAAAACTATTATAAAAAAGTTAGCAGTCAACTGCAGCTGCATACTGTGTGGCTGGACTCGTTTTTGATATCATGAAGACGTTTTTTATTGAATTATTCGATCAATCTTTCATAATTTCAAAAAACAGAATTTTTAAAGATCCAAACAAATTAAAAAAGATAAATATATATATTTATTTAATATATATATATTTTATTTATTTTAATTTCCATTGAATTTTAATAAAGATTTCAATTACTGTATAGAAAGGTCGGATTAATTTGAATATTTTAATCTTCATGCAACTCATAACATAATATTATTTTTACGAAAGATCTGACTTAAATTCAACAATAAAATTGTCATTGCGCACGTTAAAAACACTAGTTATCTCATTTACTACTTGATAATGAAAAAATAAATCGTATGTACAAAGTTATCGAGACAAAAAATTTTTAATAGAATGATGCAAAAAAACGGAAATTGAAGACTGCAAGTGATGATAAAATGAAAGTCATCATCGTCCGTACCGCGACGACCAACATCGCGGTGCACATGTGCAGTTATGAAAAAAAAAATCTCCGAATGCAATATTTTTCGATTAAAAGAGTGCGCAGCGTAATGCGCAAGGATGATGCTTTTTCCGCCGAGGAAGCGAAATTCGTGGCACCAATATTATTATGCTCGTACCAGAATTCTTAATGCGTTTTTTTGCATTGCTCATCGCGCACCTTGCTGCACGTAACGTATTACGGTGAAGAAAAAAAAAAAAAAAAAAAAAAAAATCAATCGGTGCGTGATTATTTGCATCCCTTTTTTTTGTGTGTATCGATTTAGAATTAGAACAAAATTACATTAAGTTAATATGATTTATTTGCAACAAAATGTAGAATAAAAATTCTAGGTAATTTACAGTTTTTACTTAAAATAGATTTCTAAAAATAGTTTTTTATTTTACTTGCTCCAAAAACTTACTTCAGCAACTTGATGCAATAGAAAGCAATTTTTTGATTGTTTGAACCTTTTTTTACATCCGATGCGATTGATGCAAGAAGTATGATCTTATTTGAAGTTCAGAAGATGAAAAATACAATTGAAGTAAATCTTGTTTACAAAAATATGAAAATTGCACGCATGAAGACATTTGATACACTCAAAAAATCCAATAGTCTTCAAAGTAGGTATACATTTATCTATTTTTTTTTTTTTTTTTTTTTATTTGTTCAAGTTTTAAGAATTACTTTGAAATTTAAGTATTCAGAACGAATACATCTTTAATTACTATAGTTAATTAAATTTTTTTAGAAAATTTAAAAAGGTCCAGTGCTTAAAAATTGAAATGTAGAAATAAGTTGGCTGCTCGTGATTAATTCTCATTTTCCTAACAATTTATTAAAATCTAAAGTTATTTTGAATAAATTTCTTTCTAGGTATTTTGTTTCTAATGATTGTCAGAGAAATACTTTTATAAAATTCGTAAAAACAGTTTTAGACTTTTTGCCTTTATAAGCGATGTACACAAAAAATTTTTTTTCGATCTGTGCCTTTAAAAAAAAACTTGAGTATACAAATAATCATTATAATAGATATTTAAAAATCTTGTATTCAATGAATCTTATTGAATTCTCTGCAAATTAAAAAAATACCCCATAAAATAAATAACAATTAAAAAACGTTTTATATTTTTTCTTTTCCTAACAAGTAATTTTCATTTATCGAAAGGCAATTTTATGCACAGGAAGACCGTTAAAATCGGTCTAAATCTGCCTACTTAAAATCTTTTATAAGTTTTGATCTAAGTGAAAGAAAAAAATCTAAAATAAATTAAAAAGCCTGAAAACGAAGAAAAAATTTACGTATTTGTAAAGTGTAACTGGTTTCCATTCTACTTGAAAAAAAAGCAAGTTAATAACACTTCATAGATGTCAGGCATAATTATGAAAGACAAAGTCCCTTTTTATGATAAAAATTTGTGTCAAATTCAGGAGTCGGAGACCACTACTCCGAAGTTGCTGGTTCAAAATTTCACGATTACATCGTCAACCACAGCATACAATACATCTTCAACTAACTCAACTGTCGAAATTGTTCAAACAACATTACACCATAATTAAAAAAAAAAAAAAAAGTTAATAGTTCAGTTCTCCAGGTAGAGTACACTTCCCCTGCAGGTGACTCAGAGCCTGCGCCGCGGCGGTTCTGTTAACATTTCTCAGCTCTTTGGCAGTCAGTCGCGCGCGATCGCTCGCTCGGAGCAGGTCGAACCCGCACCTGCGGATCCGAAACTAAAACCTGTTTTCTGGTTCGCGGACCCCCGAAGACTAAACCGACTTGGTGCTAAATGGTGCTCGCAAACTACCCGTGCCTCGACGCCCCCTTTGATGCGTTGTGATCATCGCCTACGCTTGAAAAAAAAAAAAATTAATAAATCAAGATGCTTCTGATCCTGCTGGTAATGCTGCCGGTGGTCCTGCAAGCGGTCCAGGTCAGTAGAACGCTTACCGAAGTATTTCGTTTTTCAAGCGAGGGTTTTTTTTTTTTTTTTAATTTTTCGAAGCTACTCGTGTGTACATACAAACGATCCACGTGCGCGCGCGTCGGCTGCTCGATCAATGCCCGGCTGACAATTTTAATATACCGTGTTAATCGATTGCCGGCTAGATTGATCTTGAATTACCCGCGTGATGTAACATTCAAATTAGCGTCTCTTAACTCTGTGTAAACTAAGAGATAAGACGCAGCGTTTAGAAGACAATGCGAGGAGTTTAGAGGTGTTAAAACATCATCGCGCTCGATCATCCGCATGATCGCCGGAAAAATTCTTTCGCGGCTGTGTTTCCGTTTTTAAAGTACTAAAATTAAATTACGTCACGTAGATTATGGGAGGAAAAATAAATTGGGTCCTTGTTTGTATGTTTTTCATTCAATTTCATATTGGAATTCACAAAAATTTTTTTTGGAATGTAGTTTTTTACGTGTTTTTATAAGTGTCAAAATTTATGAGGATAAAAAAATATGGAATTTAATATGTAAATTAATACACACATGCAAATTAACTTTAATGAATTAAGTTAAACGTAAATTCAAAGAATTTGGGGAAAAAAATGCGGACCTTTCGAAAAAAAAAAAAATCATAACAGAGCGATACGAAAAATGAAAATGTAACTTCACTGATGTCGACATGAAATGAATTTAAATGAAATTAAAATTGATATCATGTCGATACCATGCACGAAAAAAAAAACCGGTGTAGAGATTTTTAAAAATCAACGTGTATACATAATAATCAGGAAAAGAGTCGTTTTGTAAAAGTTTTTATTTCAGTTAACTGACCTCGCTACTTTTTTTTTTGACAATATATAATACACAAATTTTATGAAGAAAATAATAACAATAATAATTCGTCAACCGCAGGACCCATTGATTTTACCACACAAAAAACCAATAAAGCTCGTTAAAATATGACGAGCATCGGCCCTAATATTTTTGTTTTGTCTGGTCCCTTCGTACGAATTAGTCTTTTTGGCAGCACCACCTTAGGAATGTACCGCGTCCTTGGCCTTTTTACCAAGTCTGTCGCCTGGTTCCCACTCCACTTCGGGCTTCCTCTTCGGTTATTAAGATTCCAAGGGCTCGCTGGCATACGCCCGACGTTTGAAAAATAGTCGATTAAAATCTGGAAAAGCGCCGGAAACCAGTTTACCCCCCATGCGAAGATTAATTAGGCAGACGGTACCACTTTTCTTTTCGTGCGTGACGATTCATGCGACACCGGTTTACTCGGAAACTACATTCTGGTTATCTGGGCGATCGCTTTACAGTTTACGTTTTTAGTTACCTATTAATAGACGGTGTAGTCAGCTGCGTTGATACCGCGACGGTAATCGAGCCAATAAAAATTGACGTACACCATGTACCTCGAGATAGTGTGCTCTCCGATACCAATAGCCGGTAGTTTTGCGAAATTCATTAATTCAAGCGTTACGTTTGCTCCGAAAACCAAACAAATCGTTAATCACCTTCCTGTCTCGACTCTGTTTTTTTTTATGCCCCGTCTGACGTCTGTGAGAGTATCGGTTTACGAATTCGCAGATCGCCGAGGTGCAGGACCGAGATGGAGGACACTGCGTGTGGTACGGCGAGTGCTACAAGGACATGCTGGGGAGGACCAAGAACTGCCCCTACGACGGACCGGCCAAAGAGCCCGAGGGTTCCGGGGTGGAGCTGCTGGCCAAGCACTGTCCCCACCTGGGGACCAAGGTGTGCTGCGACACCCAGCAGCTGACCACCCTGGACCGGAGCATCAGGATGGCGACCAGCATACTCCAGAGGTGCCCCAGCTGCATGGTCAACTTCGAGAGGCACATCTGTGAGTTCACGTGCAGCCCCAGGCAGTCGACCTTCGTCAATGTCACCAGGCTCGAACGCGCCGACGGTGAGTTAGAGGTTTTGGTTTTTTCAAACGGGGAAAACTTCAGAGTTGATGAAATCCGTCACCTTGAATTATGATAAATCGTCGTATTGACCATCTAAGCATATTTTCAAAATAATATGAACTATAATTACATACTCTCCTGAGTAAAAATAATTAAATTTTTTTTAAATAGTTGTCATATTGTTTATTGTACAGACATCACGTACATAAACGGTATCCAGGTGTACTTCTCGGAGACGTACCTCAACAAGACCTACGAATCGTGCAGCAGGGTGTCTATGCCCAGCACGGGTCAGCTGGTTTTGGATCTCATGTGCGGGGAGTATGGCTCGAGCCGGTGCAATCCTTCAAGGTTCTTTCACAACATGGGCGATGCCAACAATCCTTTCGTGCCCTTCCAAATAGACTACGTGGCTACCGATAAGCCCATAGATAGGTTCACACCTGCCAACCCTCAAGTCATACCTTGCAACAGAGCCGTGGACGTGAGTTTGGCTTTTTTTTTCTATTCGACAAACTAATTTTCTAAGACAAATGAAAATTTTGATTTTCAAATTTACAAAATACGTGAGTTCGTCATTAAATAAATAACTCAAATTGAAATTTGAATTTAAAAACCTCCTAAACTGATCTTTTTAAGAAAATTTTTTTTTATTTTTTTGAACATGTGATTACTTTTAATGTGATCAAAAAAATTTTTAATATTTCACTCAGAAGTCCCTTAGAAAAATTCAGAATTCCACTAAAAATTTACTCAAACATTATCGATAAATACTTAAATTTATAATTGATAACAATTCATATCAATCAGTGTCCGCGGTCAGCATAAAAATCTAAATCCAGGTCGTTCAAACTTCTGGTAAAGTGTCATCGACCCAAACTCTCAATAAAAAACAGACAATACCTTCCCACGACGTTTTTTCAAACCCAAGCCTAATTTTCAGGACAAATCACCCGCGTGCAGTTGCGTGGACTGCGAGTCTAGCTGTCCGGCGCCCCGGCCCTTGCCCCCGCTGCCGGAGGCTTTCACGATCGCCGGTTTCGACGGTTACGCAGTGATCATGGCCATTGTCTTCGTGTGCGGTGCCACTATTTTTACGGTCTTCCTTACGTGCCTCCACAATCGCAAGGAGATTGGTGAGTACAAAAACTTTTTTTTCGGTACCGCTTGATAGGTCATCGAACTCGAATTCAAAGGAGTCACTAATACGCCGGTGTGGTTAGCACTGTTATTATGTGCGGGTGACGGATCTCGTGCACGCATCCTAACGTAACAGTACGATAAAAAAAAAGTACTTACTAGTGTGTCATTTACTCTCTCACCTTATCGTTATGTTTTAAAACAAAATCTTGATGATTTAATGGTTAATTATTCGCTTTTATGAGACGTTTCATTTTGACTAATTGAGATGACACGGATTATACTCATGTAACTAACAAATCATCAGTATAGATTGAGACATTCATTTTTGTTTTATCGAGAAAAACAACTTTTTTTTTTGTTTTTTGCATCTGCAAAGTTTATGAACAAGCATAGAATAAGCATGCTTCGGGCAGTTATTATTTTATTAATGAATTATAGTTGTCGATGCATTGATTTTCTGTACGAGTATACGTATCATTACTTGAGTCTATAGGTATTAAAAGTAATTTTCATTAATAAGTAAATGAGTAATAATTATTTTTTACCTTAATTATTAGAAATACTTACAAGCTTGATAATCAGCATAAACGATAATAACTTTAGAAATAGTATTAGGTAGTAAAATAAAGTTTTAAAAATACTCATTTATCATTTTTTTAATAATGTAGCTTTCAGGTTGTCTGAAACAATTATTATTTATCATAGTCGAAGAAAAAGATTGCTTAAATTATAATTATTTCAACACTTTAGCATATAGAAGTCATTTACCTATTTTTGGTAATTTCATTTTTCACAGATTTGTCAGATATCAATCTGATGATTAAAAAAAATTAATTTACAAGTTCTTCTGAGAAACAAAATCCTTCTATTTATTACTTTAGTATAACAAATCAGTTATGGATTCTCATTTTCGAATAAATTCATATTTCTCTACTTTGTTTAATATCTACAGCAAAATCTGATAACTGAGGCAAAATATCTACCATAACTGTATGATTCACTTTAAAATAATCTTAAAATCATGGATTCTTATTATACAAGTGTTCACGACACTGGTTCAAAAGTAAAAAAAAAAGATACAATTGAAAGAATTTATTTCAGTGTTTCGCAACACTTTCGACCTGAAGCCGAATTTTTTCTCAAGCATCAAAAAAACTTAAATCGATAATCCAAGAAAATCCCCTCTCAACCCTATCCATAAAACTCATAAAGTAAAAAAAAATAGTTGCACGAGGCGAGGAGGTAAGCAGACAGGTGGGTAGACGCCTCCAGGCAGCAGGTCACTTGCACAAGGGTGACGCCGCCCGGTTCACCCTGACCGCCGACCAGGAAGACAGCCCGCTGCAGTCGAAACGCTCGAGTACGTCTTACAAAAACCATGTTTATTACCTAAGCTAACTAAATGATATGTTAAAATTTTCGCACCTCTCTCTTCGTGTTTGTCAACATACTAACAACTCTGTGTGCGCTTTTAAGATAATGCCGCTCGTTGTTCTGCACGCTTTAGCCTAAGTAGCTTTGCCTGCGACTTAAGAGACCCGTATTGATTTGGTTACGCAAAACAGAGCTAGAAGAATAATATTTGGTCGCTGCCTAATATGATTTGAGAGAAATCAGGGATGTTTGCTAAATCGATACACGGTAAGCATGTTTACGCAAAAGTGGTGCAATCGATACGCTAACGCGGGTATTTTGGAACCCGTCCAGTACCAGACACACCTGTCTATGATACATACACGTCAATGGCTGCTCTTTATCTTGCACTACTCGAGGATTGAGAAATTTTTTTTAAATAGATAAGACGCTTGTAAGTAAGGTCGCACGAAAAGTACCCGAAACTTTCGATTTACGGTTGGGAAAAATGTTCAACCCTTTTCAGCACCTTTTGAATTTTTAAAAGCTGCATGCTCAAATCGTTAACTTTTTTTTAACAATTTTTTTTTTGTTTTTTTTAAACTAATGTGCCTGACTGGTGCTAAAATTGTAAATATGAAATCAATAGTTTGAAATGGGAAAATTTGACAGCCTGTGTAAATACGGTGTTGTTGAAATTTGCTGGGAAGTCAATTTGTCGTGTACAAGAATTCATACTATTTTTGTTTATAAAAACTGAGTATAATTTTTGTTTTCTACATATTAAATTAACCACGTTATTCAAAATAATGAAATTTGATTTTTTGATAAGGAATTTGACTGACAAAAAATATTTAGTTTGTTTCTCACTGTTGGACAGTAGAAAAATAATCTATACGTATAGCATAATATTCTGAAAGGATAAATAAATGCTTTATATAAAAAAAAAAAATCTATACGTATTTTTTCTTTTTGAAAAGAAAAATAGAATTATAATTGGTTTTTCATGTTTCAGAAGTTTTCATTCATATAAATATAATTCCAGTGTTAATTAGTAGTGATAACGTCACAGGTACTAATATTCAAAAAATGACTTCTTTCGTAATTTTAATCTTCAATTTTCGTTAATTATTTTCATGAAAAATTTTTTTTTGAAAAGCCGTGATCGTTTACTTAAATTGATATTTTTTATTAAAAATTTCATTTTCATTTTATTATTATTTTTTTAAACAAATAATTCAATAAAATAATTTGGCACCGTAACAGTACTGTTGTTCGAGTACCTTGCAGGTTTAGGGTCAAGCTTGTACCTCGTACTTCTCAAGGTACTCGACCGGGGCGTGAATTTTATCGACCCGACGTGATTTGGGCGACACAAACAAACAAACACTCGCTATAACTCAACCTTCGCTTTTGTAATTTCAATTAAATTACACATTGGCAGAGCGGATTTTTTTAAAATTTTTCCCGATTAAACCTGGCATTATTGACCGAGGAAGAATGAGAAGAAGAAGAAATAAATAAGAAGGTTCAACCGATTCGTCCTCCGCTTGCGTCACTATCTTAAGACAATTATCTTTGAGCTCGTAATCCGCGCAAGTCAGACCTGCAAACTAGTGTTTCGTGCTTTGCTGCTGGTCTCAAATTTGTATTTACTAAGAAATAGGAAAAAATAGATATCTACCTTGGTCATTTGGAGTTTATCATTGAGCATGAAAATTTTTTTATTTATTGTTAAACTTATGTAATATGGTAGTTTTAATTATTTCAATTAACAGTGATTAAAATCGCTAGTAAACGGAATTGGGATTTATCTATTGACAACAATGAATAATATAGTTTGCAACTAAATTTTTTTTATGAGAAATTATTCAAAGAATTTAAAAAAATTTTTTTTTTTTTAAACAAATATAGTTTTCTTGGGTTTTCTTGATGAGAAATGTATTATTTAACAAAAGTTAAAAATGAACAAATTCTAAAATTTTTGTATGGAGGAGCTACTAAATTTACTACAATAAGTATATAGTCATGGATCATTTCAATTTTCTTGTATCTTGAATCAAATAGTAAAAAAAATAATAATAAAAGTATTAGGTCACGTGACCACGGTGTATTTTCATCGACGAAAAAAAATTGTTACTATTTTTTACTGAACTAAAGGATAGCAATAAATTTAATACTAGCTATTACCTGACTTACTTTGTATCAAAACTGATTATCTTCCGACACTAAGAAAAGTTAAATAAATTATTACTTTTTTTTCTTAATCTTATGGTGTAAAACACGGTACATAAATAAAATAAATAATTTTACAGAACTTTTATTGATGTTTTGAAAATTTCGGTACTTTTAGTCATTAAAGTAAATGAACAAATTAATGATAAATCAATAAACTTGGACTTGATGAGTACATGTGAAGTATAATCGATTCCTAGCTGTAATTATTGAAACCAATGAATAAATGATCACAACACTATTGTGCATACTTACCAGGCAACCGCTTCCAAAAAAAAAAAAAACAATGATTTCTTTTGATATTTTCCGTTAAACGGCTCAACGGTACCCAATCTACGTGATTTCCAATTTTCCCACGAAAAAAAAAGGAAATGAAAAAAAGGCAGCGAGATCGAATTTAGGCGTAGCGTTAACGAAAATCCCACGTAGAATCGATTGTTCTGTTTCCAGGTGGAGATCGAATTAAGTAGTTTAACACCCTTTTCCATCGATCGACCTCCAATAGTGTGTGTGCGCGCACCGAGTGTCGCGTGAAAATTATTCATCACCCTTAAAAAAGGAAAAGCCCCTGTGGGTTTTAGAATCGGTCAATTTTGCAAATTTAAAACTTCAAGCTCGCCCTGGCCTCATGAATTATTACCAGGAGCAGCCATTTGAATGATGATGAAAAAAAGACGAATCTTTTTGATTTGAATTTAGGAGTTGAATTCGCGAGTATGCGGTTTACGAATTACCCGCCGCGCGGCAATTTAAATAACGATAAATGAAAGAAAAAACTTTCGCTCATTTCGAAACTCCGGCAAGTGCGCAAACTGGTTTTTTTTGCACGCCGTAACGCTTGCAGGTTTGATATTAAAACTCGTATCGCGGAGTACGCACAAAACTTTTAAAAATTCCAGGCCCGTGGTACATCTTCAAAAAAACATTCCACTTTTTTAAATTCAAGGTTTAGATAAGATGCGGTTGAAAAATCTATTACGAGAGTTTAAAAAAAGAGAGAGAAAGAGAAAAGTTGTCAATCGACTTGTTTTTAATTTATTAATCGCCTAAAGAAACTTTGGCGTGGAAAAAAGTTTCAACGGAGTCGTTTGCCTTTCTGAACTTTACGGCCGACCCACAATCGTAGGTGAATTATTCAAAATAAAAGAAAAAAAAAGTCCGTTCGTAAAGTAATTCAGAATTGAAATCTAGTTGATTCGCGCCAGACGGTGGTCACCGCGTAACGCCTTGATCCTTATAAATTTTTAATTTCGAATCTTTAAAAAAATCTAGAGCAACGTATAAGATTGCAACTGAAAATTCAAAATTCCGAATAATAAAATTTCGCGATAAATTTTTAAGCAGCTCTGGATGAGGAATGACAAGTCGTGTCGGGATATGAGATTTTTGCACGCAAGCCAACTGTACAAACGCAACGTGAAAAAATAATGTCGATTTTCCCGCTCTCTTTCCTTTTAGGCGCATATTTTTTTTTTGTCGTTCGATATGTTTAATTGCCTAGTTAATTCTTACCGCTAATAATATAAATAATAGGAATCCGCTCTGAAAACTTGTTAATGACTTGGCGATTTTTAACTGGTAGCTTAACCAGAAAGTTATCACCTCTTTAGGAAAAAAAAATGGTAATAATAAAAAATAGAAACATGTAAAACTTCTGCAATTTTATTTGAGATTTTTTATACAAGTTAATGACAGATTTGTTTGCAATTGTGCTTAGTTTGGAAAATCAGAGGTTTTTTTTTTTTTTTAATAAAATTTTAGTATTTTTACTTCCATATATTTTAATCAATTACAATATATTTAAAAATTAGACCCTTTTATAACATTATGATAACAAACTTGTGTGATGTGTTCAAAATGCTTACAAAATGTAATCTGAAAAGATCATCCTCCAAATATTTTTGATAAAAAGCTACATTTAATGAAAATTTCGAGTTTTGAATTCATCAATCACAAATAAAAATTTAAAAGTTACTGTGAAAAAGTTTAGAAATATTTCAATTTTTTGACATAAAAATTTTCAATGTAGTTTTCAAACTTTGACTAGCTCAAAAAGACTAAAAATTATTTTCAAAATATTAAGCGAGCAGAGCTTCTAATACATTTCAAATTACGGTTCATCTTTTTTGTAGAATGCTAAAAAAAAAATTTCTCCATGCACGAGACAAAATCATGAAAAATTAAAATTAGAATACATTGCCAAAATTTTGAGAAAAGTAATTCCAAACTTGATTAATTTAATTAATTCAAAATAAAAACTAATACAAATTTTTTCCATAGGCGAGGAACATAAACATCGACTATTAGTTAAAGAAAATTAAAATTTTATAAACATTAACAAAAAAACTGCATGATAATAAAATAGTTGTAACAAGTCTACCTACATCAGCCACAGTATTACTCTCGCACTTAGACTGCATTTCTGTACATAAATACTCAAACCCATACATTTATGAAAGATACTTTTTTAAACGAAATTTTATCTCCAGGTATCGTGTCGACGGAGCAGCCATCGAGCAACTCCCAGGACGACCCCTCGACGTTCCTGGAGCGCCTGGGCGCCAACACCGACAAGTGTCTGCAGAGCTTCTTCCGTCAGTGGGGCACCGGTGAGCTAACTAACAATACATCCCCGCCCTTAATTGTCTTAATTGAACTTTTAAAGTTCACCAGTTGAACTTTTCTTTCCTCACGTACGGGATTAAATTAGATTACCGTTACCGTCGCGATCTTTGATGAGACGTACATTGTAAACACCGGTTATGATTACTTGGAAGTTCAATGTCACGCGATTGCGCGGGAAAATAAAACTATGTTTCGCCGCGGTCGAGCAGGAAAAAAAAAACTTTGTAGAGTTCTAAACTTTTTTTGTAGTACACGTGCTTCAGGTTTTTCAAGCTGGGAAAAGAAATTTAGATGGAAGATTAAGTTTGCGAGTCTTAATGCTTTTGGAGCTGAAAGTTTTTTTTCTACCTTTTTTTTGGATGATGGGTATTTTTACAAATTTAAACACGGCTTTTTTACCAGATTTTTTAATAAAAATCCGTAGCTCGGTTCATTCCGGGAAAAACAAAAGTAAAATAATAGTATATTATGAGTGTATTTGTAACCTCATCATTATCGAATATAATAATTGGTCGGATTATTGAAAATCGATGTGGTTTGTTTCGAAGGCCATGGCCTCAACAAACAAATAAGCGTGCCGATACGTCGGTAATAAAAGATGAATTTGCCACCTGAATAAGAATGTTGATCTTAACCAATAAACTTTGAAAAAAATTGAAAAATAGACACGAATTCCATTTAAAAAAAGTGATTACCGGTCAATCGATTTTTTTTCGGAATTATCTCTTCAAAATTTATAGTTTCGATTGAGAAAAACCTTTTCAATCACGTTTCGACTCGATACTAGTTTTTTCATAATTAATTGCGAATTACAACTTCAATCAAGTGTATCTACTTAAGATGTTAAATCAACGTTGCTGAAATATTCAAAAAAAAAAGAGAAGCATCAAGAATGACGTTAAAAGGATCTCAGAACAGTTGATTTTTCATTCCAAGTCTTCGTCTCTTGTGCTTCTTCTTTTTTTTTTTCGCTGATTAATGCAACTTAACTTTTCATTACTTCTGCCAGAAAAATGGGGTTACGTAACACAATTACTTTTTATGTATTCGCTGAGGCCCCCGAATGTGTCATTCATACATGAAAAATAGTTTTTCTAAGATACTTATTTTAAGTAGAATCGACACGCGAGCGTCCAACTTCGGCAATAAAAAAATGAACGAAGCCTTAATTATGGCGTTTCCAAGATATAACAAAAATTTCATCGAGTTTTGTGTTTGATTTTACTTTTTTATGGGAGAAGAAGTTTGAAATGGTTTTTTCGTTCCATTTTTACAGAGTCGCGTACCGAATGCAAACCATGAATGATACTTACCTGCTGACCGTGATTATCCGTTTCTTTTTTTTTTCGTAATGCACTTGGAAGTAGGAAAAAACAAACCTTACAACGTATATAAACTCAAGTTTATCGTGTTTGTTTCAAAACTTGTCTCAAAAATGCAGAATAATATAATAAATTTTTTATAAAAATTTTTACCTTCTTTTTCTTACCTATGAATAATTAATGAACGTGTTAAAGGAATAAAATATTCATGAACTTTGTTTATAATTATTTAACATTCGAATTGTGAAATGAAGAAGCGTCAAATATAATGTGGAGAATTATCGATTTTGGCTAATTCCATTGCAAATATTGTAAAACTCGCGGAGCTTTTTCTATTTACTGAAAATTTTTTTTTTGTTAAGAGCATTTTTAGAGACACGCTTCCTGAGATTTGGTTTGTCTTTCACTACTTTTACGTTAAAAAATTTACAAATTTATTGCAATTTAAAAAAATGATCAATAAATTTATATAAAAACAAACTAAATTTATGTGTTTTGCAAAAATTTAATCTTTTATAAAAGTCTAACTTTTTTCTAATAATTTTTTTCAGTTTATCGAGGTTTCGGTGAATCAGAAAAAAGATTTGTTGCTTGAATTACTTTTTTATTTCATTTTTCGCATTTTCTCACGGTTTAAAATAATCACTAAAAAATTCCAATTTTTATTAACTTTTCTATACTCCAGTTTCTTAAGATTTGAGTAAACACAGAGGTTCTTAATAAATATAATATTGTATAAGTCAAATTTTTTACTTTTTACTACTAGTTCTGATTCAATTTATTTTAGATAAGAAACACTTTTATTTTTAAAATGTCTCATTTAAATTTTAAAAATAACTTTAATTTTTATAAGTTATGTCTGATTATAGTAATAATAAAAATAACTTTTAGCGGGAATTATGAAATAAAATTATACCAAGTATGTACGCATAAAAAAAATTGTTTATTCATATTTAGAAGCAGTGCTGAAACACATGAAATGCAATAAATTTATACAAAATAGAAAAATATCGATCTAGTCTTGACACGGGCAGTTTTTCTGCAAAAAATGATTAAAGTTAAAATAACTTACAAGGAGAGGACCAGACATTTGGGTCATGGATTTGGCTAAAATTTGGTATATGGGCTCCAAATATGCCAAAAAGAAACCTCCAAGTGTCAGTTTCTCTGAATGGGCCTTTTAAAGTCATGTTCCCTCCACACCCCATGTTAAAAAATCATCATTTTATCAGAATTTTTCAATAAAAAGCTGTTTTTGACCTGATTTTGAAAAAAATATTGTTCAGACCCTATTACACTTACAGAATTCCGAAACCTCGCGTTTTTTTGTCTTTCCAGGTACTTTTTGGAAAAAATTATTTGAGATTTTTTTTTTTATGTATTAGACCATGTAAAATTGAGATATTTAAAATGAAAAAATGACGAAAAACATCTTAATTTTACATGGTCTAATACATATAAAAAAAAATCTCAAATAATTTTTTCTAGAAAGTACTTGGAAAGACGAAAAAAATGCGAGGTTTCGGAATTCTGTAAGTGTAATAGGGTCTGAACAATATTTTTTTCAAAATCAGGTCAAAAACAGCTTTTTATTGAAAAATTCTGATAAAATGATGATTTTTTAACATGGGGTGTAGAGGGAACATGACTTTAAAAGGCCCATTCAGAGAAACTGACACTTGGAGGTTTCTTTTTGGCATATTTGGAGCCCATATACCAAGTTTTAGCCAAATCCATGACCCAAATGTCTGGTCCTCTCCTTGTTAGTCTCAATTAATATGATACAATCTACCATCAGACTATTATTTCAAAAAACTATAAATTACAATTTATTTATTAAATCATAATTTTAAATTTTATTTACAAAATATCAATAAGTTTTTCTTACTCAATAGACAATCAAACGTATCTCTTACAACCAAATGGGTTTGATCAAATATTGGTAAATAATTACAAAATAAAATACATGATTCGTCGTACAACTGACGCCTCTCAATCCCTTTTCTGAAATTCTCGACCATCGCGCCACCGTAAATTGGAAACTCCTTATTGAAAACGCTTTTTTCAAAATCCTCTATCAACTTTTCATTTCCACTATAGTTCTTGAACTTCTTTCTATCGTCAACCAGCAGATTGAAATAAGTAAGCCAAGAATCTTTTGGCTTGATCTTCTTCGCTCGTAACAGCTCGTCTTTGCACTGAGTGTAATAATCGTTGTATTCTTTATTACTCGAAATGGTGCTCACGAAACCCGGGTGTACCGACCAATCGAGTGACTCCAGTTTTGCAAGGTGTTCCACAAGGATTTTCCACATCCATTCGGGCAGAGGTTTGTCATTCATGGTCAAAATATTAACGCTGCTGTGCATTACACTGAAATCCGTGTATTTTACGATAGACCGCCAGGTCGTTTTGTTCGCTTCCATGTCAAGTCCATTTCGAACGATTAACTTTTCGGCTACCGTCATCACAGGCACGTATCTACTTTTTGCGTCGGGGGTAGCGCTGGCGCCATTTTTCAGAAGACGCTTTATGAACCTGACGTTGTAAAAACGCGAGTCGCACGCGAAGTTCAGGGCAGTCGTTCCGTCCTCTCTGCTATGATCGACGTTTACGCCGTGATCTATCAGTAGCTGCATAACGTCGTAGTTTTCATTTTTCGAAAAAATCATCGAGAACAATGGAGTGTTACCCTTGTCGTCTATCGCGTTTACATCGGCGTTGAAATTCAACAGTAAACGCACGGTTTTGAAATTTCCCTTTCTCGCAAGGAGATGAAGCGGCGTTTCACCTCTGAAGTTTCGCGCGTTAACGTCCGCTCCGTTCTTCAGCAAAACTTCAATAACATCGAAGTGGCTCTCGTCTACGTTGGTGTACGCAGCCAGGAGCAAAGGATTCCACTCGGGATTTCTGCGATCGTTCACATCCAAGCCCCGATCTATAAGCCGCTGTGCGAATTCGGGGTTCTTGACCTGCGTCGAGAGAACAATAGCGTACAGAAGGTTACGGTTTTGCTTGTCCAGCAAACTGACGTCCGCGTTGTAATTCAAAAACAACTCGACGAATTTACGGCTCCCCGTACGCATCAAGTACCAAAGCGGAGTTTGACCTGTGCCATTTTGAGCGTTGACATTCGCTCCGTTTTTCAATAGCAATTCGGCTACCTGAAAATGGCTATCGTTTACATTTTTGGCCGCAGCCACGTGCAACGCTGTGTTCTCGAAATCATTTTTCTCATTTACGTTGGCTCCCTGAGATAACAGCTGTTCTATTCCCGAGATATCGTTGATTTTCACGTGATAACGCAATGACGTAATGTGCAAAGAATCCAGCTCCTTACTAACGTCAGCAATCGTCGGTTCGGATACAGCCATGATTGATTTGAAAGTTCGAAAAATACAAATTTATTTCGTCGATGGGAGTTTAAAAAACCGACCTGGTAGCATCACGGTTGGTCATTGGCAGGTCGCAACGTGCTTTGCTCTTGAGTTTCACTTTGACAATAAAAAAAATCATTTATTTTAAGATTTACGAATGATTTTTTATTGATGAGAACTTTGTTTATAAAATAAAAGAGCAACCCCAGAATAGTATTGGTAAAGTAAATAAAACTTATTGATGTCCGTCACGTTTTTATTACATTTTAAAAACTTTGCACTAAACTAACAACACGATGCGAAAGGTTTGGTGTCCGAGGTAGGTACTGATCCTCATAGTTGCCTCAAGCCTAGTCCTTTCGGGGCAGTGTTTATTATGAGCGTGTAGTAACCCACTTTCAGTAAGAGGGAGTCTTCTGAGTTTTTTGGAGACATAAGTAATGAAGTAAAGCAATTATTATAATTTTTAAATTTTATTCAATATTTATTTTTATAATTACTAAGCGTGTCATGTATTGAGTAAAAGTAATCAATTATACTTTAGAATTATATTAATTCCTGATGATTTTATTTTATTGATAAACAAATACGCATTTCTATTTATGCTCTATAAACACCTTTCCTCGTTCTAGTCTGGTGTTTTGTTCTCTCACTCAGAATATTTTTTTTTAGCATAGTACTGGCTGTTGTATATATAATAAAAATTTTGTGCTTTACTATGAAAATAAAAAATTAATAAATAATAATAATATATTTTCGAGCATAAAAAAAATGTGAATGGTTGAATGAATGAGACTTTTGATAAGTATCAACAATTAGATAATTTTTTTTATCATGATACGCTAGCTGCTTAGCAAGTACTATTCTTGCTAGTGTTTTCCGTGCCCTTATTCGATCAAGGCATCTAAACACAGTTAAAAATTAAAAAAAAATAAAAATCGTAGAAAATTAAACCTTAGTCTTTTATTAAGTAGTTGTAAATAAAATAAAAAAATCAAATTTATGTTGCAGCATGCGCGAGTCGACCATGGCTGGTGCTCTTTCTCGGGTTTATGTTTGTCGCGAGCGTCGGTCACGGTATAAAGTACCTTCACGTGACTACGAACCCGGTCGAACTGTGGGCATCCCCGACTTCGAGGTCCCGGATCGAGCGGGCCTTCTACGACGAGAACTTCGAGCCCTTCTACCGAGTTGAACAGATCATCTTCACCTCCGAGAATTTACCTCCGGTAATTATAAAAATTTTTTATTGCCAGTCTTGATTGCACCGAATGAAGTTTTACGATTTTTTAAATCAACCGACGACCTGTTTTTCCAGATCGTGCACGAGACTTCGAGCGGCAAGGTCACCTACGGTCCGGTCTTCGACGCGGACTTTCTGAAGACGATTCTGGAGCTCCAGGAGGGGATCAAGGCGATCGTCACCCCGAACAACTACACCCTGGCCGACATTTGCTTCGCTCCGCTGTCCGCGCCCTACACCGGCGCTCCGACCATCTCCCAGTGCGCGATCATGAGCATCTGGGGATACTGGCAGGACGACCTTGCGAATTTCGAGAGGACCAGCCAGGATCACAACTACACGATAAACTACCTGGACGCCTTCAAGGCTTGCACGCAGTAATTTATTAATTATTCTTTCAAATCATTGTAGTTAGAGCGATTGATTTTAGAAATCATAAAAATCAAAAGTTTGAGTTTTCTGGTTAAAATGAAAGATGAAAAAATTAATTCATCTTAAAGATCAATTGATTAAGTGGTTTTAATGAATTTAAAATTGGTTGGAAGAGTCAAAAGCTCGTAAAAAACAAGAGTTGATGATGAGAGCTTGAAGAACCAAATATTAAGATAACCTGGATTTTTAATTTTTCTTCACTTCCGTTTTTTTTTTTTTTTTTTTTTAATCGTAATTGTACAGTAAAAAATCTGTTGGGTCATTAAAAAATTTTAAAAATTTGGAAAAAAACTGTTGATGATTTAAAAAAATTGATGATTTATTGATTTAATAAAAAAATTTGTAATAAAAAATTTAAATGATTGATTCAAAGTTGTTTAATTCAAAGCTTCAAAGTTATCGCATTGTAATTTTTTTTTTTTTCATCACTTTCTATTTATTGAGCCTACTCATTTAATCATTTAATAAAAAAAAAAATCTTTTTTTTAAAAAAAGCCAAATCATTAACAATGTCTAATTACAAATAAATTTGCAGACCTGTCATTTTTCAGCATCCAAATAATTTTTTTGCAATATTTTAATTTTTTCAAAATTTATTTAAAAAAGTAAATTCACCAAAATAGTTGAAATTTTTCTACATTGCAGAAATCCATACAACGTGAACTGTCTCGCAAACTACGGAGGTCCCATCGAACCGGCGATCGCTGTGGGTGGTTTTGTGAAGCCAGGTCAGAGCGTGCGTGATCCCCCTTATGAAAAGGCCACATCCGTTATCATCACGATCCTGGTCAACAACAAGTACGACAAATCCAAGCTGAAACCTGCTATGGAATGGGAACAAAAGTATAATAATTATATGGTTTAAAAAAATAACATTTAATGTCCTATAATATCTAAAAAATAACATTTTTTTTTTTTTTAGTTACGTTGAATACATGAAAAACTGGATAAAGACCAAAAAGCCAGACTACATGGACATTGCTTTTTCTTCCGAGAGGTCCATCGAAGACGAACTGGACAGGACATCTAAATCTGACGTTATAACGATCCTGGTGTCGTACCTTATAATGTTCGCTTACATCGCCATATCCTTGGGAAAAGTGAAAACGTTTGGAACGCTTCTCGTAAGTACTTTCAATACTTGACAGCGAATCCGACTCTCTACAGTTTAAATTTTTATCGACTGACAGATGGATTCGAAAATAACTCTCGGGCTGGGTGGCGTGTCGATCGTCCTGGCGTCCGTGATATCCTCCGTTGGCATTTTTGGTTTCTTCGGAATGCCAGCCACGTTGATAATCATCGAAGTCATTCCATTTTTAGTATTAGCCGTAGGTGTAGACAATATATTTATCCTCGTACAAACGCATCAGAGAGAAGCGAGACGACCGGACGAGTCGATTCCAGAACACGTTGGACGCGTCGTCGGCCAAGTCGGTCCGAGCATTTTGCTCACGAGTCTTTCCGAAAGTTGTTGTTTCTTCCTGGGTAAGAGGGTTTACTTTTTGGAATATTTTTAAAAATTGCTAACAATGTTTTTTTTACAGGTGGCCTGTCAGACATGCCGGCTGTCAAGGCATTCGCTTTGTACGCTGGTCTGGCGTTGTTGGTAGATTTTGTATTACAAATAACCTGTTTTGTTAGTTTACTCACTTTAGATACTATTAGGCAATCCGTAAGTATGGACAACCAATCTATTTTGATTAATCGTGGAAAAATCATTTTTACACCAACAACTTTTTTAATTTATAGGAAGAGAGACTGGACATTTTCTGCTTCATCAAAGGTTCCAAAAAGGAGACCGAAGAAGTCTCCGATGGAGTCTTGTACAAAGCTTTCAAGCATGGCTACGTACCTTTTCTCATGAAGAAACGGGTCAGGGCCTTAGTTGTAGTTTTATTTTTTGGCTGGTTGTGCACGAGCATAGCCGTAATTCCTCACATAGAAGTCGGTCTGGACCAGGAACTCGCCATGCCCAAAGACAGTTTTGTTTTTAAGTACTTCCAGTATCTAAGTAGATATTTGTCGATCGGACCCCCGGTAATATTTGTGATAAAAGAAGGCCTTAACTATTCGGACCCGAGGGTTCAGAATTTAATATGCAGTGGTCAGTATTGTAATTCCGACTCCGTGACTTCACAAATATTTGCAGCGTCAGAATCTGCAAACAGGTGAGTTCTTCATAAATGTAGTAAAAGAGTTTTTTTTCCGACCGTATGAAATGGTTCCAGAACGTACATAGGCAAACCAGCTGCTTCGTGGCTGGACGACTACTTTGACTGGGCGAACCTGGCCAAGTCATGTTGTAAATACAACGAAACTGATGGATCGTTTTGTCCCCATACAAGTACGTACGATCCACTTTAAAAAACCAACATGTTCCGATCCAACATAATTTTTTACACTCCAGGTTACGAGAGGGAATGTTCTTCGTGCGTAATTAGCAAGAATGAATTCAACCGTCCGGACACTACTGACTTCGAAAGATATGTTTCGTTCTTCCTGCAGGACAATCCTGACCCCATTTGCGCCAAAGGTGGTCACGCAGCTTACGGCCATGGTGTCAAGTACGCGACCGATCCCAACACCAAGTTGTCCACCGTCGGTTCCTCGAACTTCATGGCGTACCACACCATTCTTAAAACCTCCTACGACTACTACGAGTCCATGAGGCAAGCCAGGGTGGTCTCGGACAACCTGACCACAATGATCAACGATAACCTGAAGAACTGGGGCTACGAGAACAAGGTCGAGGTCTTTCCATACAGTGTGTTCTACGTATTCTACGAGCAGTACCTGACCATGTGGCCAGACACTCTCTTTAGCATTGGAGTGTCGATGTTGGCCATATTTGTGGTAACGTTTCTGTTGATGGGTCTCGACATTTGGTCCTCGATGGTAGTCGTCGCTACCATAGCCATGATCATAGTCAACATCGGAGGCCTCATGTACTGGTGGCACATCACCCTCAACGCTGTGTCTTTGGTGAACCTCGTTATGGTAAAAAATCAACGCGGTAAACGTTTAGTAATTAGAGATTAATGATCGTGATTGGTTCCAGGCTGTGGGAATATCCGTGGAATTCTGCAGTCACCTGGTGCACTCATTCTCGGTTTCCGTGCAGCCGACCAGAGTCGAGAGGGTCTCCGACGCACTGGCCAACATGGGTAGCTCGATTTTCAGCGGCATCACCCTGACCAAGTTCGGAGGTATCATCGTGCTTGGTTTCGCGAAAAACCAAATTTTCCAGGTAAAACATTAAACGATTTAATAAATTCAGCTGCAGCAAAAACAATCATTGATTAACGTGAACCTTTCTAGGTGTTCTACTTCCGGATGTACTTGGGCATCGTCCTTTTTGGAGCAGCTCACGGACTCATTTTCTTACCAGTTCTGCTGAGTTACGTAGGTTAGTCACGGTATAATATTTTCACTTCGATTCCCAAGTAGTTAGATAAGTAGTTTGTTAGGACTAAAGAAAAGGAAGTATTTTTAATCGAATCACGATGCCGAATGCTCGCGGTGGTTATAGGCTCAGCCATGAACAGGGAGAAGCTGGCCAATCACAAGAGAGCATTGCGTGACGGAAGTTTGGACAACGTACAGGAGACCTCACTGAACCATCGAGTAAGCAATACTGTGTCTCCTATTCCAAACAAAACTTCATCCAATATCTTCCAGGGTCTCGAATACGGAAAATGATCGCATTATTTTAACTAAATTTCAAATTAACAATCAGATACAGTTTTTTATCATTGTACATAAACTCTTGTTGACTGAAGAAAAATTATTTGAATTGTAGTTTAGTTATTTTATTGTTTCAGCTGGTTTTTTTTTCGAAAGAATATATACAAACTGTAGATACTTATGTTAATATTAGAACTTGCAGAAAGGGGTGGTTGTGTCTTCCCCTACCCCTAAAATCCAGCTGGAAATCCAGCTGGAAATCCAGCCGTCATATTGGAACCGAAATCCAGCTGGAAAGTCAGCTGGAAATCCAGCTGGATTAAAAAAAAAAAAAATTTCGTCAATTTTGCTTATAATCGAGTTATTATTCATTTTTCAATAATTTCGAAATTTTGAACTTAGTTTTTTTTCAAAATTTTCCAGCTGGATTTCTAGCTGGACAAATCCGGCCGCACAAATCCAGCTGGAAAATTAAAAAAAAAAAACTAAGTTCAATTTTTTCAAAATCATTGAAAAATGAATAATAACTCGATTTTAAGCAATATTAACTAAAATTTTTTTTTTTTTAATCCAGCTGGAAATCCAGCTGTCATATTGGAACCGAAATCCAACTGGATAGCCAGCTGGATTTTAGGGGTAGGGTCGTTATTGTTAATTATTTTTATACGTTAGAGAATTTTTTTGTACATACTTTTATTTTAAAACAAGGTGATAGAAAAAAGTGTTCATCATCAACAATATTACATCATTTTTTAATCAAATCCTAGTGCACAAATTAGTCTTTAAGTTTTTTTTTTCTTGTTTAGAACTTTTATTATTGTTATAGGTTCGAAAGAACACTGTCCTGTAATTACCGTCCGAACAAATGTTAATTCGATTTAAAATTTTTGTACAGCCTTTTATGATAAAATTAAAAATTTTAACCATATAGATCAAAATAATTTTTAATTTTTATCGTCCTTTTACTTTTCCTGTTTTTTGACGCCAAACGTAAGTAACATATTTATTAGTTTTTAGGGGCAGGTAGCTATTTGTTTGCTTTCATCCCAGTACTTTTTTTTTTTGCACAAGATAATCCCTGGTTATCCGACAATAGAAAATCAATTTGTTCTCTTGTGGTTTGTTGGCTTTCTAAAGAAAGTTGGGTGTGCGAGCACGCAGTCCTAACTAGTGGTCTTAACATATAAAAAATACTCTTCCAGTACTAACCCATAAATGTAAAAAAAAATAAAAAAAAATTAAAATCGTGTGTGATTTTTCAGGTTTGATGTCGAATCGTGGAGTAAGAATCGAGCAGCATAACAAACGTCGAGTCGACGAAAACGGCCAGGTCCGAAGCTCGGCTGCGCCTCTCCTGGATACCGATCCTGGGCCAAGACAGTCCACGTCCTACTCCAGTATAAACGAAATTCGCGAGACTTCTTAAAGAACTTGTGGAGGAATTATTTTTATCAAGTGTACAAATAACTGCATTTTCTCCATGCAAAAAAGAATATTTTTTTGTGAATTTTTTACACAAGTTGTTTGTATTTTCGTATTGCGATTGTTTGTTTATGGAGAAATTGCTTGAAGTATCGCAAAAAATTACTTTTTAATTATCGTTGGTGGTATTTAAATTTAAACATAAATGATTTCTAAAAACAGTATGATAATGTAGCGGTTAGTAGCTCAGCCGGCACAGCATTGCATTTGTAAAGCTCCCTGATTCAATTTCAATTGGATCTGAAAAAATAGAAAAATTAGGATCGTGCTATTTACTGCTATGTTTACTTTAATAGTATCCATCAGAATGAGCAGGTTAGCCTGATGACTAATATAGAAAAAAAAAAATTTTCAGCGATAGTCTCTTAGTTATTGAAACTTTTTTTTTGCATGAAGATTTACTAATAAGTGTAAAGTTGATTAAAAGACTGCAATTTGATCTCCTAAGAGATAAAGGATTTAAATTATTTAGAGCTTTTGCTTTTTTAAAATTTATTACGTAAGCTGCAGATTAGATCTTTTTCTTAACTAAGTAATCTGATGATTTTTAAATGTTTTTTGAAATTTTCTAATCATACGAGATTTAACTTTAATAAAAGTTCAACGAATTTTGAGTGAGTGGTCAATTTTTTATGTTTATAGAACTAAATGAGAATACGAGTAAGTTTTTAAATAATTTTTTCAAAAGCTACGATCATATTTTTTAAATCGCTCTAATCATTTCAGCATTTATTTATATCCTTAAGCTTTAACAGTAAAAAGCTCATTATCGAGCTTAATATTTGCTATATGCATAATAATGGCAAGAACACGTTTTAGAATTTAGATTTTTATAAATGTATACAATGGAGATGCAATATTTTTTACAAAAGTATATGAATAAATTCTATATACACTATTTAAATATAGTTTTTTGTGTCATACGTATGAGATTTCTGTGCTGCACTCGAATTAAACTTTTAACACCAACTGTGCAAAAGACTGTGTGATTTTTAAATTTCTGTTCAAGTATACTAGACTTCGTTTTAATTTTGAAACCAAGATTGCATTCAATCAAGGTATAAAAACGCTCTGAATTTTGTTAAGTCGATCCATAAAATTAAAATTGTACATAAAAATGAACTTATTAAAAATATTTATTTTATAAATTTTAATTGTATAGTCTGCATCATTTCAATCAATTTTAATGAAATTTTTATTAAATATTGGTCTATTCTTTTAGAGTTTAAAACTGTAATACTTTCTTCATATTTTTATCAAATACTATGTATGTATATTATACAACACATGTATGTACTATATTATGTTTGAAAGTTAAAAAATTGTAAGATGTATATTTTGTACGAGTATAAGATTTTAAATGATGTATAAAGTCACTGTCAAAGTAAAGTTCCTACAAGTATTGATTGTCTAAAATTTTAATTATGTCACAATGTTTATATGAATTTAAAAATTATAACTAACTGATACAAAACAGATATAATAATTTTATTTATATATTTACCTCAATCATTAGTTACAGTTTTCAATTGTTGTTAAAGATTTTTATTTTACAGATTACAGAAAACTTTGACCTAATTTCGATCGTTATTTCTACATTTTTTGTTTTGTTTTCTACCCTTACTTTAAAGTTAGAGTATTAAAGATAAAGCTACTTTTAGGCATCATCAGCACGTGCGACGCAAAAATGCGTTAGTGAGTTTTCCAAATACTTATTTTCTGAAAATTTTAAATTATTGAAAAACCGAGATTTAGTTGATTTAGTCGAATTAAGTTCATCTTTTTTTGTAATATTTATTTAAAATTTAAAAAAAAATCATCCCTACTGGTCAATAAAAATTTAATTATTAAAAGTGATTGGCAACAATAATTCTTAAACAAAATAGAATTGACTAAATGATTCATAAAGGTTTTTTTTAACAACTGAAGAATTGTCCAGTGAATAATCGTGAATTTTTTTTTCTACTGCAGTAAAATATAAATCCTCACGTGCGCACAATAGGTATAGTGTATCACGACAGAGAATCGCCTTATCAGCATTAATTGAAGCCAGCGTTCTCCACATACTCGTAAAAGACGCCGAGCAAGGCGGAGCTCCTCTAAGATTTTCTTAGCAAGTGAAAGTGATTTTATTTAATTGTTTCAATTAAAAAGAAATTTTTTTTATTTCTAATTTTTGTGCCGAAAATGGATACCAAGAAACAGGAAGCTGAAAGGTGGATACAAATTGCGGAAAATTTGATCAGTGAAAATGCACTTACAACTGCAGAAAATGCTTTGAGAATATCATTTGCAATCCACCCCACGAAAAAAGCCGAAGGTAATAAATTACCAATAAATTTTGTCTAACAGACATTCGAAAACTGGAGAAAATTTTTTTAATCAACGCAAATTAACGTTTTTGGTATCAAGTATAATATATAAGATAAAAAAAAAAAAAAAAAAAAAATTATGTCATTACTTTATTGATTTATCAAGTAAACGTCGGATTTTACTTTTCGATTAATCGGTGAAGTAATCAAAAACATTTTTCAACTAGATTTTTGTTTCAAAATTCACCTTCTCGATTTTATAAAAAATAAAAATTAAAAAAATAAAATACATCGTAAGAATGTTGAATTTTAAGTGCTGTGCCTGATAATTATAGGCGTATTTTATCAAATCCTTGAAACATTTACCTGCGAAACAGATTTCAAAAGATACGGCCAACAATTAAGGTTCCAAAAGTAAAAGGGATAACAGTGTTAGTCACCACGGCCGTAGGCCGGCCATCTTGCGCTCCCAAATTGTCGAAAATAAGGTCCTGACCCGAACTCTACTCAAAGTAAATTGTGGGCCACAAATGAGCTTTGTTAGATAGATTTATTTTTAAAGATTCTCAATAGCCAAATGATTCACTGGCAGATAACAAACAAAATCAAGTGGTGTCTCGTCCAACCCGATTTGTGACATAGATACCCTAAATGACTCATCGTAGCAAATAATTTTTCATTCACCGTTAAGGTTTATTTATGTACATACTGTTATCGCTTCTCTTAAAATTTTCTCAAAACAGAAAAATCAATTGTTTACAAAAAAAAATATCTGCATCTAATTTTAATTTTTGAATAATTATTAAACTGTTACTTTTTTTTTTAACTAGGACCCCTCAGCACGCTGCAAGCGCGCATAGGAAAAAAACAATTTTAACCTTAAATTGCACTTTTCGAATATTTTAAAAAACCTTCTCCATCTATCAGCTCACGAATAAAAAGTTTACGCAATATGGCGCTAGCTTTCTTTTAATAGTGGAATGTATGTTCTTATAATATTTTTCCCGATAATTTGAAATTGAAAACTAAATTTACTGTCATAAGAAATACCATGGGAGTCAAAAAAACATCAAATCAAAAACTGAGCGGTCTCATGATACAAACCAAGCTGCGCTAACAGTACCCGATACTAATATTTTCAAATTGTTTATAAGAGTAATAACAATTATAAAGTTGTGATGCAACCTGAGATTTTTACTTTACTTTAATTTTATACAAAAATTTACTTTTTTTTTTATTTTACGATAAATGATGACCATTTTATGCATTTTTTAATTTTTTTAATGCAGAAATTTTTTTTTTCAGAATTAATAAAAAAAATTAAGACAAAACAAAGCGGCGAGCCCGAACCAAGCACTAGTCATAGTCAAAGTCAAAATGTTGCGGGCAACTGCAGTAAAAGTATGGAAGATACTGAGAAAAATTACTCTGACGAAGACGTAGAGCTAGCCAAAAAGTAATACTTTTTTTAATGAACACAGCTCTTTATCGGGTTGAAATGAATAATTTTTTTCAGGATAAACGAGGCCAAAGACTATTATGAAATTTTGGGTGTTGCCAGAGATGCCCCCGATGCAGACATTAGAAGCGCTTACAAAAAATTAGCTCTAAAGTTTCACCCGGATAAAAGCACAGTTCCAGGGGGAGGGGACGCATTTAAAGGTAGAGTATTTAAAATTACATAACGAAGTTTTAGAAAATTGTTAAGGGAAAATTTTTTTGTTCTAAAAGCCATCGGAAAAGCCACTGGGATTCTCACGGATGCACAAAAAAGAAAGCATTACGACGAGCACGGCACTGATTTGGACGAAGGTACTTTCATTTAGATTCAAAACTCGAAAATTTTTATAATTTCAAAAATTAAAAAAAAATTTTTTTTTTTAAGATGAAACTTCGGCAGAGGAATTGGCACAGCTACTCCTTGCTTTTTTACTTTTGCAACACATCAGAGAGCAAGAAGAAAAGAAAAGGCAAGGTCTTTTTAGGAGAGTGTTAAATTGTTTAATTTGTAAAAGTTAACACAAAAATTATTTTTAACATTTTATATTTTCAAGAAAACAATAAAAATTATTTTTATAACAATCGAGACTACTTTACTGACTAATGCATGAATCATCGTACCATTTCTACGCGTCTGTAAACCACTTCGAAAGATTATTAGCATAGTGTAGTCTGATTTCTTTTTACCAAATAAACTAGCTATAGAAACAAAGATTTTAAAAAATCTGTCTGTTGGGATGCTTTTCTAAAATTTTGTAAAACGTTATTTTGTATTAATTTTTTGTATCTTCAATTCGTAGTGGGATTGTTTCAAAACTGAAATATTAATATTTGTTAAGCTTACGGAAAATGACTCGATTAGCCGAGATCGGCATTGTTGGTCAAAAGGAACTGGGCAGGTACAATTTTCAATCTACTCTTGCACGTTAATTTTTTCAGTTGAGAAAATTGCTGAAGATAAATTAAAATTTTTTTTCTGAATATTTGCCTCAAAATGAATTTTTTTTTAAAATAATATTGTCTCAAAATTATTTTTTTTAATTTTTCTTTGTTTATTAACTTTTATTAGTGTCTCATCTGTTTCAAATTCATAAGCAAATAAAGTTTTTCAGTCAAATCTTGTAAAGTTAAAAATGGAAATATTTTCTGCAATGAATGCTTTTAATTTTAATTAAAAATTTTAAATACTGAAAAAAAACTTTTGCAGTCTTGAAATTTGAATTTCTAGAATTTTTAACTAAAAATTTTAAGTAGAATTTAATAGTAGGATAGCTCAACTGTACCTGCATACTTGTTCCTTCACACGATCGGCCTGTAAAAGTACGTACGTCAGACAGTTTTAATAAAAAAACATTCAAAAATGAAAAAATAAGAAAAAGTGTCTAGTTTGCGAAGAATTTAGAAAAAACAACTTATAACGCTCAACAAGGGTTAACTTCTTTACCGACGGCGCACTTCGCATAAATCTGGAGAAATTTATATTTATATATAATAAATATGAATATAAATATAAATTTAATATGTGAAGGCCTATGAGGCCTCCACATGTGTAAACGGGCCGTATACCTATAGGTATAATGCCAGCTTAACTTCTTAAGGCCCAGAGCCGTTTATTCATGTGGAGGCCTTATGGCTTGCATTCCTAAATCACTACACGGCATCAAAAAATCCGTCTTTCCGTGATTGTTGTGGTACATTGTTTGCCGAAAACGAAAGGGAGATAAAATTTTATGGAACTTGACTCCACCTCTCTCTACCGCTATTGGGTTTGAAAATCCACATGACCTCATCCCCACTACTACTCCATTTTCGAACCTAATATTTTTGACCTGAAATATACCCACTTCAGTCAGTAGGTCCAAAACTCTCGAGTCTGAAACACGTTATGGACATTCTGCAACGCTCTAACCATGGCTTCTCTCAGGCTCGTTTTAGATTATTTATAGAAATTTTGTGACGGTAAAATAAACAAAATCATCATTTTACCTGATTTTTTATTTGTTTTTCATAAGTAAACAATAAAATTACACATACTGAAGTGAAAGTTAAAAAAAATCAACCATGGAGGACTTTATGAAGAAACTGTTTGCCCAAGAAGAATCCATCATCCACCGTGCTGACAACTTGAATAACTACCAATGGCTCGTAAAAAACGTAAAGCACAAAAAGACAGTTTTCTCCAATAAATTCATATTGACGACCGACGGCATAGAGACCAACTGGCAGCTGGGAATGTACATCACCCATGGCAGCAACACCATGACGATTCATGTCACCAACTTCGACGATCGGGACGTGTCTGTTGAGATATCGCTGGTTATAAAGAACCAGTTGGGAGAAGTCATCACCGAGAAAAGAATAGACAAGCAGGAGTTCGCCGACAAGTACCGTAGAAGAATCTACGAGACGAGAATCAAGACCGATCCGAAAGACGTGCTCTGCAATCTAAGCGTCGACTGCAAGATAAACATACAGGACCCGAGCATCAAAAGCTCCGAGTTGAACGAGAAGTTCGAAGAATTCATTCAAGATAAGACCAACAGCGACGTCATCTTCAAAGTGCGAGGCCGAAACTTCTACGTCCACCAGAAGGTGCTGTCCAAGCATAGCGTGGTCTTCAAGACGATGTTCGAGAGGACGAACCACAGCGTCGTCGAGATCCGGGACCTATCTGCCGAGGTCTTCGTCGAGTTTCTAAGGTTCTTGTACACCGGCGAGGTGCGACCAAAACAGTGCCAGAATGTCGCCACCGGACTCCTCGATGCTGCTGACAAGTACGAGGTCAGCGAGCTCCAGGAACTGTCCCAGAAGATCGTCTTGAGGAACTTCATGGCCAGCAACCCCCACCTGTTCGAATTCGAGATTTACTACGACAATGACGAAAATATTGACTTCAAAACCAAGCTCTGGAAGTGGGTGGTCAGGACGTCCAGGAACATCCTGAACGAGCCCCACAATGAAAGATTCTTCACCGAGTCCGAGCCATTGCTCGCCTGTGAGATGTACGCGAACAGGTGCGTCCATATGCTTCAAATGAACAACTGCTACAATTTTTACTGAACCCTTCGGTTCATTGACCCCAGCTTGCTGCAGATTTGTTTTTTTATTTATGGTTTTGTGTGTGTAATTGTATTGTGTACTAGAAAAATTTTGTTAGCACGATTTGAATAAAAATGTCATTACAAACAAATGTTTTTAATTTTCCTATATGTGTCTACTAATACATGCTATTACGAATTCATACGGTTCGTCAATGAATATTTCTAGATAAAAAATATTATTTCGATCTTTAATAATAATTGTTATTAGAGTAAGGTACGACTGAAATTTTGAGTTGGCAGGTTTTTTTTATTTTAACATAATTAATTTGACTTGATCACAAACAAATGTTTAATATTTGATTTAAATTTTTTTTTAAAATTAGTATTTTTTATAATTATTAATTAATTAAAACTTTTATTATTAAATTGTTGTTGACCTGTACGGACAAAATTTTTACAACTGTTTTCCTCTCAAAATTGCCGAACAGTCATTATTTTTATAATTTTTAGTAATTAAAAAAATTCCTTAAAATTTAAACTGACAATTTAGTATTTAAAAAACCACTTCTTGAAACATTCTTATTTTCTTAAATTTTGTGTGATCTTATCTTTTTCAAAATTAAATTTTTTTAAATGTTTTATTTCAATTAACAATTTTTTATAATTATTTATATAAATTATATACCTGGTAGGAAAAATCCAGTAAAAAAATTAAAAAATAAATTCTTCATAATATTTATAAGAATGAATTCCAGTGATTTCAAAGTTTTAAAATTTTGATGAAAAATAGTGATTTTTTTTCATGATCGTTTATAAAATCACCTAAATTTTCTATAAGAGTGTGTATTAATTAAAAAAAAAAAAGAAAAAAACTTTTAATATTGAACAGTTTTAAAATTTAAATAAAAAATTTCGTTTCTTAAAAAAAACATTTCATTTTGACGTAAGTCTCAATTTCCATATTTCTCGAGCCCTCGACTCCCATAATCCTAGCCTCTAATTGACGAGCAAAATTTTCTTCGAACGATTTTTTAGACAAAAACTTGGGACTCGGAATATTTCCCTTATCTGTGTATTCTGGGTAGTCTTCCATGTACTCACTGCGTTGCAAGTCCAAATCCGAGCTTAGAATTGATTGATTATCATATTGAATGTTTGGATTGTACTCAAGACTCGAGCTGAATTGAAAATCAAAACTACCACCATTTTCATGGTTGGTATTTTGATAAGAATCTTTTGAGATCATCGAACTTGCACGAGGGCTGTATAAAACGCACTGAGGAGGTGAAGCTCTGAACCGAACAGTTGTATTTCGCGTGGGACTGCTTTCAAAGTCCGTGTAAGAAACTATACTTGCGTTGTCAAAGTCAGTCGAGTGACAAGTTGCAGCATCAGACCTGTAATAAACGTAGTTCAAAATGATTACAATTTTTTAGAATGCTTAATGCTTTGCTTTCATATGATTAAAATTATTCAGACAAAATGACACAAAAAACTAAAAAATATTAAAAAAAAAAAAATTACTTCGAAATCTAATAAAAAAATTTGAGACATAGATGTCTTAATTTTTATTTTATGTAAATAATGACCTGAAACTTTTACAGGAAGACTGAGCCATTTCGTCAGTGCTTTTATCCACCCTAATCCAATTTTTTATTTGTCCTGGAGTGTAAAATTTACTTGTTTCTTCTTGTTGAACCTTCGTTTCTTCAGTTGAAGTGCTTTTTTTATGACTGCTTGAGCTAGTTAACTTTTGGAAATTAAGTTTACTAGATGTTTGAGATACTTGACTTGTGGTCTCATCGTTTTCACTACCATCTTTTTTGTTCATGTTCACCCAATTTGGATTGTATGGCATATCAAAAATCGGAGTACCAGTCGCGGTCGTATTCCACTTTGGAAAACCAGTGTTTGGAACGGGATCGTCTCTGGTCAGTTTACATTTGAAAAATCTTGACGTTACGGTCTTATCTTTTTTCTGTTTTTTCATTTGTGCTATATGACTTACTGACGAGCTGGTCTCTGTAAAATTCATTTCAGTGGATTTTGCTGCAGTCAAATCTTTTTTGAAGGAATCGATAAGGTGTCGGGTATTAGTTTCGAAGATTGGTTTTCTTTTCCTTGTCTTTGTCCTCACCGGCTTTGGAGTTGATTCTTCAAAACATGATTCTAAGTACGGATGCTTTTCTCTGCAATCATTGTTAAAGTGGAAATTTAATTTTTACCAATTATAGTTAAAAGAAAAATTTATTTTTCAAACATTCAAAATCAAAATTAATTTAGTAATTTGTTACACAAAACGACCTATTATTAGCGTGTAACGAAACAATTAAATTTTAATAATTAAAATTAAAAAAAAAGATTATTATTTTTTTTTTTAAATAAATCAGTTTACTCACTTGAATAATTGTTCTTGAGTGAAACCTTTCTCGGCATCTCGCAAAATTTTGTTCCAAACCTCGTCGATGTCATCGTCTCCGTCGTCAGCGAGAAGCCAGTCTACTTCTTCCTTCATTGACTTTATCGAGTAAGTCGGGATATTTTCATTTCTATCCTTCATGTTCAGTGGCTGCGATTTGAAGACTCCGGAACAGTGTTCGAGCAAATTCGTATTTCGCATTACTTTTTCGATGATGCTTCTCTTGTCGCTCTCGACCAGCTCGGAGTATTCTGATTTAGGTGTTGTCGACGGCATTTTCACAGCTTATGCAAGAAATCAGTAAAATCTGAAAAAATATGACGGTACTACTTAGCCAGCTGATTCAGAGTTTTAAACTCAACAAAATTTTTTTCAAATATCACTGAAAATTTTGTTTAAACTTGTAATACATTCATAATTGTATTTTCAATTCGTGAGTAAACTTTAACTGACATTCAAATATTTGTAGATTTACTAAAGTTAATTTTGTTCATTTTAAAATACTCACAGAAAAACACCTTTAAATGGACCTTTATCTTAATGATTAATAAAAATATTTATAAAAAATTATTTTCTATTGATGTATGTAGTTTTACTAAATTTTTTACGAGAAAGTACTCACCTAAAACATAACACCACTCACCACCCAAAAACTAATCTGAAAGTTTAGTTTTTGATTTTATCAATGGCAGCGCTGATTGGCTACTTTGAAAGTTTAAAAATTGGCGAGTTTTTAAAGTTGAGAAAGATTTAATTAAAAACATAAAAGAGCAGGTTAATGTCATTAGCTTTTGAAAAAAAGAATATTGGTAAAAGGTTTTTTTGCACTTGAAATTTTTCAATAATTACAGTAGAAGAACATAATTCATCTGAAAAACAAATGCAAATGTTTAAAATTTCTGTGATGCCAACTATACAAACGTAAATTTCTGTCTGCACAGCGCTACCAACCAAAGTCACTCCACCGGGCCCGTCCCACCCTCCAGCTGCACTGAAAAAAAAATATGCGTAGTGTTTGTTGACTGTTGGTTGACACTCGACCACGAAACATCGCAAATTATGCAGCAACTTATAAAAATCAAGTAATAAGCACATCAATAGTTTGGTAAAGTTGTAAAATTAATTAAAGTATCAGGTAATTGAATAATTAAACGCTGCCATTCAGTTAATACAAAATAAAAAAAAGTTTACAATTGTTTTTTATCTCGAAATATTTATAAAATTGAAAACTACGTTAATATTGACGAACATTTAATGTCATATGTTTGTATAGTACACACATAACTCAACTTAAAAAAACAATAAGTACTGATTGGTTTTTCAATAAGATTTATTGTCAATTGCTTTTTTTTAATTTGATTTCATGAAAAATATTGATTCAACACAATTGATATTCATTCTGTTCTAATATAACTTATAATGAATGATTACATTTTATTATTCAGATATTCATTTGACTTGAAATAATAAACAAAATGAGTTTATCGGAAGGAGATGATCTTCATGTAATTAGGTTGGTAAATTTTATCTTAAATTACTTCAGTGAGATAATAATAAAACCGTTTTTAATTCTATTTTCATTTTAATACATTTTTTAAGGATTTTGGAAACAAAGAATTTTTATGAAATTCTACAGATCCCAACCAATGCAAGAGATGATGAAATTAAGTCAGCTCACAAAAGATTAGCCCTACAAGTGCATCCTGACAAAAATAATTCACCAAGAGCAAAAGATGCATTTTGTGGTTTGTTTCATTATTAAAAGTTGTTAATTTTTTTACAATGACTCTAATTTAAATAATTTTGTATCATTTTAGTTGTGCGCAATGCAACAGCTGTTTTGTTAGACAAAAGTAGGCGACAAGAATATGACGAGTGGCTACATTCTCCAAGAGGAATTTGTGCTGATAAATTTCATTTATCAGGTAAAACATTTAAATTACACATTAAATTATAATCATACGACATTATTAATAATTAATGCAACTTATTTTTAGATGACCAAATTGATGCTGTTTTGACTACAGGTCTAGTTGTTGGAGCTGTGGGGGTGGCAGCTGGTTTGGTGTTGCTTTATGATTGGTTAAGAGGTTCTAGTAAAAAAGAGAAAGAACCTAAGTATGCCAGAAAATAAATAAATTAAATTCCAAAAAAAATTTTAATTTAAAATTGTTGTATATTTTATTATCTCATACTTTATGCATAGGACATTCTACAATTGTAAATTAAATGAAATGACTGTAGTGTTAATTATTATCTTTTAAATATATATATAAATCATGTCTTCAAACAATTGATACTTTAAAAAATTGTTTACTTCAATGAAAATTATACTGTTACTGATCTAACTCTACAGTTATGTATGTGTAAATCACTAGATTATTCATGAATGTTAATTTAAATAAAATGAATTTTTGTAAATAAAAGAAAACGTTTCAACATTATTACACGAGAATGGTGATAAAATTTATCGTAAAAAAATTTTGTTAAAAAAAGCGCTCTTATCGCTTAAAATTGCAAGAATTTTTTTAAACGCCTCGGATCATCAATGAGGTGTACTTAATTAAATGTTTTTGCTACAGTGCACCGTCGTGACGTAAGAGTACCACACTATAGATATAACTTTGAGTCGCGCTGCCGCAGCTGCAGCAGCAGTCCCATCGGTGGCGGTGGTCGAGGCGGAGCTACTGCCCCACGCGCCCCCCTCTAAATCGTATTTTTTTTTACATGTACCTATACCTAACCATCGAACGGATTTATTTACTATTCTGCTCCGTCACGGGACTGCGCACACTTTTTTTTAGCTTTTACCTGGTTTCTCTTTTTTCTTCTCATTTCTCTCCTCGGTTTTGATTACCCCTTGCTAAAGCCTTAATGTGTAAAGTGAAACGAAGAAAGTGACGACGAAAAATTGACAATGGATGGCAACAAGGATGAGGCGGAAAAATGTATCGAGCTTGCGGAACGATACGTGCGAGAAAAGCGATTTGAAAATGCCGAAAAGTTCCTCAAGAAAGCTCAGAGACTCTTTCCGACTAAAAAAGCCGAGGGTGAGTTGTAGTGTTAACGTACTGTGCAGGTGATGCACGTGAATAAGACACGTCAGGGCTTTGCGTCCAGAGTTATTTCCGTATTCATTCCCTCTCTATTTTCATAGCTTACTGCTAAGTAAGATTCGGGCTGTCGAATTTTGCTTTGCCTCTTTACGTTATTACACATCACGTGATAATAGGGACAATCTTTCGATTGGTTTTTGTACGACAAAAAAAGTGTCAGTTTTTTTCGGGATTCCTTTTTTTACGATTATTCTCAATGCCAAGACTAATGTATGTCAGCCTGAGGCTTTCATATTGCTGGAGTAGTGTATATATGCTGACAACATTAATTTAATTGATCTACTAAGCTGATTAAGTAATGTAAAAAACGCATTATGATTATTTTTACTTTATCCATGATTTAAATTTGTTTAACAGATTGGTACTTATAAATTTTTAATTAATAGTATAATAATTTCAAAATTACTTTTTTTTTAAAGTATTATAATCCGGTGATAATTTTAATGGAATAATTAGTAATAGTATGTTATAATTTTTCAGACCTATTAGTAACAGTAAATCTAATGGCAAAAACAACCCACAAAGAACCTGAAGCTGAGGTTAGGAAAAGGCAAAATGCTGCCAAATCCAATGGACCTAGCGTACAAACAACAATTGAATATACAGAAGAACAAATAGAGCACGTTAGAAGGTAAATCATTTTGTCTTGATGACAATGTATTTATTCAAATGCCAATATTCTTTACTTATCAACTAAAATTTAATAACTATTTTTTAGAATTAAAAAGTGCAAAGACTACTATGAAATCTTAGGTATAAGTAAAGATGCAACAGATAGTGATATTAAAAAATCTTATAAGAAATTAGCTCTTCAATTACATCCAGATAAAAACAAGGCACCTGGTGCTGCAGAAGCATTTAAAGGTATATTATTTAAAATTTATTTTAACAAAAAGATTTTTTTTTTTTTTAATACTTATAAGCTGTTTGTCTAAGTAATTATCAGATTGTAAAAAATTAATTTTTTGTTTAATAAAGCAATTGGAAATGCAGTTGCTGTTCTCACGGACGTTGAAAAAAGAAAACAGTATGACATGTATGGTTCAGACGAAGATAGAATTAGTAGTAATAGACATACACATACCCATTATAATTATACTCGTGGTTTCGAAGGTAATGAATGCTGATGTACTTCTTTAACAATTCTTTCAAAAGAGTAATAAAAATTTCAAAAAATAATTTTTTAATTTGCAGCTGACATTACAGCAGAAGAGTTGTTCCACATGTTCTTTGGTGGTATGCCCCAAGAACAATTTTATATGCGAAGAGGTGGTGGAAGGTGGATGAGACAAAATGAGGCACAAGCTCAGCATGCTCATTCTCAAGTAAGCTTTAATTTTTTTCAAATTTCAAAAATTTTATATTTACTTTACTTATACATTTATTTTTTTTTTGTAGCAAGCAAATGGCTACACTACATTCCTGCAAATGTTGCCTGTTTTATTGTTAATAGTCTTAACAATGATGAGTAGTTTTTTCATCTCTGATCCTATTTATAGTTTACATCATACTAAGTAAGTTTAGAAAATACTTATCATTTTTCTTTTTGAACTACCACTCCATTTAAATGTAATCAAAAAATTTTGTCTTTGCAGTAAATATTCAGTAGCTAGAACAACTCAAAACTTGAAAGTTACATATTATGTAAAGGAGAACTTCCATTCAGAATATGATGGCAACTTAAAGAGGCTTGAACATTTGGTAGAAGAAGAATATATGAATTTGTTACGACATTCATGTTATCGAGAAAAAAATTATAGTAAATATATTATTCTTTTTTAGTGTTAACAAATAAATTTAAATCAATTAATTTGATAAATATTCTTATCTTCTAGGAGAGTCAATGATGTGGAAAGCACGAAGTTTTGGTGATCAAGACCAATACCAAAGGGCGAGAAATATTGAAACGCCTTCATGTAAAAAACTTCAAGAAATGCAAGCGTAGTTTTAATTGGAAAAACAACTTTGTATTGCAATTCGCAATCATATGATTTCAATTTCATTTATATGTGTGCTTATTAAGTATGTAAAAAACAGTTTAATGTACTGGTACATTGAAGTACAATTTTTTCAATTGATTCATGTTTAGGCACTGTTTACTTTTTGTTATTTTGGAAACTAGATATAAAAATTTTATTGCAATCAAAGTTTGTATGTTAAACACTTTTTTATCGTAATATTTCCGTAAAAATATCAAGGAAATTCTAAGGGAATAATAAAGATGAAATTGAATATTTCCTTTCTAGAGCCAAAAAATTAATACAAAATACATTGAACAAAATTTTATTTCGATTAAATGTAACTTCATTCGTAGAAAGTGGTAAAAAATCTTCTCACAAAAATAAATTCTTATTCTCACTGTAAACAATATTCACAAAATAATTAATTAAAGCTCTATTTTATAAAAAAAAAAAAAGATTAATTAAAGTTGTTTATGCTAATAAATTATTTAGTCTGTTTTACATTAATTTAGTATTTTTTATTTATTAACATTAAAGACAAAAACGTTGTTTAAAAAGTGTAATGTTGTTGTTATTATTATAAATATAAAAAACTAAACAAATTCATTTTTTGTTTATGTTGTAGTCACTTTTAAGAGCAATTTAATTATATTACAATTTTTTTTGTTTTCAAATTTTTATAGTTGAATAAAATACTAAAATTAAAAAACAATCTTATTAAAGAACTTACTTTTTTAATAAATCTCACTATGGAGAATAATTATTTTATTTACAAAACATAGTAATACTTATGGTTTTTATGTACAAATGTTATTTCTGATCTTTGTATAACAGTATAAATGAAAATGTAGTTAAACTACCACGACGATTCCTTTAATTTAATGTGCTCATCGAAAATTTTTATGTGATCTTTTTTTAAAAAGGTTCGAAATCCTGTAAAATAAAATACAAATAATTACCAATCACTTACAAGATCATGTAAAGTAATAAGTAAAAAAAGTTTTAAAATAATTACCAATAAATAAACGCTTCATTTTGTGATCCGATAAAAATAAGTTTTCTAGAGTAGACAAGACATGGTCGAAATTGCTTTCATTTTTTGTGTAACAGGCAACTAAATTTTTGAATATTTTATAGTTTTCTCCTGTCAAAGATTTCTTTACCTGTAATTTTTTTTTTTTCTTCAATAAATTGTTTTAATTTATATTCAATTTGTAATGATAATATTTTACCTCAATAATATATCTTTTTCCTTGTTCTTTCTTATCAACGGTCTCGTTAATTTGATCTGGTTTTGTGTTCTGGGTTGAAGCTAGAATAGAAATGGGTGACAAATTCAACTGATTTGACGACAATTCTTCAATAAAACCAGCCGGCTTTACTTTCAGTTTTCTTCTTTTACTACTCGGCTCATAAGCAGACGAAGAATTTTGGATTTCTTTAAAAGTCGCGTTTTCTCTTTTCAAGGCATGGAAGTTTATGACTGGTGGTGACGGCGCCGCGGACAATGCTCCAAAATCGAAACCAGTAGATTTCGACGTAGACGCCTCACTTGGTTGATTCGTGTACATACTAATGTCAACTTCGTCGAACTGTTTTTGAGCAGACGGAGCTTTAACTTGAGAACTAGATTTTACTTGTCGTACATTTCCTGTATCAAATTGAGCAGGAACCGAGGGTAATGAAAAATCAGTTGTGTCTGGCGGTGCAATTGCCGGTTGAGGTAACTGAAAAACATTATATAAATAATTGTCATCAATAAATTTGATGTATTTAATTAAAATTCAATGACTTACATTTGCTTTAGCATAAGTGAAAAATTCTCTTAAATCTTTGATAACCGATCTGAAGTTTTGAAATTTCTTTATATGCGGCCTGAGCCACGCCGACAATTGTTGTTTAAATGAGGGATTGTCAAAACGACAATCGCAAAGTAGTATGGCACCATAGTCGTTTTTATGACGAATGATTCGGCCTATAGCCTGATTGACAGCTCGCGAAGCTTCAAGTTGATACCACTGCTGACCAGATAGGCTCTAAAATTTTGAATCAGTTGAAAATAATTGTTTATACTAAGTTATAATAATAAAATTTGTTAGTTACCTCCTTTCCAGAAACTTTATTTTCTTCTAAATATCGCTGCTTCAATATCACTCGCGGATCTTTCAACGGCGGGAAAGGCAAGCCAGTAATTAAAACAGCTCTTCCATATGCATTTGCAAAATCAAGACCCTCGCTAACTTTTCCGCGACACACAGCCATAAAAATAGCTCCTTTGTGAGCAGGATCATATATTTTTTTATAATATTCTGTCATTATACTGTTCAAACCTTCTTTTGACTGAGGCTCTACAAATATTGGCTAAAAGTAATAATTAAGGTAAAATTTTTAAATTGATGTGTAGATTTAAAAGAAAATTTTGAAACTATGATAACTACCTTATTTTTCTCAATAAAAGACCACAGTCCTGTTCTTTGCCACTCTTCTTGACATTTTTTCATAATTGGATAAGATGGGAAAAATATGAGTAAACCATGCGGCAAAACATAGCTAAGAATTTTGATAGTTTCTCCAAGTGAATTAATGTATTTTGGATCATTTCTGAAATATTTATAAATTTCACTTATTTCAATACATTTTTAAAAGGTCTATGTCTAGAAATAAAATATTTTCATTTACCTAGTATTGAAAGAAGAGTTGAGAGTGAAACCATCACTTCCAGTACCAAGAACTCCAACACAGATTTGTTTTTCAGTAACTATGTGAGGATTTTCTAACTGAACTTCAATATCAATACCAATTTCAGAAATAAAAGGTTTCAACGGAGACAGTGTCCCACTGGTTAAAATAATTGAGCGGACACCTTGGTCCAACAACTGTTGCATTCTAAAAAAATAAAAAAAATACAGGTTGTCAAGTAAAACTATCCTATGAGAATTAAAGTAAAAGTAGATTTACCCAAATCCTGGACTAAAACACCAGTAGCTAATTAATTTTCCATCTGATTTTGTAATTTTTTTACTTTCCCAAAGATCATTTTTAGAATTTCTTTTGGGAGGTTCAACTTGAATATAAACTTTGTAACATTGCTTGATTCTTTCTCTATATCTGTGAATTTCCGATCCAGCAAAAACCACTCTCAACAAATCACAAAACTTTTGAAGAGCATTACCTCTTTTACTAAAAGGGGATGTACTAACTGTTGTTAAATATAAAATAATTTTATCCAGTTTATCCACAACTAGTTTTTCTTTACCTTGAGTAATCTAAAAATCAATAAACTGTTCCAATCTTTTTTTTTCACAATAAACTATATTAACAAAAAATTAGAAACTCACATCAGCCTTCTCAAGCAAATCAAAAATATATCCTCCTGGGTAGGTCTCTCCTTCATCACGTTTTGTAAGAACAATACTGTCAATAGCTTTTTCTAATTCTAAAAACATAGTTTTTAAGATGCACAGGTCTTCAGCTGAAAAATCTTTTTGTGCAGGAGAACTGCTTTCAAAGGTAAAGTCAGTTGAATCTTCCTGCTTGGCCATGTCTTTCATTACAGCTGTTATTTCATCAATGCAGAGTGCTATATCTGTGCTGCTGATCTAAAAAAAATTTATTTGACTTTAACTTGCAAGCTGACAAATTATTTAGAGTTTTTAAATTTTACCTGTAAAGAAGCAGCTTCTTCACACATTTTTTCAACATTGTGTGCTTCATCTAACAAAACAATATTGTTTTGTAATTCAATACCTTGATTTTTTCTTGTTTTTGGATCTAATAAATAGTTATAAGGCATAAAAATTATATCAGCTGTATTCTTCAATTCCTTGGATAGATAGTAGGGGCAGCATTTATTTTTCTGACCAGCTTTAACCAGATCCTCAATATCTAAAATGGTTTGTCTGATGTTTGGCTCTTCTTTCCTGTAAAATAAAACATAGTTTTTTGTTTAAATAAACACAAATAACAAAATGTAAGATAAACAAAAATAATTCTTACTTTGTCTCAACGGCATTGTAGAAATGACAAGTTCTTGCCTTTATTTTAATTTGGCACATGTGAATTTTATTGGAACTATTTTGTTCCTTTGCAACTTCTGGATGAATGCACAGTTGATCTCTGGAACCAAGAACTGCTACATTCATGTGTTTGTAAGCTGATCTTTTGAGTTCTTGCATGGCCTGAGATAACTGAGAATGAGTTCTAGAGGCATAGATAATTTTTGGCATTGACCAACCAAAGGTATTTTTATTTTGTACTAAAGCCTTTCCTCCAGCAAAATCAATCTCTTGGACTAAGGCATTTTCAGATGCAGCTACAGCTTGAGCTTGAGCTTGAATTTGAGCTTTTTTCACCATAAGCCAGCCTAACGACGAACAAAGTAGACTCAATGTTTTTCCAGTACCTGATAAGTTAAAACGTTTTTAGTATCAAACTGATCGTGAAATAATATTTTAGGTAGTTTTAATTTTACCTGTTGGTGATTCTAAAACACCATTCTTGCCGTCTTTTAAACATGCAATAACTTTTTCCATGTAATCCTTCTGAACATCATAAGGTTCAAAGGGAAATTGAACTGGAACACCATTGATAACGACTTCCGTCATTTTTGATTTTTGAAACTTAGTAGTTTAACGGCTAACGATTAATAATTACAGGTATTTTCAAAAAATCAAAATCATTAACAAATTAACTTCATAATATAAACTTGAAAGACTACGACACGCGGGCTCAGTCGGAACACGAATTGGCGGGAATCAAATGTATACAAGCAGAAGATATTTTTGGCTCAAAATTTTTATCAGGCTTATGTCTAGACAATAAAGGCCCTGATAAAAATTTACGGCCCCTTATAGTGCATAAGGCTACATAAGAAAGTTTTGCGACTATCAACTATAGTATCGCGCTTACGATCAATCGGTCATGCAAATAAATTATACTTAAATGATAAATTTATTTAAAATCTAATTTTGAATTAGCGAGAAATTAAAAAAATATTTTAAATCATTAACCACCAATAATTTAATAATCATACTAATACTGCCATTTACAATTAACAAAGTCAAAAAGAAATCGTTAAAACTGTATTATTTTTTCCAACGTTTTATAGGTTTTTTATTTGGTAAAGAATAAGTTCAACAGAATTTTTAAAACTTGATTTATTTAATATAGTAACTTTTTTTCATTATACTTTTGAGTTTAATATTATTTTTAAATTTATAAATTCTTTTTCAATTTACAATCTAGTTTATTAAATAAATTATGTGGATTTCATTATCCTTGATAGATCTCAAGAGCTCGCAGATCATAAAGCACTACAGACTACAGTCAAATAAAAAATGCTTTTTACGTTTCGCCATGTCCAGACCAGCATCATGTAGCGCTTCACGGCAACGGAGTAGTATATCTATGTATATACTGGTTGGGTAGGTACATGCCGACGTCATCAAGAGCTAGCGAGACGGCGGCGCTATAAAGAAGTGAGCAGGCAGCAGAAGTACTGTTAGGTATAAGTAACACGCCCACGTCTCACCAACGCAGTCGTTGGCAGTCGTCGTCGCTCCATCTGCGAAAAGGAAGGCTTAAACTGGAGCCGACGGCGATGATGTACTGAGATCCAACCTAGACTCGTCGTTCGCTAAGACGGTGATACTTTTTTTTTCGTTTGGTTAAGTATTCGTTTTCACACAATGGGCACCAGCTTCGTAGCAGTGAGCCTCCTGATGTGCTTGCTCCTAGTCGGGCACGGCAGGGCTTACTCGCTCAGATCAACGGGCAGCACGAACGAGGACTTCCTCTCGCAGCACCCGCACTACACGCACTACGAGGAGCTTAAAGATGTCTTCTCCAACCTTGCCCAGCAGTACCCGACCCTTGCCAAGGTCTTCTCGATCGGGAAGTCAGTCGAAGGAAGGGAACTTATCGTCTTGGAGATCAGTGAAAACGTGCACGATAGGAAGCTGGGGGAGCCGATGGTCAAGTACGTCGCCAACATGCATGGTGACGAACCCGTTGGCCGGGAACTTATGATCTACCTGGCCAAGTACCTGCTGTACAACTACGGGACCGATCCTCGAGTGACCAGGCTCGTGAACAACACCGACATCTTCATCATGCCGTCAATGAATCCAGATGGTTTTGAAAAATCAAGTGTGAGTGGAGATCCTCGATCCAATTTTGCTTTTTTTCGACGATTAGAAAGTTAGACGCCGTGCAATTGGAAAGTCGACTCCAGAGCACGCTGTTTTTTCTGTATCGTGAAAAGAGTTTTATTCGCGTTTTCATTTGATTATGTTTTCTAAGAAAGAGATATTTTTATGCTTTGTTGCCACGTGAAAATTATTTTTAATTCTTTTTTAAAATCTAATAGTCTATAATCAATATTCTGAAGGCTCAAGTATTGGTTTCTTTACCAGTCATTATATTACTCATCAACTGCTTGGTAATCATAATTTCTGCTGAACAAACTTTTCAAAACCAATTTTGTTATATTAATAACAGGATTTCGCGTTTAGATGATTATTATTTCAAAGTTAAAAAGATAAAAAATTTTAATTATGGGTAAGTTAGGGACTGGCTGACAGAATAGAGATAAGTCACTAAAATATTGATTGGTTCAGGTTTATAACTGAAGGTTGCTGTGATCTCAACAGAATAACTTGAGTGTTTTTATAACACTTTTTATTTTTTCTTATATTATCCAAAAAAATTTATGCACATAAATAACAACTTGATACTTAATAATTTTTTATTAACTCTATATTAAAAAAATTTTTTTAAATCTTTATTATTATTACTGAATAGAATTTTACTCTTTAAATAAAATTATTCTTGAAAGCGAAAAAAAATTTTCGGTGCTAATAATTCAATTGTATAAATTTTTCAGGAAGGAAACTGCAACTCATTAGAAAACTACAATGGCAGAGAAAATGCAAATCACGTCGATTTGAACAGGAATTTCCCAGATCAATTTGATCCAAAAGTTAATCACATTAAAGGTAACAGACTGATACAAGGAAGGCAAAGTGAAACAGTTGCTATGATGACATGGATTGTTTCCCAACCATTTGTACTCTCTGCAAATTTCCATGGAGGAGCTGTTGTAGCCAGCTATCCTTATGATTCAGGGTAATTTTATTAATTTCTTTTCATTTTATTGAATTTGTTTCAAACAACTTAATGAATTGTTTTTTTGTGTCACAGGATCCCTCAAGTTTGCTGTAAAGAAAGCAAAGCTCCAGATGACAAAATGTTCAAACATCTTGCTCATGTATATGCTGACAATAATCCTGCTATGCGAACAGGCACTAGCTGTCCTTCTGATTCATTTAATGGAGGTATTACAAATGGAGCACATTGGTAAGAATAATTTTTTATTAAAATAAAAAAAAAAATTTTTGAACAAAAATCAAAACCTTGTCTTTTCATTTAGGTACAAAGTAACAGGAGGCATGCAAGATTTCAACTATGCTCGGTCCAATGCGTTTGAAGTGACTTTTGAATTGAGTTGTTGCAAATACCCATTAGCCGAATCTTTACCAGGTTTCTGGCGTGCTAACAAGGAATCTCTTCTCCAGTATCTTGAACAGGCTCACATAGGAATCAAAGGTATATTTTATAATTACTTTAAAAAAAAAAAAAAAAAAATTGCTATATTACTAAAAATTTTATAGGTCTTGTTACTGACTCAACTGGACAGCCAATTAAAGACGCCAGAATCGTCGTTGAAGGAATTAACAAAAATATAACGAGTACAAATAGAGGAGAATACTGGCGTCTGCTTTTACCTGGAACTTACACTGTCTGGGCTGCAGCTTGGGGGTAAGAAATTAATTCGATCAATAAGATGAAAGTCATGAGTTTTTTCTAGTTTTAATAAAAATATATTATTTTTTCAGATATGCTCCAAGTAATCCACAAAGAATTGTCGTGAAAAACGGCGGAGTTGAGATAGTTAATTTTGTCTTGACCAAACTACCATACCGAGACCAACAAGGTAATTTTGACAATTATTACTATGAACTATCACCATTTTTTAATCGTTACTCACCGCCGCAAAGATTTATCCCCTCGCATTATGATGAAGAGTAATGATGATAAATCGAAGAACGGAGTTACTTTATTTTAAAAACAGCTCTGCCATTTTATTCCTATTTTATTCAAGTCTGAGAAAAACTAATATTTATATTTATTACGATATTTTTTACCAGAAGACTTATATGAACCAGTGAAATATTAGTTTAAAAAAAACTATTTATTATATTTTATTACCTATTTTTATAGACTTTTATTTATTTGGGACGTGAACAAATAATCATGACATAAAGATTATTTTTTTATTTATTTGCTTTCAAATAGAATTTCACTAATATATTTAGAGTACTTAATTTATTAAGAATGTGTTTTTGAAACTTTTTAATACAATTATTCACTGAGTTTATGCTTACTTACAAATGTAAACACAAGGTATAGAGAAGATAAATAATCTTCAGACTATTTTCGTATGTAATGAAATGAAAGTCAATTTATGATTTCTAAAGTGTCTAAATTTGAACCACAAAAGCGGAGCAAAATTTATGAGGAACGACGTCGAATTATTTATGGGGTGCCGGTACATAATTAATAATATTGTTAAGAAATAAGAACAAAAAATTATTTTCGTGGATTGACGTTTATTGTCTTGTACTAAAAATTGATGAACAAATAATTAATACTTTAAAAATTAGAAATATTTTATGTGAAATAACTGTAAGAAATCAAACATATTTTTAGATCTGTTAGACTTACAAATTTTAAACCAGTTACTTACTTATTACTATTTTTAAAAAAAGCCTCGAACAATGTGATTTATTTTATTATAAATTTATTTTTTTATTTTTTTTGTCTATTTATTTTAAATATTTAGAGATTTTATAACTTTATAATTTAAGTGAACAATAGTTAAACAAAAAAGAGAAAAACAAATTATTTATATTGTTACTAGTTTTTTGGGCATTTAAAAAATTTATTTTTTGTTGAAAAACTGTTATATTTTACATTTCTTGCTGATCTAATTTATTTTTCAAATAAATATTTTCATTCAACTAGTATGTCTGAATCCTAATTTAAAGATATGTACTACAATGTATGAATTTATTGAAAGTGAAATTATTGTAATGTATAAAAAGTATAGTGCAATATCAAAATAAAGAACTATATTTGCTGTCAATTGGAAATTTTTTTTTTTTTTTTTTTTTATAATGTCCGTGCCTTTTCCCGCCCCTTTTTTAAACGTGTAATGAGTTCATTCATCATTAATTTTTATTTTCTTCATACCTTGTGTTTATTTATTATTTATTTATTCATTGTCTTTAGTTAGTTACATTTATAGTTTAAGTTGAAATTTTATTTTTGTGTTATTTCACTGCGTTTCCATATATATTTGATTGCTTTTTATTATTTTCCTTTACCATCAGCAAGATAAAAAAACCTTATTTATATTTTGGCTACAGAGCAGTAGAAAGTTATCTTATCACTTTTAATAAGCAACCATCTTTAATCTTTCTCGTTTCAAGCTGGAACATTTCGAAAAATGATTTATTTTTATCTTCATAAAATATTCAAACTTTTTTATTTGAAAAAATATCTTATGTTTAAATTTTTAATATCATTAGAGTATTATTCGTCAAGGCTTACATTCAGAATAATAATAATAAAAAAAACTAAATATACAACCGAATCGTCAACACATCAACTTGACACACCTAAAAAACCAACAAATTTTTTTATCTGTCAACACGAAAAACACCATTAAAAAAAAAAAAAAGAAACACTCACCGAACACATGAAAACCCGTGACATCAATGGCTTCTACATAAGTCATAACTTCACCCACCACAACTACACGGCGATGGAAGAGTACTTAAAGGATCTGTCGGAGAACTACCCGAACATAACGAGGCTGTACACCGTGGGAAAGTCGGTCCAGGGCAGAGAGCTCTACGTACTGGAGATAACGAACGGCCCGGGCAAGCACGACCCCGAGAAGCCAGAGTTCAAGTACGTGGGCAACATGCACGGAAACGAGGTCGTGGGGAGAGAAATGCTGTTGCTTCTGGCCAGGTACTTGTGCGAAAACTACGGGACGGACGAGCGGGTTACGAAGATCGTCAACGGGATGAGGATTCACATAATGCCCAGCATGAACCCCGACGGGTACGAGGTATCCCACGTCGGGGACTACGACGGGGTCGTGGGCAGGACCAACGCTCACATGGTCGACCTCAATAGGAACTTCCCGGATCAGTACGAAACCAACCAGGTGAGAGAGCTCGATACCGGTTTCGATAAATAACTGTATTAAGATGGGTTTGAGTTACTTGATTAACAGAGGTACTCAATAATCGTGGTACTTCCGGGTATGAGATTTTATAACGAAGAGAAAATGTTTCAGAATCTAGATCATTAGTCATCGAAGCTACCCGGGTGTAACTAAAAACCTACAAATTTATAAACAGAAAGTTTTTTAAAGCATCCGAGGTTTTCCTTTTAGTTAAAATTAAAAATCAAAAATATTTTGAAGTTTTTCAACACATTTATGGTTTTTTTTTTTTTAATTGAACTCGAATGACTCATGGTTTGGTGATTAGATTGCCGATCGATCAAAAAATAATCTCATTCTCCAACCAGAATAAAAAAAAAATTTTGTGGCGTTTAACAAAAGTTACTGTGTAGTCCTTTTTGTTATTACTCAAAAATTTTCGAAGCAATTTAATTTACATAAATTAGTGAATTAGTAGTCACATAATTATTATTATTCATGAAATGTTCAATTAAATTTTAGGAATAAATTAGTTTTGACAGAGTTTTAATCAAGCTAAAGTGTCTTTAAATTAAATTGATTTCTATGAAAATTAAGTTTTGAAATTTAAATATCTTTTGCATGATTTTGTACCTGTTGACAAAAAAAAAAAAAAATAATAATGAAAAACTATTCCCAGTTCAAAAATATGAATCTAATCCAAAAACTTTGCAGTTCAACAAAGTTCAAGAACCGGAAACCGAAGAGGTCATGAAGTGGATAAACGATATTCCGTTCGTGCTCTCGGCGAACCTACACGGCGGGGCCCTGGTGGCGAACTACCCTTACGACGATAACCCCCAGAGCGTGGGCAACGTCGATGCTCACGAGAACCTCAGCCCCGACAACGATGTGTTCCATCACCTCGGGCTCGTCTACTCGAACGCCCACCCCACCATGCACCTCGGTCTTCCGTGCCCTCCGGCTCCTGGTTCGCCACCCGGTATTAGCGACCTCGAGGACACCTTCCCCGACGGTACCACCAACGGAGCCAAGTGGTACCCCGTGACCGGCGGCATGCAAGACTACAACTACGTGCACAGCAATGCCTTCGAGCTTACTCTCGAGCTCGGCTGTAGTAAGTACCCGAAGCCCGAAGAAATGGAGAAGTACTGGAAAGATAATAAGGAACCGTTGTTGCAGTTCATGGAAGCTGTAAGTTCTTTTATTAGTCGTTTCCGATAATTATAATGTTATCTTTTAAAAATATATTCAAGAGTTTCAACAGATGCATAAGAAAAAATTGTAGAACAAATTATTTGCAAAATTTACGTTCAATTTAAAAAAAAAAAAAAAAAAAAACATTGTCAGTACAAGTTTTTTTTTTCAATTAAAAATAATTGAAGCTATTATTACACCAATCTCTTTTTAAATCAACAATCGTAATTAAAAATAATTTTCTTCGAATGTACGATTTTTACGAGATTATGTACCAGGAAAAACACGTTCAATCGAGAACTGGATTTTCTCTTCTTCCGTTTAATAATTCAACGTTCTTCAATGTCAATCACCGTCATGAATTACTTTTAGTCGTCTCTTTAAAAATGACTTTTTGATTTAATTAATTCAAACTAGTAATCGAACGAAGAAGCTTAATGGATTAAAAAGTATAATCGTTATGTAAATGAGACAAGTACAAAATAGAGACTGATAATATTCTTATGATGATAGTGGTAGATCAAAAGGTCATGATAAAATCAACGCTTGGATATATTTTAGTAGTTTTTAAAATAGAAAACCACATGTTATGCAACCAATATATTAATAATGAATTTTAGACCAGGAAAGGCGTACATGGAATAGTCAGGTCGTCGATCAGCCACGCGATACCGAACGCCAGGATCCAGGTGGAAGGCCGGAATCATTCGGTCTACACGAGCTCCGAAGGTGATTATTGGCGTCTTCTCTTGCCCGGCGAATATAAAATTACGGCGAGCGCACCTGGCTTTGAGCATCTTACTCAGTCAGTGGAAATACCACAAGATACCGGTGAAGCCCGACTCGATTTCACCCTTATTCGTAACGATCCCTACAACTGGTAAGTATCGATTACTCTGTCGAGATTCATTTGCATCGTCATGCCATTAGTTTAAAACCTTAGTTATTTTTTTATCTCTGATGTTGTATGTTGTATATTACATTGGATCTGTCACTGCAATTATCAATATGTAATATTGTATGTACCCGACTATAATAAAATAAATACATATTTATAAAAAGATTACCAACTCATTAATTGCTTCTCGATAGCTTATTTTTTATGTTTTAGGTATTAAAATTTTTTATTTATTTTGAATTATTTATTCTTGCCAGTCTCGTGCACAAATTTATTTCTGTTAGTCTTCTCATTGAAAGCTCTGCTCCATTATGTATTTTGTAATTTTATTTACTTGTAACAAATAATAATAAAAAAAAAAAATTGATCATTAAGAAATTCCCGTTATTTTGTGAACGAGGAAAAAAAATTACGAAATAAGAGCAAGTTTTTTATTCTTGACAAAAAAAAAAAAATAAAAAAAATAAAATAAAAATACCTTCATAAGTAAGACGCTACATAACGACTTTTCCTTTTTTTTTTTTTTTCTTTTTTTTCATTTTTTTCTTTTTTTATTACCTCATATTTCATGACTTTTTTTATAACTCACGCTTTAATTTCTTTTTTCAGGGTGCACATTAACGATTTTGACTTGCGAGCAAATTTGAAGCCGGGATATCTGAAAAACAGTGAATTGAGCGAAAGCTTCAAGCAATTGGAACTTGACAAGCCAGACGTTGCCGAATTCAAGGCTGATGATTCGCCAACCAGCCTCGCAATACACTCGTTCAAGATTACTCACGATGTTAGTAAATAATATATATCAAGGAAAAGCCGTAACTGTAGATGTAGGAGCATAAAACAAGTCAGTATTTTACAGAAAAACAAAATAAAAAATGGGCTTTTTAACACCATCACCACCACGTTTTTCAAGGACGCTAAACAGCCCTTTTTCGATTTTTGCTTTTCTTTTTCTGTAAAATGCTGAATTGTGTCAAGTGTACCCTTGGTTACGACTGCACCTTAAAGATCTTAAATAGTGCATTTTACAGTTCTGATTAAATAATCATATATTTCTAATTATAGGTCGGAGACACGGAAGAGGGTAAAATACACATCGGTCTAGTCGGAGGTCTGTTTGCCTCTCAACCAGTGGGGCGAGAGATTCTTCTGCGGTTCGCCCGACACATTTTAAAAGGAAATAAAATTGGCAATCCAGTTATTAAAAATTTATTGGACAGGGTTGTATTGCACTTCTTGCCTGGTGTTGATCCGACCTTCGACCGAGTGAATTATGAATGTAATCCAACTGTACACGATGAAGTCGGGACAAAGTTGTACTCTGTGCCAAAAGAGCAACGACCTGAATTGGATGTCGTTCCGAATGCATTCGAAAACATTCTTCAAACCGAAAATTTTGATGCTCTCGTTGTGATTGGAGGCGGTAATGGAGTCAGTGTTAGGTGAGTTTTTTTTTCTCATTCTTATCGTACTTTTTCTGTGTAAGCATTAAAAATATTGTTCTTTTTTTAGTTATTCAACGAATAAAGTTGATTTTTTCAAAGGATATATTGAGGATTACGATAGATCCGTAGACAAAGAAAAATGTGGTAATCATAATGAGGATCTTCTGAATGTACAAGATTATTTAAGCAAACAGTATAAAGTTCCAGTGGTTAGTACATAATTTTTTTTCGCTTCTATACTAACGCACATATAATTGAAAGGAAAATATAATCTACAATTAAATTTCTTTTTTAGATGAGCTTCTCATTATCTTGTTGTAAATACCCTTCGCCAGCTTCAATCCCATTGATTTGGAAAGAAAATTTATTACCATTAAAAAATCTGATAGTAAAACGTCTCTCTAGTGGTGTTCTGGCCACCGTAATGAACAGTGAAAAAAATCCTCTTAGAAAAGCAACAGTGAAAATTGGTTCAGCTACTTACAACGTTACTAAGAACATGGCCTATTTCAAAGCAATACTACCTCCTGGAGATCACGAAGGAACATTTAGTTGTGAAGGATACAATGATGAGTCGGTACTAATAACAGTTAAGGAGGATGAAATCACTTATCTAAGTGTAGTTTTAACCACTTTTGATTCAAAACACGTCACCATAAAGAAACAGGATGTTAAAGAAGAAATCAGTGAAATAAATGCCAAACTTGACGACCTGAACGGAAAGTTTCCAAAAATAAGTACTCTGCACGAAGTCGGCAGGAGTCAACGAAACCACAAGATAATGGCTCTTGAAATTCATTCTGACAAAACTCAAGATCACAGTGTTGACGTACCTGCGATAGTTTTTTCAGCAGGTCTTTCTCAGGGAGCCCCAGTAACGTCTAATGTCCTTATACAGTTCGCAAGCTTGCTTTTGACAAATTACAATAAAAACGCCGATCTTACTGGCATTGTCAAAAATTTTTCAATCTTTATAGCACCCGATCTAAATCCAGATAATGATAAAAAAGACTCTTGTTCTTACGTTATGGAGAATCCTCTTCCTTTCCCACTGGAAGATAAAAAAATCAAGTAAGTATACAATTTAGTAAATTTATAAACTGTTATTTACGTTTTCTACATTGAATTTATCAATATTTTACAGTGACTACCACAACTCAGCACTGATCGTAAACTGGATCAATAAAATAAAGCCAGCTTTAGTCGTCAACTTGAACAGTGGCTCCCTGCACGTAGAAATTCCATACGGAGCAAAATACAGTCACGTTATTAGAAAACCTTACGTTACAAACGACGAGAGGGTTTTGCAAGAACTGGCGTTGGCTTACACTCGCAGTCACGTTATGATGTACTCCATCGCCAACAGGCCGAATTGTAATGGAAAAATTGTGGTAGAAAGCAATGGAATATCGCACGCTGGAGTAGCAGGAGGTACTCCTAAGAACGATTCTTTCGTTGATTACTTGTACATGAAAACAACAGCTCTGCCACTGGACGTTTTCCTTGCCTGTTGCAACACCGATGATGAGAGTCTCGTGTATAATCAAAACCAGTATAGTTTTCTGAACATTATCAAAGCTATTAAGAAAGGCATCAATGGATTTATCGTGGATGAGAACAACAATCCTGTAAAAGGAGCTATGATTTCTTACGATAATTCTCTACACCCTATCCAAACTCGAGAGAACGGAGCTTTCTGGTTGTTGGTGCCCGCTGGTACTCACTTTGTTCACGTAGAGGCTCCGGGATATTTTAACGTGACTAAAAAGATTGATTTGATTCTCGGAAAAGAACCCGCCATGGCTATGTTCAAACTGCGCCGAGATGAAACCGTTTTTGGAATGCCGCGAATTTTGTTTGTTATCATGACTGGTAAGAGCTACTTTAAGATTTTTTACAATTACAACAGGTGATAACAAAAATTTTTATAAATTCCAAAGTTAATAAATAAACTTTTTTTACAGCTTCTATTCTTGTTATACTGGGAGCCTTGTGTATATTTATTGCTACACAATGCCAAGCAAGAAAAAATGCAGAAAAGATTAGCAGGAAACCGTATGCCTTTAGTTTGTTACGCGATGGTAATTCATTTTTTGATGATGATGAAAAAGAAGTTGAAATTTTCAAACGACCATCCAAAGGTAAGTTTGTAATTTTATAGTTTGATACACTGAAGGTCGAAGCAAGAAGGTCGATAACTGAAAGCTGTCACTTTTCGAATATTTTGAATTTAAAGTTTTGAGTTTCGTTAGTTTTCCACTACTAGAAAATAGTGAAGGCAAACATAAGTAAATAATGAATTATTTGTATACATTTTGAATTCAATTTTAAGAAAATTTACTTGAAAATGACATATTTTCTTGTTATAATAGAAAAAATGTAAGTTATGTACATACTGTCGAGATTGTGAGGTTAACTTTGAATATTTATGGCTTTTAGCTCAGGAAATTCGAAAGGAAAACAATAAAATATATTTAAAAAAATTAATAACTCAAAATTGAACGTTTATGCAGTTACCTACCTTCTTGCTTCAGACGGCAGTACAATAATCAGTGTACATAATACAATCGTTGAAATATTATTTTATTTTTAGATTATAAAGAAGATCTAGTTGATGTCACAGCAAAGCCTTATTACGATGATGATGAAAATTCAACTTCTGATGAAGAAGGCAGCGATTTAGAATTTATAAAACCTGAAAGAGAATGGAAAACGAGAGACTCTGATTGAAGAATTTTCAAAAACAAAAACTTTTACCAAAAGTTATAGACTGCAATTTTCAAAGGTCCAACTCATAAGATTGAGTTTAAATATCTCGACTGACGTTGATCTGTCCATATTTTTAAGAATTTCCAATGTAAATAACAGAAAATTAAGTGAGATAATGTAAAAATGAAAGTTGAAAAAGTATGGAAAGTTTTTACCAGAGCTTAAATTTAATACTACTAAAAGATTTATTCTTATAGTTATTTTGTATATAATTAAAAAAAAATTTTTTAGTCTACTATTTTATAATGAACTAAAGCTTTTTTAAAACTATACTTTTTAGATTGTTTAAAAATGAAATTTTTTAAACTTACATTCCATTATCAGCGATGCTTCAACAAACTTTTGTAAAAAGTTTGCATTTACTTTTGCGTTTGTATGGTTATAAAAAGTGTAGATACATTCAGCTAAAATATTTAGACAGTTATTTGTAGAAAATAACTTTAAATGCATTTTGTTTACTATTTTTTTATAAAGTTATAAATGTACATAAATATAGATTTTCAAAAATTGCATAATAACAATGAAATTGTTCGCAATATTTAATTGTTAAAATGTTCTTCAACCATGTTTGATGTTCATAGTCAAAAATTTTAATAACATAGAGCTATCACATCTTTATATAATGTTCTACAAAAATAGAATTTTACAAAAATTTTAACTATGTAATTTAATGCCTAATATTTTAAGAAACACGTTCAATTTTTGAGAATGTATTTTTAACTAATCTATCTGTGATGTTTTGTTATACCTAGAAGAAATACTTTTGAGTTGTATTTCTTGGAGATCATTGATGATAGCTATCAAAAAGAGTATTTTGAAGAAAAATAAAGAAACTGTTATTAAAAAAAAATTTATCATGTTTTATTTATTCATTTGTTTTATAAATAATTATACAAAATATACAAAAAGTATAAATACTGTTTCTTATTCCTATAAAAAGAAGTTTATTTTGTAAACGTTTGTTCAGTAAAAGGCACTTTATAATTCTGCCCGTTTATAAAAATGCAACAAACACACTGGAACTTATTTCTTACACAAGTACTTAAAACTAGGCCTGGGATTTTTTTTTTTTTTTTTTGCGAACAATAACATGTAATACTATTTAAAAATTCTAAGTTGAAAAATTATTTTGGTAATATGCACCATGAACTTCTTAAAAAATATGAATAATACTAAGTATTCACAATTGTATGAGTAAGTAAATCAATTTTTTAAGCTTCTACAGTATATTTTGGCGATCGCACAAAGTTGTGCGCACCAATCCGAAAATTCCATAAAAATCATGAAAAAATCTCTTTTGGAACGAAAAATATTTTCTTGGGCTAGTGAGGTACCCATCTGAAGTTTTTAAAGCTTCCGTTCTGAGTAATATACTTAATTACACAGTTTATAAATAACTATTGTTCTCTAATAAATTTTTTTATGTTATGGAAAATACAGTGAGTAGAAATTGAATTATTAAAAGTAGATCACACTGCTGTATTTATGAGACCATGAAAAGTCAATAAGTCATTTTACGATCGAAAAATTTTAGTCTCGGCTAATGAAGTCAAGTATTCACAATGAAAATAATAGCAGACACTGTAAGTCGTCATTATATTAGCCACTTTTTATATTGGCACTTAAAATTTTCGTTGTAAATAATTCGATCATTTATAAAGATTACATTTATGAAGTGTTTTTTAACAGTATAGATGGAATTAACTTTTGTGCTTTTTTAAATAATCTTAGATAACATATCACACAGATCTAAAATTTAAATAAAGTACATAGTTTAAAAGCAACGTAAATCCTTAAAATAAGTACGCACATAAAATGCGAAGTCAAAGTAAGCTAAGGCACCTTTTTTTGCAGGGAACTATTTTTCTGTCCTCGACATTTAATATTTTTGTACTAAAGTGTGCGCGTCGTGATTTATTGCGCGTACAACAATCGTCGCATAAAAAAGCGATACACCATCGGTATGATATTAAAATCTTGTAGCTTTAATGAATCAACTCCCAATAGGGTTTAGTGTCAGGAAAATAAGATGGATAAAATACATTCCAGAAGATCAAGGCAGCCATGAGAGCAATGTAAGTGAAGAAACTCGCCCACCAAACGACCTTTTCCCATGTCTGAACCTCGAGATTCCGCAGGATGTTTATGCCAACGAGAAGTCCCGCTATGGCACCAGTCAAGTGAGCCACGTAGCCGATTTGGGTTCGGGCCTCGATCAAATATCGGTTGTATACAGCCTGGCCAACGTCGACAAAGGTGATGACAACGAAAACGAGTAGCTGTAGACCGGCGAATTCCATCTCGGACCAGTTCATGATTATCGTGGCAACGTGGGCGGCAATCAAGGCGTAGACACCACCGGAGGCACCAGCGAGACTTACAGCAGGATCGGATACCGAAGTGCCGAGCGAGCCCGCGACTACCCCGGCAAAATAGATTATTAGTACCCTCCACCACTTGTGCACCATCTCCAAAGGTATTCCAAGCATCACTTGCACCAATAAGTTGACAATCAAGTGGAAAGGTCTGAAGTAAAAAAAATATATATATTTACTTTTTGAGAATGTACAGTTATTATAAAGTAAAATCTCAACTACTTATTCTTAATTCTGTAGTAGTATTTAAAAAATAAAATTTTTCAAAGCAAATACTCAAGAAAAATTAAAAACCTTCATTTATGATAAAATGAAAACTGTAACTAAATTAAATTATGACTTAAGAAAATATTTCACACACTTACCCAGCATGTACAAACATGTAGGTGAAATATCTCCACACTTCATACCGTCTTGCAGGTGTATAAACAAACAGTTTAGCTGATGGTCCATAAAGTGGGTCTGATCGGTCACATATTGTGTCCCATAAGTAGAGAGCAATCTCTACCATACTTATAATTATCATAGCTATGGCTGGAGGGCTACAACTGTATTCTTCTTCGTATAATCCATCAGTAAAATCACGAGATCTCATTGTCATTGGCATGGATCCAGATGGACATGGTCTGCATGGTACAACGCAGTGAACATATTTTTGTACATACTGACCAAAAACGCTTTGCAAGTCTTTCCGGTGAATCTGAAATTAAAAATTACAATTATAAGTTTGTTCATAATTTTATTACCTTTATAATTTTCAAATGTAATATTGTTTTACCATGGCAATGAATTCAGCATAATTTAAATATCCAGAGTCATCTAAATCAGCCTTTTTCATGATCATTTCTACCACTCGGCTAGGAATATCATTTGAGTAATTTGATGAGCCCTGAATCATGGCCTTAAGCTCATTGAATGAGATCCTACCATCTCCATCAACATCATACTTTTCAAATATGGCTTTCCAATGCTGTAAATAAGAAATAATTTTTTTAATGTTTGGCCAGAAGTTATTTTCTCTTATAATAAATTATAAATATTTTTATACTTACAGAATCATTGTACTGCAATGGTATTGTGATTGTGGCCTCACCATCTTGTCCACCTGCCATTTTGATAAGCTTGAAGTTTCTGTAACAATTAAAAATTAAAAATATTAATTTCACGTTTATTCTGAAAACAAATTTTTGTAAATGTATAAAAAAAGACTGTACGATTGTCAAGTGTTTGCTAGTAAATGAGTCTCTTATCAATCAAGCAGCCCATTCAAGTTAAAAATAACTTCGTTCACGCAGAAGAAACTCGAGACTGAAAGAATTTTGAGCTTCACCCACCCCCAACTAACGAAACGCCGCAGGTGGTCGCAACAAACACCAGCCACAACGGTCGAAAAGAGACTCTAATGCCCGCTACAGTTACAACAATACGTAATTTTTGCTATATGTTGCGGCACGATTAGTCACCTCGGTGAAGAAAATAAAAAAGTTTGTTTTGAACGTGGCAAGCTTTACTAAGGGTGTGACGATTATACCGTTACGCGTGCATCGTGTACCAAAAAAAGCGCGTCTTCTCTGCAGGTTAACCGAGTTCACCCACCTTTTTGGATCCTAGTACAACGAAAATTCAAATTCCTAGAGCACACTCGTCGTCAGTAAACGTTAATTTTAGAGCCTCCTCTTAGATTTAAAAGAGATCAATGGTATCACAATAACACTCCAGAGGACGATTCACGATCGGTGTGCACACCGACGCATGGATGAGATCGCAGTGAGGAGTAAAAAGTCCGTCTGCTAAAGAGTGCGTCATTCGGATTCTCCGTCCTTGTCTCTCAATAGCACCTGTTCGCTACGCCGCGATTGGAGCACAAAAGAAAGATGAAAATTGCAGAAAAAATCATTTTTCTTTCAAGGCGATGAATCATTCTTGTACAGTCTAGTAATCCCGATTATTGATATTTTTTTGACAAAATATAAAATTAATTTATTAATAAAAATATATTTTTTTTAATTTGCGTGTTATTTTTGGTAGATCATGCTATTTTGTGATAAAAAAAAAGTTCAAAGTTAAAAAAAAGATTTGAATTAAAATTTAATAGTATTAATAGTGATAATTTATAATACTAAACTAAAGTCTTATTAGTAATACAAATTTTGAATCTGGAAAAATCAGATTATATCTTGTAATTTAAAAAAATTCAAGAAAACGTTCTTTTGAAAAATCTTTAGTTTTTTTTACACTTTGAGTCTAAATTAGAACTCATAAAGAAGTCACCGACCCGTAACATTTAAATTTCTCAGAATACCCTTTATTACAGTGTGGAATCACCCGAAGTTGCCACTAGCGACGCATACCCATGCTCAGGATAAACAAAGACCGAAACGCTAAAATAGTCGAAAGATGCAGGTTTTTAGATGTAAACACCGCGCGTGATTCACCTTGCATTCTTATTGTTAAACGCAATGATGAGCTATACCGGATGTTTCAAGAGATAAAGTTTATCAGTTTTTGAAAAATTAAAATAATTATTTAAATTACGTGAATTTTGCTAAAAATTTTGGAGAAAAATGACCATGATGTTGGAACCATCAAAAGGAAAAACAAAAATATCCGGCAAGTACAAAGTTAAGCAACCTATGGAGAACTTTAAAATCAGGTGAGTAACGATAGTGAGATAATAAATTACTATCAACTACTTATAACGATAAGAAGTACAATAATAGTAACATTAGTAAGAGTAGGTTAAAAAAATAAATAAGAACGATGAATAGTAATATCAAGAGTAAACTATTAATTAAATTTTAATTTTTATAAATCTTATAAAATTTTATTAACAAATTTATAAAGTTTTTTATTTGAGATGAAAACTCACAACATCATTTTCCAAACAAAATAAAAATGCAGGAAAATGTACAATAACACGTAGATACGACAACTTTTATTGTCTCATAATGAGATAATGACGGTTTTAGATTAAAATTTTTTGTTTTCACACGTGTTGCATTCATTGAAGAAGTTAATTGTAACCCATGTAAATGGAATATTAATATTTTGAAAACTTTAGCCAAATGTGTTTTGTTTACAATTTGTGAGAAAAACTCATCGATCATTAGAGTCACGTTAACAGTAAATGACTTAATCTTAAAATAAATGTGAAAACGATTAACTTCCTCTGTATTAAATGAATTCGCTCCAATATTGACTCATGAAACTCGTAATAGAAGCTTTAGGCTGAACGAATCAACAAAATTTTTCAATTTAACACGTTTTTATTTTAAACCGTTAAGCTAACAGAAATCCAAATTTGCACAATATTAAGATTCCTAAATCCACACTAAACGTTTAAATTTATCAACAAAAAACCACTAAATATTGACCTGTTTAAAAAACTACCATTTTTCATACTAGTAGAGAAAAATCTAGTCTTATTTGTTCTAGAGCAAAAAAAATCTTTAGAAAAAACTCCATTCAGATTTACTTATTAAAAAAATACTATAGAGCTGTATTCTAAAATAATGAAAAATAATTAATGCTTATTTGCACTAGAGGAAATAAATCATCAACCATTATTACACAAATCTTTCAGATTAAAAATCGTCCAGCAAAAGTCTCTTCTGGCCGAGTTGTTCGAGAATGAGGACGAAACTCTAGACACGAACTACCTCATCCACGAGGAGTACGAGTTCAGCTGGCAAGAAAAGGTCTTTGGTCCTTACGAGGCCAAGTTCTACAAAGAAGAACGCAACTGTCACACGGATAAGCAAAAAGAGTACCACCGGTTACTAACCGACGAGAACAATCCGGACGACGGCTCGCCTCTTTATTCGTACGTACAAGGGGATCCTTACTACCCCGACCCGGACATCCTCACCGGGAAGTTCAGGTCGAAACTGTCTCTCAGAAACGAGCGGGCTGTGCTGCCTCTTAAAAACCGCAAGCCCTTCTCCGAAAGGTACAACAAGAAGGTCGTTGACGAGAACCCCTCGGAAGCCAGGATCAGCGAAAACCACTACTTGTATAAGGTTTAGATTCTTTAAGGTTTTTTTTTTCAATCAGAAAATCTCATTTCATATTTTCAATTATTTCAGACACGATCAAACCGTTCACTCTGCCGAAACCGTTTCTATATGTCTTAATTTAAAAAGTCCAGTTCTGATTAATCAATAAAAAAATTTTAAAATTGAGATCTTAATAAACTTGTTAAGAATTATAAAAATTTGTTTTTTTATAATAAAAAACTCCCTACAAGTTAAAATTTTTTTTGGGTTAATAGTAGAAAATTTTTACAAATATTTTAAATTTCTAATTTAATAATAATTTTTCGAATTTCCTAGATCTGCCATCCACCACCTTTATGTCGAACGTATTCCAGAGATTATAAAACTCTTAACACTTCTAATTCAGAAATTTTATTTTCAATGGCAAACCCGTTTACCTTGAAGTTATTTTCGCGGTAAACCATCGGTTTGGAATATAATTTATCAATCCCTCTCCCATAGCTCCACCATAAAAAAACAAGATTTATAAGTAAATCATTCTGTTAGTAAAAACCAGTTAATTTTTCCCAAGGACCATCCAGTCATAAAAACTGCACCGACCTTTTTGGTGCGCCGAATTTAACGATTTTTCGTCCAACAGGAGCACGAGAGCATGTACATAGTGGTGGACCTGTCGTCCAAAGACGCCCCGTCGGAGACGACGGACTCGGAGGTTCTGCTCTGCGCCATAAGCTACGACCCCCTGCGGTCGACCCTGACCGTGAGTCCGGACTTCTCCACCGAGGAGTGCTACAGCGTCGAGGGGCCCGGCATGAGCTACGACTTCTGGATCGAGCACGTGTCCCAGAAGCCGACACCCCGGGAACTCCAGCGACACCGAGATTCTATCAAGAAGGTGAGGCATGTCGTCGAGATTTTTATGATGAAAGACACTATTTTTTCAGTTTTTATATCGGTCTATGTCACACAAATATAATGATCAAATTTAACGGTTTTGTTAGACTCGAGAAAATTAAAAAGTTTTATCTTGGAAAGATAATTTTTCAACGAGAATCTAATTATCGAATTTTTCAAACATTTTGTCAATGTAAAGGTGCGAAACAAGTTTTAGGAAAAAAAAAAATTCATTGGTCTGTGAATTTTGATCGAGAAGGTGTTAGTTTGGATGGACGGACAGGTTGATTGTCGTTTTGAAAAACTTGATTACCGAGCTATAGTCAGTTCTGGTCGAGAGATGAAAAAAAAAAAACAACAGATTTGAGTGGATCCGAATGTGACTACGTATAGTCAAGTTTATATGAAAAAAGTAAATTTGAATACCAAAAGATTTCGCCGCGGATTCTCCGAAATAGCATCAAGTCGATTTCCTTTTGCATAATTTTATTAGCTTTGCCATCACTCATTTTGTTTTTGTTCTATTTGGCTTCCATTAATAATAAATTTTTAATATTTCAATTTCACTTAATGGTAATCACTATTTATCCCAAAAAGGAAAAAAATAGTGAATAAATTTTTCTACTCCAACTAATATAATTTTGAACATTTCTATACTCCGGAAGATTCACATTTTGAGAAAGTATTTCGTAAACCTTTTAAACTATACTAAAATTTGACTTAAAAACAAGTCTTCAATCGTAAAAAAATTGTTTCAAAAAGTATTTGACGTTTTTCAAAACCTAATTTAAATAAATTTTTTTTTAATCTTAAAATCAAATTTTTGAGTTGTGTTTGTCGTTTGTATCCATCTTAATATGTGGTATTCAATTTTTTATCTTTCACTATATCTTTCACTCAAATGAGAGAAAAAAATCTTTTTTTGTCGTTAAAACCTGTTATCTACCTCTTTAGCTTCCAAAAAAACATTATTCCCCGATAAAATTAACAAGCAAAATCATCAGTTTGCTCGAGTGCAATAATAATTATTTATTGGTACAAAATTCCAGTACCTAAACTGAATTTTAGTTGATCGTGTTGACTGAAGAGATAAAAAATAACTTCAATTTTTAGATTCGATTATTAAATGTACGAGTATAACAAAAAAAAAAAAAAAAAAACCTAAGCTTTGTATTTGATGTTCCCAACTGTAATTTTTAAAAGAAACTCAATAAATCTAGTCACAAGTCTACTTAATCAAAGTAAAAGTGGTTTTAAATCACAAAACTTGACTATCCGAGTGAAAGATCAGAGACTCTTAAGAATAATACCCAAACCTCAACACTCACCCGACGTACGAGACCTCGGAGATCTCCCGCATGAGCTTGGTGGAGCACGGTATGCTCATCCTCGGCGCGTCGTTGTTGTACTGCATGATCTTCTCTCTCGAGTAATCCTCAACAATAAAAAAAAAAAAAAAAAAAAAAACTGCAACACAACACAGTGATAACCACAAACACTAGCCGAATAACCTCATGCTTGTGTCAGCACCTGGGGAATGCCCGAGCCGACACGTGCGAGCCGGGTTTAATCACGAAGCGATCCGCAACGGCGAGACTGCCGACTGCGACTGATCGAACCCGCGACCGCCTCACCACGTAGGACGGTGCTGCCTGGTGATTAGCCAGAGGCGCGTCATTCCTCATGATTACCGATTAATTTATGTGGAAATAGGTTTTGGGAGAGCTGCAGTGGAGGGGAGGGGGAAGTGGAAGGATTAATCTTCTTTTTTTGGGAAAATCATTACATTCCAGAGATGTTTTTGGAGCGGAGGTATGGCGATCGAGATTTGGAAAGCTGGCTAGGATTTTTATGGTAATTTTTTCACTGGGTTATATCGGTGGCACTTTGGGATTAAAGTGAATGTGGTTGTTCACGATTTTGTTTTTTTTTTTTTTGGTAGCTTTTTAAAATAAAATAAACGTTGGGTAAAAATCGCAGGTGAATCTATAATGAAATAATTAATTTAATACTAATTCTTCTAAAAAATAATTAAGAAGAAAAAAAGAAACATAAGAAAAAAATCATTAAGGTTAAAATTAAAAAAATATGTGTAATTTAATTTGTACATTAATCGTTTGCTCGAAAAATAAAAATTTTTTGATTCATGACAGTGAAATTCTATACTTTTCAAAGAATTGAAATTTAATGGATGATTAATCTTTCCTTGAAAATAATTTATTAAAACTTTATTAAAAATCAAAAAATTTTAATCAATAATTATATAATAAGTATACTCCTTAAAAGAACAAATGTTATATTTCTTTTGAATTAATACTTCTTTGTAGGTCAAGCTGTATGTACATTAGGGCTTCATGAAGAAACCCTGTATATTTTAAATTTCGATAGAACTTCACTTAGAAGTAAGTTCGTTTAATCGTTCAATTTTTCCGAAGCATGTTGAGATATTAAAAAAATAAATTTTTTATTTTAATAAGCAAATCATAACTTTCTGTTATGTAAAAATTTTACCTCAAGTGTTTTCATTTAATTTCATAAATTTTCCAATTTTTAATTTTTTTATTTTATAGCTACAAGTGGAAGCTAAATCCAGTTGAATAAATAATTTATTCAAAATAATTAATTTTAGATTTATACAATTTACTGGCCCAGTACTGCAAAAAAAAAAAAAATTAATACGGAAAATATATTTTTTTCTTAGAGGAGACCTTCAGAAATCTCTTGTATCTCTATTTTTATAAGAAAAAAGTTTTTCGAAGATTTCCTTTGAAAAATCTTGTAAAGTCGATAAAGCGAAGGTTGAATTTTATCTAATGGTTTCAATTTTAAATAAAACATTTAATTTTTTGTTTTTAATATCTTGACAATTAGAAAAATTTTGTTCTTTCTTAAAAAGCGATCATTTTGCGTAAGGTTGATGCGATAATATCTTTCTTTCCAACTACAAACAGCAAAATTTTACAAAGTCATCGAACTCGTAAAAAAGTGAAAATCATCGCTATTAACAGGATGTAAGAAACTTCTTGAGTGTTTTGACTGGTGTCGCGAGTATCAAAAATCCAAATAATCAAATCCAACTCTCTCTTTTTCAGCCTTCTATAAATAAATCAGCTGCTTTAACAATAACAAAAACACTAGTTTCAAGTAATCGTAAAGTTTTAATCAGTTTGTTAGATACGGTACGATACGATAAAATATCGCTTACATCTAGAGTAAGAATCCTCGTTTGGCAATGTATTGTTTACAAAAATCCAGAGCGAGATTCTATTTTAGGCTCGGGATTTCCTACGAAGACATTCCCACGAGCCTGCAAATAAAGAATCGGAAGGATCGTAGACTTCCAAAACAGGTTTTTATTTTATTTCACTTTTTTTTCGGATTCAACATCATCCTTTAGTTGCATCGGCTTGACACAATTTATGATTCACGAAACGTGACTCGCGCTATCTTGCAGGTAAGAATAGATAAGCCTTTTACACCCACACGATGATCTATTCGTGTTGGTTAATCGAGTGTCAGAATATTTTTTAATGCGTCGGAATTTCGATTCACCGTGATAATACGCCTCGGCTGTGAAGCCTTGATTATTTAACTGGCCAAACGTATTTAAAATGGGACATAAGGAATGTAATTTTTTTTTTTTTGGACAATGTTTGCTTTTCGAAAATTTTAAAAGCCGGTAACAGGTTTTGACGCCGACAAAGAAGGCATTTTTTTGACTTATTTGAATTTGAGATAAGGAAAACAAAAAAATTTTCAAGTCACTGTTGGCCCTAAATAAATCTTTGAAATTGAAAGAATCTTAGCAGTCCAATGAAAAATGGAAATTAATTTTAAAAAAATAAAAATTATAAAAGGCAATTGACATTGAATCTCAGATCTACAACAGGCATTAATAAAATGTACATACAAAAGTTTGTCATTTTAGGATTTAAGAAATATATTTTTAGTTAGCTATGAGCGATCAATTTTAAAGTGAAATAATAAATTAAAGTGATTGAATTTTTTTCATCTCATCAAAACGAGTTCATTGGTAACTTCGATAATCACAAAATTGTATTGCCCTAAAAAAAGCATCGTCTCTTTTAAACTCCAATTCACTTTTTAATCAAATATAGTACCTAAAAATATCAAAGTATTGGTATGATTTATTAAAAAAAAAAAAAAAACTCTACATTCACCATGAATCTAAGATTCACTCTTTCGAGATCTGTTCCCTTATATCATCCAAAAGAATAGTTATGAGCGAAAAACTTCAATATTCCATGACTAGCATAATCTCTTTGTACTTTAACCCACTGCAACATTTTAAATGATGTTATGATAATATACATATACCTCGATCGAATCTAAAAAATAAATGATTAAAAAATTTCACCCGTCAAAACGATTGTCACAAATCACATAAAATTAACATAAACAACTCAATATTATTTTAAGGAACTGGAGAGGATTCACAGTATAAAGGAGAGCCAGTTGTTCCATGAGCTACAGGCGCCTCGGGCTCGGGTGCTCCGGGTCCTGCTCAACCTGGACATATGCACGGCCCGGGACTTCGGATCAGAGGAGGGATTGTTCGTGAGCTACTTCCTGGACCTTCCAGAGCACTGGAGCGGCTGCAGCGGTCACCTCGCCGGTCGAACTCAGCGCTGCAGGGCCAAAAACAGAAGGTCAAACTTCGGGTACTGCGCCGAGGTCCTGCTGGACCTCGATCTCGCCAAGGTCGGTCTGCCGAAGTGGCCGAACCTGCTCGTCTCCGTGGCTTCGCTTGACGGGTGGACCAGGTGATAACATTATTTTGAGTTCGGGTCTTGATTGGGTGGGAAAAACAGTTTTTATCGAAAGTAAATGACTTGAAAGAACAAAATAGTAAATACATATATATCCCAATCAGGGACTATTTTCATAAATAAATCAATAAGTTAAAAGTTATTTTGTAAAAATGAAAATTCGTTGCTCGTGCTTAATATGTTGCGATACATTGATAATCATCAATTTTATTTTAATCAAGTTGAAAGTATAAAATATCAGTTGAATGCACTCTACGTTATACGAAAAATATTTGAACAATGAAAAAAATTCAATTTAATATACGTATGTCCGAAATGAGTAATTACAAAGTAATTCAAAAGTATTCCCGTCGCGTGACGTAATTAAAAAATAAAGCTGATTTAATTTTATCTCTTCGTAAACGACAAATAAACAATACACATTCTTTCACAAATTTAAATATATAATTATTTTCCTGTTGTATGTTCTGTGTCAATTTTGTCAAATATTTTTTACCGGTTTTGTTATCTACCCTTAAATGACAAAAATTTACCTTACTTCATTTGTATGCGATTTGAAAAAAAAATTCCAATTAAAAAAAAACAATTGAAATTTTTTTTTTAATCACTCTTAATGGTGACAATGGTGCGTGAATTTTCCTGCAAATAGTTTACTCTGTAAAATTTTGTTTCTTTTTTTACTAAACAAGAAAACTAAAAAAAACGCTTTCAAAGGTCTGAAGTATGCAGAGTGTATATTAAAATAGGTTTTGAAAAAAAAAAAAGCTAACGATTTAATTTAAAAATCTCATCTCAACCAGACTCTTCTCTCTCTCTCTGCTATAAAATATTCAAAACCCACAAATGAAACCAAGATCCTTTCCGCGAATCGAACCCATTATGCATATTCATTCCCAGGTACCGGATCGAGGGCTACGGCTCGTTGTCCATACCCACTGCACCGGGAGTCTACGAGTTCGACCTGAAGACCTGGAGACCGGCTGGGGGAATAGTCGACACTCTGCGTCGGTTCTTCACCGGCGGTACCAGGGAGCTCGAGGACATCACCTACTGCTCCATTCCGTCCACACACGAGGGTCCGGTCCTCGACAAGACTCCACTAAGAGTCGTTAACAGCGGCAGCGTGCAGATGAGGTTGAGCATCGTTCACCAGAGCCACGAGTTTGCCAGGTACCGCGAGGACGGCAGAAAAATCAAGACCGGGAAGCTCATGAACAACGTCGACGACGTACTCACCCAGTTCAAGGCCGCCAGAGAGCGGATGATCCAGGCCAGGGCCATGTTCTCGTGAGGTTGCACAGGTGAACAAATAAATTAAAATAGTCAATGATTTTCAGTTGTTGCTTGACTGATTTTTAGTAACAAGAATTTAATGTATAATTCCAGAATTATTAAGCTCGAATTCAAATTTTAATTTTTAAATTTTAAATTTTATAGCCAGTAAACAATTGAGAATTTATATAAAAATAAAAATAACTTTTAATCAAAAAGAAAAAAAAAATTCCTAAATCATAAAAAAATTAAAAATTTTAAATAAAGTTTTTGGGTAACAGATGAGTCGGAACAAAATTGACTCTTATTATTCTCATAACGGAGGTGATTTTTTATTTCAACAAAAATAACAATTTACATTGAATTGTGTGGATTTTTTTTTTTTTTTCCTTTTCCTTATTTTTTTTTTCAATCCTTCCGATGATAGTAATAATTAATCGTGTACGCTACACTCGTAGTTTCACTGGTATAGGCGTGGTATGCGCTCGCTTGCTATTAATTTTGCAGTAATAATTTTTATTCGTTAATAGTTGTTTTTTTTTTTAATAATAATTAATAGTAATAATAATATAGCGTTCACCTTTGTGTATTTACTTGAATTTTTTTTCAATATTAATTTATTTTTTTTAGTTCATTTACTGTCATTGAAACGCGACGACTGACATCTTCCCCAAAGAAAAGAAAAAGAAAAAAAGGATAAATGTGATGATAATATGGCGACTATAAATAAAAATAAAAAACAGAAAAAGAGTGCGCCTTAGGCGGTATACAGCCTTATCTCCTCGTCAGACGGACCGACCTTTCAAAGTCTGGACCAGCAAAGCCGATCTCATCGATATTAATTTTTAGGTACTAGTTTTTTTTTTTAAGTATTACTAATAGAATCGTTTAGCTTTTAAAACTGTAAGTTTAGTTTTGTAAAAAGCAGTACTTGTGTATACTCGATCGAGTTTTGTATTGTTAAGTTTTAAAAAAGTGTGATGTAACTTTAGAATTACTATTAAATTTTTTTTTGAAGACTCTAATGTCGTAATACTAGGAAGACTGATGTATTTAATTTTTTAATCATATTACCAGATATTTTACTTTAATATTAGCGCACATCTTTCTCTTGAAGAAATAGTAATGGGAAATTACTTCAATTAAAATTCTAATATCACAAAGTTTTTTTATTTACTTTTTATTTATTAATCAAGCGTCAAATTTTTTTTTTTTACCGTCAAGGTGTTGGTTGAGTGCTTCGAAATAAGTATTCGTTGATTACAGTTTCTCTGTTCGTCGTAAGCGTCCGATTAGAAAATTATTGAACAAATGCTACTTAGGATCATGAAAAACTCCTCAGAGCGATTAAATGTTTGACGGTTGAAATTTATCTGATCGATCAATGTTGAATAAATGCAGATTCAGGAGACTTCAGATGATCCGTAGCATTGACTGGTGTGATGAATTAAAATGAGATTATGTAAATGGAAATCGGCAGAGTTTGTTTGATTAAGTCCGATTAAGTAGCCAAGATGTTTAAAAGCAACCAGACATTTGAAAAAAAAAAAAAAAAAAAAAAAAATTCAACTGTATTAATCAGGAGAATCTATCAGTAAGACTGGACGAAGCGACAAGTATACATATTCCTAAAGCACTTGATGCGAAAAATCCCGATTAGCGTCATTTTTTTAACGATGAACTTGGAAAAGTACTGCAAAGTTTTTAATTTAACGAAAATTATTATCAGTTTTGTTAAGCACATTCCAACAAGATTGGAAAAAAAACATCTATGTATATAAAAATTCGTTTTTTTGTTTGTTTCTTTTTCATTTTTTTTTTTTTTTTTTTCAGAGACAAGTGATTTAAATACAGTTTTCATTTAGTTTAATGTTAACCATCAAAAACATGTATTTTCTTGTATTATCAGCAATTTATTTACATGTAGAAAAAATATTAGAGATCAAATACCGATCAACATCAACCATAATAGTTCCCACAAAACGTTGAGTACATTACTTTTTCCCAATCCATCACAGGAAAAAAAGAAATTAAGTTCTTACATTTTTTTTAAGGCGACCCTTAACAAACGACATTTTGCACCGATAAATAGAATTTAGAAAGCGTTAAAAAATCGCGACTGAGTACGATCGAGAGCGCAATTAATACGTTGCGTACAAATATAAAATTAGGCTGTATAAAAAGTTGTGTAACGTGTATACGTGTATGTGGTGAATTTTTTTTTTTCATTTTTTCATGATTTTTTTTTTTTATTTAATGTAATGACGCGCGTATTTCGCCTAATGCGTAGTTTTCGCAAAATCAGAGGATACGCTATTGTTTTTATACGTTATTTAAAACTGTTAAATTAAATAAAACCCACATCTATTCGTTCATTGACGACTGAATTTTAATCGGCTGTTTATTTCAATTATAAGAGAACGTAGTCTTGGGAAAATTTCCCTAGTCAGTTCGTGGTTTTCTAAATTCTATACGCTAGCTACATTACTTAATCTGGGCAATAGAGTTTTTTTTTTTTCTTTCCTTACTTTCTATACATTATTATTAACTAATAATCGTTATATTTACTTATATTTCACTCTTAAAAGACATTATGTACTATGTACAACGCTTAAGCTTAAATTTGTATTTTTTTTTATGTCTCATAAAACCACTTTAATGGAAAAATGAACGGAAAAAATTATCGAAAGATGGTGGCAACAGTGCGAACCACGTACTGTAAAACAGCGCATTAAATCTCACCGTAACTCATGCATTCTGACTCTTATCACCACTCTTACAATCGTTAAATTCCATATTATATCTAAGACCACAATTTTCTTTTTTTTTTCCACTTACATTTCTCGTTGAACAATCATGTGTAGCAGACATTTAACAGATTCATTCCAATGAAAAACACGCACACCATTAACGCCGTGTGTATCATTTAACGATTATACTACGTAATTATATTTACAAGAAGCGTCAGCAGTAAACTCATGCTACGTTTGTTTTTATACCACAAAAGTTTTACATAGAGTTCATTTCATTTTTATTTTCTTTATATTCTTGGCTTCTACAGTTTGCGTTTCAGTGCGTACGTAACAAACGTAAATCACCCTGTTATTTTCATATAATCGCATCTACACTCTAAACGCTTAGGACTTGACCCGACGATTTGGAATGAACGTTGACTTGTTCAACAATAATTTAATTTTTTTTCTTCATCTTTTTCAAAAATTGTACATCTTAGAGGTTTTAATATGACGTGGTTCGTAGATTTTATTCAATGCAATACAAAGACTCATTTATGTTTTACGCTTTATTTAAATAAAAAATTTTTTTTACAGTTTTTCGAAGTAAAAAAAACAATGTTTTCTCGACCAACCGTAAATTTATATGTACATATTTCACAAATCGCACAGAATTGTTTTCAATGGTGTTACTCCATCATTCTAGTAAAAAAAAAGTTTTTAATTAAAAAAAAAAAGTTTATTTTTTGACCACAGTCCTATATTAATCTACATTTTTTTAAGTTTTACTCAATTGATTTATCACTTAAAAGGGTCCTTAATAAACAAAATAAAATAAAAATAAAAATATATCAATTTTACATGTACAACATTTGGTTAAAATACAATTCAAAATGATATTGTTCGTTGGCACTCTGCGCTCCACGACTACAATACATACAAATTAAAATAAAAAAATTATTATAATGATCAATCAAACTAAAAAAAAAAAAAAAAACTGCCGCATCGAATAAAGTATCATTTTGAACGATACCGACGAACTGTACACATTTTTCAAGTTGAAAAAAAGATATCACCCGTAAAAGCAAAAATATACCTCGTGCTTGGTAAAAGTCTTTTCAGAATTGCATCTCATGTTTATTATGTACATTTAAAAAGCTTTCTCAAGTCTCAAAGCAACGGTTGTATCCCGGTCGTAAAAAACTTTTAATTTGAAAAAAAACTTCGCAAATTTTCAAAAAATAAGAAAAACAGCACCTTTATATTTTTACGTTTACCAATTGCGATATCTCTTTCACAAACAAAGTCACATGAAGAGTCTACCACTTAATAAAAAAAAAAAAAAAAAAACCATTAATTTTTTGCATCTCTGCTTCGTTGCCTCATGTCACATTCAGTTTAACGCCTAGACGAGCCTTCGGCGTTTTCGCATCGAGCACTACACGTTTGTCCACTCTGCAACATCAATCCTCGTCTGAGAGAGGCTCGTACTGCGAGGACAAAAGTGGCGCTGGCTCCTCGGTCTTGACCACGGTAACCGGAGTTCCCCCGCCTCCGGAGGGAGGTGGCGCCGGTGGAGGCCCGGTGTGTACGCCCAGCGCGTTGTACGGGTAGTGGAAGGTCGCGGGCGTGGGGACCGGGGCCTGCTGCGGCTGACCCTGGGCCGGCTGACCTTGCGACTGACTGGGCGTCTCGTCTATGACCATCTCTCCGCTGGGAGAGTTGTCGGGTTTATCGTCCTTGTCGTTTCCCCCGGAGCCGCCGTTGCGGTCGCCGAGGCTAGATTTGTCGTCCTCGGTTCGCATGACCTCGACTATCTTGTTCTTGACGTAGTCGAGGGGCGAGATTTGGGATTTACTCGAAAGCGTTACCGGGGTCGTGGTCGTGGCAGTGCTGGGCTCGTAAAAGCGCCGCTGGTAGTGATTCGTCGTGGGCTCGGGAGGTGACACCGGCTCCGTGTGGTACGAAGGCTGCTGCTGTTGTTGCTTGCTCTGGTGCGACTGTGATGAAGGCTGCTTTTGTTGAGCGACTCGGATGATCTGTCGTTCGTCGCCCGATTTCACGGTCTCGGCAGGTTCGCTACCTTTTCTCCTCTTCCACTGATCGTCTGGTATTTGATATCTACGTAAAAAGAAATTATGTTATTGATAAAATACTGATTATATTTTACACATTAAAACAGAGAAAAAATTGTGCATAGTACCGACCCTGGGTAAGGCCTGTAGTAATCTTTGTTAACGACGTGCTCGATGTGTTCCCCCACGGTCAGGGCCTTGTTACCTCCGCTGGATCCACTTCCACTGCCCGATTCCCTGTTGGCGGGGTTTTCTTCACCAGCTGGACTGTGAGCCATGCCGTTCGGCTCCGGTGGGGCGTCTTGGTGAAAACTCTGAATTCAAAAAAAAAAAAAAAACAAATGAGTTTGTTTGATTTTTCTACACAAAAGTCAGAATTTGATTTGATAGATACCTGAAATAGGCGATCTCCGGGTCGAGTGGGCTGATTACTCGCTGGCGGGGCACCACCAGCAGTGGGGGCAGTTTGGTTTATCTGATGCGTGATGATGGCATCGATCAGGCTGGCAGCCGTCAGAGTGGAGGAGTCACCCGGCTGTCCTGCGGATGACTGGCCGTGTCTGGATGATGGCTGAGGCTGTTGCGGCAGAGGTGGCTGCTGGATTCGCGAGGGCTGGTAGAATCCACCGCTCTTGGCCACGCTCGGCGATTCGCACTGTCGTTCAGCGACTCGTTCAGCGTACTCCCTAAAAAAAACCATAAAGTTCGATTAGACATGGACTTCATTAATTGACTTAATTAAATGATCATTCAAATGTTTTAAAGTTTACCTATATAGTTGTTGTGCATCGTAATCCTTGTAAATCTGAACGATCGGCCGTCTCTCGGCCTCCATGCGGTGCTGGTGCTGCTGGTGCATTTGCTGTTGAATCTGCTTCTGATACCTCTGCTGATGCTGCAGGTAGTCCCGCTGCTGGGCGACGAATCTCTGGTCAGCCTGCTGCTGCTGTATCTCTTTCTCTCTCTTTTGCTGTGCCAGCCTGAGCTCCTGCTGCTGTATCTCCTTTTCGCGCTGCTGAGCGGCTATCCTGTGTTCGTGTTCCTTCTCGCGCTGAGCCGCCAGCTGGAGTTCCTTCTCGCGATGCTGCTGCTGCTGCTGCACGAGCCGGTAGTGCTGCTGCAGTTCTTTCTCGCGAATCGCCGGCTGCTGGTGTATGCTCAGCCTGTGATCGGCGTGGCTCTGTTGCTGCTGCTGCTGGTGAATCTCCTTCTCGCGCTGCTGGACCGCGGCCGCGTGGGCCGCCTGGAGCTCCTGCTCGCGGTGCTGAGCCGCCAGCCTGTGCTCCTGCTGCTGCTGCTGGATCTCTTTTTCGCGTTGGTGCAGTCGCTCTATGTGCTGGTGGTGGAGTTGCTGCTGCTGCTGCTGTTCCTTTTCGCGCTGCATGCGCTGCTCCTCGTCCTGCTGTTTCTCCCTCAAAATGAACTCTCTCTCGCGCTCTCGTTGCTGCTGCTCCATCGCCACGGCCATCTGGTACTGCTGCCTGGCCAACCTGGGCATGTTCTGCAGCGACCTGCTGTCCAAGGTCGCGCCAAAGCGCGCATCCGGGGGATACATGCGGTCCAGGAGACCGTCGTTGCCGCGGCTCGTCGGTGGATGAGGTACCGGTAGACTCGGCTGCTGGACGGCGACGTCCACCAAGCTGGAGAAGGCCTCGAGTCCGGGCGGAGGTGGTGCGTAGTGCTTCTGCGTGTTGTGCCTCTGTATGACGCCCTGTCGAGCTTGGGTGTGGGGCTGTGGTGGCGGCGTACTCGCGCAGTAGAGGGTCGAGGGAGGTTCCGTTTTGACCGTTACCTCGGCCGAGCCGCCGCTGCGGTTCCGGGACTGCATCTGCTGACTGGTTATAAAGTCGTTCATGATTATCTGACGGTTGTGCATCGAGTACGTGCTGTACTGGCTGCTGCTCTGGCCGTGACTGACGACCACCCCCGAGTTAGGTTGAACGGGCACGTTGCTCGTGGTCACGGGCGAGTGTCGGATGGACCGACCATAGTCGTACATGGGACCGCCGCGCTTGTCCACGGCGTACGGGTGCACCGGAGTGCCCTGGGTGATCGAGCCCGTCTCTTTGGAACCCACGGGTGTGGTGCTGGGGTTCGGATGGCTGCCGCTGCCCGGTGGCGTCTGTCTCATCACGTCGTACCTCGCGGCCGACACGGGCGTACCGTGGGTGATGGAGCCGGTCTTGTGCGCCGAGCCCATGTTGCTCAGCTTGGGCGAGAGTTTGGGGTGCGAGGCCGGTGGTACCGTGATCTTGCTCACTTTAGGTGTCAGCGGAGCCTGGGGCCTGTTAGACGGGGCGTAAACGTGCGGGCTCTTGGAGCTGCGGCTCTGCTCTGGGTGAGCGTGAGACGGGTAGTAGGTCGCCGACGGTGGTGGCTCCGAGCTCCTGTAGTTGGGCATGGACGAAGCTTTGTGAGACGGCGGTGGTTGCAGCGCGTGGTTGTACTCTTGACGGGGCTTCTTGATGCTCAGGTCGTGGGGAGCTTCTTGATGCTGAGGTCGGGATCCCTCGGTGTCTCGCTGCATAGCTTGCTGTTGTTGCTGTTGCATGACGACGAGACCCTCCTTGGGGATGTGCTCCTGGCTGGCCTGCTGCTGGGACTGCTGGCTGGCCGTCGAGGGCGGGCAGGGCGTAATGGTAGCCTGCATCTGGCCCATCTGCTGGGGACTCGAGGACGAACGGTGACCGTGGTGGGACGAGACGACCGACAGCGTCGCCAGGTTCTGGTCGCGGTTCGGCATGGCAGTGTTGGGAGCTTGCGATTGCTGCTGCTGTTGCTGCGAAGAGGGCTTGTACTCGCGCACGAAGGTGATGTCGTTTCGGTGATCCGTTTTCAGGATGCTCGATATAGTCGGCGTGCCGGAACTCACGGGCACCGATGAGTTCGTGCCCGGGCTGTTCTGGTTGCGCTTCAGGCTCATCTCGATTACGCCCAACATGAGGTCCTAAAAAAATATAAATGATTAATCACGCACGAATTACACTGGTTGCTATGAATTGGCAATTGGTTTTGGGTTATTACCTTAACGGTGAGTGGGTTGTTGCCCATCGCCGATGACGGTGGCGACGGCACCGAAGATTGCTGCTGCTGCGAGTGTATAAGCGTCTGTGATGGTTGAGCTGGATTCCCGGACGCGTTACCACTGGGCGTCGTAAGGGTGACCACGACTCCACCCGTGCCGGTGTTCTCCAGTTCGGCGCTACCCTGACCCTCGTCCGCCGTCTCCTGGAACAACGCATGGTACCTCTATCAGACGGCCCTCTCACGTGAGAAGGGACGGCAAGGCTCGCAAAATTTGGGGGGTGGGGTCTTCGCGAGTATCATCCGGTAATTATCGGGGGCAGTTCGAGAAGGAGTAAGTAAGCGTCGGTCCCACGCTCCCACACACCCCCAAATAAAAAGAAGTAAATCATAAAAAAAAAAAAAAAAAGTGTGTGTAGGAGTGTCGGGTCCCGTAGGATCAAAAAACCAAAACAAAAAGCAAAGAAACAAAAAAAAAAGGCAAAAAAATTGTAATAAAAAAGGATAAGCAGAAAAGATAGATAGATACAGACAGAGATAGAGAGACGGGGGAAAGAGAAGAATTTGTCCGCTGTGCCAGATAACAATCGGTCTTACCGTGGCAGAGCTGTCGTAGTCTTCCCTCGTGCTCGTGGGTGGATTGGTCTGTGGTGTCTGGGAAGAAGAATTTGTAGAATTTGTAGTATTTTGTGACAGGGCAGCTGCTGGTACCACTGCCGCCACATCCACCGACCCGCCACCGTGTTTATCGACCGAGCTCGGCTGTTTAGGAGTCTCCTGCGTATACTGCGGCGTCCCCGTCACGGGACTTCCCGCGCTCGCCGTGTCGCTCGAATCGTGCACCTGAGTAGTCACCCCAAAATAAACACAAGTCCGTTTTTTTTTTTCTTTTTCTTTTCATCATTCTTTCAACTTTTTAGTTTATAAACTAGAGTTTTTGGTGCGACACGATGTACGAGTTTAAGAACCGCGATCTATTGAATGAATCTACCCTGATTTATTGGTTATTTACAGACCTAAGAGCTGACATCGAATTCGAATGGATTTTATGATGCGAGATGAGATGATGGTTTACTCTATGAAGCTTCGTACGCTATTCCTGTCCTTCACAAAGCGCGGGGTGCTCGTTAAATACTTTTTTTTTTTAAGTGAAACTTCTATTTTTTTTTTTTTGCTTAGACACCACAGATACACAAAAGTTTTTGAATGAAAAATTAAACAAAAAAACCAAAAAATAGAACTTAAAAAAACTGATGTTTTTGTAAATAAATAAATACAAAAAAAAATCAAAGAATACGATGGATAGATACAGGAAAGGAGTACAAAGTGACCGTGAATTTATGGTGATTAGCATTGATAACTTACGCCCATCTCGTCGCAGCTGCTGGTGCTGCTGCCGCTTTCCTCCTCGTCGGTGAGACACGGCCTGCGCTCCTCCCCGAGCGACTGGTAGTACTCGGCGACGACCTGGTCGAGACCGAGCTTCTTCCTGTACGCCAGGTAGTAGTTCTTGCACTGGTGGTTCGTCTTACCCGGAACGAGCTCCGAGACCTTGGACCAGTTAGTACCGTGCTCGCGCAGGGCGCTCCTTAGCTTGTCCAGCTCCTCCTCGGTCCACTGACGGGCTATCGCGTCCACGTCGTCCGCACCGTCGGCTCCCGAGCCCGAGAAGTGCGGGGCGAGCCTACGCGAGATACGGTTGAAGCACGCCGAGCAGCATTTTGTCGTGTTGCTTGGTATTTCTGTTTAAAAACATGGTTTGCGTTAGTTATTTGTTTATTTTACAAAAGTATAAATACTGTTATCTAAAGTAACGTAGTCAAAGTTTTGAACTTCATTCTGAGCTTGAATTAACTTTCAAGTTAAAATTATGTTTTTGTGTCTAGAAAAATAAAAAATTACAAAATCACAAAAAATTGATCTTTTATGATTTTTACAACGACTGAATATATTAAATTAACATTAATCAATTGTAATTTTTATACAACGTAACCTGATTAATTATATTGAATCGAGCGTTATTTGATTTTGTAAGGTTACAGTTGTGATTATTGACAGTAAAATACAAGTTTCAGAAATAAATTTAATTATAGGGTATAAATCAATTTAATCCTTCCCCTATTGTTTTCATTAATTTGTACATTGAGCAAACTTTTGATTTTATTTATCGTTGATGTCTTTATACATAAATGTAATTTAATGTGTCAATCAACTAACAATATGAATTGAAAATTTTACTTCTCTCTATGCAGTCTTTCAAAATTTAAACAAAAATATAATGTTCAAATTTAAAAGTACAAAAATTTTAGTTTAAATTTATCAGCAAAAATCTAGTTTTGTGTAAGTATTAGATTTTGAAATCATTTGATGCATTATCAAATACTAATCAACATTCACAGTATCAGATTAATGCATTGCATTGAGAGAACTTAGGCCGATTGACCTGTATTTTAAACGCAATTAATTTACACTCTAAAACTCTGATTGACAATCATCAAACGTATGCGAAAAGAAAAAAAATTTGAACTTACGAAACTCCTGGATGATGGGATCCCTGATTTCCGGGGGCAGGTCGTTCCACTTGGCCGGCAGGGCCCTTAGCCTCTTGACCCTCTGCTTGGCGTTGACGCCGCCGGAGCTGCTGAGGTTCGGGCACCCTGGGAGCGGACAGGTGGTCAGTCGGCCCCGCACGGACTTGCACCGGCAGTTGTTGCACACCCGGGCTCCGAGGCCGACCTGGTCTTCGCGCAAGCCGTACTGCGACGCCTGGCTCCGGGAAAGCGGACGGCTCTGGTTTCCTGCCTCCACCATCGTCTGGCACACGGCGCAGGGGTGCGGACCCAGCTGCCTGCCACTGAGTTCTGGAAAAAATTGAGCGATGGAGACGTTAGTTTTTATTTATTGAGAAGTTTCATTAATTTTTTTTATTATAATTTATGAAAAATAATTTTGTAACTGTTTTTATGGTGTAATATTTTTCAACAGATTAGTTCATTTTTTTTCTATTTTTCTGGTATTTAGTTGTGGAAATTTTTAAATATATAACTTCACACATAGTTTTGTAACATTATTTATTCGACTATTCCTTTTTTTTTATTTATTTATTTTTTCAATAACTCAGAATTCTTTCGAAGTTTTAGTTTATTAATTTTTAATTGGCTCCGTAATAAAAAAAAAAACATAATAATAAGTCATGGAATATTTATCAGGTCACCAATAATCGTACGTAAACAATAGAACAACTAATTATGAATATAAACATCTCCTCCCCGTTGAGCAAACTTTTGACCCTCACTCTTGAAAATTGCACCCACCCGATATTGTAAAAGCCCCCCCAACACTCGATAGTTCAATTGAACAAGCGTGTCACACAGCCGCGGTCAAACACCAAAACAATCAAATTCGTTCCTCCCCCAAAAAATAATTCTCACGCCAAACAAACATACGAGAAAAAAAAAAAAAAAATACAAGCAAACAAAAAGTAAACAACTCAAATTGATAAAAATCAAATAAAGTCAGTGCGAAGGGTTTCGTGACACTCAATCGGCGTTATGGACTCTGCATAATTGTCGTACATCGGTGGCCGCGGGACCCGGAAATTGGTTTCCACGATTTTGCAGGGTTCAGTAATTCAATAGACGAGCCGCCGTCGTGGCTTCGTGGAAACGAGCTTAAATATAATATAAGCGGGTGCGGGTGTATTGATTTGTTGCAAAATTATTAACTAAAACCATTAGTTTTATTAAAATCTGATAATTTTGCGAGTGATTAGCTTTGAAAAATTTCTGCCTCCTTTTTTTAAATGAATTTTTTATAGCCAGTGAAACTACAGTGTACATTTACAAAATATAATAGATAATTAAATCGTAAATTGATTTTTTTCAATTCTTATAGAATCAATGAGAAAACTTTGTAAAAATTAAAAAATTACGTACATTTTACAGTATACGTAAAATTTTTTTCGAGTAATTTACTATAAAATGTTTTTTTTTTTTAACTATTAATTTAATTTTATTATTGTTTCTTTCTCAGCGAGAAAGCTTTGAAAAAATTTTAAAAATTACGTACATCTTACACTATAAGAGTAATAACTATAAATCACTAAAGTAAAAAATTTTTATTTAATCTATATAAATTTAATTTTATCGTTGTTTTTCCGAATGCAAAAAAAATTGCTTCAAAACAGAACCCCCCGCAATCGTCGCTAATTGAATCGTCCTAATTATCAATCATAACTAATTAAACTCTTTATCATCAAAACTCCTGAAATTTACTCTCTCGCGAAAAATGCAATATAAACGAAACACCATTAGCGAAGTCAATTAATCACGAGCGATGAATTTTTTCCAAACTCCCTCCAAACCGTCCGAAGGGCAGCAGCAAGGAGGGTGTCAACAAACGCCAAAGGGGTGGCTACTGTAATTAGGCACGAAAGAGACCCACCGCGGGGCTAATTAAGAATACCGCCAATTAAAAAAAACTTCTCCTCCCCCGACTCTGTTTGCCCATTTAAAATAAGAAATATATTAAACGTACCACCGCGAGGGTTTAATTAATAACGACTGTCAATTAATTTGATACCGATGGATAAATATCAGCGTTTGACAGTATTTGTGGTAAAATTTCGGCCGAGCTCCGGGGTGCAAAAGTGCACGCAAGGGAAGGGGTGATTGACGGTTTAGGTGGAGGAACAATTTCGAGTTTGATTTTTAACGCGCGAGCGGCGTGTCACTTTTTCGGGCTTGATGTGCCGGTATGTTTAACAATCAAACTCGGGTCCCTAGCGCGCAAAACTGTTATTATACTAATGGATTTTCCGGGATATCGGAAGCGTGATTTTTTGGTTATCCGGAAACGTGCGTGTTTTGTTGCGGGGGTTTACTAATTCAGGGAGTAATGAAATGTTTATGCGCGGGTTCTTTGAATCGTCGTTTTTATTGCTGCAATCGAGCACTGCATAAAAGAGATATCAAAAGATAGTGCGAATTTTTTTAAAACAGTGTAGCTTTTAATGCGAATGGGAGAGAGTAACGAAACTTTGTTGACTCACCACGGCCGATAAGAAATAAGCTTTTATTTTAAATGAACATTTTTTAATATACAAGATTTGTTTGATTGTTTATTAACTTATAAATAAAAAATCCAGTTCATTCAGTTGATTGTTTCCAGTAAAAAATTTAAAGCATACTGAATTCTGATTGCTTTTTTTTTTTATTTCAACAGAGTGCATACTTTTGAATCAAACAATTTCAAAATGATGCTTTTATTTATAAAACTAATGATTAGTTATTAATTTTTTTAAAATCTAAAGTCAGTTGTTAACATTTTAAAACTCTTAATTTTTAACGTTTTCAGTAAAAAAAATTTCCCAGTCACGTTTCTAGTGAAATAAGTTAAAAAAAATTATCTCCATTAGTTAATTTAATCTTGAAAAAATTCAAAAGACTATAACATTCCGTACCCAGCAGTGGAAAAATAAATTTTTCTGTTTTTTAAAACTAGTCTCAATCAGCGCGCAAACGCGCTCCATTTTAAATCTTGAAAGTAAATAAACGATAATTTATACTTTCATTTCCAAAAAAACGAAGTTAAAAAAAAAAAATTTTGCAACCTGCAACTAAGTTCAGTTCGATATTTTTGTGGTAATAGCTTAAAAAAGTTGTTTTTAAAATAATAAAGATTCTCATTTTATTTTATAGAATTCTAAAAAGAAATTTAGTTCATTTATTAAAACAAAGTATGGAATTATTGCAAATAACAAAGTATTCGATATTTCAACTTGAACGCAATTCAAATTTTGAATTTAACGTTCTCAACCAATCAAATCAATTACAAGGCTGCGACTACATGGACAGTTTTTTCAGCCAAAATTGAGCGGTAATTTGAATTCAAGAAATTATAAACCCTCCAAATTTAATAAGAAAAAATTTTTTCAATGTTGAAAATTAATAAAATATTATTTTAAAGAGTTTCCATGATTTTTCAATACTTATTGTTTTTTTTTTTTACAAAAATTATATCAATATTTTAAAAGCCAAATTCAAATTGCCGCTCAATTTCGGCTGAAAAAATTGCTCATGTAGTTGCAGCCTTATACAAAGAGATTCGAACATGCTTCATCATTATATTTTTAAAAAATTGAAAAATAATTTTATCTTTTCAAAGCACGGTAAGTACCTAGCAAAAGAACTACGATTCTCGCCCTTACGCGTTCACCCTTCCAACAAAGACCCTCTTCTCGCTGCATTAGCGAAACATCCCATCCCGAATCGATGCGAAACATCCTCTCGCGAAACTGTATCCCGTTAATCCTCCAGCTTAGCGCAGCTCCCCCCACAAGCATCAGAAAAAAAACCGATGACTCGTGTTTGCGCGGGCAATTAGCACCGAACAAAAAAATCGCTTACACCGATAATAAAAAAAAAAAGGCTGCAGTGCCCAATTAATCGTAGCACACACGATCGATAGACGCTGGGGGGGAGGGGGGGGGGGGGAGAGGAACGCAGGGATTAGCCGAAAATTACGGTCCGCATAATTTGCGCGCCGGAAGGGATGATAAACAAACGGTCGCGCGAGGAAAGCAGCCCGATTACGCACATTTCCCCAGAGATCGAGGATGCTTCCCCGTGCAGGATGTTCCTGGTGTAACCCAACCCCCACCCTCTTTTGTGTTTGCAGGCGATCCGTCCTTCGAGAATCAGCGACCTCTTTTCATTACCGGTGATCTTGTGTCTCGAGGCGAGTGGTTTTCTTTTTTTTAGGGGTTGAAGAGGTGTTTTGTCGGGATTTGTGTTGAGATTGTTTCTTGTAGGAATATCTTACTGTGCAATCTTTGTAATTTTTGGTAAATATACTTATAAATAGTTTTGGTAAATAAATATTTCTTTCGATGAAATAATTTGAAGAGCAATTATAAAGTTCATCATGTCAAAAGAAATTTTCACACGGCATATAGTATTGGTCCTATTATACGAAAATTGAATTTTTAGTACAAATTTTATAATGAATTACGAATTTTTTTGACTTATTTTACTACATTTTAAATTAATTTTTCAAGTTTTATAATACATAGTAACGAAGTAATCTACCAAAGGAAAATACTAAAATTATAAACTTTTAGTATATATGCAGTGTTGTAGCATGTCCGGACATAAAAAAAAAATGTCGTAAAGGTAAAATTTATTTATTGATTTTCTAATAATTTTATCTTATTTTATTTTTGATTTATATTATTTTTTCTTTCCCCCGAACTGTAAAATTTAAATAACAATTTTTTTTAAAATACTTAATCTATCAAAGAAAAAATTATACTCAGGACAAATTCATCCGATTAAATCGCTAACGATTCTTTTTGCGGTCGCTCCAAGAAAAAAGCCAGTTAAAATAAAAGACCTTAAAAATCAAAGCCTACCCGATGTAAAATGATAATAAAGAAAGAAACAGCAAGTTATACTCCCATCGGTCTTGCATAATACATCGTAAAAGTGGGAGCCAGTAGGAGGTAAAAAAAGAGCCCCGAAGACACAGCCGCAGAGTGATTGAATCCTCGGCTCGAATAAAAGCAGCGCCGCCGGAGAGCGAGAGCAAAACCCTCGAGATATTTTACTCGCTTAATATCGCGAAAAATGTTTGCCCAGCTTGTCTCTTTTAAACCACCCGCGGCGCCCACGAGTTTGCCCAATTACTATCAAGTGGAACGCTCCAGAAAAAATACACGAGAAGAAGGAGGAACGCCACCTTTTTATCAGATTTGATTGAGTGTTATGAAAAACTATCCCGGTTAATTCGTACTTTTAAAATCTGTAATACCGCTTTCACTAGAACAAAAGTTAATGCTTAAGGTGCTTTTCTACCCAATGCATGAAAATAGAGAATCAGCTCAAATTTTCTGGAGGTGTTTATTAGATATCAATAAAAAATTTTCCGAAGACTGATCAAAATTGACCATATACTTCAAAAGTTACAGCAATTGTTAAAGATTGAATTTTTTTCATTACGCGTATGGACGCTACACTGAAAAAGTGTACTAAATTATTGATATTTGTCTTCTTACAATAGAGATCCATTAGGAAAACCACATACATATAGTTTCACTATTGAAGAATTCGTTCCTTGAAACTGCAAAAAATTGACCTTTTACAAATTTTACAATAATTTTACGAAAATAATTTTCACGTGAATAACCTCCAAAACTGCGGTATCCAAAGGTGAGGTTAAAGGTTTTAAAAAATGTTTTTTTGCTAGAAAATAATTTCAGAAGCCATAAAAAGTTAAAAATGAAATTTTAATAAACAACTTTTACTAATTTGGTGAAATAATTTTTTTTTGGTCTTGAACTTGACAAGCTCTGATAGAAAACCACCTTAAATCTAAATATTGGTAAATTATTTAGACCACACCGAGGATATTAAAGAACCAGAGTTGAACAAATTTTATCTTCGCCGCGTATACACAACTGAAAAATTAATACAACCCAGCGCGCGGATTCCCTCTGTACCAACAAAAATCAAATTGTGCTGCACAGATAAAAAAAGAAAGCTCTTCATAAGTGGTATTAAAAACGGCTACTACTATTTTTTTTTTTTTAATTTTTTTTTTTTTTAAACCCCGGGCTTTTTCGTGTGTGCGAAGGCAGGGGGGGTAGGGGCAAATTGGTGGGTAAAATTAAATGAAGGCAAAGAGCGAGCCGAGCGCGAGCTACGCTAATTAGCGTCTTGATTTACTTAATCCCAATTAATGGCTCTACCTGGGCTACCAGGTAGCGTTAGCTCGGCTCGGCTCGCGTTTTGTGCAAATACGCGGGGATTATGTACGAACGCGAGCGCAGCCAGTCGGCCATCTTTAATCTTACAGCCTCTTGCTCGCCCAATTAGCCCGAGTGTTGATCAACCCCCGTGTGTAACTTTCTTTGATAACCAAGAGAATTTAATATTGCCCCGCTCTGCTCGCGCTGCTGCGTTTGATAATTTCGTAATTCGGTTTGACTTTTTCGACCAAACAAAGCCCGACTACCCCGGTAATGAGGGAGGAGCTCGCGCTGGACCGAAACTCGACAAACACAAGGGTAATTTTGTCCGACCGACACGTCTTGGGTCAACTGCTACTCTCTCTTTGGTACGCTATAATGTATGCTTCGAATTGACAAATTTATCGAGATGATTTGATTTTATTGGTCAACACCTGATCATTGGTCAAAGGTCCCCGGATGAAAATTAATAAGTCGAGTGTTGACTGTAACTTACAGGGTAACGTCAAACGTTACATGAGTACTCCGACGGTTGTATAAACTTAAATTTTATTACGTATTTCCGGTATAGTACACAATTTGTACCTATAGGAAGGATTGAGACTTGTAAAAACTTATTATAATATTATAGTAATCTTTAATGTTCCTATGATTTTTATTTAAAACTACATTAAATTATAAAAAACAATTTTTATACCCAGCGAGAAACATCATCGCGGGGTTGCTTGTTTACATTTAATCATTTTTGTCGGGTCTCGCCCCCCATGAATAAAAAAAGGGCCCTTCAGGCCCCCAGGGCGATAGAAAAACACTCCAGAGGAAAAAGAAGTCCCGGACAGATGTAATTAATTGAAAGCGATTAAGTATTAACGAGCTTTTATTCTTCATCTCCGGGCGCGGGGGCTTGTACTTACTGTTTGCACAGTTGTTCTCGCTGAGCTTGATTATTTTACGTTTTTATTTACCGCTGGTCGTGTTTACCCCACCCCCCGGGCGGGGTAGAAAAGAAATAAAACTCCGTTAATAATTCGAAGCCTTCCGAAGCACTATCATAAATTGGAGGGATGGATCGGTTATTCCCTTTGATTTCGGATAAAAGACACCGTAAATATAAGGTTATAACTCGAATTAGCGAGAACAAAGGGAATAATTATTACGGTCTGAATTAAAGCGCAAAATTTTTGAGACTCTTATGAATTTCCCGCGATGACTCCGCGATGATGTTTGAAGTGGGTGGGGTAAAAAGAGAAAGATATGAAAAAATTACGAATGCCTAATGATATTGACACTGGCGGGGAGGAAAATTTTCATGAAAGATTCAGCCCCCGGGAAGGGGTTAATTAGCGCTTCTGGGTTTTATACGAACCCGTGGAGTTCGTTTGTCTTGCGAGTCACTTTGTTCCGAACCTCTTTTTGTTCCTGGACGATCGAGCGATTAATGTAATTAGGTATCGATAAACTTTTAGAAAAAATTGTTCTACGAGATTGAGAAGGTAGGTGAAAAGGGGGGCTCTGGCTCTTTCCGTGCCATTCATGCATTTTTCATAAGTGAGCGGGCGAGTTAATAGAAAACTCCCGATGCATAAAGTACATATTAAATATGCAAACTTTGCTTCTTTTTTTTGTACCCTCCCCGCCGGTCGAGATAACGATGACTTTTTCAAAAAAAGGGAAAAAAATGTGCTTGAAAGGAAGGAGCAATTTCAAAAATGAAGCTACCCGATTGATCAAATTCACTCTGGAATCAGCGCTGAGAAAGTTATTTTTGTCTGTTTGTTTATTTACTAGCGTAAGCATGAGTCCAACTAAAACTATAGATCATACACAAGTCTTTTAGACATAAAGTACGATGTAAAACTCAATCATTCTTATCCAATCGAGCTTAAAACCCCGCGAGAAAATCTCGTACAACCGATTTGAAGTTTCGGTGACAAAATCATAGAGTAGGTACACTCTAAATACCCCGGGCGGGAAACAATGCGCCGATCCCAGGAGACCGAGCGCTTAGCCGACAGACGATCGCGAGAGAGATAGAGGCGGGCGCGCACGTGCGCGATTCGCCCAGCCAATCGGGGCGAAGGCCTCCCACCACCGCCACCCCCGCCGAAGCCAGGGGAGTCCCGGTGGTGTTACGCTCCTCCGGCGTTCAAATCACGACCGAGAGCCGATACCGGAGGATGTTCAGCCTCTACAGAGCGTGGTTCGGGCCTGAGGCCGAGAGCAACCCCGGATACCCGGCCCTGTCGCCCCCGGACACCGTCATCAGGGTGGGAAACGACGCCGAGTACCACTTCGTAGCGCACAGGAGCGTGTTGGCGGCCCACAGCGGGTACCTCAAGGCCCTGTTGGCGGCCGATAACGTCCAGGAGCAGAGCCCACCGGTGGTAGCCTCCATCACCGTGCCCCCGACCATAGGTGAGTGCCAAGGAAGTTCGAGGAGTTTCGGACGAAATTTGAATTTTTTTGTGCTTTTTAAGCTGGGGGAGAGGCGTTCGCACCGCTTCTGAACTACATGTACACGGGGCGGCTGGAGGTCACCCTGGACAACATCTACACGGTGCTGCTGGCGACGCACCTGCTGCACATGCCCGGGGCCCTGGAGCAGTGCCGAGCTTCCCTGCTGAGACTCAGGCCGCCGACGTCGTCCTCGCCGCCCCCACCCCCGGGCTCGTCGACGTCCCAGCAGCCGAGCATCCTGAGGCCGGTGCCCAACAGGCTCTTCTGCTGGCCCCCGCAATACACGCCGAGACACTTGGAGTTGCCCCACCTGCCGAGCCTGTCTTTGCTTCCGACTCCGCTGATCTCCCACAAGAGCGCGGTTTCCTCTTACAAGTAAGTTTCAAAGGGTGTTTTTTTAACCGGTGCTTTTTTAACCGAACCGTGGATTTTTCAGGAGCAAGGAGGCCTCGATGTCCCCAAGTTCGAGCACCTCGCAGCCCCGGGCGAGCTCCGACTCCCCGGAACTCGTGGTCGCGTCGTCTCCGACGAGCCCGGTGCACACCCGGAACCCGAGTCCGAGCGCGGTTTCCCTGAGCGACGGCACCAGCTCCGAGCAACCTCAAGCCAAGCGGAGCAAGTCCGGGTCGAGGCAGCGCCACAACTCGAGATCGGGCAGGAGCAGCCAGGCCGAGGCTACCACCAGCGGTGCGAAAGGTGGAGGAAGCAGCGCCAACTTCTTACCCGGGGTGGTATACGACGTCGCCTGCTGCGACGGCCCGGTCAAGTTCCACCGGGTGCTCAACGAGAACTACGCTCCCAATTCAACTCAGGTTGGTACCAAGAACTTGGAATTTTTTTCGAATGGACTACTTTCGAGAAGACAAAGCTCGAGATGTGCATTATTTTATAAGAATAAATTTTATTTAGAAATTATTTTGAAAGTGATTGTTCCGTGTACTTGATCATTGATTTTGGGGTTTTTACTTTTTCCAGCCTCAACAGCGAGTGATGCCGCAAGCTCCCCCGGAGGAGCCACCTCGGGAGAACGACGAGAACGACTCGTCCCCGACGAACAACAACCCAGAGGGTCGCATCTACACCTGCGGGTACTGCCGTCACAGCTTCAAGTCCCAGTACTGCTACCGCAAGCACGCCCGTCGGCACCTGCTCCCGGCGGAGAGGCCCCGGACTCCCTCCCCGCCGCCCCCGCCGCCGCCACCACCGGCTTCGACCGCATCCTCGGAGAGCAGCACCGGCGGCGGAAAGAAGCGGGAGGTGCGACTCCTGGACCTGAACGTTCAGTACTACCCGTGCAAGATATGCGGGAGCAAGTTCCCCAGCTACTACTTCGTGCACAAGCACCGGAAGCTGTGCCACGCGAACGTCGACGAGCGAGCCGAGGAGGCGGCGACCAAGGACCAGCAGCAGCAGCAGCCGGGTACCAGCGAGAACGCCGCGGGGACGACGCAGAACGCCACCTGAAACTTCCGGCCCTGGCTGAGGACGGACTTCCAACCGACCGCGGCCCCGAAGTGATTTGTGTGTGCGTCGAAAGTTCGTACAGTGATAATATTTGTTGACTGAATTTCAATGCGGTGACTAGTTTTAAGATACAGGTTTAAGCGCACATTTTCTAAACGTATCATTACGAAAAATTGTAGTTTTTAATTAAGGGGCACCAGGGTATAAAAGTGGCTTTTGAATTTAAATATTGTGACAAGTTTTGAGTGTAGTCATTAAACGAGCGACGATATACGAAAAAGAGTCTGTAAATATAATCTCACACTGGGAAAATTTATCGTTGATGGTGATAATAAAAAATCATATATACGCAAAAACGAAGCTGTTTTTTGTTTGATCCCCGCACACTAAAATTTATATATTTCATTTTCCAAAAATTCAATTTAATTTAATGAAACTTCGACGATCGGAAATTCACCCGATCGTCGTCAAACAATAAGCTCAACACGTTTTATCGAAATATGGGAAACAATAACGCAATTACAGTAAAATAATTACCATCACCCGCCCTCTCTCGTGTAATTACCAATTATAAACATCACAGAGCCGAGGGACGCGCGGCCTTTTGGTTTTGGTCTCGCCCGCGCGATTAATACCCGAAATTTTAAGCCTCCTCCCCACCTGCACCTGCCGATCGAAAAATATTTGCGGTAATCGGAGTTACACTAGTTTCGGCGGGGTGTTTGTTTAATCACTTTAATCAAAGCGCGGGTTGCGTTTGCTCAACGGATGATTTTATAATAATCATCGTTATTATTCTGTTAATTAGTAGTACGAAAATTTGATTAATAAATATTGAATTTGACGAGATCAAATTTTTGCTCTTGGCTGATTGGATATTCATTTAACTGACTTTTTTAATTTTTTCGAAAGGAATTTTTTTGATTACATAACCTTCGGTTGACGACCGAACAAACGTATGTGAATAAATTCATCAATAATTAATTGATTAATAATAATAATAAAAAAAAAATCAAGTGTTTGATTTAGGGAACGGGACAGACGTTAAAATTTCGAATTCAATAATATTTTTCGCCGACTCCTACCGTGAGCTATTACTTTCAATAATTGGAGGGGGGCTGATTTAATTAAACATCTCCACGGTAATTGTAAAGCGGCCGAACTCGATTCAATTAAAATCCATCCATAATGCAGATGGAATCGAAACCCATGGTAATTATGCAGAGACAATATTGACTCACCCATGCTGTCCATAGCTTGGGATTCCTCGTCGCTGGTTTCCATGGGTGTCGCGTGGTTCTCCTTCTTTTTGTCCTTTGGCCTGCCGGTGGCACCCGTCACTCCTGCGTTCTTCTTCTTGTCCTTCTGCTGATCGACCTGCAGGTTCGCGTTCACCACGCTCGTGTTTGACGAAGAGGACAGGGCACCCTTGCCTTCGATTCTGCAATTATTTAATTTTTTTAAATTAGTTTGCTTACGAAATGAATGAATTTGAATTGTCCATTAATATTTTTTACACTCTATGTATTAAATATGGATGATTTGTTCATTTTCAAAACCTCGCGCTCGCGAAAACTAATCCTCCATTTTGGACCCCCCCAAAGTAGGCCTCGAAAATATGCAAATATCTTGCTCGGGGTACGTGTCTCGCCCGGCCAATCAAAGTCGATGAAATCCTGCATGAGCTCAACTCAATTAAGAAGATGAACATCGGATGGTTGGCTACCGCAAACATTGTCCGCCCGCCAATAACCAGCATTGATTAGCATTGCAATCTCCTAATGACTCTGATTCTTTCCACTCCGAGAAAGTTGTATTCAAAACTCGCGATCGAGGGGGGAATTTTAAATAAAATTTCTCGATTAAACAGTCTTGCGGTGCGCGGGTTAAACGGGGTTGACCCTAGCCTCGATCGATGGGGGAGGAGGGGGACGTTCGTTTTTGTTTGCTCATAAAATCCCTTCCAGTCACTAGTCCAAGCGCGTCATTCAATTTGGTGGTCATAGTTTACGAATTAATTAAAACTGAGAACCGATTCAGATCGGTTATAACAGCTGCCGTCCGGTCGAATTAGCATTCCCCCGCGTTTACTCTTCACTCTTCCGAATTAGTTCAATTTTTTAACCGTCCCGGGGTTTGGTTTTCGATTGATGAAAAATGTGGCTGAACGCAGCACAAAAGTTAATAAATTTGATTCCCAAAAACTCTGTCCGACTTGAAGAGATTAAAAAACTCGGCCCCAGAGTTGAGTGATTTTTAATTTCAATGAGTTTAAACGTAACGCCACTTACTTAATATCCCTGCTCGAGACAGTTTCAGAGCCGGACTGGGACTCCTCTTTGATGTCCTTTATGTGTAAAATCGGATCCTTAGGTTCTTGTTTAATCTCTTTGTTCTCCTTGTTCGCCTCGCGGGCGTCCTTTGCGCTGGCCGACGACGATGAGGTCGTCGTGAGTACGCTCGACGTCGTGGTCGCTGCGCTGGTACTCGGGACGGATGCTGATGCTGATGCCGCGACCGTAGACGTGACCGTCGTCGTCGTCGCGGTCGTGGTCGAGGACTCGGAGCTCAGGCTCGCGCCTCCTGCCGAGGCCACGGCGCTCGTCGAGGACTGCGTCGTCGTGCTTCCGGAGGAGTTTGTACTCGTGACCGACGTGGACGACGAGGTTATCGCCGAGGTCGACGTTGTCGCGTTACTACTACTACTGCTACTCGACGACGCCGCTGCCGCCGCAGCCGCAGCCGCCGAAGAACTACTGTGGGGATTCTCTTGGGTTTTCTGTTGCTGCTCACGCTGCAGCCTCGTCGTGACTCCGGTCGTTAAAATATCTATAGGTCCGAGCGTAGAGTTACTATTGTTAACCTGCAAGAACGAAAAAAATAATTATGGCATTAGTAAACCGTTGGATAAATATATCCTGGATAAAAAAAAATAAAACGTCAACGGTACCTTATTATTAGGATTGTTTCGAGAACTACGCGTACGCCTCGATTTTCTCAGTAGCTGCTTGTAGTTCTCTGCCTTCTTGGTGAGGTAGTAGTGGTGCACGCAGTCCGAGGCCGACTTGTGGTCGAAGGACGCGGAAATAGCACCGAAGTTTTTCGGGTGCTGGAGGTACTTTTCCTTGAAGAGCTCGTGCTCGGTCGTGCTCCAGACGTTTATGAGTTTCCTCTCGCTGTGCAGAGTCTCGAGCTCCTCGGGCTGAAGCAGACCGTTGCGATTCTGGTACGCTATCTTTCGCTGCCTCGTGTCCAGTAGCAGAGGCGGTATCACGGCGTACGAGCGCATCTTCTTGTCTTCCATCTAGAAGTAGATTACATCGAGTCGAGGATTTTTGAGATCTGCTTTTGGTTGCTTATCGACGAGGATTATTAATATTACTTTAATCAAACATCATTGTCGAGCGCGAAAGAGAATAAGTCATTTATTTTTTATTATACACGTAGCGAGAAAAAAAAAATATAAATAATAATAAAATATGGAAGTAAAAAGAGAGAGAGATATATATATGTATATTAGGTGCTTTCTTTTTTTTTTTTTTTTTTTTTTTTTTTTAAATAAATCACGTGTGTAGTGTATAATCCAGTTTGTATGTAAAGTTTGGTGTGTGGTTTTTTTTTTTTTGTTTGTATTTAGGGTAGAAAAGCAAATTGGCATTACTAACCTGAAGTTCTTTCAAAGCATTTTTTAATTCGGCCGATAATTCTTCCTGAGGATTAAGTAATTCATAAGACTCTTCCATGACGAATATCGCGAGTTAAAGATTTGTATACGGATAATTTCAATAAATTTTTTTTTTTAAAGAAGAATAATGGTCTAAATAAAAATAAACAGAAAAAGCATTACTCATTTTAAAAACAAATTGTGAAAAAAAAAAAAAAAAAAAAAAAAAAACAAGTATCATACATAAATCATAAAGCACCGATAAGTTGTTATCAATGGTATATATAATTTTTTTTTTTTTTTTTTTTTTTTTTTAAATAAAGTTTATCAGATGATGAATTGGTCTTCTCCATCCGTCGGTGTACGTCGACCACTTCCTGACCTTCACTCGGTCGAGACGACGGCCAACACTCGGGGAGAGCGAACAAATCAATATCCTAAACATTCCGCGAATACCGGCTGGTTTTTATCAGATATCGTCATCGCAGATATCCTTCATACCAACCAAGAAAATCAATATCCTGGGCTACATAAAGGTCTCACATAAGTCGTTGAGAGAAAATTAAACATTTTTTTTAGCAGTGTAACACAAGTTCAGTGACGATAAACAATGTTATTTACAATAAATAAAAAAGCCGGTGCTTTGTTATATCACAATTGAGATAAAAAAAAATCAACCAACGAATATGAAAAATTAAACTTAGTGAGTTATTGAAACTTTTTTTTGCTCCAAGTAATGCTTGTCGATGGAAGTGATGAATATTTTTTAAAAAGCGGTGTTTAGCGACTGGATTATGTGAATTTGTTAGTAGCAACGTGTATTATTCAAAGCACAAGTATGAGTGAGTTTTGACAAAAAAAAAAGAAAAACAACCTTATACAAACATAAATTTATATGAAGAAACCCATTGGTGATATTTGGATGAAACAATGTTCATAATATCATTTTTGAGATGTAAAAGCAGTTGACAAAAAAAAAAAAAAAAAAAAAAAAAAAAAAAAAATTTTCATTGATGTCCCTTTGATATTAGTTTTTAAAATCACGTAAAATTAGTTAAGCAGACAATAATTTAAATTTTTAGTAAAAGTAAAAATAAAATCACATTTTTTACATTTTGCGCACCTTTTCTCTTTCGACTCGGAATTCTAAGAAAAAAAAAATTCAGCATTTCATAAGAAACATGAAGCGCTGAAAATTCAATGCAGTATTGTACAGCTTTAGTCAGCACATTTAATAATTTTTATATCGAACTAAGCCAAGACATTTTCATTGAAAAAGATTAAAATTCATTTAACATTCAAATACAATACTGCTTTGATTGATCAACCCTCCAATATGTAAAATAAAGCTACTCTCGGTATAAGAATAAAAAAAAAAAAAAAATGGAAGCAACATCGTAGGGTTGAAGAGAAAAATTTCAGAATATACCTCCTGCTCCTGCAGACCGTCCATAATTTCTTCGAGATCGGCCTCGCTTTTAATGCGAGCACCGACCCTATTGAACCGTTCTTTATCCTCGCGCTGCTTCCGCAGCTCTGGGAAGACTTTTTCAAAGAACTCTCGGTTCTTGGCATCCTTCGTCTTACGCTTTTGCGTGGACTCCAGCTTCTCGACCTTGCGGTGCCATTCTTGAACGAGCCTCGCGTACGTCCGAGAAGCCTCGAGTCGTATCGCAGCCCGATTGGCGTGTTCTTTTCGTAACCTCGAGACGAGTCGCGACTTCATGTTCAAATGCCTTGACCGATTCTCCTGGTACACCGTGGTGTCCGAGGGCTGATTGTAGAGTGGCAGTTTGACTTTCAAGCCTAGCTTTTCCATTATCCTGTGTGCCTCTTCCGCTTTTTTCTAGAGTGAAAATGGTTTAGTCAGTACGGGTTGCGATGAATTAAATTTTTTTTTTAATTGCAATGGAATGACTCAAATTTACCCTGTTGTCGGCATAAATTTTTTGTGCAAGAGACTGATGCTTAGGTTGTTGAGACGCTTCTTCGGTTTGCCGATTAGCATCCGACGGTTGGCTAGCTACCTCCTCCAGTTCAATCAATTTTTTTCTCAGTTTTGAAATTGTTGACTCCCTTTGCGTGATTTCCCGATCAAGCTTGCTGATCTGCGAAAGAAGATCCTCTTTGGTACTCTTAAATGCCGCATCTTCTTGCGTGTTAGGCTCCGGTAGAGTCGGTGAGATCGCTTCTGTTTGCGGCACGTAGGCACCGGCAGGCGGCTGTAATTAAAAATTTTTGGTTTAGTATTATTGCATTTCAAAACTTTATGCCTCTACTATCTTAAATTGTTTAATTCATTCGATTAGAGTCATACTGAACCATGTCTAACTTAAGGACACTCACTGTTTACAGTATTTTAGTGAATTTGAGTAAAAGTCTTAAATATTTACAGAGTAACATATTGACAAAAAATTGTTTTTAATTCACGATTGCAGTCACTTGAACATTTTACAAGAACATAAATTTTTAAATAATACAACATCAACATTGCAACCTGAAAATCTGACATTTTCCAATTTTCATCATCTGCGTAAAAGAGAAAACTAAGTTTTTGAAACTGATTGAAACAGTTACTTTTGATGTTAATGTATTTATTATATTTTTGTTTACAACAACGAATATCAATTAATTACAAATTTAGTTATTTATTTTTTATTTGACAATTTTTTTTAGTGAATTATGCGATCTGTTAAATATATAATGCCTCAAATTTTAGTGGCACTTATTTTAGTAAAAAAACATATGTCTACTTTAAGATTTTTAAAAACTATGAAAATTCAACAGATGTATTTGAAATAAAGCATCTTTTTGAAAAATCAAAATCACTAATGCATCAAGACTGTCGCTATCATACAAAAAAAAAAATAGAAAAGGCGGACACCAACCCTCGTGTCAATCTTGAGCGGGGGCAGTTGGACATGTTTCTGCTTGATCGAGTCCTGGCCGGTGGTTATCCTGGTACAGTCCTGGGAGGACTGGTGCAGGGCGTTGGTGGGGGTCGGGGCTTGCTGCTGCTGTCCGCTCGTAAGTCGGATCTTCTTGAAGGGCGGGGCGTCCTGGTGGGACAGCTGGGCCATGTCGGGACGGTAGTCCTGGGGCTGCAGCATGATGGCCGAGCCGCCAGTGCGGTTGTTTCGCGCCGCCGCGGCGGCCAGCGCATGGTAGTCGGCGGGGGCGCTCGCCGAGGCCGAGGCCGAGGCCGCTGGCAGCAGGGATATCCGAGGACGCTCGCCGCCCCGGCCGTACTCCACCTGGGACGGGATCGAGCCTGTGTTGCTCACGCTTATCGACACTCGTTCGTTAACCTGAAAAACATTAAAAATCGTTAGTTTTTTGCTTGTTTACGTTTTTTGGGTTGGAAAATAATTATCCTACTAATGTGAGACTTGTCAAATTCTTGGAATTTTAATTGATCTAATTAATATGATCTGATACAGTACAATTCTAATATCTTTTAAGCACTGTACTCTCTACTACTTGAAATTAAAAAGAGTTTAAGTCCCATAAACGTTCAAATAAGTGAATATAGTATTAATTTTAATATAATAATATTTCTAACTAATATGTTTAAGCGTAAAAAATAAGACTATATGATCTTGCATTGGTAATAATCAAGTTACTCGGTTCTCACCAATTTTACTGTTTTAATTGGTATTTAGCTGAAAAACTTTTTTTATTAAAAAATGTGACACATTCAATAAAATTATTTAGAAATTTGTTTAACAGAAAGTTCTTCATACATAACTCCTCATTATAAAAGTCTGCTAAAAAAAAATTATCGTTCCTTACTATGAAAAAATAAGAGTTACGCACACTGCACGATCAAGAAATCGGTCAGTACAAAGAACGAGTTGAATTATTAACGCTTTCAAAGCCCGCATAAACCGAAAGTATTAATCCAGCTCGCGTAAACAAAAATAACGAGGAGGACCCAGCACCGAGAGGAGTGCGCATCTCCTCGTAAGACGCAGCCAGCCAAAGCCAAGAGCATGCACACGTACATTTCGCGCGCGTGTTGGTGAAACGGGTCGGAAGAGGAGGAGGGGGCCGAGTGGGTGAAGACAACTTTCACCCGCCCACTCGAGTGCAAGTCTGCCTGGCGGCCGGGCTCCAAGAAAACGGCTGTGTATCTGCATGCAGGCCATTGTTGCCGGGTCAAAGTTTCGTCGGTTCGCCGAGAGATTTTTTTATGATAAATAGTTATATACGCGCGATGCTGAATTTCATCCGCGTAATTACTTCGCGTCTGTAAACAAATCGATATGATGCATGTGGCCTACATCGAATGCGTGAGCCTGACGTATGCGTACGTACTTGACGCGCCCGGCCTGGCCTTCGCGACAGTTTAATTCGCGTTTGAAGCTTTTCGACCTGACATATGCAGACCCTCCCTTTTGGGGTGTCGCTGAAAACCCGACGCGTAACAGGATGAATTAATTTTGTTGTTACAGCGTTGTTTTTTGGATTTACATGTACATTTTAAGATTAGATCCCAACAGTTAGCTTGTTAAGTTAACTTTACAAAAATATAAAGCATCAAATATTGTTCAAGTTATAAAACAATGTATTTAGAAGTACTAAAATAAAATTTTACTCAATCTTTGGTATTCAGTGCACGAATTTCACAGTTTGAACAACTATTTGTAATTGCAATGATAAAAGTTTATCAATATGTGGTTACATTAATAAGCAAATATATGTACTTTAATAAATACAGGAGTCCCTTGAAAGTGCATCGTACTTTAACCAACTTAATTTTCATATATTTACTAACTTTTATTTACGTAAGATCCGGTACAAAATTCTAGAACACAAAAACTTGTACTAACAAATGTGACGGATTTTTAGCCTACCGTTGTCTTTTTTTTTTTAGGAATGTTCAATTAGAAAGCGTACGAGATGATTTACCGGGGATATAGTACTGGTACTTTAATAAAGGCAAAATAACGAACCCCTCCGAATAAGAAAAATAATGAGAACAATCAGTCGACGAAATTGACGGAAATTGCATCACATTACCGATGAAATAGGGATTGTTTCGTTACAATTCTAGCAGGGATAAATTCAATTTCGGAAGCTCTAAATCATATATTACCATTGACATGTTAAGTCAAAATTCGAGCAAAACAATCGAGATGTCAAGTCGAAAGCACCGTAAATAAAATTTGGCTCGTTAAATATATCCACCAAACTCATTTTTCATCTTACATAAGTCACTCTAAATAGAAACGAAAACCCAATATTCTACTGGAATACCTTATCATAAAATCACAAATGTTTATTACGCAAAAATTTGATTTAAAAATTTTTTCATCCATAAGACAATTTAGCTAATTTAATTTTCAAACAAATGGACTGTCATGCCAATACTAGACCAATGATTCGGTGACGATGTACAGGCAAAGGTAATATTAACGTTAAAAACTTTTATCACAATGATAAAAAATAAATCTTTCAATTCGAAGTATCTTTCGAAAAAAATTATCAACTCCCAAAAGTTTGAATAACAATCAAGTCAAGCTGAAATCCCAGTGACCCTTTTCTTTATTCGCTCTTACGATAATGTTTGGGTACAGTTGCAAACTGTGACTGCGCTGTAATTTCCCTCGAACAATCAAACCCATAAATTAAACAGTGTACTCTCCCTCCCAACCTGCATCGTCGTAAATCACGACAATTGGTAGGATACTTAAGCTGCGCCTCCCGGCTGCTGGGACACTTACGTTGGAGCTGGCATTGCGGTAGACGTCCTTGGTGTTGTAGGTGCTGGACGAGGAGTTAGACGAGGCCGGATGCTGCCTGGTGATGGACGACGAGGACACCGAGACGGCCGAGGCCGAGTTAGCCGAGGAGCTGCCGTACGAGGGCACCTGGCTCAGCACCGACTGTCCGGCTGGACCCCCGTGCTGCTGCTGGGACGACACCCCAGACGGAGGCGGGGGCGGAGGTCCCAGGTGGTACGAGTGAGGAGGCTGGACGAATCGCAGCGACGGCGGCACCGGGACCACCGGTGGTACCGTTATGTTCATAACCGTTATGTTTTGTAAACCACTTGGATCACTGCCTTGCTGCTAAATCAAACAAATTAATATTAGTTTGCTGGGTATGAGCTTGTTGCTTAAACTATGATGGGACTCCCCAAGTGAAATTTCAGTCAACGGATTAAATTTAGGAATGCTCAATTTTTTTACTCAAAGTAAAAAATGAAAGCTCTGAAAGCTCAGAGGGAAAGTATAATTTTTTTGCTGCATAAATTTATTATCATTTGAAACGAGATTTGAAAGTATATTCCTAAATGTCCTGAAATCTCACTTGGAAGCCCCTAATAATTTTCTTCTCGTTTTAACGAGGTTTCCATAAATCTTAAATTAAAATTGTACGATTGATATCTTTGGAGCAGTTTGGCCAGCTCTGAGCCTTAAACTCTCAAAACTAGCCTGAATTAGCTGTGACCTAGTCTTTTTGCTACCAGTGTGAGCAAACAAATTTCTTGATTCAATACTGACAACTACTTTTCATTATTAAACATATTATTTTTACAAATTTTAATTTTTGTAATGCATCTTCTATCAAACTTGATTTGAAATTAAATATTTGATCTATTTATTGAGGATGTAAGAACTTTTGCATGCCTACTGCAGATAAGTTATACATTCTCAAAACTGTGTCAACAAACTTGAGCAGTTAGCAGCGTCAAAGAAAAAGTCATCAGATTATCATTAGGGGGTGAATTACCACGTGCTGCTGCTGTTGATCCCTCGAGGACGACGAGGTCGAAGACGAAGAACCAGAGGCGGTGGCAGAGGACGAGGACGACGAGGAGGAGGAGTTCGGTTGATGCACCGCTGGTGGCTGACCAGGGCCGCCAGCCGGGCCACTGTTCATCGCCAATAGAGCCGACGATGATGACGAGGTGCTGCCGGCAGCCTGCGCGGCGGCTGCGGCGGCGGCAGCAGCAGCAGCGGCGGCCTGTTGCAGGTGGTGTAGCTGCTGCTGCTGCTGCTGCTGCTGCTGGTGCGCCGCTGCGGCAGCAAGGTGGTGGTGGTGATGATGCGAGGGGTAGTGGTGCGGGTGGTGGTAGTAGAGCGCGGGTACCGGGTGGTGCGGGGACGGGGCTGGCGAGGCCAAGGTGGTCGAAGATGTCGTCGAGGAGGTTGAGCCGCTCGTGCTACCCGGGTAGTAGCGGGTGGCCCCGATTGAGAGACCGGCGCCGCCACCGCCGGGCCCGCTGGCGGCGCCACCCGCGGCCGCGACACCACCACCAGCGCCCCCGGCCCCGCCGCCGGTGACGACGGCGCCACCAGATCCGCTGCTGCCGACGCCGCTACCCTCGACCGTGCGCGGAGACACCGCCGCTTCACGTGAGCTCGAATCGTAGCTCTGCTGTGGCCTGTAACAAAAACATTTTAAATCATCATTAGTCGGTATATTAAATACTAATTGGCAAAATTTTTCTTAATCTAAAAGTTTTTTAAAATTACGCTTATTAAAATAATGCTTTTGCGAAATGATGTTACCAATATGATTGGCTACAGTGAAAAACGCTCAATAATTTAAATAATATACAATCCAAATGGCTCTTGTACAATGGCTTCAGTACTATCATTATTACTATTATCGTGACAGTTTTCATAAAATATTCCACAAGTGCATAATGGTAGTTTCAAAGTGAAGTAACTGTAATTTAAAAAAGCACTATAAAATTGAAAATTTTACGTCTGATAAACGATCGTGAAATAGGAATAAAAACCAGGTCCGCATTAATAACTTATGCATCGAAAATTCACTTTGAGGAATTTGCAATTTCGTTTATTCGAAAAACGCCTCCTCCCCCCTCGCCTGGATCAAAATATTTCAATACGCGCGTATACCCCCGCTTTTCATTTATGGCTCCTCCCGCGATACATGATTGATCATTTTTCGATATGGATTTTCGATTTGTTCATTCTCTCATGGCCGCCGCCGGGGTGGTGGTATTAAAATATCCATTCCCCGGTGGAGTTATCCATTTTGATGAGTACAAAAGAGTCCTCGAAGCTCACCCCGAAATAACCCCACCCCTGAATAATTGATTTCGAGGTCAAACGAAGGTGTAAATTTCGGGTCATTTTCATTACAACTCGAACGCTTCGCGAATTAACAATGACGGATAATACCGACCCGATAAACTTTCAACCCCGTTTTTTTTTTCTTCTTCTTTCCGCTCTTTAATATTGATCACCTTTGATCAAAAGTACCTACTTCGAGTTCAGGATTCGCTAATTTGTGAAGGGAGAGTCAAAGGCGCGCCGAGCGAGGGCTAAATTGAAAAGAGGGGCTGATTCTTTTCGGTGCTGATTGAAATGGTGGATTAGTTGCGACAAATTGGCTTTCCCCTTTTTGGTGAGAAAAAAAAGCTAAATTAAACGTTCGGTAATTATCAGAGGTTCAATTAGACCACCTACGATACAAGTTGGGCTGATTGAGGATGATTTGTGGATTGGATTATGCTAAGCTCCTTAACATTATCAGGCTTTGCAATTAAATTGTTTCAAAGTTAAGTTTTGAATTTGGGTAATCCCTGTAAAATCACATTTCATAAAAAATTTTTAATATATAAGCTTTTAATGTTAGAAGTTAATATAGAAAATATATTTATACTACAAATAATTTGTAGTATACTTGGGTGTATTGATTTTTTTCCTTTTTAAATAACTTCAAAGCATTTCAAAACTTTTATCTATAAGCAGGCAGTAGTTTTTACAAAAATAGATATCGATGCAATGTTAAATTTTGAGGTTAGGTTACTGAAGGGATATTTTTTCCTATGAAATTACAATTTCATAAAGTATATTTAATTTGAAAAAATTGATAAGTATAATAAATCAGACTTGAATCTCTAAATATTTTCGTTCTAAGTGGTATTAATTATTGATTCAAAAATCTTTTCCAAAATTATCACTGTCATGTTGCCGTAAATATTTTCAAAATTTCGAGTAAAAATATAACTTTTCACAGTATGAACCAAATGTTTATGATTTTCAAAACCCCACTAAGAAAAAATATAACAAAAAATCAAAAGACTCGAAAGAGCACCGATACAAGTGTAAAATAAATTTTCCACGGTGCTCATCATAGTAATTAAAAAAAAAAAAAAAAACCAAGTCAATATCCATAAAAAATTAAGAGCTCTAAAAACGAAACGGAGATGAGCTAAGTTTGGCATGAAAGCGCCGAATAGCCGAGTCGTACACGCCGCCGGTATTTACGTACATGACCTCGTGCGAGTAAAATAGACGGTAAAAAAAGAAAGAAGCAAAAAAAAAAAAAAAAAAAAACGAAGAAGAAGCACATTCAGACGCATGATTCAGAGTCGCGTCGTCTAGCGACTCAATTAGTAACGGTCCTCCTGCAGCGACACAATTCCTCCCTCAAAAAATCGAGCGAATCAGAGTTTTAAAACCCGCGGTCCATATTATCGGATCGATGCTGACCCCCCGGAGTCCGCTGAAAGTTCGTCATTGATAAAAACCTGCAATGACTTTCTCGTTTTAATCCGGCCTTTGTGAAAAACTCTTTCCTTTCAAGGAAACTTATGAAAGGGCGCCTATTCACCGCGATAAGATGTCACCTCCTTTTTTTTATGGTTTTAAAAGTAAATTGCAGTTTTTCTTTCTCGATAATTACAGGGTAGAGGGTAAAAATGTAATTAATAGCGAGCACGGGAGGGTTGGACCCTTTTTTTTTTCATTATTTTAACTTCCTCGGGTTTTATGTAACCTCTTTAGGAAGATGATTGGATATTTTATTCAAGGCGGCTTTGAAAGCTTTTGATTTAGCTTTATTTTGTTTATCGACGAGATTAATGGCTTTTTTTTATGCGACGAAGAATAAAACGTTATTTTAGTTAAATTTTTGATTACTTTTTTTTTTTTATCGGAAATAAAAAGCAGTGAATAATTTTGATTCATTGTGAGCAAATTTTTAATTTAATAAAAATTAAAACTAAATTTGGTACGTTTAAAATACTCGGAGCACGGTTTGCTGAATTACATTTCGGACGAAAAATTTTACGAATGCTGACTTTAACCGAATTCGAGGAAGTATATTGGATTAAAGCTGTTTTTACCTTGTTTCTGCGGCTCGGTTATTAGATTAAGACTTTAAACTAGTCGGTAATTGGGTGAAAAAATGGTAGAAAATATTCTACCTTCTTACCGTGACATTATTATCTCGATTATTATGTTGTGTTACTGATTCTGTTCTTGCCATAAAAGTTAAAATTATTTTTTTGACATGTCATATCAAACTGTAATCCGATTAGTTTTTCAAAAAAAATTCGAAATTATTATTTTTAAAGTTTGTGGACCGCAGAAAATTTTTAAACTAAAAAAAAAAAAAAAAAAAAAAAAAAAAAACTAGAGTTATAAAAAGTGAGTCAGTGCAGTTATGATGGTGCATAGCACTGACTGCAATGCTGGTGCAAAATTAACTGTGACCACATTGCACTGTCATTGATTCACATTTCACTCGGCTAAAAATAAATTTTTTTACAAAAAAAAGTGTGAATTTGGGAGTTAAGGAGGTTCCTTACCAAATAGATCTAGCCCACAGATTTTGTCCAAATTAAATGAACACATAGTTTTAGTATAAAAATAGCTCAGCTAAAATTTCAAAGCCCTGAGGAGCTTGTGAAAAAAGTTATAAACATTTCAAATTTCACAAATTTGCATGGGTTGTAATGGGAAATTTACTAAAACAGCAAATACTTAATTTCCAGCCCACAGATTTTAATGTAACTACGCACAAAAATCGGAAAAATCAGACTTTGATTATACTTGTTTCAAAACATTCATTAAGAGCCTGTAGCAATAATTATAAACAATTGATTTTATATTCTTGTAAATATGACTTCTCATTGGCTCATACAGAGGTTAGAAAGTAGATGAGCCAATGAGCAGACAAATACTGTAGTCAAATACACATTTGACTTACGTAGATGGTAGGGAACCTCCTTAAGCTACATAGTTGTTGGTTGGAAATAACATTAATAACATTAAAGATAAGATAAATAAATAAAAATTTGCAATAGTTTTTGTTTTTTATTTATCTTCATATTTAATAGTTATTTAATTTTACTTTTTCAGAGTACTCTGTGCTTAAATTTTCATAGAAGTAAGCTAAGCCACCACTGATAATAAAGATTGAGTCGACTGTATCATCAAATTAACTTTTTTATTACAAGAAATTCAATACTATAGTAGTAACAGCAGTAAGATAATTTTTTCCGTCATAAGCAATTTATGTAAAAACAATTATATACTCTGTGTATAAAAATAAAACTTTATCAGTTATTAGTTCATCATGTAAATTTGACTCATTTATTTGTTTTAACGAGTAGTACTCTTTATGATCTGTCACGAAAAAAACAACCTCTGTAAACAATTTCCACGGTTATAGCTATGAAACATACAAATATACCCAAAATTAAGCCCATAAGTATTTAGAAAATATGACAATATCTCCATTCAGAAGCATACCCGCAAAAGTAAAAACTACGCTCTCCACACCCTGCAGGGGAATTCGAGCAAAACGTAGCGTCAAAATATACTGCGGCGATCACCTTTAAGGGTGTCTGCCGGGACGCTTGCGCCTTGTCGCGACGAACCGGCTCGGCCTTAGCAGCCGGGAGGAGCACGCCGAGCCTCCGCCTCTATGCACGTGGCGCGGTGCCTTGGGCCGGCGCGCATGCGACCTGGTGAACGTTCGCTCGCTGCTGCGGTGAATTTATATCAGGCTTAAGCCAGCGATGTTGCCGGCTCGACGGAGCTGGAAGCGCGAGTGTGATTCATAACGAATCGATGCTTGCTGCAGGTTGGGTATTACGAGGTTACAAAGGTCAAAGGTCGAGTTGGCTTTTTTTTTTTTTAGGGAGGGGTTGTTTGGGGGTTTTATAGGGGCGGGTCGTTGCGGTTTTTACTGATTGTGATGGGTTAAATTTTTGTCGACAGACCGAGTTTAATGACTTTGTAAAGAAATTTGATTATTTACTTTTCAAATTGTTTAAGGATATTTTCTGGAGTTAGTAATTTTCCATGAAATTTTGTTCAAAAACTGCAGTTGAGTATGGTTAGTTGGAAATAATGTCGTTGGTACTACATTTAATTTTACATATCATACAAGTATTTATCCTGTTTTAAAAAAATTTCATCATAGGTTTACAATAAAGTTTAAGCAATTGTAAAACCAGTCAAGTGCATTTCAAAGGAAAAGATAAAATAAACTTCATTTGATTTTATCGACAATTCAAACCTGACTGATACATAATTAAAAATTTTATCTAAGAATATTGATACCACAATCTTAATTAAATATCAATATATTTATCAGTGTGTATATTTTCAGTTTCATCAAGGAAAATTATTTACTTTAATTGGAGTGAATTTTTTTATTTTTAATATAATTTTTAAAAGTAAAATTTATTGTATTTTCTCTAAGAATGTACTAACAAACTCAGGTAGTATTAATTCAAACATTGCAAAAAAATGAAAATAAAATAATTTATCCATACACTAAACTTGCAGCTACATGGGAAAACTCTAGTTTACCCGTTGAATCGTATTACTCTTCCAGCAAGTTTCAAAATTATCCCAAAACTTCTAATGATTCATTAATTCGTAAAAACAAATATTTTTTCACGCTAGTAGCCCGAAAGTACAATTTTCGGGCTCGTACCGGAAACGAATATTGTACTTTCTGACTAGTAGCGTGAAAAATAGTATACAGCCCTTGGGAGTGCAAAAATGAGCTAACCTTTAGCAAACCTTTGATGACCTCGCCTTCGGCTCTGACATCAATTTGGGTTTGCTAAAGGCTAACTCATTTTTGACTCCCTCAGGACTGTAATATACTATTCTTTCCCACAAATCCAACTTAGGCCTAAATTTCGCCCAACCCAGAAAAATCATTATTTACCAACTCATCGCACGGACCCCGCCGTGGTCCCTCCGGAATAGCCAATGAAGACTCGGGGACGTAAAGGAAGCCAGGTAGTTTTTGCCAGCGCGGGGTTATTGTTACTGCCACGCCGCGTCGACCCGGAATTACGAACTCGGGGTCGACGACTCTCCTCCCTCCTCCCTTCCCTGCGTATTAAATTTTACTCCCTTGCTGTAAATCACGATAGGTTGGGTAACCTTTACGACCTTTATCTCCGTCTGACCTCTGGTGCCTTTGAAATTTTTCGTAATTGGTTTCGAGAAAATCTCTTTGTTTTGTTTACACTGTCAATTGTAGAAACCCTGTATTTGCAAATATAAATCAAGGGAGCTTGAAAAAAGCTGTTGGGCAAAGATTTTAAAGTACCTGGATTTATGAGTCCGAAAATCTAGATCAAAAAAGGTTTGAAAATAAATAAATAGTAATCGAAAAATGCAGTGCTGAACAAAAGTTTGAGTTTTGTGTTTACTTGAAAAATTGTAGTAACGGCTCTAGTTTTGAAGAGTTTGAGTATAAATCAGATGTACCGAAAGAAGCTAGGCAGCGTTAGACAAACTCGAGTCCAAGTCTAAAGTTTAAAAATGAGTCTTAAACTCATAGATCACAAACTTTTTGAAAAAATTTAATTTCAAGCTCGCAAAACCTTGAAAAGGTAAAAAATCCAACAAGCATCTAAACAAATCAAATCGCGCGAATTTTGAAAAGGCTTGAGAGCCCCGTATAAACAGGGTCAACGTACCCTCCCATCAGACGCTGCAAGATTGATACATCTCCCGCGGTAAATAAACAATGAATCAATTATGAAAAAGCGCGCGCGGTTCGGTAGCTTTTAAAAAAGGTCTAAGCGAGCGCCTACGTGTATCGAAAATAGCCAAGACAATAATAAAAATGAAAAACGAAGAGGAGGCGAGGAAGCCCGTAAAAAAGAGAGAGATGCGAGTACGCGTCAGCGGCATTGTCCTATTTTTAGAACACGTGTGTGCGTGCATCACCGACGAGGAGGAGGCTAGCCCCCCGCCCCCCCCGCGTTGCAAGTTCAAGGAGATATGAATGATCCGACTTGGTTTCATTATTTTTTTCTTTCTTTTTTATGGATTTTAATTTACGAGTTACGGTATTTTCGACGCGACTGGTTTGGGAAGTTCGGCTGATTTTTGAACTCGGAGTTTGAACAATTTCGATGGAATTTTACAAAAGAGTTTGAACTATTTAAACAGTTTCAGTTTTGCGAGTATTTCCGGAAAACTATCGGAAAATTGCTATCGAACGAAAAAAAAAAACGCGGAATGTATTTTTAACATCGTTAAAGTTTGATGACTTATATAAATTTTACGAATAATATGCAAAAAGCTTGTCGTTTGAAACTAATGAGAATCGTTATCTAACATGTGTCAGATTTAAAACAAAATATTTAAAAAAATAGTTTTTGGTTTAATCCTCAAAATTACTGATAAATGCTTTTTTAGTCGAATAAAATTCTTTGAAAATTTTTTTTTAATTTCGTACAAGATGATATAATTAATACTTCAGACTATTGTTAAACAATAAAAAAGTGCAAATATATATTTTATGAATTTAAATGATGTTTAATGAATAATAAGTTTGAATTTCGTTAATTTGAGCAGTCTATCCATTAATAATTTTCTTTTTTACACTTTTAAAGTTAAAAAAAAAAAAGTTTCAACTGAATTTTATGAACAAAGTTTAAGCGTTTGGATGATTGAACAAGTTTATAAAATTTTACTTCAAAGAGCATTACACCAGATAACTCCGGGCCGTTTTTAAACAAAAGAGGAGTGTAATAAATATTTTTTAATTATTACACCTGGGCACATAATTCATAACACTGTTTTATAACAATGAAAAAAATTGTTGCACAACTTAACCGTTTTTCTGCCCCCGCATAAACGACCCAATTACTTTTTTCCGCAAAAAAAAAAAAAAAAAAAAAAAAAAATGTACCTCTTTTATCAGTGCAATTAAATTTCATTAAAAGCTGCGAAAATTATATTTTAACAACGCGTGCTTCTGCATGCATAAAATTACATTTTTTTCTTAAATAAAACCACCGAGGAACACGTCATACACTCGAAATTGCTTCGGCATAAACATTTGAAAAAAAACGGTTTTAATGAACGCTCGAAAAATATGCTATCATAAATATTTACGATGTTGATTTTATAAAAAAAAAAAATAAAAAAGAAGGTTTGTATAACGCAGATAAAAAGGAATTCTCGTAAAAATAAACCTGCAGCTCAGTCGGAGAAAAAAGGCATTATCCCTTGAAAAATCGCTCGAACCTAATCCTGAACGATTGCCTCCCTTAAATTCCGCTCGAGCGTGCGAAAAAAAAGCTGAGGCCGCGCGGCATTAGAAAGTTTAAACCGATTCAGGAAATTCGCAAGCGTTCTCTAATTACCGCGAACTGAGGCAAAAACGTTTACTCAACCTTGAAATTTTTCGATCGTTCCGAGTAGTTTTTTTCAGCTACTCGATAAGCCTGCTGCATGTTCAATTAAAACGTATAAAAAGAAAATTTATCTTCTTTTATTTCCTTTGGATTTTTTACTCGTGCGAGACTTTTACCTGATTAGGATTTCTTTCAGCAAACGGTCGTAAAAATACACCGATTAAAATTTTGAGATAACCTGTTTTTTTTCTCAATCAAAAGATTTTTTTTTTTATTACTCGTTTGTCTAGTACTTTAATGCCATCGCAAATAAAAAACAACGCACGACATTAAACATTTGAGCTTCTAGAATTACACCCACGATAAAAAAACTATGATTCAAAGTTTTAAATTAAAAAAGCACATAAATAATTATTGCTAAAAATAAAAGTTTTTTCAAGTTTTTTATTGCAACGCTGACGTGTTTCACGATCTGAATTTATTAATGTTCATTAGAGTTGACATTACATGAAAATTGATAAATTTTTGTTGAAACTGGTGTAATGAGAGCTACTATTGAATCAATTATTACTTAATTAACAGCACGCATAATCAAATGACATTCAAAAATTGTTTACTAATTGAAGCAAAACGCCAATACAAATTTATATGAAAAAATTTTTCTTACTACTTTTATAAACCCATTTTATTTTGTTTTTTGATGAAATCCATGTCAGTACTCAATGTTGACAATATAAAAACTAAGAAACTTTCGTTAAAAGCTGCAGTTGAGAATATAAAAGTTTGCTTTAAGTTCAAAGTTTATTTACTGAAACAACAAAAATAAACATTTTCATGAATTTTTAATAATTAATTATTAAGAAAATATAAAAACTTTTGTATGCACTCGTTAAAAAAGATCATCATTAGCAGACTCATGAAGAAATCATTTAGCTCCAATTAATTATCCATGCCGAATTTAATATTTAAAAAATCTCCGAGTGCAGGGAACCCGTCTGGAGATAAAAATTTACCTAAATCGGGACCTTACGTAAAGTAGTCAATTTTACGTAAGCCCTCGGTAGCACGTGAATTGGCGTCGGTCTACGAGATAATGACTCCGCGGTCGAATTCGTTAATGAACCACCCGGTAAACAAAATATCAAGAATGAGAGGTAAAAGAAAAAAAAAGGCTCGATTGCGCAATGCAGAAACTTTATTTAAAACTACGAATGTAGTCGGTAGTAATAACCCATCGGGCGCACTCACACATTGTTTACTGTTTACGTAACGATTCCCGGTGTAAGTATGATTCATTGACCTTATACAACAAAACATAGATAATATCCGTCCCAATGACGCTCCTGCTCTGTATTATTGTACCACCCGTTTTTTTTTTTTTTTTTTTTTTTTTTTCTTTTTTTTTTCGTCAGCTAGCACTAATTCACCTGCGAAACCGATAAAAAAAAAAAAAAAAAAGAGGCGAGAGAGGCGACCGATACTGACTAATCGGCTTGACACCTCTAATCTGCGGGTTGAAAAAAACTGCCTAAAAACAGTCCGGGTGCAGGCGTTGACCCCTGACATTTAGCGGACGGAACCAACAATCGAGCTCGGAAACAACAAACTTTCCTCGAGGCACGTAAAACGAGCTGCATGGTACACCACGTGCGTTTTAAAACTCGGACTTACTTTACGTCGAAGTACTTTTTCTTTCTCCCTCGATTGCTCATGATGTACGGTCACCATAATCACTAGACGATCACTGCACCAAAAACAAGCCTGCACTCATTATATCGAAGTAAGAAGCTACGTACACACTCACACACTTGCAAGCACGCACGCAAGTTTCGACGATTTTGAGGTTAGGAGTCGCCCGCGCCGGGGCCCGTAAGAGGCAGGTGGGGCGGGAGGCGTGGTGTGGGATGATGATGATCGAGCGGCAGGTATCATCGAGATTCCCCCCCGACGCGCGTGCGCCGGATTTTTGAATTTCGGGATTAAAACGTGGTCTAACGTTCGATGTGCGGCACCGGTTTCCTCTTCCTCTCTTTCTAGCGCTAGACACGTGGGTTACGTTAATTTCATTTGGGATTTGCAGGAGATTTGAATACGAGTAAAACTGAGTATTTTATGAACGAGTAAATTGCAATGACTTCTATTTTTTTTTTTTGTTTTTTTTTTTTTTTTTTTTTTTTTTGCAGATTTGAATTTAGTAGGTTTTGGCCGTTAGACACGTGCACTTCGAAATTCAGAGAGCTGTACGAGACGTATTTTTTTTTAAATTCTTTGATTGATTTCGATACATTTTATTGAATTAGTACTCGATTGTACTTTTCAAAAAATTTGTAAAAAAATTTTCATCTAAAATTAATTAGAAATATTTTAAAATGTACATTTTTTAATTTGAAAATAATAAAATTTAATTGATAAGAAATTTTTGCTCGAATTTTTGATTATTCAAAAAGTTTACGACATTTTACTTTGAATTGTTGATAAACAAACGTGGAATGTAATAAAGTTTTTTTTTCAATTGTTTATTATTATTTTCCCACAATAATATTTATTATTATCACTTTACTACTGTTGATACTGTTTAGTGTCAGTGATCTATGACACACATTAGTGTGAGTGTATCAAAAGCATCTTCTAGTTAATAACAAAAGTTTGTTTTTATTTTGTTGATAACAAAAATACCGTTGTGTTTATTGTTAGTAAACAATGGTAGTTACGAAAGATGTGTGTGTGTGTTTATCAATATAAATATTATTAATTTAAAAGACATGTAAATTTAACTATAATACAGTAACTGATAATTATTGTGTAATTTGCATTGCAAAACTTAATGACACGTTATCAAACTACTCGACGAAATCAAAAGGATCAACAGCACTCGAACATTTTTTTTTTTTTTTTACAACAAAAAATAAAAATAAATAATTGCAATTATCTACAGTTTACAGTACCCAAAACCGATAAGAATAATAATCCTTAAGCGTAAAATAAACGTAAAAAATGAATATTCACACACGTGCAAATTGATTTCCAAAAGCGTTTAAATATGAATACAGTCGCAGCAGAGCTATAGCGGTTGTTGCACGCGATCGAGGCGCATGATGCAATAATATTCGACCTACTAACAATCTTAGCGCCGATGCATAAGATCGTACCTATAGATTGCGCTCGATTTATCGATCGAAAGTTCGTCTGCTGCTGCAGCCGGGCTGCAAACTTTCCCCCTGCGGCTCTAAAAACATCATCGACGCCGTGCCGTCATTGCGGAGAAAGTACAGGTCATAGCTCCCACCCGCGCCTCCTCACTGTTATCGAAGTTTATTAATACGGAGTATCAAATATTCATCGACGGAAATACGTGTGTAGTTAATATTATAGCGAAAAATGTATGTGACACGCGTTTTTAAAATATTTTAATGTACGTTAAAAAGGTTACGATTAAACGGTATTTCGAGAGAAAAAAGTCAAGTTTTTGAGAACTAAGTAATGTTATGCATAGAGATATAAACTTTTATGTTAGAAGTAGAAATATATAATTTTTTATAAAATTAAAAAAATTCAAAATAAAAATAGTTACAACTCGATTATATTCTCCGAATCAAACTGATGTAAAATTATGGAATTTTTAAAAAAATTTTTGAACATACCTACTCCTTGAATTTATAAAAATAAGGGTTTACACATCGATGGTCCCAGCGAAGAAAAACCTTAGCCAAAAATCATCAAATTTGAAATGACCAATTAGAGGCTGACATGAATTAAAAAATCAGAAAAATTAAGGAATCTTCATAAATCATTACTCAATAAATAATATTTTTTTTATTTTTTTCAATTTTTTTAGCCTTTTATTAGTCATTTAAAATCTGCTGATTTTCGGCTAAGGTTTTTCTTCGCTGGGACCGTCGATACGAGTATTGAACATTTTTTATGGAATGGATTGTATTTTGTTACCAATAATGTAAAACAGTACTAAAAACTCAATAATTTAAATTATCGCCAAAACCAAAGACACGAGAAACGTCGACAAAGTCCCCGCGCGACGTTACCGACTAAAAACGCACTTTAATTAAAGTCTCGCGGGAAAAATAGATTGAACGAGAAGCCGAGCCGCGCGGAAGACCCACGGAAACAAGTTTTTCCACCCTCCCTCCCCCGCTGGCACTTTTGCAGCTGCCCTTCGCGAAAATTTCATTCCTCCCCGTGGAAGTTTGTTATCGCTCGGGGGGTTTGGTTCAACGCCAGGATCGATTAATCGAGACCCAGGTGCGCTGCTAACTCAAAAACAGTCCATCTCAAAAAAAAGGGTTACTTTGGAAAAGTTGCGGGAGTACGAAAGGAAGCCGTCCGTCGCGACGATGAGTCACCTCATTAACAAAACGTTTGTGTATATCTTGGCTTCTTCTTCTTTCTTTTAATTCTCTACGTGTGTGTGCCTCATTGTTACCGTAACGCGTGTGCGAGGTTTTTTTAATTTTAATTTTTCTTTTTTATTTTCAGTGACTTTCGATGTAGTATAGTCGCTTGTTGTTTTCGATGACTGGCGTAGTTTTTTTTTTTTTTTTTTTTTTTTTTTTTTTTTTTTTTGTGAATGAGTCTGCGAACTCGAGTTTTCAAAATAGGGTCTTTGAGCGTTCAGGGTTGTCGATGTGGTATTAATAAAGTTATTTGAGTGTTACGTGTTATTGTAGTGAAGATTGTAATTTAATAAATTTGCGCTGAGTAATAGAGGAGCATTGTTTTATTTAAAGATTACAATCCGGAGTTAATTTAAGATCGAGTTCAAAATATAATTCAAAGAATACACTTGTTTTTGAAGCAATAAATAATTAGGTAAATATACTGAAAAATGATACCCAATTTGTTTTGTCTACGTCAGAGCGTTTAAAATCTTATTAAATTGTTGTTGTCTTGATAAACAATTTATAACTCAAGTTATAATGAATAAACAAATAATTAAATAATTTAATTTAAATTATCTTATCTTAATTGACTAATTTTATTATTATTTTCTCTGGTTGCATGAAAACGAAAAAAATAAATTAAATAAAAAAATACTATAATTGAAATTTTTACAAGAGTAATAAAAATATTCCATTCGGCGGCTCTCAATCTGTTTCAATTTGCACGCTCCAAATAATACTTTGATGATTTACCTAGTACTCCAAGTCTTTTTTTTTCATAGGAAAAAAACAACAGCCCCGTAAAACCAAAACAACCCCAAAGTTTCATTTCAAGGACCGAGCGAGACCTGACAGCGATGACCACAGCCCTGACCCTGACCCCGCCAGCGACCAAAAAAATCCTCACGCGGAAGCAGGAAAAGAAAAAACCTCACTTTGCAGAGTTATTATTATGCCGGTAGGGTCAGCTGCCGGAAGTGCGTAAACGTGTATAATTTTCATAATCCCGCGTTTCTCCATGTGTGTGTGTGACCCACAAGTGATATCGATTTTCAGATGATGACGGTTTTTTTTACTAATTGGGCTGGCTGGGAACATCCTGCTTCTCATCCGCGGACTCGCGCGAAAAACAAAGAGAGGCGAAGGAGAAAAAATTTTTATAAGCAGAGCGATCGCCGATAAGGTCATTAATGCTTAATTAGTCGCGAGGTATCCGGTGATGTTGAGAGTTTCGAACAAAAGTTATAATAATTTAGTAAGTTTAAAAAACCGAGAAATTATTCCAGCTGAATATTAGTTATTATAATAATATTAACAATTTGAACGCGGTAAGTATCATTTATGTATATTTTTTATCATAACTAATTTTGATTAATATTTTGTAAAAAAAAAATAATGATAATAAAAAAATAAATAAAATAAATCTGGTTCTAAAAAATAGTTCCAGGTTTGAGTTTGGCTCTGAAACTGTCCAATTTCAAGCTCTTTTAGTGTTCTTGTGTTATTTTTCAAATATTAAAAAGCATTCATTTATTTTATTTTACATATTTTTCTCTATTTCATATTTATCTTTTAAAGCTTGGTATAAAGCGTTAGTTCACGTATGATAATTAATAAAAAATAGACTGATTTTAATACTATGATAAGTTTGTTACAAACATACTCTTTTAATTACTGTTATAATATTAAAATTTTTATAGCATGTGATGCACTAAAATGTGAAAAAAAAAAAGAAATGAAAAATATCAGAGCGACCTTTTATTTATTTTTTATCATTACTATATTCACAGATATAATTCAAAAAAACTCGGTTCACACCGGGGGGATTCGAACCGATGACCCGGTATTTTCTCCCGCAATTCGAGTCTGTCAACCAGACCATGCAGTCTCCTCAGCAAAAAGTCATCTCGAAAAACGACGAGGATGATAATCCCCGCGGCGGCTGAATCGCGTGGGCGTGAGAGCATAACGCCATATAAACCGCCGACGCTTTGGCCTCGTTCCGCGAGACACACACGCGTGCACAGACAACACAGAAGCGAGTATGAAAAAAAAAGAAGCGGGGGGAGGAGGAGAGGGGGATTAAACCAGTCTCTCGACCGAGCCTTTCCTATTTCGAACCGACGAGCGCGTGATGCAACCTGAGGCTGTGTTTTTATTTTCCTGGTTTTTTGAATGTCTGAGGGGTTTGCGAATACGAATCAAAATTTTGTATTTTCATAAGTTTCAAGAGACGGAAGCGTCATTCAGTTTTAGCTACTGAGGGTAAAATGTATTTAAGTACTTGATTTATGTAAAAATTTATCGAAAAAACTGTAAATGATAAATATCCAAGGAGGATTTTGGATTCGAGCAAAGTTTTTTCAAAAATAAAAATGCTAAAAAAAAGGCAGCCAAGAAAATCATTTTAATAACTTTTTTTTTTTTTTTTCTTATGCAATACGAGACAATAATCAAATTTGAAGCATTGGACGACTCGAGCGAGCCAGAATCGAACCTGAGTCCACCGAGTTTCGTACTCCCGGTTCGTACCAACCGAGCCATAAACTCCCAAAGTCCTATCGCATCAAAAAAATGTTTCCAGGACCGAACCAGCCCGAAAGCTGCATCCATCACGACAATGTGTTTTTACCAATCCGCACAGACTTTAATCCGGGTAAGGGTATTTAAAAAAAGCCTCCCCCGGATTTATCCCTGGAAAATTAAACGTCCCTGAATGTGGAATCTGGGTCTGAGTGTGCGCGCCTGGCTCGGCAGAACCGCTGCAGCAGCAGCCCGCTGGCGTAGATCGACATTTCCCGGGGCAGCACCGCCCGGCGGCCAGGGTCGCGCGAGGGCGTCGGGTCTCCTCCTCGTCCTCGGGGCCGTTTTGCCATTACGTAATACGTAAGTTTAAATTTGGGGAACGAGCGGCATTGACCGGAAGGGGTGTAAACACGCTCGCCACCGCAGTTTATGCGTCTTAAATCCTCCCCAAGGAGCACGGGGGAGAGTTTGGTAAGTTCTTGGGGAGGATGGAGGGGGGGACATTAAAGTAGAACGCTGTTTATGCCGCGGCGCGGTCTTGGTGTTTTGGTAGATTGGACTGGAGGGGATTATATGAACTTTGGTTTATGTTACGAAAAGCACTTGTATGAATTATTCAGAGATATATTTTGTTTGCTTTTTTACAACGGTTGGAAGAGTTTGTGAAAAATTTAAGACGTTTGGGATGATATGGTCAGTTGCGAGCATTAGACGCTATAAACTGGCCAGAAAATTCAAAAGAATGTGGTAGACATATAGAAATTAGAACAGTTTTTGGTCAGATACAATTACTATAATTTAGTCTATTTAATATTCTGAATACTATGAATGTTAAATTTTCAAATGTCTCTAGACAATAGTAAAGCAAGAGTCCTTTTTTTCTTGAAAAGATGTTTTTAATAGGATCCAAGTGCTATTTCAAAAGTTAAAAAGTAAGTTTTTAAAAGTATGAATGGGTCAGAATAAATTATCAAACAGTCTGAATACTTCCCAGATATGAAAAGTGATTAATCGTCAACAAGTAACTTTTAATCATTAGAAAAAAAATTTACGGTAACTGCTGGCAATTTTTTACCTTTATATACTTTTTCTAGCCGCGGACTGTATTAAAATGTAAATTTTATCACCGAGTAGCTCGGAAAACTTGACACCCAAATTTTTTTTCCCCAAATTCCTTAGCTTTCTTCTTCTTCCAAGTAAATGAAAATTGCAATAATCCGATCGGTTCGTTTCCCCCGGTCGCCACGTGGTCAATACCGCAGACTAAAAATACCCACACCAAATACCTACTACACACAAGCTCGTCGGGGACGTGAATTATCGCGTACAAAAAGCGGGGGGTGTACTTTGCTTCTTTTTTTTCTCTCTCTCTCTGCCTCGTGAATTATTGAGCGCTTGCATTCTCGATCGCGAGGGGGGGATAAAAGAGGGGCGCTGCTTGCTTACTTTTTTTTTTTTTCTGGAGCACCCGTAAATCACCCGTTTTGTTACGTACTTTAATTTTGGATTACTTGTTGCACGTGATTTTGTAATTTGTGTGGAAAAAATTACGCTTAAAAAATAAAAAAAATCATGCGCGTTGACCCCGATACGGAAGTGTCGTGTTAAAAGGGCGGGGAAATGAAAGCGCCAGATGTTGACGATTTTTTCGTGACACGCAGTTTAAGTACGCTGGATGATTGCGAGAGAAAGCTTTGACCCTTACATTTAGACCAACTTTCATTCTATTTTTTATGATCTTTTTGATCTTCGCAAAATACAAATCGACAGTCCCAACGAAGAAAAACCTTAGCCGAAAAACTACAAATTTAAAATTACCAATAAAAGGCTGAAATAAATAAATAAATCAGAACAGAAAAAAAATTGAGAATCTTAATAAGTTTGCACCCAATCAATCTAATTTTTATATTGTCTTAGATTTTTTAAATCTTTTCAGCCTCTCATTGATAATTTTAAATCTGCAGATTTTCAGCTAAGGTTTTTCTTCGCTGGGACCGTCGAAATATCTAAGCCATTACATATTTTTAATAGAAAAATATATTCCAAAATTTTAGAAAATTAATTTCTGACAGATTATAATTGAAATTATCCACGTTTCACTGTAGCTAACAAAAATTATTTTATCATCGAGCTAATCGGTAAAGCAAGAAAGTTTTAAAAAAAAAAGTACTCACGTAATGACGTCAGGTGCGCCGTGGATGAAGTCCTTTCTCGCGCCCGCACGAAGAATAGTAATCTCCTCGGTAAATTCTACTCCGAGTAGTTTAAAACTACTATTGTTGCTGCACCAGCTTAGAGCTGATAGTTCTTCTTCTCTTGGGCCTCGTGTCGCTGGTGCGCATGTACGTCTGTTCTACCAGTGTCATGTGTCCGCTTCTTCCTTATACCTTTTTCAATACACCTGCACCTTAAACTCGGCACACTACACCTTAAATTTATCAACACCCACTATTCACTGCACTATGATTTTTATATTTCTTCCAATGCTGAAGACTCCGACGGCTGATTACCGGTCGATCTGAAAAAACACAAGTGGTACATACCGTTAGAATCTTCTTGGCTTTTTTTTTGGTCAAAATATATTTTGTGAGAACTTTCTAATGGAAAGTCCAAGGTCAGTTTCGAAATATACTACCAGTGGAATTTTTATTGAATCTGGGGATATTCGCAGTCAGTATTTAAGGACGTTAAACTCGAATTAAGAAATCAAGATAAGTATAAAAAAACTATGAAAATTACTGTCTTATGGAAAATCAAACTTCTTTTCGATAGTGGAATGATTTGTTCATGGTATATTTACGAAAATTATTTTTTTAACTACGAAAACAATAATATTACACAATATGAGTAATTCAAAAAATTGTACATCCTTCAAATGTGCATTTGTTGAGAAAACAAAATCTAACGAGCTACGTTTTTTTAATTATTCACACCAGACGGGCAAACTAATCACACCCTCGTCCGTGTCGTCTTCATCCCCCGAGTGGAGAAAAACGCTCGGAGGTAAGTAAAAATCTTGAACTTGAAAAGGGGGAAACTCGAAAATAGACAAAGAGAGTGCGTCTCGAGTACGGGGGGAGGGGGGACTTTTTCCCCCCTTGCACGCACGGTGGTGGGGAGAAGGTCACGCGGAAATATTGCCCTTTGTCCTAACGAGCGCGTCCCGAAAAAAGGAGGAGGAGCGAGATTCTAGCGTACCTTGGAATGATGTCAGCGGATAGAAGCACGTAACGGTGACTCGGTAATTTTACCGCGTGCATCGTTACATGCCCCGCGGCGTGCAATTTTTCCGTTTGCGGTGGATATCGCGAGTTAGACGACCGAGGTCGACTGAGGTCGAACGAGACGTTGTAAATTTGAGCCCGGGCACCAATGCATTATGCAAATTTTGAGAAAATTTTACTATGCGGAGAGGTGATTTACTAGTTTTGAGGTACCCTGATATACAATGCCTAATGAGGGTGCGGACAGATCTAGGTTAGAGCTAAGGACACCAGTGTGGATTTAAACGCCACCCCGGAATTCTCACCCAGAAGGCTTACTGAACTTGACCAGAAATTAGAAAAAAAAAATCTGCGAATATTAATATTTTTGAACTATTCAATACTTTTGTTACGATCAAAATAAGGTTTGTTTCCAAAAAAACTTATAAAAAGAATTAGTTAAGGAGGCTCATGCGCGCTGCGGGTGCTTCAAATTTTTTTAAAATAAAATTTAATTAAAAAGCTGTTAAAATGGTTGCAAATGACTAAGTTTTATGCTTTTTAAGTTTAAAATTTAAAATTAGCTATTTGAAGCTGCTAAAAGTCAAGTTTAGGCCGTAAAATTGAGGTTAAATCACCTGATTTTGCAGTTTTTGATTTTTTTAAAAGTAGCCTGGCTCCCCACTACTATTATAATTCTTAAATGATCTTTGATGAATTTTACGTTTTTGTGATTTTTTTTTACCAAAACAAGCGGTTCAAAAAATTATTTGTTTTTTTCGCTTTTTTCCCATAAGACCCTGTGTTAAAAAAAAAATTATTCAGTGAATTTTTTCTCGATAATTTGCCTGGCTTCCTAATAAATATTGAATACAAAAGTTGTTGCTTTTTGTTCAAATAATCTCCTGGAATTTTTTCAAACGAATCGAGCGGTTAGATCAAAATCGCATGAGCCTCCTTAAGTAGCTCAAACCTTATAGAAACTTATTACAACTGCTATTTGAATTTTGATTTTCAAGAATGTTTGCAGTAATTTACACTTTTAAATTATTAGACTTGTAAATAACACAATAAAATTTATTTTTAGTTCAAAGCTGCCATAATAGTTCAGTTAGGTAGCCTTAAAAAACTTATTGTGGCTACTTTAAGTGTAGAAACTTTAGGTAAAATTAATTTCACAGTGTTCACAAGTTTGAGATTCAAAGCAAAAAACGTCACCTTTTGAGTATTCATAGCTTTAAACTCAGAAATAACTTAATTCTCAAATATCAAAATTAGTTTAACAACCAAGTTCGACCAAAGTTGCAGTAATCTTTCTTATTGTTATTTTTTAATATTCAAAGTTCAAGATCAGTTGTAATAAGATTCATTTTGAAATAGTAAACATTGTAAAATGTGAGAAGATGAATTGCCACCGTCAGAAAAAAAAAGAAAAAAAAAATTACCCTCGTACTCTACAAGTTTTAATACACCCCGGTGACTTTAATCTATTTTCAAGGTAGTCCAAGGGTGTCTTAACACTCAGCGCGGAGCCAACTGGAGCGTAAAATCGAAAATGAGAAAGACAAATTTCGAATTTTCACAGAGAAGAAGAGAGGAGCCCGAGCTTACAGTACAGTACTGTAGAGCGGGATAAAGATTTTCATCGAGGTCGAGTGACTGACTGACTGTTCTTAGCAGCTGGATTTATTTATATCTCTATCTTACTCTCTTACTCTATCTCAATTTTTTCCGTCACTCACTTCTTCATCCTCTTCACTTATAACGAGCCGGAAGGATCAGTCTGACCCATCCCGTAGTGTCCCTCTCCTTCTTGACGAGATCTGAAAAATAAAGAAAATAATCTCGAGTTAGTATTTCAAGTCAAACCTTTCCTTCTTTTCTTTTTTATTTTCATGTGTATCGTGCGCGGTTTGGTAACCCGAAATTTTATTTTTAGAATATGAAAAAAAATGGAAATATTAATTTTAAGGTATCAAAGGGAAACCTTGGAAAAGCTCGCGGGGAAGTTTACATTGAATAACGAGTTCTTTGTATCCGTCGTAATGCCCCCCTCCCTCCCGACAATCCAGTTTTCAAATTTCAATTCTAAAATTGTACTCTCTCGCTGGCTCTTTTTTTATTCCTACGAATCGATCAAACGTGCATAAAGTAATATTAATACTCATTTCCTCATGACGGGAATTTTTTAGCGGTGGAAATAATTCATCAATTGGTCGCGTGGTGACTTAATAATTCACCCGAGGCTCATTACATAATTAATTCAAGGCATATTTGACGCATATTCTGAATCATTAGTAGCGTTACATCTTCCTGAAAGGCGTCGAATGAAAAGTCATTTTTATAACTGGATGACGCATACGGAATGACTGAACCGTTTGTACTCTCTCTCTCTATTTTCCTACACTCAGTACTTGGAATTATTCACATGGGGTTCGATGCATTATTTGCAATTTGGAACAGTCATGTAACGAACTAGAACAGCAGTTCCCAAATTTTTCAAAAAATCAAAAGATCCTAAGTTCAGAAATAAATTAGCGGCGATAGGATATTTTCGTCTGCATGGCTGCATGAACCGCAGCGAAGGTTATGATACTTATGCCCCGGCGGCGCGTGAAAGTGAATGTCAGTGTGGCAGTCCGCTGCAAGCTAGCACGTCTGAATGAGTGAAATTTCATTGACCCGCGAGGAAAAACTTTGTGACGTCATTTCGCAACTGTGTGTTACATGGCCCCAACGGGAGGGGAAAAACTCGTGCATTATTCAGTAGCACCGTCCACATATCTTATCCGAAGTTCGGGAAATTTTAAGAATCTTAATGCCGACGCACCGGAAACACCTGCAGCGAGTTTGTTTACCTTAATTGCGCTAGGGGTCAGGCAAAATGATGATTGTTTACGAGAATTTGAGCATGAAAAAAAAAAAAAAAAAAATGTCGGTCGCTCTTTATTCATGAAGCCTCCCTAATTTGTAAGACAAGCGAAGTTTCGCGCATGCATAATGTCCCGAGAGTGTGTCAAAAAATCGACGTAGGTGGAGGAAATTTTTGCACCCGCAGCGGTGGCGATAACGCCAACGGCAAACGAGAAAAAAATTAGCGGGCTTCTAAAAATAGTGGGAGGGGGGAAAGTCGAGGATAATCGAGGAACTAATTAAAAGCAAAGCAAAGAGGTAAAATGGTAACGAGTACGGCACATAAGCGATAGGGTATGACGTAACCCAGGCGGGAGAGGGAGAGAAAGAGAAATCGCGCGATTCGCGAAGGTCCTTCATTGCCACCTTTCAATGCCTCTCCTACTCCTAATCCTCCACGCCGGAGGAGGAGGAGGAGGAGAAGGGTAATTACACATTCGCACGGTTACCATACGGGCTTTTCTTCTCACGGAGTACCGCAGGTGATGTACGCGAAAATTCAGGCTTGCTTATCGGATGAGCAGCTCTAAGTTTCACCTGCGGTACTACAAGTGTTGGAGGGAAGTGTAATTTATGTTTGAGACTAGAGAGTTTACTCTGATTGTTTTATAGAAAAATACGTTGTTTGAACGTTTACATTGGGAAGGTTTATTATAGTTGAACTTTGCAGATTTCAATATCTTAAAAAATAGTTTGAGATACTGGTACAATGTACCAGTGGTACATAGGATTTTATGAATGTTAGATATGGTGTACTCAACTTAAAAGAATGCATTCTGATAGCTTTGCTCTCAATATTTGGTGAATATCTGTCATTTTGAGAGTTTGATATAGGAAAACTTTATTGAGTATAATGAATTTTAAAGTAACTAGCATCTACCAATTTGTTATATCGATAACTTTGGCGCGTGCTACAGATGTTATAAATAGTGTACTTTACTGAAAAATCTGACTTTTAATAGTTGAATTAAAATAAATCACTGCAGAACTATTTAGGGAGTTATTACTCTTTCAGAGTTCATTATAAAAAGTTCCTGTGAAATGAAAACTTTCAAACTAAGGTATGAATATTTAATTAAAAAAAAAATTTTTTTTTTAAATTAAAGATTAAAAATTTAGTCTAGTCAAATTTGTTTTGACCATTTAGTGAATACTTAACATTTGCAGTCTAATGTAGCAAAATTTCTCTAGTATGATAGACAATTTTTTTCAGAATTCATACACTCAGGAAGTATCGATTCTCTTTTAAACAGTTGAGAAAATTTATTAGTATCAGAAATAGAAGCTCTCGGTCTCTTAAAATTTCATTTACAATTGGTAAAATTTAACAATAATTAACTATTTTAAAGTGCATTTTCTCAAACACAAAGCAATCAGAAGGCCATCTTTTAAGTATAACTCGAAGCTGTAAACTACATTTTACTGTTCAACGATTATTACAAACACTAATTTAGGAAGCTTCTAAGTCTGAAACAGCAACATCGATAGCACATGACGTGTCCCCACCCAATTAAAAAAGAAACAGACATAAAGCACAACTCGAGAATTTCGACATTGAGACTGTTAAGAAGGATGCGAATGTTCTCGCGCGTATCGGTAATTACCCCGCAGCTAACGCTCGCTCTACTCGGATTTAACTGTACTCATCACGCCGAGATGAATATTTCCCCGCAAATCATAGGAAATTGCCTTTTGTAACATCAGCGCTGATTTTACGAGTCAGATTGCGGAGTTAGTTACGTAAGGACACACCGCACTTTTCCGAGCGTACGTTCAAGGCATTAAAATTTATTTATTTAAAAAACCTCGCCATTTCAATGGCGTGTCCCGACCGCGGCGCGGCGTATTTGCATAAACGATCCCGGTGTTATGTACAATGGTGGGCGTGCGTGCGTGTGTGTGCCGTGAGGCATTTTACGTTGGTAAAAACTACGACGAACCGGTTTCCAACACTGGCCACGTAAGTGTAAGAGGAGGCACTAAAGCTACTAGCTCAAAGAACTTTGGTCTATAGACACTGTGCGAGTCACTTTTTGAAATACTTTTGTCGTACTTTACTTTAACTACCACCACAGTCATCGGTTACTCCGAGATCTACTTAGTGACTATAGTTGAGCATAGCTTTGAGAGCTTACAAACAATTTTAAAAGATTGATGAGATTTACTATATTAATGCTTACGTGGTCCTAAATTAGTAAGCTATTTCATTTTAGACAGACTAGAATTAGAATTTTCCTACACTGGACTCAAAATAAGATTTTCTTATTGCCACTTTGGTGTTACGAGTTTGAATAATTTCTGATAGAAGTAACAAATAAGTATGAAGACGCATTAAAGTAAAGTCGGTAGAGAAGATAAAAATTAAGGGGATTTCGGCCGGGGTCTGCAGGCAGGCTAATCCGGGCGTGTATCGGGACGGGCTCGTTACCCGGGAAGCGCGCGAGCGAGATATAGCTCGTGGAACTCGTTATCTTCCTTCCTTCGACGACTGCGAGTCTCTCGCTCGCTCGCGAAGCTAAAGGGAAATTTTTGACTTTCAATGTACGTGCGGACTCGGAGCAGCCACCTGCTTTATCGACCCTTCCTTAATTTTAATGGCTTTTTCGCAAACGACCGATGATGATCTTTATTTGGAGGCCAAGTGTAAATTTAAAGTGCGGTTGAGAAGTTAAAAAAAAAAGTCTTGAATACGGTGAACAAGTAATTATTTTAAAAATATGTAGTTTAGAAATATTCTTTTCGAATTGTTGGTTTTAGAACGATGAATACAACCGGAGGTGGAATCATAGAAAAACTATCTGAAAAGAATCATTCTTCGAAAATCAACTTTTCAACTAATAACTCTTTTAATATCAGAGAATGCGGGATTCAGCCATTGCGGTTTTTTTTTTTATAAAAAAGATAGTCATTGAGAAAGTTTTGTTTTCAAACTAATCCATAGAACTTTTTGAAGTACCGCTGGAGTCTGAAATTTTTCTACCTGGGCATTATCGGAAATTATTTAAAAGTTTAGTTATGAACTATTACAGAAAATTTGTGGTTTGTAAAACCCGAACCATGACTATCCTTTATAAATAAAACTTTGCAAAAAATACGAAAATTTTATTTTTATAGTTTGTTTAAGTACCGAGGGATACATTTTTTTACCCGGAAATCATTGGAAATTCATTGCAGCAGTTGATTTGTGGTTTGTATAAAAAAAACACTCGGATAATTTATTTTGAACTGTGAAAAAAACTAAAGTTCACTAAACTTTTCAAGGAAGGTCACACCAATTTAAAAAAAAAATCGAACTCGGAGTAAAAATAATAATGCACCAGTCTTCAAAAATCGATCAGCAGGTAGACACTAATAACCGTCGCTGCATCAATACCCGGGCGGTGGTCTGACTCACGTGCTAAAAAATCCTCGATTAAGGAGCCAACAAAGGATGATTTACATGAAAACGGTGGAGCAAGCGAGCAAAAAAAGAGAAGAGAACGCGAAGAATAAAGAAAGCCAGACAGACACTGTGGAAGAATTGTAAAAACATTCGCTGTTTAAAGATGAGCTGCGAGGGGAGACTCAAGAATACACGTACGGTCATGGGAAACGTGACGTTAGAAGACTTGCCTGAACCTTTTTTTTTCTATAGAGAAAATCTTTCCACGCTATGTAAAAATAAAGATCGATTTTTGCCTGTATCTTTTTCGAAAGCTGTGTAATTAAAAATACCCGCGTGTCCTCTTTACATCCTACAATTAAGTATGAAAAAAAATATTCTTCGGTTTTTTTTCGCAAATGCAATTCACGATTGATGGCAGTGTAAAAACACTCGAACTAGAATAAACAAGTGCAACAGTAAAGCAATTTCCTCAATCCAAGTTTGTTGCGGCAAGCAAAGAAAAATCACATTTTTTTATTTTTTTTAACCCTCGGGTCTGTACGCGGTTGTTCGTACGTATTTGGTCGTTTAAACAAAATTTATACACTTTGTTACAATTCGGTGGGGTTCGACAGTGTGCGTAACGCTGACCTATTGATCTTTTCGTGATTACATTTCTTTTGCGCGGCCTGACTCACTTTATTTCGGGAAGCTTACGCGGAAGTCGTAAAAAAAGTCTAACATTTTCATATCCCTTTTTTTTTTTTTTTCATTACAGGCGTTTTACTCGGGGTCACGTTTTTTAGTTACGTTAATGATAACCCCGGAATTTTTCTCATTAACTTTGAAACATACGGCGTGGTTAATGTGTTTTAAAAAAATTATTTTTTTTCGATGTCTATTTTACGAAATGAAAATTGACCAGAAGGTGTCTACTTTAAGGAAAAAATTACAATACACTTTTTTTACGAACGACGAAAGCACCATTACACACATTAAAAAAACTCCATTGGTTTTTTTAGTACAAAGTAAAGAGTTAATTTAAATGAACACCACAAAAACTAGAAAAACTTTTTTTAAACTACACAGCTGGAAATTGTTAAGAAAAAAAAAAAGAAAAACAAATTTATAGCGACGGTAAGAACGTTGAAAACTCGCTTTTTCACGAAAAAAAAGACGAAGCCACGTTTACTCTGCTCGGAACTCAAAAAACTTTTCACTGATTATTTTTACTTCAAACTAACAAACAATTTAAGTAAACAATTTTTGGATGATACAAAAACTAAAATTTTTCAAAACTCCACACACCACATGCACGAAAGTTCCATGAAACCACAGCAGAACCGACCGCACTGTAAAAATACACTGCCAACCGACTCCGTCTCGGGTCGAGTTCGAGCGCCCGTAAAACCGCCTTATTTTGAAAAAATCGTTAGACACACTTCCCGTACTTCAATTTTCAAGTGCCTAGCACCAAAAAACTCGTTTTCCCCTCAAATTTACGTTTTTTACACTTTCACAGGAGTTTTCCCTGAATTTTCCGACCTCCCAGCCGGGACTCGAACCCCGCGGTTCAACTCCTAACTACTCGATCTACCTCGTCTTGGGCACCTAAATCTTCGTCTCGGTCACTTCTCGGGAGTCCAGGTCGTCGAAACCTCGTTTGGCATCTGGTTCGCACCGCACTGCACACTGTACACTTAGCTCCCAGTTTTCCCACTTTCCACGCCACAATAAACTTTTAAAAGATTGTTTAAAAAAAAATTAAACCGAAAAAAGAGTACTTTTTTAAAGGTAAATATCGGATGAGAGTGGACGTAGCCCTCGAGAGCAGAGCAGCGGCTCTCCTGCAACAGAGAAAGAAGCACGAAATGGCGGCGGTACACGAACCCAGACACTGCTGCTGCTGCTGCTGCTGCTCCACGCCACACCACCACGGCGTCCGTACTTCATACTGTACTCTTCGTTCGTGTGACGATGTGAAAATTTTTATTAATTACCAGACTCTTATCGTCCACACAACATTATGAACTTATTTTACGTGCCAATGTAACCGATACGAGTAGACCAATTAGTTATGATGATTTTTGGGATGAGGAGGGGTTCGTAGCTTAGGTTGGTATTTTGTGGATTTGAGAGTAGGATGCAGGCACTGGAATTTTTAACTTTAATCGAAAAACACAACGAGGGTACGAGGCATGTGATTTGGTTTGCACTCTCGTGACGTGGCTCTTGGATTTTAACACCAATTCACGGGAGCCTGCCTACACAAATGTGTACACTTTGCACTGATTCTACAAAAAAAAATTTACAATACTTTAAAAAAAAAAAAATTTTACTTTTTTAAAAAAATCCATGGATTTATGGTGAGGAACACTTCACTGAATTTTTAAGAAACAAAACACTTTTTGGTAACAGCAACAAGCAGCAGCAGCGTACAGCGGTGTGGCCGAGCTCGAGCGGATGAAAAACGCCTTATTTTAAAAAAATCGTTAGACACACTTCCGGTTGGAATTTTCGCGCAAAAAATAGATTTAATTGACCATCTAGGCATGAAATTTAACAATCCACCAATTATTTGCCGAAAAGCCAGAATTTTCCGAAATTTCCCCGCGGTTTTTCCCACTTTTCCACCCACCCCCTTAAGCCCTGATTTAAGCCCGATCCGAATCCTAACCTCAAACTCGATGAAAAGAACAATTATTAGAGTAAAATAAGGTTTTAAAGGCAGCGTATTTGTCTCGAAGAGAGACGCTGGCTTCCACACACCACACACACACTTTACCTACTCGCTAGTCGTTCAGTCCTCGGTCTCACAGCCAAGACTTCCCTGCGCACTTTTCCACTGAGTATTTATTAAACAATAAAAATTTCGAGGACTTAAACTTACGTAAAACGAACGAAAAAAACAGACTGGGGGTAAAAAGGGGTTGTTGCACTGCCAGTACGAGGCACCTTCCGAAGCCGAGAAAAACGGGGCCCCCTCGATGGTGGAGGAGAGTCGTACACAGCTCGGCACCAGCCGCAGCAGCAGCAGCGGTGGCGGCGCCTCTCTCTCTCTCCGTCTCTCTCTCTCTCTTTCTCTCTCTCTCGCTCTCGCGCTCTCTGGCAGCTCACACGGACGTGCACACAAAGACGCGCCGCGCCGTGGCGGTGGCAGCGCCGTTCGTTACAAAACTCGCTGAGTCGAGCCGAGGCTCTCGCACCGCGCGGCCACGCGTTGTTGCCGCCTTTTGCCCGCTGCTCGACGAGAATCACAAAAAAAAAAAAAAAAAAATGAACCGAACGACCGACCAGGTTTTTTCTCCGCGGCGTGGTGGATCTGCTCTTGATGGTGCATGATTTTGGGAAAATTCATGAGGAACGGGATCTAGAATTTTTTTTGAGATCTAATGAGGAAAAATTTTAAATGATGGGAGAGTATTTTTTTATGGGAGTATTTGGGATAATTTTCCATTCTAAAAGAGTGTTTAACACACGAGAGTACTTGGATAGAAAATTTTTATCAGAATTTTATTTCCGAGCAGTATTTTTAATATAAGTTAATGCATTTTTTATGAGAATTCTTAGATAAATATACTCTAGAAGATTATTTTGAGTTGTATTCTATAAATTTTCAAGTTAAAAAAATAATATTTCTGAATATCATTTTAAAATAGTATTTGACACATTTTCCTGATAGAAGTACTTTAAAAATACATTTTTTATGGTAAATATTTTATTAAGAGTGCTCAGAAATGTATAATTAAAAAAAATACTAGTTAATTCTATATTTTATACTTTTTAATCAGAGTATGTATTCAGAAAAATATTTCTAGAGCAGTATTTTTAATAAGAGTACTCACAAAATTACTCTTGGGTGTCACTGCATCAAACTTTTATTGAAAAGAAAAAAAAAAAAAAAAAATCCACTTAGACTAAATGCACTCTCGTACAAGAAACACAAAATCAACCAAAGATATTATTTCCCGTCCTGACGAACAACCTTCAGGAAATTCGTCGCAGGAGAAGAAGAGATATTCGAGAAGAGGAAAATTCATTAACTTTGTGTACTTCCCCCCCCCCTCCCTCTTTTCTCTCGATTTCCCTAGCTCGTAGAGACGGCAATCGATAGAGGAAAAATTACGTTTCGGCAAAAATCATCTTTCCGAAAAACAGCAGCCGTTGTGGAAGTAGGGCCGATTAAAGAAAATTTATTTTACGACCGACAATAAGAAATATTTATTTATGCGCGCGCATGAATATTGTCGAGAATCCCTGAACTCGGCAGTCGTAGATGTATTTTATTATGGACGGCGGACGTATTTTCCTGCGAAAACAGAGAAGGATACTTTAATTTTTTTTTTTCAAAAATCGAAAAATATATTGAATTTTTGCAGAACCAAAACTGAGTTTAAAAAAACTTTTCACATGAGTGCTGCCTCGTCGTTTTTTGTGTAGTTTGCGATTGTAAATAAAACATTCCGCAATGTTAGATTAAAAGTCTTATCAAAACAATCCACAATTATGAATCAGTTCATGATTTTTTTAACGTACCGATGACTCGTTACTTTCTACATACGTAATAAATATTTTGCCAAAACAAATTGGTTTCAACGTTACTTTTATTTGAGAAAACTTCTTATCCAAATCAAGTTTTGAGATTCAAATCATCTTCGAGTACGTAAATGATGAAGCATTATTTATTTGATCATGGCAACGTACTTTGTGGTTGCATGAAAAAATACTAAAATACCAGTTTTGTAAAAAAAAAATTTTTAATTTTAAACTTAAAAGTTTAAAAAAATTTACAATCCAGTATTTTAACGTATCCTGAAGTTTTAAAGATATTTTATGGACGTTAAAGAAGTTTTAAAGCACGAAACTCGGCGACACGACATGTTGCTGGGCTGAAGAGCTCGAGCGTCTAAAAATGGCTTATTTTGAAAAAATCGTTAGACACACTTCCGGTTGGAATTTTTTCGTGAAAAATAGATTTAATTGACAAAAATCTTCCAAAATTTCACAATTCGTATAGTTTTTTTCGAAAAACCGATCTATTAAGAATTTTGATCTCAAGGTCTCTCTCCTGTCAAAAACATGTTTCTAAATACATTATAAACGTCAAATATTGCTATTTTAAACACCAACGTAGAAAGTAAGAAATATATTATTAAAAAAATTTGTCAATGAAAGATTACAAAGGTGACAGTTTCAAAGAAACGTGAAAAAATATTTAAAAAAACTTCATGAAATATTTTTATCGCTCGAGTAAACTCGAAAGACTTTTTCGAAAAATCATCGAGATAAGACATCAAAGTCGAAACGTCACGATTCCAGCATGAATCTTATCACCCGGCCATATTCGAATTTTAAAAGAGACTGGAGGAGGGGGGGGGGAGATTCACCCCCTTCAACCCCATTTGCATCCCACTTTCAAATATCAAATTTCACGTTCAGATTATATCAAATCCAATTTTGGCGGTAGGTATGCCCACCTCCCCCCCGCTCTTTCCCTGGGCTCAGTCGGTAGATATGCGCGCGCAGCTTTTAAAACGCCCTCGCTTCACCCCCTTGAATAATGCAGAGGAGTGTTAAAAAAAGACGAGGAGCGATGTATGGTAACGTACGGGCAGAAATTGTCGAAAGACATAACCGGAAGTGAAAAGAAGGAATTTCACCGTTGGATCGTAAAAACAGACCTTTAAGGTTTCAGGGAGGAGGGCAACCCTACACTCGGCCGGCTGCGCCACCATCACCTTTCCTTTCTCTTCTTTTTAATTACGCGTCGTAAAAAAAAAAGGGAGGGAAAAATGATTGCCTTAGGGAGAGGTGTTGGAGAATATCGAAATGAGATTTTAAAATTGCCTCTTGTTAGTAGCGACTATAAAGATGTTTATAGAATGTTAACCAAAGATGATTTTTTTTTTTTTGCATTACTTTCTGAATTTGAAAGACTTCATTCGTTCTCTCACGTTTTTTCTCGTCTTCGGGAAACCTGAAACTAACGAGAAATCGTAGACGATCCATTACACCCGGAGAGCAATCTTTTTCTCGTTACCCAGCTTTGATGTTTACGATATCTTTACCTACCTACAGCACAGAAGTCATCTGTAGCGACGAGAAAACAACACCTGAGCTACCGTAAAAACTGTATTGCATTCCGTGAAATCAAAGAAAATACCGTTTTTTATTTTTAACAGAAACTAATTAAGTTAAACTCTACTTTGGCAGTAATAATTATCTTGGTGTAAAAGTCAAACTGTTTGGTTAGAGTTATCAGTAATTACTGTAGATCAATTTTATATTAAAAATAGATAAGTTTTACCCAGAGAAAATATATTTTTTAATTAATTATCTATAAATAATATTACAGAAAAACTTTTGGTACGTCATGTTAATATGTAAGTTACTTTGAGTTTGACTCAAACAGGATCTGTTGGAGAACAAAACTTCAAGGCATCATTACATAAAAAAATACTCTAAGACATAAAAAAGTAAAATAACTTGAATTTGATTCATACTAAAAAAAAAAAATTAACTCAAAATTCTTAACATAAATTATTCAAAAAAAAAGAATCGTTTAAAAAACCGTTGCTCCAACTTGTCCAGCACCATACTTCTATCTTGAGCAAGTGAAAGTCCAGAGACAATGGTAATCTCAAGTTACTTCTGTGGGTGGGTATCGCACGTGAAGTAGCTTATTTTTGAACTTGAATAATGCCCAGAGTGCAGTGTGTGCGGTGGCTCGTCGGCAATCACGCGATTTATTGCGATGCTGAGCCCGGGACAAGTGATTATTAGTCGCGGCGGGGGTAATTGATACGCGAGCCGAGCCGAGCCGAGTATGTTGCAATTTTGCGATAACCGCCTGCCTTGCCTTGCCTGCTTCTTCTTTTTTTTCTTTTTATACTCGTGTGCGTCAAGTTTGACGGATGCGACGCGAGTAGCCTCCTGCATGCACCTAAGTGCAGAGTTGTAGCTTTCTGCGAACCAAGCGAAGATTATTCAACTCTGATGATGCATGCACGTACGACGAATAAATAGGAGTAGTTTTCTGGGAACCAGAGAAGCGCAATGCCAAACGACGGAGAAGAAGGAGTTGTCTCCTCGATTGAGTTTGGCAGGCTCTGGGATGAGCGATTGGCGCGACTACAAACTTCTGATGCTGCTGCAGGTGTATATAGATACATAGAAGGAGAAGAAAAATAAGAGGCTTGGCTGCACTCGATAGGCCGAGCAGAATTTTCGTGGCAAAGCTCAACTTTTCGGGAGATTAATAAGCTCGGGCGTTGTGCAACTTGAGCTTGGGGAAAATAATTAATCAAAGCGACCTTTTATTATTTTCAGAGAGTTTGACGAACTTTGGGAAAATGAATAGTCAGAGCTCTAGTCAACGGAACTAAGTTTCTAGGATTCTAAGAAACGACTCCGAGCGCCATGCTCGCTCGAACGAAGCGAGTTTTGACCTCTCTCATTCAAAATCAGTGAATTCTAAGTCGTTCTGGTAAACACCCTGGCTTCATTGATAATATTTTAGCGCCTTATTCAAATTTAATATTCCATAACACAATATTATGATCCGACTTTTACATATAAAATAATTTTGTGCTTTATTCAAGATTCGACAAGTCGATGCAAAATTCCAAGAAGCAAGCGGCTCGATCTCAAACAGGTACACACTCAAGACCCCGCGCGCTGGTTTTCCGAGAAGAATCAACTTAACCTTTCTCCCGGTTGCTCATTAACCTTTTTTTTCTTCTTTTAGCGCTTGTGGGTACTTTCGCAATCATGGCTGAAGAAAAGGAAGTGCCAAAGAAAGAAAGGAATAATGAAAAAGAAAGAAATGAAAAGAAAAAAAAAGTGGTGCGGTGCCATTTCAAAACCGATGATAAATCATCGATCTCGCCTTCGCAGCGATCAAGTTCACAATGGCCGTGGAGCAGCTAAGCGGTTCGTGTGTCAAGAAACTATAATAATAGTCCGAACGCGCGCGCCGGCCCGCAACCCGCGATATAACGCCGCGTGCACGTAGCATTCGCGTGAGCCACAAAGGATTCAGCCCGATACTTATCCCACCTTGCGAAACGGACTGACAAGCAGCAGGGCGGCGGAAAAAATATATATATATATATACATTTTTCGATGATTTTTCGTTCCTGGTTCCTTTGGTATTAAACTTCACGGCGGTGTATCTTAATCGTGCGGGCCGCATGAGCGTATTTCCCACGAAACTGGAGCGTAATTTAGCCAAGCAATAACGCTGCCAGCAGGTGACTCAACCCGCCGCCGACGACGACGAGGACGACGTAATTTAAATTTATGCCAATTTGTTTTTTTTTTTTTTTCTGTCTTCCCGCCTGGAAAATGTTTATAGTAAAAATTGGTATTAAATTTTTTTTCTTGCGGAGACGAGATCATCTTGAGTTATGCGAAAATAGCGTGCGAGTATTTTTTTTTTTTTTTATTTCTCGTCTCTTCATCTATCGGAAATCGAAGGCAAGAAATTGGGACACACAGACACAACCGGTTGTAACCAGCGGGACGGCCGCGGCGGTAAACAGACCCGGTCAATAGTCTCGCTGGCGCAGAAAAACACAACTGATTTTTCCCGACGCGCGCGTTTTTTATTTTTGTGAAAATATAATTTGTCTTTTTTTTCAGTTGGGGGCTTTAATTAGCGAAAAATTGGAATCAGCGAGAGCCTTTTTTATAACAAAAACTGCGCGTCAATCGCTTTGACGAGAAATAATAATTACGAATATTGTTGTTAATAAACAAACGAAAAGTTTAAAAAAAAAAAAAAAAAATGAATTTTTCCTTCTCGCAAAAAACCGGTACAATAAACAATGATCATCCATGAACAATTACTCCAGGAGCGTATAATTCCCGGAATCATTAAAACGATGAAAAAAAAATAAAGGAAAAAAAAACATGGAAGAAAGAGAAAGAGGATTAATCAAGATAGCCCCAGTGTGTGTGTATGTGTGTGTATATAGTTAAGGAAGCTTATTTATGTAACCCTATTGTGCAAGGTCCCCCGAAAAATATTATCGAAAGCCCGAATCTCCCCGAAAAGAGGCGAAAACAAAGCGACTCTCTTTGACAATTTTCCCGGCGGGTCATTCGAAACTCTTCTTGTTTTTTTTACTTCCAAATTACCAGGACAATGGAGTAAATTTTTGGGTGGCGCAGAACCGGCTGAGGAGGAAAAACTTTTGGCGAAATTCCAGTGCGATGCCCCGAGAATCGACTTACGAGCTGCTGATGCGTCACTGAGGGAATAAAAGGGGGGAGGGGAGGGGAAGGGAAAGAAAAAAAAAATGATAGTGCCAGTCGAATTGTGGTCGTTTGTCTTTGAATTTTATTTCACTCCTCTATTGTGCCTTTGGATGAAAAATTTTACAGTTTTTTTAGGGGCTTCCTTTTTCCAGGCTGATATATTTTTCGCAAAGGAATTCCGTGAATTGCGAACCCGGGTGGGTGTTTGGGGGAAAATTTTTACTCTATAAATTTTGAAAGATGAATTTTCACGGTGATAAAGCGAGCTGGTGTATTAAGGAAAATGTATGGACGGTGTATTTTGAAATAAAATTTTTTCTGTATTCAAGAGATACCAACTCTAAAAAAAAATACAATGGTATAGTGATCAAAGTAAAATAATTCAACTATTAAAAAACTTGTTTATAGTTTATTGTGAAAGAGTGTTTTTTTTTTTTACAAACAATATTTTTTTACCACCGCATTTGATTTTTATAGGACCCACTTTAAAAGTGCTTTATAATAAACTTTTCTTTTCAAATTGTGAATTTTTACTACGCTTATAAGTACTCTTAGTTGTTGTGGTTAATTTTTACAGTGCCTGTTATTATTGTAGACATCCTTGAATTTTCAAATTTTTGAAAATTTTAAAAGTGAAAAAAGGACCTTGTTTTTAGTTTACCGCGTGTTTCTTACAACTACCTCATAATTGCAGTTAATTTTTATTATGCCATTACTGTATCTTTTCTTGAGCTTTTTTTTTTTTTTTTAATTATAAAAAAAAAATATATATTTTGCTTAATATTACTTATTGTCTTTCAACTTCTCTTGATATTTTTATTACTTTTTACAGCATTCCCTTCAGTTTGTCGAATTTAAAAATTTGTAAAGTAAAAAAAAAGTCTCTATTGTACTCTATTTTTTGAACTACTGTTAATTTTAATATTTACTTTTGCCACATCTTTTTATTTAATTTTGTTCTCAAACAAATTCTAAAACTAAAAAGAAGTCTGGTCTGAACTTTACATCATGTTTGTTAATTACTCCCATCATCGAGGTTATATACTTTTTAAATTTATGAGTATCATGCTCATGAGCAACTCTCAATTCATAAAGTCTCATTTTTTACCATCATACCAGAAATGCAATAAGAATATTCTACTCAAAGTAGCAAAAAACTGAAATTTCTACCAAATTACAATTCAAAATTTACTTTACACTACATTTTTCAAACTGCTCTCAATTTTCCTCTTGATAAACTCCAAAAAAAAAAAAAAAGCAACCCTGACTCAACCTCCCCGCATCGAGCCAAAATTAAAGAACTACTCGTTATTAAAGGGAAAGAAGAAAAAAACATAAACGGAGGGGGCAGGTGAACTTCCGCACATCCGCTTTAACTCGTCCCCCCGGCTGCAGGCAGCCTGGTGGGTAAGCTGCAGCACCGAGCGGACACGTCTTATTCGCGACGGCGCGAGCGCCACGCCCGAGCTGTGACGACGCTGCTGCGTTCCCTGGCTTCGCCAAAAATGGATTTTCGCGTATCCCGCACCCCCCCTGCGCCATTAATCTTGGCCGGATGTTTACCCGAATGTAAACTAACTCGCGACCTCGACAAGTACATTTTTTTACATTGATTTTTATTTTATTTTATTTTATTTTTTGCGGACGGAACGGACTGGATGACCAATGCAATCACAAACATCGTAATGATAGTTTTGTGCAGAATGTTGGAATTACTGATTATAAAATGTTTTTTATTAGTTTCTTTCCTGAAACACCATGTTTTAATTGATTTTTTTTTCTACTTTTTCTAAAAATAGTCAACACTTTGAAATAATTTTCAAATAATTTCAACGTTTTCAGTATCAGTACTCAGCTGATACAATATCGATATTTTGTAAATAATAATCAAACGAAATGTGTTTTTAATCAGCCTAATACATATTTTCCGTTCGATTACGTATATAAATTTAATCAACTCGCACAACAGACTCCCGTAATTAAATCGAATTTTCCGGAATATAATTAACCCTGCCGAAAAAAATTTTTTACAAGGTGGTAGTATCTTAACGAAAGCCGCAGGTTTAATCCCATCCACGCCCGCCCACGCTAATGAACGACCGAGGTGTGGCGGACGGACGGTGCACCAACCGCCCCCAGCGACGAGCGCTGTTCCTCTATTAATGGACTTTTTTTTTTTAACGACAAGGTCGCTGTGGTTGTTACAAGTGTTGGGTTTTGATAAAAACTTATCGGAGCGGGTGGTTTGGAAAATTAAGTGGAGTAGATGTAACAACCTGAGATCTACAGTGTTAATTGAGAACTGTCGTATCTTTGAAAAATTTTAAATCTTTACTGACAGAAGTGTTTGGTACGTTTTTGGTCAAATCTTTGGAAAATACAAGTGCTGACGTTTGAAAAATTTGTAGCATAAAAAGAAAATGGAGAAAAATATAAATTGCTTGTAAATTGCCTTGGAAGTTACCAAAATCGTTAAGAAAAATTTACCGTTTTAAGGATGAGTTTAATTTACGTGCATATTTTTAGCGTCCTTTGTACCTAAATTTGAAAATAATTACCCTTTGCAGCATATTTTGAGCACAAAATAAAATGTAAATTTTGTTGACACCATAAACAAGGGTGCAGGAAATTATAAAATTAGAATCTAAAAAAAAAAAACTTTTTTTAGATTCTAATTTTGTTATATCAACAGTTGATAATTGTTTAAAAGTTTGTGTACTTCATTCAAGACCTTACAACAGAAATAATCGTAGTTGCCCTATTTTACGTAACCATTTGTAGTGAACCTAACAGCTGGGTTCTTCAAACTTCCTTGAATAGCTGAATTTTTTAAACAAACAATGGCCTTCGCACAAACAAAAGAAGAAGAATAAGAAAGAAAAAAAAAAAATGAAAACGCCGACGCAATTAAAGAGACCGAGACTCCGGGTCCCGCTCCTCCCGTCGTAAAGTTTTTCATCACACGAGACCGAAAACTTTATTAATCCCGGGGGCTAACTTTATGATGCAAGTTTTAGTTCAAAAGGTAAATAAATAAAACTCTCTCGTACTTTCCCGAATTTTTGGTTAAAACACCTGCATTCCACGTCAAATTATCCCTAAACAAAACTAACGAGGAGTGCTTTACGGCGTACTTTTTTTTATTTCTCTTTTTACCCCGTCGAGTTGTCACACGTATATTCTAATGCACGTGACGTTCACCGACATTTTTATACTCGCGGGGTACAATGACCAGTGGATGGGGTGAAAAAGTGCTTCCTTTTCATATATGATGGTTTCACGTGTGAAAAAAAAAAGATTGGGAAGGGGCGACGAGGCATTCATCTTACTCCCTCCGCGCGCGTGCAACGCTTCCGTTAGGGAAACAAGTGCACTAGAAATTTTTTCGAAAAAATTTTCGCCTTTTAAAGGAAACGTGACGAATTTTTTTTTTTTTTCACTCGTTAGTTAGTGTTTTTAAAAATTCTAATTGGAAATGTGAAAACCAAACGAATAATAATTTAGATTGATATAAGAGTCAATTGCTGAGTGACTAGAATGCGAGACTCGAGATTTGTTAGTCTTGGGTTCGATTCCTGATGCAACTTTGACAATGGTGTATGTTGCTATTATTTCTTACAAATATGCTTTTCTTTATTCAGATACAAAATAATTTTTTTGCTTACGTATGTTTGTTTAAAAAATATAAAACTATAAGGGTGCGGTTACATGACAAAAAATTTTAGCGTAGGAACGAGGTTACTTAAATTTATTATCCAATCACATTGGATCTTTACGTTTAAAGCAGAGCTGTCATTGGCTGAACGGATTTGAACAGGTCCATTCCCGCGCCGAATTTTGTGCCGTGTAACCGCACCCCAATCGATTTACAATAATTCATTTATTATTTGATTCTAATTAATGTTTAGATATTTGATTGAAAAATATTACATTCTAAGATGGTTTTTGAAATCTCAGTGCCCTCGTCAGAGTCCCTTACATATTTATTTTAATTTTGATAAAATTTACTCAACAAAACAATAACATTTTAGGATGTATCTAAAAAACTACGTTAAAATCTAACTATTAGCTCAAAAATTAACATTTTTTACAGGGAAAATAGTTTACGGCTTACATAGTCAAGGACGTGGTTATTAGCATGCAAATTTTTCTTATTCATAAATTTAAAGAAGCCGACAGAACCCATTACGATCAAAACCGTACTTCAAGCACCACGACAAACGAGTAAATTATTCACCACCTAAAACTTCAAATCATTCGACCGTTAGATCACCCGCCCATCAAAGTTCCTTTCTCAAAACAAAAACAAATTATTTAATCGTCCAAAAATTCATGAAGCCTTTTCGTAGTACATAAAAAAAAACTCGTTAGGGGCCGTCCATCGATCGTGAAAAATCAATGTGTGCGAGTCCCAAAACAATTTAAAATTCAAATCCAAGAGAGAAGAAGACTCGAAAGTGCCTCAATTAAAATTCACTTGTGCCCCCAAACGAAGAAGAGAAGTTGAGTTCCTCTCTTACCCGGATTCGTCGAGAGCTGCTTTGGTAGTATGCAAAAACCCGGGATATTAAATTTTATTTAACCCGCGAACGAGTAGTGTGGTACACTCATTTTTCGGGCCTGTACTACAAAAGAGGGGAGAAGACAAATTAGTTACTCTCCGAGTGCAGCAGCGAGACTCTTTCATTCATCTCTTTTTCTTATTGTTGTTATTGTGTGCCGGGCTATACGAATTATTCGCGGGCTACAAATTTTGCGCAGTCTTAATTGAACGAATTTTTCACTTTGGGGAAAAGCGGAGGAACAACCGCGGTTTTTACCCCGAATTGATGATAATTACGCCGAGAATTACGCGGCGGAGGAGGAGGCTTCGATGCAGGTAATTTACAGCTGGTTCGGATGGATGCAGCGGGATAAATTAAAGTTGCAGTTTCGGATGGTTCGCTCTGGAAACTCTGTTAATCAAGACCCTTTTTCGAGCTAAATTATACCGACCGAGTGGTTAATTTAAAGAGCGTTAAAGGAGAATCCAAAATTTGCTGAATTGACGCTTCAAAGTCATTTGGATCTTTTAATACTAGACGGCTGTTTGGGCGGGCACAATTTTTTAAAATGCTTTGCCAAATTTTTCAAAAATAAAAATGTCCAGTTTTACTTATTTTATGATCACATAAATTCGTTGCTTTCATTTACTGATTTTTTTTTTTTTGAAAACTTAAATTGAGTATTCTCAAAGAGAAAATAAATAATTATTTTAATTAAATGATAGCACTGAATATTTTATATTCATTACTTTGCAAGTTAAATTACTTTAGTTCATTTACCATCTACTATTTCCTCGACTATTTCTACACAACTTTTTTTTCCAATAAATATTTATATTTATAATAGTATATAATTTTTAATTCTGTAAAATCATGAAAAAAAATAATTTAAATAAGGAAATCTATATTTTAAAACTATTGAAATAGATTCTGTTTACCTATTATTTTGAGAACTTGATAGGGCCATAAAAATTAAGATTAATAAAATTTTAATACTTTGTTTGTCTATAAAATTAAAAATATCTCGTATGAGAGTTTATATTAAAAGCGTCCTACATCAATCGATAATATACAGTTAGCGGGCACAATGTAAAATGATCAATAAACGGTTGTTCATTTTTAGTTCTAAACAAGGCCGTTTAGAGTTCATTGTAACGTGCCCGAGAAATTAACGTCGTTTAAAATTAGTGCCAAACAAACAAACGAATATGTGTTATTTATTTATTTACTTTAATATTTTTAGAATTTATAAATTTTTTTAATTTAATTTTATAAAGCTTCCCGATATTCTTTCAACTTTACGAGGTGAATTTTCACTGAAACGCAGTAAAAAGTGAGTCACTGATATCATAGTCAATGTTGGCTCAGGAAACGGTAAAAATCAACTGCATTTACAGAGAATTTTTACTCTGTAATTACCAAGAACTCGCTTAAATTACTTTTCTATGACTATAAGTGATAATTTTCATTACTGGGAGATACTAAATATTTTCATTTTATCTTCACTTCAAATTATTCATTCTGTAATCTTAGTTATGATTTATTTTTTGCTATAAAAAGCGAGAAAAAGTTACAAAAATAAAAAAGAACTACTATTAATGAGTGAATATTAGTAAGTGACAATGAAAATTTTCATTTCTATCTTTACTTTGATACAAAAACAGTAAAATATACAAATTATTTTTCTACTAGTAACAGCAAGTAATTATTACTGTACAATACTGAAAATTTTAGAGTTATCTTCAAACTAATAATTTGACTTGCGTTAGTCCAATAAAACATATAAATTAAGCTAAGGTAAATAAAATACCCCCGTAAAGTGCAGTCTCGGAATGAAAATTCACCCAAACACACAATAATAACGGTCGAAAAGCTTCGTGTCTGGCAGGAATAAAATACGCCGCTGGTGCAGGGGCCGCGCCTGCTGGCGGTCGGTCGTTCGGTCTCTAAAATTATGCGCGTCACAGGCCTAAAAATAATCCCCTAGACGAGCGAGCCGAGCAACCGAGGGCTAAGGCTTTTCACCTTTCACCTGTCGTTGACGACTACCTCGTCCCATTGTTATTATTACTATCAGTGATACGCGATTTAAAAAGTGGGAGGGGGACGATTAATTGACGGCGTTATATATTCACCGGGTGAAAAAAAAAAAAAAGAATGCAACGCGCCGCCGGCAATTAGCATCCCCGGAGAGCGAGGAAGCGATAATTGTTCCATTGTGTGAAAATTCGAGTGCCGGCGAATTCCTACACGGAGAAGGAAGTACACCATGAAACTTAGTGTACAGCGCCACCGTTTTAGACGATGCGTGGTACAGCGTGATTCCTTAAGTTACAGTCGTATTTCCAAGTGCATGCACCGTGTTTTCCAGTGCAAAATTTTTAGAGAGATAATTTCGATAGAGCAGACGACGGCGCTCAGAACACCCATGTATCCAGTTTTTCAAAGTTTTACTCTTAAAATTTTGTACGATTCTTACTTTGAAATGTTGTTGCTATCTTTCCTAACAAATTTATAAACTTCAATTATGATTACAAACTTGATATTTATATTTATACGCTTTTAAAGTTTCGAGGTTAGAGATTCAGCAGAACTTGAGTAACCGAGAAAAAAGCATGCGTCAACTGCGTACACTGGAAAACACCGTGCATGAATTGTGTTTCATAGTGTATCTCCTTCTCCGTGTACTTTTTCGTTCGGTGCACCAGCTATTTCTAGCTTCAAAAGAGGGACCTTTTTTTGAGAGCGAGACACACTCTTTTGGATATCGCAAAGGATGAAATTTGTGATAAGTGCGAAAAGAACTGAGCTCACAAAAATTATTTTGGAAAATCTTGGGAAAATCACAACATAAAAATGGTAAATTAGTAGTTGGTATTCACGGTAATAAATCTGCCTAAAACTGTTTCTATTGTAGGATAAAAAAATTAAGGGAGATTTCATGATTTACTTAATCATAGTTTAAAAAAATTATAATTTTTACAATTCAATTCAACTAGTTATAAACAATATTACTATTAATAAAGTATTTTAAGCTGTGAAACTAACCCCAGAATGCACTGCGTTTTATTACAAAAATAATTGTAATGAAATTAAATCATATTTTATGATTAATCAAACCATAAGAACAAGATAGTTTTTTCAAACTGGTTTCATTCAAGTTCTATGAATATCATAACTTACTAATATTTAATCTCCAAAATTATTTTTTATTAACTTATTAATTCCTGCATCAAACATATTTTTTGTTAGAAGACACTTATCTCGGAGTGTAAATTTTAAATTTGACAGTCTATGAAAATAAAAAGAACAAAACTGGGTTGCATGCTGAAAAACTCAAAAAAAAGGTCTTATCTCGATGGAAAAACTACGTATATCAAATGCCAGCGCGATGCACGCGGTATGGCTTAGCCAATAAGTCGTCGCGCATTGCACAATGTTAAAACAGCAGATCTTTTTCCATTCGAATTTAGAAGTACAAAATGTCGCTTGTTTTTCCCTCGGTCAAAGTATAATAAACGCACTCCGCTGCCGCAGATAAGAGTCCGCGAACCACGTCGCGGCGGGCTCGTTACGCAACTGTATACACACTCGATGAGACGTCGTCGTGTGTACCGGATATGCAAGGATTCTCGTATGAGAACCGCAGATAAGACCCGAGATACGCGTTTCCGTTTACCCCGCGAGACAATTGACACAGGTAGAAGGATACTTTTCGATACATTCTGATGCCGAATCTTTTTTCCGAGTACCCGCGAGTACTTATTTTTTGCTCTTCGCTTTTCCGACGGCGCGACCTGCCGAGAGAGCTGGAAAAAACCGGCGATCAGGAGTTGAAGTAGGAGGAGGAGGAGGAGAGCCAATGGTTCAACGACACGACACGAACCTAGGTAGTGGTAGGTAGCATAAACGACACTATTATACACTCATCACTGCGCTCTATGATTTCTTCTCTCCCGCTATACCTAGCTGCAGACAGATATTATCGAGCGGCCTTTAAACCGAGTTTTATAACTCCTCCTGGCACCACCCGCGTTAATTGGACCTTCGACTGAACCCAGTTTTTCCAAAAAAAAAAAAAAAAAAAAAGTGAGGGTAAGCATTTTGCGCGAAGACGATTAACGAAAACTAAACACATTTTTAACGCGAGCCGTCGGCAGCCGGATATGCATTTACCGTCGCTCTGCCAGGCTAAAAAACTTGGGTTGTTTTTCTCTCGGGAAAAAGATCAGTTAACGGTGCAGTCTACTCACCAAGAAGAGGAGGTTCCACCGGTGTCCAGGACAAGCTTTATCCGCACCGCACAAAAACACACTACCAAAAATAAACCCCTTCGCCTCGCCTATTTCGGGGGCGGTACGTACACACTGATCATCACATAAAAAAAAAAAAAAAAAAACACCTCGTGGATTTTGTGCCTCACCTTATCGAGGTTAGGTAGTCTCCCTGCGGGTATTTCCTCTTCCTCCAGGATGTTCCAAAAAAAATCTCGCTGCAGTTCGATCGAGAATAAAAAAAAAAAGAAGGTAAATAAAACAACGGGGGTGGGGGGAGCCGTAGTCAGGGGAGGGGGTTTGACGACTCTCGTTGCAGCGGACGCATGTAAAACGCGCGACGGAGAGCTCTGCTGGTGCTGCTGGCTGGCTGCAGGCTCGCGAGTCGCACCGAGCTGCTGCGAGCTGCAAAATTGAAGGCGCGCGCTACCGCCGCTCCCGAGCTGCTGGCGCTGTCTGTCACGCACCCTCGCTCGCTCGCCTGCTTCGTGCTGTTTTTTTTCATTAATTTTCCTGCGGGACGACTTTACTTGGAAAAATAACAGTCGTGGTTTCTTTGATATCGAAGGGTGCATTTAGAAAATGGAATAGTTATTTGTACAGATTTTTTAAAAAAATTACCTTGGGAGGTGGAGTTTTCTGAAACTACCGCAAGAGAGAAGTTTCAGCGTCGAAAAAAAAGTACGAGGAGGGGGAGGATAAATGAAAGAAAAGAAAGAAGAATGGGAAAAGGGGGAAGGGGAGGCTTATGTATGCACGCATCGGAGCGAGACTCTCTTTTATTCCGCTATGCTACACGTGCATCATGCGGATCCTGCTGCAGCTCCTCTTCTTCTTACTTCGAGTGTACCTTCTTTTCTAAGCACATGGAAATTTCTGCTGTCTGCGTGTATTCATCCCCCCCCCTCTTTTTTATTTCTAAAAAGTCATTCAATTTTTTGTTTTCGAGAGGGCTATACCAGCCCAACGGTTTTTCCCAATTCTACGCATTTCAAAAATATCTTCAGCCCGTGTTAATCGAATGCATGCACCACGCACGCATTAACGATTAATGTGCCCGGTCGCGGCGACGCGGCTTAAAGGCGATGTACCGAAGTCTCGCAGCTCGGCTGTTTTACGTTCAGTTCAACGTACCGCAACAACCAAACGCGCAAAAAGAGCCAACGCCGCATACATTTGTAATAATCGCGGGCGGGGGGTATTACTCAGACTGAAATTTTGATGCCCGCGCGGGCGTCAAGGTCAAACGGGGGCTTATCAGCAGGTACCGCGAATAATCATCCGGGGGAGGGGAGAAGAAGAAAAACGAGTATCCGCTGCGGGCGGGCAAAAAGAGAGAGAGAAGAGGGAGTTGGCAACACTGGCTCGGGAGTTGGCAACGCCGCCTCTCTTTATCTCGCTCTCGCTTGGCTCGGGAAGGACCGGGAGAAGAATATCCCGTTTCGAGACTGTGCCTGTGCTTAAAATCCGGGAATAATAACATTCCGGGGTAGGGTCCACCTGAGGATGTAATTAGATAGGCGGGGAACGAGGGGGTGATTTCAACACCCGATGATTTTTTTTTTTTTTTTTTTTACTTGGGTGCTGATAAGTACACCGAGAATTACATAAAACGCGTGTGACAATCTATTTCTAATCAACGTGATTCCCTTATCGCGAGTGTTCCGAGTTATTCAATGGGCTGTTTCGTAATTGGTTTTTACTACAATTTTTGTGCCACTTCTACGATCAAACTTGAACTTACATTTGTCTTGAAAACATGCTTCAACTTTCCACGGCGTGAAGAAAATTGTCGGGAAAAGTCTAATTCGAGTCTGAAAAGTCCCACAACAATTCCGACTGTTCGGTCGTCAAGCAAATTCGGTCATTGTTCCCTTCTCCTTGGCCCCTCTACCCTCGGTTCGTGGCTCCCATGATGGGGAAAAATTTCATCCACCTGTTTCGTGGTTCTGCTACTCACAGAACGATTTGGGCAGTGACTTGTATTTTGAAGTTGCAAACAACTGTAGGTTTTTTTACCGAGGATCTAAATGAAAGTCAGATTCTTTTGGGAGCGTGGCATAGTGCAAAAAATCATTAATTTTGTTTCTTTTCAAGAAGTAGTTGTAATTTTATTATTATGTATGATAATAAACAACAATACTATCAGTTCATGAATATGAAAAAAAAAAATTCACAGAGTATTTTTATTTAAGTATAAGTACAAAACTTTGGTGTGCACTGTGTATCAGTAAATTTGAATACTAAAAATTTTTTTAAATACCATTCTAAAAATGATGAAAATACTACAGTTTAAGAAGATGAAAATAAAAGCCCAAGTTTTATATTAAAGTATTCTAAAAAATTGAATAATTTTTTTATTTCTTTTAGAACCAAGTTCTTCATTAAAAAAAAAAAAAAAAAAAAAAAAAAAAATTTACGATATTTAACACAAACATACATAAAAATAAAATATCACACCAAGTAACTTAATTCAAGTGGGACGCAAAGCTTAGAACAGACTCCAAAAATTAACTAAACAATCTATAATAATTTTCCCGTAAGCTCTCAAAGTCGAACACAAAAACCGTAACTTTGCAAACGTGTCTTTAATTCCAGTAAAATCGTAAGTTTTTTCGAAATCCCAGCAGCAGCTCTCGGATTTGGGGGAGCTGGCCGGCCGGCCGGTCGGTCATTGATCAAACACGCCACGCACACCAGCTTGGTCACACGTGTATACAGCCCATTCCACGTGTACGTATACACGCCTTCCTACCAACAAAAAAAAAAAAAGCGAAATTTAGGCATCCGCCCCGAAAATAAATGACCAGCGACACGAGTAATTACGTACAGTCCTTGCAGCCTGCGGTTTATTATTCGCAGGTAGCCCCCCCGATCATTTTTACGACTACCTGCCACTGCCGCGTCCCTCGCTGGAATTTCTGAGTGTAACCTTTTTTTTTTTTTTTCTCCTACTATTCCCCCCCTCGTTCTTCTTCGTCTTCCTTTTTCTTGTTTGGCTTCTTCTTCCATTTGGGTTTTGACCCTTTTTTTTTCTTCCTTTCGCGATATTAAGTATGCGTGTGACGCAAGCCGGGGGAGGAGGCCGAGGTATAACCTCTCTCTCTCTCTTCTTTTTAATTTCAAGAGTTAATAAGTTTTTTTGCCCAATGCGCCTGATACAAGCGAATTTTGAGTGTGCGTTTTTTCGAGAGTTTGTAGTTACAGCTACTATAGGCTTATTAGAACTTTTTACGGTAGTCTGGGAATTGTGATTATAGAATTTTCTCAACAAGGCTGTTTTGAAATTTTCAGAAAGAATATTTTATAATAACGACTTTAATATTTATTATGTCAGTCATGACTTTGGTCTGTTTAAAATATGTAAAAATAAACCACATTTGAAAAAAATCTAGGAAAACTCTTATGGAGTGATTTTTTACACCTCCTGCAGATTTAGTATGTACATTTAAATATGAATATTTTCAAGTTGCTTGGTTATTTATAGAAGGCTGCAGGAGCACTCCGAGTCCTTCTGGGACGAATGCCCAAAGCAGACTGAATTTGCTGGTAGTTGCTGCCCAAAAGTTTTAGGGTTTTTCCGGGGTACCTGTGTGCTGTCTGTGTATGCGAGAGGGGAAGAGAAAGAGAGAAAAATTATGAGATTTCTTCTCTATATAAGATGTTTCGGAGTATTGTATGAGTGAATATTTTCTTAAAATTATAATTATAATAATTATTAATAAATGATATCGTGGTACATACGAAGTGTGTGAAATATAATTTGTTTTAAATAATTTAATGACAAGAATATTAAAGGCTTAATATAACTAATATTAATTTAACTAAATATTTAATTACAAATTATTATATATACAAAATTATTGAATATTCTAAATATTTAAAGTGATTGAATTTGATAAAAGTAACATTACTAATGAAAAAGATTGAAATATAATTAACTCTATAACTAAATGATATATTTAAGTAACAATTTAACTAATAATAATTTCAATGATTCAGCTTTACTACACCTGGCTACAGAACGCAATCGTATGGACGTGGTAGAAAAATTATCATCCTGAGGAGCGAATGTTAATGCAAGAAACAATCAAGAACAAATTCTCTTGCATATAGCATCGGAACTTAATGTAAATGAAAGCCATCTCAAGGTGTCCGAGTTATTATTGAGACTGGTGCGGATGTCAATGCACAAAATTCATTTGGAGCACCGCCTGTTTACTTTTTGTTTAGGAAAACAAACAAACATGAATTTTGTTCAATTATTTATAAAATTTTTAAAGCTGACGTTAATTTTTTCAATGATAAAAAGAAGAATGAGATGGAAATCTTACAACTGCTGATAGACTTAAATATTTACCACCGAGACAACATTATTAATTTTTTTATTATGTTTGTATACACTAATATAACTCATCGTGAAGTATAATGTCACCTCTAAACATATTATTCTAAAATTATATCTAAACTACTTTTTTAGAAATCGTTAATAGTATACAGGACGACAATCATATGTAGATATAAACTTTTAGATAAAAACAATACTATAAATTTTAGTTGTGATTATCATTTACTACGTAGTTAAAAAATTAAAGAAAAAAATATACTTTTCAAGTCTTATAAACAACTCTCATAAGCATGATAAATGAAAAAATTGAATTTGCGGTCCGAGCAAAAAAACGTAAATTCAATTCACCGAAAGTACCAACTGCTAATTTCAAAGGTTTTTGGGCTCTCATCAAGATAAACCCAACTATTTTTAGTTTTTTCGCATTATTTTTTTCATCTTCAAATGAAATTAACTTGCTTTGTGTCAGAGCAAATTCAATGTCTTGGTTTAAATCAGATACCAGCTCGCCTACAAAACAAATTATAAAAATAATTATTCCAAAGTTTAATGCATCCACTACGGAGGAAATGGCCGTTGCTGGATTTTTCGTCTGAACATAAACAATAAATGAGCTTGCACAATAAATACTAATTTTTTTTTTTTTTTTTCTACCTATTTCTCAGATAAATTTTTTTTTTTTTTTTTTTTCTCGAATCTTATTTCAAAAGTGTAAAAGCAAAAATTTAATTTTAATTATGTAAAACGATATAAAACAAAAAAAAATATAATGAGTTCTCACTGTTAAAACTATGGCAGCTGTAAACGCAATATTTCCTGTATACATACAATGCAGAGGAAACAATACTATAATCACTAAGTTACAAACATCTTGTCCATAGTTCAAAATTATCGAATACTTTTTAATTAGAATCATCAAGTTTTGACTGTCATTGATATCAGAATTTTCAAACAATAATCTTAAAAGCTGCATTTCCTCACAAAGTTTGCATATGAAAATAAAACTGTATTCGTCACTAAAGTAAAATACAACTCCCAAACTGATGAAATATAAAGTGAAGGATAGGTACCTGAAATAAGACATGGTTCATTTGTATACTAAAGATAATAAAGTAAATATTTTATTTTACCAGAAGCTATCATGTATTTCTGGTTTAAATACTAAATTGAATATAAGTTCTTTTTTTAATGCTGCTTCAGGCACTAACTCAATTAAAGCTAACGCATGAATAATGATGAACACATTGATCATATTTTTGCGACGAGATTGCCAGAATCTTTCTAGATTTAGCTGATCAACTGTTACTTTGGGAATGAACTCAAATTTTTCAGTTTCAATCATCAATTTTAATACTTTCTTTCTGTTAAAATAATTGTAGATCATACAGGGAAATTAAAAAATAAATAAATGTTTAAACGCTTTTTAAACAATTAAACAAAATTAGAAAAATAAGTTGTCTGACCACGAAAAAGTTTTTCATGTCTGAAATAAAATTATCAAATTTTAGAATCCGATGTTTATAGTAACATAAATTTATGATAAAAATGAGTGCGCAATTTTATTTATTTATATAAAAATTTTGAAAGAAAAATTATTCTTAAAAACGTGGAAATTTTTAACGGTTCGTAACCTGAAAATAAAGAACTACTATATTTATTTAAACTTGATAAATGTACATTTTGTATAGTCTCGGGCTTTAATATCACCGCAGTATTGAATTTAATAAAAAGCCCTTTTATACCTAGGTACCAAGGTGCAGGTAGGAAAAGCTTTCGATTAAAAATGAAAATGTATAAGCTGCGTCGCGTCTGCGCACCGCTCGCTCCTGCCGGCTTTCCACTTGGTAAAAGGGTAGTTCCCCCAGCCGCAGTCGCGCACACCATATTATTCCGTGTTATTTTTGTTAGTCTGTTAAAGTTGTACCGTTATTTATTAATAAAAAATTAAATCCGTGTATGAAACTTGACAATTTCTTTTGTCAGTTCAAGTTATTTAGTTCCAATGTGATAGTAAACGCACACAGAAGAATATAAAACGATGATCGATTTTCGCTGCAAGCCTCCCTAAACACTCAGCACTGCCGGGTGGATTTATCGACCTGCGCAGGGAAAGGAAAATGAAAAGGAAAAAAAATATTCGCAACCGTCGAAATACGTAAGACTTAATGTTGAAAATTTAAAAAAAACCACTCATTTGATTAAATTTATCATTGCCTGATTCTACTTAATTTTTTTTCAGTCTGTTTCTGTAGCTGTTAAAAACACAATATTCATGGATGTATTTGAAGTTAATTATGTCTAGATCTTCGGTTAATGACGTCAACCTTGGTAGATCAGAATTACATTTAGCAGCGGTAAAGAATGATTTACAGCAGGTAGAAAAATTGTTATCACTTGGAGCAGACATTAACGCAAAAGATAAAATTGATCAAACTCCCTTGCACGATGCGGCGATAGAAAATAAAAATGAGACACATTTCAAAGTGGCAAAAACGTTACTAAAAAATGGAGCAAATGTCAATGCACTTGACAGTTTCAGACGCGTGACGCCTCTCTGGTACTTGGTAAAAAGTGGTAACAAAAAAATTGTTCAACTGTTCTTGAACTATGGGGCTGACATCAGGGTTGCGGATAAAGAAGGCCACAGTCTTATGTTCGTAGCAGCTAAAAACGACAAAAATGTCGAAATCGTCCAGCTGCTCATTGATCTTGGGCTGGATGTCAACCGTCGCGCCACCGATGGAAGCACGCCTCTTGAATGGGCTTGCGAGAACATAATACACGAAAATATGAAAATAATAAAATGCCTTTTGAAAAACAACGCCGACATCAATCCAGTTGATAACTTTGGATGTACTCCTCTGTTCCAAGCGGTCCGTATCAGCAGATTCGAAGAGAAGATTAAGAAGAAAAATTTGAAATTCATTTTGGAACACACAGATTTTAATAATTTTTACTATAACCACATTTTGACCCTGGAATATGAAGCTCACGCAGACTATCTGTGGAAAATTATTTTGGAACATCTCGCGAAATTGAAATCACTCGATATATCAGTTCACCCGAGTCTTCTGAAAACTATTTCAGAACAAGAAAAATACAAAAAATATTATAAAGAATGCCACGATGAACTGTTGCGAGCAAAAAGCACTTTGCTCAAAAACTCTTGGGTAACTTTTTTCAATTTATTGGTAGATGGAAGAAAAAAGCTAAAAAATTATGCTGGCAACGAGGAGTTGATCGATGATTTTAAAAAGAGTAATTGTATGACGAAATTTCCTATTTATGGTGCTACTATGGATGAAAATGTGAGAAAAGGACTTCAGAGGCGAAAACTTTTTGATAAATCGGCAAGCTTACTTAGTGATTCTCTGCCGATATTCGACTCGACCCATTTAATTGTGTATGATGTGTTCAACTGTATTATGAGTAAAAAAGATTTAGTAAAATTTTGTGAGAAATTGTAAATAAAATTATTAGCAAATTTAAAAAGTGTTAATTTTTCTTTTGCAAATAAATTGCCACAAATATTTTTTGATTTAAACAATTAAAGCGAAGAGTAAAATTTTTCATCTTTTATTATTTAAAAATTTTTACACTGAGACACTTACTTTATTTACTAATTTATCATTTCAAAAATTAATTCTTTTTAAAAATTACAAAAATTACAAGTGATGAATCGGATACTTTAATGTACACCAAGATGTGGGAATTAAATTAAAATTTTACAGTAGTTTGACTGCATTTGTTTAAAAAACTGATTATATCTTTTCATTGATTTCTAATCGTAAGGATAAGAAAAAAAATTATATTACGATTTCATTGATAATTAATAAAAAGCTTATTTTTATTTTTATTCGTTTAAAAAAAGACAGCTTCGACTCTGCACACTTCTTCTATTTCCCCTAAACAGGGGGTAATTCTCCTGGTAGCATACGTTTAAGTTTTAGTCTTCACGAGGAGCCAAATTTTAAAGAATTAGAAACTTTTTTCAATATAAATTTTTTTAAACTTTAAACTTGTAGACCATGTTAGGTACACTAATTTTCGGTATATCAAAAAATTACGTTTTAGTAAATTCAATGGTACTTTGACCCAACTGATTGAAATCATACGGTTAAGATCTCATTTAAAAGCTATTGGGTCAAGCATGTAGTTTGCAGTAAGGGAAAGGCTGTTTTATTTTTAGCAAATGATTGCATATAACTCCAACAATGTATAGATTGTGAAGCTACTCGTTGATCTTGGTTTGAATGTTGATCTCCGCGATGACGATGGATTCTCACCTATAATTAAGGGTACTCCTGTCCTCATTTTTGCAATTTAACAAAAAAAAAGTAAAATGTTTGTTAAAAGCTGCTAACATCAATGCAGCTGATCTCGAAGGGACTACGCCTCTCATCAAAGCAATGCATAGGTTTGTTTACAATCCCGAATGGAAGAAAGCAGCCAAAAAATATTAAACTTTAACTGACTATACATTACGGTCAATAAAAATAAAACATATAAAAATAAAAAATAAAATGTTATCAAATTTATTAAAAATGTATTTACATACTTTAATTTCCTTAGTCTCATTATAATAAAAAATTTCTCCTTTAGCTTTGATTGGATTAATAAAACAAAAACAAATTCAAATCTGAAATCATGTTTTTTTAAATGAATAAATATTATTTAAAATTACGAGTTATCACAAGAAATTTATTTACAATTTTTGTATAGTACACTAATATCTTAAATATAATATTTTACAAGTCTTAAATACAGTTTGATTATAAATATTATTATAAATAAATATAAAAAAAGACTTTATCATAATTAATAATTGTATCTCCTGAAAATTGAATGGTGATATTGATAATGACATTTTTCTTTAAACTGATTTTTCAACTCTTTGTTTGTGAAAAAGACATTTTTAATTTTGAGCAAGAATTGAAAAGCAGCGTTAATTCATCGGTCGTTTCGAGTATTACTTTCCTCTATTGGTTTAAATAATTGTTACCACCCGTAAAACTAAGTTTATCATCAATGGAAATTGCATGTTTATTCGTATTAAAAATCACTCGGCATGAATAATTAAGATGAAACTCTTGTGTGTATGTGTGTCGCCGGAAGGTTTCGACTTGAGGAATTTTTATTATCAGAATGTTGTTTGGACTGCCTCCGGCTTTGAACAGCGTTCACGAACATTAGTCGAGCCTAGCTACTCAGTAAGATCGGTCGCACTTCTTTGTGACTAGCCAGGGTGTAATAAATAATTTATTTTATGTTTTTAATTTCACCCTCAATCCTGTGTTCTATTTATTTCATTATTTTTTCCGATAACTTTTCGATAGGTTTCGAGCCCAGGACACGTTTAGTGCTGTGCAGTTTTGTTGAATTAGAGTAAAGTTTGTCTGAACCTTTTTTATTTGTTGTAACGGTGAAGTGCATTTTTGAAACTTGATCTAATAAGATAGATAAATCAAAAAGTAACATAAAGCCTTTTGATGGCGAAAAGTACAGTGTGTGGAAGTTTCGAGTACTTGCATTACTTATAGTGAACTAAAAGTGTTTATAAATGTAACTACCCCTGATATTTTTTTGTTGCAATCCCGATAACAATCTCGGCGAACACCATGATTGCGAAACCAAATTGCCAAATAATCCTAAATTAAGAATAATCTAAATTGCAATTCCTCTCCGGGAGGGACCGATTAGTCTAATCGGAATTATGATTAAGTTTTAGTATATAAGCTCTGTTCTAAAGTAAAATCGCTCTCACTCCGTGCTGTTAGCCTGTATAGGAACACGCTCTCTGGTTAACTCTGTGCCGTCAGCCTGTATAGGGACGACAGCAAACTAACTATTAATTTTAACTTTCGTGTTAGATTTAATCACTGTAAAACCGCAAAATAAATCCGCAAATTTTAATTCAGCAGAAATGTTATTATTTCGACTCCACAGCTCCGTGAGAAAATTAAGGTAAAGAAATTTATTTTATTGTAAAACCAATTGCCTGTAGAGGCAACGCGACAAAAGAACCCTCCCTTTTACTTAAAGCCACGCGAATCTATAACAGGTCACGATACAAGCCGCTCGGTATCGCGACCAATTTAAGAAAATTAGTCTATATAAACTTAAGTCAAAACGTGACATAAATAAATGGACATTTAAAATGAAAATGGAAATGGAAATGAACATTTAAAAGGGTTTAAATGTTCAATAGAATAATAATTGCAGGAAGAAGTAAATTTAAAGTTGGTGATGTAGTTAGAATAAGCAAGTTTGAGTCTGTATTTAGCAAAGGATACACACCTAATTGGTCCACAAAATAATTTAAAATTGGAGTATAGCTATATACATGGGGAAAATGCATGGAGAGTATATCTATAGTGTGGTACCGTATTGTATATATTACTTCTCAAGAAATATATTTTTAGTTACATGCAAAAGATAATTTCAAAGGAACGCCTTAGTGTTTAGGACAATATCGAAAGCCACGCAAAGGTGGCTGGGGAATCAAATTGAAAAATGGAGCAAATGTCAATGCACCAGTTAGTTAAGGCCAAAAATTGCTTCATTTTGTGAGGAATGGCGCCTAAAGAAACATTAGTTAATGTGTCAAATTCTACAGCCGATGTCAATGCAGTGTACATTATGTACTTTAAAAATATGAAACTCATAGTTTATGAATTAAATTTCATTTGTAGCTAAATATAGATCTTGGTTTAAACGTTAACCATTTTAACTTGAAAAAAAACACCTGTTCACTGAATAGTGATTCAGAAACTAAGTTGTCTTTTGAAAAATGGTGCTAACATAAATGCAGTCGATTGCTATTGTTCTACAACCGTGCGTTATAGAAACGGAGTTTCAGTTAAGATACCAAGCTTAAAAATTCTTGGGTCACTTTTTACGAACTACTTATAGACAGTGAAGCATTCATAAACTCAAAAATTACGCTGGAAATGAACATTTAATTGAGAATTACAACTTTATCTACTGATAGAGCTTTATCAACGTGATAGACATCTTGAAAAAAGGAATCAAGAGACGAGAACTTTTTGTTCAATCGAACATGTAAAAGGTTATCTACCAAGTGTAGAATCAAAATCATTTAATCATAACGGATACCCTACTTTTTCAATTAGATGTACAAAAACATCGTAGGAAAATATTACCTACAATGAAGGGATTGAAAAATTTACTTGGAAGATACAGACAAAGACGCTGGTTCGATGAGTTCAGCGCATGGTTCAATGTGAGGAGGCTTTTTATGTTATGTAGGAAGTTATTCACTCATTTTGAAGATTTCAACTCGTTTCTTCAAAATAAAGTGCGGATGCTTATATTTAGAAATAAGTTTTTTACAATATTTATAGATAAAGTCGCAAAACTTGGAAAAATCTATAAAAATCTACTCAAGGCATATAGTTTTGCTTATACTGTATTTTTAATAACCGGAGTTGGCTCACAGATTGAGAAAAATATGGAGCCAGTCCACAGCATCACACTGATAGACTTTATGCACTTCAGACTTTATATTTAAGATTAAATTTATATAACATAACAGAATTAATAAACCAGAGATTTTGTTATTTTCGTACAGAACTATTGTCACATCTACCGCACGTGTTGCTTCTAAATCATGTGAATTGGAACGAGTGAATTTGCGAATTCCTTTGGTACCAGTCGTTTAGGCAGTCTGATGAATGATGGAAAGTATGCAACCGTGCCAGAAAAATTTTGAGCCTGCGTTTAGGTATTGCTGAAGCGACTTGTAATGGTGACTATTTAGATTCAATGTTTTATGTCTAGTCGCATGGATATGAATTGTGTTAATTTTCGTAAACGGTGAAAAAAAAAAATTTAATATTTTTTTTTTTTGTTAAAGCAAAATATTTTTATCGCTACGAGCATGCACCCCAATTAGAAATATTATCTGCAGTGCTATGAATAAAAAAGCATTATACTCGTAACTTAAAATAAAAAAAATTTTTAAGCTTGAAATAAACCAATTTACGTCCAGTACCCAAACATGACGATTATTTTGCAGCAGTTAAGAAAAAAAAAAAAGTACAATGACCCGTAGGAGTTCATGAGGGCAAAGAAAACCGACTCCCTAGACGAATTTCCCGGAATAGTGCACCTGTCCACTGCTTTTTTCAAAAAAAAAAAAAAAAAGATTCGATGAAGAATAAAAGGTAGCCTCGAAACCAGTTTTCCCAATCGAAATTTAACCTTCCATATAACTTTCGCTCCCCAATAGTCGGGGGGACGCGCAGGGGGGGAGAAGAGAGAGAGAGAGAAAGAGCAAAAATAACCGACGCGCAAGAATCCCTGGGTGCAGCAGCCATGGGGGCGGAGGAGAAGAAGAAGAACAAGACCAAGAAGAAGTGGTAGAATAAGAAAAAGAAGCGAAACCTGTTTCGTACCTACTCCCCGCGTCCGCCGCTCGCGAGTCTGCTGCCCAAGTTTTCTTCTCGATTCCGGGTCTCTCTTTCTCTCTCTCGCGCGGATTTTTAGTCTCGTCGGCGATCAGGTGCAGCTTGCCTTTTCTCGATGACTTTTTTAAAAATGCAATACGAAATGAATAAACAGTACTATTTTTTTTTTTTTTTTTGAATTATGAAACGCTGAATTTGCTTGTTCGGTCGGGTGAATCTAGTTAAGTCAAAAGTTCGTTAATCAAGCTTCGACTGTTTCCAAACGAGGGACTAGAAATCGCGGGCTTTTAATTAATGCCTGCCGCAGACTCGAGTCGACCCCCGCGATATTATTATTACACGTGAAGCAGTATAATGAATCCCGTAAAATTATCCCCCGCTTTTGAAATATATTTCATCTTAATCAAATATCTCGCGATAGCCGACTGCGCGAGTCTTCCCTTCCAATCAAATCACAGTCTTTATATATTTTTCATTTATTCCGTACTTCTTTTTACCCGCATTTACTTTTTTATCTCCGAAGACGTGCAGCCTGATTGAAACTGTAATGCGGGCTCGAGACTTTATTACGTATGAATAATTGACCCAGGTGAAATATTCAAAGCTTATTTGTTACAAGAGAAGATTTTTTTTTTTTTTTGCGACAGAAAAAATTAAGACCGAAACTTGGTTAAACTTTGATGAAGTTGGGTGTACTAGTTTAACATAAATTATAGAAAAAATTTTCCATCAAAGATAAAAAAAGGAACATTAATTTGCTTATTCGAAAAAATTTTTCAAAGTAACCAAACGTAATTTCTTGTAAGTAAGGCTCGAAAGAATTTTTTTTTTCATTTACGTAAGTTAAAACTCGTCGCCGAACTTGAATCAAAAGTAATTTATCCAAATAAGTTTAGAACTTTAAAAACTTCAAAAAACTCTGGGATATTATATTCGTGACCTTTATTGGACCGACGTCGGGTCTCGAGAAGTTAGCTCAAAGCAAAAATCCATCACGTGTTTCGCACACATGATCGCTCGCGGCGCGTCTGCAGCGCACCAGTCATGGCAGAAATAGCCCCGGCCGGCTGGATCGTTCGAGGTTTACTTCTTACAATGCTGCCGTAGCTGCTACATGCACTATTCTCGACTTTAACTTGCTCGACCCCCCCGCGTGTAACCCCGTCGTGGTTTTCTCTTTCGAGTTTTTTTTTTGGAAACTCTTGGCGGTTCGCAAACGCGGTAGCTCTTTCGAGAACTTGAAAAGTTTGCTCGAAGTCCATTTTAAAAAAATACTCAAGCTAAATGTGGTTTTTTAAAAGAACTTAACTTTACTATAATGTTTAGAAAATGTTTGAAATTTTACACTGATTACTTCAAACATTTGAAGAATAAATAAAAATTAAATTATTTGCTAAGCAACTAAAAATCTCAAATATATATTTTTTAATTTCCTACTACTGAATAGTTTAGTATCTGTCGTTTTTTGAAAATGGACTTGGCTAGATTCTCACAACACTGAAGAACCAAAGTTTACTCAAAGCGAATAGAATCAAAACCAGCAAGCATTTACTAAATATTTTTTCCAAAATATTAATACATTTTTTTGAACATTAATTTAAACATCGGAGCTATAAATGACCTCTGCTGATTTTGACTCTGTAAATTTTACTTCTTTCGTATGGCATTGAAAGAGAATTTAGAAAACACGGTTCATCATGATTTACGGTAAGACACAACGATAACTCAGCACAAGCCAATAAATAAAGCCTCGGTTTTTCAAAAAAGCAAAAAAAGGAGCTCTGCGCAGAGGCACGTAATGACTGTACGGTTTCGGTGGCATCCCGCGAGTCACGGACGGGGTCATTAAAAAAAAAAAAAAAAAAAGAAGCGAGTCTAGATCCTCGATATTAACAATAACTGATTACTCGCGGGGGTGGGTGGGTGGAAGGAGGAAGGGTGTGGCAGTCAGGAGCAGCAGCTCTATTGAGTCGTTACACGCGGCGAGCAGCCAGATAAAAAAACTCTCCTCTCTTTCTCTCTCTTTTTATCGCTGCTGCTGCACGTAAGTGTATTATGGAGCCCGTGTGTGTATGTGTGTGTGCGAGTGTGCGAGCGAGAGCTTGGCAACTCCGACGACCTGGGAGCAGCGAGAGTAGTAGAGGGGGAGCAAGGATGAACCAGCTTAAAGCCGATATGACCGAGCGTAAATAATCAATATTGAGCCAGCCAGTCCGCTCCCCCTGGTAGGCACCTACCTACCCGGGGTCTGCAGCAGCAACCAGCAAGCAACCGCGAATCGATCCAACTCGTCGTCAGGAGCGGGCGAGGATAGGTTATTACACCTTCTTGTCTGGCCCGCTTCATTTTTCATAGGGTCAACCAGACCCTGGCTCCTTTGTAGTTTCTTCATTTTTACGAAACCGGGGCTTTTGGGTACATCTCCTTTAAGAACCGACGCCGATTCTGCTTTCTCGCCTTATTTCTTGCTTTTTTTTTTATTTTTTTTTTTTATATAACTAAAAATAAAACATTGTTGTGTGTGAAAGAGACCCCTCTTATTCTTAATCGGTCTTGGATTTTGAAAAATTCAATAGCCAGCTGGAGAGATTATTTTCGAGACGGAGCCGAGTGCAACGCAGTGTTTCGTCCGTTGTATCTGTGAAGTTTGATTGCTAAAGTTGCCGGTCATCTACTTCTTCATGCTTCAAAATGGCGATTGTCCAGCTTTCCAATCGCTCTCGGAGTAAAAAAAAAAAAATGCCAACACGCCAACAAAAGTCTCTTTTTCCTCTCTTTCTAGCAATCCGACCTGTTTTTTTTTTTTTTTTTTTTTTTTTTTTTGCAAGTACACACGAGCGGATGATAATTTTTGTCTTTAGTGCGCTGTGTACCTGCGAAACACTTTTTTTTCTTGGACGAGGCGCAAAAGTAAAGAGCGAGACTTTTGCGCGTATATTGTCGGCGGACTTTTTCGTGAGAAAATATATTCTCAATGATGCTTTCAGGTTTTCTTTGTGGACGAGTGCATGCGGCAGCAGCAGGGAGTGTGTGTGGCACCATTTGTCGCACATATGCGAGAGTGCGACTAGTTTGCTGCTGCAGCAGCAGCTTTGGCTTATTTTTCTTCTTCTCCCCTCTCTTCTCTTTAAAGGCAAAAAAGATACCGGCTGCATTCACCTTTTTTTTAATCGGACAAAGCCAGCGTTTATCGATTGTTGCAGATAGAATGGAAACGGGCTGCTGCTACGGAATGAATGGCTATGCTGAATTTTAAAGAGGCGAGCCTTGTTTTCGTCGAGTACTCGGGGGAGCTTTTGATGCAAAAATTGTTGTCTATATATTAAGCTTTTGATGCGGCTGCGGATTTTAAAGCTTCATTACGACCGACCATGCTGACCATATACTTTAACTTTGAATTTATGGACGTAAAACGTGCCTCTTGAGTTTTTTCTTTACTTTTTTTTTTTTTTTTTTTTTTTTTTTTTTTCTACAATTTAAAAGTTCGCTAAAGGCACCGCAGATATCAGCACTGTACAGACCGGTGTCGACATCTGTGAGATATTCAAAGAGTAAAGTTTAAAATATTCCCGCTTCTATTTAAAAATTTAAGTTCTTTGACAGTTTCTGGAAGTATATCCGTTAACGAATCATTGAGCACAAGAATTTATCAGAGCAAAAAATTTTTAATGATCACCCAATAGATCTTTAGAAGATTTTAAAAGTGTCAATTTATTTACACTAAAAAAAGATCGATCGCATGCAGTTTTTTTTTTTTAAATTAAAATACGTTAATATAATTTACTCTGATAATTATCGACTCAGAACTTAATAACAATAAAAAGTTTTTATTAAATAAAAAAAAAAAAAAAAAAAAAAAACCTATTTTACACATTAGCTCTACTCCACTCTTTTAAAGGTATATTTTTTTCGTTTGAATCGTCAATTTTTAAGTTACACCTTATTGGGTTGTTAGATTCCCGCATTTTGAACATCCTCAGTAAGGCATCAAGTGCTGCTAATTTTTCAGCTTCTTCAATTGAGTCTCCAATCCCTAAAGACAATTAAATTTATTACAAAAGATGTTTTAATGATAAATACTTTAAAAGCACATTCTAATACTAGTTACCTGATCCTAAGAATTCTTCATTGGTATAAACTCCAATTTTATATACAGGAATGAGAGTATTTGCACCAGATTCAGCAATGATTCTAGGTTCTGCTGACTCCTTGTGTTCTCTCTCAAGTATATCATTTAAAATTTCTAGAGGGTCTTCTGGACACCAAATCTCTACTAAATCTTTTTCCACTAAAGCTGATATCAAAATGTCCCTTACAAAAATACTAGCATGCTCCAAGTCAACACTACGATTTAAAGCCGAAGTCAGAGCATAAAATGTGTTTGCAAGTGTTTCTTCTTCTACAGGATATTCCTTTAAAAATAAAAAATAAAATTGTTTATTAAAAAATTTTTAAATAAAAAAACTTACACAATCTGAAAAATATTAAGCCACTTACTGTTGTTAAAATTAAGTCTTTGGTTCCAATACCAGATGATCTTTTAGCAAGAACTTCAGTTGAAAGCAAATAATTTTTTAAAGCGCTTGATTAATTAAATTTAAATTGATTAGTGAAATTTGATTTTTATATGCTCAATTCAAATATGTAATTGGAAACTTACTAAATGCACTCTCTAGGAGCCAAAGGTAAAGCTTGATACAAGTAATTCTCTATGACTAATGGAACAATTTGTTTTCCTTCCTCTATTAACTCATTATTATCTTTTAAATCCAATTGTGGATCAGTTATTCCTACCTTTTTTTGTTCCTCTTCTTCTTGAATAATATACGATTTGTAAGTAAATGCTTGGTCCAACAGTTCGGTGTCAAATTTTTCCGAAAGTCTTTGATTAAAAGCGTAAATTTCGGCATCTCGATTCCATTCAATATACTTGCTCCGGGGGCTAACTATAGGATCTTTCCATGCTATTTTTCGTTTGGTTAATTCCTTTAAAGTCGGAGCAATCCATCTAGCAATGTGTCTTTTGGCTATTAAATTAATTTTTAAACATAATATAATTAACTTAAAATTATTTCTATGTAAAATAAGTTTTTTTAACAGATTTACAGTTTAATTTTACAAATGTAAAATCTTTGATTGTAACCTTAGTTTTACAAAATGTCGGAAAGTACTTACGCAAGTGACTCGTGGCATTTATCTTTTTAATATGAATTGCTGTTCTCGTAAAAGCGCGTAAACTACACTGCATCATTATATAATACCTTAACTAATAATATTTTTACCCATAAATTAGATAATTATTAATTTATTATTATTATTTATATAAAAGTAAGACGACAAATACTGTCCGAAGCTTGCGACTCACGCGCGAAGTATAGCAGTCGGCACTATTAAAAAGGTTAGAAAATAACGTGGAGTGGGCCAATCAAATTGCCCGAGAGTTTCCATGAAAACAGCTGCGCTAAAGCGATTTCTGTCTCTCCCACTCCTACTCTTTAGTTGATGATCCACACTCAAGACAACAAACACTGACTTTATCGCTTATTAGTCAACGGTGACGAAAATTTTTGATAGTAAAAAAAATTTTCTCCGTGACTTTTTTTTAAAACGTTTTTCATTCTTTTTTACTCGTGCGTGTTCTAAATTGTTATAAACGATGTTTAAACACTGTCCTGAACCAGACATAGAAGCTGCAGTAGCTCGACTTTCAAGTTACTCCACAGATGAATTGAAAGAATTATTAAACGATGACGAAAAGTTTGAAGAACTTATCAAAGATAATCAACAGGTATTCTTATCAATAGTTTTTAATTATAAATCTTTTGTGTTTGTTTTACTACTTGATTAAACTACGATAAAATTTTTGTTCTTTGTTACTAGTTATTGGATTTGGAGGCTGAAAAAGAAGATATCATGGTGAAAAACCGTTCATTAGCTGAGTTCAATTTAGCAAAAGAACCAGAATTAGAAGAAGCTAAAAGTCACATACAAGCTCTTAGCGAAGAAGGTAGTCAGCTGTGTGCAAGTGTACAAGCCAAGCTTGAAGAAATATGTAAGTTTATAAACACTTAATTAGTAAAAATTTGTTGGGTTATGAAAATTTTGCTGCTTTTATAAGAGAAGTAAATTTGTATAAAATAAAATAAAATATTGTATTTTTTTTTTTTTTTTTTCAGCCGAGAAAGCAGGCACAATGTCAGTTGACACAGCATTAGATCTTTTACAAGCTGCTGCTGCAGAGATGGAAGAAGAATCAGAGGTTTGTTACATTCAGACTAACTTCTGTTTATGAATAATTTCAGTATCTGTTGCATATTCTAAAAGCTTTGTATTATTTTTAGCTAATTAGAGATAAGTTTATGGCTGGAGATTTAGAAGTAGATGAATTCCTAGATCAATTTTTAACTCGACGAAAAATTATGCACATGAGAAAAGTAAAAGTTGATAAAATGAAGGAACTGATTAAAAAACCAAATCACTCTTTTGGTCCTGGATATCCAATAGCTAGCAATTATCCTGGAGTGTCTCCATCTGTTCCTTACCCTACTGGACTAGTGCCTATGCCTATGCCAGTGCCTCCAATTTTAAAGCCATTTTAGCTCAAATTCAAACTGATCAGTGGATACTTGTTAATATGAAGAATGCATAATGAGATTTTTTAAGACCTATGTTTAATCATGGTAATGATGATTAAAGTTTTTTTTTGAACAAATGTTTTTAATTTTTTATAATTTCATAAATTATTTAAGGTTTTCTTATATATATAGTATATAAAAATTATACTTTTTGTATAGAACATAGTCTATTATTAGTATTTGTTAAGGTATTACTTAAATTATGTGATATCAGATCAAAATGTAAAAATATAAAAGCACTCGACACTTTGCCTAAAACAAATAGTATGGAAATTTTATACTTGTTAAAACATAACTCTGATCATCTTCATAGTAGATGAAATGAGGAAATGGTTGATCTAAAAACAACCTAATTACATAGAATCCTCCAAGAGTTAGTTTGTTTTTGGATCAAAGTCCTCAAATACTAGTTGTGAAAATAAAAAATAATTATCTTTGGTAAAAAATGAATAATGTAAAATTTGTATGCGATTTAAGATTAAAATATATTTATTTCATCTGTACAATAAAATTTTTATGCTCTACAAATATGGCTTGTATTTCAATATTTACATATAAACAAAGTAAGAATTTTAATACATTACAATTTTTATCTAAAAATAATATTACCTATTTAGAATCTTTCTGTACTTGTCAAGATCTAGAAGTTTTTTTTTTATCAACTAAATCTTCATCATAATCGCTTATCCACAGTGCTTGAATTGTAATTACACTTGTAAAGAAAAAAAGAAATAAAGCTAATGTATTTTTATCCCGTCGAGCTTCCTCTGCTATTAATTTCGATCGTTGACGCTTATATTCTTCTCTGTCGAATCTATCTTTTTTGTCTTGTATAGTTCTTTTCAATGTGTCACCATAATGTGCCTTAGTCCATGCATCAAAATCATATTTTGCTCCTGGATAATTTTGTGGGCGAAAGGACTCAGACATTGGATCTTCATCATTAAAATCTTCATATACTTTTCTAGTTTTTGAATGATCACCTCTGGCCTGCAGATCACGATCATACTGTTTTCTTTTACTAAAATTACTTAATGTTTCATAAGCATCAGATACATCTTGAAATTTTTGCTTAGCATCAGAGGCTGTGTTTTTGTCAGGATGGTATTTTTTTGACAGCTCATAGTAAGCCGATTTGATGTCTTCTTGTGTACTTCCATGAGGAATGTTCAAGGTATCATAATGATTCTTCATTCTTTTTGGTTTTCTTACTTTTGTTGAAAAGTGAGCTTTGAATACATTAATAGTGTAGTTAATTGTTCTTAAATGGTTCATTTTCTGCAAAAATTCATGTGCATAAAATAAAAATTTTCTTCTAATCCTGAGTTTAAATCATAATCTTTGTTGTGTATTATGTAAAACGTTATTATAAATGAAGGAAAATTGATTTTTTTACCATAGGTATAGAACCATGAAGTGTAGCCAAAACATAATGCATTTGAAAAATGTCGACGTAAAATATATTAAAATTATCAGTTTTTAATAGATTAGGCACTTAAAAAAAAATAAAATCATTTTGATAGACTTTTTTGTTATTGCCGAATCACAAAACTAATTTTAAGTACTATATTTTCAAGGCCAAACTTAATGCTTAACCTACAAAGTCTGAATTTAACTTTTACGCAAGCGTAAAACCTAGCAGAAAACTTACAATTTACATGAATACTACATGGTGATTGGCCACTAGCTTCTAGTAGAAAATTTTTCAAAAGCTGCAAAATAATTTGAGATAAATAAAGATTTTCTTTATTATAGGTAGTAGTAAAAAATGAAAATTTTGCGATATAAAAATTAAAATTTGTCCTAAAAAAATTAATTTGATGTAAAATTAAATATTAATTAAATATTAATGCAAACTAAATATTAATTAAACATATTTTTACATTTTTTATTTTTTGCAGCTTTTAATGCACCTTCTATTATTGTCCATTTACTCAAACATAGAACAATTTATTTATAGTGCATACGTATTCTAACAAAAAAATTAAAAAAAAAAAAAAAATTGATTATGAAAGAAAATTTTAGGCATAAAATAGATCTTTAAAAGATTTTACATAATACCTCGAATTTTATACTTTTATTTAGATTTTCATTTTTATCTGCATATTACGAGGATCACTTACGTGGATTGAATTTTCTTACTAAATGTAAAGTGCATTATAAAAATTAACCTATGTAATATAGACAGAATTGAACGCAGATGCAGAATATTTTGATACTCATATTCTGCAATTATAAACAAACTTTAAATATTTCTATTTGCTAGAGAAAAGCGGTTAATGGCATAGATACTCTAACTTAAACTCTAACGTAAGAAGTTACCGTTTAAATCTCCGTAAATTTCTGGTATGGTTGAGGAAAAGATTATTTTCATTTATATCAACTGTAAATATCAATCACTTACAAGCGTAATTGAATCAACTATGAGCATTACATTTTTTCTATTAGTTTCTTAAATAAAAGTAGTTCAAAAATGACTTTATATTTTTCCATTTCGTATTTTGTGAAATTACGAGTTCAAACAAGAATGTGTAAAAAAAATAAATCAATTTAACAAGTCAAACTCGCAGTAAGAAATACCGATCGTAACGGAAAAATAAAATATCTTTGCCGGACCCCATGATTAACATCGAACACCACAATTGACATTACCAAAACTCTCCAAAAAATCGTTCGGATTCCCCATCGAATATCACACCTAGGAGCAGGTGACACACATCGTGTTTTTTAAGCCACCAGTCAGGTGAATCAGCCCGGTTGCGCCCGCCCGGCTATCAGATACCAAAGGCGTGCATCTAGGGCGTCGGCTTATCTCTGTTTGAGTAAGATAAGCGTACTACAATCATCGCCATCAGCTCCTCGCCCGTCAGTACGACTTTCGGCTGGTGTTCCAAGTGATCGTGCAGGTGATTTTATCCTCGAAAAGTGTCCAAAAGGTGCTATTGAAATGGTGATTTCCAAGGGCCCCGCGACCGGGGCTGCCCAGCTGGAGCGCGTAATCGAAGGCATCAAGTACACCCTCTTCTGGCTCAGCACCGTGGCAGTCGTAAGTACAAGTTGAACCCTGACTTAAATACTTATCTGGTGAATCACTGTATCTACGAGTGAATGAAACTTTCAGATATTCAGCATGATGCTGTTCGTGGTGACGCTGTGGCTGAGGCTCGAGTCGGGCTTCCAGGACTGGATCGACTTCCTGGACATCGGGGAGTTCTACATCGGTATAGACATACTCATACCCGTCTCGGTGCTCATGCTCGTCGTCTCGGTCGTAAGCGCTGGTGCATCCCTCGTGGAACACCCGATGGCGCTATTCGTCGTAAGTGCATGCCGTAATCTAGTAGTGGTGATAAAAGTGCGATGATTAACTTTTTTTTTTTCGAGTAGAACGCCGCCGGACAGGGCGTGTGCTTTCTGCTGGGACTCGTAGGATCCATTCTTCTGGTTATATTTTCGACCAAGGACAGTTTGATCCAGCCGCTTATCTGGAACTCCATGAGGGACATGATCGTGAACTCGCACCGCGACGAGGTGTCGACGAGACTGAGAATACTACAGGAAAATGTGAGTGTTATTCAAGTGAAACTTTGACTGACCTACATTTTGATGAAGATGTTTTTTTTTTAAACGTGGGATTTTAAAAACTGCGATGTAAACGTTTTTTATGGCGCTGGTTCCAAACGTATCTTACACCGTTGAAATTGATTTTATATCGTGCGCTGATAAAAATTCATTCTAAAATCTAGATTAGTTTTCTTTATTTAATGCTTAAAATAATTTTACGTTTTTCAAATCATTCAGACTGATTATTGTGTAATTTTTACAATTGCTAGAAACTAAAAAATTGTCTATTAAGGTTGATTGTAAAAACCTCCAAGCTCTTCAAGCTCTTAAAAATATAAAAAGTCCGAAAAAAAACATATGATAAAAAAATTTTGGCGCAAAACTTTTGAACAAGTTTTTTGCAGTACGAATGACTCAATCAATTAAAAAACATTACGATAAATAAATTTCAAGTTTTATGCATTAAAGTGGAAATAATTTTAGATAAAAAACTACCAAAAATCGTTACTGTAAAAGATCGCAACGTATGTTAAAGAATTATGTATTATTAAAAATTTTGTTTCACATTATTCAAGATTTTTAAGAATTTGTTACTTATAAAATCATTCAACTCAATTGAAAATTTTATTTCCAAAAATTTGTAGATCGGTTGTTGTGGAGCTGACGGGCCAATGGACTACGTAAACCTGTTGAAGCCGCTGCCCTCGGAGTGTCGCGACACCGTGACCGGCAACTCCTTTTTCCACGGCTGCGTCGACGAACTCACCTGGTTCCTGGAGGATCGATCCTACTGGATCGTCGCCCTGACTCTCGTCCTCTGCGCTCTCCACGTAAGCACCAGAACGCACTCTTCACCTTCTTTTTAGAAATTTTGTTTCGGTCTTACTGCAGCCGACCTTTATCTACTGAAAATTTACATTTAGCTGAGCAAAAATGTTTCTCGATAAAAAAAATTAAATTTTTTTAGACTACACTTTTTATTTTTTTATATAGTTTGCGGGTTTTTAGTTCTTTTTTTTTAAATTCGAACGATACTATAAATTTGTACACAAATCAAAGAAGTTCTGACCGATTTGAATTCAAATATCCTCAATTTTATGTTGAAAATTTTTATTGCAAAAATAATTTCATTTAACAGTGATAAAGATATTTCTTTTCAAATCACTGCTCTAATGACTCGGAATGACCGATAAATTATGCATTCGAATAAACATTTCAAAAAATCTTTGCAGGTAGTCCAAGCGGTCCTTTCACTTGTACTCTTCCAAGCAATCAAGAAAGAAGAAGAAGGCTCGAGTGGGTTTAAACGCTAATTGACAACAACGAATAAAACGGCCGCTTAGTTTTTTATATTTTTTTACAACAAAACCGTATTTGAATAAGAATAACTTGTACCTACGTAGATTAATAGTGTATTACGTCATATTCAATTTTTATAATATTATAAATAGTTTTTTATTTTATTTTACATACAATTAATAATGAGCGATCAGTATCTTTGCGCAATTAGGAGTTCTGCAACGTTTACCAGTGTAATACCTCTTGTAACCATTACCATAATGTATCTATCATCGAAATAAATCATGTCCGTCGCATTTAAAGCCATGCCTTTTATTATTGATTGCACAATAAAAAATAAATTAATCACGTCTCGAACAGTTTACGAGAGCCAAAACAGCCTTGAACTGCTAAAATTTCATTGTTTAGATCTCGCCCGGATTTGAATCTCACGGGTTAAGGTCGTAGTTCCTGGTGTTGTAATTCGGAAACAAAAGTAAGGAAGCGCAAGGATTGAAAGTAATAAAAGCATACATCTTGAATTTTAGAAAAAAATTTTTATTTACAAAATTGAAATATAAAAAAATTAATAAATCAAGTCAATCAATGTACATGTACGGGCTGGTGTTGGGATACGACAATAAAAAATTTATTTACAATACTGAAATTAAAAGTAGATCGCGAGCACCGTGGAAGTAATGAGAGCGTACAGCGTAATTTACCGTTGCCGGGTCATTGTGTTTTTTCCTTTTTTTTTTTTTTTTTTTTTTTTTCTTAGACGAAAGAAAAGAATCATTGTAAGAAGATAAAAAGAGAATCTTAAGTAGGCGCACTGGTCGCCGCGCCGATTGTTCTTGTTGTGGTTCAAACAGCTGCTGCAATGGCTTTAGTTTCCTTTCGCGCGCGTCAATGTGTTTTCTAAAAGTGAAACCTCCTCGTGCATGGTTAAGAGAAAAATGGCTTGTTTGAATCCACGATTAAAATTTTTTTCTCAACTACAAACTACATAAATGAATTTTTTACGTAATAATAATCTCTCTCGTTTGTAACGCTTAATTTATAAAATAACATTAGGTTAATACGTAGCACAATAATTTAAATCTCTTATTCCTTTTTTTTTTTTTTTTTTTTTTGGTTTTTTTTTTTTTTTTGTTCATAGAATGACAGTTAAGTACGATCCAGTGCGATACATGATGTAATTTACAATACCTTAAGTAGAATACTCTAAGTAAAAAATAATAATAATAATAATAATAATCTCTAGAATTAAAATCTATTCCTATACAAAGTTATCGTAAGCGGACCTCGGTACACCTTGAATCGTGTCCTTCCGAATTGATAATTTTCGTCGCAACAAGAGAAAAAAAAAAATTTCGTTTAAATACTGCTTCAACAACTCGCCGAGGTCCGTCGCTAAGAATCAAAGTCGTCTAGCCCACGTAGGGGTAGCCCGGGAAGGGCACGGGCGCGGGTGGGTAGTAGCCGGGGAAGGCGGCGACCGTGGGCTGTAGGGCGATCGTCGAGGTGACGTAGGTCGTCAGGGCGGTGGGCACGACCCTCGTGCTAAAGAGCGTCGTGTAGGCCGTCTTGGCGCCGAAGGTCAGCTTCAGAACCTTGGAGTCGGAGATGGTGGCCATCGTCTGCTGGACGATCGGGGCACTGGTCACCGTGAACTGGGGCTGGGCCTGGGGGAAGAGCGGCACCTGGGGTACCTGCGGAACTGGCACCGGGGGCAGGATCGGGGCTACTGTCGAAGTGCCGTACTCGAAGGAGGTCCTGGGCACGGTGCCGATCGGCCGAGTCAGGGTAGAGTAGAAGGTGATGCCGTCTCGCACCAGGGGTATAACGTGCGAGTCGTAGATCGTCTCCATGACTACTACCGGCTTCGAAGTAGTTATCACCTGTTTTGAAAAAGACAAAAATTATTTCAATTGACTTAAAACAGATATCTTAATTTAAAAAATTTTTGCATTGCCCTTAACGTACTTGTGGTTGGGATTGTCCCAGGAGCTTGAGAAGCGCCAGCTGTTGGATCTGTTCGGGGGTCATGGGTGGGTCGGTCGATATGGGAGCGGTGCTCTTGCTGTGCGCGGCGTCTTTGAGCTTCTTCGTGGGGTTGATGTGCTTGAATATGTCAAGATCGGAGTCTAGATCGACACTGGGTGCGACGATCCTCTTGGGTATGTCCTCGTCGTCCCTCTCGTCGTCACCAAAGTCGAGCTCCAGGTGAAGTTCGCTACCGGCCTCGTCGAGCTTCGAGTTGAACTCGTTCAGGGTCTTGCTGGGCACGAACTGGTAGAGCTCGGACGGGGGAAGAGTCTTGGTTGCGGTAACCACCCGGGCGATGTTGTAGGTCTGGACCAGAGTGAACCTGGTTGTGTTACCGTTGGCGACGACCGGTAGCAGATGAGTCTTCAGAAGCGTCTGGGTCGTCGAGAAGGTCTCGGTTATGGTTTCCAGGGGCGGAGTGGCTTGGCTCGGCTCCAAGGTTATGGCGGGCAAGGTGGCTATAGAGGAGTCCAGGGGGAGGGTTGTCTCGTAAGCGGGGTTGGTGTTGGCCAGGATGTTCTCGGTCAGGGGCTCCGTGGGAGAGACCGATGGGGTTGGGGATGCCTCTGCGGTGGCAAACGACTTCTTTATAGTCGAGGTCACCGTTACGTACCGAGTGTTCTTGGTTGATCCGACCTGAAAAAGTTTATTAAATATCAATCAACTTTTTTTTGTAAAGTATGCAAGCTAATTTCCCAATTTTAAAGATCAAACTGGGTCAGTAAACAATTTATCGATTGATATAATGAAAAAAGAATCAATTCGTCCTGTCAGTTCAAAAAGAGCCCACATACCGAATCTTTAATCTTACACGTCAAAATACACGTAATAAATAGTATCTATAACTATTAAATAACAAAAAGAAATAAGAAAAAAACGAAAGTGTTTCGTAACCTGTTTACAAATAATTTACAAGTCATACGTGTAATTAAACTCCCAACCAAATCGTATCAATCGCGTATTATATCATGTCGAAAATTTCAATTACTCCACATAAAAGCTCGTCGATTAGTCTTGTCAATGCCTCGCGGATCGGTGAAAAAAAAAAAAAAAAATCAAAAGAGTTTCCCAACAATTTGACCGTTCACCTTGTCGGGGTGTTGTGCGCAGGAATCGTACATCGTTTTCGGTGCGCTTGGATGCGCCCGAGCAACCGGCGGGCTTACGTCACCCCTTTTGAAAAGGAAACGCGCGCGCGTGGCATTGTTACCAAGTGCCAGCTCCTAGGCTCGAAATTTCGAAAACCGTTTCATTTCGCTCCAAGCGTCTTTGTTGAGGACTTTATAAACTCCGATCTGACATTGAGGAGTCGCGCTTGAGGAAATGGCATTATGAATAATTACGATATCTGATCGCGGTGTTCGCGTCTTTACTATTTACCTTTTTTTTTTCTTCCTCGCCTATTGGTAAGGGAAGTTTGGACTTTCTCTATCTTTCGAGCTGTTAAATTGAATAATGACAAGCTTTTAAGCGAGAAGGTCAGAAAACAAGTAAAAGTGATGTGTCTCGTTTAAGATAGAGTGCTTTTTTTTTTGACAGACCATTGTTATCCCGGATTCTTTGTTCACCCACAGTAGGTCAGATCGCTTATCTCGAGAGTGATTTATAAAACCTTGTCTAACGATAAAAGATGTTTCCTCAAAATAAAAAAAATCGTTCTCACCTGGAACTCGTAGGGCGACTTCATGGTGGCGATCTCGAAGTAGATGTCGTTGAAGTCGGCGGGAGTGGAGATCTCGATGTTTATGGTCTCGATGGGCAGGACCTTCTGACTGGGATGAACCGACTCGTCTCCGTCCTGATGCTGCTGAACGCTCACGTTGTCCTCGGACTCACCCTCCTCGAGCTCCCCGTCGAAGTCACCCTCCTTCCTCTGAATGGGCACCGGTTCGGTCTCTCCCGAGGGACCCTGGACCGTGACTATGGGCGCGATGGAGGTGGCGATCTGTTCGGGGGACACCTGGACCTGGGGCTGCTTTACGGGCTCGTCGTCCCCGGCGGACTTGCGGATGTTTATCCTGGGCTTCGGGGTGGTCTTGTAGGACCAACGGCCCTGCGTCCTGGGTAACTTGGCCTTCGCCGAGGGGTTGGATTGACTCAACTGCTGGTGCTCGGACTTGAATGATTTGTACTGCTTGCTGGGGGTAGCCGAGTTCGACGAGGTCGATGCGGCGTTGTTGGAAGGACGGAATCTGCGCTTTGGAGCCTCGGTGGTCGTCGTAGTGGCTTCGGCCTTTGGGCGGTTTCTATGAGACATATTTATTTTTTTAAAAAGAAGATCCAAAGAAATTTTATATACAGATTTTGTGTCAAAAGACTACATACGTACAATTCGTTATGTTTTTTTAAAAACGTGACAACATCTTTGGGTTCATAAACATTATTGAACATAAATAAACTTTTTTGGGTTTTATTTTTGATAAGAAATGAAATAAATTTAGTCTGATGATGTCACTTTTAAAAAAGATAAAAAATTTTATAAACAAATTTTTTTCGTTTAATCTTGTAAGTAGTTTCTGAAACAAATTAAAACTTATTTCCCAAAAAAATTGAATTTTAATTTTTAAGATAGCATTCCAACGTAGTCATAAAAAATTATGCTGGTTCGATAAGACTTTTATGCACAAATCTAAAAATTAACTTTTGAGATTATTTCAGCGGACAAAAAAAAAAGAATGCGTTAACCAATATTCAACTAAAACGATCAAATTTACTTTCAATCAAATTTAACGTCTCGCATAGACGTTGACGGGATAAAATTAACACGTGTCTATGGCAAAAAGCTTTCAACCAGTCACGTAAAATACATATCATCGTTTATTAAAAATTCAACAAATTAATCTACGAATTTGAATAAATAAAAAAACTCTTTCCTACAAACTGCAACCTGATTAACAACCTGCAAACCGGATTACTCGAATAAATTACGCTTCGATCGCATCTGATAGCGTATAAAAAAAAGCCTTCTTTCCCCCCTCGTAAACAATCATGAGAAATTGACGAAATAATAAAATCCGACGTGCGTCTTAGAAAGCGGACCCCAATAATTTGAATTGAAATTCGAATGATAAAAAAATTGCGCAATCTTTGGGAAAGCCGGGACGAAAAAAATGTAATGATTAAATAACTCGGCATGCACACACATACACATTTGGACTTTCTCTACCGAATGAATTTTCCGCATTCGCGGAGCTCTTCTCAAAGCTCGGTATCGAAAAACTAAATTGCGCAATGGTAACACACTACTCACTTGTATCCAGGTCGAGAGTTACCAGGTCGGGCCTTGGCTCGCTGCTGCTGCTGCTGCTGCGGGGGTTGGGCCTCGTTGCTGCTGTCGTTGGAGCTCTCGTCGACGATCTTGTTACGAAACTTGGCCCGGATCTGCTGCCTGCGCTGTCCGGGTCGGCCCAAACCTTTTGAAAAAAAAAAACAAAAAGTTGGTTCATTACTTCGTTTGAGAAAAAGTCAGTGGGGTAGGTTTATCGTGAATATTATCGTAATTTTTCTAATACTCTGTGCTTATATAATAACGTGTTTCGACATTTTCAAAAACTGAAAAATATTTTGGTATTACAATATTTCAGTTTTAAAATACGACTCGGAATGACCATTTTTTAAAAGCTTTTACTGGTTAGGAACTACCATTTTTTCAACGATTCTACGAGTTTGAAACAACCACTTATTTTCCATGACAATAGTAATCATACTCATTAATATTTTTCAAAAAAATAAAAAATTTTAAAAATAAACAATTTGTTATTAATAATGCTCATGAAAACCAATAATAACTTCCTTTAGATTTATGTTAAGAAGTGATGATTCTACGTCCTATGATACTTAAATTATAAAACTTGAAAATATATTGCTATATTCTATCCATGAAAAAAGCTACAAAATTTTAATATTATACTCATGCCGTAATACGTAGGTTTTTCTGTACAAGATATCGAGTTAGACATGTAGAAAAAAGAATCTGCATAGTCTATATTTATGGCTTTGTTTACCGATTAAATAATAAGCAGAGGAGTGATAATTTTTTTTTTTTTTTCTTAAGATGCAATTTTTAAACTCTTTTTTATGTGACAGACGCGCGGTGAATCAATGAGTTTCGGTTTTATGGCGAAAAAAAAATGAGCTGTTCATTGACAGGCTGTAAAAATTTTATTGTTACGCGCCAGGAATTTCGTCGTAAATCAACGGGAATGTCCATACCCAGGAATCATCATAAAAAAAAATCACACGAGAGTGAAACTTCCTCTTTCACAAAGAGCAAGAACTGCAATTTTTGTGAGTCAAAGTAAATCAATAAATTATCCTCGAGTAAGGAGCATACGCTCTCAAAAAAGAAAGTGAGAGAGAGATTTATCTTTGAGAATTACGTTATTGTAACTAAATTTGTAATTATGTTATAAATCGTGGAATTTCCTATTTGTTATTTGTTGAATAATTGATTTATTAATTTTTAATTGGGTACTTTTTTTCTTCTTCTAACTACACTAAATTTTCATAATTGAATTGTTTATAAAAAAGTGGTTAGTTACATGGGTTATTTAAAACCACTGCAAAGTAATTATTTAAGATAATAAAGAGTTGAAATAGATGTCCCTTCCGTATGGTTTCTAATGTTAATTTACAGTTCGCTCCAGTTTCGCTCATGCCGAACTAATAAATCAATTTAATTAAAATACGCACCATAGTATCGAATGTTTCAGATAGCAAGGTGTCTATCTGAATAAGTATAAATTAACGGAGCTATCGGAACTCATAAGGTTATCAAGAACTTTTTTTGCAATATGCGAATTGATTAAAAAATTAAAAGTATTAAAATGATGAATGTTTTTTATGTAGGGTAACTTCTTTAATTCGAAAAAATGTAAAAATTTCATTAGTAAATTTCAATTTTTTACAATAAAAAGAGAATAGATAGTTAAAAATTGTGATATGTCAACCAAACATTTTAATAAAAAATTGGCAAAAATGTCCTTTTTCTCGAGATTTTTAATTATTAAGTCTCAATCTGAATAATAAATGACTTTATTATTTTTTTTTTCAACTTACAAATTGTGACCCAGTGATCAGATGCATATCTGAATTATTGTGGTTTCTTAAGTAAAAAAAAAAGTATCTGTTATCTGAGACTATCCTTACCTTGTTCCTGGGGCTCATCGTTCTGAGCGGGTGTAGTCGTGGGCTCGAGCTGCTGCGCCTGTGGCTGCTGCTTGAGCTTGCCCTGGGGCCCGATGGTCTTCAGGATCCTCTGAGTGCTGCTGGGCTTGATCTTGTTGACCTCGCCCTCGTCGACCGGGTTCAAGACGCGGGACGAGCTCTGCAGAACCTGGGCGTACTTCCCGTTTATGTAAGTACCGATGACGCTCGTCTCGTGGACGGTCGTCAGGCCATCCTTGACGATGGTTCCGCCCAACTTGGTCACCAGACCCGTTGGGTTCTCCTTGTTCCGAGGGGACGACGGACGCGGCTTCTGATGCAGCGGCTTCGAGGACGGACGCAGGTTTATTACCTGTAATTGAATAGATACGCGATGAGTTATTGGATGAAAGTTCTGAGAGACTGCAGGTTTTTTTTTTTTTTTTTTTTTTTGAAGAAAGTTTGTTTTTTAGCCGTGGTTTTCTAATAGAAATCTTAGAGAGGTAAATTATTGACGATTTTATGAAGCAGTTTTCAAAAACTGTAATTTTCTGTGATGCTTGTAGTTTTCCTTCATCCTGAGTTGTTACATTAGTTTTTACTTTTTTCATTTTACTTGCAATTACCAGGCTTACCCACAAAAATTTTGAGCTTTATTCCTAAAAAACTTCGTTGATCAAAATTAATTTCTAAAATTTGCCTAAATTAAAAAAAAAAAAAAACTTAATTTTAATAAAGACGCTTTCTTTTAGTAAAATTAAAAAAAATTTCTAGAATTTTGAAATTTTTTTTTTTTAATTTGAGCAGCTCTTGCGCAACACAATATAAACAACAACAAAATATCCTCACAAAAAACCATTGATAAGATAACCACCACCACTTACTTTATAAAGCACCACAATTACTTTATAAGCTCAAGTCACATAAGCGCACTGCTCAGTTTATCATGTGCGGCGTATCAGTAATTGCAAGATGACTTTTCTCCGGAGTTTGATATTTTACTTGTTTGTTGTGCTTTGCCATTCACAAGCGTCAAAAATAATTAAAAATGACCCGATTGTCGATACTCTGACCGGTAAAGTGCGGGGTTCTCTCGTCAGGAGTGATTTAACTGGAGAAGATTATCTAGCATTCACAGGCATACCCTATGCTAAGCCGCCAATCGGTCATCTCAGATTTGAGGTGAGAATTTTAAAGAATAATTTTGTCAATTGTCATTTTTTGTTTCGCTATCATCCACTTTGATTTAAAAAAAATAATAAATACAAAATACTAAATTTAAAAAGAATGACTTAGCCGATGTTTTATGAAATTATTAATATTCATCGATTTTTTAATTTGAATTATCTCAGGATCCATTACCAGCCGAACCATGGTCGGGAATACGAGATGCCAAAAATTACGGGCCAGCATGCCAGCACGATATTTTTAATAAGACTGAAGTGGGCGACGACTGCCTCCACGTAAACGTATTCGTGAGAGGAACAAAAATTCCAAGTCAAAAGCGTCCTGTCATGGTATGGATTTACGGAGGTAATTGGCACATCGGCAACGGAGATGATATGGTTTATGGGCCGGACTACTTTATGCGGAAGGACATCGTCTTTGTAACTTTCAACTACAGGGCTGGCATTTTTGGTTCGTAAACAATTTTTTATACATAAATAAAATTTTTAAAAGTAATTTTTGTTGATTTTTTACGTAGGTTTTTTGAACTTGGAAGACGAGATAGCACCTGGAAATCAAGGTCTGCAAGATCAGGTGCTTCTTTTGAAATGGATCAAAGCCAATATAGCGAAATTCGGCGGGGATCCTGACAACGTAACAATTTTCGGAGAAGACGCGGGAGGAATCAGCGTGCACTTTTTGGCTTTATCTCCGGCAACGAAAGGTTAATTTTAAATCGAAATTATTTATTTTAAAAACTAATGTAGTTATGACACTTCAAGTTTTTATAATAATCGAATAATAATTGAATTTTATAATAATTGAATAATCGAAATTAGCATCGTTATCGTACAAAATTGTAATAAACTCTTTTGATGATTGCAGGTCTTTTTCATAAAGCAATAATTCAGAGCGGAAATATTTATCATCCGGTTATTATAGATGTAGTTGATCCGAAAAATTTTACGTACCAGATGATTAATTTGTTAAATAAAAATACAAAAAATCACACTGAAATTAAAGAGATCCTCAAAAAAACAGACTTTGCAAAACTAAGTAAATATCAACTAAGATTACACGTAAAAGAGGTAAAATAAAAAAAAAAATTTTTTTATCTATCAAGAAAAAACTAATTAACTGATGAATTCTAGGACGATTTACTCGGTATGGTAGCTTACAGTGTTTCCGTCGACTCCAAAGCAAAAAATCCCATTGTTCCCATCAAATTTCATAAATTAGCATTACAAGGAGTACACGTGCCTCTAATGATTGGATACAACAGTAATGAAGCTCTCATACATTTTCATGGTTGGTTTTTTCGTACAGCTGTTATTATTCATTTTTTTTTTTTTTTATCATACTTTACTAAATTCAGTAATTTATTTTACAGAAATTGGTTACAATTACGAAAAGTGGAATAAATATTTCGAAAAGTATCTTCCTGCTACTTACATATACTACATAAAGAAAAGATACAACATAACTGTGAACGATTTGAAGCCTTTGTACTTTGACGGTGGAAAAATAACTGAGAAGAATCGCATAAATCTAACTAACTTTTTAACCGACGTGTTCTTCGTCGAAGGTACACACAAGACTTTGAAGATACAAGTGGAAAAAAGTAAAACACCGACTTATTTTTACGTTTACTCTTATGATAAAACCCAGTCCGCTCTTAAGGGACTGATAAACATTAACGAACCAGGTAAAAAATGATTTCTTACAAGATAAAATTTCTTGGTGAAAAGAAAAAATGATTTATTTCTTACTTTCTCAGGTGCTATTCATACGGATGAATTGGACCATCTTTTTAGACGGAAGTTTTTTGAAAACAAGTTTGGTGTTCCTGCTTTGAAAAAAGGATCAAAACCGTACAAATTGATGGAACAGATGATAGAGATGTGGGTTAACTTTGCTACCACTGGGTAAGTTGCAATCTCTTTTACAATCTCTGCTTCTTTCTTAGCTTTAAATATTATTTTTTTTAGGAATCCAACGCCGACTACATCGGAACTTATACCGACAAAATGGCTTCCGGTAAACGACACATCGAATCTACTTTACATGAATATAGGAGACAATTTACGTATGGAGAAAATGTCGAGCATGGTGGATCTGTTTAAAAGTCTGAGTCCTAAACAAAAGGCTTAAAAGTATTACTACTGAGAGATATGAAATATCTAAATTAAAATAATTATATTTGGATCTCAATAATTCAATTAATTCATGAAAACTTTAATAATTAATTTTTTGAATTAATAAGTTTTAGGAAAATGAGAAACTTCATATGAATTAATAAATAATGTAGTTATATTCAATTTCAAAAAACAATAAATATATGTAAAATAAAATGATTAAAGAGTATTCAGAATTATTTTGAGTACCTGACTTTTAATATTTGTGCGAAAAATCTCTAAAAGTTTGTTTTTATCTTCTTAATTAATAAAATGAATAAATATAAATAAAAAGTTTTTAAAAAACATGCTTGAGAAGTTTTATTTATTAAAAATAATTTTAATGATCTTTAATCCACTAGCAAAATAAAACACTTTCTCCATCTGATGGATTAGAAGCAAAAGCCTTTCAAGTTTTGAACTACTTATACTATCTAAAGAAGCTGATAAAAATTTTCAATTAAGATTTGCTGGTCATGGAACCCAATTTTTAAATGTAATCACTTCCGTGCAGTTTCGAGTTTTTTATTTTTGGACGCACTCGATAATTTTTTTTAATGAAAAAAAAACTCCGAGTAGAAACTTCGGAATTTCACGAGACCGCTCAGTTTATCGAACCTGGTGGACCCGTACTGATCGTAATGAAATGTATAGGCTTCAAGTTTTGACAGTATATTTTTTCTTGGTAACATGCTACTTAGGAGCTTCTGGAAACTATTTTTCGTATTTTTCAATAATTTTCAACTGTTTTGATTTTTATACCGATCATGATTACATCTATAGTGTCTGAAAGTGTGTAATTGTCGTTCTTAAAATAAATTATCATTTTTTTTTTTTGGATAAAAAATAAAAAAATTTACACTATCCTGTACATTGAATGTCAAAGAAAACTTGAAACTACTTACTATCTGAAAAAAACTTGCCGGTCGTTAATCCCAAATTTTAAGTTTTATCAGTTTTTCCGCAGATTACAAATTTGAAGTCGCATCGTATTAAAATATTCAAAAACTCCAAAAAAGCTCCGAGCGCTCAAAAAATCCAGGGTTGCAAATTAAAATTCCAAACGCACCGAGATCCAAAGATACGACTTAATAATTAAAAACCCAGTCTAGCATTCTTCGACAATCAAGTACAAAGAGCGATTTATCGAGACCGAGAGAAAAGTATTTACACCTCCCGCAAAAGCGGGGTAGAAAAAGCGCGGTAGCCGCTTACCGAGTTAGAAAGGGCGGACAGAGGTTAAATCCAGTGGAAAGGATAAATCGAGGTCGTGGTCAGTTAGGAATGTCCATGCGGGATATTTTTATCTTCCGTCCGTGGCTTTTTCTAATCCATTTTTTTCAATTCCCTCGCTAAGTCGTACGCAACTCTACCGCATCGTGGGAAACGAGTGCGTATTGAGGAAGGAGCTTCCACTGGACGAGGAGGAGGAGGATTTTGCAACGGCGCGCGTTTTATTTTAATTTTAAACAACTCGCCGTTTTCTTCTAATGGACGGGAGAGCGACCTTGCGTTTAATTGCAACAATGTAACGAGTACTTGTACTACCCTGGATTCCTCGATTCGTAAGCCTCGTTGTTTTATACCGCAATCGATCGGATTTTATGTTATTGTTTGCTGAGTATGGTATTTTTATGCCTGAGTGAAGGTGTCGTTAAAAAAATTTTTTTTCGCAAGTACCGAATGTTAAATTTTTTAACGACAATAGTAAATAGTTATGAAAATATTATTATGCTTGATATCGACTCTGATGATTACAGTAGAAAAACCTTTGTATATCTATAAAAAAAAAAAACAAATGGTATGAAAGAATTATTTTTTTTTTTATGATCTGCATGAACTTAGTTCGGGAAAATCTATTTGTAGGGTGTGAGCGAGGATTGAACCTTCAACCCAAAAGTTTTTCAGTATCTTACTTTGACAACTGAGCCAATATCAATTCTGCTTACAATGAATTAGTCAAATATTGTAATGCGTTAGGCAATTTTTTTTTTTTTTTTTTTTTTTTTTTTTTTTAGTATTAGTAAAACTACCGACAGTAATTTTAAAATTAAATAACAAAAAGAAGCAATAAACAAACAATAATGATGTTATAAACAATTTCTTTTTCTACTACTACTTTTTTTGTAACAGTTTTTTTTATCCTTCACAATTTTCTTTTTTTCGAGAGAATAGCTCATAGTAAACATGCAGCAATGTCAAAGTCTACATAAGCTTGTTAGAATCGACAATAATTCATAAAAAAAAGTAAATAACTGTAAGTATAAGCTGTTGATGCTCTCTCTCCTAATATATCAGGATGCCGAAACTTCCAACAAACTCAATTCAAACAAAAATATTTCTCACCTTGTAGCTCTCATCGACGATCTCTTGGGGCTGCTTCGCCAGGAAGTCGTACTCGGGTTCGGCCAGGTTGCTCTTGACTGCGGGCACCTCGTCGGCCTTAGGTCTGACCTCAACCACGGTCGACAGAACCGGACTGCTGCTGCTCGTCACGACCTCGACTCGCGTCGTCTTCTCGGATCCCTGAGAAAAATTCAAAAAAATCATTGTTTTCACATTACACTATCATTTTGAGTTGAATTTCAGAAATACAAACCTGGACGACGGAAGTTTTATCGTCACCGGACTGGTTGACGACGTTCTGCTCGATTACAGAGTTGACGATGACCTTGGTCTTGTCGTGTTTCTTTTTGGTCTCTTCGGTGCTCTTGTGGGTCTTGCTCGGCTGGATGTCGAGATTAGAGTTCTTTTTTTCCTGCACCGGCTTAGTCGCGATCGGCGCACTCTCCGCTTTCGTCTCTTTAACAGCGTCTGCAATAAATCGGTTTTTATCTCTCGTTTATTACACTTTCAGCTAAGTTTATTTTTTTATTCTCCGTGCCGCGCTTCTAAATTAAAATAACTCGTTTATTACTCAGCTACCGGGCATGCTTTTATTCAATTAACTCGGGAGAAGAACCGAGGTTTATTACGAAAAAATTCCTGTGGTTTTGTTATTCGGCTTTGCCTACTTGTATTTATAGCCAAATTTTTTGAATATTTTTTCATTGGTTTTAAAGTAGTAAATTTAAAACTTGTAACTTTCATGATTTGAGTCGAAAGTTAAAAAATGAAAAAAATAAAAAAATTTTTATCAAACGTAGCATTTTTTGAACGAGTCGAGTTCATTTGTGAATTTAAAAAGCTTGTAAGACCGTAAAGTTTTTTTTATTCTCAAAAATTAAAAATAATCACGTGCATGTATTCAAAGTTCCACAAAAAAAAAATTTACGAAAAAATCTTGGTGCAGAATTTCACGTCGATATTTCAGTTTTTTTTATTTCCGCACGTTTTTCGCATTTTACTCGAAACTCGTTTAAGCGGAGTTGCAACCGAACGCCTCAAGTTTTTTTAATGAAAGTTAGCCTTAAATTATTTACTTTCCTTAAAAAAACAAAAACTAGTAAAGCTTGCACTTTTTCAAAAAAAAAATACAAAAAATAAAAATTGAAAACGTAATCATTTTTATTTATTTTTTTTAAGTATCCATAAGCATATCATCAGTATAATGAGATTAAATCACAATTCAGTCTTTTGTGACTGTACACAGGATTCGAACCAACAGCCTTTCGGGTACTGGTCCAACGCTTTGAGGACTAAGTGATTCCTGAACATATCAAGATGATACTTATAAAATATATAATACAGGTTGAAATAAATGTTTATAAGATTCCAAACATAAATTTACACAAAATTGTTTCTTACTACAATAACGAAATCATCGAATGAGAAGATTGACATCAACGTCTTGATCAAAAAACTTTTACATTCAACATTTGTAAATGAAAAATTCTCGGTCATTGACCCATCGTAATCTTCTGAATGACGATTCCTCACATCGAATGGATTTTGAAACCCGCGAAGGATAAAACGTGCAAGTCACGCCTAAATCGAAAGTAACTGCACGGGATGAGTAACTTATTCCACCCACGATGGAAGGTCGAGCCGTCTGAAGAATCCTTTTTTCCCTCTCTGTTTATCCCGCTTAGTTAGTGTCGAAAGAGTCTCCCCTTGACATTTCAAAACGTACCAATTTATATCTGCTTCGTTTCGAAATACGTCCCGACAATTGACAATAATTGAATCGGCGCTTCCGCTCTTGTAATTCAAATGGCTCCTGCATACCTGAATCCAGGGTTTCGTAACGACGATACAATCGGCAACCCCCATCGCGAGTTTTATAATTAATCTAAAACCGATGTATCGGATTTCAAAACTGATAACCAGGGGGGCTCAACGCACGCACGAAAATAAAAAAAAAAAAGTGAAAGATCGACATTGCCAGGCAGATCATGTCGCTTTGGACTCCTCAAATCGCGGGCTGCGATCCGGAATATAAAAGTGACTGCAGCACAAGAAGCTTAGTGAATGTGCACTTCGAGCGCGGCGGTGAATGTTGGGTAAACACTCGAAAACACGGGTTACGTATATAACTTTAATGCCGAGTCTTAAACTTTCTTGCCAAGCGAATGATCTCGCGGCGCACTTTTTTTCAGTATTGCCTCTCTGCATTGTTAATTCTCTAAAAACGAGCTGAGAATGAACGTTTTTTCGGAATCCCAACAAAACTCAGAACAAAAATTGTACATTGTTTGCCAAGCTTAATCCGACCCATCAATCATCGGACGATTCTTGCAGCTTATCGGGAAGCAATTACCACCGTTGGGTAAACCCCGCGTTCCACATCTGAATTCAAATTAAATCATTTTATTTTGAAAAAGGTTGCGCGGGTTGCGAAATTAAACTATAAGCACGGTGGCGTAGGAGTAGAAAGGAGCCGGCAGATCGGCCAAGTTTTGAGGTAGGTACTCACGCGTATATCTATCGACGTCGATCGGCTAGCACGTGCGGTTGCGAAAACTCGCGAAAAAAAAGAAACCCCAGAGATTCTCAGAATCAGTGCTGGTAACTGATAAAGTCGCGTAACAACAAAAAAAGTGGTCCAATTTTTCCGGATTTTTATGGACGCCAGAGATTCAAGGGGAAATTAACGTCCGCAATTATCATCCGTGTTGAGAGATTACAAAACAGCGCTTGGTCACAATGGGATTGGACGGGATACGAGACTTTAAATCTTGTTTTGTAACGTTGGAGCAGAGCGTTTGAAAAATCAACGATGTTGGGTGTACAGAGACGTTGGTATCGTTTTGATCTACTTTGGGATTCGTGTCACTTTGACACACGGCTTAGAGTAAGTGTAAGACTCTCCCGGGAGCATTTATCTCGGATCGGTATATAACTGTCAACCCCCGGGTACTTATGTTAATCGCTTTCGTGGGGGATATTGATTTTTCTGTTAGCCGCTTGTTGATGGTTCTTTGGAAATCTCTGGTCTTTAATGAATGGTTGTTGTAATGGCATAATTCACATACTGACCTCACCCTAAAGAATAGTTCTCAATGGTACTCCACTGAAGTGTTTATGTTAATTTCAGTTCTTTACAAAACTCATATAATTATTAGTTCGAGAAGAAGTATGATCTACTTAAAATGTCTAGCTTAATTATAATTTGATGGATTTAAAAAAAAAATCAGTCTGGTTTAGACAAACAGAATAAATTGATGATCCATAAAAAAATATAAAGTGAAAGCTAAAAATTAAAATTACTGTCATCATTTTGGTAATAAATTAATTAATAATAAAATAATAACAACAACTAAAATTCATATTTCAAATATCGAAGTACTATTATTTTGAGTCAATTCTTGTTAGCATGAAAAATAAAAAGTGAATAGTAAAAACTAAAAACAATCCATTCAGATATTGTCAGTACCAAATACCGATGAAGAAAAATTTGTTCTTCCTTATTTATTTATTTATTTATTTCACCATTGGATATTAACATACATATGTATTACATATAAATATGAGAGATATTTATTTATTAATTTTATTTAAACTCGATATCTATCCAAAGATTCCTACTTTTAGCAACTCATCAAAACTAATCGGTTTCCTGCGATCGAAAAATCATAATTTTTTACAACACCCGCACGTTAATATTTTCGAGATATTACCGAATCACGGAACTGGAATATGTGTGTCAGATCAATAATAGCGAATTCGATTGACAATATCGATTGATTTGCGAGGCGTAGAAAAAAAAGGAGCTCCCGATTCGAAAGCAGATAAATCACATCCTGGTGTAGGGAGCAACTAACCTGGTGGAGGTGCGCTCTGCGGGCTGAAGACCATAACGGTGTTGGCGATGGTCGTGGTGAAGTCCAGGAAGCCGTAGACGGTCTGGGTGGTGAAACCGGCGGGCTCGCTCGACGTGGGTTCCGGGACCACGGCCGGTGCCGCCGGCTCTGCGTCTATGGCCACCGCCGTCAAATCCTTCCCCGGTATGTAGACCTGACCCCTGACGCTGCTCGCCACTGGAAAACGATTAATTGTGTCTTGTTAGAATTGTAGAGAATAATTTACTCGATTTTGTGATTTTTGTCAGGAGGAGTACGATTTTTTCGAAGTTTTAAGCTCTCGTGTTGAATCAGAAAAGCTCTGTTTTTTTTTTTAAACTAAGGTGAATGTTTAATTTTTTTACGGTAAACGGTATGAAAACTGTGAAATGATTAGCTTGGTATCTGAAGAGAATTTTTACTCCATGAATTTTAAAAATTTTAATAATAATGCACCAGGATATCCCATCTTATGGTGTTACAAGAAGAATTGTTTAGTTTTGTTTAATTTTTGAGATATGATAATAAATTTTCATGATAAGATCAAGGCACTTTTTACATGAAGTTAATGACTTTTGAAAAGGGTTCATTCTACGCTTGCTTATTTTCTAATTTTGTAGATTACATGTTCCAATATTCTGCAGAAAAGTGTAAGAAACGTGACAAAAACGTAATGAGACTGTTTTAACTTTCTCTTAATTTTTTCTTGGTCCTATTGGTTTGAATTATGAAGTTAACTGCGCAGGTGCAATATTTTATTTTATTTTTTACGTAAGTAAAAAAAATACGCCCGAGGTAGTAATAATGGAAATTTATTCACCAGTTTACACATGAATAAAACTCAAAAAAATCATGCAAAAAGCTTTACAGGTATCTTTTTTATTGTTTTCTGTATGTAATATGGTTTCGAGATATTGCTCCGAATTCTACAGTCAGAAAAAAAATTATGATTTATCCGTTCGCCAATCACCCATAAGTTCCACATACATGTAGCTTCAAAAAAAAGTTGTAAACAAATTCAACCAAAATAACCGTAAAAAACCAATTAATTTATGAATTACGGTTAACCTACGGTTTCATAGCGCGGTACTCCCACGGCTTTATATCAGATTTACGGGTGCGCAATTAAGGATACAACCTTTTTCGGTCAATAAAATCGTAGGGTTTACGACGCCCGAGAACTTTCTCTAATTTTTCGGGAGCCAATTTCGAAATAATTTTTCTCCCCTCGCACGCACATAATATCGTAAAAAAGTGACTCTGCAGCGTTACTCAAGTAGGTGTGTTCAAGGCGTAAACAAAGAATGCGACGGCTGGACAGTACGCGTGGGCGTGGTGCACCGGAGATATTCTCACGACGAGCCGTTAATCAAGCGAACGCGAATCTTACCTAACGCGCCTTTGCTAAACGAGGTCTTGTCGAAAAAATGAAAGAGGAATTATCGGCGAGGAGATTGAGTGCACTTGGCTTACGGTGACGCGACGGAGAGGATGAGTTAATCATCGGGGTGAGGGATTACTGTAAACAATGCGAGGATTTTAAAGTGCGGTTTTCGTCGGTGAATTATGACAGGTTTTACTCGAGTGGAAATATTTGGGAGTGGATTCAAAATATGAAAAGTTTAATGTTTGAAAAGAGTGAAAGATTTTATTTATTCTTAGTTTTATTTTTGCTTTGATTGCTACTAGATTTTGATAAGTTAATTACTGAATATTATAAAATTTTAGATAGTTCGATTTTGATAAAAAAAAATTGTGCTCAATTTGATTGAGAAAAAATTGAAAAATCTGCACGCGGATATTGTAATAGTATATGCAGTATATAATCTGCATGAACATATTAACAATTTTTTTGAAAACAACAAAAAAAATATACTTTTTTTATGTTGTATTAATTGTGATTTCAAATGATGACACTGACCGTTTGAACTAAAAAAAAAAATGCATGTTTAAACAATAATTTTGTTGTGTATTAGTTTATTTAAAAATTTATCTATCGGCACAAATTATTGAATAATTTTATTTTTTTTAATTTTTATGTTTGACGGGTCTCAAACCCTATCCATTCACATTACACAGTATGCGAGCCTTCTATGCAAAAAACCACAGCACCAGGTCTCTTGCTAGTATAAAACTGAATCCATTTGTTGCCTCTCCTAGATTTACAAAAAAATAAATATTAAAGCTCCCTTGGCTAGTATGCACATCCATCATAAAATTCCCGATGAGACAAAAGAATTTATAGTCTTTTGTACAAAACAGTCATTGAGTCAGAACAACAGAGTACAAAGAAGAAACTCAACTTATGAAAACATAGATTCCGCACCGAAAATAACAGGGAGAGAAAAAAACCACCGCGCGACCTGATTTCCCATCTCCTTCGCGACACCAAATTACAACTATTCTCATTCTTACTTTGTTTAAAAATTTTAACGTTCAAAAAGTACCAACAAACATTGATTTCTTTACAAAATATCTTCGAAGCCTCCCTCTTACTTCTGCCACCGAGAAACAATTAATTAAATTGCAAAACACATAAACGCCCCGCACGGTTAGGTATCAACGGTCTCGCGTCCTTGAAGTCGCGGCTCGAAAATGCCTATGCGTGAAAGGCGCATGCAGACTTCCTGCATTTTCCGAGGGATTTTTTCTCCGGGACACGCACGTGAGCCGCTCGGCACGTGCCGCGACTGTTTTTCCATAACTTTTTTTTTTTTAATTCACGTGATAATTTGGTGTCGCGCGATTTATAATTGAAGATTGGTTACTAATCACGGGCTTTGTGATAATCGGTGTCTAATCAACGACGTTTAAGGCCTTTCTCTGTGATATTAATAAACCCCTTAGAAGTATGCAGGAAGAAACTTGAGAATTTTCCACGAGCCAATAAATAAAAATAAAAGCTTACTTAGTAGAATGGAACGGGTACCAAGCCGGTATTTATGGACTATCTAAACGAAACCGTATCACTGGTGGGCGTGGGGGTAGAAAAATTCCATTGTCTCCAACCCCCGTAATAATCACTCGATTCCGTTAGCAATGAATGTACCGTTTACTCAAACTGGTAAGTATCCATTTGTCAGTGTAGTTCACCCTCCAACGCATCCCGAGGTTTCGCGAATCGTAAATCATGGGACTTTTTTTAGCGAGGGTGGACACTTACCGAGGACGAGCAGAGCCACAAGCACTGGACCCTGGAGCCTGGACGTCATGCTGGCGGTGCGGCTCTTTAGCGGATGATGATCTCTGACTTCTTTCCTGCGGGGCGCTGGGACTCAACCGAGACGCATCTTACGCTCGAGCGCTCGGTTTTTTTCTGGCTGTCCCTTTTTTTTTCTTGAGGATTGAGCGTTCTGGAATCAAAAATAATTAATTGAGGATTTTTGGAGAGTGATTGATATAATTTTTTTGTAAAATTAATTTACTCATATTTAAATTATAATAAGTTTCCTTGTTTCAATTTGTTTAAATTGTTATAATTTATAAATAAAATAATGGGTTGTAAATTGTATTTTATTTTGTATACCATGAAAACACACCTTATAAGATGTTAAAATTTTACAAAAATATGATTAACTTGGATTTGATTATTATTGATTTTAATTGAAGAAAGTGGTCAGAGACGAAAACAGTCCGTACAGTATAAAAAGTTCAAAATCTCTAAATCTTTAATTCAGCTCGCCGCGTCTGAACAGTTCAGGTGTCTAAACGAGACTGACTCTTTGGGTCTTATGCAGCGCAGGGTCCTGGACACGAGTCGCGTACCGTCTACCCTTGAAGCTTTTCAGATAATCAGGTAGCAATTACTTCATCATGACGCATTAGTAAGTAAATTGCAAATAAACTGCGTGGACTTAGTTTGAGAGGGTTTGTTTTGGATCGTTACGGATTCGCTATTCTAGGATCTTCCAAATGGTACCAATACTTCAAAACATACCTTTTATCATGGAAACTTTGTATGCATTACCGAATTTTTCAAATCACAGAAAAATTTTTAGTTTTCGCAGTAGCAAGACAGGTTACAAAAAAAATTTCGATGATGACCTTCCAAAAAAATTATACTTATTTCAGATAAGTACGTTTTTAAAGAAACAATACACTATACTCCGAACAATACGAAACGATTTTTTTCATTACTTAAAAATCATCTCACAATTAATGAACATGCTCAAGCAAATTGATACCACACAACCTAGACCAGGAAAAAAAAATTTTAATCGCTCTAAAACAACAGGCTCAAACTGGTTACTTTCATCTCTGCATTCTTCTGCGAAGATGATTCCCACCGTTTTGAAGATTACAAATGGATGTTTATGAATAGACGAGGAAACCCTATCGGTCTATCATCTGCGATCCGTCTAGCCCGATACGGTCAGCCTTACCCAAAAATCTAATAAAAATTCGAATTTGATTACGCTTACTTTTTTTCAAAAAAATACTTAAAACACGACGTTCGGAGAAAGAATTCGAACGAATTTGCATGCAGCTCACGGGCGCGTGCGAGTTGCACTTATATCGGAGGACGGGACGAGCGCGGCCGAGGACTATTCATCAAGAAGATATACATCCTGTCAGTTGCTGCGAAGTTACAAACGAAAAATAGAAAGTGTAGAAATGATTCTGTTTTTTTTTTTTTTTTTTTTTCTTCGGTGTATGGACAAAAACCGCGGTAATGAATATTGCATGAAACCGCACGGTGACGCGCGATTTTTTTTTTAAGTTTGAAGCTTTGAAAAAAAGTGGGTCCGATTTAATCTTTGCTAGAGCGAAAAAAATTTTCTTTCGAAAATTGAGATCGAGTCGATAGGAGCGAAAGATGATATTGGTTTCATTAAACCATTCGCATTTAGCTGAAATGAACGTAATGAAGTATCGTAGAAAGCGCGAGAGATACTTTCTTCCGTTGACCGCGCGCGTCTACTTTTGTTCGTCCCTTGGTTCGTTTTGCAAAACCCATAATTTTTGGCGACCGCTCATAAATAATGTATAGGCTTCGTAAACCGCATTGGTGCTTTTAATTACTGCTATTGCATTTCTACCTCGGAGAATGGTTGACTGTTTTACTAATAAAAATCTAAAGATCGGTTCTTTATAAATTAAAAAGCTCTTAAAATGATTGAAAAGTACTGATACTGTGATTGTGTTTTAATTTATACTTTTAGAAATTGGCAGTTACTTGGAAAATTTTTTTTGAAAACTGATATTTACTTCTTATTTATCTGTTCAGTATTTAAAAAAAATTTTTTTCTCGATATCGAAACGTTTTTGATGCATCTTACAAACAGTGATTTCCCCTTTACTCTGGGACTTACGTTTTGAAAGCGTATAAATTTATCTCCGCAAGTCAAGCTTATTATCACTTTATCAACGTGCAAGAAAATATTTTTAAAAAATCGAAATTCACATCTTGTATTTGGGGTATACCTATCATTCTTATCTAAAAAAAAAAAAAAAGAACCTAACGTTATGAATCGTTTCATTAATCATTTTGAAAAACTGTATTAAATTCAGTTCACTTTTGGTAGTTGAGTGCGAATCACGTTCATAAATTGAGCTGAAAAGTAATAGTTTTTAAGAAAGAGTTTTGTGTTCTATTTTTAAATACTGAGAGTATCAGTTTTTTAAATCAACTTATCTTCAGCACTAAAAGGTAGGATCTAGTATAAAAATTATATTTTTCAAAAATGAGTAATTTTATTTATTTCATTTATTTTTTCAGTTCTTTAATAAAAAATGAGCATGAACCAGATTAAACATCTGTTAGTTTTGGCAATACTTTTCGCTCTGATAATTACTGGTACAGTTTTGTACAAAATTTTATCTTTTACAAAAAAAGGTGTCAAAGTGCAAAGTCTGGTTGGTTGTTCTGATAAAGGTTTAAAATTTTACCACGCTGTCTGTGACATGAATACTGAATCAGAAAATAATTTGTGCAAGATCACAGTGGAAACTACAGATTCCAAAAAAACGTGCGATGTTTCCGTCCCAAACTATTATAACAAGGGTTACGATGTACTAGCTAAATTTTTGCAACCCTTGGATCAAAATCATGTGCTGTTAAGGATAAACCGTAAACATTTGGAATATGTGAATACAACAATTTATGTTGTTCAAATGGACAATTGCAAAACTGCTGAAATTTCGTTCTCAAACTTGCAGCATGTGCCCCGAATTCATCCCAAAAATCAGAGTTTTGATGTATTTTACACGTGCGAGGCCAAAAACAAAAGTGGCATTTGTAAAAATTTGAACAATGTCACGTACAATTTAGATGGTAAAACGATTAAAAAAAATACCGAAACTTACAGTCCTGATTTCGGAAGAACTTTCGATGAAATTTCACCATTACTCATCGACGGTTCGAACTTGATAGTAACAGTAACTTTCGATCATCCCTTTGCGAAAGGACTTTACAGCTTACGCGGAAGCACCGTATCTCAGTTATTCTCAAGCGAAACTCCATTTTCTGGCTTATCCAATTCCCATCAAAAAGTGAGCTTTTGAGTAAATTTTTACAACGGTTATGCAAAATGTGCTCAATTTGGCTTATACATGGACGAACCCTTAGCGAACTTGAACCTGAATCTCTCTAATTATACAGCAAATTCGAATAATGTCAAGTTGATACCGTACAACATGCATGAAGGCGGCTTCATTGTAGTGATCATTGACTTCGGCAACGGTGACAAAAAGAGCATGATCGATACTATAAACACCATTTATGTTAAAAGTGATGATGCGACCTCCTTGGTATCGACGAATCAAGGCGAGACGATGAATAAAGCCGACGTGTTGGCTTATAATTTTTTGGAAGATGACGAGGGAATTTCATTGAAACTGATTACTACGAACTTTTGGGATGTCAACTGCGTTCAGCACGAAATCATTAGAATTTTTAGAAAACAGTTATTTTGATAGCGGTTCAAGATATTGCAATGATAAAAGGGAACAAAAACCTTTTAATAATACTCCTTGATCTATATTAACTGATTGACACTGTTGCCGCAGACTTAAATAAAAAAATGAAATCAGATGTAGTGAGTGATACTCGATTAGTTCTGATATCTTATTATTTAGCGTAAACAAAGTTAAATCGGATAAGTTAAGAAGAGAACAAATAAAACTGAGTTTTTTTATTACATATGATGGAATATTTATACAGATAAAAACTTATAATGGGTCACGTATAAATCGAGTAAAATAAATTTATTTCAATTGTTTCCAACTTAACGCGCTTAATGAACACCAAAGTTTGGGTAAATTTCCTTCCGAAATTTAATATTTTCAAATTTTCGAAAATAACATTATATATCTCGAAATGATAAAATTTCATTAACGAGTTTTTTGAAGTTAATTTGAATTTTTGAAGCCAAAGTGAAATTTAACATTGAAATAATGATTATTGGCCCATTTAGATGAGAAAAACTAAAATTAGTCATCGCAGCATTACCATTGAGTGCCTTATCTTATCTAATTTTGATACGATTGTAAAGTAAACTTTGCATCACCTGTTTTCAACATGTAAAAACATACCTTTGCATGGTTTTTCAAAAGTTGGCTCATTTCTCGTTTAGTCGTTGGCGAGGTTCGTTCAAGTATTCGTTTTTAAAAAAAGCGTGCTCGGCTAAAATTTGTTTTCATAAAAGCATCAAGTTTTTCCGCAGTGGTTTTAAGTTTTATTAATAGGGTACGTTTTGTGAAAATAACTCAAGAGAATAAATACAGAAACACTGTATTAACCAAAGAATGCTGTGACAAGGTTCACACTGAAAGCGCACGAAAAAATACTGCGATAGTCTCACACAGAAAAAAACCTTAAGCTGTACAGAAGAGATCCAATCAGAATCCTTCTCTGCTAAGCCAAACGTTTGCACTTGCTCGCTCGGCTCGCACGTTTTTACTTTTTTCATCAAGAAAAAATAGATTTAATATAAATATATGTAGTATTTTTTGTGAAATTTCAAGTCAACATATTTTAAAGGTGTTACTCATAAATACTTAATGATGATTTAATGTTAGGTTTGTATGAACAAAACTTGTCAGAAGGCTTGATCACCTGACTAATCTGATTGGTTCCACTACAGTAAGGCTTAAGAATTTTTCAGTGTTTGATACAGAGCACAGTTTATTCGTAGCGCTCCCTGAGCACAGTAAATTTCTGTATTTGTTTCCTCCGTGAAGTTTTATTAGAAATTTAATTGTTTTCACTGTCGTTTCAGCTCTGACATTAAAAGCAAGCATGAGCCAGTTTAAAAAGTTTATCATAATTCTAGCGGTAGCTTCAGTGATACTGACTGTGATCGCGGTTGTGTGGGTGGAATTAGTTAAAACTACGCACTACTACCCTAGAACCAGAAGCTTTGAAAAGGAAGAGTTTTTCGGAACTGACCAAGTGCAAAACATAATTGGTTTATCCAACAACACCAAAGACTTTTATTACGTCGCTTGTGACACTAAAGCCAACACAACTCGAAACTTGTGCAACGTCACCGTGGAAACTCTTGACTTTGGCGACTTCATTTTCAAGCAGACCTGCAACGTATCTGTGACGAACGATTTCAACAAAGGTCACGATGTACTTGACAAGTTTTTGCAACCACTGGACAACAGAAGCGTACTGTTGAGGCTGGATCGCGTAAACCGTTCAAAGTCCGTGGAGTCGACGATCTACATTGTTAAAATGGACAACTGCAGCGTTGCCGAAGTCACCCTGACTGATTTGCAGTACGCGCCAGAAATTTACCTTAGGACCGAAGGTTTCGAGGTCTTCTACACCAACGTAACCAAGGATAACGCTACAAAGCCAGACTGTCATAAAAATTTTTGCAAATTAAGTTACAACTTGGATGGAAAATTGATCGATGGTCCCAATAAGTTCATGCAGAGACCTGATTTCCAGCACAAATTAGGCCATTTGACACCTTTGCTTGTCAACGATTCATTAAACTCATTCTTCAAGGTCGACTTCGAGGAACCTTTTGGGAATGGAATCTACTGGTATCGCAACAGATTCGCACAAAAACTGATCATGGGCAAGGTCAAGTACTCGGGCTTGTCCTTTTCCAACCACAAGATAAGTTACTGCATCAACTATGAAAGTAACAACGCCTCTTGTGCGCAATACGATTTAGTAGCCCAACGGTTGATGAAGTTCAACTTAAGCCTCTCACACTTTTCCAACCACACGAAGGATGTCAAAGTGATACCTTACAATTTGAAAAGCGATGGCATGATAGTTGTTCTGATAGAGTTCGTCGACCCCAAGTTGAACGAAAAGGCTGAGAATTTCAAAATGTTCGTTATTCGTAATTCCACTCAACTCAACCTGCCGAAGAAAATTTTGTACAGAAAGATGAATTCTACCAGCTCGGACATAATGACTTACAATTTTGTAGAGAACGACGTGGAACTTTGTTTCAAAGTTATGACGACAAACCTGTGGCATTTTAATCACAACAACTATGTTAAATATCGAATCGAGTGTACTCCAAAGAAACTATTCCAAAACTTTGTAATTTAATGATAATTTTAAAAAATTTTTAGTCGGAAAAGTTTCAAGACGAAACACGGTTTAATTTAACAGTGTAAAAAATATTTTTAATTCTACAGTTCATTCGTGTAGCGTCTTTAATAATATAATTTTGCAAACATATTTCCATGGAAAGTTACAAGTGTGCATAGATAACGAAAATATATTTTAGGTTTTTCCATTCACTCTTGTTGTACTTTGTTTTATCAAATATCAAGAATCATCGTGTGAATGATAAGCATCTATTTTTATACTCTTAACCATAATAATGTAAGTAAAGTATTTTAATAAAATTAAAAAAAAAAAACTAAGATTCGTTATTTACAACCCTAAATCGAGTTTTACAAAAAATCACCGCATAATACGAATAAAAAAAAAAAGCCCCGATTTACGTTAATACCCATACGCGTGCATCCTAGAACTTGAAGAAGTCGCGAGACCGCAGTGCAGGTAATTCGAATCGCAGCAAAGCCCGTAATAAACGGCTCGGCACGCCAGCTCTCGACCGCAGCTGCGCGGAGCAGGAAAATTTAAATTTTTCATCTCTCCCGAGACTGACCCCTTGCGCAAGGCTCGCAAGGAGACAATGACCAAACGATTAGCTGAATGAAGAAAGAGACACAATCGGCATTTATCCGCGTCCCAGGTATGTGTCGTAAATAAAAATAGTTATGAAATAGTTTTGAATGCCAAAGCATCCGCGCGCGGCAAACAAAGACCGATTTTTCCGTCAACTTATCGGAAAAAAAAAATTTGAAAAATCAACCAGTTTTAGCGTACGAAAATCCCCGAGGGGTGCGAGGGATTTCGCCACTCCGCAATTAGCCGAAGAAAGAACCAGCTTTATCAAATAACGCATAAATATTCTCTCTCTCGGGCCCGCGAGTGAGCGCGGAATTCGAAAATAACCAAAACGAAAGTACTGCCCTGGCCCACGGGGGGTCCACCGGGCGGCTTTTTTTTTGTCAGTCGCGCAGTTGCTAAACGCTGACACGCACCCGTGCGTGCACTTATTGGCGCTGTAAAATTGATTCGGCCTTTGGGCCACTCGCGGTCTCGTTTCAAAATACCTTTTTTTTTTTTTTCATTTTCACAATGGGGAGTAGTGGAATTTGAGAAAGCCAAGACTGAAGCCTTAAGTTGGATTTGTAACGGTTTAAAGATAAAATTTTTATTAATGAGAATAACCTAGTTGCTATTAGTCACAAACCCAGAGTAAGGTTTATTTTCATTTGCTTTCAATCAAATTTTTTCGAACTTAAGTATACATTAGAATAATCAAAAGCTTAACAAATGTGTTAATTTTATGCATATCTGCGAAATCGAGGATAAAAAATTTCTTTTCATTCATTAATTTTACTTACTACTAATACTAATATATATTTTTTTTAAGAAACAATATATTAGAGTAGCTCAGTCGGTAAATCACTTGACGACCAACACCCAAGTTCTCGGGTTCAATTCCCGGTCGCACTGATAATTATAAAAAAAAAATTTTTCAATTGACTTTTTCATTTAGGTGTAATTTTTTTTCAAAGTTCGAATAAATACTGTTATTATTATTATTTTTTATTTTTATTTTATTTTTCAAGTATATACAGTATGATAATTAAGTTCATTTTCATTTGATTAAAATTTATGATTGCCTTTAAACTGTAATTTTTTTTTCAACACTACTGTCAAACAATTTCATAAGTTTTCTGACTATCCTCTACTTGAGAAAATTCTTCATAGCTCTAATTCAAAAAATTCAAGTCAAAGTATTTAAAATGGATATGTTCAGCGATCATTAGATGAATAAAAATTTTGTTTACTTCTGTTATTTATTTGTTTAAATACTCGAAATTCTCAAAATTTAAAGACAAAAAATCCCCAAATCAAAAATTTATTAATTTTTCAAAGTAAAACTGAAAAAAAAGAATAAATAACAGCTTTTGTGAATGTAATCCCTCAGCGTATAGGCAGCCTCGACCGAAAGTGAAAATGTAAAGCGTGACCGACTGACTGAGTCCGGTGCACTTTCTCGATCGCTCGGCTCGCCTCCCAGCCTGTTATTATCGCTTTCTTACGAGGACGTGTGAAAATTAAACCGTCCGGAAGTCACTTCCTCAACAATTTTTCCTCCCTGCGGGTGGAAACAAGCCCCGCATTTTCCTAAACTTTACGACTGCCGTTAACAGGACAACAACACTAGAGAATTTTTTTCTCTCCCTCGCTTCGCGCGTGTAAAGTATCGAAATAACGTTTCTTCGTGCACGTGAAGCTTCGAATTTAATTGCATTCCTCGCGTGATTATGAAAAAAAATAAACTTTTTAATTGTCGAGTGGTTGTTCGGGTTTTTTTTTTTTTTTCTATTTTCGGACTGATTAAAATTTTCTCGCTGCAGTTTTGATAATTCGTTTAATGGCCGGCTCGAGGGTCCGGCAGCTCATTAATTGCCATTTTTCTCTAAGAAAACACGAAATTTTCTAAGCCGAGCGCGCGAGTTTTATGCTTTATTTAACCGCGAGCAGCGTGTCGGACGGGTGTTGCAATTTGTACTTTCAAGGCAAAATTTACTTGTTACCATCGACACTTGGCTTTTATTTTACCCGAGCGCCATTCATATAAAACCGTGTTGTGCCACCGGTTCGCTTTAATTTTCGTCCGGGTTATGTAAGCAATAATTTTTGAAAAAAACTCTTTTAGTTTAATTACGATCAGGCTAGCGCGCGGACCACCTAATTAATGTTTTTCCGCGTGCATTATAAAATTATTTGACGCGGTATTCGAGGGTTATTGGGTTGCCAAGAAGAGAACAATATTCCATTACGCAACCACTTAAGTTGTATTTACTGAATAAAACGATTGTAATAAGCCGAACGCGGGTCCTGCTGTGACATAATGTTTCATAATTCGGTTTGACGCGCAGCTGCTTTTTTGTGCTCCGACAGACTTCTCAGAGCAAACAGCGAGCGAACGATCATCATCAACACGGAAATTTTGAAAGGCGAGGTGGTACATAACTTTAAGAGCGATTCTTCATGTCAACTACTGGGACAAAGCGTGTTTACATTGAAGCCTACTTGAAAAAAAAAAATTGTAAAATCTCGAGAGACTGGTTGGCAAACACTTGAAAACTGTGATTTTTCACTCTTAACTTTTTGAGCAAACATCGAATTTACTTATGTAAATAAAAATCAATCTAAATTCTAGTAGTTGATTGAAAAAGTATAATTCACTATTATTTAATTTTTTTTTTATTCTTTATAGTTTTTACAAAAAACTTTTTAGAGATAGCCTGTAAAATAATAAGAGAAGTTTCAAAAAATTACAACTTCCGTCAAACTTTTCATGATTTTCGAATAAAAAAATAATTGAAAATTGTATACTTTCATGAAAAACAAAAACAAAAAATAATTTTCAGAAAGTGTCTAGTTCAATTATTTCTGGATCACTTCTAATAGTTTTTGCTTTCATCCAATTACCTAAAATATAAAATTACCCTTTCTTCAGCATCAAATACAGATTTTTATAAATATCGCTCTGCAGTTTACCTCATTCGGTGCACTTGCCCAACGCTTGTCTAACTTGAATTTCGGCACTGCGAGATAAAATCAGACGCAAAAATAAATGTATTCATGTGTAAAGAAAAAACCGGAGCACGGATGGAAGAGAAATAAAAAAAAGAGCTGGAATACTGGTAAAATCGAGAGAGACGGGGGGTAATTGAAGATCGCTCCGCGCTTCTTCGCGCCTTTCACTCCTCACGATTCTCGTTGCAAAAGGTGCTCCGGGCCCGTAATACGGCACCCCCTTCCACTTATTACGAGCCATACGTACAATACCCGGGGGATAATTAAAGCTATTTCTTCAAAAATAAAAGAGAAGAAAAAAAAGAATTTTTTTTATTTTGCAAAGTATCGCGTGTGGATAAACGGGCGACAAAGGTGGATTGTCGTCGCGAGTATTTTGTAATTTTTTTTTTCTTCAAGCTACGAAAGAATGAAAATATTTCTAAATTTACTTGGAGGGAGGATGAAATTTATGGAGCTGGCGGATGGAAAGTAATGGATTAATCTACCTGGCCCGTACTCGCGAGTTATGCAAAACTGTCACTCCTTTTTAGGCCTGAATTAATATTTTAATTCTGGGGGGGTTCTGAGTTACGAGCAATCATTTTTTTTCTTGAGGAATGGCGAGGCAGCAGGTTTTAATCAGAGGCGAGAAGAAAGAAGGATTAAATTTTTTTTTTTTTTCTCCGGAGATTTTGGAGATTTGAAGAGCGAGATTTATTTGAGGAAGGTATAGTTTTAAATTTTTTATTTTTGTTCTTACTGTCAGTTGCCAGTCTTGCTAGTAAAATACTTAGTATTTATACTGTTTAAAATTACAAAAAAAATAGATTATTTTTATATTGATTGTTACATTAAATAATAATTTTTACAAAAATTATCACATGACGTTCTAGATAACCTATAAAAATTGAATTAGATGGCGATGTGGTGAACGGCTCAGTCGGTATGACGATCTACTAATAACCTTAGTGTCCCCGGTTCGAGACCCATCCTCTGCTAACTCTGACTAAATTCAGTTTAAAATGAAAAATTGTAAATAAACAATGAAAAAAAAAAAAAATTTCCACACGTGCTACACAGATTCCCGATTAAAATAAATTAAAATAATAATTTAATACAATTTTTTTTTTTTTTTTAAATTTTGTGGTAAATGTTAATTAATGTAATCTATGACGGATCAAGGCGTCATGAAAGAAAAAATTCTGATAACCCGTACCTATAACATATATATCGGTAAAAAATTTTTGCGGGGGCACTAATCTCCTCAAAAACACCTCGACAAAATATTCAACTACTCGAAGCCCTAATTACGTATTCCAGCACGTGTCTCATATTTTTTTTTTACTTTCTTTGGCTCGTAAATAATTAACTACAATAGTCCAAAATTCCTATGCAAATAGTTTCCAATTTTTCAAAACTTTCCATGGACGCTGTTTTTTTTCGAAAATAATCCAAGGGGATTCCGGTTTGGCGACATCATCCTTTCTTATCTTTCCAAAAATTTCAAAGATTCCTCGAACCGGTCAATGACCATCCCGGAGTCAAGATCACGGTCTCATCCTCTACGCACATTTTTATTTTCCAAAAAACTTACGTAACAGATACATTGTTTCGATATTTTTCGTAAAGCAGCGTGTATAAAATACATAAAACTCGGCGCGTCCTTTCACTTTCGCGTGCGCAGCTCTGGTGCAGCGTCTATCGGAAAAACAGCGAGTTGCCCAACAGTAAGTACACATCGCGGAGAAGAGCACTGGGGGGAAAATTAATTATCTCGGGTGATTTTTTTTTCCAACCCGGTTGTGAAATATTTAAAGCCGAGGACCACAATAATTTTCCAGGATTATTGATAAACAATAATTGCGTTAGCTAAGTGAGTTTGTGTAATTGCGGCTAACAAACGAATAAATATTTCATTACAAAACTCGGGATTGTGACTGGTTTCCAAGGGGTTACGCACTTGGTTCTGTTTGGACAGGACTATGACAGGACTATCAAATAAAAAAACTATATCAAGCTCTCGTAGTCCTGTCCCGTTCAAAAAAGGCTGGCCAGGACTATTCAGGACTTTTATAATAGGACCAAGTGGGTAGCCCCTTCTTTAGTCAAAAACTATATTCTTTAAGTTCAAGAATCAAAAAATTGAGTCTTTCCCGATGTACTCCAGAATCACTGATGATTCTTTTGATTCTTTTTGATTCTTTTGGCAAATTTAAAGTGTTTAGAGCCTTGGAATTAATTTCAGTTGATATTTTGTTAAAAATAATATTTTTCGAAGATTTTTACTTGAAATTAAATTGATTTTTTATTGATTATATTGATTTTTGTGTGTGATTCTTTTAGTGATTCTGGAGTGCATAGCCCTTCGATCTTTCCCCAGCTCTGATTGACATAGTACGTAGAGTCGATAAGAATCTAGTATTTTTTCGCACACCAAGCGGCGCTCTTTGACTTCCCTTTTTTAGTGAAAAAAAAAAAAAACCCCATCATAATTCAGTCCCGTTAATTGCCACTGCTTATCCAATTTGTAAAAGCGCTAATTAGCGATTGATCTATTCGTTTCAAAATCATCGATAAGCCGGTACCCAAGTTCATAAAGCTAGACTCGATCCACCCCATAACTCTTATCATCACCCGATAAATCACCGCTGCGGGTAAAAATCGGGATTCCAGCGGGGCACCCAATAACCCAGTCGCTCGTTACGGGCTAATATATCTCGCGGTCGCCTTCCAGTTTTTTTTTTCTTCTTCTTCGGCTACCGTTGAAGAAAAAAAAAAAAAAAAAAAGGAAAAGTGCGTGCGCACCTGAGTTACGAGCCATTACGGCGGTGGAATAGATAGGCCGTTAATCAAGAGACATCGGTTTTTTTTTTAATGCAGACGCGGGCTAATGTGATTTTATGGGAGGATGTTTTCGAAGAAGATGAAAGTTTCGTGGGAGGAGGATGATTGAGGAATGGACGGAAAAACTTTAGGCCAGAGTCGAAAGTTTGATTTTGAAAATTTTTAAGTTGGTGTGGGAAGCTTTTGATCGGTTTTGTTTCAGTGGATAATGAAGCAATTTGTTGGAGAAAATAGGTTTTTTGTATGCTGCTAAATTACATTGTGCGGGCTCTGTGAAAAGTAAATTGTAGCTTTTATTTTCATTAAATGCATGCAGGAAACTTTGAAAAATTTGCAGCAAAAAATTTCGTACATTTTGAATTTTGAATTTTTTTTTTATACTACAAAACTTGATTCCTTTCATGGTAAATTTTTGATTTCATTATTTTTGAAGCTTTTTTTAAATAGATAAAAGAGTTTCTGTAGTTTGTTGAGGTTGACTGAGTTGACGGAACGTGAGGAAAAAATTTGAGAAAGGCAAAATGAAATCGAAAGTGAAATTTTGAAAAGTTTTAATATTTACCTAAGTAACATCGTTAGCAAATCTCTCAGCTAAGTTATTTAAAAAAAAAGCTAATTTTTTAACTTAACATTCAATGAGCTGGTCTACATGCGGAGTCTTTAATTACATCAGCCTATAAGCTTATTTAACACTTCAAATCTTGCTGTAGGGGCGTGGTTTTTAATAATTAATACTTTTTCAAAAAAATTAATTTTAAATATTTAAGAAATTCGTATCCACAAAAACAATTAAAAACTAATTGTACATTTGGCACAGTTACAATAACTACAGTCAAAACTTATTTGTGAGTTTTATATCAGACGTTAATTTGTTTATAATTATGCAGTGGTTGGTTTAGAAAAAAAAGTTTGTTTATTGACCACTAAATTATACTCTGCTAGATCATATACCATAAATTAAAAACAATTTATCGCTTTTTTTATAGCTATAAGAGTGAAACTTTAAAAAATTAATTGCAGTAAGTAAGTAGACCATTTTTATTATAATTTTCTTATTTTTCTTTTATAGCCTCTTTTTTAACTAAATATTCAATTTGATTACAATGTAAATTGTACATAATTTTTTTTTGTGATTGACGTAATGATTTTATTTTATTTTTTTATCATACCTAGCAACTATTTATTTTAAAAAATTTATGAAAAATAAAATTTCATATAAATGACTCACATTTTATTCTACTGACAATCTTTTTTTATACAAAAAAATTAATTTTCGTTCAGAAAATTTCAAATCACTACATTACTAAGTAATACTCATAAAAAAAAGTCACTGAAAAAGTGAAACCTGTACGCTCGACCCAATCCAAAAATCACAATATGAAAATTTTATAAATTTCCTCATTACAACAACTCGCCACCTGGACCATGAATGAATCAAGTGTGAAAGATAAATTTTAGAAAGGCCGCGGGTCCGGCCGCGCGGTGACGCAAATCGGCGTTCTTTTTTATCTCGGAAAACCATAACTTTCGTCGACCGTGGGTGCCTTATCTATCCACCAATTCCAGGCTCACGTGACCAACCTGCTCGTACGCACATACCTGCTCGTACGGAAAAACAGGACCCGATTTTCTTTTTTTTTTTTTTTTTCAATTTTCCCTTATCCCGTCGTCCGGTTCGCCTTGAAAGTTTGTCTAATTAGCTCTGGTTGTGACAGTTAATTATTGATTTGCTAAGTGGACGTTTAAATTTGTAAACGGCGCGTAAATCGGTCTTAATTCGATCCGAGTGTTGTCACCCGGTTGACGAATGGTCCCGTTCGGATCTATCAATTAGAATAAAACTTGGGCTAAGATTTATGAACTTTAAAAATTTGATCGATTTGTTCAATGCACAGGGAGAGGCAGTTTCATGAAACGTAGCTGCGCGGACAAAGCCTTACGCGGGTTGCGGTTATAAACTAGAAAACTACCCGCGGTATGAGAATCCAGGTGTTGAACATTTATTATGTGGTTATCAGACTGAAATTTTAATTAAATCTTGTATAATAGGGTGCGTTTCTTGTAAAAGAACAATGAGTTTCTTTACAGTGCGTCTGGTACGAGAGATAAGACTCAACAAATAATATCGACGGTCCCAGCGAAGAAAAACCTTAGCAGAAAATCTGGAGATTTTAAATGACCAATGAGAGGCTGACATGAATTAAAAAATTTTAAAAAATTTTAAAATCTTATTTATAAGTAATGATTTATTGAGATTCCTGATTCAAAAAAATTTTTTAATCGATATTGTGAAGATAAAATATTTAAAAATTTTGAATTAAGTATAATTTTAAAAACACAGAAGTGGACAAATGAAAAAAAAACCTAGTAAGAAAAATTTTTTAGGAACATTTTTTCTACAGTTGCCAGCATTTTCAGTCTGAGACTGCAGACTCCTGGATTACAAGTCCAGTGTATTCGTAGCTTATCAAACCCCATACACTGCTAGGAATTAAACTTCATAACAAGAAATACTCATAAAATTATACTTTTAAAACCCGCTCACCGATACTCTACAAAACCTCATTATTTCCAACGATCCTCGCAAACTCTCGGAAAATTTCAACTTATGAATCTCCTCGATCCAATAACGGTTCGCAACCCCGAGCGTCCAATCACGTATCGGAAGCCGTTAGGCTGCCGCATTTGTGTATAATTTTAAATCGCACGCATCAATTACGCATTCGGGTCGTACCTCAATGAGTCTCGGTTGCTTGCGTCACAGCTACTCGTCTGTAGTCTGCACTTGATGGGAGGATCCGAGCTGCGTATTACGGAACCCACTTTGTTCCCACGACTTTTCCTCAGCTACTCCCAATTACGGAACGACCAGAAGAGAGAAAAAAAAAAAGGTCAATGGGAGCAATGTAAATCAGTGAAACCTCGATGCTTTTCAAAAAAAAAAAAACTTTTATTTTCAAAATATACACGGTGTTTTCACTTTTTAAGGTGAATTAACATCTCAACGGCTGCTGTAAACTGGAAAGTTAAAACAAGCTCGCTCTTCGAATCTTAAACGATCCTGGAATGTTGAGCATCAAAGCCATGTATCCATTACGTTATTGTCTCTTTTTTTTTTAATCTGCTAGTGTTCGTCATACCCCCATCGCGGGGCGGAGAACAAACGAGGAAATTAAGAAAGACCGCAAGATTGGCGTGTTGCGGCAACCCAAAGGGGGTAATCTCGTTACTCAAATGATTTTTTTCGCAACCTATTTTTTTTTTTCTTTTCCATCTTTCGTTCCTTCTGCTCATCATCATCATCATAATAATCATCGAAGTGGTATGAGATAGAAAGTGATTTATAAACTTGACCCCCTGGGAGTCATTGACCGTTTTTAGACGAATCGCGTACGATCTTTCTCCCTGAAATATTTGTGAAAGCGCGCGATTTGATGAAAAAATACTGAAAAAGGAGGTAAACAAGTGCGGATGGGTTTTTAATTTTTGATGAATTTATTGATTGTAGTGTACGGGGGAGAGAAATTGAAACTTGAGACGTTGTAAAGTGAAATTGAATAGGAGGAAATGGACACTATGGTCTATTTCACGTGCCACCAATTTTATAGCGTATCGAAACTCGATCGAGGGTAGCTTGAACGTCGCGAGTTAATTGTATCGATTGATTTTGTTGGAGAAAAGTATGTGATTATTACCATGAAATATGGTTTTTATGTGGGTCAACTTGTGTTACTAACAATAGTATACTATAAGCCGATTTATTGAAATAAAAAAAATTCGAATATTTTTATTGTACTATGACTGCAGTTTTAAGTAATACTATGTTTTGATAAAGTATGATGTATCATGTAAAAATATTTTTCTAATCCAATATAATACTTATTTGAATATTGATTTGAAGTATGACCCATTAAATGTGATTTAAAAAATATTTTTGTATACTAAATATTGTGTAATTTATTACTATTTACAGTCACTAATACGTTAGAAGCCAAACTGGTATATTTTAGATTTACTAAAAGTAAGTCTAAAAACATGGTATTAAGAAGTACCAAGTAGTTATTTACTTTGGTTTCATTTGTTATATTTCAATTTATCAACATATAAATAAATCATGTAAACTAGTGTAAAGTATTTCAACTCTTAGTATAAAAAATCCCAAAAACCAATTACTTTCTTACATTTTTTTTTATCTATTAATTGATATTTACTTTATTTTACTATTAAAGTGCAGTAAATAAAAAAACACGGTTTAAGAAACCAATACAATCTCACAGTATTTTATGGTACACTTTCCCAACTATATTTTTCTCGATGGATAATAATATTAATTAACAAAACCTAATCATACTCCGCTGCATGCATTATTCATTACAATTCCCGCCTTGATTAATCGATATTTACAGTAATCCACGCTCAGCCATCAATTTTCCAAATCTAAATAATCAAATCCATCAAACTTTCATTTTTTTTTTTTAATTCCCGCATGTGTCTTAAATGTTTACTTTCGATCGCCCAAAAGCTACCGCCATCAAAGCTGGAGAAGATGAAGAAGAAGAATTTCCAGCCAATTAACAAAAAGGCTCGCTTCCGCGGTATTGAGCAGCAGCGGGAGCCCGCCGACAACAACGTAATCCCTCGGCGTACGCTTACGTGGTTAAAGAACACTTTCACTCGCGAATTTCGAGCGCTCGCTCTCGACGGGCTTTATCTCGACCCGCGAATCTCTCCCCGGCGAGGAGGATGATACAGGAAGGAGCAAAATCATCATCCCGCGACCGTTAGTTACTGCTTTCTCGCTCGATTTGAATTTTTAATCGACGAGGGATCGACGACTCTTTTCTGATTTATTCTTCTATTTTGCACGTGGTTTTTTTAGGCGGTCGTGGAACTTGTAATAAGTGTTTATCTTTATTGAGGAGTAGTAGTTGTTTTGATAGAAAGTCAATTTCGACAGATTCGCTTTTTTTTTATTATTGTAATAAGCGGGTTGGAATTTTTCAATTTTTTTGATCGATAAGACCGTTTCCATAATTAAGTGTCGCGACCACCCTGCAATTTCGCGATGCGTCAGGGTGATAAAACAAACCTCCTCGGTCTTCATTGAAAACTCGTCGTTTCGAATTACCCATCGCGCTCGCTAATGAAAAATCCACCTCCTCCCACGTGACTCCAGCCCGATATGAAAATAATAATGACCAATCGTCCGCGGCTTGGAAGTCGGTAGGTGTACCATTTTAGAAAATCTAGGTCTCACAAAACTGTGTCAAACGCTTCTTCCACACACGAGAAGAAAGTACGGTGGACCAGTTTGAATTACCATATCCGTTCCGAAAAATCGCGTGAAAAGTCCTGACCACTTTCCAAAAGCTCGAACAAAAAAAAAATCTCCATCCCGCAAGCTCTGCTGAATAAAAAAAAAAGCTTACCTTGATCTCGGAGGTAGGTACGTAGGTGGTTGTAAAAAGTATATATCACCAAACAATAAAACAAACTAAGCACCTCGCGCGCAGCTAATCCTGCAGATAAACGCTGGGCGTAATCAAAAGAACCAGCCGATCGGACCGCCACGGAGTGACTGGCCCGAGCGAGCCTCGCCGTGGGCCCCGCGCTGCAGCGGCGGCGCAGCTTCTCTTTTTCCCGCTGCAGCTGGGGGCTTTCACTTCGGGGCCCGAGCTAGTACCGCGCTCTCCTCGATCGACGAGAAATCTACGAGAGCTAAAGTTGGAGCTAGGGGGTGGCTTTTTTTTTAATTGGCAAGGGGATGAGCATCGAAGATTGTTTGAGAATAAACCTGGAAACTTAGGGATGAGGTGGATGGGTAAAATAAAGAGATAAAAAATATTTTTTGAAGCGATTGTGGCCCGGAATTTTTTAAAATGTCAAATTAAATTATTGTTCCATCTATGATTTGGATAACCGCTTACTAGGAGATGTTGTGATATATGGTACTCAGATCTAGACAAAACCTTGGGATCCGTTTTCTCTAGCCAAATAATGAACCAAATCACCAATATCTCTTGAAAAAGTGCTTTATTCCACAGCTTAAAGGGCAGTTTAAGCTCATTTTTCAAAAAAAAAAAATTGTTTTTTGATGCTATTTTAAAAAAAATTCCTGCTCAAGTATTGCATGTAGAGAATTTTGCAACCTCGGATTTTTCATAGAAAAGTCCAGGGAAAAATATTTTAAGCCTTATTTTGACAAAATTGACCATGAAAAATTTAGGTTTTCAAAAGCACCAACTTCCTTAAGGTTTTTTCGGTTGGAAAATCATTTTCAGTCGAATAGGATTTTAATAAATAAAATTTTTATCAAATTCTTTATATTAAAGTCAGTAAGAAACTTACTTATTACAAGGAATGTACACTATACATATTATTGGTAAAAAAACTCATATAAATATTTTTAAAAAAATTTTTGTTCAAAATATAGAGTTTCCGCGTCTTGCAGAACAATTAGAATTCTGATTGATCTGGAGATGATCATTCTTAGAATACTACACTGACGTCAATCCGGCTTCTTTCGCCATTCTGTAAAAGGCGCTATCAGTTCTTTGAAGTAAAGTTTTTGGGGAGTCATACTCTAAAATCGATCCTTTATCTAATACGATGACTCTAAAAAGTTGAAAATTGAAAAATTTAAATTAATTAATTAGAGTAAAGAAATTCTTCAGAGTTTATGAAAGCCTGATTTGTTTAAATAAATTTAAATTTATTAAAAGCAATTTATGCATTGTTTTCGATCTTGACTTTTAGCGATTTGTGAAGGTACTTTTAATTTATCATACAGAGCCATGAAACTGAAATTCAAGCAGTTTTCACCAAATACTTCCAGGTTATCATCATACATATTTAATAATAATTTTACCTATCTGAATCCAAAATAGTGTTCAATCTGTGTGCTATGGTAAGAATCGTGCAATCTTTAAATTGTTCTCGAATAGTTCTCTGAATTAAGTCATCAGTTTCCAAATCCACTGCGGCTGTAGCTTCATCCAAGATTAATACTTTTGTTTTTCTGAGCAACGCCCTCGCCAAACATATCAACTGCCTTTGCCCGACACTGAAGTTATCACCGCCCTCCGTTACTTCATGGTTCAAACCATTTGGTAAATCTTTAAAAAATTAACAAATTATTTAAATATTTATCATGAGCAAAGTATTTTTACTAAGAATTTTCAATAACATCTTACTTTTGACGAAATCTTTGAGATGAGCTTGGTCCAAAACTCTCCACAAATCATCGTCCGAGCATTTGTTGAGTGGATCCAAATTAAGTCTTAGACTGCCAGAAAACAAAACTGGATCTTGCGGAATGATATTAAGCTTAGATCTAAGTGTGTGAAGTCCTAGTTTCGATATGTCAACGTCATCGATAAGAATTTCACCACCCGCAGGTTCGATTATACGAAACAGAGCTAGTGTTAATGATGACTTCCCAGCCCCGGTTCTGCCTACGATACCGACTTTTTCTCCACCATTTACACTGAAAGTCAATCCTGTTAATACAAGATCAAGACCATCTCTGTAACGAAGTTTGAAATCTCGGAACTTGACACAACCTTGCTGTGGCCAAGTTTCGGGTGGATCATTTTCAATTATTCTGAACGCAGCTTCTTGTGGTGTTTCGCTATACTCTTTGATCCTCTCTATTGAGACAATGTGTGTTTCTACGTAAGACGTCGTCATGACGAGCTGATTTAATGTTTGAGTAATCTGAAATTTTTATTATAAAATTATTAAAAATATAAGAAAGTCTAAGAATTAATTGATAAGTGAAAAAATTTTTTTAAAACAGACGTAAGTATCAAGAGATGCTTCATGCAAGTCTTTAATTCATAACTGCTTATGATTGAATCCGATTTTCTCACCTGTAATGCATAAGTTATCGATAAACCAACTTTTCCAGAATCTAAATCATCTCTATTGAGCACTGCGAAAAGTGCGGCAAAAAAAATGACCAAGTTTCCAACCATTTCAAGCCTTACTGTCAACCATCTGAGCAGAAAAAAAAATTATTTACGATTACTACTATTGAGTAGTCTTATCTTAGTAATCCTAGTTTAATCTTAGTTATAATTAAGTAAATATCATAATAATAATTATCGGAGATTGTATATAAATTTTATACAATCTCAATAACCCGATATTTCTTTTAAAGATATTTTTGGATTATTTTGATTCTGAATTATATTTGGTGCAACTTATGCATAAGTAAATATTTGATATGTTACAAATTCAATAAATTTACCTATCAGCAATGATAGTAGGGTAATAGCACGATTGGTTGAAATCAACTTTGCTCTCGAATACCGTCGTAAATCTGTCTTGTTCACCATATGCTCGGATAGTTTGAACTCCGGCCACGGATTCTGCTAAATGCGAAGTTATTGGAGATATTGATACAGACTCCAAACGCTGCAATTGTCGGGAAGTTGCGACGTAAAAACGCTGAATGAAGAAATAAGCAACTCCGATTGGAAGTATTACGGTCATGAACATGGGAGTGCTGTAACTGATAACGACAAGAAAGGTAACCAGCTGAAATATATACAAAATTTTATTTAAATATTATTTAAATTTTATCTTTGAAGAATACGATAATAAAGAAATCCGTACCTTAGTTGACTGATAGATCCAATCAAGTAGATTGAACGGTAAAGTATTATCAACGGTATTGGTGTCTTTAGCAAGTCTGTTCAAAATACGACCACAGGGAGTAGTATCGAAAAATGACATTGGACTGCCAAGAATTCGATTTATTAAACCTTCGAAAATTCTTTTGGAAGCAGATAGAGACCCCATTAATGCAATCAGCGTTACCAAAGAATCAACGACACCTAAAATTATAATGCTAATTAATTAAAAATTGTTACAGCAAAATGGAAGTTGAAGATTCTTTTTAAAGGAAACGCAAAGAAAATTTAAAGAGTGTATCGACTTGTTTTTATTTTTGCGAGTAAAATTTTTTTCAAAGCGTAGTGTAGTATACCTTTTCCAATACCAAGTGCACCATACACACTGAGGTAAATATAATTCTTGGAATTATCACTACTTCCATTAATTCCTATGTTTTGAGTTGACCAAAAACTCAACCATATATTTGAACCAGACTTCAACGATTGAAAAATCACGTTTCCAATAACAATAGATAAAACTAAAAACCATCCGATTGATTTAAAGTAATGAGAGTAAACGTGCCATTTAACCTACGGAAAATAATAGCGATAAGTTTTAAGCATTTAAAAATTTAATTCAGTTTTTGTCGCTTACACTTCCGGTTTCAACTTCTTCAGTTTCGATCAGTCTTTCGCCAATATTACATTGAGTTTGATCTTTTTCTTTTATATTAATATTTGTTAATGAATTTCCTGAATGTTCACTATCTGTTGAATTTTGTCTGAAATATATAAGGTTTTTAAAACATATTTTAAAATTGAATTTAAGTGTTGTGACATCACCTATATCTAACTGTTCCGTTTGCTATAGAACTTGTATGACTACTTTCAGAAACTCTTGATCTAGCTCGAGCGAATCTTCGTTGGTGTTCTTCAGTTCTGACAGTATTTTTCAGCTGTTGCTCAGTTTCTGTATGATCTTCAGAATTTTCGCTTTCAGGTTTCACTATAAAAAATAGAAAAGCATGAGTGCACCAGTAATAGTTTATGAACTAAAATTTTCTAAATCCATGTTCACTCAATTTATTAAACTTTGAATTAACAATTGATAAGTGTGAACTTTGAAAAACACGGCAGTTGTAAAGTACGTAAGACTACTCAGTGAACCTATAAGGTCTACAAGGCTCATCGGAAGCTAATCAAGTTAAAAAAAAAAAATAATTAAAAAACCTTCTTGTGAATGTTGAGCTAAAAAATCTGCAAAAGCGCCACGTTTCGCCAACAGTTCTCTGTAGGTGCCAGTTTCACTGATTTCTCCATCTGTCAATACAATAATGTTGTCAACCTCGGGTAAAAAAGAAATACCATGGGTAACGAGGATTCGAGTTTTTTTCTTCATCAAGCCACTTGGTCCGATTAGATTATCAAAAATGTGTTTTCCCACTCTGGCATCGACGGCACTGAGAGGGTCGTCAAGAAAGTATACATCTGAGTCGCTGTAAACAGCTCGAGCTAACGAGACGCGTTGTTTCTGTCCACCCGAAAGATTTATTCCCTTTTCTCCAATCTCAGTTCTGTCACCTCCTGGTAGCACCTCAAAATCTGGAGTAAGAGCGCATGCATCTATTATTTTTTGATACAAATCTTCTTTGTATGTTTTTCCAAATAAGATGTTATCTCGAAGAGTCGCATTTTGTATCCAGGCTTGTTGCGATACGTACGCGATTGATCCCTGAAATTTGAAAAGATTTTATTGAAGTACAATGACATTGTAACAACCGTAGTAATTGTTAGTTCTTTGTTTTTTATTTTAGAACATGAACATAAAATACTATTTATTACCTTTGTATTAATTCTTCCACTAAGTTTTTGCATTTCCCCAAGCAATGCTGATATTAAGGAACTCTTTCCAGAACCAACGATGCCCACAACAGCAACCAATTGTCCCTGTTTAATTTGTAAGTTAATGTTCCGTAGCGTTGGCGTGCTTCTGTCCTCCAAGTCCCAAGAAAAGTTACCATCTTCAATTACCAATGGATTTACTAAAATGATAATTATTTTTTAAGCACATTCATAATTTCAAAATGCAAAGTAAATTTCACTCACCTTCAGATTCATCATGCTGAATAATGTTGGGGTCTAATTCTTCAGAATTCATGAACTTATTTATTCGTTTTATAGAAACTGACGCTTCGACTAAAAAACCAATCAAGGGTGGTAATATAGAAAGTGGAAATTCCATAATATTAAATAAGCTGAGAGAAACAAAAGCCGTTTTACTGTCTAGAACATTCTTTTCATCAATTAAAACAAAAGTAGCGAACGAAACTAGTGAAACCTATTAAGTTTTAACAAATTAATTCAACTGGAAATGAAAAATATTTTTTTATAGCATATCTTTACAACAAATATTTTACGTACTATAAAAGGTGCGCAAGACCACATAAAAGTAATTCCCGCATTAAGGTAAAACGACTCTTTGAGGACTTTTATTTCTTTGTTTCTAATTTTTAAAATCTGTTCTTCAAATGAAGGTTCCCAAGCGTACAATTTCAATACTTTAATACCAATCAATACTTCGTTTATCAACTTTACTCTGTCATCTTTAATATACATCTGTTTCATTTCCAAGTCCATAACTTTTTTACTTATAACTCCATTTACAGGCATCAAAATAATCATTACAGCTAAGCCAGCTAAAACAGAAGGTCCTAAATATTGCCACAATAAATATAATGCTATTAAGATCTGAAATGGGGCAGACCAAATCAAATTTAAATATGGCGTTGCAATCACTAATTTATCAGTATCGACTGACAGCAAATTAACAATTTCTCCAACAGTCGATTCTTTTCTAGCCAAATTTGAAATCCTTAATACTTTCTTATAAATTGCAGCCATAAGTGCTGTTTTTATTCGTAAACCAACTAAGAACATACGGTGGAAGTACTGAGCCGAGATAAAAGTTTGTAAAACAGCAGTTGAAAGTAACAAGAAAACATAAAAATAACCCTTCCATGTTGACTCTTTAATATCACATTTTTTATTATCACATGTAAAATCGATAAGCATACTAAAATAAATATATTAAATTAATAAAAAAGTAGAAAATTTTTTTTTATTGTTTAAATAGTTGAAATTTTTGGTAAAATACGTTACTTACTCTAAAATTAGTGGACTGATAAATGCCATGATATCTTGAATCACTTTAAATACTGTCCCAAAAAAGAACGTAGGGCCAAATGCTTTAAACAATGGTATTAAAACTGAAACACTTCATCGGGGAGAAAAAACTTTTTACTAAGAAAGAATAAAATAAAGTCCATATCAAAATTATTTAATGATTAATTTGTTTTTAATGATAACATTTTTTTTACAATTAAAACGAATCCCGAAAAATCTTTTTTTATAAATATGTAGCATTAAATTTTAATGTAATCCGATGCTGGAGATCGTAAAGATTGATGCCAAATGTATAAGTCAAAGGAATAAAATTATGATAACTTACTGTTTAAGTTTTTTAAAACTTTGCGTCCAATGTTCATCAAACTGAGGTACAATTTCTTTAGCCAGATCAACTTGGTTCAAAGACCACAAGTCTTTTGTTTCTAAAGGGTATTTGAATCCTCTCCACGCTAATGAATCGAACCATTTGAATGTTAGGCGAGATGGAAATGCTGCACTTTGTTCCGGGCATGGTTTTTCTACCTAATATTAAATTAAAATTTTTTTGTTTCAAGTTATTCATATAATTAATTTACGTAAAGTTTTTGTATTTTGCTGCTTACTGAGGGGTAGTCCGAGAATCTTGGTTCTGCATCAACTAAAAAGTTGAGAAGCAGCAATAATACGACTATTGGAAAGTATATCATATAAGATATAAATTCATAAGTAACTTTATTCTGAAAAATGTATATATATTTTATTTTAATTTTGATGATCAACATAATTAATTATGTATGTACCTCATTCCTCCTTAATAAACTTCTACATTGAAAAACTCCACATAAACTTAGAAGTAACCAGAAAATCCACAAAAGCCCTGAAGTTCTCATACCATATTTTCTATTATAATTTAGTAATATAATAGCTGAGATCTATCATAAAAAAATTATTACGTGTTATTAAATTTATGTCCGCAAACATATTATATGATCGAAAAAGTAGATCACAGAAACTTAAATTTCACTAAATACTTGGATTAATGAAGCTACTTACAAAAGTGATTAGTTTTATAGACGGCGTTGTGTAATCTACAGCAAAAACTTCGTAACCAAACCAATGATCTCTAAAGGACTTTGCCAAATCCAAAAGTGATAATAAAATTAACGTTACATTGAGTACAAACTTCAAAATAAATAACCAAGTAACTGGAACATCTCTTCTTTTACTGTTTGAGAAATGATAAACTTCGAAAGTTGAAAATACCCATAGAAAAATACACGGTATCCAAAATAGAACCGATTTTTGAAAACAATCTGTGAGATCTGGATCTTCTGTGTGCCATGTTAAATTTAAATCCTAGTAATGAATATAATTTTTAATATCGTGTTTTTTATGTTACTTTACAATAATTATAACAAATAAATTAAAATAAAAAATAGTATAATATTGTAAGTATTTAATTTTTTGAGTGCAACTGGACATTGCAATTATTTCTTCTCGCGTTTCATTCACAGATTCAAAGCTAATTTAAATTTATTGAATTCAAGATATTTTTTTATAAACATTAATATCATGAAATTTATTTTTATATTCTGGGTGACTTAATTGTCAAACCACCTTGAGAAAAGTTACATGTTAACTTATCCGTAGAATCTTGATAGAAACTAATAAAATTTAATTCTTGAATTCTTGAAAAAAGTTTTTTTCAAGTCGTTGTATTAAAATAGAATTTTTAAACTCTTGAAAATCGTTTTTTCTTGAGTTTTAGTATTAAGTGGAAAAAAAATAAAAAATAATCTGAAATATATACAAATACTTGCTTTTGTAGTTGCTGAGTATTGTTTGACAGCACAGTTATTTTTCAGAGCTTGTTTTTACATTTAGTTATTCTTTAAAAAATGGTTAAGTGCATACAATTACGTAAAATAAATAAAAAAAATTTTATTACTAAAAACTTATTGATTGAATAAAACTACTCTGAGAAATAACTATTTATAAATGAAGCAAGCTTCGTATTTAATCGATCGCGGTTTGTTATCAAAAGATCGTAGTTTTAAGTTTCAGCAGCTCCTAGCGTCAGTCTCATCAAACTCTTTTCTTAATTCGGGTTTATTTCAAATCAGGGTCAAACACTTTTATTTTCGTTAGCGGAGTGTGACAAATCAATTGAAAAAAATAAACTGAGTGACAAGTTATACTTTTATAGAATAGTAGCGTAAACGCATATCACACTTATCAGATGCATTACAGATAAGAGAAGTCATCTTTTTCAAAATTTGGACTCAATCAATTAAATTTTCAATTGAAGTAAATTTTAGTTATTTAAAAAAAAAAGAATTGTATTTTTAAAATTAAAAAGATTTTTCTGAAAGCAAATACAACTGGTGTCATAGAATACTCAAACTTGTGTTATGTTACAAAGCGCAATTCTGAAGTATTTATCAGAGGATCTTACATTTTTGAGCGCAATATCGCAATTCAGATCTTCCTCACAAACAGGTAAGGCACTTGTTCAACACAAAAATGATCTAATGCCACCAAATTTCATTAATCTTATGACATTTTTGCATGACAAGGTCGTGTATTTATCTTATATGAAAATATGGGTCCTTGTATGATTCAGAATACTTACGATTAACCGGCTTGGATAAGGCAAAAAAAGGATAAATCGAAGTGTCGGTAAAGTAGGAAAGATTTTTTTTAGAAAACTATTGTTTAATTAAAGGCTGCGAAACATACCCAGAACTTGGAACCGCAAAAACGGTCCATCGCCGTCTGATTCCCCATAACTCGAGCCAAACTCTTATCCTTGATAACTGACAAGGCTCCCGGAAGAAGATGTTGCACTTCCTAGCTTCAAAACAGGTTTTCCCAGCGCGATTTTACATCCTCGGAGTCGAAAGAGATACTTCACTCTGAGCATCAGCACGCGACTGACTTCGTTCGCGTGCTCGCGACAGTGAATGATCTTTGTTTTATATTAGAGATAAGTCGATGTGCACGTGTGAGTTTACGCGGAAGCCAGAAGTGCACTGGGAGAAAGTTGAGCGTCTGCTGTCCCAAAAGTTGGGGAACGCTGCTCCCGACCGCCATGGGTAATATTCTGCCCAGATACGAGAGAAACGCAACGAAAACAAGTTATCGAGTCTGCCGTAAGAGGCGCTACACCCAAGTTTGAGAAAAATATTTCTCAAATCCGCAAGTGGAAAACGTCCTTTTCCATGCGTGTGAACAACCAGGGAACCGACCCTTTTCTCCTATAGTTTAGTAGTCTTCAAAACACGCGTGGAAAAAGGCCGTTTCCACGTCTGTAGCGAAACACGCGTGGAAAAAGGCCTTTTCCACGTCTGTTGTCGTTTCTCTGAACTCTGAAGCTGTTTACGAAACAGCAGCAGAAAGAAGAACCGAAGTAATATATATAGGTATATTTTATGGGAAATGCATAGTGTATAGTGTCGTAAGCAACACACTTAGGCATTTTCTTTGTTAATTTTTACGACTTTAAAACCAATGAGAGGTCAAGTGTCAAATTTCACCCTCACTATGCCCGACTTATCGCCGTCCGGCCGCCGGCGGGAGGACACATGGATACCGCTCCGCTCTGTCGCCTCTCGTCAATGAATTATAGAAAAATGCATTAAAATTCAGCGAATTTGAGAAAGCACAGTCCTGTGCATGTAAGTGAACCTTATCGGTCCCACTCGAGTAGGATGTTTCAGCACTCGACCTTCATTTTTACTGGATGGCACGCGCTACGCGCGCGCCATCCAGTAAAAATTACGGTCTCGTGTTGAAACATCCTACTCTCGTGGAACCGACGCGGTTCCCTTACTTGCACAGGAATATACTATTCTCGTGGTGGGTAATATATTCCCCACCACGAGAAATATTTTTCTCAAATCTGAAACGAGAATACCTCTGTTTCTCTTTGCTTATACTATACGATAAACAAGCCTATTCTCTTGATGCTCTTATCGCAAAAAGTTTCTCGCATCAGATGCGAGAAACGAAGAAGTTTCTTGCATCAGATGCGAGAAACGAAAAAGTTTCTCGCATCAGATGTAAACCTTGGTGTACCGATTATTTTCGAATATGAAGCTGGAGCGATAAGCTAATCGTAAGCGACACTTGAATTTCATTCTTAAAACAATTCGCTATAGAGTCTCGTATTATTTTGTTAAAATTAACAAGATTATCCATCAAATTTGAGAAAGCACATTCCTGTATAAGCATGAAAACGGCAACGTTCCCGCTCGAGTTGGATTTTTTCAGTACTCGACCGTCGAGTTTACTGGAAGGCACGCGCTACGCGCGTGCCTTCCAGTAAACACGACGGTCTCGTACTGAAACATCCAACTCTCGCAGAAACGACGCCGTTCTCGTGCTTATACAGGAATATACTATTCTCAAAATGTTGCGTACTATAGTACCGGACAAATGGGGGCGCTGCCACTCGATTTTTTCCCAGTGTGTAGTAAAGAATCATAAAAAATTTTCATTAATCTATTACTGCTGTGTTGAAAAATTAGACGAAATTTCCTCTCAATGGGAGGATCTTCAAAATTGTCATTTGAAAATGTGTACTCAAGAGAAAATTCAAAATATGATGAAAAATACAGAATGAGGTGGAGATTCCTTTGAACTGGATTGGATCAGAAAAAAATTAATGATGAAACGATGTTTTAATGATTTTTCAATTTTATAGGATAAAAAATAGAATAAATACTTTCTTTCTTTAAAAATTCACGAAAAAAACAAGAAATTGCATGGTTTAATCCTTAGAGGATTCAAATCGTTTTGGAAATAATTTTTTTTGATTCAGGAAAATTTTACAAGGAACGTATATATTCAAGCATAATAAAATATCAAAATAACTAAGGATATCTGTGTGGATTGATTTTGAATTATCAAAATTAGCGACTTCCAGCCGAAAAAAAAAAATTTTTTTTTAAAGAAAATAAAAATTAAACTACAAATTCTTTTACCAGCCTAAAAGTGAAGAAAAAGTGGTAAAAAAAATTCGAAAAATGGATATAAACATCTTGAGTGGTCTGGTCGATGTCTCATGGAATAGTATTCGATTGTTGTTACTGAATCAGTAATACAGATATTTTTTAATACGAATTTTAAAGTTTTATTAGTGGATCTCTGTTACAAAATACTGTTCGGTCGTAAGAATTTTAAGAAAAAAATTTTATTACCTTGTCTGAGTTATCAAGTAAATTCAACTTTGGGTTGTTTTAAAATTATTCAATGCAAGATTTGAATTTAAAATTAAGTAATAATCTTATTTTATTTATTCACGGTTCTATTGATCAAGTTCAAAATTTAATTTATGCATTTTTTTTTCAATGAATGAACACGCAGTTTAGTCATTCATTGTTAAAAAAAAATGTGTATAATAATAAATTTCTAAACTTGAATTACAAATCATCTATTTTTCTTTAAAAACTTTTTGGAACAAATCAAACTGTGATTTTAATGATAAAGTAAACTGCATCTATGCTGAGAGAAAATTGTCTCATTTAGAAGTTTGATTTAAGAGCTTAAAAACGAGATCTCAGAGGTTGGTTTTTGGTCAATGAATGCCGGTTTTTTCACTAAAATGTATTTTTTTGAGACCACAAAAATTTGTGTACCTTATGTGGCCACTTCCTCCACTCTGACTTTTTAATTTAATCTACCGGTCCTGAAGCAATGATTACTAAAATTTAATAAATAAAATAAAAGTTCGAGACTGAAAATATTTCCTCATAAGTGTCTCCAACTAATCAAAAATTTTTTTTATTAAAATAATTTCAAAAAAGTTTTCTAAAATTAATTTTATAGATTTGCTGATACGGCTCAAAATCTACTCGTAAACTTAATTTTAAAATAACATTTTTTGCTATGGAGCTAATTTAATAGACATGTACTAAACAGATTTGAGAGCTTCACGGGAGCTTTTGACTTTTTCTTGCCCTTTGCATCCTAGCAACCATAATTAAAGTACCTGGAGTGTTCGCATTAGGTGCGTACATACTTAGCCATATTAGGCCTACCTTAGACATTGTCAAATTATAAATTTGTATGATCATATTTATTACTCACCCTAGACCGTTCATTAAAATATAACGGTCGAATAATTTTTATTACGTATTTACGTTTCCGGTCGAGAATCAAAAGTTCATTAACACGTTTAATACATTTTGATTCAAACCACTGATGTGTAAATAACAATCTACTCTACTGCACGATTAAGGCGTATAATGATTTTTGATAGGTGCGGAAGTATGCTTTCACCAAAAAAGTAAAAATGCTCGAGTTTTAAGTCAAGGTATATGTAAATTATAACGGAGTCAGAGTACTTTTTTGTTACGTAATTTTCATAAATTCATTAATCTCTTTTCAGTAAGCACATTTTAAATCATATTGAATCCGAGTAACGATAATTTATTAATTGCAATTTTATAATTAAAAATATTGAAAATTTTTTTTTCTGCAGTTCAAATCTCGTTTTATTTATTGAAAAAGTTTGTTTTTTAAATATAAATATAACTTCTAATTAGGGAACGTTCATAAACCACGTGGTCATTTTTTCGAAGATTTTGAAGGGCCCTCCCTCCCATGAAGATCAGCGTAGTATTTTTATCAATTTTTCGATCCCCCCCCCCCCCCCCAAAGTCACGTGGTTTTTTTTACGATTTCAAATTTTAAATATGAATACTATTAGTTTTTTAAAAACATTATTTTTTAAGTTATAATTTAATGATTTAATACCAGGGGCGCAACAACTCCTTTCAGCTAGGGGGTGTCCTGAGGTCTACCCCCCCCCCCTCCAATAAAACTGACGTCGAGAAAAAAAACAAAAAAAAAACGATGAGTTCAATAAATAGACTGGTTAATTATCCCCCAAGCTCTAAGCCCCCAAAACACTGGGCGTAGAGTTTAAGGAATAATCTGATCAGCTATCCCCCAAGCCTTGAACCCCCAAAACCCTAGGCGTCGAGTTCAATAAATAAACTGATCAACTAATTATTAATTATCCCCCAAGCTCTAAGCCCCCCAAACCCTGGGTGCCCGAGTTCAACAAAAAACTTATCAGTTATCCCCCAAGTCTTGAACCCCCAAAACCCTGGAGGCCCGAGGTCAACGAAAAGACTGATCAGTTGGTAACCAGAGTTTTGGGAGGTTTAGAGTTTGGGGGATAACTGATCAGTCTTTTCGGGCGCCCAGGGTTTGGGGGGGTTCAAGACGTGGGGGATAGCTGATCAGTTCATTTATTGAACTCAAGTTCAAAGAAAAAACTGATCAGTTATCTCTTAAGCTCTGAATTCCCCAAAACCCTGGAAACCGAGGGGCTATGTACTTCAGAATCACAAAAAGAATCACACATGAAAATCAATATTTAATCAATAAAATATCAATGTCATTTCAAGTAAAAATCTTCGAAAAATATTATTTTTAACAAAATATCAATTGAAATTGGATCCAAGGCTCAAATATGTTAAATTTTCCAAAAGAATCAAGAAAGAATCACAAAAGAATCAAAAGAATCATCAATGATTCTGGAGAGCATAGCCCCTCGCTGGAAACCCAAGTTCAATAAAAAAACTGATCAGCTATCTCCCAAGCTCTAAACCTCACAAAACTCTGGTTACCGAGTGAAATAATTTTATAATTAAAGCGTACTTTATATTTGAATATCAAGTCCATAAAAAAGTGTTTTTTTTTTGTTCCACAAAAAAGTTGTGGTGTACTTTAATATACATCACTTGGAAATATTACAAAATAATAAAAAGATAAAAAAAAAAAAAAAACCAATAAACAAACAAAATTTTTTACACTTTTCTCGAAATGTGTCTGCTTCTTAGAAGCATTTAATTTATAGTTAAAAAAAAAAAATTGTTGATAATGTTGCAAACGAAGAGTTCACCAATAAGTAAAAATTTATAGCGTTTCCCTAATCAACCACCCCATTTTGGAGTTCAAAATTTCAGACTTACAACTTCATGATATAATTGCACCAGTTCAGCGTAGTTAGGTATCGTTACAAAATTATTTATTTCGTTAATTAAAATGCACTCATATTTTTGAAATAATTTAACTCGGGCAGGGTCTTGGGGGTTTAGAGCTTGGGGGATAGCCGACTTTAACATTCGACAGTAAAATATTATGAATCGAAACATCGATTCATGCACTTTAAAAACCACGTGCTTTTTTGAATCAACAGCCCTACCCCCCACGTAACCTTTCGTAGCCTTTTAATCGCCCTCCTCCCCCCCCCCCCCTATTTGGGCCACGTGGTTTGTGAACGTTCTCTCAGACAAAACAAAAATTATTTTATGAATATCTTACTTTCTTACTTGCAAAGTCAAAAAATGGTAATATTTTTTTCTATAAAATAATTTGTTCCCCATTTGTAGAAGCACAAGATTTTTGTATGTTCCCAACTTGTATAATCATTGGAATATGGGGTGTTCCCAACTTGTACAAGCACTGGAAAAAAGGGTGTTCCCAACTTGTAGTTGTTATGGAACTATTATCAGTTATTTTGTTCCCAACTTGTATTCACCCATAGAAACACCTTGAATTTCATCTAATAAACCAAAAAATTTTGATAATCCCTTTCCCTTTATTAAAATTCACAAAACTAAACCTTACCCTTTGTTGGAGTGCTGGTTTGGCAATTCTTTCATAAAATTTTCCTATACCTTGATTCAATTTTTATTTTAATTTTATGTATATAACAATGTACATAACAATGTGAAGCATAGTTCAAATAATTAATAAAATATAATCTACCTAAAATTTAAAAATTTATTTAAAATTATATACTAATTTGATCAAATAAGGAAAATAAAAATAATGTTGTAAGTATAGAAAAATAGAAATGAAAGTTTATTACTGGAAAAATATTTGATAAGTATTTTAAAATCTATTATAATGTTAGTATCATATTCATATTCATATTCATATTATCACATACTGTAGAGTCATAGTAACACATTCTTTATTTATTTTTTTGCAGCTCTTGCAATTCACTAATTTCCTGACTCTGGAGCTTTCATTGTATCAAGTTTTAAATGTTTTGCATCGGGTGTAGAGTTTGTGAGAGACTGAAAAAAAAAATTGTTTTTTTTTTTTTTTTTTATCTACACTTAATTTAAAGATATTAGGTTGATGAATTTAAAAAAATTCTTACTCTTTTTAGAGCTCTTTGGTGCTTTCCTGACTCTGGGGCTTTCATTGTATCAAGTTTTAAATGTTTTGCATCGGGTGTAGAGTTTGTGAGAAGAGACTGAAAAAAAATTTTTTTTTTTTTTTTTTATCTACACTTAATTTAAAGATATTAGGTTGATGAATTTAAAAAAATTCTTACTCTTTTTAGAGCTCTTTGGTGCCTCTCGACATCATAATAATTTTTCAAAGCATGACCGTAAACATATCCCAGCTTTTGATTAGGAACCCAATCAGGGTGATTTTCATCTTCTAGTCCAGCTGGCTTTCCTGTGTAAAATTTACCATGCTTAAGCAGAACATAATAAAATGATAACAACAAATTTATTATGAACTTGGAAACACTGACTTACTTAACTGGAAATGATCAGCACAAACTCTCTTGTTTTTTAATTGCTGACTGTCAAGAGACCCTAAATTTAAAGCTCGCACCCAAGCATTTTGTCTTTTTTTTGATAAGATAATAATACTTGGGAGCTTTTCTTTTTTATGGCATCTGCTGTTAGTTGACACTACAGCTGGAAATTTATAAAACTTAAAGAGGCAATTTTTAGTCCTATTTTTGCATGTAAGTACTGCACATGAATGCACCATAATTTATAACAAAACTGAAATTTTATTATTTTTTATTTTTTTTTTTAGTTATCTGATAATCATTACTTTTATATAAAAGTTAGTTAGATTTAAATAAAATTGAATATTTCGCTGACTGATTTTTTTACCTACTTTCTGTTAAAAATTTTTTTGGAAAACACTACATGCTCATTTATTGGAAATCATTTGACTACTTTTTTAATGTTTAATTACTTTCTAACAAATTATTTGCGTTTTTTGTAAACGCTGATCATTTCAGTAAAATTTTTGCGATTTTGTTTAAATAAAAAACTAAACCGATACCACGTTAAAGAATTGCGAAACGCAGAAACGTCGATTGTTTGTGATTGTTTGACACCTGCAGGCTTTCAGTTTCATCTCGTGTCGTCTGCTGACCACTTCAATAAGTGCTGCCATCTGAAATCAAAATTGAAAAATTTTGTCGGCTATAGAGCAGAAGAAAAAAACAAACAATAACACGTGGATGGTTGGTTTTTAATTATTTTTAAATTGGTCAACTTAGGGATGATTATTTAATAAAAGATCATTTTCCAAACATTACTTCTACAAAGATGTTAGTTTGCTTTGATTGGAGAAACTGATATCGCGCCTGATAGTGTTTTTAAAGTCCTGCTTACACACTTATAACCTCCAGAAAAATTACAATTTTATAATTTTTAAAATTTGTTATGGAGGATAAAAGCAGCAAATCAGTTAAGAAGTGTATGCGGAAGCAAAAACGAGCTCAACATAGACTCGAGCGCGATATGGACGTCGAATGTTCAGAACTTCCAACACAAGTAAAAGAATTAATTTGTTTTATTCAAATTATTTTATACATAGATAATTAAATTGGTCATCATGATGTAAAATTTTTTAGTACATAGCTATTTGTAATGCTGGTTTGGTAACTGGACTCCAAAGAGAAGTTTTAGAGCAGTTAATCAAAGACATTGTTTCAAATTTTCTCGTTATCATGCCTCCAGGAAAATCATATTGTTTTATTCACTTCTCTGAAGTGGATAACTCAAAAATATTTTATGACAAAGTTCATGGAAATTTAGAAATACCTGATCAAAATACAGTTTTTTACTTGTTGTACATAAAATCCAGTAAGTGTACTTTTTAATTTCAAAACTAAGAGAAAAATTTGGTTGAATTTTTCTGCAATTTTCCTCGTTAATATTTCTGTAACAGTAGTTTAATAAAAATTAAACTTAAATAATTATTTTAGTTCCATGTATTGAGGAAAAATTTGACAGTAATTTACCTCCTGGAATGAGATTACTGACTGATTTTGTAACTCCAGAACAAGAATCTCTGCTATTAGCAAGCATTGACTGGAATGAAGAAGAAGGTATTATTTATTGATAAATGAATAAAAAATTCTGTCTGAATAAACAAACTGTAAGTAAATGGTTATTTTCCAGAAAATACAGAGTCAGAGCTGAAACATAGAAAAGTTAAACACTTTGGATATAAATTTAGATATGACAATAATAAAGTAGATTTTGATAATCCTACAACACCAATACCTGAAAGTTACAAATTTTTACAAAATTTATTTGAAAAACATAAGTGTGGGAATTTTGTATATGACCAACTTACAGTAAACAGATATTTGCCTGGTCAAGGTATGTAATAATTAATTTTATCTGTATTTTTTTAAAGAGTTCTGAAAACCATTACATACTAATAATTCTAGTATATTCAAGGAATACCACCTCACATAGACACACACAGTGTTTTTGAAGATCCAATATTATCACTCTCACTTGGCTCTGCTTGTGTGATGGATTTCAAATGTGGAAATGAAAAAATTGCTCTGGATTTACCTGCAAGATCTTTATTGGTCATGGGTGGTGAGTCTCGCTATGCTTGGAGTCATGGCATTTGCCCTCGACACAATGATAACATAGAAACCAATAATGGCCTTTCAACTCGTCCACGAGGTACCAGAGTGTCATTTACATTTCGAAAAGTTCACAAAGGCGAGTGTAGTTGTAACTATAATGAATACTGTGACAGTAAGAAACCGACATCTGCTCAAGTGACAGACATAAAAGATTCAGTTGCTTCTAATCTTGAAAATTTATATGTACATGATGTAAGCTTGTTATGTGTCCTTTGGTTTTAATTTCTCTTATTCTATTTACTTAAATTGTTAATATGAATTTTTTACAAAATTTTTCAGGTGTATGAAGAAATCTCTAATCACTTTGATGAAACTAGGCATAAACAATGGCCCAATGTGGCCAAATTTGTTGAGAGTGTAGAAATAGGAGGTCTTTTACTAGATGTTGGTTGTGGTAATGGAAAATATCTCTATGGTCACCCAAATATTTACAAGGTAAAATTTTATTAATTCATATATCTTCATAAAATAATTTATTTTTTAACTAAAATTGGCTTTTATTAGATGGGCTGCGATCGCAGTACAGGCCTTGCTGAAATATGTAAAACAAGAGGTTTTCAAATTTTACTATCAGATTGTCTCCAATTGCCTTATAAATCAAATATATTAGATGCTGTTTTGTGTATAGCGGTTATTCATCATTTATCAACTGCTGAGAGGAGAAAGCAAGCCATTTCAGAAATAATGAGGGTCCTCAGGGTTGGTGGTAGAGCATTGATTTACGTGTGGGCAAAGGAGCAAAAGAAAGATTCCGAAAAATCTACGTATCTCAAATTTAATCCGAAACAAAATAAAAAAAATGAATTGAAATCCTCTGTGGGTAAGGAATTTCGCACATTGGAAAATAATGTAACCCTGCCGGTTCACGAGAATCGAACAGAGTTTACTCACAGTGATATGTTAGTTCCTTGGAAACGAAAAGGTGGGGGTGATTTTTTAAGATTCTACCATGTTTTTGAAAGTGGGGAACTGGAAAAATTATGTTTTGACGTGTCTTGTACTAAAGTGCAAACAGTTTATTATGATCAAGGAAATTGGTGTGTCATATTAGAAAAATTGCACGTGTAAATAAAAAATTTTCCCACATTCTAATTTGAAAATCGAAACTTTGATTCTTAATTTCGGTTATCATGCGTGAAAATACATTACACCAGAGCTTCTTCGAGAACTTCAAGCTCTGCCCTCAGTGTCTCAAAATCGCCCTGGTGAAGATGGTACACCAGTGTAGTAATATATCATTAAAACATTGTTAAAAAGTGTAAAAAATGTAAATATTAATTATGTAAGATGTAAGAAAAGATTTTTATTGAAATAAAATCGAAATACTTTTTAAAAAAGTTTATTGAATGCTTATAAGGTATATAAAATCTGTTTTCTTTAGATTCAAATGTTTCCCAAAGTAACAGGAAATTTTTTTAAGTAACTCATAAAATATTTTTGAGCAGTGAGTTGGTTCAATTAAAAAATAGTATATTATAGTACGGATGCTGCATCGTCACTGAGGCGGTTTTAAGGGCCCGACTATAGCGAAGCGTAGCACGAGGTCCTCAAAGAGCCCTAGTGACGTTGTGTTTAAATTATAATTAAAAATAAAAAACAGTCTCTGCGAGAAATTTTCAGTAGATTTTGGGCAAAAACTGAGCAGTTTTAACGAATTTGGGCAAAAATTTAGTAGGGTTTCTTGGCAGAATATCGCCAAGTATTTATTTGTTTATCGAAATTAAAAAATTTTTTTCTGGTTTCTTTAAATAAATATTAAAAAAATGAAAATTAAAAAAATAAAAATCGCGTATTTGCTATTTTCCATAGGTTTTCCAATAATTAGTTTTTTGATATCTTATGGTTTTTTCATGGGCGGTAATGGTTAAGAAAGAAATATTTTTATAGAAATAAAAACAAAGTATTTTTTGAAAAGTTTATTTAATGCCTTCAAGGTATACAAAACAAATATTTTCTTTCAACTAAGATATTTCCCAAAGTAACACAGAAAACTTTTGTCGTGTTTTAATTTTAAATATTCGTTTTCAATTTCACTACAAAAGAATTTGCACGATTAGTTTATTATCAGCCGTAAGATAAAATTTACACATATCAAAAAATCGAGTAAAATATTACAATTTTATCTGTTACAGTAATATTTTATTAATTTTTTAAAATTATAAAATGAATAAATCTTATCGAAATAAAAGATTATTTGTTTTAATTTGCTTGTCCCTTTTATTTTTATTTTACCTTACAATTATAATTTATCTACTTACTATGTGTCAGAACAATATTTGCAGAGGAGACGAATAGCAGAACGTTTAATATTCATAAACTCAATCAAAATGAGATTTTTCGTCACCTTGACGTTTCAATTTTTTTTTTTTTTTTCTTATTAATTATAATAAGTCAGTCTGATAACAAAGCAAAATGCTTTTGAATAAAAATATTCGATAATAAATAATCATCCTAATTATAAAAATTTGAAATATTATAGAGCTTTGAGCTCATTAGAATAGTAATTTATACTTTGATCTGATTGACGATTAATTTTTCTGTACACACTAATACTTATAAATATGAACATTTTAAGGACTACAATAATCTACTTTTAATACAGCCTGCTGTACACCAGAATGATTATCATGAAATAAATTTAGGTAGTGCGAAAAATCGGCACTCCTATTATACATCACCTATTTCAAAGTCAATTAATGGACAATAAGATATTTTTATGTGAGTTGGTTTAATTTTGAAAAAATATTTGTAAGCATTTCATTTTTTTTTTAAGAAATATTATTTTTATTGACAAATGAATGTTTGTAAGAAGGGGATATAACGATGGTAAGGGGCAGGGATTGATATAAATTAAAATGATAAATCTATATATCTGTGTCGCAATACAATCAAATTCGTTTCAGTCGTTCATTAATCGTTTTAAAAAGAATTAAAAAATTATACAATTGTTCGATTGAATCAAATTCTTCAAATAAAAAAAAAAAAAACCCAAATCATTAGTAAAGTGCAATAATTGCGTTCGTATAAGTATAATAAAACATACTCAAAACACTCTTTATAATCCCCGTTCCAACGATAAACAGCATATTACAATCAAGAGGAGTGGAATAACAATTATTAACGTTGTACGCACAACAGCCACCCTTACTTTTTAATTCATATTCTCCCTTTCCCTCTTTTACTCACATCTGTGCAATACATTAATTAATAAGAATTTTAACGCTCATGGGCTATGCAAAAATTTCGAAAAAAATTTGCAATTTTTTTGATTTGAGAAAGCAGTCTTGGAGAATTTTTTACGCTCGACAACCGCTTGTTAATTAAACACATTAGGCCTCAATCACGCGCGTTGCAGTTTCCTGATATGAGGTTAATTTAACTTCGAGATCACATTGTAACGTACGCGATTGAGATCAAGATTCGTACCATTAATGGTTCGTAACATCGATATAAATTACACAGGTACAGCAAGCGTGTGTCATTATTAGCACGCTTTATTTTTATTAATTTTTTTTTTTTTTCTTTTCTTATTTAAAAGTCGCAAATAAAAGTAGATTAAAAAAAAAAAAAAAAAAAAAAAAACAAAGTGATGTCACCATCTCCCCACCTTCGCGATTCATTCAGCCGATCCGAGCATGAGAATTAAAGAATAAAAAGTATCAACTGTACAAAAATCGAGTATAATTACAAAAAACTGCATCATAGTATCATTTAAATCGCATACTACGCTGGCACCGAATGAACTGAACTTGTAACGTTCCCGTGTGGGTATATCCCCTTAAAAGTTGATGATTCAATTGCTCGATATAATCGTAATTATAATTGTCCTTTTTTTTTAGTTCATGATTTTTTTTTTTTTAATTTTAGTTCATTAATAACTAAATCAAAAGTTTATTATCATTTTTTGCCGCTATTTAACATAGAGTGAAGACCAAATTTGGGCAACGGTGTGCGTGCCCTCGCGCGCCTTCTATCCCCATAAAAGACAGAAAAATTGGGCACCATCTACCTCTCGCGCTATCTCTCATCATACTCATGATTACTCTATCCTTAGCAACTTTACATGATAACTATCAATATGTTAAAATACAAATGTCACTCACACGTAATATCTCCTCTCGCAAAATATCACTCACACATACAATTTTCTTATGTTTTTTTTTTTTTTTTTTCTTTAAAATAATTATTATAACCGCGGTATTTTTTAAATTTTTTTTTCTTTTTTCTTTTTTTCGTTTAATTAATTATTGTGAACAGTCGGGGAGACTGGTGGTTAGTTTTTATTTGTTCTCCTAGTGGTGTAAGTACGCTCACGCTAAGGTCAATGGTATGTACAGTAGGTGAGGTATGCATCGGGATCGAGGACACGGGGGTGACGGATGAAGATTATTTTGACGTGCGTCCGCTTACAGAGATTTACTCTGCTGGCTAATCGTCTTCGTCTTCCCACTCCTCTTCGCTTTGTTCTTTCTTGGCTACTGCTGGGGCACCTACTCCGGGACCGTCCTTCATTTTCTTTTTGTAAGCAGTCATTTCCTGCAAAAAAAAAACGTTAATTTGAATTTAGCAAACGTTCAACCAAATGTAATTTGTGCGGAAAAAAATGAAAATACCAACCCTTTCATATCGGGCCTTGTCTTTCTCGGCCATAGCCTCGTATTTGCTTTTTAGTTCGGGGCCGGCGTCCGACCACTTCTTTCCTAGTTCCTTAGCGATGTCGCCTACTCCGTACTCGGGATTCCTATTTCAACATGAAAATAAACTTAAAATCTTTCCAAAACATAAAAAATAAAGCCGATAGGACGTATTTTTGAGTTTTTGTGATCGGACTTCAAAACTCCTTAAAAAACTAATGGAAAAGAAAAATAACTCACTTTTCTTTAACTGGCCCTCTATGGTCATTGCAAAACCAGAAGAACGCCGACCTGTGTAGCAAAAAAAGAAAATTCAGTTAGTATCAATAAACAATATTTGCTTTGTACTTTCGAAGGAAGCCGTAGGGGTATGCGCGGTGTACGATCAAAAAACCAAGTTTAAAAGATATATTTTGAACTCCAGATTGAAAACATCTGGGGTGGAAGTTTGCAAAAAAGTACGGTAAATTGTTTAAACAAATGAGAAATTACAACAGTTACAACTTTGTCGAATTTTTTTTTTTTTTTCGTGTTTTTTGGCTCAAATAAATCGCAAATATACTAATACTTGTTTTCGTAAAGTCAGTAGCTTACGCATAATTTCGATTCATTTAGAGCAGTAAAACGCAAAACAAAACTTTTCATTATCAGTTCAAAGTTTAAACAATTCGCGTACAATTAGCAACATTTTTCCTACGGCTTCCTGGTTAACCACGCAATCTTTGAAAAAAACCTACAGTGATCTCTTGGGTGCGTTGGGGTCCTTGGTATGCTTGCGCTTCTTTCCCCGTCCGACCTTCTCGCCCTTGGGTGGTATGTAGCTCTGCATTTCGGTGTCGTATCTCTTCTTGTCCTTCTCGGCCATCTCGTGGAAGCGCTTCTTTTCCTTATCGCTCATAGTCTGAAAAAATCAGGCAAAATGAAAAAATAAAATCAATTTTTTAAATATTTTTTTATCCTCCTTCTCCTCGCACTCCGACGTCCCACCACCATGGAGCAGCACCGGTGTCCACTGCCGCGATCAATAATACCCGCTCCCTCCTCCCCCCCCTTTCGAAATTTTAGAGAGAAGCGTACCCCGAGAAAGATGATAATCGCGTAAAATTAGGGGAGCAAAAACCCGAGCAGTCCGGAGGGGGTCGGCTGGAGCGCCCCCGTATCGATCCTCCCCCGCCTCACGGAAAATTTTCAGAAAATTCCCTGGTCGTGGTGGCTGCGGATATATATATTTTTTTGTTAATCAAAAAAGCTCGCCGGCAGAGCTTGACTCACCTGCAGAAGCTGGGAGCAGACTGAGCCGGCAGGAGCATTCGGATACTCGGGTGCGATGATTTTTTAGCCGACGACGCTGCCGCCATGGGGAGGCGGCGTTACGGTCGAAAGGGCGGGCTGTGCCGAAGCACGGAGAGAGGAGAAATATATAAAACCCAACGAAGCCGAGGGAGGGGGGTTGGTCGATACTCTCTCGGGTTTCCCCCACCAGCTAACCCAATTTTTTCGCTTCGAAAATTGGAGGGAGCCGGCGGGATGGATACCTTTATTAAAAAATAAAACCCGGGGGGAGGGAACGGGAATTGCTCGACGGGATTTATTTTTAGCGTTAATTAGTTTAGATTTACACGCGTGATGATTTGGGGCCGGATTGATTAAACAAAGGGGTATCGATTACACAATGACCGGGGGGGGGGGATTTGTTTACCACCGCGAGCCGCGCAGATTAGAAATGCACGATGTTTAAAAAAAAAAAAAAAAAAAAAAAAAAATACGAGCTGGGAAACGCAATACCAGCGGTGCTGCGTAGGGCTAAGTGATAGGGGAGCCAACGCTGCAGGCGGCGAGCACCACGCAACCGACCGACCGGCTTTAATCAATCTTTTTTACTTCGGGGGGACTCGGAAGGATAGATTATTTAATATTTTTTCGAGGTGCTAGCTGTGTTATTAAATAATTCTTGTATATTATTAAAGTTTTAAATAACAGTTTGTACGTAAATGGATTTCTCAAATTGAAATTAGTAAAAATTTTATGAAACTAACTGCAAGAATTTTTGTCCTTACAAAGTTTCTTAACCAATGACTAATAATTAAAATAAATTAAAAAATTAATTTCCTAACAATACAAGATTTGTTAAAATTAATCCGAGACTGAAATTTTGTAAATCAACCATTTAATAAAAACCTAAAAAAAATTCTAATTCAAAAGTAGCTGCACTCCACTGTTTGGTCCTATCCCTCAGAGATAAAAAAAAAAAAAAAGCTTCTCGGACAGACACACACGTCGTAGAAGTCGCGTGGTGCTGTTTTATCACTTTTTATTGCCGGAAGTGTCGAGAGAGAGCCATGCGAAGGCGCGCGCGCACGCTCGTCACATGTGATGCTGACTGCCTGGGTGAACGACGACCGAAGAAATGCGAAAAATAAGGCGCGAAAACACAACCCGATGCTCGATGCATGCCGGCGTGCCGTGCATGCATGTGTTTACACTCGCGACGCGTTATCTTCTGCTCCCGGCGAACCTGACTCCCGGCGCGCGGATCGCGGTTCGATCGTTGTTTAAATTCGCGAGTTCGGGTTTCGTCGATTGGGTTCAACAAATCGTCGTAAATAAAAACAAATCCACTCGTAATTTTTTCGATTTCCTAAGTACAAACGTTTGTCGGTTAAATAAAATTACAACGCAGAATATTAAAATCGATCTTTCTCTCGACAATTTTTACTCGGGGCTGGATTGCGCAAGCCCCTCGTGCTCTAATCGAGGCTGCTTACAATCTCGCGATAGCGCGATCAAAAAATCAGCGCCGATTATATGGTTTACATTTAATAGTTTCTCTGCAACCCGAAAAAACGATTAATTAAAACCGATAAAAAAAAAAATAAAAAAAAATATAGGTTCGTTTTTTCTCATAGTCGGGAGGTCGAATCCATCAATATCAATCTGACGTTTTTCAGAGCAGTGCGGGGACTAAAGTAGGAGGAGATCGGTTTTTAGTGATTTATTCAGATACTGACCTTCCACCTGAGGGCGCACTTTTTGGAGAATTCCTGGAAGACGATGTTCTCATCGGGGTGCTTCTTCTTGTGTTCCTGGCGGCAGGTCTGTACGAAGAAGGCGTACGCCGTCATGCGTCCCCTCGGTTTGGTTTGTTTTCTCTTGTCCTGTTGGTGCAAAATAACGTTGTTTTGCTGTAGGTTATTCTGTTGATGGTGGTGCAGCTGCTGCATCTGGTGCTAGAAATCGGGAGAAAAACACACAAAAAAGAAAAAACCATAATTTTTTTTTTTTAAACATCAGGGTTATGTTCAGCTCTTAAAGGTTACCAATCCCAGATACTCAAACAGTTCCATCCGATGATTTTTCACGGTCTTTCGCGAACGCACGATATCACGTAGTAATCGTCGATTATCCCTCGAAAAAATAATATCAATAAAAAAAAAAAACAACAACAAAGCGCGAGTATGATTTCGGCAATCTTCATCCCACATCGAACCCTCGGTTAATTGCCAGTACAACAATTGCCCCCCTCCCCGCCCAGCTTCCCCCACGTTCGTTACCACCTTAAAAAAAAAAAAAAAAAAAAAAAAAAAAAAAAAAAAAATGTAAAATATAAAAAATCTCCGGAACGGAGATGGGGGAAGTCGGGGGGATATATATATTACGCGGGAGCGCGCGCGAACGAGAATCAATAGCCGGGAGGAGGAGAGACCAGCCGCGCGCACACACACGTACACCGATATCGATTCTTACACCCTTGTACGTGTGTGTGCGCGACCGGGGGGGGTCCGAAAAACTTTGGAAAAACAAGTGTCGTCTCTTTTCGCCTCGAAAAGTATTTTCAAAATTTACCGCGGCCGTGTTGTTTTTTCGAAAAATCGGAGCAGGACGACGGTGCTGCCACCCGTAGTTTTCGATAAAAATCGTTTCCCCCCCGCTCGTGAAAGGTAAGAAACAGAAAAGAAGAAAGAGAATGAGAAACCTAGATTGGTTTCCAGGTAATAAAGCTCTCCCCCTCCCCGTTCTCTCCCGGTTGTTTATCGTCGTCGGGCCTCCGCTATAACGGAGAAATTTTTTGGAACCGGAAGCCGCCACGGGTCCGAAACAAAGGCCCCGGTCCGGGCTCTATTCAACCTCGCGGTGCGTATGGTACCGCGAGCGAGAGAGCACGTGTGCGTGCAAAAAAAGCCGCGCGCGCGCAACCAACAAACAACATGATGATCATCACTGAAGTTAACTAACCGGTGACAGAATCGGGGGTGTGGACGTATGCGTGGTTATGGAAGCGAGGTGGTGCTGATGATTCTGCTGCTGCTGCTGCTGATGGTGTTGTTGTTGTTGCTGTTGTTGTTGCTGCTGCTGCTGCTGCATGTGGTGCTGTTGCTGTTGGTGCATGTTGTTCTGCTGGTGGTTCACTATACCGGGGTTGTACCACCACTGTCCAGGCTGCGTGTGCTGGGGTTGCTGCTGCTGCTGCTGCTGTTGGGGTGCCGTCCTGTAGTCCGGGTGGTACCCCGTCTTGACGTCCGGACTGCTACTGCTGACCGGGTGCTGCTGCTGCTGGGGGTTCTGGAAGCTCGAGGCCATCTTGTAGCTGAAGAGCTGCTGCGTGGCCGCCTGCGTGCTCCTCGCGAGCTGCTCCGCGTGGTGTTGGTTCATCTGCTGCTGTTGCTGTTGCTGCTGCTGCTGATGTTGTTGCACCGCCTGCTGGTTGAGCATGTGCTGATGCATGTTTTGCTGTTGCTGTTGCTGTTGTTGTTGCTGCTGGACCGCGGCCTGGTGCTGGGCCACGGCCTGCTGATCGTTCATACCGGCCGGCCACCACGCGGCCGCCGTGGTCGAACCGCCGGTCGTCCCATCCTGTCCCCGGGCGTCAGCCCAGGCACGATGGTGATCCGACATCTCCAGGGTGTCGTGTGTGTCTCTCAACCACACTCGACCCTAAAACTCCCTTTCACAGGACAGGTCTATGACTAATCTCACGTACAGTGGTCCGGATGATCGTAGTACCACCCGCGTACCGCCGACGACATTCGGACAGTATTATCTGTGTTTAAACCCGAAACACAGCACTCAGAGCTCGCTGTCCCCGAGGAAGACGTAGTATCCACGAACGGGCGGGCTTTGTGTGGCCCGCGTCGGTGGAGCGCTCTCCTCTCCCCACTTCTTCGATTTGCCTCCACCACACAGTCCCGCGAACACTTCTCGGCGCGGTTGTTGCTAAGGTTTAAAATTTCTTTTTTTTTTTTTTTCTTTCTTTTATCAATCTCACTACGAAACGTGCGTACAACAATAAACCGTAGACTCGTGCAGCGCGCGGGGCAGCACTGCTCCGGCGGCGGGCCGGACAAAATGTCTGCTGCTGCTACTGCTGCTGCTGGTGGTGGTAGTGCTTGCTTGTAACCAAAGCAAGCTTTCTGCTCTTCTCTATCCTCGTGTGTATGTAATGCAGCAGCGGGATGGATATAAACGCGGGGAATAGAGGTGTAACACAAAAAACCCCGAGTGTCTTCGCTATCCTCGTCTCTCAGCCCGTATAATGCCCGTCGCGCACGCACGCACTTCACTGCTGGGCTGTACTACGAGCTGCTGGCTGTGCAGGCAGACTCGGGATGGCCGCTGGCGCCCCGCTGTGGGGAGGAGGAGGGGCGGTCCCCCCTCCCCCCCTCCCCTCTTTCGCCACCTCAAAGCTCGATGGCCATTCGTTCGAAACGCCGCGACCTTCCCCTCGCGGTACCCCAACGCGCCTGCGCCATATCCCAACGCCGTACCGTGCCGCGCGCGTTCTTTTGCTCCCCCTCTCAATAGCCCTGCTGCGTTTTTTTTTTCTTTTTTTTTTCCTCAAGCTTCTCGGGCTAACGCCATGCTGCCTTCTCTTTGTTGTTTTTTTTCTCTCTCTTTTTTTTCTTTTTTTTTGGAAGACTTTATTTTGCGCGGAAAATCAGCTGATGGCCATTTTTCCCGAACATACCCTCATTCCGGAAAGCTCCGGCATTACCGCGGGCGGGGGTAATAAATATAAAAGTCCCGCAGCGGGCGCGGGGAGAGAGAGCCGAACGAACGATCGGCGTCGGTTCCCCTTCGCCTCTCCTCTCTTTTTCTATCTAATGAGCCCGCGCCGGCGGCGTTGGCTGCACAAAGAGGGCTGGGGCGAACGCTGCAAGCTGTAGGTACGAGGCGGGAAGAACCCCGAAGTCGACTTTTGAAAATTGGAAATTCGTAAAAAAAAAACAAAGTACCAAGGGAAAACGAACGCGCGGGGGGGAAACAGAGGGAAGCCGGGTGTTGTTTTCCCGCGCGATTTGCGCGGGGCTTCTTCCCCCCCCCCTCCCCGACAGACACCAATACCAAGTGAGCGGACCCGATGATTCCCCCTTTGTTTTTACAGTCACGCGGCGGCGGCGGCTCCCCCTTTCGATTCCGAACTCTTTCTCTCTCTCTCGTTTTTATCCTTTTTTTTTCGTCATTTTTCAAGGATTGCGCAACTGGTTACGCAACGGAGCCCCGTTAATTGGTTCTCCGGCATCCGGGTGTTGTTGATCCAGTTGAACACTTTCTATCGAAAAAGAGCGCGTTTTAATATTTATTTAAAGGAAAAAAAAGTTTTGAAATTTTTAATAAGCCGGAGTATCCCCCTCCTAGTTTTCATATTCTCATCTCGGCTGATAATATTTTATATAAGGCTGCCGCTAGCGCACCGGAGAGGAGGCGAATCGAAGCGAGGCGAAAAAAGAGAGAGAGAGAGAGAGAGAGCAAGCGAGAGAGCGGCGGGCTCGGGTCAATAAGACAAGCGCGAGGGGGAGCGAGAGAGAGAGGAGCTCACATTCCCAGGGCTAACGAATCGAACGGGGCTGGGAGGAAGAGGAGGAGCAGGAGAAGGACGAGAGGAATATTATTATTATATCGAGTGAAATATTGTTTTTTTTTTTTTTTTTTTTTTTTTAAATAATGTTTCTTTTTTTGGGACGGGCGAAGTTAATTGTAATTATTTTCAAGTTGATTGTTGTAAGAGTGGGATTGATTTTTTTTTTTTCTGAATTTTTTGATAAAAACTGGTTTTACATTAGACGGAATCTTTTTTACGCGATCTTTATCTGCCTCGACCGCACGGGTAAGAGAATGTGAAACCCGAGAGAGGTTTAATGAAAGAGAATTTTTGAATTTTTTAGCGAAAATAACGAGCTGGGTAGAAATCGACTTTACCAACGGGTTTCTTTTACGTTAAATTTATTGGAAATAAATTATCATGATCAAGATATGTAATTGTAATAGTAAAAGTAACAATTAGTATAAAGTCGTAAAATATGATTAAGTTTATAAATAATCATGGTATCAGTTGAGTTAAAAATTTTGATAAAATAATAGATTCTTTAAAGTTATAAAATTATTCTAATTTATGCGGAAAAAGAATATTAATAAAAAACTAGAAAAAAAAAAAAAAAATCAAATGCGTACACTATATATTATGCAGAATGCATAATGAGATAAGGAGCGCGCGATTATCTCAACTGCAACGGATTTAAATTTCGCGCTGGCAAGGGAAAACTCGGAACTCGTCCAATAATGACGATCCGGATCCATAAAACGAAGAGAAGCGGGAATATTTTATTGCTCAACAAAATTTCAAAACTCTAAAAACTAAATCCATACCACCCAGAAGAAAAAGCTATAATTACTCGAAAAGAATTCTTCCCGAAGCACAAACTGTAGCTTCAGAAGAACAAAACTTCTCTCGGCACGAAGCTATAGCTTCGAAACGGAAAATTTTGTTTTCCGGGAAAATCAAGAACCCCTCCCCCGTCCGGTAAAGTTAGTTTGGTTTCGAAGCGAGGCAATGTGTCCGCGGCTGGGTAGGCATAACGGGCATAGGTAAAATGCACACTAAAATTTTGAAATTTCAACTAAACGGCTACATTGCAAATATACTTGATTGATTTAAGAAATTGTAACATTGATGAGTCTAGGTGAACATAGTCGCAAACGCGCAAACCTCTTCGCGTGTACGCGAAATCGCAAATTTCAATAAATTGCCAATAATGAACTAAATCATTGATAAAATACTTTAAATAAAATTCATTAAATTTATTTATTTTTTTCTTTATAATCCCAAGTAACCCTTATGACAGCGAAAAATAAAAAAAAAAATAAAAAAAATTTGTTTTTGCGTGTACTTTTAGACACTTTTTTATAAAACAAACAAAATTTATACAACAAAAAATAAATAAAAGATTTAAAAAAAAAAAAAAGTAATTAAATTGTTCATAAAACATCTTTTTGGAAAAAAATGTTAATAAAAAATTATTAATAATTATAAAATAAAAAAAAAATTAAAATCAACTAACACAATATGTATGTGCTCCAAGTATCATAATCATTTATTATTAAATCATTCATCATTTAATCATTTTCAACCTTAAGCGTTGCCAAATTTCACATGTTTAAAAACCAAGGAAAAACCTGGTGCGCATTTTACCTATGGGGGAAGAGGTCGTTAAAGTTTGGTGCGCATTTTTCATGTGAGGGGCAAGGGGATTAAATTTTGGTGCGCATTTTACCTTCGCCCGGCATAACGACCAACAACAGGGGGGATAAACGAACGCTACGCTGCCAGGGGAAACGAAAGAAGCCGGCTAGCAGCAACGCCGGGTGCGTGCATACACAGAAGCCAAGCGAAAAATGCGCGGGAAACGACCGACCGCCCTTCTTAGCTCCACCTCGTAGCCTGCTTTTCTGTTTTTCAACGTTTAAGTTTGCCGAGTCGGTGTTACACTGCAGGCTTGTTTTGTTCGCTTGATGAAGGGAGTCTACTTAAACTACGGTTTTTTGGGGACAGCAATAGAGGGACTAATAATGGAACGAGATAATAATAAATAATTTCTAGGATTTTTTTTTAGTTGGTAATTTGAGCTTTTGAACCCTTTACAATAAAAAATTATGGTTTTTGTGTGATAATTCTCATCGATTTCATAGATGCAGATTCATTGTTTATAATACAAGTATTTTTCGTAAACCAAAGGTAAAAACAATGTATTCTTTTATAAGGATTTTTGTTAAAAATATTAATTTCGAGTTGTCAACTGATTTACAATACAGAATTTTTATGAATTAGTACATGTTCTGGATGGAAAATGTTTCATTGTTTAACTTTGGTTTACAAATAATTGTAAAATCGACAATTATGTGAAATTAAATATAATATAACAAGACAAAAAATATTTCTGTTTTTGTTAAGTGGACAAAATAAAATGAATACTAAAAATTTAAATTTAGAGCACAGTAATATCAAATAAATGGTTTGTATTTTTCTCAATATTAAAATTAAAAAAATGATACTCTTATTTTAATCAAACAAAAATTGTTGGTCCTGTCATTATTTGTAAACTTATTTGAATGGCTAATTTGAGCAACTATTTTACAATTATATTTTGTTTTTCATTTGACAGATTTTCCTGATACAATGAACATCATTTAATTGGCATGTTAATAATATTTTCATCATAAATTCAAACATTTATTTCTCAATTTACAGGAAAAAATTTCTTGAAAAATATCAGCATGTTGAACTGACAGTAAAAGCACTATATCAATCGTAAGAATCTGTTTTAACTAGATTATTTTTAAAGATTATCAAAAACATCAGGATCCACATAAATTTTTGTCCATTTTTATAATTATTTTCAAACAATTAATGACAAATTACTGATGATCGACAAATTTTAGAATTTTCTTCAAATACATTGAATATTTTCAACAGTTAATTCTTGAGTTGCCATGATCTTATGGAAGAAAATTACTGTAAACAAAAACAGAAACATCGTCATAACACAAATCACATACCTCCATGATTATTCCTCGAAATCTAACGAGTAAATGTCACTCTGGAATCGTTGCTGTCGTTCTCAAATGAGATCTGAAATTGAAAAAATTAAAAATCAATAACACTAATCGAAGATATAAACATTTGAAAATAAATTATAGTTGACGCGAATTTCATTTCTTCGTGCACACAGTCTGATTCATTCATCCTGCGCAAGGCTCTCGATCAGCTGATTTACAAGACTTTACTATCCGAAGGTAAACACGCCCTCTCGAGTCCTAACGGAAACTCGCTCAATTCTCAAACCGCCTCCAAATACCCACAAATCTCCACCCCTCAAAGATTTCAAAAAGATCTGGTGATAATACTATTAGAAGTATAAAACTGCAGAGTTTTCTTACCACCCCCTCCCCCCTCCGGAAAGAGACGGGATTATCTCGTTTCGCTGGACCGCGGTCGTAAATTCAAAACGAGTTCGTGAGCGATGAGCAAGACAATAAGAACGAGGAAGACAGGTAGATAAGTCTTGAAAGAGGATCAAGCAACCCCCCCCTCGTAAACAGGTTGCGGGTAAATTTGGGGGGTGTAAACGCGTTTTTGGAAAGCGGGACACAGGTGTTTGCGGAGCTTGCGACGACTCTCGGTTTACCCGAGGGCGGTTCTCGGATTTATTGGCGCAAGAAAAGACGCTTTTGGCTTTCGAAATTTTTCAAACTGTATAATTTCAGTTATGGCTGTGAAAAGTTGAAGTAAACTTAAGGACAGGCTTATTTTACTTTGAACATGATTTATTGAATTTAATGTTTACCCGAGGGCGGGTTTCGGATTTATTAGTGCAAGAAAAGACGCTTTTTGGCTTTCAAAATTTTTCAAACTGAAAAATTTAATTGATGGTTGTGAGAAGTTGAAGGCTTATGTTACTCAGAACAAAATTATTGAATTTAACGTTTACACTTAGAATAATAATTTTAAATTGTTAAATGAATTGACCAAGTTTATTGTGATGAATAGTAAAAGTAAATTTTTTATAGTTTTATTTTATGAAAAAAAAAAAAAAAAAAACTTGACAACATTAAAACACGACACGAAAACTTTTTTTATACCATCACCAACAGAATCTTTCAACAATCACAAATAAAGTGTACAAAACAGAGTGACATAAAACCTGACAGTGGAAACGCGAAGCTTTAGGCATACAAATTTAGCCTCTTTCAACCTTGAAGAATAGTGTGTAAACAAATATTCAAAATTATTTCCACCAAAACAATTAAACCCCCCCCCCCCCATTACTCGCAATTGCGGTATGAAAAGAGAAAAAAAAAAAAAAAAAAAAAAAGACAAGGCAAGCTTTCTCGCGTCATTGACGTACTTTGGCGCGCGGGGGCAGGGGAAGAGGCAAGGGGGGAGGGAAGAAAACTCGAAGTGGAATTCCGCGGACGGCTGCATTTTTATCCTTTCCTTTCCTTAACTCGGTGGCAGCAAGAGATATATATAAAAGGCGCAAAGAAGTGCACCAGCCGAGGCTTGGGCGATGGCCTGGTAGCTGCTGCCAACGGCCGGAAGGCTGCTCGCTCGCTCGCTAACATGGCTGCGACGACGAACCGCGCAGCGCGCGCGCGCTCCGAAATCATTGCAAGGCGGCGGGCTGCAGCGCAAACGGCAGTCGGTACTTCCAAAACAATTGATCTTTTTTTTCGCACTTTAATCACGTTTTTTTCAAAAGACACTCGTCTCACACACACTTTAAACACACGAAAAAACGTACTTCTCGCCCGGGGAAAATTGTTGAGTAGACAAAGACTCGACGCCGCACAGTTGGCGGGTTTATAATATGCAGCAACGGAGCAGACAAGGAAAAAAGAAACGGAAAGAGAGAAGAGAGCGAGAGAGAGAAAAAAAAATGGGGAGAGAAAGAGAGAGACAGTTGAAGAGGGAGCCAGCGAACAGCAGCGCGATTACCCACACGAAAGCCAGGCCAGACCAGGCCAACTGCTGCTGTTACTGCTGCTTGAAAAGAGACGGGCGCTGCTGCACGGCACAGCACTACATACACAGAATGGTTAACGGCGGCCTGGTTATACACCACACAGTTACTACCGCACACTGCACTGCAGCAGCATTGATTGCATTCCCACCATTTTACACTCGACGCTCTTACCAACGCACAAAGACACTACCCAAAGTCGTCGCGAAATTGAAAATTAAAAAAATAATAGTTACAATAAATTTATTATTTCCGAGACGCACGGGATTAATACGCTCGAACGGCTAGCAGACGATGTGTCGAAGAAGGGGCGCACGGTCCGAGCTTTTTTTTATAGGTTATGGTGCCCTCGTCCGCGCGACAGATCACAACACAAAAAAAAAAGAAGAGAAATAAGACGATGAAGAAGAAGAAGAACAAGATGGAGAGGAGGAGGACAAACTTACGTACTCAGCGACAAACGAGCAACGACTGACTGACTGGAAAAAGCTACTGGGCAGGCTGCTGCTGTTGGCTGGCTGGCTGCAGTGTGTGCTTTTGGCGCTTTCCGCCGCCGCAGCGCTCGACTCTCTCGAGTCTCGCTTGCCGTTTATTGCACGCGCGCGACGCACATAGCCCGATGCGAAGACGCTTACGTGTAAACACGAGTGATGCCCCCCCCCTCCCCCTTCGCTCTTCTTCTGCACTGCAGTGTCTTTTTCTTTCTCCCACGCTGACTGACTGTCCCGGTGCTATTTTCTTGGACGCCTGCAGCACTTCTTTCTCTTTTATTCCTTTATTTTTTTCTTTTTTCTTTTTCTTTTACCGCTCGGACGGCGTTGTTATTTTAAACTACGGGAGTAAACAATAATTCAAAGGTTTAATTACGCAAGACCGGATCGAGTAGTTTACTCTTGCGTGGAGTTGGAAAATCTCGGTAGTAAGCGAAGATTCTGTTGTTTGGAAAAGTCATGACTTAAAGTGCCTCCGAAAAGGTCTTTATTTTTCTAAAACACAAGTACTCGGTGTACCAGGGCTCGGGGTGGTTGAAAAAAACTCGGGTTTTCGAGAGCACGACGCCGTGCGTCCGCCAAGGGGACTGTACCGCGGAGCCCTACCAAAACAAAGCGTAGCCAACTCGGTAAAAAGCGTGTCCAAACACACAACCGAGCGATGAAAATTTCTCGAGAGATCAGGCCCTAATTAGAGACAGTCGTACGAAAAGATCGAGAAAAAAAATAGTTTGATAAATATAAAAAAAAATAAAACTGTACAATGTCGTCCCGTGATCGCGTGCTCAAGCACGGCGGTCAGGCAGGCAGCGCCGACATTTTTACCGTGCAAAAAAACCCGAGAGCTGCTGCTGCGCGACGCGCACTTCGTTCTCTCTCTCGCTCGCTCCCACTCGCTTTGCACAGAGAAAGAGAGAGAGAGAAAAGAAAAAAAAAAATAAATTACGCACGTACCTGGAAATTAAGTACAAGTCTGAAAAAAAAGGGAAGAAGAAGCGAAGAAAAAAAAAGAAAAAAAAAAAAACCCCGAAGAGAGTGAAATACGCAGCCGCTGGGTAAAAAGGCCGCCGCCGCCGCCGCCACCGCGTAACGGCCTCAGAGAGAAACGCAGCCATTTGCTGATGCATGCAGCCAGCCAGGCACACTGCGACGATCGAAGGTGGACAGGTTGAGCCCCGGGGCCCACCATCTCCTTTCGCCTTGGTCGTCAAATAATTTTATCGTCGCCAGAAAAGGGTTATAATACCCGCGAGAGCGCACGACGGCCAGCACCTTATTGAGACCTTCGCACGGAAAACACACGTACACACGGACACAGACGCAAACTCGAGAGCGACGGAGAAAAAGAACACGGGATTCAAACGCTTACGAGAGAGCGCGCGCGCCACTGTCTCGCTCTCCAACGATAAATAATAAAAATAGTAAAAAATAATTGATGTAAAGTAAACGGAAAACGAAAGTAAAAAGGTCCGATACGAGTGCCTTGGCACATAACCGAGTGCTTCCTCTTTTAAAAGTTGAAAATTTATTTGAATAAATAAAGAGCGTCCGCAGCGCCATTCACACACTCTCGCAAACCCAGCACGAAAAACCCGGCGTTAGTAAACTTAAAAACTCACAAAAAAAATCACTCGCTCCTCGGTACTTGAAATAAAATGAAAAAATCGTCCTTACCTCGTCTCGGTGCTTCTCGTCCTCTGGTAGAAACACGTAAACAAATGAATATAATTTCGGAGTCGCTCGATTGCTGCAGGTCTCCGTGGATCGTAGCACTGGCGTTAGCTGGCTACAGGCAAGGCGCAAAGCAGCTTGCTTGCTAACCACGGTCTACGTGTCTGCTGTACTGCGCGCGCGTGTCGCCAGCGCTCCTCGTCTATCCCACGGGCGAGAGCGAGAGAGAAAGAGAGAGAGCCTGCTTGGCTGCCACTTATGCCTCGATGATGCCATATGCCAGTGCCTGGCGGGTGCGCGCGCAACCTTCCCCGGGCTCTCATTGGCCAGTTTGAGATAAGCCGCAAAAACCCGACCAATGGTCGTGCGTCTCTCAGTCGGTGAGCGGTCGCCCGTGCACCCCCTCCCCACCGAGAGAGCCACTCTCCTCCCCGCGCGTTCGTTTGACGGATCTTTGATGTGCTGCTGCGTTTTGTTACCTATATCCTCTACCTACCTACCTACGTTGAGTAGACTGGCTTATACTCGTATTTCAAAAGGCGGGAAAATTTAGCATACTTTGTGTGCACGCCCGACCGACGGTCTACGGATGCAGGATGGAGGAGAAGGTGCAGTATATTATGTTGAAAACGCCTTCACAAGCTTTTTTGAGATTTTTTGGGTATTCCTTTGTTGGTATAGGGTAGGTACATCGCGATGTGGTTTTTTCGTATAATCGGAAACTGTACTCTCTGTGGATGTAACATATACAAAATCTTTTGTTCTATTTGCGCTTCAAATTGATCGATGATTTAAACTTCGGTAGGTGTCGCTAGGGTCGACATAAACATGGTCGTTTTGCAGGAGCTGCTTGCGCCTTGCATGCCACCAGCTGTTACCAACTCCTTTTTTTCCTGCCTTGGTATCTATAATCACTCACGCTTATCACGTAAAATAGAATTTCGCGGGGGGTTTCACTCACCCGAGAATTTTTTTTCCAGCTGAATCGGGTAACCAACGATTCTTTGTCTGTGTAATGGAGGTGGAATATTTTATTTTGTTGTGTACAGATGTTGATTGTAAAAATTTTTTCAAATTGGTTCCCATGGTTAGGCGGACTTTGACGGCTGTAAAGAAGCTCGTTTACTGTAATGTGTTTGCACTTATCACGGAAATTATGTGACTTGTACACACTTTGTTATCTTTACGACGCTGTTTGTTTTCAAACACTCGTACATTGTTCTACTTGCAGAAGAGTCGTTTACGCCGTACGGATGAAATTATTATATTATTTTATTCGAGGCATATTTTGATCCATGTTCAAAATTATTTAAATTTATTTACTGGAAAATCTATATATTAATTCATGAAAACTTTTCCAGCGTTTAAAAATTTTAAAATTTTATAACTACTTTCGAACCCGATTGTTGCCATGTCCCAGCGCTAAAATCATAAATTTTTCACTTTTATTATCAACCCACAAAACTATTTCGACCCAATTATAAACACAGCAAACCGCAGAGATAAAATGCTACCAAAAATAGATTACATTAAAAAAAAAAAAAAAAAAAAAAAAAAAAAAAAAAAAAAAAATTGAAAGAATCACAGTCCTGCAACCAACCCGTTACCCCGTAACAAAAATCGGTCGATTAACAACATTGTTGCAACGGGTATATGCAGTTTGCTGCTGCGGTAATCGATTATTTGCGTGCGAAGCAAGCGTAAAGTATAGTTACGCGATGCACCGCCTGCACCAGGCTGCCAAGTGTTGGGAGCACAGCTGAGAGACCGACTCGAAACCCAATGCTCGTAAGGTTGGCCATACTGTCTGGTCCCGTCTCCTTTGCTCCATCTTCGTCTAACCTATCTGCGCGTGCGGCTTGTTCCATCGGTCTGTTTCACTCGCTCGCGAATCGCAATGCCTCCTCGGCCTCGGCTAGCCGGAATTTCTCCCGGAGCGTGTGACGCATATTGTGTTGTGGTGTACTTACGCTCGTACCGCGGCGAGTGTCGCTGATCGCTGTGCTCCGAAACCGAGGTGTAAGTAACATCACATTTGTTATCCAGAAAGCTTACAAGTTTTATTCGTGGTCCAGGAGTTTATCTCTCCACCGAATCCTGGGTGCAACAGTGTGTCGTCTTGGTGGTGGTGGTGGTCGTGCCCTTCGAAGAACGCCGGTGGCCTAGAAAACGTTCTAGCGCGTGTGTGCTTCTAGCCGTGACAAAGGAGGCTTTTGTTGGCCCTACCTCCAGGACACCTCGGCATCTCCGAAATTTTGTTTTGTTTTTACTGGACGATTGAATCCAGAGCTGCCAGTGGACGACGTGACAGCTGACTTACCTCGCTTCGATGCTGCTGCTCCTTTATTCGGAAGTGCGACGTAACAACGCCTATCATGTGTGAAATGTGCTAGGCCACTTTTATGGGCATAAAAAACACTCGACGACGCGTTGTGAATTTGTGGAGTTTTGGGACAATTTTTTTGACTACCACCCTTTGCCCTTTTTTTCTAGTGGGTTACTTTGTTGTTAGTTTTATTTGAGGGAAAAAGAGACTCGACCAACTATTTTCGAGAATGAATGGTTTTAGCACGGGTGAGGAGGACTCTAGGGGAGCCGCCGATCAGGTTTGCTGTCTGGTTGACGAGGGCACGAGGTGCATCAGACCCGCTGGCAACGCTTCCTACAGCAAGAGAATACAGAAAACAGTGACCCAGAGACGACTCAAACTCAACCTTGACAATTTTGTAAGTTTCGTATATTTTATTTACAATGTTTTTATTTGTTTTTAAACATATATTTTTTAATATTAGTACACTAAAAGCGCGAGTTTTCAACATTAATTTCTTTAGCTTATAATTTTACTTTTATTGAAAACATCTTTTTATATTATTAATTGAAAACTTGCACTCTTTTGCAATTGAGAGCATGGAAAAAATTCAAGTATTTTGTGAAAATATTCAATGATTTTTCATACATATTATTTCAGGCAAGGCATATTTACATTTGTGACTACCATAAACAGTACATTCAAAATGCCCGCATTAAGCAGCAACAACAGCAAAGGCGGAGGAAAGATTCTGAAGAAGATTCTGGAGAAACAGACAACAATGATCATCCAGAAGTTGACCTTTATCAATTACAAGTTGGTACATTGAGGAGATATAGACGTCATTTTGGGCTGCAGCCTAGGCAAACCGGCATGAACAAAGCTCAACTAGCAGATGTAAGTCTTAAAGCTTAATTTTTCTACTAATATTAAAAAATAATAACAATAATAAAGTAACCATTTTTCTTAATTTATTTACAGATTGTTTCCAAGCATTTTAAAACAATACCAGTTGTGGAAAAAGACACCCTAAGTTATTTCTTTTATACAGTTAAGACTAATGCAAATAAGCTTGATCAAAAAAATGGCTTAAGTAATGATGCAAGATAGCCTAAGATTTAGTTTTGAATGTCACTGTAAATGTCAAACATTTAGTGAAGTAAAATATAAATTATAAAAAATTTTATCATTAGCTTTATACATGTTAATAATAGTAACTATTTTATAAAAATAGATGTATACTATTATCATAATATCAAATATTTTTTTGTGTTTAGGCTATTTTTTAAGTCTTTTAACTTTCTTATTCTGTTTAAAGATCTTCACTAATTACATGTTCAATAAAAATTATGTTATAATACTAAAAAAATAAAAAAAAATTGTTACAAATATTTACTTTTATTTGTGAAAATATTTTTTATGACAAGTCTTGTTTTGATAAAACTGTTGTGGTTTCCTCTTCGCTATCACTTAATGCTGTAAAATTTTTATATAGTTAAGTGCAATTTATAATTATCAAAAAAAAAAAAAAAAAAACCAAAATAAAAAAGACTTGTTTATATTACCTATGTTGTCAATAATTTTTTTTGTAGTTTTTTCCTCCACAAATTCTACATCATCCTCTTCCCCATAATCAGAGTGATGATCAAACTCGTTATCCGAAGAATCTGACGAGTGCCACGTGTTGCGACCGCCTTGTCCAACCGTATTGTTCTGATAAAAAAAATTGTTTTTAAACTTACATTCATTAATTTTTAACACAGTAAAGACTTGTTGAACTTACACTTTTCATTATTAATTCCGCCGTTCCATCTCCTTTATTTAATATTTCTCCTTGTTCGTAATCTCCGTCTTCCATATCCATTTCTACATCTTTAAAAACAAAATTTAATTAGGAGAGAAATTTTTCTAAGTAATGATAAATACCAGTTCAAATTTTACTTAAACCTCTAATCAGAGTGAAACCAGTTCTAACTCATGATAAGAGATTAAATTCATAGTAGGCATTTTGTATCAATATGATTTAGTGAAAAAAAAAGATAATATTCAAGTGCTTTTAGCCTCTTCACCGTGGTAATTATTGTAAACAATATCTGTTTTTAAATTAAAATAAAACAATTAATACTTGACAAATTTTCGGCAAAAAAAAATTGGATTATACTTTTTATTACAAGGTGGAAGCTAAAAGTCTACATTAATATACGTGCAGAAAAAAGAACGCGAAATTTAAAAATTTGAAATTTCAAGCATACTTTTGGTAAGATAATCGAAAATTGAAGAAACAATTTAAATCACGTATAAAATTTCAAAAAATTTTCATCGACCCTGGTCAACCTACAAAAACGCGAGTTAAGCATTACTTGAAATTTAACAGTTCTTATTTGAAAAAAAAAAAAACACTTGAAATATTTTTCAAAGATATGAATTTTTACGTAAAAAATATCAAGGTTTTTGCGCGATCATTTGTATTTTTTTTTAATAAAGAAAATTTTAATCTTACCCATGTAACCAATTTGATTGCTTGTTCTCCATGTAGTTAATCTTATTTGAATTCTTTCACTTGTCATTGCAGTCAATTTGTCTGATGCAATGCAATCAGCAAAACTGTTTAGTTTTGGAACTTCTTTTTTATACCTAAAATGTAAAATTTTGAGCAAGAATACTAAAAATAAAAATAAAGTCTGAGAAAAATAGATAAATTAATTTTGATTATTACTTTGCTTCAACATCTTGTCTAACTAGTTCTTTGATCTCTTTTATCAATTCACTAGCGTAATTTGCAGCAAAATTTGAAACTGAAGGTATAACATCAGCTACCAAAGAAGTGTATTCTATATAGTCAAAGTTCAAACTACAAACTTCTCTGTATGAGTTTACACTCAATGTGAGGATGGCTGCCCCAACTCTTTCTTCAAGATATGAAGGGTCAACTATAGTCTTTCCACTGTAATAAATTTAAAAAATTTAATATTCTTTGTTTTAATGATGATTAAAATCATACTTTTGATTAATAAAAATTTACTTTTCAAATGTGATGAATGATATGCAGACTGGATGATGGTATAATGTAAGGGGCAGAGGATCTTTTTCTGTGAAAGGGTGCACTATGACTTCTTCACCAGTTGAAGTAACATCCGGCCTGTGAAAATGCATGAGGGCTGCTAAAGCTGCTATTGAAGCACAGTCAATCATATTTCCATCGTGATTGATAATTGTGATATCAACTCTTATGTTCCATACCTGAAAATTTGTGTCATAAAGTAATTTATGTAAATATAATCTTATGAAAAAAATCTCGAACATTACTTTTTTATCAGCAACTATACACAGAGATTCTAAATCAACACACTTGGATTCTTTCAGACATTTTTCTAATTGTCTATTTATTGAAGACTTAACTTCAGACTGTTTGCCACTTTCAAAATGTTGAGCAGCAAGTGGACTTAATTCGACATTAACAAATAACATGCCTTCATTAGGTCTTGAGGCTTTTGGTTGCTGAACTTCGCAAGATACCTGAGCAGTTGCTCTAGAATAAAAATATAAAAATAAAATGAAAACTGTAAAAATAATTTTTTTTTCCAGAAAAAAGTGAAAAAAATATACAAACCTGGTTTGACCTAAAGCAGCAATGCAACATCCCCAGTTGACTCCAAAATTAATTTTTAATAAACGAGGTTCTAACAATGTTCTTCCATCTAACCGCTGGTGATTAAAATGAAAAATTAATTTTTGTATAAATTTAAAACATAAATATAAAAAATATACAGAGAAAAATCAAGAATACAAAAAGAACAAGGAACATTCTAATTTACTTACAGTGTCAACCTCGATGGCTTTGAGAACAAAAGTTCTTTCACAAGTTGATAAATACGTCTCTTTCATACTGCTACTTTTATTTACAATTTATTATGTTTTGATTAATTTAAATAAACTTTCTTGCACGAGGTTAGTTATAACACATGGTTTTTGATTTTATGATGTGCGGCGCGAGACCGATCAACGACCAAAACAAAACCTGTGGCGTCATCTACCTTCAATAAACGTAACCAATCCGTAACCTGCAAATCAAAATCTTTATTAGTTATTTGATATTTTTTATCATTTTTTATTTTTATAAATTGTACTTGATTTTTACTTTTAAATTTTAGAGTCTTTGTTAAAATAAAATTTTAATTTTATTAGTAACCGAAGCTAATTACACTCCAATGTAATGTAACAATAAAAAACTCGTCTGCTGAGCCGCGTGTGCACGTGGATCCTATACAGAGCGCTGTGCGTTTGTCTGAAACAGTCTGAAACTCTGCAGACCTAGACGGTTTTGTATCGCGTGAGTCGGTGAGTTAAGAGATTTAAGACATCGACTGAAAATTATTAGTAAAAATGTCGGATTTATTCAGTTCTACGAGTAGTTTTGACACCGATTCAACTGCAAATACGTCTGACAATGAACTTCAGCAATTTATTATGGTAGAAAAACAAAAAGCACAATTCAATGCTCAGGTAGTCTAAAAATATATAACCTCTTTTTCTCGTGCAATACTTAATAATCATTACATAAAATAAATTTTTTCTGAAAAATAATATTAATTATCTAGCGTGCTAAATAATAATCAAAAATAAATCATTTTCAGATTCACGAATTCAGTGATATTTGTTGGGACAAATGCATTGACAAAGCTGGTAGCAAATTGGATGCAAGGACAGAAACATGTCTTATGAACTGTGTCAATAGATTTATAGATGTTTCATTGTTAATTACCAATAGGTTTACTCAGATGTTACAAAAGTCGTAGGAGTGAATGCAGCATGTTTATGTTTACTTTCTCCAAAAGAATAACAAGCTAAGTTTAAATTGACATTGTTGTTGTTAAAATCATATGACTGTTGATTTTCTTTTTAACTAGGAAAAGTTAAAGATGTATTTAATTCCTGTAAATTGTTTTTGTACCAAACTATCAACGAAAAAGATATGTAGTGCTGGAAATATATAATTTACTTAAAACAGAAAATGTGAGAATAAGTTAATAAATTTTTTTGAAATTTAATTATTTTTTAAAAGTTTGATTGTGTTCTATAAAAAATAATCCTTTGGTTCCTGACATTTTTCATGTCTTGTTTTATTTTTGTTAAGCTCCTAAATTTGCCAAAATTTAGCAGTTTTAAATTTATTATTTTAGTTTACAGACAATAAGGTTCACTAAATATTTTAAAAAATTTTGTTTTTAATCAAGTGGTTTAGTTTTATCATAAAATGTAAAAAGCTTATGAATATTGTTAAAAATTTAAATTTTTCTGAAACTGTCTTAACTTGTATTATTTGTAAACTTAAAAGTTGTTAATTAGAGATCTCATTGCTTTAAGTTTTCAAAAAACGTAATTTTTGTAGATACACCTCAATTGTAACCTGTGATTCATGACATTATTTTAAACTTCAAATGTTTCAAGCTAAACAAACAGTTAATTATAGAACAGTATCATCTTCAAAACTGTTGATCTACCCGTACATTTTTAATAATTGTTTTCATTGCCTAAATCTTCAGTGAGAAGATTTTCACTTAACAAAAAATAATTTTCTTTTTATTTTTAAACAAGTTTGACGAGAAAAAAATTCCTGAATCACATTTCTTACTATTGGGTAGCAATGTTTTTAGTATCTAAAATTGATTCAAACAATGTCACTTCTCAATAAAGTCATTTTACTCAATTGATTCGAGATTTTTCACGGTACATATTTAGAAGGAAAAAATTACCGCATTGCTCGCTTTCAACCTCGACTGCTTTTAGATCTTATCAGCGATAAAAAAAAAGAACGAAAAAAAATATTTTCACGCTAGTAGCCCGAAAGTACAATTTTCGGGCTCGTACCGGAAACGAATATTGTACTTTCTGACTACTAGCGTGAAAAATAGTATACAGCCCTTGGGAGTGCAAAAATGAGCTAACCTTTAGCAAACCTTTGATGACCTCGCCTTCGGCTCGGACATCAATTTGGGTTTGCTAAAGGCTAACTCATTTTTGACTCCCTCAGGACTGTAATATACTATTTCGTCAAATCCTAGATTACTTTACAAAATAGTAAATAAGTACGTAAGCCGGTCACGAAACAAAACTATTCAAAAATAAAGCTCCCTCGGAGTTGCGTGCACCTCCCACGTGACATAAGGAAGCGCAAGAAAAGAGCTCGTCGAGGAGATGGAAAAAAAAAAAAAGAAAAAGAAATAAAGAGGAAAGAATGAAAAAAAGGAGCGAGTCGCGATGAGAGAACGAGTCGTTCACTTTGGCAACGCCTGAGCCTCGACTCCAAAATGTATTCGACGAAGTGGCAACATCGCGCTGATACAAGGTTTTTCCTTGCAGCTGGAAGGGGGAGAGAGGAGAGAGTCGATGTTGCTGCTGCTGCTGGGCGTTCGTTGTTCGTGCGTTTCGGAGCAGCTCGACGCTCGTCGATTTTTGCGTCGTACGTTGCGTTGGGCTTGGCCATTACCTATAAACTCTACCACCAAAGGAGAGGCAGGGGGAACCGTCGAGCTCAACTGCAGCTTGAGAAAAGTGCAGGGCGCGGGTGTGCTGTGAGAGTGTGCCTGATCAGCCTTGCCATGGACAATTTTCCGTCGCGTTTGTGCACCACCTTTTCTCTTATCCCGAGGAAGATGGCCGCCATTGTCCTCGGAGAGGACCTAGCACCAGGTCCAGCTGTCACAGCGGCGGGGGTGACGTAGCCAGCCAGCCAGCGAAAGGTGGGGGTAGAGCTGGCGCAGCTGCAGTACCGAAGCGGGCCAATCGGTGAGCCGCTCACTCGACAGCTAACCAGTCGCGCTCCCCGACAGAATCAGCCTGCAACACAGCCGGGGAGTATGCAGCAAGTTACGTACGTGTGTAGTATCTATAGATGTGTGCGCGCGCATACGCGTCTAGACCCGTACGTTTCTCTTCGCGTAGTCGCTCGCGCCCGTATAAACTCTCACATCCGCGGCCTTAAACGTACGAAAAGGTATCCTGGGCCCACCCTGGGCTTCGTCATCGGCAACCCGGTCGAATAAACGCGAAAAAGCAACCGCGATACTTCGGAATCGTGAAAGTACGGGCGACAGTCGGGCCTTTTGCGCAGTAAGTTTTATCGTCATCCGTGACCCAGATAAGCGCGCGCCTCGGTGGGGAGTTGGCTCGGCGGGCAGAACAGCTGGTCAGCCGCCCCGTCGCGGGCCGAAGCGGGAAGATGTCGGCTCACGGGGATAACTCGCGCTAATACACTCTCGGACCTTGTGGGTGTGTTTGTGTGTTACCAGCGGGGAGCTGCGCGCGCCTCTTGGCGGCTTCGTCGGCAGACACTCGACAGGGACGTACGACCGCGTATTTTCGTCCGAAATTGCGGGCGCAAGTGTTTTGCTTTCTGAAACCTTTATTCGGCTGTAAGAATTTTTTATTTTTTTCGGAATATTTTTTTAAAACTTGTTTTATCGCCTTTCAGACCGTTCAAACTCGCGATCGATTTGGATTTACGTTGATTTTATTTAATTTTTTTCTTAAGGTTTTTTTACTATGGAAAATAACACGCAATGGATATCCTTTATCGGATCTTAATGATTGTTTATATTTGTGAATATTCTTCACAGTGATCCGCGATTGGTACTCTCTTTTGATTGATGTGAAAAAAGACTGAGAAACATGTACTTTAAAGCAAGACTGGCAATGCGGTTTGTTTGTTGCTTTATATTAAGTTATCATTAAACTTTTTTAATTTTTTTATTTTATTGAAAAAATTGAAAAGTTTCTCTTCGTTTTGATCATTGTTCTTGTCAATTGTTTTTTATGTATTCAGTCAAACAATTTTTTTTTTTTACTTTTTCTTTACAACACACTAGGTTTTAAGAATTTTCTTCAAATATTGTGTACCATGTTTTTTTTAAAAAGAAAGTGCAATAAATTATAATTTTTCTTCTTCAAATGAATTGCTTTATAATTAGCAAAACCTGCATACATAAAATCCTCTGCTCCACTCTACATTACTATGATCTCTAGAAGATTTTTTAATTTTTATTGTTATCAAGATGTACCGTCAACTAATAGTTAATACCTGTGATATTTCATTCAAGTATTTTAAAAACACTAAACTTTAATGTAGTCATACACTTAAAAATTATGATCTTTGTAGTACTATACTCATATTACTTTGTGAAAGATGTATAAACCAAAGCTTTGAGTTGACTAGCTTTTAAAAAATTTTTTTTTCAGTATCTTGATAACAATTTTATAATTCTCATTTTCATGAGTATTTTATCGTAAAATTTTGTAAAATAAATGTGAACAAGTGTTTAAAACAAGTAGATAAAAACTACTTGCTGTCAAAAAACTGTTTTTGTTTTTATTTAATCAACATATTTAAATATTTAAATGACATTGAAGGAAGAATCTGTTTTAATTTAATTTTATGAGAACAAAGTTGAAAAAAAAAATTCTGTAAATAATCTAAACAATAACTAATTTTAATTTTGTCTCAATCAAACAATTGATTAAAAGTAAACTAAAAACCAGTATAAATTAATTAAAATAAAAAATTGTTTTTGTATTACTTTCTATCTTACTGTTTAAACTCATAATTTTGTGGATTTATCAATAATAAAGCTTATCAAAAATAAGTTTGATATGAAATAAAAATGTAATTTAATCATCCCATTACTATATGCTAAGAAACTAACTTTAATTGTGTAAAAAAGCTAAATCTATGGAAAAAAAAGCTGGTTCAAGGGGAAAATTTTTATGTATAAGATTTTTACACAGTATAAAATTTGTTAAAATAAATTAATCTTCAGCTGCCGAGAAAACTTACATTTACTCTGGTAACTTTAAAAATCATTTCAGATGTAAAATTTAATTTAATATAATTTAATAAAAATAATTTAAAATGATATGGTGCTATGAGGGTGTTTATTTTTCTAATCATTACATAAATTTAAATAAAACTTGATTATTATGAGCAAGCATGTTTATGGAGATAAGAGTTTTTTCAGATCACATAATCATTCTTTGATTTAGAACAAAAAAACACATTTAATCAATAAAATTGTAAGTGGCTTAAAAATCAACTAAAATTACTTTACATAATTAAAATTATTTGCTAACCAAAAACTGGATTTCAATTTTTTGACTTCCTAGGAGAAATTAAATTACCTTATCAAAAAAAATCCGTCCTCACACACTTACCGGTAGAAAATAAAAAGCTGCTCCAATTTTTATGCCAAATGAAAAAATTCACTCCTCGACATATTGTCACTTTGTTACGTGATATTCGTTTATTTTTGTTGTTGCTGCCACCCTGCATAAACCATCACGAATGGTAAATAAAAATCATATCCTAGATATTTTTTTTTTTAATTCAAACAAATTTTTTTCTTTTTTTGTCAAAACCATAATTTAAAAAATTTTCACGCTGCATCGATGATGGAATCAAGAATCGAAACAAATAACTTGAGCGAGCTCGTGTGTGCAATAGTAACGCACACCGCACAACGACGAGAGCTCCTCGGCCGCACGGAAATCGAAAAAAAAAAAAAAAAAAAAAAAAGAAAAAAGGAAGAAGCAAGCATCCATAATAGCCAGCATTCGTGCAGGCTGGCTGGGTGGGGAGATAAAGGCAGTGCAGGGAGACAGAGACGGTGCGAACGAGCAAGCGGTTACGGCCCTGGCGTGCTTCCCCCTCCCGGTCGCATCATCGGGCGCTCTATCGTCCGCTCTCTTCGGCCTGCCTGCCTGCCTGCGCCGCCGCCGCTAACAGCCAGCACCAGCAGCCATACACCAGCGAGCGCAGTTCAGTTCCTTGTTTGCCACACGAAAAACCGATAGTTCGTTTCGTACCCGTACTGCGAGCGCAAGTATGACTTTTGCATTTGGTACTGCTGCAGAAGCTAATACGTCCTCCTCCACCTCGTCCTCGTCGTCTACGTGTATCACCAGGTATCACAACCTTCGTCGTCGTCGCATCACCAGTACCAGCACCACCAGACGTAGTTTTATCGTTAACAGTGTTGTTTTATCATCGTCAAACCGGTGCAGCAGCTACACCACCAGCTTAACCAAAAATTCTAAAAAATGCCCAGTAAGAGTTGTCAGAAGAGCAGATACCTCGAGGAGGAACATCGTACTTTGCGATACACCGACCTGTCCACGTCGTGAGTTTTAAGGAAGCCCTGCTCGCAGCAGCAGCAGTGTGTGTGTGTGTGTAGTTTTGGGTACACCACACCACGCGCTAAATTTTTCGTAGTCCAGGCATCATAAAAAAAAAAAAAAAAAAAGAACCGACGCAATAGAGCCGAGGAATATCAAGAAGAACAACTCACTCGAGTTTGATTATCTGTGTGTGTATTTACGTTTTAGACTCGGAGAGAAGACGAAGAATAAAAGTAGTGCGCGGGTCGTGGTCGTCGTCGTCGTCGCCGTCGTCACAGCAGGCGTGTGTACGACCAACTAATACCCCCTTTATTCTTCCTTTTTCCTCACATTTCGCGTATTTTTTTTTATTTTATTTTTTTTCTTCTTGTGTACTGCTTTTCCGTCTGCTACGAGTAAGCAGCAGCAGTTTTTCTCAACGTCAATCCGCCCTCGGTTGTTGAGAAGAGAGGCCGAGAGGTACAGGCAGCAGCCACGCTCGGGCCAAAAATCCAGGGCCAAGCAAGGCAAACAACACAAGCAACAGCAGCAGAAGAAAGCTATAAACGAGGACTTGTGTGTGAAGCTCTCTTTCTCTCTGTGCAGCGTGAACGAAGGGAGAAAGACGAAGAAGAACGAGAAGGAATAAAAGAGAAAAAAAGAACATAAAAAAAGTTTGGTTACACAGTTAACCAAGTGTTGCAGAGGACGATCAGCTGAAGCAGCTTGTGCGAACTGCTTAACAATCGTAATTCAAATAAGTAAATAGTGTGTGGGGGGGCCCAGCCAGCAGCAGCATCATTGGGAGTCCTCGTCTACGTCGTCGTCGTTATCGCCCAGTCTGGAACTGAGCAAGGCAGCACACCAAGAGGTCGAGGAAAAAAAGCCAAGAAAAAGGTAAGAGAGAACCTGATACTTAAAAATGCGTACCGTATCAGCCAGTTGAGAACTTGTGTGTGGCGTGCTCGTATGCAACGTTCATGATAAATTTTTTTTTTTTTTTTTTTTAATTTAAATTAATTTAATTACTTTACAAATTAGAGTGGATGAAAGAGTATACGCTTCGGAAATTTCGTGTCTTGGTGCGTCAACATCGTCGTCTTCTCGGCAGGAAAAACGCGAGCGAGAGAGAGAGAGGAGACTACTACATACACATACACGCTTACTCACAGACGACGCGCGTGCACAGCACCAGCCAACCATCGTGTGAGTTAAACGAGGGAGACGGAAAGCTTCCCGTCGTCGTCGTCGTCGGCTGTGCAGCAGCGGCGCGGGCGCGTTTGCACGAATTTCCTTGCTTCTGTTTGGGGGTCAACATTTTTTTTCTTTTTTTTTTTTTAATTTCGCTTTTTGTGATACAACAACGCGCGTAAGTAGTTCAAAAAAAATAATTGAACATCGACGACGGGATCTGGTGCAGTATAACCGCTTCGAACGTTCGCGCGACTTTTCGTATTTCTGTCTCTTTTTCTCTCTTGGAGACGCTACAGCAGCGCGTGAGTAGAAGAAAAGAGAAAAAATAGTAGGGAAGAGGAGGAGGAGGAGAAGAAGAGAAGAGAAGAGAAGAGAAGAGAAAAAAAGGACTGGCCCCCGTGCGCGCGCACGTACATCAGCCGCGACTCTATTATACACACAGGGTTATGGACGATGATAGAGCTGGAAAGCTGCTCCTACGCGGCGCGAGCGGGAGGACAAAAAGCCCCCCCGAAGAAGTAGTGAAGAAGAAAAAAAAAAAAACAAAACAAAACAAAAAAAGGAAAGAAAAAAAAAATAAAAGTAAGGTTAACTCGCGTAAGAGAGTGAGAGAGAAAGAGGAAGGTTAGAAAATAATCCCCCCTCCCCGCGGACCTCAATACACATGCACACCTCGAAAAAGGGATATCGCGGTGGCGGCGGCAGCGTCCGAGCAGGAGAAAGGTGCTTGTGTAGCCTGACTGCGGTAGGAGGAATTTCACTGCTGCCGAATTTATAAAAAGGCGCGTGCAGCAGCAGCACCAGCAGCGTCGTCGTCGCCGATATATTTATTCGAGCCGCGTTACTGCTCCTCCTCCTCTCTGTTATGTATTTACGTGGAAACACATTGCGTAACGCGGGGGGGAGGGGGCCTGCGCTCTGGCTGTCTCCTCTCCTCTTTCTTCCCCGACGATATGATGATAAGCCGCTGCGCAAAAAGAGTTTTCATTCAGCACACAGGGATTTAACCCCTTTCGTAAGGAAGGGTTTCTGCTTCCTAGCTCTTCGATCACCGCCCGCCCGCCCGCCCTCGCACTGTACCGCCTCCTCCTACTCCTCTCCTTTCTCTCCTCGTCTCTCTCGATCGCGTACGGTGCGTGCGTTACTTTCTCGTCTGCTGCCCCCCCCCCCCCCCGTGAACCTTTTTTGCCCCGACTTGGCCAGGAATTTGTGGAGGAGTGAACGAGAGGAAGAGAGAGAAAGAAAAAAAAAAAAAAGATCATTTTAGTAGGGTGGCACGATGATGGCACTGCCCGCGTTTTTGCAGCACGCACCGCATCAGGTGGACTCGGCTACTCGGGGATTTTCCAATATGTTTCACCGACAATCGTTTTGGCTGCTACATCAGCCGCGTTTGAATCTAACGATTTTTATTCTCTACGTGGTGAGGTAATGACTCCGGAGTACGATTATTAAACAACACGTGATTTTTCACTCCTGCCTAATATAGACGTCCCGTGCGGAGTTTAGCTCAGTGCTGCCAGCGGCCGTTTGATCGGTCGCTGGGCAAAGTTACGTTTGAAGTCAGTTTGTTTACAAGCTTATCAGGGTCTCGTTGTGTCTGTGTGCCTTGTGTTGCCTATTTTCGTATTTTTAGTCTGTGAGAATCGAAATCAGGTGTAGAGGATGAAAATGGCGTGTGAAAACCTTAACAGATTGTTTGGCGATCCATAAAACGGGTACTTTTACAGCACATGCTCTTTGAATAGGTTAGAATTGAGAAAATGGTTCTCTTAACTGCTGATATTCATTTGCTGTTGGTACATAAGTACGTAGTTTTTAAGTGTCTATAGTTTCTGAAGCAATGCTTATGGTTTCTGTGACGTTTGAAAAATTGTTTGATTTCAGCATTTCCAATGTAAATTGAGATGAAACGAGTTCGTGGGCCAGACGAAATAGCACCACCATCTGCGTCGACGTCCAAGCACACAGGCAGTGGAGGAGCTGGGAGCAGCGGAGGTGGTGGCAATAGTGGTAGCTCTGTCACTGGAGCTGGAGGCGGTAACATAGATTACCACTCGAGTAGTGGTATACCAGTATCGGCACAGGTTAGATCTGTACCTCCACCCAAGGATATGCCAAGTAGCATACAGTTTTCTCAAAGCCAGCAGCATTACCCTGGTGCAATTGTTGTGCCAACTGCTGCTGCTTCACCCATTAAGGTATGTATTACACATTAACAAACATAAAGCTCAAATTTAGTCAAAATATCCACAGAAAGTTCATTCAAAACATCTTGATTTTATCAACAGGGAGGTAGCACAACCAGTAATTTGACAAGTTCAACATGTGCAGCAAGTAGCATGACTTCAAGTGTGACCTTGCACAGTGCCGGAATGGTTGGAACTGGGAATCATGTGGGTCCTCAGGCACCTATGCCGACCTCCCAGGCACAAGCCCATGTACAGCAACCTTCTGCCATAAGACACAAGGTTTGTATTGTTATAATTAGTTTGTTGCTTCTTTTATTTAAAATTTAGGTACTAATGTAATACAATGTCTTCTTGTTATCACAGACTGTGCAGGCACCAACACCTCCTGTTAATAATTTAAGTGGTTCTGCCTCTAATGCTCAACAATTTCAGAGATTGAAAGTAGAGGATGCTTTATCCTACCTGGATGAAGTAAAGTTGATATTTAGTGACCAACCCCAAGTCTACAATGATTTTCTTGATATTATGAAAGAATTCAAGTCACAGAGTATAGATACTCCTGGAGTCATTACGAGGGTCAGCCATTTATTCAAGGGTCATCCACGGCTCATTATTGGATTCAATACTTTTTTACCACCAGGTTACAAAATTGAAGTTCAAGCTAATGAAATGGGATTTGCTTACCAAGTTTCTGTTAGTATGCCAAGTCCCACGGCCACCCATACAGCCACACTTTCTCAGCACCATTGTACAGTCAATGTTGGATCTCCCCCTATTTCAAGTCCGCCAACTCAACCTGCCAAAGCGCAACCTGTTGTGCAAATTATGCCAGGGTTTGTAAATTTAACTATAAATTGTTGAAAAATTACTCTTTTAACTTAAAAGTTTTTAATTTTCAACAAATTTTTTACAGATCGGGAAATATCCATCACTCAATGCCAAATAATATTTCAAGTAATAATTTGAACATCCATGGGCCTCCATCACCACCTGTTCAACCGTACAACAACTCTCATATAACTCAAGCTCAAGTAAGTCAGGCTGTAAGCCAAGCTTTAAGTCAAGCACAAGATGGAGTTCCTAGTACTGGTCAGACGCAGCAGAATCAACCAGTTGAATTCAATCACGCAATTAATTATGTTAATAAAATCAAAGTAACTAACTAACGATTAATTAATTTTTTAAGTTTTTTTTTTTTTTTTTTTTCAAGTTTTTTTAAAACTATTTTTGTGAACAATTTACAGCATCGATTTCAAGATCAACCAGAAAAGTACAAAAGATTTCTCGAGATTTTGCACACGTATCAAAAAGAACAGAGGACCTTGAAAGAATCAAGTCACATGGATGGAAGTGGTACCGGAGGTCCGACATCGAGCAGTGGCAAGCATCTTACCGAAGCCGAAGTCTACAGCCAAGTTGCCAAATTGTTTGAGCACCAAGAAGATCTGTTACAAGAATTTGGACAATTTTTACCTGATGCGACGAATCAACAAAGTGCACTGGTAAGTACAAAAAATAAAGCAGTATCTTTTTAACGAATTTTGGTGATAAAAACATATTATGGATGAATTCCTTGTTTTTTAACTAACTATTATCGTTCAATCAATTTAAAATAATACCCGTTAAAACCACACGTCCAAAATACCCCACATAACTGTTAGTGTGGCATTTCTGGATTTGGGTGTGGCATTTAAGGGTAAAAATATTTAAATCAACCTATATTTAAATTCTTGAAATCAGTTTCTAATCTAAACCGGTATTAGTCTGCAATGTTTCAGCAGACCAATAAGGTCGGAACGGTCAACGATCACTCGACAATTGTGAAAAAACCCATCGGTATCAAGGCCACGTACAACAACTCTGGAGTTTTGCCGCGTGAACACAGGGAAATGACTGGTCCCAGTAACCTGGAACGCGATAACCGTGACCATCGCGATCGAGAACGCGAAAGGGCCGGTATCAGGGAGATGGGAAACGCTGGCCAAAAGTTTGGTCACAGTACCGGCCAACTGAAAAGAAGTCCGTCCTTCACGTCGTCTATGGCGACTGGTAACTCGCATGTACCCCACGGACCTCCACCGCCCAAGAAGCACAAGGTCGCTTTGGTTAGGGATATCTCGATCGCGGAGGCTGGTAAACACGGCACTCTGAACGACTACGCTTTCTTCGACAAAGTAAGATTTTTTTCAAATAATTAGTCGAACGAAATATAACTTTCATGCAGTCTTGCTAAGGTTTGAATTTTTTTATTATTTATAATTAGGTTCGAAAAGCACTACGGTCACAAGAAGTTTACGAAAGCTTCCTGCGCTGCTTGACGATATTCAATCAAGAAATAATATCCAAAGCAGAATTACTGTCTCTGGTGACGCCCTTCCTAGGACGCTTTCCCGAACTCTTGAGATGGTTCAAAGAATTCCTCGGCTGTACGTCGGAATCGGCATCGTCTGCAACTCCCGGTTCTCTAAGTCAGGGCGGTCCAGGCTGCGTTGGCAACGTGAGCATTGAGGCCCTTCCGAACAATGTGGTCAGGAGTCATCAGGACAGGCCTCAGGGTGACCTTGCGATGGAGATCGACTACTCAACTTGCAAACGACTGGGCGCGTCGTACTGCGCCCTTCCCAAGACCTACATCCAGCCCAAGTGCACGGGTCGAACGCAACTGTGCAAGGAAGTTCTTAACGATACTTGGGTGTCTTTCCCCACCTGGTCAGAAGACAGCACCTTTGTAACTTCCAGGTGAGTTTTTAAGTCAGGATAAAATTGAATAGACTCTGAGAAACACATGTATTTAATTTTTAAAAAATTTCTCCACATAACTTTGTCAATTTTTAATTTTAGGAAAACACAATATGAGGAATTCATCTACCGTTGCGAAGACGAAAGGTTTGAGCTCGACGGTGTCATAGAAACTAATGCCGCGACGATACGTGTACTCGAGGGGGTTCACAAAAAGATGGGACGAATGTCTCAGGAGGAACTTCAAAAGTTCAAACTCGACGACTGCTTGGGTGGTTGCTCACCCACGATCCATCAGCGCGCATTGAGAAGGATATACGGCGATAAAGCTCCCGACATCATTGACGGACTCAAGAAAAATCCCATGATAGCGGTGCCGGTGGTACTTCGAAGACTGAAAAGTAAAGAGGAAGAGTGGCGAGAGGCGCAAAAGGGCTTCAACAAAATCTGGAGAGAACAGAATGAGAAGTATTATCTGAAGTCTTTGGATCACCAGGGTATCAATTTTAAACAAAATGATCAAAAAGCGATCAGGTCAAAGAACTTGTTCAACGAAATTGAACTTTTGTATGATGAGGTTTGTAACTTTGCGATTGTTTTAATTAAAAAGATTAATTTTTATTATTTTTTATTAAATTTTAAAATTATATTTTGCAGAGGCAAGCTGATGAAAACAATGAAAATCAAGACAGCCCACACTTGATTTTAACTTACCCAGATAAGTCTGCTCTAGATGATGCAGCTAATCTTCTGATTCATCACGTTAAACGACAAACGGCCATTCATAAAGAAGATAAGCAGAAAATCAAAGCTCTTCTCAAACATTTTATTCCTGATATGTTCTTCCATCCTCGTCAAGAACTCAGCGACGACGAGCAAGATGAAGAGAGTAAGTATCGCAAATACATAATAATATTAAAATAAAAGAAAAAACAAAAAACAAAAAAAAATTGTATTTGTTATAACTAAATTACGATGAAATACTTAATGTTTAAATTTATAATTTTAGAAGACAAAGATGAAATAAATCCAGCATCATGTGGCAACAACCAAACGTCCGCGTCTACGACGCCTCCGCTCAACAGTGGATTGCAGGGCAATAGAAATAGTAAAACTCATTCGCCCTCGCCGTCGTTTTCAGTCAAGGCTGAACCTGATTTAAAAGTTCCCTTGCACATGATATCGGCTGATCCAGAAGAAGCATACACTTTGTTTATTGGAAGCAGTCATTGGTACCTTTTCATGAGGTTACATCAAATTCTTTGTGAAAGATTGACAAAAATGTACAACAGGGCAATGATTCTCGCGGAAGAAGAATCTCGTTACAAACAGCAAAGAAAAGACAGCACAGCTGTTGCTCTGAGGTTAAAGCCAAAAGGTAAAAGAGAGTTCAAATTTAAAACTATTTAAAAAAAAAAATCATTTTGATTTAAAAAATTAAATTTATTTGTAATTTTTTAGGTGACATAGAAGTAGAAGACTACTATCCAGCATTTCTCGACATGGTAAAAAATGTATTGGATGGTAATATGGAAAGTAGCACTTATGAAGATACTTTGCGAGAGATGTTTGGTATTCACGCATACATTGCTTTTACCCTGGACAAAGTCGTATCTAATGCTGTTAGACAGGTAAACAAATTTAATCTTTTCGAAACTTATTTTTTAAATTTTATCCTATTTGTGACTAACAAATTTTTTTTTAATTTTTAGCTTCAACATTTAGTATCAGATCCTACGTGCGTGCATTGTATGGAGCAGTTCCAACGAGAGCAGAAGCAACCTAAAGAGAGCTGCGGAGTTGGTGGCCTTTGTCATACTGCATACATGAGAATAGCCAATGAGATGGCTTATCAAAGAAGAGTCGAGAAGAAATCAACCGATGAAAACTACTTCAAAATCTACATTGTAAGTTATTCTTGAAAGTTGAAAAATTTCATATATTCCGTTTAATGTTAAAAAACAAAAGTTTCTAAGTTTTTATTTTTTTGTTACAGTACAAGAAAAACTGCAAGATTACGATAGAATTGCTTGATTCTGAGGGCGAGGAAACTACTGAAAGTAGAGACCGCGATAGAGATCGCGAGAGAGAGGTATTAGCCACTGAAAAGTGGACATCTTACGTCGAACGATACTCATCCAATACTGGACAAACAAGTCCCAAGGAAGAGCCTCCCTCGGCCGACAATGAGCCAACGACCAACCTTCCTGTGAGTAACGACCAGGCGGCAAAGGGGGGGAGGGGCAGAAAGCGCAAGACTGACATTAACAAGAAGGTATAGGACCCATACATCCCCTTTCAATTGACAACGTTGTAGATTGCGCTATCATTGCACTTTTTATAATGTACCGTCACGGTACAAAAAAAAAAAAAAGCAAAACAAAACAAAAAAAACTTTTAATACTCTTGTGATTTTTTCTCGTCGACTGACGGTTTCCGACAGACACCGCCGTAAATTTATAAACGTATTTATTAAATATTCCTGAAGATAAGAAGGAAAAATTAACTATTTCGAAGTACTTTCCTCTCTATCTTCAGTCTATTAACAATGGGCTAGTGATTGTACATTTTTGTCCATGAAGTAGCAATAATCGCAAGTTGATTCAAATTCGGATCGATCGATTATTTAAAAAAAAAAAAAAAAAAAAAAAACAAAAAAAAATCTGTCGTTTATAGCTGTCATTTACAGCGAGTCAATGATGATTTATCTTGGGCTTTTTTTTGCGGAATTGCATTGCTTTATTATATTTTATACTTTGTAGTACGTTTTATATTGCTATTTTAAGAAAAAACCTTCAGTATTTTCAGACAATTTAACTTTTTTCATTATAATTTTATTTTGTGGTTATATAATTATTTAAAACGCTTTGGAATGGTCAATTCATGATGACTTATCACAAACTTTCATGTCCAGACTGTTTTTCCTAATTAGTTATTCTCGAGACATTTCATTCACCATTATTCATTTTTTTATTCATTTATTCATTGTTTGGTTACGTTTTATCTTTAGTTCCCGAGTTTTTTTTTCTAATTTCTAATGTAAACAATTTTTTTTTTTAAATAGATATATTCTACCAAAAATTATTTGTTTTATAGTAAGTGCGTTAGTTAAGAAAATTATTTTATTTTTTCTAATTCACATTTTTCACTCATTATTTGAGCTTTTAATATAGTTTCAAACCAAATTAAAAATCGTGATTTTTGAAAAAAAAAGTTTAAGAAAACGATTTGATACCGCTGTTTTATGATGTTAATGTTCAAAAAAATCGTTAAAAACGATTTATAAGGACAAGTAAAATTAGGCAGATTTTATTATGAAAATATTTAATGTTATATATTTAATCGTAATTTATTCTTATCGCATCCATTCTAATTTATTTCGTGATATTTTAAAACAAATGCGTAATCAGCTACGAATGCAGATTATGCAATCTTATTCCTTCAAACGATTCCTTCAACATTGAAGGTAGATACAACTAATAATAACGCTGCACTTTTATTAAACAAAAATTAACATTGCTGTGATAAGCCGAAAAATTTTGTCTAATGAAACTTTTTTTTTTTTAATGTTGACGGAATCGCACAAAAATGCATAAATGTATATAAAGTTATGTATGTGCATATGATACAATAGTTGTAAATCTTTCATTTTTCTTCGATATTGTAAATATTTTATAGTATAGAAATTGTAAATAATTATCAACAGAGTTTTTTTTACGTACTAGGGACTTAAAACAAAAGATTGAAGAAGCAGCCGTGTTATTGATTTAAGTATAAAAAATAAACGATGGAATTTTAAGCCGATAATATCTTTTCTATTAATGTTTAAAAAAATAATAATAAATTTTTCATTTTAATGTCATATGCACACAGATTGAAGACATTTCGACTTTTGCACTCGACAAGTTTTCTAAGACAGCGATATTTGTACACATGCATTCAATTGTTGCAGTTCGGGATACTCTTTTAAATAAAATATATTAAAAAAAAAAAAAAAAAAAAAAAAAAAAAAAATCAGAAAAATGTGAGCAATTTTTGAATTATGAAACAGTTTGAAACTTACATATCTTGTTTAACAATAATTAATAATATACTTTTGACATTTACGCGTCGATTGAAAGTCTAGGGGTCTTTGTCTTTTTTATTCAACATCGCATTACTTATCATAGCTTTTCTCCTTCTTGTCTTGTTCATTCATTTTATATACCTAAAAAAATCTCATGTCATTATTATCACTTTAAGGTACTAACTTAAAAATAAATTAAAAAATACTTGGTGGAGTTTCAAAAAAAATTTTAAACGACATCCACGTTTAAATTGAACAGCTATGCAGCTTTTGATTTATTTTTTAATTTTTAAATAAAATTTTTCAAAATATTTTATTTAAAATAATCTTAACTATTAATTAAATGGAGTTAAGGCAGAAAATCTATCGATGAGAAATGCTATTTAAAAAGAATTTAAAAAATGTAGTAAATATAATAACAAAAATTAATTTACAACATTGTTGCATGATTCCCTTAATAGACAAAAGAAACAAAAAAAAAAAAAAAAAAAAATCACGAAATTAAACGTAACTTATTATATACCGGTGATTTGGAATAGAATTCTTTTTCTCTAAATGAGGAGAATATAGTTGAAAAATTGAATATGTAAATACGGAAACATAGCATGAAATTTATCAAAATTTTTTATAAAAAAAGTTATGATAAATTTTAGAATGCAATTTTGTGGCAAATTTTTTCAGAGAACTTTAGATTCGATAATCAGTAAAAAAAGATCTCTGAAAAAAAAAGATATAAATAGATAAAACAAAGTAAAAATGAAGAAATCGCAAGTCTTCGCGTCTTTTGTAATATATTAATATAAAATAACTCTATAACAAGACTAGAATATTTAGAATAATGGGAGAAACGAGGTAATTCGTGCAAATAACTGAGAAATAAAAAAAGATACTAATGACGTAACAATGTTCAATTTGTAAATGTAATAAGTTTCTAAAGTCCGTGCTCTTCCCCCTCCTACCCCCCTACGAGAAAAAAATGCCCCCCCTTTGAAAACGCGATGAATTTCGGGTCCTTGACCTACCACATTGATACATAAATTTAATCTATATAAATATAATGAATATAAATATATTTTGTAACTTTAACTTGTAAATGAAGTGAATATGCATATAATGATATAAATGGCAACAATATTGTATAGAAAAGAGATATTGAAATACATGAACGATGCTTTTAAACATGAATGTCTTAATATATTTTTTGTACCACTGAATTTTTTAAACAAGAAGGCACGCACAACAAAATTTATTTGTTGATTTTTTTTTTTTTTTAATTTTTTTATTATAATTATTTTTATTGTTACTTTTACGATTCTGTACTGTAACAATTGCTCTTGCAATTTTTTCTTTTCTTTTTTCTATATTATTTTAGCTTTTTTTTTTTAATTTTCAGCTCATTGTGATTAAAACAAAATTTCTACATGCAAAAAAATGAGCTAATTTGTTGCTATTTTTCATGGCATATACTTTTGAAATTTAATCAACCTGAGAAAGAGATTTGAGTTAAATTTATTTTTTTTTTCTTTTAAACTTTATGCTTTTTTGCAATCATAAAAATCGCTTATTTTGCTATCATATTTGCAAAATTCTTTTTAACAACTGTTTCTAGCTTCAACTCGGAAACTTAAATTTTTTAAAACATTTTCAAGTTATTATTCAAAAAAAAAAAAAAATCAGTCTTAATAACTTGAACGTTTTTGTTTGAGCCATTCTAGTTTTTTTTTTTTTTTTTTTTTTTTATTTCTCATCCTCATTAAAATCCCAAGCGCAACAATTTTTTTTTAAAGCACAACTCATAGCTGATATGTAATATATTATTCATAAAAATCAAATAATCCATCATCACGTAACATATCCTTAACAAAATTCCTATCGTCCTCATTGTAGAGCCGACCGAGACCATTCGAAGATCATGGTGCTATCGGCTGCACGACGACTGCTAGTACTTCCACTACCATCACAACCACCACAACTACGACAACTAATGTACGTAGAAGACTTCGTCCTCGGCTCTTTGTTTACGAAGACCGAACTCAAATTCCCATATCACCGTCACGAAGCAACAATCTCCAACATGCCACCTTTCCTTCATGCCATCTTCCCATGGACCTACGTATGACCCTGCACAAACCTTAATAAAACCTGCACCTGCACCTCAAGTGTGACTGCGTATGTGATTAAATGCACCTTTGGTAACGACAATGCTCATACTTATTACTACTACCGATTATCATCTCATCGCACTATTGTTTATTTCGTTTAATTTTTTTTTTTTTTTTTTTTTTTTTTTTTTTCGTTCATTGGCTTTTGTTAATTTATTGTTTATTGTTTTTTAATGCTACGAGTATGTTAAACAAGTACTTCGATTATATATGTATTTTGTTATTGTATAAGAAATTTTGTTATTTATTTATTTACTTTTTTTTTTATAATTTATAGTCGAAGATAAATCAAATTTGATTGTATCACTTGAGACGAAAGTTTTTATTTTAGCATTGCGAGTCTACTCTACTTTTTTTCTCTGTTACGTTCTCGCACGGAACGAAAAAAAAATCTTGAATAACCTATGAGTATTGATAATTGTTCTAGATCGACGGAAATGGATGGAATTCGGTAGACAAGGTAATGGCAGGTCGCAAGCGAGTATATCTTCATCGTAATGTGCGGCAGTATCGCAAACACGTAGCTGAAAAAATGCGGGTCTTATCACCTAACGCCACTAGTTCCGAGAAGACAACAAAGTATGTAGTATTTTTCGTTATTTTTGCTAATAATCCATATCCATGTTTTATAAAAACTTGTTTTCGATTACAGTCCCGATGCCAAAAAGTCATTCGATGTCGGAGCCGAAGCCACGGACGGATCCGATGTTGCCATGTCCGACGAAATGCAATGCACGTTCAATTTGAATAACTATCGTGCGGTTTATGTTGTCAATCAAGAGGCCATTCTGTACAAAAAAGACTGCTTCAAGAAAGCGAGAAAGGTATAACTAAATCTTTTTACATATTATTATTATTATTATTATTATTATTATTATTATCGTCAATAAAAGTCATTAATTTTTCTGAATTTTTTCAATAGAGTCATCCAAGTGTTACCAAAAGAATAAACTCGAAGTTCCAACAATGGCACTCAAAGTGGGTCAACAAGAACGTCGTGGACGCCCAGCACCGACTTTGTCAGGACTGGCTGATGGGCCGCTACGAGAACTTGATTCCCCACAAGACGCGAGTAGTCACGAACAACGACCAAACTCGCACGCCCTACAGGCAGTACAACAAATATTGCGTCGACAATCTAAAGTCCGGGGAGCAACAGGGGCAGACCGAACAGCAGCAGCGGAAGCCTAACGAGTAGTAGGTAAAAGAATTTCGATGTTCTTTTTGGTCTCACTTGTGTTGAATACTTACAGATGATAATCTGCTCATCTGGATGGGTAAAAACCATGTATTTTATGTACAAAGAATGAACCTCGTTAGTCTTATAACTTACTGTAATAACGGTTTCTTTTTTAATTATGTTTAAAATTGTGCTCTTGATTATACAATAAGAATTTTAAATATATTTATATATCACGATGGTTAGTTCGAACTGTAATAGGAACAAAAGATGGGTGCGTCGTATGGACTTATAATCGGTGAATGTTGTGTTTATCAAAACCAATGCATCGACAATCGTGTGACTTTTAAATGTATACTTGGGATTTAATATTTAGGTACTGATCCGTTTCAGGATCGTGATTTTATTCTGTAAATAGTCATAAAAACAAAATGATTATTAACTCGCTCGACCCCAGAAATCAAATGTGTAATATTTTTACTATTATTTTTTACGCATATCGACCAACGTATGTTATGATTTTCGAAATATGTATTATTATGTATACCTTGTTTTGCAATGAGATTGTACTTGATGGATTCATCAAGTACACGTGGGAATATTTGAAAAATTGTAACTTGTGTAGGACCAGGGAGCACTTTACGATACAAATTAATTATTCTTTGTCGATGCATCGCCAAGTGATTAGGTAATGTGCTTATTTTTACGTCTAAAAGATGATCCTGTTGCATTCTTTTCTTCCAATGGATGAGCGTTTTTATTTGAAATTTAAAAATGTTAATAACAATATTAATAATAATATTTAAAAAATTAAATTTATGTATATAACGATTTCAATGGAATGTAAAAATTAAGATTTTTTGTTACTTGTACATCTATAAGCAGCAAATTTAATTAAGTATAAAATAAATAAAATAACACAGCATCACCTTGTTTATATTTTAAGTAAAATAAGTGGCACTACGTTAATGCTGTCTTGTTAATATGAAATGTTCATTAAAAACGTTTTATACAAAGATTCTTTTACTTTTCATGAATGATGGTTTTGAAAAATTATACATTATATTTTATATTTAAAATGAAGTAAAATTGTCCTGTATATTTATACGATTATTTACGTAAATTTAAAGAGAAATTTTTTTTCGACATATGTTTTCCTTTTGAATCATAAACGCCAAAGTGCGTAAAAATGGTTAAGCCTTGAGTTTTAAACTTCAATTTTAGTATGTAAAATTTATGTAATTACTTTAAATTGTTAAAAATTATACGATCGTGAATTCTTAGATTTAACAAAAGTTGATTGAAAATTGTGGCAGCAAAATTTCTAAACCGTTTCTTATTGTTCTGTATGATTATAATAATATTTTATTAAATATAATTCCTGTATTAGTGTACAAAAATTAATACCGTATAAGCCCATGTATAAGCCCCCAGATTCAGTGGTGTGAATATGGGAAAAAAAGCTTTTTAATTTAAAACGTGACCCGTGTAAAGGCCGCACCCCGATTTTAAACCACCTAAAATAGGATTTTTTTTGCGGCTTATACATGGGCGTATATGGTACTTACAATTTTTTAAGCACACGCAAAATCATTTATCATGCGTGATCGTACTTTTGGTAGGATGTCTTTTGTTTTTCAAAAGAAATATCTGTGCCTGTGTTACAAAATGTATAAAAAATTTTTTTAAATATTTTTTAATAAGATTTATTATTATATATATATACATTACGTGATTCCATTGAGTAACGATTCTAAAACATGGAGAATCTATATATGTGATGAATTAAGGAGCTATTATAGTTTTTGTAATTAATAAAAAAAAAAAAAAAAAAAAAAAAAAAAAATTGAAAATATGTGCACTCTAAAAAGAATGAAAGAAAAAGAGAAAGCTAGGTTTAAAATCAACCTAGTAATTATCAACAAACCTGTGTAATTTTCTTACATATGTCCAATTGTATTTAATATCTGTATATTTTGCACAAACAAGTATCTCAATTCATAATAAAATTATTATAAACTTATTATTTATAATCATAATAAAAAAATTTAAAAATATTCATATGAATTTGTGTATCATACGTAAAAAATAAGTACCATCAAAATTTTCCATAATGAAATTTTCATATTGTGAAGCTAAAAGCTAATTTATTGAGTCCCTGGCTATAATGAAAAAATAATCATCTAATGATTCAAACATCTACCTGACATTGTCGGTGGCCGTCTGAAAGTGTACGAGAAGGACTTGCTTTTTTGTATGTCATTCCCAGAGGATTTTCTCGACATCTGGCCTGTGGGACCTGGCAGCGTTGTTCTTTTCAGCATCCTTGCTTCAGCTGCACTGCTGGTGCTGTTGACCTCGTCGAGGCGTAGGATTAGGTACATGTTGATTGGGTCTAACACTCTAATCTCTAATTTGTAGCACTGTTCAATTCAACTTAAATTTTTTTTTTTTTTAATTATAAAATAAATTTGATTTACATGACATCTGTCGATTCAAAATGACTCAGAAAAACGGTTGTACAAATTATTCGAAAGTAGCAGTAAAAATGCCGAAGTAGTAAGTGAAGTATTATTTTAATTTTTTATTATAGATTCCTTTTTTTCCTTCCTAAGCCAGCAGCAAAACCAAGTAAATGGGATTTGAACGGACATAAAGTTCGGCCACAAAACAACTCCATTGGAACAGGTTTCAAGGAGAGAATTTTATTCAGTACAAGTAAGATCATACTAAGACCATAAAATTATTAATCTCTGTTGAAGAATCAGCAAAGATTAGCTTTGAAGCTCAAATCAATGAGTAAAGGTTGTGTCGGTCCCTAGTCACTTCAGGAGGAGCTCTTGATGTTGGGTGATTTCAGCAACACTTCGGCGACCTCGAACCTCGACAGTGGTGCCCGCAGCAGCTGCGCCGGTACACAAGCAAGAGCTCTTTATATGGGTTTGCCGATGAGACCAGCAACAAGTCAACCCAGACCGAGGGTAGGCCGCCGGGTTCTCTTCTCTGCTCCATACCGGAAAGCGAGGACTGCAAGCTCAGCATCTTCGACGAAAACAACAGCTTCGAGGGCTACTTTCTCAAGTCAACCGAATACCGTAAGATCTTTAACGATATCTTCGATGTACTGAAACGCGCAGCCGAGGGCAAGGACGAGGCGGCCTTGCTGCTATATCTCAACGACACCCTCACATTCGGTAATCGGTAGCCAGGAGGAAGACGCTGAGCGAGATGACCGACGACTCGTAGGATGCGCGCGTAATGCGAATACGCTCCGTGCGAAACAGAACTTAATTGCTTAATTCCAGAAAGCTGCAGGAAGCCAGCGCCCAGCACTCGATTTGAGATTATACTAATGTGATAAACTACAATATGTGGTTCATACTAATGTGTCACAACTGTAAAAATTTTCCAATCTATTATGATTTTTTAATTGGGGTAAATAATTTCATCAGTAAAATAAAAAGAAAACAATATTTTTATTTACTTTACAGAAAAGGCGTTTTGAAGTCGTGATCATTAAAAACTTTTATCTAAAGGTAAATGCATGGACGTATTGAAAATAACAATTTAAAATTTTTTTACAAGTTTCGGCTGCAGCATGCATGGAAGAGTAAATTTTGTTGAATTTAAGAATAAAATTTACGATCAATTCGCTGCGATGTTGAATCATAAAAAGTTCATTAATTATATACATATATACATAATGTTATTTTTTTGTTTTTTTCATAAAATTAAAGAAATTTGTTTCAATTATTGGAACTATTGTACGTAGGTCTTCCTGCTAATTCTAATAAGTATCTATCTGGATGATCCAGCCACTCTGCGGTACTTAACTTTACGACCCTTTGTTTCTCTGCCTCTTTGACTTGCCACTTTTTTATTTCCAACTGTCTTTCTCTGAAACGTAAATAAGTTAAATTTTAGTACCTTTTTTATAGACAAATTGCTTTATTCTCGTTTAAAAATATTTCGCTTCATATAAATTACCTCGATTTAGTATCTCCACAGCCCCAAACCTCGAGGCTGGATATTTTATAAGGCACTCCTGCGAAATTGATTTCGGAAAAAGATTGGTCTATGATAACGCAGGGATTTCGCGGATCGGCTCCAGCTCGCAATCCCTGTGGATATCCTCGAATATTCGTATTTAAGTACAGTAGTTTGGCACCTTTTTGGACGACTTTAAAGCTGGGCAGCAGCTCGATAACCATCGAGTCCTCGTTACCCCAATACAAGTGAGTTTCACGCCACTCCACAGCCGAGCTTAAGCAATAAGTCGGGTAGTTCTGATGGTTGTCGGCGTCGCTTACACCGCGGATAAATAAGAGAGTGGGGCCCCTGTAACCAAGTACGTGATGCAAAAAACGATTCGCACCAGCTCCATGCTGGTTGCTGTTGTAGAGCATCGTCCAGTGTCGGGGGCAGACCATGCCTGACATTTTCGTTATCAGTGCCTGCATCCCATCCTTCTGCTGCTCTTCCTCAGTCTGAACAAAGATAAATTGTATTAGTAATCTTTTAATGAATAAAAATAATTTCAAGTACTAAAATTGAAAGAAGTATACCTGAATATAACAATTGGGTAATGTTGCTGCCAACAACCAAACGTGACTCATGGGTAATAATGACTCTGAAGAATCAGCATTATCTGGTTGATCTAAAACTGGAGTTGATGGCATTAATTGGGTCCCAGACTGCTCATTAGACATCAATGCTTCACCGCTGCGATATGCTATGGTGAATATGTGAATGACATATCTGTGCATCCCATGAACAATACGGGGACAATTTTGCCACAGCCAATTGCTGACAAAACTTACTGATAAAGTATCTTTGCCATGAAACTGGAATTTTTTAAATCTCAAATAGAAAACCGTTCAGCTTTAGAGTTATTTAATTACCTTTGGTCATACTTACACAAGAAGTAACTACAGATTGTACTGTGTTAAGTAATTGTGTGCAAAAACCACCTCCACTTCCGCATATAGCTAATCTGTAAGAAACCATTAATAATTCTCTAAGGCCATTTGGAGTAACTTCAGTCTCTTCTTTGTTTTCTGAAAACATTTTAACGTAGTTTTCCAATATTTTCTCATCATTCAAAATTGCGAGAAACCTCTCGGCTTGCTGCTTAAATGCTGTCTGTCCTAGATGAGTAGTTGTTGCTCTTGAGGAAGTGTGCAAGTATCTGAATAATCGGTCAGCCAACTCAGGAAAGTGAGGAAAAAGATATTTTCTAAAAACCAATTGAGTTATGCCATTGATTCCTTCTTCCTTTTGTCCAATTTGAGTCAGAATCTAAAGAAAAATTATGGTGAACTTTATAACACATTTTTTTTTTTTTTTTCACGATAAAAAAATAATATCAAAGGATGATGACAAACTGTCAATAAATAATCAAAATCATTCAACAATATTGGCATTTGATAATCTCAAATTAATAAAGCGTAAATTATTGAACTGATAAGATGGGATTTTATAAAATATACTACAAATCAAGATAAGACTCTCCTGGAATCAATAGAAGAATTATTTTTTAAATTTGTTTCTAATACAAAATTATCAGTAAATTTTGTGGTTAAAAAAAAAAAAAAAATTAAATTTCCTAGCACATTAGCTTTTAAGCTGTGTGTTCATCAGTTAAAAACTCATTTAACAGCTTTAAACTCTATTAAATCCCAGGCTCTAATGAAGGTTGTGCAACATAAACAAATGATCAGCTGATGATTCAAACATCTGCCTGTCGTTTTACAATTCAACAGGCTGGAAAAGTTTCAAAGTATCTGAGTCCTTGAAAAGCCCTTTGGATTCAATAACGAGTACAAAGTGGTAATCTCCGCAGTTGAAAAAGAAATGAATAATTAAAACTCTAGCGGTACAAGGCTAAAAAAGAAGGACGGTAGATATAATAAAGAGAGAAAGAAAAAGAGGTAGACGTGCAGTTTTACCTTGGCGAGCCTGTCGATGGGCTGAAACTGGGTGTGCGAGGAGCTGCTGTTTTGTATATCAGCCCCAGAGGAGCTTCTCGACATATCGTTGTTGTTCTTTCCCTCCTTCTGGGACCCGGCAGCGTTGTTCTTAGCTGCATCCTTACAAGCACCGGCGGCGGTCTTCTTGCGGGCCACTTGGTTGCCCATCGCTCCCTAAGATGTTACGATGCGTGCTCTACTACTCTGTCTGCAGGCTGCAGCTGTGCTATGCTAGCTCTTGGTACACGCGTGCAGCGGCGCTGCTGGTGCTGTTGACCTCGTCGAGGAGTAGGAGTAGAGTATCTGGACCGGGTCTAACCTCTACTTGCAGCCCTGTTACCCAGGTAAAAGCACGAGGAGGATTTTCCGCGAGGCGGAAAGTCGGGATGGCTTCCCGGTGCCACCCATGCGGAGCGACTGGTTCCGAGCACAGGCTACAGACACGCAGACTACACTATATACAGAGTACAGAGTAGTTTTGGAGCACTGCAGACTGCAGCACTGCGCCTGCACTGCCGCCACTTGCCAGCCCAGGCGCCACGACTGCGGCAGCGACTCGTGCCGTTGCAACTTGCAAATCAAGTGACGGAAAGAAATGCAATGCTTTATTTTTGGTGAGAACATTTTCAGAAGGCTCGCAAATTGCAATTGTTGCTTGTATGCTGCGGCGGGAATGTTCGAACTCGCAGAAGCGTGCAATTATTTCGTAAGAAAAGAGGAAAATTACAATAAGTACTCGTCAATCGTCATTATCTAGGTACGGCAAACCAGCTCCAAAATAGTAAATCAGCTGATTAAAATTGTTTTTAATGAGATAACCAGCTGATAGTTACCACTCAATAAATCAAGTTTCACAACAAATTTTTTTTTTTTTTTTTTTTTTTAATAATTAAACAACCTGCATGCTCATTATTTTATAAATTTGTTGATTTATTCTACAATGAAAAAAATAAATAAAAAATGAAGTGGAAACTACTGGTTGACCTATACCTGGTTTACCAGCTACAGTTTTTAATTTCAAGTGGAAATTAAAAATTTTTTTTTTCGATAGTTTATTTAATTTTTTTAAATTGAAAATCAGATGGCAAAGACCAGCTGTTCTCTAATTGTTTCAATTTCGGAGTTGGTTAGTCAGCAGGTTTTTTTGGGTTGATGTTGTTATAATAAATAGATCAGGAATTTTTAAAGCTTTTTTTTTTTCAAAATCGGTTCAATTACTTCGACAAGCAAGGTTAAAACTTTTTTATAAAATCATCTGCAGACATGTAATTCTCTGCAATTATTAAAAAAGGTTTGATACAGACACGCAAGGATGATAAACCACAAGTGATCAAATGCAACGACCTCCGCGAAAGAGTGTCAATTGAGAAGAAGTTCGTGTTACCGCAACTCTATAATTTCTTCATAAACACTACAAGACTGTAGCCAATTAAATCGATTCAAATATACATAAATCAGTCTAATTTTCAAAATTCTATGAATTAATTGCATCTATTTCAACTTTGCTTACTACGTACTGAAATCTGAATCTGTATACTGCCCCAATAGCTATTTTGTACTTTGTTATAAAATATTATAATACTCGTAATTTGTTAATGTTACGGTTATTAAAACAAAAATAGTTTTTTATTTCTTATCAGAAAAAAACCATAATCGAAAAAAGCGCTTACTTGATCAATCACCAAGGTAATGAATGGATTCTAATCTGGTACATAAATCAAGCAATTCTAGAAATTATAATTTTAGCAGTGAATTTTTATGAATCTGAAAGATGACGTAACTATAAAAAAAAATTGTTTGTTGAATTTTATACTATGTTTAAGCAGGATTACAAAAGCTTTCACCAGTACAGCCAGCCGCGAATCCACTAGTGACAGTCGCAGGATGTTGAATAAAACCTCCGAGCTTTCATGCAAGTATTTTTTTTATGCATTGCTAAAATTTTCAATTTTTAATCAAAATGGGTTCATAATTTACTGTCTGGATTGACCCACAAAATTCATTTGTTTCAATTTAAAATTGGAATTAAAAAAAAATTAAAAAATAGATCACTTTTATATATTATTAGTGATACTTAATTTTTTCGTTCACGAATATACTTTTTTTCCAGAGTTTTTTGATATGCACCTTCGGAAACAATTATTTTCTTTCCCTTTTTTCATCGTATCTATTAATAATGAACGTACATACTTTATTTTAACTTATATGAAAGCTTCAAAATAAGAGATTTTAAAATCAGTGACTCATTCAAAGTTCCGCGGCCATTTTTAGAGGAACAGAGAAAGATTTAAAAATAACGATTAAAATTTTTCAATGACCCAAGTAAGAAACTTGATAAATAATAGCTTTTGCATCAAATCTGTCTGCGATACAAAATCCGCAAACATTTATTTTGAAATTAAAATCACAATTTTTTATTATTTTTAATCGTTAGTAATCACTTTAGAATCGTAAGGAACCAATTTATCAGAATTAAGCCCGTTAGTTTATGGCCGTGTAAACCATATTTGGTTTGGGTATACGCCTAAAAAAAAAAAAAAAAAAAAAAAAGCCCGTTAGTTCGTAATATAAAGCATTTGTTACCGTCATTAAAATAAAAGGTAAATTAAAATTACAAACTTAAAAATTTTGTACTACAAAATTTTATCAGTGTAATAGTATTTTACAAATCTGAGGTAGTCAAAAATTAGTTAGCCCTTAGCATACCGTAATTGACGACCGAGCCGAAGCCAAGGAAAGTGCAAACTTCCTGCGTGGGAAAAGGAGGAAAGTTTGCACTTTCTGCACGCGTGTTGAAAAATTTTTCGTAAGCAACAAGCTTTAGTAAAAGTCTTAATTGTATTAGACAAAAGTTTGCATGATAATTTAATAATCACGCGATAATTGTTACAATGCAATTATCACGTATTTTTTAAAACTAGTTACCACAAAGAATTTTAAAAAATATTATTTTTAAAATTCAAAGGAATTACTATCGACTAATTATGAATAAGAAAGTTTGCATAAAATATTCAAAAACTCAAAAATTCAGAAAGATTTTAAAATTTTTATTTTACAACAACCTCCTCTGAGCACTCGAAACTTCAGATTCAATATTTTTCTTAAAAATCCATAAAATTTATTTTAAATATTTATACATAAAGTCGCATTAAAATTTATTAAACACGTCAATACTTAAAGACTAGTTTGAATTGGACGATGGCTCTGTTCCAAAGTACCTATCGCCAAAATTACCAATACCGGGTAGCACATAGAACTTTTCATTTATTTCTGGATCAAGTGCTGAAGTGACTATTTTAACGTGTGGAAAGGCATAGGCAATTGAGTGTACACCTGACTCGGCCATCAGAAGCGACACTAGCATGATGTTATCCTCAGGAACATCATGATCAAGAAGCACTCGAATGGCCATCATGGCTGCAGCACCTGTTGCCACTGTAGCATCCATGACAATGACTTTGTAGTCTTTTATGTCTTTTGGTAAACGTAAGTAGTACAATTCTGGTTCTCCGGTTTGTAAATTTGTTTGGATTAAGATTTTTCCTATTCTAATATCCTTGCAAACATCTCTAACAGCTTGTTCCATTGTTTCACCTGCTCTCAAAATTGAAACTCCACATATCTTATCTGTACTGCTCCTTTTACCATTGTACAAAACGCCTTGGGGTGTTTCCACTGTAATTTCTTTGAAAGGTAACAATGACAAGGCGTACTCTATGACCAATCTTATCAAACGTTTTGAATAAAATATAAATTCATCTCTGTGTGTATTTTTATTTCTTATAAAAGTATGTAAGCCTTTGATTTGAGGAGTATCAGGTAATAAGTACAGTGAATTTGGTAGTGGTTGACCAATGTAAGAGTGAGCCAATTTTTCTCTCAGCTTGAACCCTCTCAATTGAAGCTGTGTGTGAACATGCTGTACTATTAACTCTATAGCTACTTCGTTATCTCCACCTCTAGGAACAATTATGTCTGCATGAACCATTGAAGGGGCAATATAATAATAAAAAGCCGGTTTAACCATTGTACTATACTGCTTTAATACTCCTTCAAGATCTCTGCCTCTTTGGGATATATCTCTTTTTAAACGTCTAGCTAATCTTATATCAGCATCTGTATCAACAAATACTTTCATATCACACAATTTTAATACATCTGAATTGTAAAAAGTTAATATTCCTTCAAATATAATAACGTTTGCACCATACATTGTTTTAGTTCTACTTTCTCTACTATGTGTTACAAAATTATAAATGGGAACCTCAACCTTTTTTCCTTCTTTTAGACGGTGCAATGTGACTCTGAGTAATTCAAAGTCAAAAGCATCAGGATGATCAAAGTTGTATTCGTTTCGCGCAGCTAATTCGTGTTGCTTTTCATTTAAAACTTTATAAAAAGAGTCCATGCTGAGCAGAGTCACCCATGGAACATCTAGAGATTCAATTATTTTGGTGGCAACTGTTGTCTTACCAGATGCGCTACCACCACAAATACCTATCACAAAAGGTTCAACTTGCTGTCCAGCACAGTTATACCAAGGAGGTCTACCTGCTGTGTATATAGTTCTTGTTTTACTTTGAAGTATTGATTCTGTAGCAGTCTTTTTGCTTGACAAAGAAACACTTGTTGTTCTTTTACGTGGGTGAGGAGATTTTTGAGATCCAGCCGATGGTGGTCTTGGAGACGGAGGTGTAGGAGTTGGAGTACTCATGTCCCTGTAATAATCTTCACTCGGATCCTCTGTGTAAAATATTTCTCTATCATCCAAGCATTGTTCACAATCATCGCTTTCAGAACTTGCGGAACTTGGAGGGTCATAATGTTGAACCTTTGCTGCCATTATTGGAAAAATAAGAATATGTAAGTACTCACAGTCTTAAATCTAATCTACTCTAGATGCTGTTCTCACCAAGGTCACCAATAAAGATTTTACAATTTTATAAACTCTATCTTCTTCACTTGCAATCCTGATTGGAAAAAAATTTATGTTAATCTATAGATTGATAATGAAAAATAAAAATTACTAAAGTTTATATAGACACTTACATTTACAAGTGAAGATAACAGTGACATCAAGTAGTCATCTCATTCCAGACATGTAATTCAAATATTAACTCTGTTCTTTTTAAAAAATACTGCCAGGTATATTTTAAGTAAACATCTCTGTAAAAAATAAAGAAAGATTTTTTTTACAAAGTACACAGGTGTAAATAAAAATTTTTTTTTTAACTTCCAATTATAATTATTAGTTAAGTGTATTATTTGAACATCTAAATCAAAAATATTACTTAAGTTGATGAAATGATTTTAAAAAGTGAGTTTATTCTTTTCTCAGAGAAGAATAAATAGCTTAACAAAAAATGTGTATATATCAAAAATTTATTTAAACCTATCTAATTTTAGAACAAATAATAATACATATATAAAAAGTTCAAAATTTTCCATAATTCTCTTCAAAAATGCTCAGTAATGGAAAAAAATTTTATTTTTAACTACAAACCATGTTTTTTGAAAGGTTAGATATTCTAATTCACCCCCAACTATTTCACGAATACCTAATTATAATTTGAAAAATTACGTTTATTATTTCAAAAAGAATAATTTTAATCGTTTCTTCAAACATTCGAAACGTTATTAACTAATTAGAACACTTTGTTCGAAATATTTTGTTAAGGGCGATAATAAAGGACAGACGCATGCTGCGAATTACAAAACAAAGATTATGCAGAACGAATGAAATTCAAACTCACTGGCTAAAAAAAATTCCTCAGCAACGCTGATGTTCCTTCTCATGATGTCGAACTTGCGATGAGTAATAAACGTGCTTATTTTGTTAATCGCAAATCTCAAGCTTGCGATTAGATCAGAAATAAAAGTTACAACGTGATTATCTCGACCGGATTAAAAAAAAAAAAAAAAAAAAGAACGGACGTAGCCAAGCTCGAGCCGAGGCGCGTGGCGTAGTGAGAGCTTAGCTCTTGTATTTCGGAGTTCGCTCGTCTTTATACTGTGTCTTTGGCTGCTCCGAAATGCGAGTTTGTGTACGTGTAGATATACATGTGTTTGAGTTCGAACTATATGGCATTGGCAAATTTCTTCTCTTCTTCGCGCAAAATCATATCACATGACTTTGACGAACGCACGCGTATTAGGTTTTCTCGTGATAAAGTTTTTTTTACGATTTTAGATTTATGATAGTATAAGTTTATCATAGTTTCTTTTTTTAATTAATTTTAGGTAAGGTTGCAGTAACTAAGTTTTCTTTGAATATCGTCGGCTCTAATTTATTATTCAATTAAAAAGTTGTAATTAATGTCAGTATCGTGCATGAAAAAAGGCGCCTCCAGCATTGCTTATCTCTCATGCTCGCAAAATTCATGTAAATAATACTTCAGTCTTCTTAATTATATACGTATAAATTAACTAAACGCTGCTTAGATGTATTTTTTTTATATAATCAAGAGTTTTGTGTACAAGAAAGAAAAAAAAGCTCACGGATAGAGTCGATCGTCTTACAACAGAGCTCATAAGTTCAAGTCGATAACGTATTCGGAAAAGAGTGCACATTAATTACCTACTATAGTTTAAAACCGAGATAAAGAACGACTCGTACAAAGTAGTCATTTTTTAAAATTCACAATTACGATGTGCTGGAAGAAAATTTCTCAAAAATTAATCTCGTAACCCATGATTTTGTAATTCTTAGCTGCGGGCTCGGAAGGAGAGTGGAGACCAAGCGATGATTTATCGAATAAAAGTTTTCGCGCCAGTTCTCAGTAGTAACTATCAATCGTTCAGGGAATATACCTACCGCAATATATACACATATATATAATAATAATAATCCGCTGAATCGTCATTCCCGAGACCCGACGTGGAATACAATGCTCGCGCGGCGGTAACGAGGATGTGCAGCTGGTGCTCCGGATGGTACGCGCAAGCGCGAGGAGTACTGAGTCTGGTGGCGAACAGAAAACACGCACACAACACAACCTCTAAACCGGTAGCTGGCAGCTGGGCACTTTGGCGCATGCGCTTTGATTTCTATCGCGACTCGCGAGTCTCCGCGGAGGGGCGTATAGGGAAAAGGAGGCCATATTGTACAGTTAAATCGTAGGCAGGCGAAAAGGCCCCAAATAATACACTACAACTGGTAACCCTGCTGCCTGCTGCAGAGCCAGCCTGTGTGGAGTGTCTCGGCAGACAACCGTCCCGCATCCTCTGCTCTTTGACACCCACCGTACGTCGTCGTCGTCGTCGTCATCCCCGAAGGAGAAACTTCGTCATCGGCAGCAGTGGAGTCTTGAGCCTCGTAGCGCGCATCGCCGTTGTCGTCGTGGACGTCGTCATCCATAGCATATTTATCTCGTTGTTGTTGTGTACATATAAATAGTGAGAAGAGAAAAAGGGTCTTTCTTTATCTCACTCTCTCGCTCGCGTCAGCAGAAACAAGAGCGAGAAGGAGAGGCGCGCGACGCGCGTGTGTGTGTTTGTGTGCACCACCTTCGGAGTACAAACGCAGCCTGCAGTAGCTACCAGAGCCGTCGAGGAAAATGGGTACCCGGGACGACGAGTACGACTATTTGTTCAAAGGTAAGCCGTAAGCTCCCCTTTGTCTGACTCTCGGAGACGTTAGTTTTGTGGGCCGATGTACCTTTTTATAAGCCAGGGCTGATCGATCCATTATTCGCGTTTATAGAAACATCATCAATTTATCATACGGCTTGTGTGTAGGTTCTCGGGGGAGGAGAAGGAGGAGGAGGAGGGCTTTTAAAGAGGTTGGCGATCCCGTTCGTGAACGAATCATTTGACATTGAGGAGAGAGAGAGAGAGAGAGAGAGAGAGAGAGACGGAGAGAAAAGCAGCGAGCTCAAGAAGAAAGAGAGCACCAGAAGAAGGCACGTCACACACACGCTAGCTTGTCAACGTCCGGTTTCTCTCTCTCTCCCTCCCTCTCTTTGACCCGATGAGTCTCCCGACGCCGCGTTGTCGAGTGACGACTCTCGGGTTTGAAGTCTCAATAGCCTCTTCTCCAAGGGTCGTGTCCTGGGGCAATGCTATCGCCCCGAGTAACGGCTCGCTGGTCTCCTGACGTTTGATCGAAGATGATGTCACTGTAGCGCTTGTGCAGTGTACACACGACGAAATATTTTTCTTTCATTTCTTTCTTTCCTTTTTTAGATCGCGCATGAATCGTGTGAACTCGATTTGTATAAATGGTGTGGAAACGTACAAAGTTAGAAATCAATGACTCTTTGCATTTTAGTTCTAAGTGAGCAATACAGTTTTTCATTGAATTAGGCAGAGCATGAATTTGTAATTTTTTTTAAAGTACTTTTCCTTATGTTAAATCAAGTTTTAAATAGAAGAAGAGCATTATTGTCCATAATCACTAGCAATTTTGTTTCATTGTTATCATGCATTATTATTTAGTGAATAAGATAGTGAATCAGAATGAATCACTGTTTGAAAATAAAAATGAAAAACATCTAGGGGAAAAAAGTCACTTGTAATCATTATTTTGTTAGAGTTAAAACCAGAATGTTGTTTGATAATTTTTTTTTCAAATGATCCACCCCCATAATGAATCATTCAAATTTGCTAAGTTTTTTCTGAAAATTGCTACTGATGTGTCTTGAATGTACTTGAAATATATTAACTCTTCAATCTTGTCACAGTGTCAGGCTGATTCTCAGTGTCAAGTGCCCAAGAACTTTATTATTGATGATCACTTAATTGAGTAATTTGAATACTCAATATCAAGCTTGCCATAGTCTTGTTATTTATCTTGATCAATGTAAAATCAAAAATTCTGGAGCTATGAATTCAATTTTTGTATAATCTAATTAAATTAAGAAAAGAAATAAAACGTCGCTCATTAATCTTATTTTGTTTGTTACAGTGGTTTTGATTGGAGATTCTGGAGTGGGAAAAAGTAATCTTCTGTCACGTTTCACAAGAAATGAATTCAACCTCGAGTCCAAATCGACTATTGGTGTAGAATTCGCGACACGGAGTATACAAGTAGACGGTAAAACAATCAAAGCTCAAATATGGGATACCGCTGGACAAGAACGCTACCGTGCTATTACATCTGCGTAAGTTTTTTTTTTATCTTTGATTCTAATACTACTTATTCTCCTTCACGATAGTTCTTCGTGTCAAACTGATTGAGTTTAATTTTTTTAATTTCACTTACAGATACTACCGAGGTGCTGTCGGAGCGTTGTTAGTTTATGACATTGCAAAACATTTGACTTATGAAAATGTGGAAAGATGGCTGAGAGAATTACGTGATCACGCTGATCAAAACATTGTCATCATGTTGGTAGGAAATAAGTCAGATTTAAGGCATTTGCGAGCGGTACCTACGGACGAGGCCAAAGCGTTTGCCGAAAAAAATGGTCTTTCATTTATAGAAACTTCGGCTTTGGATTCAACTAACGTTGAAACAGCTTTCCAAAACATTTTGACAGGTACATCAATTAATTTTTTTCTTATGTAACGGATAAAAAATGTCTCATTTTTAATTATTAACCATCAAGTTTTGCGGTGACTTTTTAATTTTCAAAATTGATCTAAAAACTCGAAGCTTTTTTCAATGAAATTTTAATAGGTTGATTCATGTTCTTTGCTATTTAATTGTGCCATTTTTTTTTTTTTTTTTTAATTTTCATTTTTTGGCTTATCGCGGTATCTTCTTGAAGATAATAGATGACGTGTTATACGAGTATCAGTTACAATAATTTTTACAATCTGCGTCGATTTTTACGCATTTATTGCTTATTTATACGGACGAAGTTGAGTGAACAAGTTTTCGGGTTTTTCTAAATGTTTATCAACCCTTAAAAAAGTTTTTACTTTTTATTCCTGTTACTTACTAACAGTTTTCGAATTTTTCTTCTTTCAGAAATTTACAGAATCGTTTCGCAGAAACAAATAAGAGATCCTCCCGAAGGAGACACGATTCGACCACAAAATGTAGAACCAATTGATGTTAAGCCAACTATGACCTCTGAAGGAATGCGTAAACAGTGCTGCCAGTGACGTGGTGTTTGTTTAACGAGTGATTTGCTTTGCGAGTGAGTTTTTTATTTTGTAATTTTGCATCATGATTTAAAAAAAAAAAAAAAAAATTAATAAAGTAAAATAAATTATTCAAATTATTGTAAAAATAATAATAATAATAATAATAAAAGAGATAAGTTACTATCGTTACTATAAAAAGTTGCACTAGTCTTTTTAGTTGTCACACTCATTATAAATTAATAAAAACACACCTTTGTCCGTCGTAAAATATTGTTAAATACTGACCTGACCTGCTGTTTTAGATGCAGTGAGAGAGACACAGAGAGAGATGAACGAGAGGAGCAGTGGCCGTTAATAGATGTAGCGAGCGCATAAAAGGCGCAACGAGAGCCAAGACTATGTGTGTGTACGGGCCTATAATCTCGTATGCTATGATGGGTGTCGTTTGTCAGCCCCTTCTACACCAAAATCTATGGATATCGCAGATTATCCATCGAGAAATCATTATAATTAGTGTATGAAACAAAAAAACAACACATACTCTTATTATTTTCGTTTGCCTAATTTTCTTACTGGTCGGTACGAAAGTGTCGAAATGAAACTACTCAACACTCGTGTGTTTGCAGATTACAATTACAATTCAAGATTTCAATAGGGCTAAACAGACGCTGGTTGCATACATCTATGCACTGATCTAAAAAAAAGGGCCCAAAATGCACTTTGTTCTTTTTTTTTTGTAAGCCTACTCTCCTTTCTTTTTCATAATAATCAAATTCGTTTTATTTAATTTTATGATTTATATACTCGATTTTTTTGCCTCTACCTCTCCTGCTCTCTCTCTTTCTCTCTCTCTCACACTCAGACTATAATTTTTTTCTTTATTTTTCAATTACCCGCTCGCGCATGCATAACGTTTCAAAGATGTATTCAACAACAGCCTTTTTATGCTTTCGTGAAGGGGATATATGCGATGATGTACACACGTAAATTACTTTACTACGCGTTACTCACAGTAAAAGTTAGAAGAAAAAAAAATGGATATGTATGTAAACAGACAGTTGCATACATATATTATGTTATTGATAATTAAATGTTGTATTACCACTTATTTGTAATACATTTATTCATATTTCTCTTCTCAACGCATAATGTGATGATGAATTATATAAACAATTTATGATATGTAATATAATAATGATAGAGAAAAGAATATGGCCGCTAAACGCCAAGCTGTGCACACTGAAGTTTATGTTGGTGGATGAACGAGAGATTCAGATGGATTATGCATATGTTTGATTGAGTGCTATACAAGTGAGAGAGAGAGAGAGAAATAAAAAATAAAAAAAGTAATAAATAATTAAGATGAGGAAACTTTAGCCAGTAAATATCATCCTCAGATTTTCACTCAAGTAGCTCATTGTCTCGCTCTCTTGTAATTGTTACAAAAATTCGGGCATGGAAAAGTTAGCGTGTTCTGTAAATCTTGAAAGTAATTTCTTCATTTTTGTGATAGGTCTTGAGTGGTTAAAGACAGAATATTGCTGCGTTAAACTTCCTAATAAAAAAAAAAAATAAAGAAACAAAAATATTTAAAGCATTATGTAAGCTTTACTCAATTTTTTACTCTGCGGTCTTGTTTTAAGTATAAAAATTTTTAAGATTTGTTTTTTACTCATTAAGAATTTTTTTGAATCGTAGATAACTTATTTCTAATTATGAATAAATTGTAAATTTTGCGCTGTTCTTTCCAATGAGCAAACGTTTTAAGATTGATTAGAGTTGAGATAAATTGCAAGTTGAAAATTAATTTTCAAGATTTTAAAAAAATATTCATTGCGTTTATATAGACGGGTTTCTTCCCGTCACTTATATTAGATGTATGGATCCTCCGTCTCTACATGTTTTAAAGTTTCATTACTTTTAACAAAAAGCTTTATCAATTTTTTGATTATTACAAATTGTTTATAAACATGAGATGAAAAAAAAAAAAAAAAAAAAAAAAAAAAAATTTTAGAGTAATTGATTATTATTGCCTTAAAATGCGTGATGAGACCCAGTTTGAAGAGTACAACGATGATCCGATGACGATAACGTTATTTTGAGTACCACTTGCTAAAGAAACATGTCCTTTTTAAATGCATAGCCATGTTGCAGAAATTAAAAGTTTTATTCTGTGAGTATCAAATACTTATCACACGCTATGGTTTAATTTAAGAAGGAATTATATTAAAATAATAAAGAACAATTTGGACAAGAATTATTATTCGAAAAAAATTTTAAAGCTAAAAATTATTGTACAGATTAAAATGTCCTAAACGTTTTTTGTGCACCAAACCTTGATATTAAAAAAAAAAAAAAAAAAAAAAAAAATTTAAGAGTACATTTAACAATGCTTCAGACAAGAAAAATGCCACTGGGATAAATTAAACTCACCATTAAGAAAATAATACTATGCGTGATTTACTAACCTATGTTTAATTAATCACATTAATTTAATTTTTATTTTTATTTTAATCTTGTAAAATTATTATGGAAATACAAGAATTATTACTATTATTTTATATAAAAATTTGTGTAAAATATTACTTGAAAAAGAAATATTATTTATATAATACTGATTAATAAAAAAAATTTTTTTTTTTTAATTTTCATTTACACGAGTTATTTATGTAAAAATATACTATAAATAACTTTGCCAACAAATTAAGAGACTTAATAATTAACCTATTTACAAATTTTTTTTTATTACACTACTTGAGTTAAGTAAAAAAAATTATCAACTACGGTGGCGAGACCGATGCGGATGCAGGCTCCAAGCGTACGGTATTCTTTAGAAAATTTTGTTTGGAGTTCAGTCTCCATTCTAACCATCGAGCCAATTCTTGAGATATGTTTGGATCTTCGGGATTGGATCGAGCTTCTAAATGTTGATAATAAGCATCCCTGAGAAGTCGAAAACATTGAACATTTCTGTAAGGTAGGTAGGTCATAGGATCACGATATTTTGCCGGAAACCTAAAAATTTAAAAATGTTAAAAATATTGCATTAAATTAAAATTTTTTGTTTCATCCATTATGTACACACCTTGTAATAGCACAAACAGATCTCAAAGTTGGTCTTGGATTTTGTTTTTTCTTAAAAATTTCGTAAAACTGTTGATTTTCAAATGTTACAAAAGTCCTTTCACAGTAGCCTTCCGTTTCAAAGTTGTTTTCTTTTATTTCATCAAGATCTTGACATTTATCTTCAAGACTATAAATTTGAAAATAATTAAATAAAGCTGTGTAGCAATGAATAAAAACATAAACAATACAAATTTTTAAATTTAAAAAAAGGTCATTTAATCTAAAACCTTTAACATCCCTTTTTATAATGATGAAGCACGTTCAAATGTCTTCATTTTATAATTGATTTGATTGGTTGACAACGCTGAATTCAAAATTTGATTTGCGCTTAAGTTGAAATATTGAATAATTTATTTACTTTCAAGATCAAAAATTGAGCGCGCTTGTACCCTGATTGAGAGTAGTATGGTAAAAACAGAAGTATAGTTTGATAGTTATATATTTTATCACACTGGTGCGTGGATGCTCGATTTTAAGCACGCTAATCTGAAGCGGGGTACGTAAAATCTCGCCTCCAAGCAATAGTGTAATAAAATATAGTATTGTACATGTGAGTTAAAACGATTTCCTTCTCGTGTGAATAAAAAATAAAAAATAATAAAACAGCTCCACGAGGAGGAAATCATTTTAACGCACTTGTATAATAATATACTATTATACACAATTTTTGGGCTTTCAAATTTTATCAACCTCTCTTTAAATTTAAATTTTATAGAAAATTATTAAATCCAACAAACCTTATTTTATTTTCTGTTGTCTCGCTAGTTGGACCTTCTATTGCTTTAATTTCAACATCAATTGTTTCATTATTATCATTTGAATTTTCAACTTTATCTTCGTCACCATTATTGCTGTTTGTAGTAGACAAAATTTTCATCACAGGCATACGAGATGACCAAATTTTAATCATGGGACCATGGTGAACTTTGCGAACTATTCTAGCATTCTTTTTTTCATTTTCTAATCTTTGATATTTTTCTGGAAAAAAAAAAAAAAAAAAAGAGAAAAAGAAAATTAATAAACAACTAAATAAAATAAGATTTAAGGGATCAATCTCTGATTCATATCTATTGAAAACTTGATAATAAATAATCATTACTTTACCTAATGATTTCAGATTAATTTTTTCAGTTTCAAGAGCTTCTTCTAACAATTCGTCTTGGGTTGGTTTATAATCATCGTGTTTTACCATTTTAGGTTTTTTTCTTTGATCTTCCGCTCTTTCTTTTAATCTTTTTAAAGTTTCAGCCGACTTGGCAGCAGTTGATCTTCTAATAGATTTTTTCTCTGCAAAAATGAATTTTTTATGTAAAGTTGTACTTGATCAAGAAAATAATCATGAATACAACTCACCTATGTTATCAATAAACACCCTTGCTACTTTATCAGCTCTCTCTCGAGGTCTTCTTTTTTTGGGGGCTTCCTTCTCTTTATTCTTAGGTTTTGTTGGTTTTGCTGGTTCTTTATAGGCCTTTGTGAAGATTCCTCTCTTTCTTTTTTTCTCTTCCTCTCCATCTCCGTGATCTGACACTGGTTCATCATTTTCATCAATATCAAAATCTGAATCAACCTCATCTTCAATTTCAGCTTCTTGTCTGAAAATAGTTAGCACATATTGAAATAAAGTTGAAAGAATTAATTTAAACACTAATTTTTAGCACCAAATAAAACTAACTTGTAATCGTTATCCTGTTCAGTTTCTTCAAAACCACCATAAGTTGTTTTGTAAAAATCGTCTTCTTCCTCCTCATTGAGAAGTTTTGCCATCCGATTACCGGCAGTGGAACGTTTTGGTCTCGAAGTCATTTTTCAAAAAATGTATTTAAAGTCTAAAAAAAATATTTGTTTATCAAACATTAAAACGCAAAGAGCTTTAGTTTACAATATATTATTATAAACAAACAATTACTTACATACTTTTCAGACAATTAGACCAAAATAGAATCGTTTTCATGCGAAACCTAACCTCTCCGTCTCACAACAACGTTTGTTTATCGACTAATAAACTTCTCCAAAATCAAATGAAAATAAGTAAATAAAATTTTCAACTCACTGAAACTTTTTATCTGGGTATTAATAACATTGTTTAGTATAAATAACAGATTTCCTTCGCAGTATTCAAAATCATTTCAACACAAACGACAACAAACGATTGACAGAAACTGTTCTTGTCGGGTGACACTGACAGAAACTTAATCGAACTGCAGCGCCACTCGGCCTAAAACCAAACTAAGGATTCAGGCTTATTGTTGTTAATCGTTTTTCGCATTAGAAAAATTTCGTTCCCTTGCACCCCGATCCCGAACCCACAAGGTTCTAACGAGCTTCCACTTCTGTAGAAATACAAAATCTGTACCACGAATCAGAATTCATTCCTCGATGTCTAAGAAAAAAAACTCAGAATTTAGAAACAATCAAGTGACAATAATGAGAGGTCTGTGGAGGGGAGCTGAATTCTACCCGTGGGTCGAGTGGTGGGGGTAAACGTAGCTGGTGGCTTCATCGGCTCAGGCCTCAGCCGATTTCTCAGTAGTAGTCGTCGATCGTGAGAGCCGAGGAGCTCGCTGCCACCCGCCGCAGCTAACCGTAAACTCCAGCCGTCTGTTCGTGCGCCCACCACTCAGTTTTTTTTGGTTTGTTAATTTCCGCCTTAGTACGAGTTGACCACTCTTGTTTTCATCATCGTCAGAGTGTGTTTTATTCTGCGCAGCGGTGGCAGCCAGATAGCGACGGTCGCGAAAAGAAGAAAGCCAGCTAGCAAGCTAGCAAGCAAGCAAGCAAGCTTCGTGTAACATCCGCTCGGGCCGTGGCTCTTCCGCCTTATCGCTCCCTCCGGGTTCTCTTCGGCTCTTCGACCATTACTGACCATTACCACCACCGAAGCCAGCAAGCAACGCTTCTTCGTGCAATAAAGACGTGTCGTCTCCTCTTTTATTTTATTTTGTTCGTTTGATTGAGTTGCGGAGTATCGTCCAACTGCGTCGTACTGAAATACGCACTACTCTTCCCCCTCCTACTGCTCCGAGTCTCGCGAGTGTGGTGTTGTACATCGTGTGTCTCAGTGTGTGATTATCGCGAATAATAGTTATAATATTATTAATTATTAATAAAGAATAAACTCGCAGCTCGCTTGCTTTTCGAAGGAGAAAAAAGAAGAAATAAATGAGCAACGCCTGGTAGTTGCACCCGTGAGAAAGTGTGAAGACAGAGCTCGTTTTTTACATGCAGACCATCGCAGCACGAGCAGCAGCACCAACTGGAGTAGAGTAAACCGCCTGCGGCGGCGCTGCACCAGGCCTTCTGAAAAATCCATCATCTTCGGGGTTCCTCAAACTCGCAAAGTAACGAACCAGGGGTTGGCGAAGAGGAAGGAAGAATCAGAGAACAACAGAAAAAAAAAAAAACGAGTCATAACCTCCAAGCGGTGGATTAATTATGTGGTTTGTTGGTGCAGCGGAATCGCGCACGGCCACACGTCAAGTCAGCTGACATATTGCGCTCTGCTACTACTACACCGAAGCAGCAGCAGCAACAAAAACAACAACATCTTCTAGGTACCAGCGAGGAGTCAACGGTGAGTATAACCCCAAAAAACTTTCTTTATTCCTGCATCCACTACTCACTCTCTCTGTTGTTTGTTGGGGGAAGAAGGGGGGGGGGGGGGCGCTCCGCGATAGACTCCCGGGGGAGCCTCGTCTACTGAGACTTGCATGCTGCCTGCAGTTGGTTGGTTGTAATTTCGGGTCAAGTGCGCTTAGCTAGGCTGTGGCGTGGTGGGGCACGAGTTTCCTCATCCGTTGCGTGTATGTGCGAACTACGCCTCTACTCGGCTAGAATATTCTCTTTTCTTTTTTTTTTCTTCTTTCTTTCTTTTTTTCTTTTTTGTTTAAAACGCATTCTCTTTCTCTACCCACCGCCCCTAGGTCGTGAATTACGGCTCACCTAGCTTTTGGTTCCTCTCTCTCTTTTTTACAGTCTGCACCCCAAATTTTTTTTTACGACCTTATCGGGTCTCCCTTTGTGCGTGCAGCCACGTGCACTTTAGTGACGTCACGCGATGAGTCGGAAAAGCGTGGCTCTTTGTCGAGTTTTCATATTAATTTTGTGACTTAGTACTATTTTAACAGAACACTAGCACGACTATTTCGAGTGGGTCTCATAAGTGTGCAGTCAGTGTTTGCGCAAACGAGCGCAATAAAAGTGGTTTCTCGCAGGAATAGACCGAGTTTTGATAAAAATCCACACGCACACTTATCGTGACCCAAATAAAAGCGCAAGCGGCAATGGGTCCTCCAGAAAACACCGTCGACGACGACGACGCGACGTAGAAAAGAGCCGAGTCACTCTGTCGTCTCGCGCGTGTAAACACGTGAAAAAAATGTGCAATAGATAAACACTACCGCTGTGAGTGCTCCCCTCGACTATTGCAAAAATTTAGTCGTTGACTTTTTATTTTATATATTATTAAAAACATACACCAGTGGCACGTGCGTATTTAGTGAACCTTTCGAATACCGTGTTTTACGTAAGCGTGAAGTATCTTATCTCTCGCTCGTGGATGAGTCACCACCTGGGCGATGAATCAAATGTGGATCGAGGAAATTTAAAAACTCTCGCTGCAGGAAAGTGCATCAGCCAGGCGTGACCCGCACGCACCTTTTTTTTTTTTTTTCTTTGTGCATATGCGTTTCGTGATCGCGGAACCCCCGAAATAAGGTTTTTCATTTGGTCGATCAGCTGTGAAAAGTAGGTTGAGAGGGGAACGGCTTTCACTCTTTTTGCGCCGCGCGGGTGATAATAGAGACGTTTCGAATTGTTGATAAGCCCACTGCTGCTACAACCTAACCTCGTTTACTCGGCGAGTACCGTTAATTGGGAATCTCCATCGAGGTATTTCACTAAAACGGTCGATTAATTTTTACGCGTGGAAAATCGTTGTTGTCGTCGTCGTAGTCATATAAATTCAGATGAATAAACAACTTTCTAAACCTTTTTTCGAGAATTGACTAAGGAAAGTAAAAAAAAAAAAAAATATCCGACATCTTTTTTTCCTCGTGCGATACTATCAACAAGCGTAATTGACACTCCTACAAGTAGTGTGTTGTAAAAAAACATAGTCACTCGCGGTAGTTAAGAAACTACGATTATTTTCGTCAAAAATCCATCGGAGTTCTCTGTTTTAATCGAAACGTGAAAAATATTGATGATCGTCGCTTCCACGGACAATGAAGCGAGAAGATAAAAAAACGTGATCCAAACGTTTAAACAATACGCGTAGTGGGAGCAAGCAGGAAGAGTCGCGCATCCAATCATTCGTTTCCCAATCGGTTTTATGTACACACACTCGCATGCACGATCGATTCTCTTTCGTGCCAAATCTCACATCGAGAAGATATAATTCCGGCTTCCCCCCACCGCTCTCGAAATTAATTTTCCCATGCGTTGTTTTTTTCGCTTTCGGCGCCGACTGTGTACACGCACTTTCTTCGATTCTTCTTCGAGCTTCGATCTAATTTTCCTTTTCACGCTGGCTTGTGGTGAAAATTTCATTACAAATTGCCTCGCAAATTGCTGGCGCCTTCATCAATTCACAATCGAGCGCGGTATAAATAAACAAATTGTTTGCGTTTAATTGAATAAATAACAGTCTGATGAGTTTAATACGAACGTTTTTCTTTTCTATCCAGGGCACTTGAAATAATTAATTTTCAATTAATTTATCTAAGGAAAGTTACAATCCTTACGTTACGATAAAAATTTCGTCCCGCTTTCTCAAAGATTTATAATTTGAAAAACATTTTTTCGATGCTTCTCAAAACTGAAAAAACATTTTTTTTAAATCAGATATTTACGGATGATCCACCTACGCTTGCACGTGAGCCGCGCGTTTATTTTAGCTTCGTGTACGGGAGGAACGTGCAGTGTCGCGTGTTGTTTATTCTTTTTTTTTTTTCTTGTTTCAATTTTTTCGATAAAACGAAAAAAAATATGGGTTAGCGGAACACGTGCAGCCGTACCGCAGTGCGAGACGAGATGAAAATATTTTTCCTCGGCCTGCTGCGGTCAATTTTTCTTATCGATCGACACTGTGAAATTCATTAAGTTTAGTTGAGCTTCATTGAAGTCGAATGGGTTTTTTTCCAAACTGCGGAGATGAATTTTTTCACAGTCAGAAGCTTATCTTGGGGCCTTTGACCTCGGTTTGTAAAAATTTGTATCTCGGAGACTTGTGAATAGTTTTTAATTAAAGTGTATGATTCCTGTGTAAACAAAAATTTCAGACATATCGGTTTTTTTGTTAATTTATTCAAATTTTTAACGCGTACAACAATGCTTATTAAAGTAAGAACAACGAATACTAAATAAAACAATATATATAAGTGCACTGTATTACAAGCCATCAAAACCAAAATTTAATTGATAAATTACATAAATTGCATTATTTAAGAGCAATTTTTTGTCTACTTATGACTTACAAGTAAAACGAACAAATAGTGTGAACAAATTCACAATGTTTAAGCATTTCAAAATACAATTTAAACATCTTGTAAACTCACCCAAAGTCTGGCAATTAATCTGCCTAAAATATCTATCTACACTACCAGCACCAAGCAGTTGTAAACTTTGCACAACCGGCCCGAGTTAACCCAAAAAACATGTACACAATAAAGGCTCTTTCCGGAATGTCCAAATATCCTCCTCTCCGGTAGGTTGGTACGACCTCGATCCTCCTCTTTCTTCCTTTCATCAGCGGCGGGTACAGTAATGATAATAATAACAATAATGCCCTCGTCCTCCTCCTACTCCTGCCGTGCGCATCTCCTCGAAGGTCGCGAAAAAGTCGGAGGAGCAGGCCCGCGAGATGCGTGTACGTTGGCTCCCAAGGCCGGCCCGCAGCAGCAGCGGCAGCGCGTCATCCATTGATTTTCTTCTTTTTGATATCAAGCCAGCTGACTCCGAAAAGTATCAACAAGTGTCGGGTTTCACGCCACCGCGGCGATGATGACGATGACGTGGGTGCTGTTGAGATCTACTAGGGTTTTCACGAGTTTTATCATCGATAGCTGAAATATTAATCCGTCCGCTCTGTATGTGAAATGAAAGTGTTTAAAGGCTACATCGACTCAGGGAAAACAGTTATTTACTGTAAATTGTTTGTTTAAAATTTTCTTAATGTGGGTTTTGGTTATAATAAGACTTGGACCAAATTTTTTCAAAGACTGGATTTTTAATTTTTTTTTTCACTGAATGCATCTAAGACCTATTGTTACTTGACACAGATCGTGTAGATAAAAGATATATGTACATCAAAATTATGGTTTTTTTTTTTTTTTTCTTAAATTTATTTTAAATAGTATGTATCTTATGAAAATTATCTAATGAAAGACACAACTTCCGTGTTTGTTTACTTATTAATTATTAAAAATTTTGGAAATTTAAAGATTTTAGAAGCATGTTTTTATTTTACATGAATAGCGTAAGAGTTTTGTAAAAATTAATTGCTTTTTTTATAACGATTTTAGACTTAAAATATAAAATCATATATTTATTTCTGTGACACTATAGTAAGTTTTTAAACCAATACTATCGGCTTAAAAGAACTTTTTTTATTTTTGCATAATAACATAAACTCTCCATTGAAAACCTTCCTGTATAATTATTCCTGTATAAGATCTCGTATCCGATGCACTAAGTATCAAAACTTTAAATGTTAAACTCATCATACGAAGCTATGCGTAGATTTCTTCGTGTAAAGACTTCTAGGTATCTTACCAGTACAATTTAAAGGTTTTGAAAGAAAAAAAAAGTTCAACACCATAGCAAGAACTCAGAAAAAAAAAAAAAAAAAAAGATTTTAAAATCATAACGACTCAGCCTCGGACTCAGCGTTCTCTATAATAATAAAATTTCCTTATAGGTTCTCTCGTCATTTCGATCCTTGTCGTTATTGCGATTTTAGAGGTCCCAGGGTCGCTCGCGTGCGTGCGGATTCTCCAGGACTTTTTTTTTTTATATATTCATCGAGGTTATTGCCATCATCCGATCGATTTCTAACCTTTTTATTTTTTAACCCACCACCACCCAAGGACACCAATACCGCAAACATGCCTGTCCTTTATCCGATTATTGTATCGAATGCAATCAAAATATTAATTTTTTTCTTCCCGATTATCCGAATAAATTTGAATTCAATTACGAGAGGCTGCGTGGCGATTCTTGATTCTTCCTTTTTTTTTTATACTTGATTATGCCTCCTCTCATTATTGACCTCTGGGAGCTGCGCGGAATAGAATTTTAATAATTAAGGCTGCGGCGTGCTTGAAAAATTTACTTTGCATATTTCAGAAAACTTTATATGTTCCGGACGGTTACTATCGATTGACGCACATAAAATTTTCATGCAAAGTGCCTCATATATGTTGTTTTTTTTTCAAATTCAAAATCACAGTTATCCACGCAAATAACAATACATAAATCCATACCAACCGATTCAATTAAAAAAGAAATAAAGAAAAAGGAATCGATTAATCAACCCGCGAAGTTTACATATTCTAGCTTCTCTTTATTCAAAACAATCAGCCCCTAAATCTGTCCGCGAGTCTCAAAACAAAACAAAAAAAAGAGGAAGGAAGGAAAATCTACACGTGAAAGTGACAATTTGTCACAAAGGCGCCGGAGCCAGCTCCTCCGGGGCTGGCATTGTTCCCATTGTGCGTGCGCGGTTTGGCCGATGCTAAAATCTTCCCGAGTCATCAGCTCTCTCTACCAACTCTCGATTGAAGAAAATTTGTTATCACTGCGCTAGTAAAATGAAAAGGGTGGTTTTTTTTTGCAGTGGGTCAAGGTCGGGATTGTTGAAATTGTTGTGTGTTTCCGTTCTGGTAAATTTGATTGGGGACACCCACGTTTTACAGCGACTTTTGTAATAAAGACCTTTGTTTGTTTATGCCGTCAAGGATGCTACGAAAGTGCAAGTATACATGATTTTTATTGTTATTGTTTTGATAGTTCAAAGTTCTAGCTGAAAATTTTTGATTTCTTAAACAAAGTATAAAATAGACAGGACGTATTTGGTAGTTTAGTAATAATTATTATAAGTAGTTGGTAGTAATCTCAAGGCAATACAAATTTTGAATGACAATATTGAATTAATAAACACATAAAATCGAATAAATCATCACCCGAAACTATAAAACTCAAGGCTCATCGCGCGTTTTAAATTCGAGATTAACATTATTAAGGAGTCTCGCTTCTTCATATTTTTCGCACAAAGGCATCACTCTCGGCTTACTCATTAACAAAAAGACGATTTTTCGTGGATTTCGAGGAACGAACGAACGTCTCTGGATCGTCTTTGTGGTGAGTGCGAAAAATCACAAGCCGGTCGTCGTCGCAGCAGCGCACAAAAGCGAGTGGGAGTATAACGCACACGAGTATTAACAACCGAGGCAGCCGAGGAAAAAAAAAAAAAAAAGGAAAACTCGCTCGCGGTGAACAAAGAGCGATTTACATCGTGATTAAGCAAGCGCGCCGTCTTTTTTAATTCGCAAATCAGCGTAAATGAATAAAAAGCGGTAAATTTTTATAAAACATAATCGACGATACTGTTATTGTTTTGCTGGGGGGATGTTGTGATAAGCTGGGAAAGTTGAAGTGCACGGGGAGGGGAGCAATTGTCATGGTAATTTTGTTGATCTTTAGAAGAGTTGCGCTTCGAACTGGATCTACAACTACAATTTCTTAGTAATATTTAGGATCAATGGTATAGTTTTATTGAATTCCATGTTCACTAATAAGATAAATTAAAATTTTTATTCGTTCAGAGAATACTCGGTATGTAAAATACACATAAAAAATACTTGTTTATTTTGCTACAATGTAAATAGTATCCCCAAATTATATCTTTAATAAATACCTTTAATTTAATTATTTTATAATATAATATTCAATATCATCAAGTTTTGATGATAACGCTTTGCACCATATTATGCATTGCAATAAAGCAAATAATTATTTGTGTACTTGATTTTTCCAGCTTAAAAAATTTTTTTAAATTATTTCTCAACTAGGCTACAACTAGGCTATTAACTAACCTATTGAATACTATATTTTAAATAATTATTTCTCTAGAAACTATAATTTGAAGTTAGTAAAGTAAACTGTATATTTACAGCGTAAGTACTACTCCCAAAACGTCCACCGGTTTAACAATTTTCAAACCCTGAATTTGATTTTCAAAATTCAAAAGTGCCAGGCTTTTCACAAAACTACGATTGAACATCAAGGGCCCTTCGGACTTCGGGGCAGGGGGAGGGGGGATAATAATAATATCCTCTCCCCTTATTCCGTTCGCTCGCAGGTTGGCCGGCCGGCCGGCATGAATAATCAATTCATCTTCGTATGTGCGTCTCTCTCCCTCCCCGCCTCCCCCTCATCGATTTCGAGCGCCCCCATGTGTGCACGGAGTCCTACGTGCGAGTTTGTCTCCTTCTGGCTTGCACGCGGTCATTGGGGAGTTCGAACGCGAAGATTAGGAAGGTCGTGCGAGAGTTTACGCTTGTGTGCGTGCGGTGTTGGTGGGCCGCGGTCGGTCGTTCACCTGTCTCGATCCTCCCTGAATTTCAGCTGTCTGAATAAGTGCAGGAAAAAAGTAGGTCCTGAGATTTTGTGACATTAAAGAAGATCATCCTGTTGAATTGAGGTTAGGTCCATACCTTTTTTTTTTTTTTTTTTTCTTTATTCTTGTTTGAGCAGGTCTTGTAAGTATCTTGCAATCTCGCTTGCAATTGCAATAAATTTATGAAGGTTCGGCTGGGATGATGTGAGCAATTTTTGTAAGGCAAAAAAATTAGTCGAGATTTATTTATTAATTTATACAATTTACGCGGGATGAGTGATCTTTTTCATTTCTTTTAGCCGTACCGTTTTAATTCAAATTCCCCAACAAATCAACTTGTTTTGTTATAAGATTTGTTTATTCAGTTGGAAATTTTTTTGTGTTTATAACAGTGATATATTTTTCAAGAATCGAAAAAATGATGATTTTGAGGTTAGATCGGACTTTGTGTACTTTTTATCTGTTCTTTGTCTGATCAGGTTTTCGAATTAAGAATTAATTAGGGAAAAACTAGACAGGTTTACGTAGTGATGGGCTTAAGCATGATCACTTATATTTTCATCTTTTGTAAAAACTGCAACTTTATCTTCAACTAAAACAATTTTTATTTATTATTTTGTTCAAGATAAATTTTTAATAATCTTGAAAAAAATTTTAAGTGAACCTAAAGTTTACAGCTCAAGTTTTCTGAAAAATCCATTCTTTCTTCCGCCAATAATTTATAATATTTTCAAGATCGCAAACGGTAATTTTGAGGTTAGGTCGCCCACCCCCGTTCTGACTGTGCACATTTCATTCATGCGCGTGCACTCATCGTCGCGACAATCAAGCAAAGCTTCCTCTCGTCCAAACTCTTAATCATCCTCGCTCAAAAACAAATCCCACTTGAAAAAAAACCTCAATAAGGCCGTGAGTCACACGACCGATCGATCGATTCGATTCCCGCACCTGATAATCATCCCGCGCGCACCCGAGTTCAACAACACCCGCGAGGTCAACAAAACCCTCCTCCTCCTTTCCTCTCCTCCTGCTCTTCCCCGGGCGTTGGTGGTAAATAAAAAACCCGGACGAATTTTGCGGGTACGCGGGCCGTCGGCCAAAAAACACGGGGAGATCAGCTTGTTTGGGCTCCCTCCCTCCTTCCCCCCTCTCTCTCTCTCTCCTCCGCGCATCTGGAAGGTCGAGGTCGTTGACGCGATGACGCGTGTACGTGTGTGCGAGGTCCGTGCGTGCGTGTAGGTCGGTCTGGTTTTTTCAACCGTAAGGGCTCGACCGGGAGGATTTTTTTCTGCTCCTCCTTGCGTCTGGAAAAACAAGACCGTGGGTAGGTACCTATTGTTGCACTTTCTCAGATCGATGACTCGTTGTATTCGTCAACCAAGTTAATCCTCGATTCCGCGTGTTTCTTTATCGAAAGAACAAGGTTGCGACATCTGATGAAATCGGTTGAAATTTGTTTATCGCGGCGCGCGGGCATTTAAAAAAACGCATCACTCAGGAACCTCTAGGTGCATGGAAGGGACCATCTGGTGTGTACGTATACACGTTGTAGGTACACCTGCGTACAGCTGCGGCGGCACCATCCAGCTCTTTTGTTTATTTACCCCGCTGCAGCGGAGCCGAGCTGCGTGGAGGGGGGGTGGTGGTGGTGTCGTTGACCGGCTTCCGATGTGTTGTGTTATATATACATACGGCCGAGCACACGTTTGTCGGCGCTGATCTTTTTTGGATTCTACTGTCATTCTTTAATGAAGCAGCGGGTTCTTTGTCGGAGAAATGCCGAGAGTAATTTCTGGGATTTTGTGAGCGAATGTTTTTTAACAATGGGAAAAATTTCTCTCCTTTGGGAGAACGTAGAGTTATATTTTCATTTAAATTTCGAGCGTTGTCCGAAAATTTCAAATTTTCATTTTTAATGTCCAGCTTGGGGGGGAGAGAGAAAATTTCGTGGATCCCTGCGGTGAACTTGGGGATAAATTTTCAGCTTTGTCGAGGGAAGAGAGTTTGAAGTGCGTATTATGGCTTACTGGATAAAACGAAACTTTTTCTGGAGTTCTTAAGGATTTTTATGCAAATTGAAACGTTTTCTTTTAATTCATCTAAAACATGAATTTAAAGAACTGTTTCTTCCTTATAGTAAAACTTTAAACGTTTAGCAACAGAGACGAATAAGTTCGGACAAAAGTGACTTAAAAACCTTTTTTTTCATTTCCAAAAATGTACAAAAAAAAAAGTCCATTTAATCAGAGTAATAAATAAATTTCCCCAATATTTTGCGACGTTAACCAACACGCTGCCAACCAAAAAATCAATCACACCTGTCTGCGAAAATCCCCCTCCAACCCCACGCAAGAAATCTCCCACGCAGTACTTTTTTTCTATAAAAACTCGCGTCAGCACGTGAAAATTGATTGTTCAGGCACCCCTAGCCACGCTCTCCTCACAAAAGCGTCCGTCCGTTGTTGTATTAATAAAACAAAAGCAGCAGTTGGGAGGGTAATGCAGCTTCAAAGGTCGCAGGTAGGCAACCGCGTCACGCGGATTTCGTTAAACACGTGGCCCCTCCTCCGCCTCCTCCCCTTTCCGCAATTGGCACCGGGCGAGATTTATTTTTAACCATGCACCGTGGAAGACCAGACTCAGCCGCGTGCCTATCGACCTGCAATGGGTCACGTGGACGAATTTAATTGTCTTCCGAGCCTCGATCTCTGATTGATAATTTATTAACCTGGCTGTATGTGCGCCTCTCTGTTCGAAAATGCGTAGGCAGAGATTTAAATGTTAGTGTACTGAAGTTGTTGATTATAAAAAGATGCTTTAATCCTTTGATTATTTTAGAAATTTTAAGTTGTGAATTTCCGGACATAAAGCTGATAATTTTGTATTGATAAGGTTGAAAATTTTGTAACAGTATGAAAAAATAATATTTACAGTACATAGAGGTAAAACAAGCTATTCACAAAAATCATTTTTTTTTTTTTAAATTGAATCATTTATTTAAAATTAATGACTCAATGAATTTTTAGTTTATAAAAGATTAAAAGCAAAGTAGTAGACCGGAAGTCTTCAAGTCCACAATAGTAAAAAGATGTTTTACTTTTCTTAAAAGCATTGCCTGGTTTCATTTCGTCGGGAAATTAATTTTTTTTTTTTTTTTTTTTTTTTTTTAAATTAAACATTTTAAAATTGAATCATTTATTTAAAATTAATGACTCAACGAATTTTTAGTTTATAAAAGCAAAAAAAAAAAAAAAAACTTTTTGAAATACTAGAAAAAAAGTGTAGACCGGAAGTCTTCAAGTCCACAATTTAGTTAAAAGACGTTTTACCTTTCTTAAAAGCATTGCCTGGTTCCATTTCGTCGGGAAATTAAATACTCCAAGCCATATTTTAAATTAAACCGATTCTCATTTCAATCCCACCCAAAATTTCCTTCTGTCTTAACAATTCTGTCCATACCCGTGAACCTTAAAAAAAAAATTACTCACGCGTTAGCCAATGCAGGTGCACACGTGCGATGCAGTACGAAACAAAAAGAAACGTTATTCGCGTCACGGCACGCGGCGCGGTGTAGGTGATTTCATTGAATTTCGCGCGTCGCTCACGATGAAAATGCAATCGAAGAGAGAGATCGGGTCAAGGGTTTCGAATCGTCGTCGTCGCCGATTGAGTCCGGCCGCGGCCATTCAATTTTTCTCTCCTACGCGCCTCGTGTCTTTCTTTGTGTTTTCATTGTGGGGGACGTTAGCGCGCTGCTTTTCATCATTAATTTTTGGTTTTTAAAATACCATTTTGAGTGGAAGATCTGAAAAGATGAAAGTCGCGATAGTCAAAGTGATTTTAATGGGATTCTTAGGTTGATGATTACGTATGGGTCGTTAAATAAAAATTAAACTTTTACAAAGCTTCATTGTTCAACCGAAAATATCAGTTCCTCTAATGACCCATTGCGTCAAAAACTATTCCGAGATTAATTTGGTCAAAGTCTACGCTCATCCATACCAAAATTGTATCAAAACAACTCACAACTCGACGATTTTGATAATGATCCCAAAAATCTCTCCTTCGTTTACACACTTCGCACACTTAGCGGCGATTTTCAAAGAAAATTCTCTCTCCAGTCTCATTAGCATTAATAAATCCCCGTATAAAAACTAGACGCCCTTAGCAGCTGCTTGCGATTCCTCCCCGTTTGATCACCGACCAGACGCTCCGGGATTATCTGTCTTGGCGGGGGTTATTGTGTTACGTTTTTCCTCCTCGCCTTCCCCCCCTAATGATATTCCCCCGGCATGCCGCCCCTCAAATCAATGCCCAAGGTTCACCCCTTTCTTTCTTTGTCCAAACCTGCTGAGTTTTTCCTACGTCTGAGAGTCCCTTGTGATTATGCGAATTCTTTTTCTTGTTATACAGGTTGATGAAGGTTTTTTTTTTTATTACAAGTGTGAATTATAAATATTGTAAATGTAAAAACTGAGTCACGCGGTGAATGTATTTAAAATGACTTGTCGGTACAATGAAAACTTCGTTTGATATTTGGATTGCTCATAGTTTTAGAGTTTATGATTTGGTTAAATTGGTTTACTGGGAAATATGAAATTGTTTCTAAAATTAACCATCAACCGGTTTTTTAAAATTGAATGACTAATATGGAACTTAAATGTTTTTATGTTAACAATAATTATTAAAATAAAAATTAATTTATTTTAATGCGTTGAAAATTTCAAAATCTTATGATATTTAACTTTAGTATATTAATTCTGTTGTGATCGTATCGAGAATTTTGAAACAAAATATGAGTTACAACAAAGTTTTGAATTTCAAAGTATTATTTTTCCGTAAAAATCAATACTTAGTCTTTTAAAAAATCCCAGTATTTTCAAAGTTTTCTTTGCAGTTTAAAAATTCCCTCAGTTTTTTTAAATAAACAGTCGCAAAAAAAATAAAATAAAACTTGAAATAAAGTGACCCGTGATCGTTTAGTTTTACAACTTTATTACAGGCACAATATAAAACAATTACAACCACCACAATAGGCACCTACAATAAAGTCTTTTGTTACCCCAACTGTCTATTCTTCGTGTGATTTAAAGAGGTTAAACTCTCACTAAGCGAGCCGTGTTAAATTTTTCAAAGCTCATGTATGAACTGCACAAAGCTAACCTCAAAAACGTTGTTTTTCTCAAAGATATTAAATTTTAACAATATATTTATTAAAATAATCTCACAACAATAGTAGTTAAGATAAAATTAAAAAGTCTTTTACTAAAAATCGTGTTAAGCTGTATTATATAATATAAATTGAATAAAGTGAAGATTAGATTAGCAGATCGCAATAATTGTGTTGTACTGCGTAAGGAAAAAAAATTGTACTACATGTTGATGTACTGTTGAAAGCTTTTAACTTTTCAAAAATTTACTTGAATGTTTATCATGTTTACGTATTATTTCCAACTGTACATAAATTCTCACAATCTTCTGAATTTTATATTCATTACACACGATTTTATAGTTTTTACATCATACATAATAAAGTATATTTTTTCAGAAAATTCAAATAACAGTTAAGTAACTCCTGCACGATAACCATTATTTTTTATACATCTTATAAGCTCGCAATAAAGCTAATAAAAAAACATTTATTTTACAAAACCGGCTCGATAGTCTCAATGACGTTTGAAAAAATCGACTTATCAATCTGAGTCATTTTCAACAGTATTCTTTAACTTAAAAAATCTCTTGAAATAAAATTTTCATCTGGATGGCTTTGCAATAAAGCGTTTTACGAGGCGCTTTATTTATTTAAAAACTTTTTCAAAGGCAAAAATCATGCCTTAGAAAATATTTAATTTTCTTCTCAAAGTAATATAATACATATTTTTCATAGAAAGATATTGCTGGATTTCATGCGACTGATATGCACTTATTGATCAAAACAGTCTTATAAAATATATTTGTAAATGATTTTTTAATGCTCGGAAAGTTACACACACGCATCTATATCTCTGTAATTAATTATATTTTCACCCAGTTTTATCAAAACGAGCGAGAGAAAATCTCTTCTCGTAATATGAACTTTTTTTTTTTCTCATAACTCTTGCGTACCCAATTTGCCTAAGCTCGTCGAGATCGCGGTTGCATAACAGCCGAGCCGATTGAATTATCCTCTAAAATCTTTAAACTCTCGTACTTCCGGTAAATTAGCAGCAGGTGACGCGCATTCGACGACGCGTTTTACGCAGCTACGTACGTTTTTTTTTATTTCAACCATTTTTCGTTTAGTCATCATCGCGAAGAAAGCGAATCAGGCACGGCGCGCATTGGACGATGTCCCCCACTCGCGAGTACGAAACTCCTACTACGACTAGGTTGACGTCAACTCGCGCGAGTGGCGCTTCCGTGTAATGGCTGGCGTGTGATTTTTCTACTCCGGGATACTAGATTCTGACGAGGATTTTTCAATTCCGGTACCACCGCGCGAGAATAGAGATAATTAATGATTGTGAGTCATGGATTTTGATATTTGGGTGACGAAACCACCAACGGGAGTTGCTCGATTTTTGTTTATACGAGGACGATAAAAAGTGTATTTACTTCGATACACGCAAGACGATCGAATTTTGAAGATACGTTGAAAAATTAATTTAGAAAAAACCACCACAGTTTCCAAAATCCGGAAACATTAATTGTTATTCAAAGACTTTTTATGCGGTTAAAAATTTTTTTAACCAACTGCAAAGATTTTTTTAGGTTTATCATTTTTAAAAATATTAAAAGATTTTACCAGTCGAAATTAGTGGAGTCTAACATTATTATTAGAAATTCCATCATAAATCATTTTACTTTATTATTGCAAAAAAACTTTCCTTTGAATGAAATTTCAAGGGTCCCCCCTCGAAACATCTTAATAATCTCTAGAAAAACCATACTTTTGAGCGAGCTTTTGAGCGATTTTATCCAACAGAGAACATATAGAAAAACTTTTGGGGTTCCTACCCACATTTCTTGTCTAATCTATTGAAGGACATATGTGCTCTATAGGGGAGTATTCAAAACTATATTTCCATGGAAAGTGCAATTTGTTGGACAATGAAAAGCTATTTGAATTATTGTACAGTCTGAATATAAAAAAATAACCAATTATTTTTTATTGTCCTGAAACCCGATAAAAGTTTCAAGACATAACCGACCGTGGCTATCGTTATTTTTAAAATAGACTCGAAGGAATTATAATTCTTATTTCATTGATTAATTTCTCATTGAATTCATTTCGATTCATCAGAACGCAAGTTATTTCCGTTAATTATTTTTATTTTTATTTAACTTATATATCAGACAATTAAAACATTTTAATTAATTTTCATTCCTTTTTTTTTTATTTCAAAGTTAATTACGATTTTCATCGAATTACAAAGTGCAATGACAAAATTAATTATTTGGTGTAAGTCTACGTCCTTCAATTATAGCACCGAGTATGTCCTAATTACATCCTTGCTCTCAGCATATATAGAGATTAGATATTATAATTCAATATCCCTGTAAACCTCAGTATCTGAATTACAGCTGAACTTGATCACCTCGATTGGTGATATTTTAATCAATTTCTGTCTGAAAAAATATATATTTAATATTTGGTTTTTTCTTGTTGATTAGCTATAATTTTCTGATTTCTTCGATGCTTCTGACATTTATATTTTTAAATGATGTTTAAACAGCTCAATTTTTTTCCCACTATAGCTAAATAAAAAAAGTAAAAAGTTATCTTGAATAGTAGTGATATACGTAGCAAACGTCGTAGATTTTTTGACACCTACTCAAGACTACGCGATTCTGTTCTAAATTAACGACGTCATAAATTTCTCATGCGTATTTATTTCCCGAGAAAACGCCTAATTGTAGTACACAAAATATCCTCAGATACAGTCTCAAAAACGCTGCACCCAAGCTGCACCATCGTAACGGTAAAACAGAAAAATCACAATCTAATCGCCCCTCTCTGAGATAAGAGATTAGGGCACCCAGAAAAAAATGGGTCGACCCGGGCCCGCGGTGCACGCACACACTCCCTTGTGGGGTATTCGGAGCACGTGTGTTTAACTTTTCTCCCGCGAGCGGGCCATTCAACAGCTGCGGCGGCTCCCCTGCTATTCTCGGGACGGCACTTTTTTTCTCACGCACCGTGACCTCCCCTGCACCCGGGGGAATAAATATCTTATCGACGTGCGGAAGAAAGTGATTTTAGAAGTAGGGGAGGGGGGGAGTCTGAGAAACCTTTTACACCAAAACTACGGCGAGTCGATGACTTTCGAGAGGATGCTGGGAGGCTCTAATATAGTCAAATTTCGGTTGGTACTGGAAGTTGGAGTTAAAATGAATAAAGTCATTGAGTTTTTGATAACTTCAGGGTGTTGATTTCTGAAGCCGCAGTTTTTATTTTTTTATCTTTTTATACGTAGAATTGTTTAAAAGTTGATTCACTGTATTATATCTTGTAGTTTATAAAGTTTAAAGTACATATTTTCACTGTAAAAAATGTGTCAGATCGAATACTAAAAAATAATAGAAGCATGTATAAGCCGTAACTAAAAAAATTTCCTTTTCATCACTCATAGGCTCTCGTTTTTCTTGTGAGCAACTGCATCATAATTCTTACAGTAAAACAAAGTCTGTATCGAAGCTAAAATTATTAATAAGAATCCTTACTTACCGCAACGGCTATCAAACTGCGCATCACATAAAGAAACTCAAGTCGAACCTGCTGCTGCACACGTGAGCGTAGAATGCAGCGCGCAGCAGCTGTATTTTAAACTTCCTTCTTTCATTGTTCACGCGACAAAGATTTTTAAAATAAGACCAGCGGCAGCACCCCGCTCGATCAATTTCCTCCCGAGTCTTAAAATTAAACCCCCGGTCATCTGCATTGTCAAGCTCGTCTCCCGGACAATGCACCCGCGGCTTATCTCCGCCCGAGTCTGCCAAAAAATAAAGAAAAACCCGACTGGATCACCGCCAGCTCGTCTCTTTTTTTTTGCTTGTTCCGCGCTAATTAGACCCGTTATAATAGATGCACCGCGAATGAGAAAAAAGAGGAAAACTAATGCCAAGGTCGGCTCTCGTCCGAGCGTTGCTGGCTAGGAAAGTAAATTTCGTCATTCGTACCACCGTCGCACAAGGAACACAAAAATTCATCATCGTTCGATCCAGCCTGCTCGCACAATGGTATAGTTATAATAATATATCGTGCATCAGACGCGTACGTACAATGAGCATTCGTCAGCTGCACGTGTGCGTGTGCGTGTGCATCGGGGCAATAAAAGAGAGCTGCCGCGATAAAAGAGCCTCATGCCTGGCAGCGACGCCAGCGCCTCCGCCTCCTCCTCCTCTTACCCAGGGCCGTAGCTAGCGAAAGCTAGAGCTAACACCCAAGGCCGCCGCAATTGTACTCTTTACCTACGCTAAAAAAAACTATCCTTTTTTTTTTATTCCCTTGCTACTTTTGCCACCATGCGATTTATCGAGGGTGGGGGGGTGGAAGTAGCTTTCACGCGTGGTCGAAAAACCCCAGCGCGGGGTTACGTAAGCATTGTCTACGGGCTCCGATAAGCTTCCAGGAGAAAGCTCTTCTCCGAGGCTACTAGGTAGCGCCTCGCGAGTTTCTCTCCCCCCCCCCCCCCCGCAGCAGTCAGTCTGATGAAAAAACACTGCTCGCTTTCGTGAAATACAACAAAAAGAAAAAATGGGGGAGGAGGGGGAAAATCATCCCCACTAGGCGGGCGGTGTCCAGTGTCGTGCCCGTGGTTGCGGAGCGCCCCCTTCGTACAGGCTGACTCAGCCCAGCCGCGAGCCAGGCCAGGCAGGCAACGAGACGTTTTGGTTGACGCGGTGCAGGCTCGTCGTCGCCTGGGATAATCCGTCGGGGAGCGTGCGCGCGCTGTACGCGGACGGAAAGTTAGGTAGATAGCTCGAGGAGGAGGCACACTCGGTGTGTGGGTCTCCCCGATCGCGCCGTCTCTGTCGTTCAGCAGCACCAGCAGCGCCAGCCTGCAGCAGCAGCAGCCACTAGCCGAGCGTTCGTCGATCGGAGCGGACGCGCGCGAGCGAGGTGGTGGTGCAGCCAGGGTTCGGAGGAGGAACTCCTGGACGAAGTGCGGGACTGTTGTTCTAAAGACGAGGTCGAGACAGTGCGTGAAGTTACGAGCGAACGGTGAAGGCTTTAAATGCCCGTGGAGCAGCAGCAACGAAGCCAGCCGATCTTACTCCATGTTGTGCCTCGGTTGCCACTGTTGCAACACGACGACGATTGCGCGCTGCTGGAAAGTGAGTGTGTGCGAGGTTTCTTTTCTTTCTTTTTAAATACTTTTTTTTTTAGTTCTTCCTGTTCCTCGGTGTTTTTGATAGTTACTTCGAGGAATTATAGAAGTGTGTGCGGGTGGTGGTTACGAGAGAGCTGAGCCCAGACCTCGAGGACGAGGCGACTTTCGAGGCCGTTCGTTTGTGATTCGTACCCACACGTTTGTCCGTCCGTCTCTCTCGCGCTGATGCTGCTACGCTCTGTCTTGCTCCAACTCGCGTGTGTGTGTGACTTTGTCTGCTGGCTCGCTGAATCCTCTCTCTCTCTCTCGCTCTCGCTCTCTGTCTTCTTTGACTTTGGGTGTGTGTGCACCTACTACCTCTCTCTCGCTCGCGCAGGAACTCTCTTGTTCCCCGCGGGGTACTACTCCCATCCCCAGGAGATGACGTTGCTGCCGACGAAGGCAGAAGTTTATACTCTTCTTTATTCCACCTCGTCCTCCTCACTTTGTGCAGCGCTGGTGCGCTAGTTTTCTTATCTGACAGCTTGCGCGCTTGCTCAATACTCCTCGCTTGATTAGTAGTACCCAGAAGCGCGCCTTTGAATATTAATTTACCGATGATTCTCATAATGCAACAGAGAGACAGTGAATAATCATTTTTTTTTTCCTCGATATTATCATTATTATTTTTTTTTTTTCCCCTTTATTTAAAATGTACCAGCAATGAGTGAATTTTCATGTGTTTTTCTTTGTGTGATTACAGGTGATTACGTGGTGACAGAAGGGGCTCAGCACTTTGTGACTAGGCCAATTGTTTTTTCATCGCTTAGATAAATTACAATAGTGACCTAAGAAAGGAAGGAGCAATCGAGTGATATCAATTGAACTACCAGACTTGCTGCCTGGTACAGCCCTTTTTTTCTTTGACAAAAACTTTTTTAAATTTAGGAAAGAATTATCACATTTCCCTCTTGGGCTTTCAAGGAAACCTCAAGACCAAGACAAAAAAAAAAAAACACGAAATGGAGAGGGAATCAAATCCAATGCAAGCACTGTGCAGAAGTGGTTGTGGCTTTTATGGCTCACCAGCCACCGATGGCCTGTGTTCTCTTTGCTACAAGGAGAACCTCAAGAAGAAACAACAACCACCAGTGACGGCTACTTCTGTGCCAGCTGTTTCACAGACTGCTTCTGGTAATGCCGCAGCAGCATTGCAAAGTAGCTTTGGTAGTCCTGCCTCTACGACGACAACTGCCCAGCCTACCATACCTACTATTCCTCAGCCAACAACAGACCTGTCCAGTCCAAAAGATTTAGTAAGTTTGCATATAATTTTGTTATACATTTTAATTGATACAGTATTTTGAGTATTTAAAAATCATTTATTATTTTCCTAATTGCTTTTGTATCCATGGTAACAACCACATTAATCATGAAAAGAAAAATGTGATCTTTGAAATTTTTCAAAACTTTGTTTGGCTTTAATCTTTTGAAATGCAAACACTCATAGAAAATTATTAAGTTGAAATTATTTAAACTAAATCCTTGACCAAAGAATTTCAAACAAAATTGTTATGACAGTTAACAAGTTTTTGCAAAAAAAATGACAAAGGTTAAGTTTAGTGTTTTTGAATGGACATTATTTTACAAACAAATTTCTACTCATAGGTAAGCAGGGACGATCAAGACAGTGAATCAGGAAATAGCAGTGCAGCTGCCGAGGCTTCAATCAGTAGCGTGGACGACTTTGATCAAAAAGAGACTGACAAGGACTCGAAGAAGAAGAAAAACCGTTGTGCTCTTTGTCGCAAGAAAGTGGGTCTCACCGGTGTGTACAAATCTTTGTATTACTCTACAATAAAAACGCGATGTTTTGCACTCATTTTAAAATCAAAATTTTTTTCATTACAGGTTTTGAGTGTCGATGTGGTGGGTTATTCTGTTCTATGCATCGATACAGCGACAAGCACGACTGCAAGTTTGATTACAGAGAAATGGGCGCCCAAGAGATTCGGCGCAACAATCCAGTCGTTGTTGGCGAAAAAGTGCAAAAAATTTGAACTGTTTAGTGTGTAGTCAAAGGGAATATGGTTATATTATAACTATATAAACTAAATATAAAAAAAGAAAAAAAAAAAAACGAAGAAAACGAGATAAATTATCTGGCAGCTGATTGCACATCGAGGAACAAAGCAGATGGACATATATATTTGTGTGAGACTTAGGAGTGAATGCGTTAATAAGCGTGAACGAAACTAACCGTATAATAAGCAAAATTTGTCAAGCGATAGATGACAATGGGAGTAACGGGGTTTCGGGCGTAGACTAATTGTAAAATGTTAATATCTAAATCTGATTTAAGCAGAAAAGAAAGAAACCGATTGCGTGTAAGCGCTTACGAGTCTGAGTGAGTTTAAACAAAATCAATAGCATAATTTTTTTTTTTTTTTTTTTTTTTTTTTTTTTTTTAATCTTTGGTTGACAGTGCCATTGTCAGATTGTCATCTAGTGAGAGATTTATAGAAAAATAATATCTGGTTACTAACTGCTGCCAGCTTAACATTATTATCTATTATCATTTTATTATTATTATGGTTTATTTTAATAATTATTCTATATTCTATATTATGTTTATTATTTCACTTAAAATCAGATGATGCAAAAAAAAAAAAGATTTGAAAAAAGAAAAAAAAAATTTTAAACAAAAATTTAACATCTAGAACAGTGTTGATATTTTAAGTGAAGTTAACGAATTCCTGGTGCAGTCAGTCGGTCCAAGGCAACGGTTTGTCTCTTGTTAATAAATTTAACGAGTCCATCGATATATAAATATATAGCAAGTATATATTTAAAAAAGAACAAATTCGAAACTTGTAATTTTTTTTTTTTTTTTTTTTTTTTTTTTCTTCATATAGTGTCAATGATTAGTTTAGAAAGATGAGTAAAAGGGGAGTGTTATATTGAGATGATGACTGACGTTGATGGGAGATCACAATTCTAGGTTTAAAATTAGTCTAATAATTATTAAGTATATTAGCTGATTGATTCATAAATAATGCAATGGAATATAAGTAGTACTGTGTGTTTATGTCCAATCTCACGAGAATATAACAAGCATTATTACTCATTAAATACTGTTTGAAATTATGTTATGAATCGTTATTCTTAAAAAAAATAAAAAAAATAAAAAAAAAATAAAAAAATAAAAACCAGAAAAAAAAAGTAAAAATAATAAACACGAAAAAAAGTATATTTAAAAATATATAAATATATAGAAAAAAAATATATAAAAGAAAAGAAAACGCTACACGTATACGTCCGCGTGACTTTCTTTGCTGCTAAGCATCCGACGACAGATCCTTCCGACGATGGCGCGCGTCCGTTCCTCGTTCTCCGATCTTGTTGCGGATCGGTGTGTGTCTTATACATAAATTTAAATAAAAAAAAGGTATATATATAAATATATATTATACACAATATAAACTGCGTGTTGCGACGACTGGAGTCGAGTGTCGGTTTTTCTCGTTTTCTTCTCTTTATTCATCATTTTTTTCGCTTGTTTTATTTCCTTTTTGTGAGTTATTATTATTCTTATTATTATTATTATTATCATTATTATTATATTAGATAAAATGAATTGCTGCGTGCAGGTGTTTCGGTGCTGTGACGCGCGGCACTGCAATTTTTAGGTATATATTATGAATCTAAATAATGGTTAGTAGAAAAAGAAAAAAAAAAAAAAAAAAAAAAAAACAGACAAATCTAGAGGCCGGGCATTAGGTGTGAGAAAAAATTTTTAAAAGCGACAAAAAAACAAAGGCCGAATGCACCTGTGGATATTTCAACGTAGACTTGTCGTTTTCACGGCTCTTGATTGTTGTGGGGTGTCCAGCACAAGGAAACTTTTTTACGCTCATCCGTGTGAAAGCAAACTTTTGGCTTCCCCGCCGCTCATTTTAATGGAGAACACCCTAAACGACACATCAGCGACACTTGTTCTTCAAGTTTAAATGAAACAGAGCCTTTATTAGCTTCAAGTTATTCAAACAAAAGATTTAAATTAAATTGATAAAAAAAAAAAAAAAAAAATTCAAAAAAAAATTAAAAACCAGACGCTGAAATGCTTGTTTTTTTTTTTATGTTTGAAGAAACATTTTTTGAATGCGCCGAAAGCATTGGTTGAGAAATATGAATCGTCGTTGTTGTCTTAACAATGAGTCGCAGACTCCAATTAGCCTTTGAAGGGTTTTGCTTAACCGGATATATCTTAAGCTTATATGGAGACAAGGTGTTCGATACATTACTGCTTATTTTAAGTTTTATGTTCACATTCTCATGCGTATTAAAATGTAACCAACGATTCATCTTTTTCACTGATCGACATATATATTATACATATATATACTTTTAGTACAAAAATATTGTCTTCTTTTTTTCAAGCAATCGATTAAATATGCTGATTACTGAGGAACAAGTATTCATTCTAAATAGTTTTTCGAATTTGATATTTTTTTAAAAATAGTTCAAATTTTTAGTAAAAATAATAAATTTTTAAGTTTTTTCTTTTTCTTTAGACAAGACAAAATTTCCGGTCGCGTTAAACTGAAAAAGATTGTAATTAAAAAATTCGTTCGGTGTTTAAAATGAATGCTTGAGAATTCCTTCTTTTGCATATTGTGCTAAAACTGTCAATAATGGAAAGTAAATCATTGTTCTTTTTCTTTTCCTTTTCATTGTAGAGCGCACGACAGACTAAGTCTTCCTGTAAATAAACTGAATTATTAAAAAAAATTATTTACTTTTTTTTTTTTTTTTATTGTCAACCACCTATTTTACTTATTGCAAATTAATATTTTTACTTTGTCTCACTCCTTACTTGAATTTTTATGCTAATAATTTTTTTTTTCTAATTTTTCCAGTTAAATTTAACCATTTTTTTCATGTCAGAATTTTATTACTGGAAGTTCTTAGACTGTCGAAAAACATATAGCCCTGTGTTTTGTACCTTGTTGATGTCGCAAAATTCTTTTTATTCCAACGCCTTTCGCAATAATTAATATTTGAAATTTATTCCAAGAAAATTTGATGAGAAAACTTCAAAAAAAAATAATAATAAATAAATAAGTGGAAAAAAAAGTTTGTGTGAGCGAAATAAAAAAAAAATGAATAATAAAAACCACACCGGTATAATCGGTAATATCGATGAGGTTGCCTTCAGGCCTTTATCCTATTTTAGGCATAGCATATTTTTCTAACGTATATCGCAATATTGAAATAATCTTGCCTAGCGAGAGCGAAAGAGTTTAAATAGGTGCAAATGCGATGTGTGATTGAAAAATTTAGCTTCAATGTACTCATATTTAACGACGAAATGATAAAAAAACCGTCGATAATGTGAATTTTACGAAAAAAAAATATATATATATAAATATAAATATAGTAAATAAAAAAATTAATACATTGAAGCTGTGTAAGATTAAAGTGACGTTTGTACTCGGCTGACTACATAAGGACGTAACGATGCTTGTAATTATTAAAATTGATATTAGTATGTTTAAACAATTAAAATTAACATCAACTTTAATATATTATATCATATGATTACTATCCTTTAAATCGAAATATAAATATTTAGGTTCACTCTCTTATAAATAGCGCGAATATTTGAAAGAAAAAAAAAACCTTCTAAACGTATCATTATTATCCACGTCAATATTTGAAAAAAAAAACATTTTTAAATTTGCATCTCCTTGTATCTTTCCCATTCTTTGTCCTAATCCACTTGTCTTTGATGAATGCATTTGCAAATGTTTATAACCGTAATATATATATTCATATATATATTTATGTACATTAAAAAAAAACGAAAAAAAAAAAAAAAATGAAAAAAAACAAACACAAATTGAACAAAATTATTGATCAATTACCCAAACACTTTTCTTACAATTAATATTGAAAACTACATTTTTCTTTACTTCTCTTTATTCGTAATAAAATTTTATTTTATATTATATTTCAACATTCAACAGTAAAACTAATCAACAAACAGTGCCAATGTATCATAGAGAAAAAATCGAAGCCGCGTATTCACAGACATCAATTTAAAAGTTCAACAATTAACCGCACATATTATTTAATAATAGTCATAATAATAGTGTAATTGTATAATAATCCTTATAATTATTCTTTTGTATATGATTGAACATCACAATAGTTCATCTGAGTCTTTCGTAAACCCTACTTGGCTAAGGGAAAAAAATGCTTTACGATATCGTCTTTAGGAACAAGGACCAACACCACTTCCTCAACCGTCACTGAACCTCGGACGCTGTCGAGGAGTTTACGGAGGCAAGGTACTTCTGGTAAAGTGGATCTGCGGTGGTCTTTATAGAGCCCGCAGTCCTCTTGGGAAGCGGTGGCGACGACGCCGGGGTGAGAATGCCGAGGCTGCTCTCGTACTCGCTCTCGCCGTCCCCGTAGTGGTCCTGCTTCATGTATCCGTGGTCTTGGATTGCCGGCACCCTGACCTTTGGCGCCTTGTTCGTAAAGTGTGGCCTTGGGTGGTGATGGTGATTGCTCGAGTCCTGGTGCTGCTGATGCTTCGTTATGGGTACACTGCCGTTGTGCCGCAACGCCGAGTGGTTTTTCAGGCCGTATAGCGTTTTGTAACTCTTTCCGCACGGACACTTGAAGGCCTTTCGTATTCTTTGGTAATAAAAGAAGAGAAAATTTAGAAATTTTTTTTGTAGAGTAGTAATAGGTATAACGTAAATTTTTATTTCTTAATGTAATTGCTGCTTCGATCGAGGTTTCATTTTTATTTGAAAAAAATGTTTCAAAAAATAATTTTTTTTTTTTTTTTTTTTTCATTAATGATAAAATTGATTTGAGATTCAATAAAACTATTCTTTTAAAGAAATTTCGGATACGATTCTATAATTAAGTATTTAAAAAAAAAAAAAAAAAAAAGTAATCTCTGCAACAAGCTTTTTTTAGACTACGAATTTTTACCTAAATAGTTCAAAATTTTTAGATTTCGTCAAACTTTTTAAAGAACTATTCATGACTTCTATAAATGAAAAATTTTATCATTGAATTTATAAAATAAAAAAAAATTTTTAAATCCCGATTCATTTAAAGTTGTACTAAACTTAGAATAATTCTAGGTACACGTGACACGTACTTTCCGTCATTTTTGTGTCCATTCTTGGAGTGGTACTTTATTCCGTTAACATTCTTGTAGCGTTTTTTGCATCCTGGAACCGGACAGGCGAACGGTTTGTCGTCCTTGTTGCTGCTGCTGCTGCCTACACTGTGGCTCGAGTTCCTGAAAAAAACGAAAAATTCAAACTCCTCAACAAACCATTCCCACAAAAGGCTAATTCTCAAAAGAAAAAAAAAAAAAAACAAAAAACAAAATAAAAAAAACAAGCGTCAGCTTACTTGGTCGCCTCAAACAAACTAAAACAAGAACAAACTTAAAACTGATCGATTCCCTGCGAAGTACCTGCAGCCGTATCGGTAGATGTAGTCGCTGGAGAACTCCTCGAGTGTGGTCCACGAGTCGTTGCTGTTGTCATCCTCAGGCTCACTGCAGCCGTAGGCCTGATCCTCTGGCTCGCTTCCTACAACGTGCTTAATGTAAGGACCTCGTGTCACCGCGCGGGCGCGCCTGCACGCTGTTCCGCGGGCCCTGAGGCCACCGCTGCCGCGGCGGGCAGCGCTACGCGAATTAACAAGTCTCTCTTCTTCTCTCTCTCTTTAACGCGCGAGCTTCGGCTTTTACCTGTCGGTGTTAGGCTTTTCATACGCGGACAAATCGTCGCCGAGGAAGAGAGACTGGACGTCGAAGACGACGAAGAGGACGAACTCGAGGACGACGACGAACTCGAGGACTGACTGCTGGCGTAGGGCTTTGCTACTGACGCTGACGACGACGTCTGTTGCTGCGACTGGGTCGGTACGGGTTGGGGCTTCTGGACCGCTGCCGCGGCTGCGTTCTCGCGACGAGCGGCGTCGGTCAGGAAGCGCAGCACGTAGCTCAGGGGTATGCAAGGCGGCTGCTGCTGCTCGGTCTTCTCCACCACTTGGGGATCGTAATCTGCAAAGAGATGAGAACAAACAAGCGCTCGGTTATACAATTCAAATTTCATTAAAAAAAGCGCGTGAGTCGTAGAGCCACGTGTGCTAGCTCTTCAAATTTAAATTTAACCGCGGCGTGGTAGCGCCGAATTAGAATCTAAATTTAAGAGTACTCAAAATCTTGCCCCCTCCGATAATGGTTTCAAAAAATTTCTCCTTCTGTACAACTTCTTGCGTTCTCCAAGCCGTGCGTTCACCATAATAGTACGCGAAAAAGAAGACGAAGAAGAAAGCTCGGTCCGCGACGTAACCGAGCCAGGCATCTCGGGCGCTCCGGAATGCTTCAGCCAGCCTCGGGTCAAAGCTCCCAGCGAGAAAAACATATGACTCGTCCTCCCGTGCATTATCGATCGCGAGTGTTTTGTAGGGCAGTGAGGTGCCCAGATAACCTACCCCCCTTCGCTTCTCGCACACCCAGCTCCCTCGCGGGCTTATTCAAAAATTGATATTATAGGGTGTTTGAAATTACCGATGTGGGTCTCCTCGATGTGTTGGATGAGGTGCCCCAGGCTCTTGAAAGTCAGGCCGCAGGAGTTGAACTTGCAGACGTTGAGCATGAACACGGCCATCGCGGCGCGGGGGTGCAGGTGCAACTGGCTGCAGGGGTAGCTAGCTGGCTGTTGCACCCGCAGCGCCGCGCTGATAACGCGAGACTGAGCGAGATAGAGAGAGAGGAGAAGAGAGAGGGGTCGCGAGTCAAGCGAGAGCCGATTATACAAACGGTCGTCAAGCAAGAAATAAATGAAGAACTAGGTGCGGCTATACAGTATATATGATGAATAAAAATTAAAAATAAAAAAATAAAAAAAATAAAAAAATATATATATGTAGGTATAGAGTTGTTGGCAGATAAATGATGATCGACCGACGAGCGCCGCACTACTGTGCAGCTTGATTTTCGAGAGCTTGCGGGGATTATATACGGACTATACATAACACCCGCCACTCAGCTAAATTCGGTGTGCGACTCGGGTTTTCTCTTCTGCTGGTCGATAATAAAACTTAGCGAGTCGACTAGCGAGCGAGCGCCGTCTATGATTCTGCTCTACCGACACTGCTCCGCTGCATCGTAGCCATTCTGTAATTGAACATTCCAACCAGCCGGCGGCCCGTCTCCTTGCCTCCTTCTACTTTTCAATCTTTGGTGAGTTTTGTTAGAATTATATTACTAAGATTAACCTGGTTTTGACATCCCCTGTTATCGCGATTTACGTAATAGTGGGTCATCGCCGTCGGAGGAGTGCGGGAGATTCTTTTCGGGCTACCGATTAATATTAGAGGTTAGGTCTCTTCCTCTTCTGTCTCACTCTAGAGTTGGATAACGCGGATTGAAGAAGAGGAAGAAACGAGGACGATACCAGTAGGCCTCCACATCGATCGGTCGCGTGATTTTTTGGCTGCTCAGAGGCGAGTATCAAACCATCATTATTTTCACAAATTAATTCGATATTAAGGAGCTTTTGCATCTTGACGGACCTGGGCAATCGAAATTTGGGGTTTAATTTGTCATGGGTGTGATATACGCGGCACCTATCAGTGCTCCACGAAAAATGGAAGATTTCTCAAGAGTGTGCTAAGTGTATGGGCCTTTTTTACTCGTTACGTCGTTAGTGTGATGGTGTAGGTCAATTGCAGCTCGTAAGGTCACAGATTAGTTTTTACTCCGTTTTCATTACCCTACAGTTGTGAATCGTGATTTTTGCAAGTGCATTACTCGGGAAGTGCTTGAATTATCGCGAATCCCTTGGTCTCCCATTACAAATTCAGTCTTTTCCCATTCGGTTTTCGTCCCTGTTATGTAAACATTACATAAAAATAGTGCTCCGTTTATTGAAAATTTTCGGGGGACATTTAAACGACGGGGGCCCTTTAACTACAACTTTGCTCCTATTTTCTGAGACAAACAAGCATCAATTTAAATGTCCCAGTGCAGTCCCGAGTGTACACTGCTCGAAAACATTAGCATGGAGAGAAAAATTAAAATAAATCTAATAATATACAGCCCTTATTACTCGCGACGTGCACTTGTGCGCACACGCGGCGACGTCGAATTATTTTATGTAAAACATTGCGTGCCCGGGAAAAAGAGGCTTAAAATCTTGCCTTGTGAACTACGCAGCCACACCATTTAAAAAATAACCGAGACAAACGAATCAAAAAAATAGTTCGGTTGATGTAAAAAAGATTCGATGATGATAGATCGGAGCAGAAGATGATGAAGAGGAGGGGGTCGAGGGGTGGTGGTGGTAACCCGCCCGCCCGCGGAGTAGTCGAATCGACGGTGGCGCCCCCGCATCGCGAGTTAAACGTGCGAGCGGCCATTTTCTCTCTCTTCTCTGTGCGGCAGTCGCGGGTACCGAAAGACGACGACTCGACCGGGCCTTATTGACGCGCGTGTGTGTTACTCCTGATATCGCTGTAAGTAAGCCCCTGAAGACCCAAAAACTCAACCCTGAGCATCCTTAACGACCCTGAACTTCGTATGTACCCCAGAAGTTGGTTTTTAATATCAAAATCGAGGTTTAAAACGTGCAGTAGCCACCACTGTGCGCGAACTCTGCACGTTACGTAACCCCCTCCACATCACTCCCCGACGACGACGACGAGACAACGGACTCTCTCGTTTCGTTTCAGCTACGGTCGCGGTCGTGATAGGTGCGATGCTCAGGGGATTCAAACGTCGACACGTCGACTTTTTTTTATTGTTTCTCTTTTATCATTAAGTACTCTACTGACTTGAATTTCTCGTGCGTTTCTCGCACGGGGAACTTCTTTTTTGGTTTCAGGTTTGCTCCGTGAGAAGGACGAGTCAAGGTAAACATGTTTGCTCTCAGATCGATCGCCCCAGTAGCCAAGACCACCGTAAGTACTCATCTTCAGTTTTATTTTTTTACCTTAAGTCAAGGTTTTTTAATTTTAATTTAGAATTTTTTCTTTTATAAGTGACGAGGTGTTTCGGGGCTGGCCCCCAACTAGTCACTTTTCTCTTATGTAATGATTCAAAAGTTTTGGATTTTTACCAGAAGATTTTATTCTAAATTTGATCTTTTTGAATTTTTTTACAGTTGGTGTCTGGCACAAAGGCCTACCTTAGGCCAATCAGCAGTGCAGTGCTGAACCAAAGTCAGACTTTCCAGAAACAGAATCAAACACCAGTCACCTTGGTAAGATTCATTTTACTCTTTAATTCATTAATTCATTTTTTCTGGTAATTATGAAATAAATTTTTTAAATATTTTAACAATTGTATTGTATGAATTCTTTGAAGCTATGAGATTGGAAAAAGTTGCAAAATATTTCTTAATTTAATTATTTCAGTATTAATTTTTTAAATTATTTTAATCCTTTCAGTCGCCGGCTATCCGTAGTTTCCAGACGTCAACGATCAGCCGCGACATTGATTCTGCTGCTAAGTTCATTGGTGCTGGTGCAGCTACTGTCGGAGTTGCAGGATCTGGTAAGTTCAATTGCTCATTGGGGGTTTTCAAAAATATCCTGAGTACATCATTGTTGTGAATTACACCTCACCTTCAAATAATAATAATTCACAATCAAATATCACTAAACCCTTATGTATTTTTTGTATATTATGCAACTCTTACATAACCTGAATTTTAACTTTGATCCAAAATACTAATTACCTAAACATCCTTAACCATCATTATTTATCCATTCATTTATAGGTGTTGGTATAGGAGTAACTTTTGCAGGATTACTTATTGGATATGCAAGAAATCCATCCCTAAAACAACAACTTTTTGCATATGCAGTCCTTGGTTTTGCATTAGCAGAGGCAATGGGTTTATTTTGTCTTATGATGGCTTTCCTCATTTTGTTTGCCTTTTAATCCCAATCATTCCTGCTCTCTACATGAATCCTTTGTCATGCAAAGATTAGAGTAAATAATTCAATAATTCATACTTTACCTATGTATTCCTTTATTCCTACTCTTATTAAATTTTTAAATTTCTATGATATCAAACTCAAAATTATTTAGAGACACTAAATAATAATTATTTAAAAAAATTTTAGGTGCTGGTATTGGATCCGTTTTTGGATCACTCATCATTGGTTACGCCAGGAACCCATCTCTGAAACAGCAACTCTTCTCATATGCCATCCTGGGTTTTGCCCTGTCAGAGGCCATGGGTCTGTTCTGTCTTATGATGGCTTTCCTGCTCCTCTTCGCCTTCTAAGCCACGAATCCTCCATTATAAAAAAAATACCAATAGTTTTAGTGCGTCACTGCCAAGACAGCATCCTCCAACCTTGATGAAGAGGTAGCTGTCTATGGTAAAGCGGTCTAGTCCATGAAATCATTAAGAAAATCAGTGACTAGCTGCTATGGAGAGCAATGGTACAATAGTAAAATGATAAATAAAAAGATCAACGGGGCAGTACACACAAATGTAAAATAACATCATACCTTTGAACCATTAAAAAAACTATCCAAAACAGCCATTGACTTGTTCTTAATAATCTCATGGTCTACCATTCAGTGTAGCGTATCTCACATTGTTATATAAAGTAATTGAATTTCAGTCTTTAATTGAATACGGATATAGGAGGTTACCGAAATTTATTAAAAACGACAGCCTCATATTACATACCCCTACCATTACGCGCACGCACGTCAGCATACTCAAAACAACGCCCTAGTGTCGATGCGATTATCAATGGCTAAAATTCTTTTCAAACTTTTTTTGTTACCCGAGCGATTCATCATTGTTGTGCTGTTGTGTACGCACGTTGTTGAGGTAACTTGGCGAGGAAAACTGTACAGTGATATCGAATAAACATCTTTGTCGTGAGATAAACGTCTATATTTTTTGCTTACCCTTTGACTTCTTACCATATCAACAAAAATTTAGTTTTTATTAACAAAAATATTTTACTCTATAAATCCTTATCAAAAATTTCAAGCATTTATATAAATATAATTCAGCTTGAAACTTATAATTTTTATGTTAAAATATTTAGTTTATTTAAGTTGAATTTATTTTATATATTCTTAAAAGAATTTAAAACCCAACCTCTACTACCAGAAAAAATGAGAGAAGATTAATAAAAATAATCATAGTTATTATATTTTTTAATGCAGACTTAATTTAGTTTCTTATAATTATAAAGTATGTAATGAATTAAAATTTTCATTGTTAAAAAAAATTTTTTTTTAATATGTGTGTAATGATTTTAACTTGTTAAACTTAAATTAAAAAGTTTTTTATTATTTTGGATAAATATCTTACTAAAGATACAACAAAAACGTTTGGTTTTTATAATTTTGAAATTTTATTTTCAGATAACTTAAAAGTAATACAAATATACAGCAACATAAACTTCAAAAATTTAGCAAATACTAAAAACTAAAGATGAATTATAGCAAAAACCTATAATTATTTTACATAAAATCATCAGTCGTCAACTGATTTAGAAAAGTACAGAAACCTATTACAATAAAAAGTAAGGTCTTCAATATTGATATATTAATACATAATATTATAAATTAATGCATAACTGATTACTGTTACGATTTTTATTCCTCAGATTCAATAAATTTTTTTTTTAACATTACTTATTTGACTTGAAAAATCGAGAAATGGTTTCCACAAATATTATGCCATACTCGACTCAACTAAGGCTTCTATACTTTAATTTAAAGTATGTTTCAACTAATTGTGTCAGTAAGCATACCTGCACAATCAATATTTAATAAAGTTAATATATTTAATAATGGTCCATTATGTTCTAATTCTGTAAATGATAAAAATAACATGATTTGGATAAAATTTTTTACATTTTTTAAATTATATTAATTTTATCACTGATATAATCAATATATAGTACCATACATCAATATAATACCGCACTCTGGTTATCCCATAGTGTTTGTTACTCTTACAGGTTCTCCAACACTATTTGAAGGTAACATATTTAATTGTTCAAGAAGAGTTTCCCTTTCTTTCAAACAACTCCATGCTTTGTCTTGTTCTTTCTTATTGAGTGGCACTTTTCTTTGCTTGGCTGCAAGTAATTTTTCATAGTGTTCTACAACTTCATTATCCACAGTTGCAATTTTTCGTTTTAGAGCCTGTCTTTTGCTCTCTTCTTGTGCAAGGTTTAACAGTCTTTTTAATTGTGATTCATTATGACTAGAAAGAGCAATCAGTTCTTTTTGACATCTTTTTATTTCTGCAACGATTTCATCGTCTTCTGGATTTTTCTTTTGGGAATCTGGATCAAGAATGCCTTGCTCTACCAGCTCCTTGTGCATTCTCATCTCAAGATTCATTGAATTTTGAATTGACAAGTCTCTGAGAACAGGTGGATCACCATCACGAAATAGTTTACTATCTGTATTATTATTTGCAACATAAACATTTTCTTCAAGAAGAGCAGATACCAATCTTTGAGTAAGAGGACCAGCAATACCTGAAAAATTTGAAAATTTAATTTTCTTTTTATGTTTGAATATATAAAAATAAAATTATTCCTGAAAAATAATTACCATTTGTTTTCTTTTCAGCTTTAGACATCAACAAAGATATATCAGATCTTTTGGACTTTTTGTCTCTGTTAATATTTCCAGCCTCTTCCTCTTGCATTAAATCATTATGTGCCCAAGCTAAGCTGTAATGTCGACCTAAGGGTGGTATTTTTTTAAATTCCTGGTTATCTGCATGAGTGGCTATAAGTTCTTCTAATAATTTAATATCTTCAGGCATAATGTCTGCACAGTAAGGGTCTACAGATGCCCAGAACTTGTTAAGAGTATCATTTTTAGGTAACAATAGTTTAGAATGACCATCTGATTTTCCATCCACTCTCACAATCTCATGAGGATTTGGTACTATTTGATTTGCCGAATTGCCTCCTGCTCGCTGTTTCAATAATTTTGCTGGCAGTGGGGACTGTGATTTGAAACCAATTTCTTTTGGTTTAAGTTTCTCATCTTTCAATTTTTTGTCAATCAAAGCTAAGCCTTTCCCACTCTTAGATCTTCTATCCCTACGTTCTTCTGAAGCAGAAAGACTTGAAATTTCATCTCGAAAGACTCTGGTTCTTACAACTACTGATGACAACAGCATTTCTAATTCCAGTTGTAGTGTATCCAAGTCTTCCATAGTTAATCCATCATCTAAGGTTCTTTGCAATATACTGAAGTATTTGGGAAGAAACTTAGCAGTATCTATTGTTTTTATGACTGGTAGAGCAGTCATTTCTGAGCCTTCGGAGCTAGTGTCCGAATGAGCAAGCATTGACTGGGCCAGTTTACCACTTTCTCTCTCCTTGCTTGACTTAACTATTGCTTTTTTAGAATTTTGTTTTCCTTTACCTGACATTTTTTAAGTTTGTTTTTAAACAGCTTATCACTAACAGTCTAGAGTGTTAAAAAACCAGTGTTTAAAAAATCAAATACAGTTACTCATTCTGTGTGTATGTATATACACACATATGCAGAACTAAAAACTTTAGCCCTGAAACTCACTTTCATAAGTACAAGTAAAAAATTGTAATTTTACAGTGTTTTTCAAGTCAAAATTTTCATTTAATTATTTATAAAACAAAAAAATCTCTTCTTTATTGGAGTTTTCCTTTCTCTAAGAGCACAAACAGTTTTGAGGTTACTTTAAATGTTAAGGTTGGGTACTCCGTTTTCATTAACTTGACGCCGACCATAGGAGCGCTGCAGGGTGTACCTACTACCTAAAGAGAGAAAGAGAGGTCCGAGTTTAGTCCACAGCTGTTACATTAAAAATACAGTCGTGGAAAAGAGACAGATAGAGGTACGTACGTGCACAACAGTCTGTGTCAACTGCCAGCAATCAAAGCAGTTTGCCAGGTTAGATTAGTGTGGGTTGGTCAGTCGTTTCTACCGTGATCGCTGAAATTTTAGTATTACAGACAAAGATCAACAAGGACTTGTTATATTTATGTCCTCTTGATAGAGCGTAAAAAATAAAAGGTATTTAAATTTCGTTAAGCTAATAAATCCAAATGTTTGATTAATCTTGATCGAATCGGTCAAGTCGAATTGTTTTTTAAATATGTTGAAAATAACTTTGAAAAATCAAAAGTTAGGTGATGACTCAGACGACATACAAGTGTTTGTAGATAAAATACACTGATGATTTTTTTTCTTGGAGCTGTCTTTGCTTCAATTAAATTTTATTTTAAAGAAAATTATTAGTCAATATGAGAAGAACTTACTTGTAAACCAACTTTTTATACCTAAAATTTATATAGCTGTGTATCATTTTTTTAAAGGTCTACCTGTTTTATTAAAGAAAATAAACAAAAAATATAAACAAAATGGAGTGGCTTTTTGGAAAACGTGTTACACCAGAAGAGATGCTCAGAAAAAACCAAAGAGCACTTAATAAAGCAATGCGAGATTTGGATCGGGAAAGAATGCGTATGGAGCAGCAAGAAAAAAAAATTATTGCTGACATAAAAAAAATGGCAAAAGATGGACAAATGGTGAGTATAAATGTATAAATTGTTTGAATTTTGTGTGCAAATTAGGGTTTTAATTCAAAAACTACCTTTTTTAGGATGCTGTTAAAATCATGGCCAAAGATCTTGTGAGGACAAGACGTTATGTCAAAAAATTCATGTTGATGAAAGCAAACATTCAAGCAGTGTCTTTGAAAATTCAAACTCTTAGATCTCAAAACACAATGGCTCAAGCTATGAAAGGGGTTACCAAAGCAATGCAAAATATGAACAAGTGAGTACTTTACCAAATGAATTTGTAGGGGGTGAATTTTAAAAGTTTGAATTTTATTTATCAATCATAGAACTTTTTTACAATTTCAAATGTTTTCAGGCAACTTAATTTACCACAAATCCAAAAAATTTTACAAGAGTTTGAAAAACAATCTGAAATAATGGACATGAAAGAAGAAATCATGAATGATGCAATTGATGATGCCATGGAAGATGAAGGAGATGAAGAAGAAAGGTAAAAAATTTTTAAATTTTAGTTCTGAAATAAATTGAGTATTTGTAAACAATTATCCAAACCCTGTTTCTGTTTTAGCGATGCAATTGTTTCACAAGTTCTGGATGAACTTGGCCTTCAACTTAATGACCAGCTTTCTGGTTTACCACAAGCATCTGGATCTCTAAGTTTAGCAGGTTCCAAGCAGCCTGTCGCTGCAGCAGCAGGAGCTAATGAAGATACTGGTAATCTAGCAGATGCAGATGCAGACCTTCAGGCACGTCTTGAAAATTTGCGCCGAGAATAAAGTATGTTGTTCTATGTAATTTATACTTTTTTTAATATTACTTTTAGCAGTATCACACGTTACTTATTTAAGCCTTTGTAAATAAATGATGTTAAAAAAATTATTTTAATCACATAACTATTCAAATAGTTAAAGAGATTTTTTTTTTTTTTTAACCAAACGAAAAATATTAAACTTTTGTATTAATAACAAAAATTATTGAGAAAGACCTGTTGTACCTACTCAAAAATACATTGTAACAACTATACACTTTATTAATAATCAAAAGTTAAATGTCTGGAAAGTGATAATGATAATATTCCATCAATTAAATTATTTTTATGTCGTGTAAATAATTATATTTTGAAGAAAATAAATTTTATATAAGTTTAAAATAAATACTTCCAAACGATTGTATAACTCTATTTTAGTTTGATCAAAATTGAAGATCAAGTAAATAAGATTAAAAATTTGAGTTTTTACTGTTTTGAATTTAAATTTAAATTATCCATTAAATTAAACAAATTTTAATTTTTGTTTAAAAAATCTGTGTACTAATACCTTACATTTTGTGATATGTAATTGTAGAATAAGATTCATTTTGTTTTTGCAATGAGTAATGTTCTTAAAGGTTTTACCGAATCACCGGAATTATTACCACTAACTTTGTGATCAAAATGGCTGATTTTTAAAGCAAAATCACTACTGTCAATATTTAAACTGAAAACTGTTTGCCTTAAATAAAGTTGTAAAGATTATTATCTTTACTGAATTTCCGCTCAAAAAATCTGCCATTTCAAGCGCATGTACACGCGTTATCGGAAAGTTTGCTTTGTAGCTCACAAAAAAGTTTCATTTTTAAGTAAAAGTTTTTATATTGCCAATAAATTTTTTATAGTTTAATGTAAAGTGTAGTATAGCTTCCAAGAAACTTTAATTAAAAATGAAAAGATTTGTCACAATAAACTAATAAAACTGTAACGAAAAAAATTTTTTTTACAATTAAAAAAAAATGTTACAAGTCATGACTATAAATAAAATTTTTCTGCCTTGTTATAATAAACCTTTTAAAAGTGTTTGTACCTTTTTACCCCACGGTAATCACAGTATAACGACGCAAGAGTTCAGAAATTGAAAATCTTTTAAATGCTCTCATTGAAATTAAAATTATATTACCTAATTATTAAAAATGTAATCTATAATCCCAAATTTCCTAAAAATTAAAAAAAATTTACCTGCAAAGTAAATGACCTTTTTTATCACAGTTAAATGAACTTTAAACTTTGAGCGTTTCTCGAATCAGATTTTATAACTCCAACTATAAGTTCATACATATTTAAGTATTGTTTGTGAATTAAAGCTACCTATTATTAAGAACGAAGTCCTTGCGTTTAAGTCTAAAGCCTCAAACCATCAATACAGACTCAGATGGTTATACAATTTTTACTTCACTCAAAAAAATTTTTTATCATCCATAACAATATTTTCAACCCAATCGACATTGTACTACTACACTTATTGAAAAAATTAGAATAAAAACTTGCTTTTTGTTTTACAATTGAAAAATGAAATTGATCAATTCACAAGGTAACTATCGTTATGCGATGAGGAAGTTTGGAGATTTTAGTTATAAATTGTTGGTAGCTCCTAACATGATAACTTCATAGATTAGAAAAGTAAACAACAACTGACCGTACTTTGAAACAATTGTTATTTTTAAATGAATTGTTTGTTTACTAATTTTTCAAATTGATTTTATAAAAATGTTATTTTAATGGTATATGCTTCCAAGTGTAAATAAAGAATATTTGTACAAAATAAAAGTATTCATAAAATAAAAACAGGTTTTTACTTCTGAAATTTATTATTATTATTATTTTTAATTTAGTAAACAACTAAAAGTAAAAAATTAAAAATTGACTTTTTTAATAAAAGTCCTTTTTGAATAAAGAATTTAATAAAATATTATTGTTTTAAAACATGATTTGTGGAAATAGGTGATTGAGGGTTTAGACGAGAAAAACGATCCACCATACTCAATGTTTCCTCCATACGTAAATTTTCTTTTAAATTCAAATAAGAAAGACTTGATGCGTCATTAACTGGAAACCACTTAATAGGGATAAGTTCCGATGTAGTTGGTGTTGGATTTCTGAAAAGAGTTTTGAATACAATTTAGATAATAAAAAAGAGGAAAGAGAAAAAAAAAATTGTAAAAATAAAAAATAATTATACTTGGCTCAAGAGATGAAGATTGAAGTTTTATAAAAAAAAAAAAAAAAAAAAAAAGAAAAAAAAAAATATGTTAGAACTTACCCAGTTGTGGCAAAGTTGACCCACATTTCAATCATCTGTTCCATTAATTTATACAAATCAGTACCTTTTTTCAAGGGATGAAAGTTCATTGATTCGCAAAGTTTTGTCGGAACAAATTTTCTAACTCATCCGCGTGCATAGCACCTAACAAAAAGAAAGAACAAGAAACTTTAAATTTATTTTTTTAAATATGATATTATTGCTAAAAAATTTACTTACCTGTTTCATTAATTTTCATAGCCTGCTTGGTAACTGATAATGTTTTTTCGTAACTGTATATGTAAAAATATGTCGGCTTTTTGCTTTTTTCTACCTGAAGCTTCAAAGTTCTGTGTATACCTTCAACAATAGCTATGTCCGAATAAAGGTGAGTTATATTTTTGTAATTGTTTTTAGTTATTTCACCATCATGAAAATATAAAGGTTTCCAATCGTTCAATGTTATTCCGTATCGATTCTTAATGTACCAGAAGAAAGTAGAAGGCTTGTTGTTATCAAAACTTTTTTTGTATTTTTACTGTAGTTTTTATGGGTAAATTAGGTCAATAACTCAACAAATTTAACATTTTTAAAATAAATAAATGAGTAAGTTTTTTCCTGAACCTCAGTAACTGTTAAATTTTGTTGAGCTTCTAATAGTTTTTCAAAAGATATTGCTTTGAGAAATTCTTTTATTTCTTTGTGATTACGTGTATTATTTCCTAACATTGTACTCATATTATAGGCAAAATTTTTTGGATTTACTATGTTTATAAGTGGGTAAAAAATATTCCCACTTTGAATAATTGCTTAAGCAAAAAGACCAGCTGTAATAAAATAAATAAAAAAAACTATTGTTAACAACAGAAGGGATAGTGTAGAATTTTTTTTACTGAATCATAATTACTTATAATGAAGGAAAATAAAAAATTATTATGAAAATTAATAAATTAAAACTTTAAAAAAATTCTAAAATGATTCCTAATCGGTGACCTCGTTTATTTTGAATATTATTTTAAGTATAGTACGGAAACCTTTTTTAAAAATTGGAGGATTATTAAAAACTTTTAAGCAACAATATTTAAAAATTATTCAAATGAAAATCCCACCTTTCGCAGCTGGTGATAAAGCAAGCAAATGAACACCAAACCTTGCGATATTTTTCTGAACCCACTTCAAAACCATTAGTTGATCTTTCATGCCCTGATTTCCCGGAGCTATTTCGTCTTCCAAATTTAAAAACCCTAAAAAGAATTAGATAAAAATCTCAGCTCTACAAAAACTGCACTTCTTGAATGTAACTGTATTTTTTTTTACAAAATATTGATTGCAAACCTAAAACACCGAGTCTATAGTTAAAAGTGATCAACACAATGTCCTTGCGCATAAAATAATCAGGTCCAAAAAAAAAAGTCGTCTCCATCATCAGCAAGCCATCCACCTCCATGGATCCAAACCATAACAGATCGTTTTTTACTAGGAATTTTTTTTCCCCTGATGAATACATTTAGGTAAAGACAGTTTTCGTCAAGTCTTGTTATAATCAGTATCGGGCTGAGGACAAGAAGGTCCATAATCTTTGGCCTCCCTGATGTTTGACCACGGCTCGATTGGCTTTGCATCCTTCATTCATAAGTATGAATAAAAAAAAATAGTAAAATAGAATTACTGATTAATGATGATCATTTTTAAATACATATACACACTTCAAATCTTAAAAGGCCGACAGGTGGTTTGGCGTACGGTATGCCTTTGAAAGCAAGGTAATCTTCTCCATTTAAATCACTTTTCTCAATTGATACTCGTATTTTACCGATTAATGTATTCACAATTGGATCATTTTTACCCAAAGTTTCTGTTGCGACGTATTATGCGATGCGATAAACAAACACAAAACTAAACTTGGGAACAAAGTCATTTTGGAAAGTCACTTTATCAACGATCTGCAGCGTAGTTAAAACTAAGCAAGCGTCAGCTTTTCAAAGTTTCATGAAGTTTAAAAAACCGTTGATCTTGAGACTTGAGCGCATCCGTTGTCGTGATGTCTTGATAATTTCAGAATTTAACTCTACAAGACACGATTGGTACTTTTTAAGTGATCTAAATTATATAATATTGAGGATGACTCACAATCATGTATTCAAGATTACTTAATTGTAGCTGTTGCACGATATTTCAAGAAAGTTTAAAAAAAGGATTTACGTTATCCTTCGTTTCTTTAATTCAATTTTATTTTTTCCTTAACAAATATTAAATGATTTTATACCTTGTTAAACCAAAAATAAAAAGGCACTGAAGTGAATTATAACGTTTTGAATATTTTTAACATACGTCTTTTTTATCATTATAACACTTTTTATAAATACTTGCCCAAAAGTAGTGCATACGATCAAATTCAACTCTGTTGATTTCGTTTGTAGACTCAATCATACTCTTACATAGCATATAGAATCAAAACCAATAATACTTAAGAATCCTCAATTTCTTTTTAAACAGAAAATAAAAAAAAAATTTTGTTTTACTGAAAAATATTGCATTTATTTTGTGTCTCAGATAAAAGAATTCCGTAGATAACAGAATTTATTTTTAAAATTTGTATCATAAACTATAAATTCAAGTAAATTTTTTATATTGTTACACTAGTATATGAGAAATTATAACTTATTCATGAAAATTGAGTTGTATACACTGGAATTGAGCATTTTTTCAACCAATTTAAAGATCTTAAAATTTATTCAAAAGAATTACAAAAATTTATCATGACAAAAAAAAATTTATCAACGTAATGAGTAATCATAATAAAAAGTGATTTAACAAAAAAAAGCAGCGCGCTGAAAGGTCCTAGTATGGTTAAAAACAATAATCAGTACGGCTATTAACGGTTTTGTTTTCCGCAATCTTGAATTCTTCAAAATAAAATGAAGACCATTCTTTAATAACGTATTTTTCCGTCTTTCCGGTAGGCGTTTTGTAGGTACCAACATACCCAGGCACGCGTGGATTCCAAGTGCCATTGTATGTTAACATATCAGAGTCGTCATACAGCCAATACCAATATTCTACATCTGAGATAGAGGCATACCTAAAAGTCGTACTGTTCTTTCTAAGCAAATGTGACCAAGATGTTCTGTTTGCACCAGTGTTATAGAATATACCAAGATTTTCCAATAACGGGACGGTACATTTCATATTTTCTAAAAATTTCAAGTCGCTACTTGTTATACTTTTCAGATTATCATCTATTTTTGCTTTTATTTTATCACAGTTTTCTGGCTCATTGAAACAGCCTACGGCTCCTGTGAATGAATCCATTAATATTCGTACGTTATCATTTGCCCTAGTCAAGATAACATTTGCATGATCAAAAAATACATTGTCTAACTTTACAGGGTATCCATTATAAAATGAGTGCAACTTATCTATATAATATCGATTCTCTTTCAAATTCATTGAAAGCTGTTTGCGATATTCTTTAACTTTTGGAGTTACCCAAGAAAGAGAAGAATCAAGACCTATTCTCTCAATTGGACGATAGTCAGCAGTTCCCAAGGCTTCAAATACTTCGTGATTTTCAAGTTGTTTTCCAAAGTCTTTTGCATATTCCAATATATGATTTGCTGTTGTAATACATTTGTCTATTTCATTAATGTTGCATTCAACAATGCTGTTGCTTAATATATTAGTAAGACGACTTGGTTCTCCTCCGATTTGAAATGCATGTACTTTAATTGTAGTAGAAATTTTATTTTTCTTGCAAACATCTTTGATGCTTGTGGCCACATTTAGAATACTGCCATACTGAGCTCCAGCTTTTGCACGAAATTCATTTTTATCGTCGTGACTATTTAACATGATGTTAATACCAAAAATTAAGAAAGCACCTCTTCTATAAGAAGAAATGTAATGATCACCGCACACCAGTCTGAAAATAGAGTGATTGTACTGGTAGGAATCTTGGCCGAATGAAGTCAAAGCATTTACACCATGACCATTAATTTTTACTGTTACTTTTTCAGAAATAGATGTATAGTAATTCAGGGATAATGAATAATCTTTTTCTTCTAGAGACCTTATGTAATCTGCTTTTGTATTGGCAGCAAACATGCCGTATCTACCATCGACACTAACATCTATTCCCAACAGATTTTGTAAATTTGAAAAAGATGCAGTTTCTTCTAAACTTACGCTTGCCTCTTTATCGGATATAGATGCTATTGACGCGTTAAAACATGGCTGTTCTGTCACTTGCTGCGAATCACTTGAATATCCAGCACCATATATAATGGCACCACTTTCATACGGCTTGGATTTTGGTTCCACATAGTAAGTATAGTAAGAATTTATTGAGTTCTCATTTGTTGAATGCAACGAACTGACGTAAAGTTTATATTCTGTTACTAAAAATGACAAAAAAATAAGTAAACCTACTAAGCTTCGACTTAAATAAGCAAACATGCTCAAAAAAATAAAATATAATTAAATGTCTTTGAATTCGTCTCCGTTCTGTAACTTCTCTACTGTCTGATGAGAAATTATCTCTCCTCAAATGACGATTGACAACTGAAAAAAAATGAAGTGAGCTTTCAATTTTTCGGTTTAATGTCTCACAGAGTAAATAAATTTTTTTTTGTGATATGATATAATTTTTTGAGTTTTTTTGTAAGATCGAAACATTTATAAATCTTTGACTGACTTAAAACTGACTTGTCCACTTGATAAATACTTATTTGATGTTTTAAGTCACCTAATACTTAGATTCAAAAAGTTAGTCTCTTAAATGAAATTTTTTGAACTCACGACTTCAATTTTTAGTTACGTCTCTGTACCTACCAACGTAAATTTTGTTTTTATTTTTTTTTTTTTATTCTGACGACTGGTTATGAAATCGATTAAAGAAGCAAAAACCAACAGTGAAATTATTAATGACATTGTTATTAATTATTCCGATCTATTTTTATCAGTGGGAATTTTTAATACTAGATAAAGTAGGTAATATTTTTGAGTCGTTCGTGATAAAATGATTTCAATACATTTTTTTTTTAAATTTGACATAACAACTGATGTCAAAATTAACTTGCATTGAGAAACTAGAAGCACAATAATTGATTATTTTATTATTTTTATGAAAAAAAAATTTAAGTTTTGCAATCTTTTTAAAAATAAATCCATACATTTTTAGTATCTAGCATTTTTGAAGAATAATTGTATGATTTAATGTTTCCATTGACACGTTTGATTTTTAACATTTTCACCCGGATGCCATAACAAAAGGCTTCTTATTGAAAAATAAATAAATGAGTTTAACATAAAATATTGTGCAAGTATGATTTGAATAGTTCAATTATAGACGAAAGAAATATTAATCACGTAGAAATAAAATATAAAATAATAACAATCATATTTGTTGAATTTAGTTTTCGTTCCACTGGTTTTTTATAAATTTGAACGATATTTTTAAATAACTATTTTACGCTAAGATCTTTATCACTGAAAACTTTTTACAGAAACTTACCGGAAACTAGTCAAAAGAAGTAGTGGGAACAAAAAATGAAAACACAGTTTTTGTCTTGTTGGTAAGCATTAAGTACAGTTTAGTCTTGGCCTGCAAAATGTATACTGCATACAACACTCGTTTGAGAGGGCGCTTATCTATTTGATAATCGTGAGTCACTAAAATATTGTATGCTTTGGATATAAAATATGTGAGTCTCTGCATGAATTAAGTATACCTTCAATAAAGACTTTACAAAAAATCACCTTCGATGAATATACATCTAGTATATAGTATTTAAGACAAATTTTATTAAGTTTTAAGTATTACAAGAATATTATTTTTATTTTTGTCGAAAATCTCCTTATCATCCGAGAAATTGCAAACGTTCCCTTCTGAAAGTATCTATAAAGGGACGCGAGGGAGACTTAAATTTATAAAACCCGCTATCCAACCCAGATACATATTATTATTAAAAAAAATTATTCACAATTTTATAATTTATAAAAACTTCGATTAACTTTAAAAATGATATTCTCATCATCAATGAATATATTCGTATAATTATGTGCACATATTACATTAATAAAATAATAATTAAAATTAAAATAATAATGGCATTTAAGTAAATTCAATCGTATTATTCACTTAAAAACTGTATTTTTTAAAATAAAATGGAGAAACAACTTTTTTAATCGTTACATCATTTTTGCATTTACCATCAATACAATAGCTGCCAACATATCCCATTAAGGTAGAATTCCAGCTTCCGTTGTATATTATAGTATAACCATTATGTTCAAGCTGATACATGCAAGTTTCATTTGAAATGTTAACAATTTTAACAATGATATTATTGTCGATAGGTTTAAGAGTCCACGGGGAGTCAGTTTTGTTACCATTAGAAAATAATACTCCTTGATAAGTATGAACTGTAAATTTCATATCCTCTAAAAATTTCAAATCGTCGATTTTTATGTTTTTAAGTTTAGAATCAATGTACGTTTTGATATCCTTGCACTGTTCTGGGTCGTTGTAACATCTTGAAGCTCCGACTTGTGGATCTCTTAATACACCGATATTATATTCTGCTTTAGCTAGAACTGAGTCAGCACTTTCAAAAAATACATCGTTTAAGTTTACTGGATATCCTTCATAAAAAGATCGTAACTTCTCTATGTAGTACTGATTTTCCTCTAACCTAGTTGAAAGATATTTTCGATATTGAGCGATTTCAGGAGTAACTAGAGAAACAGCAGGTTTAAGACCAATCCACTTAATCGGATGATGAGTGTACACCAGAGGTTCGAGTCTAGTGCTATTTTCAATTTGAGTTCCAAAAGTTTTTCCATACTCAAGCAGTTTGGTTGCTGTTATGGAACATTCTTGCATTGCAGTAATATTACATTTCAAAACGTTGTCGTTCAATAAATTAGCAAGTTTACTTGGTTCTCCTCCAATTTGAAAAGCACGTAACGTTACAGAACCAGAAATTTTATTAGTCGTAGAAAAACTTTGGATTGTTTTTGTAGCCGTAAAAAGATTAAATGGACCAACATTTATCTTGATTTTTGTAGTAAACGCTTTTTTTTCTTCATGGCTGTTTAGTTCAATATTGAGTCCTATAGTCAGAAAAGCCCCTTGCTTGTAAGATGCAATGTAATTATCACCGCATACCAACCCAAAGTATCGATTATTGCTGTTGTTGTATAGACGCTTGCCAGATTCGGTAAAAGGTTCATCGCCAATTTTTAGTGTAACTTTTTCGGAAACCGATGCATAATAATTAAATGACAATGAATAATCTTTATCTTGAACTGATCTCATATAACTTGCTTTTGCTTTTCCAGAAAATATTCCATATCCACCACCGACACTGACATCCAGTCCCATTTTTCTTTGCAATTCTGAAAAAGAAATTGCTTCATCTAAATTAATACTTCCTTCTCGTTCAGACACTGCAGTTACAGTTGCGTTGAAACAAGGCTGTTCCGTCACTTGTTGCAAATCATTTGAATATCCGACTCCAATCATAACAGTGCTTCCAATAGATTCTGATACAAACGCTTTTTCTTCCGTAAAATCTTCATTGAGGTCATTATAAGGGTTAACAGAAAAATGCTCTTTCGTTTCGTTTAATTTCAAGTGAAGCGGCTTGATAAGCCACAATTGATTTGTCAGTAACAATAAAAAAAATGTTGAACCAATCATCATAAAGATAAGTATAATAAACCAACCAAAAGACAGTTGTCGGATGAAGGCTTTGATTCAGATCTTACCACTGTAGGGTAATGTTATGTAGAAGTAGAAGAGCAAATTATTTTCTTTTTTCACAAGTAATTTAATTTTAACTTTTATCAAGTAATACCGAAGCAAGTTGAATGAGATTTATCATGGACGTATGTTTCTGAAGTGTATTACAAAAAATTACTCAAAATTCGAAATATCTAAATTTTCTGACATCTTAGCTCCAGCAGTGCACGACGCAGTTCTTTATGTCTAAAAAAAAAGTCAAGCGATTATTCAACTTGAAATTTCTGAAATAATTTTTGTCGGTGCTTCTCTTTTCATAATTCCAAAAAAAATTAATACAGATACTGATGAACGGTCTGTAAGATACTAATGACTTATTTTAATGAAAACCCGGTTAGGATGCCCTAATAAAAGGAAATATTGACTTATTAGCTACGTAGAGATTTTTTCTTTGTCAATTTTTAAAATTTGGTTGTCCTGATAACATTAACTTGATTTGACACCGGTCTTGATACTGGCGATAATGCTTTTCAGATCAATCAATCTCAATTACTTATTTATAAAAAATAAAAAATAATTATTGTTAACAGAATTTACATTGTAAATTATGAAAGGTGCTACTTTTACTCAATGGTTTACACGAACAAAAATTATGGATATCAAAAACTAAGTAAAAATTGAAAACTAAATTAATTAACAAATTATAATTAACTAAATTAATTATAATGGTATGATTCCACAAAGAAAAACTAACCGGAAAAGATTAAAATAAATAAATAAATAAAACCGTTGATTAAAATATATATTTTTTAAATAATTTTCAAAAATTCCAAAAAATTAAAAAAAAAAAAAAAAGGACTGGAATTAAATATGAAAAGAGGAATGGAAATATGAATAGAAAATATTAATCGTTAGACTCTCCCGTCTTATCCAGAAAGGATAAAAAACTATTTTAGAAAAAACTTAAGCTTAAACTTAAAAAAAATAAGGTTCCTCGTTAAACTTACCAAAAACAAAGATAAAACAACAATTTATTAAATCAAGCCTCAAATTGTGATTTCTTGATAAATACTTCTTAGCTTCACGTGGACTTGTGTGCTCTACAACTTTTCGGTAGAAAATAACTCGGGCACTTGTCATCCAATAGGCTTAAAAATTTTACGATAATGATCGAACAAGATAATAAATCGAGATTTTCTATGAGAAGTAAAAGCAATTATAAAAATTAAATTTTCATTTCGTTATTACAGCAAAAAAAATGCAGTAGGTTTAATTTTATTGTGATTTATGTAAAATAAAAAAATAACTAGTATTTGGCACACAGTTACAGTTGTAATAGTGATATACAGAAAAATAACTTACTGAAACACAATCAGTTTTAAAACCATCTAATCAAATAATTCAATCACTTATATGTATGTATATTCAAAGAATAAATTAAAGTCAAATGCTCATTGAAAATATATATCCTTGTAATGAAATCAAGCATTAAATGTCTCATGGTCTTTCAAAAATTCAAAGGAAAATAATCATTTTAAAATTTGATACCAAAAAAACAATTTCATTAAAATAGTTTTTATCTATGAGAGATCTATTTTATATTTGAAATAATTGTCATTCCTATTCAATAATCTCTCATTTAAAAAGTTTGATAAGATTAGATAAGTTTAAAAAAACTTCTTTTTTGATCATCTCACCTTATAATTTTTCTACTATCATATTTTAAAATCAACGTAAAAAAAATTATTTTAATTATGGAGTTTTTGTTCCGATAGAAATAAAATAAGCTCACCAAAAACAGTTAAAAAAATTCAAATTTAGTATTTACAATTTTTATAAGAGACATACTTACTAAAGAAGACCACTTACTTTTGTAGCTTGAAAAAATGGTTGCTGGCTCTATTGCTGAATAATGGATCTGTTCTTAATCAACCGATCATTCAATCATAAATAAACAATTAGTAACTTTTTAAAGAAAAAGTATTATTATTTTTAGTACAAGCACTCACACGATTCTGATTTGCTCTGAATCACGAAAGCTTTAAAACTAATAATTGTTGAATAATTTTAACTTGTTTTTTTTATTGGAAACTTAAAATCTTGTATTATAATTAAAAAAAAAAAAATCATCCAAGACTCAGAAAATTTTGTGCTTAATAAACTTGGACATGCATACCTGTTACACTTGAAATATTCTCTAGATACTGTCAAAAAAGAAATTTTCTACAGTGATATGTACCACTGATTCATAGAAAAGCATGTGGGTAAAGATAAATAAAAAAAATTAATAAATTTTTTTCAAGTTTTTAATTATATCATTTTCTTTATTATTTAACGTCGCATCACTTTTAATACACGTTCACATCGGTGCTAATTAACGACGGGGACTCTCGAAGTGTGTTGTTGAACACAGCACTTGCATATAATGAAATAGAAACAAACCAGCTTCGAAACTAACTGCATAGTCACGTAAAACAGGAAGAGACTAAAGTTGAATCCTGGAAGCTTTCGAGCGCTGCGTTCATCAAGTCACTTTGAAGTCCCTTCTTTTACAGTTACGAGATTAATCTACGTAGGATTCAGGCCCTAAATATTCGTCATAATCACTCTCACTTTTTCTCTTTAATTTTTTCATCTCATCCTTAACATTTAATCGTTCGCTATTTTTATATCATAGATCAACGCAGAAGCTCAGCTATCGTGGGTTCGCGAGTAGAAAATTCACTCTACGCTTTTTTATTATTCTATGTACTAGTATCATCTTCAACGGTTATATCATTTTTTTTTTTTTATAGAATTCTTTTTATTAGTGAACTACTTGTAATGTTGCGTGTACTTTTATCATTTTTCAAGTACTCTGAAAAATTTTTTTGGTTAAATGAAAACTTTTGTTTCCACTCATAATAGATAATGAAAATTTTTTAAGTAAACAAGGATCGATCGAACTGCGTGTCTCTTGCTTTTAGCAGTTTTGAACAATTTTTTTTGTTTGTTTTTGTTTTCTTTTTCAAATGTTAAACAGTACCAAATGTAATCTTACATTTCTCACGATAACAAATTATAAAATCTCACAGTAAAAATTATACAGATTTTTGAGTTATTAAATAAATATTTGTTACATACTCGAAGTTGTAAACTGATTTTTTGATATGTAGGAAATGTAATTGAGATATTTCTAGATTTTTATTCTTTGCATCAATTTTTTTTTTAATATTTATTTTGGATTACTTCTTTTAAATATTTAAAATTTTTAATTTGGCTTATTTTTTTTTAGTGTAACTCGTAGAAATATCACAATCTCAGCATGATTTTTTTTTTTTCATATGTTTTTGTGTCTGTTTGCACAGAAGTTAATAAATATATAAAACTTAAGATTTTAACAAGTTGAGAAGATTCTCATTGTTTAATATATCATGCTCTATGAATAAATCTATTAAATGTTGTATACGCTTTTTACCGCCTCGAACCTGTCGTGCTTATTTAATTTACATGTAATATAGTTAATTTTTTATTTAATTTTTTTTATATTAAATATGCATTTTTAATATGTGTAATTTGCGTTAGCCACGTGGACCTACAAGAAACATTACTGTTGTCCATTTATTGTTTAGCCTTTTTTTATTGATATGATGGGTTAAAATGTGATAAACCTATTATTATTATTATTAATATTATTATAGTTTGGACTGAAAGTTTTTTTTTTTAGAAAGCTCGTATGAATTGTATATAATTTTTTTTATTTTTTTTTATTTTTTTTTTTACTTAAAGCTGTTTAATGCGAAAGCCAGACGCGTAAAAAATAACTTATTTTTTGAGCAAACTCATGTTCTAGTACAAATACCTTATACTCTTAAATCTCGTTACATGCGTTACTCTAAAACTCGGTGAAAGTGTTTGCGTTTTTTTTTTGTTTTTCTTTTCTGAAGCATTTAACTGATGATGCGTCTCTGAATCTGGCGTTTATTTACAATATTCTAATATTTTCAGTGTAATGTGAAAATCTGCAGAGCAAAGAAAAAGGCAGCAACAGCAGATTTACTAATCACTTTTTGAAAAAGGAATACTCCTCGCAATTACATTAATATGTATTTGACTTCACCCTGCTATTATTTCTTATTTTCTCTTTATTTACCTTTTGCGTTTTTGTCGTAAGAATTCACTATATTTATCGTGTAATCAACTCTTAGTATTAGTGAGTTTGGCATGTAATTCAATTACATCTATTTGTGTACTTGTTGAAGAGTCCGCAGGCTGCTTTAAAGTTTCATTTACCTTATAGTACTGTACTATTAGTGTTTCGGAAGACTAAAATGATGTATTTTCTTTTTCCGCAACAATTTTTCAAATCAAAGAAAAAATTAATTTATTCTTTTTATAAGTTTGGTGTCATTTTTTCAATTATAAAAAATCACAAAGAATAATAAAAGTATTTTTGATACAAACTTAAAAAGAAAAAAAAAAAAAAAAATGAACCATTTTAGTCTCTTAAACGTATTAGATGACGACAACTGGAAAAATTCCATTTTAATGATAATTTTTTTAATACTTAACTCGTATAAATTATTTGCTAAACTCAAATTTTTAATTTACAATTAATACTCAACAATTTTATCGATAATAAAGTTCTTTACAGAAAAGTTAAATTTTTAGTTAGTCGCAAAACTAAAATACAGGTATTATAATTTGGTAAATGAACATATAAAAAAGAAGCTTTTTAAAAAAAGTTCATAAAATTGTCATTTGATTATATTTATAACCTATAGTTTTCAGTTGGCAACTAACCAATACACTGGCACTATCATATGTATGCTCAAATAATTCGTATTTTTTATATTTATATATTTAAAAAGGAAAAACCTACGTTAAATACGTATTAAAGTCTCTAATACACAGTGAACTTCTGTTTTTAAATACTATGACTAGAAGCTTATTTTTGGTACATAAGATTTTTGCATTTTCGCACGATGTAACATTAATTAGAACAAATCTCCGAGAGGTCGGTGTGCGCTTTCGTCCTTCTCAATCAAAAATTTACATATTTACACAGTGGCAAAGGCGCACGTAAGGCGCCCTTTTTTTTAATACCTAAGTTTAACTAAATCTAATTTTTTTATTTAAATAAAAAAAAGAAAAAAAAAAGAAAGTATTTATTGTGAAAGCACTCATTATGGTTACCTTGAAATAGACACTTTTTTTGTTTTTTATTATCTTTTCGACGATTACTTTTCATGAATATTTTGTGGTAAAGTGAGAATTGTTTATTTTTAAGTACAAAACAATAAGTTTGTAACGTCTGAAGCAATTTAAGTACTGTGATCTCTTTTTTTAAGATTTAGGGTAAATAAACGTATTAGATGATTTTCATTTTTTTTTTTTTCTCTGTAGTTTGTGTTTTTTGGTAGACTCAGTAAAATATTTCTAATTTTTAGAATTTAGAAGAATTTTTTTTTTTTTATGTTTTTATATGTACGTTGAATATACTTTTATAGTAGGCAAAAACTTAATTCGAATGAAATAAATTGTGATTAACAATACTTTTATTTTTGGAAAAATTAACGCGGTTCACAGTTCTATAAGTACTTATAAGTTTTATAAAAGTTACAAATTGCTTAAATTACATATTCACTAGAATACAGCATCGTAATATCAAAAAAATTAGTATTTATATTCGTTCAATCCAACACAGAATATCACAAAAAAAATTTGACTAGTCCCTAGGTTTTAATAAAATTTTTCTTCGTGGAATAATATCACAATCATACATTATTTCGTTACCAAAAAAATGCGAACCAATGATTAATATTACGGGCTCTAATATTAAAACTAATAGAAACTTGAAAGTCGAGGATTATAGTGTAGTAATTACAGCTTTACATTCGTCTAGGCGAAATGATTCAAGTTAAACCATTTATTTTTATTTTTATTTGCAATAAGAAACTCGTAAAATTTGCTTTGCGCGTAAAGAAAAGCATCTTTCTTCACGCGAAACTTTGTATAAAGTTATACTGCATTTACAAAATGTAGTTTATTGCAAAGTAAAAAAAAAAAAATGCTCGTAAAATATTACATACATGGTATGAAATGTATCATTATGCAATAGTTTGCACGAGCCAAATGATGCATACGATTGTACATTACTAGATTGAAGTAATCATTATATACTCGTTTGGTACTGGTGCGCGTAAAATCACATTTTACGCACTAGTCAGATAGCATTACTTAGCCTATCACGGGTAGAAAAAATTCTCCTCGCGCAGTGATTAGGCGAAACGTAATTTTTTTTGTCCTAGTGAGCTACAAAATAAGGTCTTATGAAAATGAAACAGCTTTCTTACAAGAGAAACATTAAAAAAAAAAAAACAGGTACGAGTGTCTAGCTCAAGAGTAACGTGGAGGGTACGAAGTGTGGTAATTATCGTCGTTATCAGCAGCAGCAGCAGTCAAATGGTCCATACCTGGACCTTCTCGGCGACGACGCACCAGCTCGCGTGGTCGTAGTACGAGGATATGATGTGCAGATTCTCGACGTACTTCTCGATCAGCTGATCCAGCTCGCCCTCGCGAAAAACGTGGTAGTACTGGTGATAGTTTATCTGGTCCGAGGGCAGGGACTCCTGGGACGAGGAGCCGCTGAGGGTGCCGTTGCTCCTGGACTGCAGACGGGGTCGTCGGGGATATCTGCTGGGAGCTTCCTCGGAGGCCGAACGGGCCTGAAGCCTCCTGGAGGAGTCCGACGAGGAGGTGGTGAGCGAGGTCGTGCTGTACAGACGGGACCGGGACGAGTCAGCGGTTATGCTCTCACTTATCGAGTCCCCGATGTCGCTCGACTCCATCGAGTTTCGTTTCAGCGGAGGCTTGCGGTGCTGCTTGGGGTCGGTCAGGAACTCGCCGCTGTTTGTTATGACGACGAAACCCGCGGTGCTGCTGTTGTCGCTGCTGTCCTCGGAGCAGCTGCGCTGGATAGACTTCGTTTCCCCGTCGATGATGCTGCTGCTGTCGAGCTTATTATTGTCTGGTGCGATCGAGTCGACCGATTGACGCTTGGTCTGGCCGCTGTCGCTGTATTTACATGTGCTCGATTTTCTGAAAATTAAATGTTGGTCTGAGTAAAGGTTTCAAACATTAATTTAAACTTGTGTATTGGTTTTAATTTACTAAAAAAGCTCTGTCAGAACGACCCACTAAAATTTTCACCTCTGACGTATGAATTCAAAGCTCGCAAAACTCTAATTATTATCGCTAAAATTAAAATTAAAAAATAATCATTAGGCTTACCGTGCGGAGGCGTTTACATCGGGGGACGAGGAATCAAGTTCAAGTTTGGTCCTGCGACAGAATTGGTCTATGTCGTTTATGAGGCTCTCGCTGCTGAGTTTGTCGGTGAGGTTCAAAAGGTGTCTCTTGCACTCCTCGCTCCAGGTGCTCTCTACCGGGGACACGTGTTTGTCCAGGAGGCTGCTGGGTCTGGTCTTGGTGGTCTCGTCCTTGGTAGATATGACGCTTATGACCGAGCCGACGCTCTCCGGCGAGCTTACGCCGCTGGAGTCGCTGTCGAGGTCGTCGGTCTCGGGGTTGAAGAGCTCGAGAGACATCAGTCGGGGTAGAACCTTACCGGCGCTGGTGTTGGTCGCGCTGGTCGAGGCCCGACGCACCAGGGGAAAGGCCGGCCGACTCCTGGTAGCGAAGTCCGGCTTTTGGCGCAGCAGCTCCTTGATCTGCTGGAGCCGAGTCGTCCGGTCGTCCTCGACACCGGAAGTCGCCACGGGCTTCTCGCTGAGATGCTCCAAGGCCGAGTCTATGATGTCGGTTATCAGAGGCGAGGTATCCTCCGAGCCATCGGCGGAGTCCACCGATTTCGTTGGGGACATAGACGTATAGCCCTGGGTCCTCTGCAGAGGCTCTGGCTGCGGAGGTGATTTTGGTTCTTCGGGTTTAACCTGCTCTTGGTCCGTCTCTTCGAAGACAAGAGTTTCTGAAAGTACATCAGTCGTATAAACTATTTCTAGTTTTTTCGTAAAAAGTAAAAAGTTATTTTTGACTAATAATATTGAGAAAAATTCAAAGATATGGATAAAATATTATGAGCGTTTATTGCTCGATTGAACTCAAGCAACCCGTAAGTTTCTTCGCATAAAAGAAAATTTTTTCAAAAACGAAGTATATATACAATAAAAGCTAGTACGTACGATCGGGTTCAGTGGGCGCGTCATCGACGATGGGTAGGAAGGGGTTGGTCTGTTTGCTCGTTGGTTGCACGCTGGGCAGTGCGGTCTGGATCTCGAAGGACCTCCTGACCTCGGCGATCCTCTCCACGAGGCTGACGCTGCTGGTGGTAGCGCTCGAGGCCGTCTCGTTCCCGGAGAAGAAGGGCTTGAGGTTCGCCGAGTTAAGGGTGTGCGGCGAGAGTCCAGGCGGACTCGGGGGCGGCAGGCTCTTGCTCGTGGCGGGGAACTGCTTGACCAGGGGCGACATGGAGATCTTCTTCAGCCGGTGGTCCGGAGCGTACTTGACCCGGGGCGAGGGCGGGGCCGAGGCCGTGCCGAACTGCTGCAGACCCGCCACGGGGGACAGGGGGTTCGCGGTGATGATGCTGCTCGGGGGTATGGCCTCTATGAGCGGGCTAGAGTTCTTCTTGGGCACGTAGATAACGGAGGCAAAGCTGTCCTCGGAGTCGACGCTCGTGTCGCTCTGAAGACTGCTGTCTTTGGAAGAGTCCGAGCCGTCCTCGCGGGAGGGACGTCGCTCGACTTCGCTGCTTGGCCTGCTGCCACTGCTCAAGGACGCCGGGGTGCTGCACTGAGATCGAGACTGCTGGTCGTTGGAGGTCATCGTTGTTAATGTTGTCGTGGTAGATGGACTCTCCGTTGATGTCCAGCTCTAAAATTTAAATAAACGAAATTTTATATTCAAGAGAATATTCAAGCCAGTAATCAGTATTAGATAGGACAAACAAATAATTAGTTGCAAGAAATATACCTGGAGTATTCGGACGAAGCCGTTCTTGATCGACATTCCGGAGACCTTTTCGATGTTGGTGGTGGACTGTTTTATTCGGTTGGTAAGGCCACTTTTGAGAAGTTGAAATCTCGCGCCGCTCGAGTACAGGGTGTCGCGGAAGGCCTCGAAGGTCGGCTTGCTCTTGTACATGAGGTCCTCGTTCAACGAGGCCTGCTTCAGTATGTTCTTTCTCACGCTCTCGCGCTCTTTCAGTCTTTCGCTGGACATCAGTTCCTCGTTCATCGAGCTCTGCTTGTGCACGTTGCTCGTGCGCTTGACACCTGACGAATCCTGGAATAAAAATTTTCAAAAAAAATGGATTAATATCTAAATTGTCTAACGATTGATAGGTGGTAAAGTAAAAACTTATTTCTAATTTAAAAAAAAAAAAAAAAAATTTCAATTTTAATTGACTAATTCATTCCTAATTATAAAAGTTGACGAGGAGTACTCCTATATATACGTATACGAAGTTTGAAATTGCACTCTGTCTTTCAAAATTTTTTAATGAAAAAGTTAACAAAGTAATAAGTATTTTTACTTCAAGATATGCTTTTAAATGTAGTATATGGAAATGTCTTGCTAACTATAGGTAGAAAACAAAATATTACACCCTAGGTTACAAAAAAAAACTAGAGCATACCTGAAGCTCGTCCCTGAGTATTGGTTGTATGGCAGTGTTCTCGGGCACGTCGAGCAGACAGTAGTCGTCGATCAAGTGCATCTTCTGCTTGACCAGCCTTGGCTTGGTCGTCGTCGTAGGGGTCGCCGAGGCGGTGGTGACCACCAGCTGGGGCGTGCAGGGTGTCGGGGCAGCTTTGCTCTGAAGCGTCTCCTCCGTGGCTTCGGCCTCGTCCTCCATCGAGCCCGACAGACCAGGCAGGCTCGACCTCGAGCGCACCAGGTCCTGCTGCTGCTGGACCTCGCTTATGTTGCTCAGGCTCTTGGACTTTACGCTCAAACTGTCCGAAAGCTGCTGCTGGAGCTGGGGTCGCGCGCGCGGTTCCTTGGGCTTGTCCGTGGCTATGGTGATCGCGCCCTCTTCGAGACGTCGCAACTCGATCGGCAGGGAGTCGACGTCCTCGTCCTCGTCTTCCTCTCCGTTTTCGCCGTAAGGCCTGCTGCTCTGCCAGTTCTCGAGGAACCACGCCCGACTATTGCGCCTGCCACCGGCTAGTTTCTAAAAAATTTTAACATGAATTGGAGTTAAGGTTTATAATCAATTTTACAAGTTTCAAAGAAAAATAAACAAAATTTTAGATTACTGTGAATCGATATGTACTGTCCGATTATTCTTAAATTTTCAAATCCGTAAATATCAAAAAAAATGAGAGAGCGTCCAATAACTTTTATTAAATATATTAATTTTACTTGATGCAATAGAACTTTATCTTGTAAAATTAATTCTAAATAAACATAACATTAAATTATTTGAGAAGCAAAAATTTCAAATTTAAAGCAGGTTGGCCTGGTTATGTCTTACCAGTGCACGAACCTTTCTACAGAAAGATGTTTTATGCGCATTGCGGTGCATGCAACATAATACGCTCTATATTTTTCTTTCTTTTCCTCGGTAACACGAGAAACTTTCTTGCAACCATAATTAATGAAAAAACTTAAAAAAAAAAAATAATAATAAAATTATTATTAATAAAGTTTGATGAAATTACCTGCAGAGCTCGTCGAAAGAAGCTGTAGCAAGTTTCGTTGGGACTCGAGAGGCTGCTCGTTGACGGCGAAGGACTGAATATAGGATCGATCCAGTAACTTTTACCCTTGCTTCCTTTTCTCTGACTCGCTCTGGAAAAACAATGAAACACTTCAAAGTAAACAAATTCAACTGATAAAAGTACAAGCGAGTGCACTTATGAAAGAAAAGTTTACCTTTTGGATAATAAGTAAGTTGGGGTTGCGTTGCTTTTGCCTCCTCGTTGTCGCTCGTCGCAGGACATGCCGCGTGGTTTTATGGGACTTCCGGTCGAGCTTATGCAGTACGCCCTGGGCCACGGAACCAGCACGTCTTGCGATTCGAACTGTAAATTTAATTTTAAATTGATATCCTCGAAGATTGAAAGTAAGCATGCGTAGAATTTAATTTATTTTTATAATTACCTTTCGGTGCTTTTGTTCCATGGCCCAGACGGAGATGACGATGCGTCCGCCGATCCTCAGGACCCGTGCAAGCTCCTTTATGGCTCGGACCCTGCGTTCCGTCGTCGAGAAATGATGTATCACGGCTATCGACAGTACCGCGTCGAAGCTCTCGTCTCGAAACGGCAACGCCAAATTGTCGCATGTCAGTACCTTAAATCATTAATATTTTTTGTTTATCATTAAATGTTCTAAAAATTTTTTTAAAATAATTTAACAGTGGGATCGTGAGCATGAAAAAAAAATGCATTTGAATAGACTGTTTATTTTATTTTTTATCACATTCTGGTCACAGTGCAACCTAGTTTTTTTCAACTGCAAAGCTAAGTAACTATAATTTTTAAAAACAGATAGCAAAATTTTTTAACTTTGAGTTTACTTAGTCTGATAGAAAACAACAAACAAAAGTTTTGGCCAAACTCGTGAAAAACTATAAAATATAAATGTACGAGTCTATCTGTAAACTTGGATTCATTTCATACAAGAGAGCGATTATCTCGATGATTTAGGGAACTCAATGTAAATTACGAAAGCTCTGAAGCTCTGATATTTATTCATTTAATTTAGGAAATCAATTGAATTATTTTACTAATTACAGGTAAAAGTTAAATAATGTAACCTGTAATCTTTTAAATAATTACAGTCTTGAAGTTTTTGGAAAAAATCAAAAAAAATGTATAATTAATTAATTTATTTATTAAGAACCTTTTTATTAAACATGTAGTTACAATTTTTTAATGACTTTTTTCGGTTTTTAACTTTTTTTAATAATATAAGTAATAGTGACAGGATAATCGCTTCTTTAAAAATTTTGAGCCTTCAGAATCTCAGCTAAAATGATCTGGATTATAGAAATTATTCATTTATCTAGATTTCTTTTAAAATTAAATAAAGTAGTGTAAAGATTGGGATTCAGGCTTAAAAAAGATTTTCTAAAATATTACAATTTTTAATTTTTTTATTGCTTAGCTTCAACTTAGATTATGTATAACATTGAAGATTAAAAACATTAAAATTTAAAATTAATCATAGTTTATTATTTGATTTATAAGTTCCGGACCCCTAACAGAATTTTTTGGACTTAATTTTTCAAAGAAAAACAGTGAGAGCTTTTTTTCGTGAGGTACATCTGCCGTACACGCGCCACTCAAACAAAAAATACCCACGTACATCTCGGATGTAGAGTTCCAATTGCCCTCGTAATTGTAACTCTTATCTTCATAAAAAAGGTCATATTCGAAATATTCGTCTGTAATATAAACTTTGGTAACAGTAAGTGGTTCAAAGTGATGAGAAAAACGAGAAAGAATCCACGATGAGTTGGTTCCTTCACCAGTGTTGTAAAATACTCCCAATCGAACAACTTCAGGAACTATATACTTCAGGTCCTGTAAAAACTTCAAATCATCGTTTGTTATACTTTGGAGTACTGAATCTATATTTGATTTTATTTCCTTGCACTGCTCAGGATCATTGTAACAGCCAACAGCTCCTGTTTTGGGATCCATCAATACACGAATGTTGTAATCAGCTTTGGCCAGGATTGAGTTGGATTTTTAATAAAATGCATCGTCTAGTTTTACTGGATATCCTTTACGTATAGAGTACAGTTTTTGTTTATAGTACTCGTTTTCTTTTAGCTTAGTTGCAAGCTCCTTTCGACATTTTTCAATTTCCGGAGTAATCAAAGTGACGGAAGGTGTAAGACCCATCCACTTTATCGGATGAGAAGTAACAATTCCAAAAGGCTCGAGTCGTGTATTATTATCAACCTGATCGCCAAAGTTTTTTGCATATTTTAATAAAATCTTTGATGTATTTATACAGTCTTCCATTTTGATAATTTTACATTCTACTGCATTATTGTTGAGAATATCAAACAGCTTATTTGGATCCCCTCCAATTTGAAAAGCGTGTAATTTTACTGAACCAGAAATTTTATTTTTCTTACAAAAATTTTCAAAACTTTCTGTAGCTTTTACAATATTATATGGTCCAGAATTCCAAATCTCAGCTTTTTCAACAAATTCTTTTTTCATGGATATTTAGTTTGACATTCAGTCCTACAGTGAAAAAAGTACCCTGATTGTAAGAAGCAATGTAATGATCACCGCATACCAATCCAAAATATGGATTACTGCTGTTATTGTATAAACGTTCTCCATATTTCGTTAAAGGTCTATCACTAATTGTAAGGAATTAGCTTTATCGACGCCTCGCTTGCGAGTCTGCAGATTTCGTGCTGTTCTGAAAGCTGTTTTATGCAGTCGCACGGGTCTGACGTTTTGAATGCAGCGGAGGGCCACTGGCACTCGCGCTGCATCCTTCGTCTAAGATTGACGTAGTTTTTGAGTATAGCTAAACATTGTCTTTGTAATACTTGAGTACAGAGTTTAATTTGATAAATAAATAAGAGTGTTTTATCAACATAAACAAAGTGTCTTGTGTCTCAGTGATTAACCCTTCCTGATCCATCTGCAACTATTATTACTTTATAGATTTAATTAAATCTATCACTAATTTTTAAAGTTACTTTTTCAAAAATTGATAAATAATAATTTAGTACTATTGAATAATCCTTATCTTGAACAGATCTTATATAAGATGCTTTTGAATCATCAGAAAACATCTCATATCCATTACTAACATCTATTCCTAATTTTTTTTGTAAATCTGAAGTAGAAATCACTCTATCTAAATTCAGGCTGGATCTTCTTTCAGAAATTGATACGATCGATGCGTCGAAACAGGATTGTTCCGTAAACTGCTGTAAATCGTTTGAATATCCTATACCAACGAAAAGATCATTCGCATCAGATTCAACAGAGAATAATGATAAGAATAGAAGTGACCGTGCAGCCTTAGATACTGCTATTGTAATTGAAATATTCATGATAAAGGCTTTACTATAAATTACTTGGACAACTGATCATGCACACCGGGCGCTGGAAAAGTATTAGCTTTACTTTTCCAGCGATGTGTGAAATTTTTTTTTTCATTTCAAAGGCCCCGAAAATGCAACTCTCTCTCACGTAGCGGGACGTTTTCGGGGCCTGCGCAATAAAAAAATATTTTTATTTATTTTAAATCAGTTTATAACATGAACATCTAATTTTACGTAGTTATTTATGAAACTTATAGAAGAAGTAACAATAAAAATTTTAAGTAAGTGTTAAGAAACCGTAAGTTACGACAATAACAATAACAGTATCTTATAAAATACTTTACTCGCCAAAAATTAATTCAAAAAAGTTCGAGTAAAAATTATAATCAAATTTAATAGAATTGTAAGTAGCAGCGAGAGATGTGAATTTTATGTAGCAAAATAGAATACTGCAGATTTAAGAGTACATTTCGAATAATAAGAATATAATCGTGGTAATATGTTTATCATAAATTTTTCATTGAGTGAACGGATGTAATTCAAGTTGTGCTAATGATAACGACTATAAAAATTCTAGATTTGCAACGTTGCGTTTAATAAAAAATATTTTCGCTCATTTAATGGTCTTAGTAAATGAATTAACACAGATTTTTATTTTCTTAAGTTTTTTGTATTTTTTTTGAAGATACTGAGAAAAATAAAAAATACAATGTATATTAAAAAAAAATCCTAATTATAATTATTTGTAAACATACTAATAAAAACTTAGTTTTTTAAAATCATTTTTCTTAAATAAATGCAATAACTTTTTGCTAACTCATATACCATCTAGTATACAATTTATTTATTTTTTTTATTCAGGTTTGTATTACTTAATCAATTATTAAGATTAATATATTTTATGCAAATACCATATAATATTTTGAAATTAAAGAAAAAATTTATTTTCATTTATAAATTCTTAATGGTACAAAAATAAAACTAAATTTTATTTAAAGTGATCACTATTTATGTTATGAAAAACTAGATATTCATACTCTATATTCTATTCACTTGAACTATTGTATTTTTCAAAATAAAATGGTGAGAGAACTTTTTTAATTGTTGCATCATCGTTGCAGCTTTTTTCAATGCAGTAGCTGCCAATGTACTCTCCCAAACTGGAATTCCAAGTGCCATTATATATGAAGCTTTTTTCTTCTTTTTTAAAATTATACATACAATGTTCGTCTGAAATATTCACGGTTTCAATGGTTATAGAACCATCAACTGGCTTAAAACTCCATGATGATGCAGTTTTGTTACCATTAGAATAAAACACTCCCTGATCAACAAGTAGACAAAATTTTACATCTTCTAAAAAGTTTAAATGATCAGTTGTGATACTTTGAAGTTTGGAATCTATCTGAACTTTGATTTCCTGGCACTGATCTGGTAAATTGTAACAGCCAACAGCTCCTGTTTGTGGATCTGATAAGACACCAATATTATCATTTACTTTAGCAAGCTCATAGTTAAGATTTTTCAAAAAAGAATTATCTAGTTTCACTGGATATCCTTTGGATAGAGAGTAGAATTTTTGTTTATAGTACTGATTTTCCTTCAACTTATTTAAAAGATAATTTCTAGATTGAACAATTTCTGGAGTCACTAAAGTATCAGCTGGAGTAAGACCTATCCACTTGATCGGATGATGAGTGTATGTCAGAGGTTCCAATCCTGTACTATTTTGAATTTGATTTCCAAAATTTTTGGCATAATCCAATAGTTTCTCTGCTGTTTTGACACATTCATCCATTGAAGTAATGCTACACTTTAAAATATTGTTGATTCTGATATTGGCAAGTTGACTTGGTTTGCCTCCAATCTGAAAAGCATGCAATGTTATTGAACCAGAAATATTATTTTGTGTGGATAAATTTTGAATACTTCCAGCAGCTAGAGGTAGATTGAATGGACCAATGTTTATCTTAGCTTTTTCGGTAAAAATTTTTTTTTCTTCATGGCTATTTAACTCAATATTCAGTCCCATACTTAAAAATGCACCTTGTTTATAAGAAGCAATGTAATTATCACCGCATACCAACCCAAAATATCGATTATTGCTGTTGTTGTATAGATGCTTGCCAGATTCTGTTAAAGGTCCATCACCAATTTTGACTGTTACTTTTTCAGAGACAGAATTATAGTAATTCAAAGATATTGAATAATCCTTATCTTCAAGAGATTTCATATAAACAGCTTTTTCATAAGCAGAAAATATCCACCATCCACCACCTACACTGAAATCCATTTCCATTTTATTTTGCAATTCTGAAAAAGTCAGTGCTTCATCTAAACTCATATCTCCTTGTCGTTCAGAAATTGATGCTATAGTTACATTAAAACATGGCTGTTCCGTCACTTGTTGCATATCATCTGAATATCCTACTCCAAGCATAACAGTGCCTCCAGTAGATTCTAATAAAACCGCTTTTTTTACAGTAAAATCGTTTTTCGTCAGGTACTGGCGAGGATAAATCGTAGATTCTTCGCCAGTCTTGTTAGCTGACATGGACGCCGGCTTGATGAAACACAGTCGGCTTAATAGTAAAGACGAAAAAAGTAAAAAAACAACCGTACTAAAAATAACTACGATTAAGTGACCAGAAGTAATGGGCCGAGTTCGAGGTTGTACAGGCACGTATCTTGATGCAGCACAGAGCTTCATGGTAATTTTTTGCAAAAAATTTTACTTGAAATGTCCGACTTCGTTGCAGCTGCAGTACCAAACGTCATACAAAACTATTAGAAATTATCTTTCTAGTCGTGAAGTATGAAAACACTAAAAAAAAAAAAAAAAAATCGCTGTAAGATTCCGATTTTTGGTTAAAAAACTGAAAAAAAAAAAAAAAACTGACTTACCCGTAACATCGAGTTAAAAAATGTATTTGATAAGCTTCTAGTAATTTTGCCTTATTTCTTTGTTCGAGACGAAAGTCAAGCAGCGAACTATTATAACAAGGGAATGCGCGAAGTCAAGAACGCAGAAACGTACTGGTCGACGGACGGCGGTCCAGAGTCTGGACTCCACGCACGTGTGTCTCAAATAACACGATAACTGCAGTAGGGCGCGTTCGCGTATTCATAAACCACAAATTTTATGGCAACGTTGCCTGAACAGAAATCTTTCTGTTGTAGTGTCAGAGCATAAAAAATTTTGTATTGAATTTTTTTTTATTGCTTTTCTCAGCTGATGGTCGATTTTCCATGTCTTAGCTGGCTAAATACAAACGACGCGACGTTGTCACTTTCCGTAAAGTTTTGCCGGTTTTTTTTTCAGTCTAAACGAAGAAAATGAAAAGTTCTTTAACAAGCACAGGTATGCTGGTAAATCGTATTATGTTTATAATTAGTTTTATTAAAAAAAAAAAAAAATTAAAAAGTTGCAATTCTCATTTTTAGGGTTCTTGTAATATTAAGTTTAAACAACGATTTTACAAATTTTAAGTCTGTTTGTTATTTGAAAAAATTTGTTGCTAAAAAAATTAGTTATAATAATTCAAATCCTAATAAAGGATCTCTCTAATACTGCCAAAATTTTTAGTAGAAAAATTATTTTTCATGATTAGAAATTATTTAAAATTTTTCTTGGAAAAAGTTGGATCGACCGAAAAATTTTTTTAATAAAACCAAACGAACTTTGAAGATTTCAATTCAAGTTCACAAAATTCCATGCAGCGAAACTTGCAACGTACTTTAAATAATTGGTAATGCAAATATTTTGTGTTATATTTATCATGACATAAGAAGGATACTTGATTGAAAAACGATGGCAAAAGTAAAAAAAAAAAATTACATTTTTTGAAGTTGTTTTGCAGTTATTGTTAAAAATCTCGATAAAAATCAAATAGTCCTGAAATATATATTTTTTTATTTAAAAATTTAGATTCTACTAATCAATTAAATGAATCATTTAAATCATATTTATTCTTTTTTAAGGTGACCAGTAAAAAAATGTACGGTAATTATACTTTTGAACCATGTTTATATTTATTTGCAAAGACTTGAAACAATAATTTATACTTATTCACTTACAATACTGTATTTTTTGAAATAAAAAGGTGAAAGTACTTTTCTTACTGCTACATTATTTCGACATACGTTATCAATACAATGACTCCCAGTATATTCTGTTGAGGTGGAATTACAGTTACCATTGTATACAATCGTATTCCCATTATGTAGAAGCATGTAGATACAAGATTTATCCGAAATTTCAACAGTTTTTACAGTTACAGTTACAATTGGTTTGAGAATCCATGATGTTTTAGTTTTGTTACCAGTAAAGAAAAACTCTCCTTGATCAATAGGAACTGTAAATTTCACGTCCTCTAAAAATTGCAAATCATCTGTCATTATATCTTGAAGCCGGGCATCAATGTTCGTTTTGATTTCTTTACATTGTTCTGGATCGTTGTAGCATCTTCCAGCTCCTGTTCGTGGATCCCTCAATACGCCAATATTATACTCTACTTTGGCAAGAACTGAATTGGCGTTTTCAAAAAACGCGTTATGTAAGGTTACTGGATATCCTTCATAAAAAGATCGAAACTTTTCTATGTAGTACTGGTTTTCCTCTAACCTAGCTAAAAGATATTTTCGATATTGAGCGATTTCAGGAGTAACTAGAGAAACAGCAGGTTTAAGACCAATCCACTTGATCGGATGGTGAGTGTACACCAGAGGTTCGAGTCTAGTGCTATTTTCAATTTGAGTTCCAAAAGTTTTTCCATACTCCAGTAGTTTGGATGCTGTTAAGGAACATTCTTGCGTCGCAGTAATGTTACATTTCACAACGTTGTTGTTCAATAAATTAGCAAGTTTACTTGGTTCTCCTCCAATTTGAAAGGCACGTAATGTTACAGTACCAGAAATTTTATTCGTCGTGCTGATAGTTTGAATTGTTTGTGTAGCCCTGAAAAGATTAAATGGGCCAACTTTTATCTTAATTTTTGTAGTAAACACTTTTTTTTCTTCGTGGCTGTTTAGTTCAACATTGAGTCCCATAGTCAGAAGAGCACCTTGCTTGTAAGATGCAACGTAATGATCACCGCATACCAACCCAAAGTAACGATTATTGCTGTTGTTGTATAGGCGCTTGCCAGATTCGGTAAAAGGTTCATCGCCAATTTTTAGTGTTACCTTTTCAGAAACCGATGCAAAATAATTGAGAGACATTGAATAATCTTTATCTTGAATAGATCTCATATAAGTTGTTGATCCTTTTCCAGAAAATATCCCCCATCCACCACTGGCACTGACATCTACTTCCATTTTTCTCTGAAGTTCTGAAAAAGTTATTGCTTGATCCAAACCCAAACTCCCTTCTCGTTCGGAAATTGAAGCTACAGTTGCGTTGAAACATGGCTGTTCCGTTAATTGTTGCAAATCATCTGAGTATCCAACTCCTATCATAACAGTGCTATCAGTAGATTCTAATAAAGCCGCGTTTTCATCCGTAAAATCACCATCAAGGTAGTTGTGTGAGTCAATAGAAAAATCCTCTTTGGTTTCACTGACTGCCAAGTGTAACGGCTGACTAAGCCACAATTGACTTAACAGTAATAATAGAACAAATTTTATCCCAACCATTTTAAAAATGGATCTCTGGTTTTTATTAAAATGCTTATGCTATTTAATCAAATATTTAAATTTAACTCGAAATTTTTGAATTCTTGTACGTTTTAACAACAGTACTGCACGATGCAAATCTTGATGAGAGAGTGTAAGGGTTTCTAAAAAAAAGTTCAGTGTTAGTTTAGCTTGAAAATTTTAAATGATTGATTGATGGGCAAAACCTATTTCTTCCACCTTTTTTTTACAATAAAAAAAATCAATCGATAATTTTTTAAAAGCGTCTGAAGATGCAGCATGGAAAAATTAGAATTTGTTAAGAAAATTTTTTTACCATGAAGATTATTAAGAATTTATCGAAGCGTATTTAAAAAAATGAAAAAAAAAAAATTCAAAAAAATTAATTAAAAACATATCATAAATTATTTAAAAAATATCTTTAAATCTATAATAATCAATTTATACTTTGTTATCGAATTTTTCATTTACATTTTTTCGTAATTTTATTTATTATTTCTCGAGCACAATAACTAGGTGCGCACAGATAACTTAGCTATCTACAAATTATCGGAAATACATTGCATTTCTGTATCATTTTATAAGTTAAAGTTGTAATGAATAAAAAAAAAGGAACTCAATTTTTAATATAGAATTTACTTTATAATTTATTAAAAATATTGGTTTTATTTAATGATTTCAGTGCATTAAACTCATGGAAAAAATTATCCAAATAGAAAGTCAAAACTGAAATAGAAAAAATAATTAATAATTATTTAGGCAGTGAGTAAGTATGATTTTATAAAGACTAAATCACGAGAAAAAAATTTTTAAAACCAAAAAATTATAACTAATAGAACCCTTAAGAGCTGCGCCACATTTCGTCTTATTCGCACAGGGTAGAAATTATTTTAGAAAAAAAACAGGCCATTTATGATAAAAAATAAAGCTTTGCCCATGGATGCAAAAAAAAAGGTAATAATTACTTTAAGCCAATAAGTGTGATGAATCTTTCTTCTTTTGGTGCGAACATGTGCACTAAGCAACTTTTCGGAAGTAAATGACTCTGAGACGAGACAGCCGAGACGCTTAAAAGTTACGCGATAACGTGCGCTCGAGATAGTAAATCGAAAATTTCTACAAAAAAATTATAACACTCTAATGAAATGTAGTTTTTTTTTTCCACTATCTAAGGTGAATCCCACTTACTTTCATAAATTTATTATTAAATTAAATTTTTTTTTCGCTTGACAGGAGCAGCGTTGCCAAGAAAAGTTAGCATGGCTGTGAAATAAACCAGAGTGACAACAAAAGGTGTGTACGCGTTGCAAGGAAGTATTATATGGTTTCAATTTGCTAATGCTTTTGAAAGATCACTTTGAAAAACCTTATTTTATACATTTCAGGAAAAAGCATCCAACTTTCGTTCGAAGAAGTAATATTTGAATTCTTAATATTCATACAAAACGGTGAATAGTAATTGTAATTCATGAAAAAAAATTAAGGCAGAGTGGTAAAATTCTTTGACTCACCTCGTTGTCTTTTTCGCGTGCAATTTGGGTGAGTTTGGTGCACCGGTCGATCCCGATTTTAAACACGTTATGGTTGACGTCGAGGTACTTCCCATTACCGCAACCTGCGAACAATAGAAAAAAGTATTACCTTTTTTTTTTATCGATAGTTTAATTACGTAAATTCATTGTTACATAAAGGTGAAATATCACTAACGGTGTACTCGTTCGATCATCAAATTTTCCAATATGTGCCTTTTTTTTATCGATATTAATTTTTAAAAGTTGCACAATTCATTTGGGCTACAAAAGTATTTTAGTGATATTCACGGACACTGGAAGGTCAATGTTTTTTTTTCAAAAATTTGGAATTGTTGAGAAATAAGTACTTATCGATATTTTTTCTATTTAGTCCAAAGAATTAAAATCAAACTAACTGAATATTATAATGAAATAAAAAAAAATTATCAGTTTGAATAAAATGTTTAAAGACATAAGTTTTAAAAATCAAGCTGAAAAATTTTTAAAATTCATGTTGAATAATGAAAGAATTCATATGAAAATTAGATTATAGTCAATTTTATTTTTTCAAGATCATCAGGTTGCTATTTGAATAAATCTTCATGTATTACAAAAAATCAGATCAAATAATGTAGTAAAATCAGGAAAAATTCATGGAAATTTGATGTTGAACAATTCTTTGAAAATGAATACCCTTGCAACTGAAATCGTGCATCAAAATCTCTCACATTCTTTCAAAAATTTGTTAATAAAAGAAAATATTCGAAAATTTGATACTCAAATAACGATTTCTTTTAAAAAATTTCATTATAAAAAATACCAGTTTTATTTTTAAAATAATTTTAACTTTGGTTTAAATGAAAACTGATAATACAATCACATTGATGATCACTAACTAAAAAAAATCAGATAAGAACGAATTATTTTATCTACGATTACAATGTATATAAATATTTTTTTTTAAACCAGAGTGAATGTTTTTTTTTTTTTTTTTTTTTTTTTTTACGATAACCACCCTTAGCAGTTCAAAAGAGAATTTGGTAAAAACTCACCGATATCACAGACGAGTGCGCCTGGTTCGAGTTCCTCGATGAAGTCGCAGATCTTGGGCCAGTGTTTACCCTGCACGGTCCGATCGGCGCACTGCTCGTAGACCTCGTGCACATAGGCCTGCTCGAGGGCGAGCGACCTGGCCGCCCTGTCGGCCTCGCTCTCCGTCGTCATGGTCATCCCGGCGCGGGCGAGCTTCGACGAGGACGCTCCTTTCTACCGCTACTGCACACACAAACATCATAATCCCACATTATATAAAGCATCATGGTCATCGTCTTCCTCCCTTATGAATGTACACCTGTGCACGTGCGCGCGCACCACCGCGACCACCAGCAGCAGGTTGACCCAATTACGATTATTGTTCCCAATAAGCAAGGTCACCGCACACGCCGCCGCAGTAAAAGAAGTCCTGCAGCACCCTGAGCAGCTTAAGCTCTATCCCCCTACTTCTCCTGAAGTACCAGGGCAGTTCCTGGTCCTCGGCGCACCCACCGCTGTGGTATATGTGGGGTACGCGGTAGGCCGAGCACCAGGCGAGAAACTCGCCGGCAGCCGGCTCCGTACGCACGAAGGTCACTATGGCCCAGAGCGCACTGGGCCCAGCCGGGTGTCGCCGGCACAGGTACGCCCTGCACACGTCCAGGAACATCATGAGGTCGATTACGCCCGACACCGACGACGATGCCATGGGGACCGACGCTGCTGAGAGACTAACTGTTGCTGCTGGTGGCTGGCTGGCTGCGTCGATGCTGCAAGCTCCGCACCGCGCGCGCACGCACGTAACTCCCTACCTATACCCGCCCCGTGGTGGTGTGTGGGCAGCAGGTGTCCTAGACACACTTGCGAGAGCAGGGGGGCTTGCCTTAAGATACCAGACGCGCAAGCTCGACGTGTAACTACGGGCAGCGGCGGCGGCGGCTCTTTTATTATTAATTATCACCGAAGGCCGGCTTTGTTCCCTCATCTCTATTTTTGAAAAAAAAAAAAACGCTCGAATTTTTTCAAGGGGCGAGATTTTGAAAGGAGAGCTGAGTCGACGTAAGGATGACGTGGGCTTTACTTACTTTGCGTAGGTCGAGTGTATAGGGAAGGGAGAGGAAGTTTTGGAAAGCTTGCAAGCTCGTTTGACTTCAAATTTATTCTGTTTGGATACACGGTTTCTGAACTTAATTTAATTTGACAACATTCCGTTTTGTATTACATTAAAGGGAGATGGGTTTTGAAAGTGCTTGCAAGCTCGCCTGTTTTAGAAGTTAATATTTTGGATGCATGAAAAACGTTACTAATGATCTGTTGAGTTGAACCGGTTAACTTAGTAAGATATAGATTTTTATAAAGCATTTAGAGAGGATGAGAATTTTGAATTACTTGGAAAGCTTGCAAGCTCGTTTAGTTTCAAGTACGGAGTTATTTAGTAGGAAATTTTAGTTATAAATTCACGAAATTATTTTGCGTAATGTAACAATATAGAAAAAAGAATTTTAAATATTTGAAAGAAAAAATTTTTCAACTCTTGCAAGCTCGTCTGTTTTTCAAATTAATGCGTTCGAATTCGTAAAATAAATTACTGGAAATCTACTTGATTGAATCGTTCGATTTAATGTATTAGTACACATTTTCCCACAGGATGGTAAATTTAAACACAAAATTCAATACTGCTATTAAATACTTGCAAGCTCGTTTATTTTCAACTTTTATATTTTTTAAAGACGATTTCCGAATACAATTTAATTTAAATATATTTTGTTTTGTGGAACGTAATATTAGTTAACTAATTCTAGAAATGCTTGCAAGCTCGTTAATTTTTAAATTTATAACTTTTAAATGTACAACGTACATTGTCAAAAAATTTCACATGATCGCAACGTTGAACTCAATTCCTCAAAATATATTTCGTACTGGATAATAAAGCAAAGCGAAGAAACAAATACCGTTGAATGCTTGCAAGCTCGTCTATTTTAAAATTCAACTTTTATGGAATAAGTACACGAAATCAAGCCCCATGATTGCACCGTTAAATTTAATTTTGAAATTTCAATTTGGATAAAATAACTGCGCGGAGAGAAAAATAATACTTTTCAATGCTCGCAAGCTCTTGTTTCACTTCACGAGTATTGTTTGCGAATTGCGTGGGTTTATCGTTCAATTTAATAACATTGAGGCATTGAATTGAAAATTTTATAAAGTGTTCGCGAAAATCTTGAATCCTAAAAAGTAATAAGAAGAAAAAGATTGGAGGGTTCAAATTTATTTTTAAAAAAAACCTTTGAGTTTTCTATTAAATTTTAATTTCACTACACCATACAACATAAAATTTTAACGTTCTAAAGAGATTTACATGAATTTCAATAGAATACGTTTGTAAAATAAATTTTTGATTATCAACATATTTTAAACAGTTTTAACATATTTTAAATCTTAAAAAAATAGGGTTACCCTCACTAAATAAAATTTTTTTTTATTATTTTCATTATTTCCCATTTTTTACGAAAGCTGCGATTATCATAATCCAGAAAATTCCAAGCTTGCATAATGAATTTCGTCATTAAATCAAGCTTACGCAGTGTCGGGCAACTGATTGATTGATACGATCGAACTGACTTAATATTAACGTGCCTATTTATGGAAAGGGCTAATTCAATTGTCAAGTGGAACCGAATAAAAATCAATACTCACGTTTTAATTAAAACCCGTTAACATTACAGTAAACTCTGCACTCCAATTTCAATTTTATTTGAAAACACTTATTCTCGAGTAAAACGACCCAGTAAAAGCCCCCACTTGATGAAAAAAAAAAAATAAATAAAAATAATTCCAATCTACCAGCAAACAACAAAAAGTTCGGTGGAAAAAAAGAAGGAAGATCCCCCCCGGGTAAGTGGGTTACGCGCCGGTGGAGCCGCAACCCAGGGTACGCACGTGAACGTCCGCGGTTATTGAGTTTCGCGGGCTTTGGCTTTGTCGTTGTTCCCGTCGTTGTTTGCGCTGCACAGTCAAATCAAGCGCGCGGAATGATTTTTACCCCTGAAAATTGAGTTTTTATAACATTTTTTTTTTCAACTTCCTCGCGATTGAATTCTAGTTTTTTTTTTTTTTTTTTTTTTTTTCTTTGCGTTCTGCAAGAATCTTCTTTATTGAAAGTCCGCGTTTCAAAATGTAATACGCGATCCTCAAAGAGAATGCCCCCGGCATGCTTAATGTACCCGGGCGTGAGTCAGAGGATTTAAAATTCATACTTTCGAAAAAGTGCTGAAGGAGATTTGAAATTTAGGATCAACTTTTTTTCAAAGAACCGTGAGTCTTGGATTCAAATTCAAAACTTTCAAGTTCTATCAGTTTATTAATAGATGATGGTTATCAAAAATCGATTAAAAGGCGTATTTTTTATAAAAATTGAAAGAATGATTACTAACCCGATGTTATTTGTTTAGAGATTTTATATTGATAAAAAATTTATTAACTATTTCTTATCTTGCAAAAATTCGTAATGCATAACCGAGTTGAGAAACCTTACTACCACTATTTTTGTTTTATTCAAATTTCAACTTACTACAGAACTCAAAAATCACAAGGTTGGTACTAAAGATTTTGAGATAAGTGATTTAATTATATGATTTATAAGGTACACATCTCGGGAAGTAGGCTGTAATTTATAATCATCGTATGTTGTAAATATTTGAGGTTGCGTAAGCAGGTTGAAAAACCTTTGCAACCTTTTTTCGTTTATGCAAGCGCGTTAACCAGTATTCAATTAAGCTCGAGGGGTCTTTAAAATCGAAGCCAATAGCGCTCCATTACCCCATTGCTAATAGCGCTTCGCGAACATTTGAATGTAATTGCAGTTCGCGTACCTGCAAATCGATCTTCAAAAACAATGGACGCGGACGCATAAGTAGATACGGTGGAATAAAAGTTCAACACCCCGGCGCCCATTGATTTCACTTAAAAAACTCGCTCGCGTAACCGATGACAAAAATAACCTTGCGAAATGCGGGTAATTTCGAGCGGGAAAATAATAAAAAAAAACTTTAAATATCCATTATGACTCAGTTCCAAAGTGATAACGTCCGAAGTTTTTAAAACCGCGAGCGTGTCTCGGGTAAAACTTCTACCGAAGATTCTTTTTCTCTCTGACTTTTTAAAAAAAGCTGCTTCGCTTTCCGGCTACGTACATCCTTGTCGGTGAGGTCGCGCGACTTTGAATGAAAGAAAAATCGTCTCCTTGGGTGGTGCGTGAGTTTTTCGTATTTATCATGCGTTAAGGTTTTATGCGAAAAATATGGGTTACGCTGAATTACCTGCGAAAAATTTTCAAAAGGAAGTTTTTACGGAATATAAACTTTTATGACGAATGGTGTAAAAGCAAATGCTTTTTCATTTAAAAAAAAAACTACTTTTATGGTGATTGTTTTCAAAAATTTTGAACTGATAAGATTGAGTTTTATGTGGCTCAAGGCAGATGACCAAATGGCTATGGTTAGTTGAAACAGTACTGAGACTTTAAACATGAAGTTAATGGGTTCGAGTCCCGTTCTGATATGACATTCTTATGAATTGATTCCATAAATAAAAAAATAAAAAATCTGCATCATGTGCGTACAATGAGGTATCAAAGCTATTTAATTTTTTTTTTTTTTTTTTTTATAAAATTTAAAAAATTATAATTTATTTAAATATCACAAGTATTATTTATTGAAACTTCATTGCAAATTTCTCAAAATAAAAAAATTTACCCAGTGCTAAAAATTAAAGCTTATACAAAAATAAATAAATTTTTAAAGAAAATTTCAAACACTGATTGAATTTACAAAATATTTCAGTAAGACTACCCTGTTGGAATTGCGAATATTAAAAATGGCTCTGAAACTAGAAAAAGGTTAGTTAAAATATTCAATAACTGAGTCTAAGAAAAAAGGTAATAATTGCCAATTTTCTCCTATTTTTAATATAGTAAAGCGATAGGTTATGTTTATTCAATTAAAAATACCCAAAAAATAGCTATCAAAAATTATTTTATTTTACGGTCGATTTCAATCTATGAATCGCCCGTTTAAAATGGGTAAAAAATTTTTTATAACCTTCAAAACAGCGTATTGCACGTGGTGATTCTCATTGTATATAATTTGATGGTAATTTTGGAAATGTCATAATTCTATGAAATACCTATTTTTTATGAGGTTATGATAAATATTTTTTTTTATAAATTTCGCTGTTAAAAGCAAATGATTAGTATTTAAAAATATGCATTAATTTTGAATCTAGTAAATGGCTATTTGCATGGAAAAAAAACGTTTCATACAATCTAAAAATTAGCTATTAATATTACCTTGTTTCTAGTCTGAAGACATTTTAAATAGCCATTAAATGTCTATTTCCTAATTAGCATTTCTTACAGGGATAAGACCATGTTTTTGATACAGACTACCAGCAAGTCGACTTAATTATTAAACACATTAAAAAATATGAACTTTGAACAAAAATTTTATAAATAAATTCGTTAACATTAAGGTCAAACTGACACATTTCCACTCGATCCGCCACCGAAAAACCGTCAAAGGGCCCACACGCGTCTGTAATATCAACTCGCGCCCGGCGAACCGTGTCAAAGGGACACCTCAAAGGGTCGCGCTAGCAACAGTTCCGCGTAATTATAATCATCCCTCAAAAAGGGAGACTTACACTCTTGTTAATTTATTTTTCTTTTCGCATTTAATTTTCTGTTACGCGGGGGTAATGGAGCTGCAATGTGACCCTATTTGGCTAAGAGCTTTTTTAGGAGTTTTAATGAAAAAAGATTGAGGAAAATGTGTGTTTTTCTTTTTTTATGAATATTACGGGTTCATTAGCTTTGGTTGGCTTCAAACAATTTAGTTATCAGCTGTTATTTTTAGTTTGAATAAATTTACATTTTATTATTTTATCATTGACACAAAACTTTTATCCTTTGTTTGAAAAACAAATCTTTTTTCGTCGTTACCAGAATTCATTCATTTATACGGTTTACTAATTTTTGGTGCATAAAATCATGTAATGTGATTGAGTGCTACGCATTTTTTTTTAATCCTTGTTTGTGCACTTAAAAAATTGTAATTAGTCCGACGAGAGATAAATCAAATTTTCGATCGTGCGTGCACTCCCGATCAACACCGGTGCTTTAAAACGCAATAATTTTTCGTTCGGTTCACCACCCGCGTCGTTATCTCAACAGGTAATTTTCATAAACAAAGATTACAAAACAATGCATACAACCCAAAAAGATATAAATCTCCCTTATCTCGTGCTCTCTCGAATACGTCGTCAGGTGTTGCAAAAATTTGCATGTTATAAAACGCTGGGACAGGTTAAACTTATTTCCCCTGGGAGATGGATTCATTTAGCGCGGATTAAGTAACTAGTCAATTCTGGAAGGCTTTTTTTTTTTTTTTAACTTTTTAAATTCGCGGATCACTGAAACTGGGTCGAGTGCCAGTTCCTCTTTTTTTCTTCGGGGATTGAAAAAACTGCTGTTTTTGTTACATGATGAAAAATGTTTATTTTGAAATAGCGTTGTCAAATATTTCAAAACAGTTTTCTATATTTTTAAAAAAAGCATCGATAAATTTTATATCCATAAAAACAGAAAGTTAATTCTTTAGTTATAGCTTATTTAACAACGACAGACTTATGTAAAAACGTAAAAAAAAAATTCTATTGATTCCAGCTTGCGTTAAAAAAAAAAAAAAATTGTCCCCGGTGATCTCAGATCTATGTTAAGTAGAAAAGGAATGGCTATGGTGGGACTTCGAAGAAAGTAGTTTGATAAAATCAAAATTTTCAATCAACTTTACATTTACAACTTTTTTAAATGCTTCACCTAAAGACACTTTAAATGGGTTCCGCAAAAATATCACTAAAGTAACCGTTTCCTGGCCTCGATAAGTATAAAGCTAAATCGCTAAGTTTAATTTAAAAAAGATAGTTAAGTTACATTTCGCGCAGATAAGAAGTCTGCGAATATACATTTTTACGCATGGAAATTGCTTTCGTTTAAAATTTGTGACCCAAGTTACACGAATAAAATTACTTTAAGCAATAAAAAAATAATTTAAGTAATTTTGAAAAAATACTCTCGGGGAGGAATAATGCTAATCACGCTTTAATTCAATACGTAATTTCAAACATATATATACGATGACAGTTCGACAGTCAAAAGTTGATACTCCAGAAACTTGGAGATAAAAACTAAGTCAAATAACTTTCAAGTGCAATTCAAGCTTTTTCACGTCAATTGCGTTTTACGATGTTGACGCCGAAAGCCACCCTCGGGAACAGCCGTAAACCCGCGAAAGCTCGAAAAAAGAAGAAAGCTAAAAAAAAAAAGTCGATACAAGACAGTTGTTTCGCAATCAACGCGCCCACACGCCCCACGCTTCCTGAAAATTAACCATTTCGAAACTTTTTTTTTTTTACTGCAAAATCGCTCGTTTTCAATGAGAAATATTCAATTTACCTTTCTTTTTTTTTCTCATCTTGGTATTAAGATTATGCGAGCTTTTAATGGACAGAGCTTGCAATCTCCGACTTCCTTGGAAAAGATGAAATTTTTAATTTCGGTTTACTTTTTCGATGCGTATTTGATACGAGAATTTTCTCTCTTTTTATTTTTCAGCTCTTTTGAATTAATTTTTCATTAGAATTGTTTCAAAACTGTGCGAGCGTAATTGAAATTTTTTCTGGGTTCGCATAAAAAAATGAGTTGCTTCTTTTAAATTAAAATTAAATTAAAATCAGATTATTTTATTTTTTGTTGAATTAAACAAGTATTTTTTAATCACTTCAATTACACAACCATAATTTAACTAATTTTAATGAATGAGTTCAACTTTTAATTTCATTAATATTAATCTATTTATAAATTTTATAATGATATCTTCTTTGATAAATTAAATCCTCTATTAAAAGAGAGCAAGCGCCATATTGCGTAAACTTTTTATTCGTGAGCTGATTGGCGGAGAAGATTTTTTAAAATATTCGAAAAGTGCAATTGAAGGTTAAAATTGTTTTTTTCCTATGCGCGTTTGCAGCGCGCTGAGGGGTCCTAGTATGTTGTAAAAAATAGTAACTGACTTGTTTCACCTCAGTTCTTTTTTGTAAAAACATTATAAGACCAGACAACTGTGTACATATACCATCTCAGTATTGTATAATACTTCAAAAAACTTAAATTGTACATAAATAAATAATTATTAAACATTAAAATAAAAATAAAATTAAAAAATTCATCAAACATCAGCGTTGTAAAGTACTCTTGTAATTCAAAGCAAAGTTCATCGGGACACATTGGAAAAAAGTCTCTCGTAGCCGATCAACCGAAAGTGGAACAAGAGACAAAAGAAGAAAGCGCTAGAGACAAAAGGATTTGAAAAAAAAAAAAAACGCGTCCACACCTCGAGCCATCGATGGGCGTCTAAAAAACCTAATCCTGCGAAGAATAAATGAACTTTCACCGTAGCCAACTCGCGCAAATGCTAATAACTCCGGCTAATAACCCGGAGTAGTCCTCCTCCTCCGAACTGTAAATTATGACTGCACCGGACGGCTTTTTAATTGTCAGCCTAGAAACCCGAATTGACGCTTATTGTTATCATTACTATACTACTGGAGGGGGCCCAGAATTTTAAGTTTTATGCGAGGATTGAGTTTACCCAAATGACCCTGGGCAATTTTAGAAAATTTTTAATTAGCTCAAGGGAAAAGAGAGTGAATTTAAGTTTTTTTGATTATACCTTTGCCGTGAGTGCTATTTAATTAAATCGGTACCTAGTGGTTAAGTCAAAAATATTGTAAATTATTTTTTAATTATAAATCTGCTTTTTTGTTTACGAATGAAGCTTGGTGAAAGCCTCAAAATTTTTAATGTTACTATTGTTTTTCAGTTTATACTAATATTATCAAATTAAGGCTAATTTTTAGTTAAAATAAATGATTAATCTATTTATTAATAATGTATCATTGTTTTTGGGATAGTAATTACCTCATGGGTGTCACATTTTATACAATATTTAATGGTAATTTTATAGTTTAAGTTGGCTATTGTTCTATTGTCTTTTTGGGTTTATTTTAATTAGTTTTAGAAACTTAATTTTAATTAATTTATATGATAATAAAATAAATTAAATTAAATTTTTTTAAGTATTGTAAATTATAATAGAAAAAATAGAAAACTTTAAACTATTCACAGAAAATTGAAAATTTTCATAACACTATTTCACGTTCCAATTTAAAAAACAAGAATCCGCAAGACAATATCCATACACGCATCCTTGACAATAACAAATTCACAAGTCAGGATTACGTAAAACAACAATAGAAAATTTCTCCATCTCGCGGTAAGAAGAAAAAGAAAAGAGAGAGAAAAATGAGTTCCTGCCTCGTAAAACGCACATTAATTGAATTTTTAATTAAGCAGCGTATCACTCAGAGGTGAATAAGTTTTTTTTTTTTTTTTCGATGAAAATTCAAGAAGGATCTCTTGACTTTCATCAGTTAAGCGAGCGTTAAGAAATGTTGCAACACCGATGCGTCTACCATACATACACAATTTTTTTCTTCTTCTTCTTCTTCATTTTCAAAGCTATTTTATCTCGAGTGTATAAGAAGACCAATTATATGCAATGTGTATACACTTTGACTACTAAGCGAGCGCCGCGCGTCGAGAATTTTAAACAACCTAGATTCTAGTTTTCGATTAAACACAGCAGATACGCATTTTTCCTACTATAATCAATTAATTTGGTTAATCCACAACTTAACTTTGAATATTCACTCGTTTGACCTTTTGTTCGAACAACTTGTTTGATCGAAAAAAAGAAAAAAATAATGTATCGGCTGTCGAGATTTGAATTACAATCTTGAAATTACAAACTTCTGTGAATCAATTATCCACCACTTCCGCCGTTGACATTCAAATAACTGTGCGGATTACTTTTTTTTTTATTCTTATTCTCGAGTTGATTGCATGGAATTAGAGATGTATTTCCGCAGTGTGGCCTCATTGACACCCTTGGGATGAAAGTTTAAAGTCGTATAATTACTTGGTAATTGCTAGGCTGGGGGATAAAAAATTAAACGTTTTCGGTTGATACAAGGACGGTAGATGCAAATAACAAGTCAATCAAAAAAAAAAAAAGAATTTAATCAAGGCTCGTATTGATAATTACTCTGCTTATAGTTTCAGGGAATCGGTATTTTTCTTGTTTTCATCGTGAAAAATTTGTTTTTTTTTTTTTTTCAGACGATTCCGAAAGTGTCCTGCACGTTATCAAATTTCCCGGGTGAAATTAGTTTGAATAAAATTTCGAAAACGCCCGTCAAATTACACCTCGCATACTTTTGAAAAATCGTGGATTTTCCATTTTAGAAAACCGCGCGCGGGAAAAAAAAAAGAAGGAAGGCGGCAAATCGTGTCTAAAATAAATAGACTTTTCACGGGTGAATTATACGCGGCGAGTGACGGGAAAATAATAAGCTCCTGGTAGTAAACCTGCAGCTGGAATTTAATAAAGCTGCAGAGGGAATGAAAATAGAAAAAGCTAATTGGACTCTCCGCGCTGCATTACTCTACTTCTTTTCTCCTCCTCCTCCCATCTCTTTTACATATATATATATATACATAAAAAAGGCGAGTGTCTAAGCTGCAGCTCCAATTAGAAGAAAACAGCCCACTAAGACTAAAAAAAAAAAAAAAAAAATTGAAAGAGTAAGCTTTTTGACCTTTATCAAGATGTCGAGCCATCTCGGCCTAAATCCCGGCTGTTTCGGTAATTAGAACCGGGTAATTCAGCAAAGTTTGTCCCTCTGATTTATCGGGACTCGTTTAATGAGCGTACCCGAACTTCCTTATCGCTCCGGCGCAGTTTCAGAATTTCTCAATTAACGTACTTGTGCGAGCGGAGTTTTACTTTATTTTTTTCATTCCAATCGATCTTCCCCGGGGGAAAAGGGCACTTTCGGTACGAAAGTTTTATGAGGTGGTTTTTTGAGAATTTCGAGTGGATTTATCAAAGAGTCGAAACGTTTATTGATTTTCAAAAAATGCCATTTCAAATGGCTCGAGAAGTGAATTCGCTGATCCATTTTTAATGCGAGGATTTAAACGCGCAAAGCTCGGATGTAAAAAAAAGTGTTATTCTTCATCGCCTTGGCTGTCAAGGACGAATTGATAGTTAAATTGACATTTTTTTTGTCTCGATGTAGCTCAACTCGACAAACACCATTCAAATTTTCATCTCACAAGAACTTTTGAAATAAATCAAAGATAAAAACCTCAAAAAAAGTTTAAAAACCGACGCTTTGTGTAAAATGTTCCTAAAACATCAAGCTGTCTTTCAAAGAATCCAAAGAGCTGAAAAATGTAATATCAGAGCCGTAAATTTTAGATAAATCTCATTTTTATCTTTTTCAAGAGCTTTTTTTAGGTGCTCATGCATCGAGCATAAAAATAAATAAAAAAATTGAAAACCAGCGCTGAATCTCGAACGATCCAGGCTCCTCTTATTTACCCGTCACGAATTCACGATAAAAGGGGAGGAAAATCGTCCCACTTTGCTCCTCCCATTCATCGGCAAGGGACACAAAAGAGCTCGGCTTATGTATCTGCGTAGGAAGCCGGAAATCCCCCGGCCCTTTCCATTGAGCCGCCGGAGGATGAATTTTTTTGCAGGGGGTAGTAGCTCGCGAGACGCGCGTAGTCGTCCTACTGCGTGGACTTTTTTTTCGGAGGTTTCTAAAAATAGCTACCACGGGGGGTGGCGCCGGGTGGAGCTTGCGCGTTGGCGGCCACGTGCGAGCGACTCGAGAGCTTTTTTTTTCGAGTTGGCGTGTAACGAAAATCAATGGGGCGGTTTACGGATGATCAAAAAGGGCTCGAGATGACAGAGATTTTACTAAAAAATTGTGTTGTAAATGTAATGATTAAGACTTGGACTAGTTGTAAATTTAGTGAGATGAACTAAAAATATAAAAAAAATTAATGAAATTAGATTTTTGGAAACTGAATTCTAGTAAGCTTAGCTGTTTTTATTTTACAATATAAATTTATTAAAGAAATTGTAATTTAAATAAATTAAATTAAAAATATATAGCTTGAAGAAAAAAATATATTAGCTTGGATCACTAAATAAAGTCAAGTTTAACAAATTTTTAATTTATTATCATACACTGATACGATTTCAATTAATAAAGAATTTCAATATCTTATAAATCTAAATAAGTTAAATTTAGATAACGAGATATTTTATGATTTAAAATAAATTTTATCATTTGAAACTAAAATTCAAATAATAAACGTATTTTATAAGTTTATCAACTCACAGATTACCATCAATGATTATTGTACTATAATCTAATTATTGTGAGGAAAAATTTATTTTTATTAATTGATTTATATTTTTCTTTTTACTATTTTTAGGATTTTAGATAAAAAAATATAATTGAAACAACTATAATACAATAATAGCATAATTCAATAAACTCATCTTAATAAATCATAAAATCTCAGGTTTTGCAAAAAACTTTACTTACAAATATATGACCTGTCGCTTGAGAAACAGATTTTCGTGAAACTTTAGGTATACTTTAGCACTTCTACAGTTTTTAGTCAATTTTTTTAAAAATTTCGCTTTAAGCCTTTTTGCACCTCCAGAGTTCTGGAACCTCGCATTTTTTTTTATTTATCAGAGAATTTTAAGGGAAAAAAATGTTTTCAGATACAATCTTTATAAACTTGACTATGTATAACTTGGATTTCTAAAAGTATTTTTTTGTGTTTAGTCTTAGAAAACAAAATATAAAGTAAAAATCAAAAAATTCTGATTTGAAAATATTTTTCCTTCAAAACTCATTGAAAAAAAAAAGAAAATGAGAGGTTTCAGTATTCTGTAACCGCAACAGGCTTCGATCACGTATTTTTAAAAATGCAAAAATGACCCAAAGGACAGATTATCTTTTTGAGACGCGTTATCAAATATATAATTTCGATACTGAAAGTTCACATGATAATATATTTTTTAAATTTATATTTTATTCAACAAGTTTAACATTGTATTCATTTTATAACAACTGCAAAGTTGTACTCTTATTTTTACTCCTTTTGCAGCTAAAAAATAAAATCAAGTCGGTCACTCTGATAAAAAATCGCCACAAAAAACTGAATGAACCCTACAATTTCGTATTTTTCTCAGTGTATTTTCAAGAATAAATCATCCGTCTAAGAATAAATAAATTAATTTCATCCGTACGATAAAAATTCATTCAAATCAATCAGAACAGAAAAAAAATCAGACACGTGCACCTCGATCGAAAAAAGAGGACTCCTTCACGGGTTATTTTCTGGGAAAACAGCCGATACGTCATTGACTATATATATGTCAACCCGGGGGCTAAGAAAAATCGCTCGACTCGATATCCCCCATTGATAAAACTTTTCGTTTTTTCCTCTGACAAAATGTATAGCCAGATTATCCAACCGCGGTAGTTTTTTTTTTCGGATAAAACCTTCGCTCGGCTTCGTAATGAAAATGGAGCAGTCCTTTTTTACCCGGGTTATTTTCAGATGCGAGCAAGAATTTTCTTATTCAGGGAAATCGATAGATTGTTAATAATCGATTTGGAGATGCGAGGTTTTAAAAAAGGACACCGGGAGTCGTTGTTCAAAACTAAATCCTCGTAAAAGCGAGCATAAAAGTACAAAGTGAACAGTTGAAAATTTGTAAAGGATTTCGTGTTGTTGGCTCTAATAAAATTGTTACATGGCGCAACATTTTTTAAAATCTTTGTGTTCTTATTTGGTTGATTTCATGAGTAAAATAAATTTTAAGAAAATCAAGAAAGAAAAGAGAGAATTCTTAGCTTTATATTTGTCACTTATGCTCAGGCCACCAATAATAATAAAGTTTTTTTTCCGAATGATTCGTTATGACTGCAGTTCCATTCGATAAATGTATAAATAAATTAAAAGTAGAACAAAATAAAAGAATAATTCACAAGTCGTCAATCAAAATACTAAATAAATGCATAAAGGGCATACAACATCAGCTTATCGCAAACTAATTTGAGATTCGTCCCAACGAAGAAAAAAGGAAGATCGAAACTCAAAGCAGGCAGCCTCGAAGAAAAGCAAAGGAAATTTAATCAAAGCTTCTTCCTTAAAAATTGCCGTGTAGGTACAAGGTACGAGAGCAGAAAATTAAAAAAGATTCCGCGGTCGCGCACGTCAGTGCATCCGCAGCAGGGGTAAACACAAAAAGAATGCCTTGGCATACCGAGACTCTGCGGAAAGCAAGTTGCTTCTTCTTCTTCTTCATCTTCCGCGTTTGTTTGCACACCGGGAATAACTAAGAAGCCGAGGCACGTACTGTTTACCACGTCGTTAAGGGAGGCATGTTTATCGATTTTTTCCCTCTTAGTCTTCTTTTTTTACCCTGAATATTAAAATTTTTTTTTTCTCGTACGGTTTTTGGGTCAGTTGGTATACCTGCGTAAGATTGAGCAATGTAAGTTCGAATCTTGAGGGCCGCGTCATTTATGAAATCATGGTAATGAAAACTGGTTGGTAGCTTTAGTACTCATTTTTTGCACTATTTCAAATTTATTTTCTCAAAATCATAACTTATTTAGTGGTCTTTTATATTATTATTTAAAAGTTTATTATAAATTAAAATTTCATGTTTACATTTTTCACATACTATTTTATAAAGTGTATAAAGCCAGCATCTATACTTAGATTTTTTCATAAATCGACAAGTTGGTCACAGACATATAATTTTAGTTGAAAACAGTTGTTACTTTAATCGATAAAAATGTTCGTAGTCAAGTAAAAACTCGAGTTTTACTCACTCATGATTTTTTAAACAAAGTTTATATAATAATTCATGAATTTATAAACTACATTAAATTTCATCTATTTTTAGTTGCGTTTTCTTGCATATCGAAGAGACTTTTCTTTTTCCGTTATTTTTGACATCCCTGTCTAAAATGATCGACTCAATGCATTCAGGCTTGTCACTTATATTTTTGATTTATCATTTTATTCTTGTCTTTTTATTATCGTTTGTAACATGCAAGTAAATGCACACGGCATCCATCACGTTTCGTATCAATTTTTTTTTTTTTTTTTTTTTTTTGGACAATGTATACCATCGGAGTATTTTATCGTTGCAGATTGCGTATAAATATTAACTTTGAACGAGCTTGTTGTTAAATAATAAACATCAATCAATATTGATTGTCTCAAGAGTTTTACGATTGCACGATTACATTATCGATGAAAAAATTCAGTTATGTTATTTAAGATTGTAATAAAAAAATTGCTTCGTAAACAAAAATTTGATTTCACGATTAAGTTAATTCTAGCCTTCGATCTTTTTTTCGGGTTTGGTACCGACATAAGCCATTCTATTTAATAATCAATTTTTGATCTTAGTAGATAATTTTTGACAATGTTTATCGACTATGTAGACATAATAAAAAAAAAATAATAATTTTTTCTCTTGGAATCAAATCTGAAGACTAATAGATCCATGTCAAAATTATCAAATAAGTTGAACATTTGATTATAAGATTAAACTTTGATCTTTGGCGCCTGCGATTCATCTAGATAAAAGAATCAATTTTTCAAAAAAATTATTAGTAATATATTAAAACAAAAGATATATTCAATCAATGAAATTTATTTATTAATTCTAATTTATCAAAAAAAAAGAAATTTTATGTACAGGCTCAATAGTCTGATTATGATCATATTTTATTGTAAAATATGAATTTGTAGAATAATCATTAAAAATTGTAATTAATATACTATTCAGAAAAAATAGTTGCTTATCACAGTAATCTTTATGTAAAATACAATAAGTTGATAATATCACGTTTTAAAAAAATATAAAACATCAAAAATTTATTATTTATGTAAAAACTACAAGCATGCAATATGTTGCCCCACAAGTTATTTAATTATTTTCCGATCATGAAGACTTACTTCATCTTTTTAAAGAGAATATACGATTGATAATCTAGCCATGTATTTACTATTTTATTTAATTTTTTAAAGTACCGGGTACAATTAATCCATTTAAATAATGAAAAATTATACTTCCGGAACTCCACAACAACTAAGGCCTCTAGCGTAAAAACCAGCCGACGTTTAACCAGAGTATGAAGTAATCTTGAAAATCCAAGACGCAAACAGGGGAGCAGTAATAACGATGATGAAAAACATCGCAGCTGCAGCAGCTCGGCCAGCAGCACTGCAGCGTCGCGGGTGAATCGATCGACCGTCCCCACCCACCGCCCGGCCGCATCGCTATTTTGGGGATGCACTCGACGCTTATTACTATCCGTACTACTGCGGCGCAGGTAGATTATACCGGGCGGACGGCTGTTGGCCTGCAGACCCCCTTTTAGACCCGAGTAATTAACGGTCCGACGCTCGAGAATCGCACTGACTTTTTTTAATGGTCCGGCTTGTAATCAATGGGCAAATAGTATTGGATCATTTTTTTAAGGTTTTTTTGCTACTGATACTGCTAAATTCAAAAATTTTTTAAAGAACACTCAGAGAAAGATTTGATTGGACCAATTAAATATTCTTTGTTCCCTCAATAGTCTAAATATTGTAGCAGTTACAATACGTATGGTAAGGATAATAATACATATCGTTGCGACTAGCAAAGCAAATATTCAAAAATCTAACCTAACCTAGCTATTTTTAATAATCTCAATTGAAGTCATTATTTCTTAAATATTGTGATTTTTATATTCATTTGTATAATTTTTAAGATTAAAACTATTCATTAAATACATTAATTATACCAAAATCACAAAAAAGAAATTTTTTAAAATTAAGTTGTGCTATACCAGTGTTACTAGAAACATGTTAACCCTTAATACGCATTTAGTCAGCGCTGCCATGATATTGTTACTGCTACAATGTGCATCATTGTCTCTATATCAACTATGGCATCTTAGATGTTACAATATATTGTTGACCCAATCAAACCTTTCTCTGAGTGAAAATTTGAAAGGGTTTTTAATCAAAATAACTCATTGTTCTTATACATGTAATCTGATTGGTTCAACAGATAGGCGAGTAATTCGGAATCACTAAAAAAATCATATGTACAAATCAAAACCATCGATCAAAAAATATTGTTTTCGACGTTACCCAAAGAATCAAATAAGAATCATCACTGTGCCCAGCCCTTTGCAAAAAAGTGAATTTTTTTACTGTATTTTTTTAATCATTACAAACAGTAAATTGTTATTTTTTTTCTAAAACAAATAAGTACTTATGTTATAAAATAATTTATAATATGGCAAATTTTTAATTTAATCGAAATAAAATAATAAATGATCAAAAAAATTTTTCAAAAATTGAGTCAAAAGAGACGTTAATCAATGCTTGCACTTCATTTATTTTCTAATCTTGTCCCTATCTATGTTAAAAAAAAAAATTATTTATAAACAATGAAAATAGTGATGAAAAATATAAACTAAACCAAAATAGATCTGCTGAGTCACCGTGACTGACCCTCCTGTTTTATTTATAAATTTTTTTTATTTTTATAGACTTTGCTCTTAAACATTTGAAGAGTCAACAATACTGTAGAAGATGCTATTTTCGTAACCTCATTTTTTTAGTAAACAAAATTCCAAGTTATCCACGCACCGATTCACTAGTGTTGATTTACGGATTGCCAAAAATTTTGTTCAACCATTAATATAATGTTCAACCCCCGGATTTATTTCCAATCACGCGTATTGTTTATCAATAAGAGTGACACTCGTTCCGTCACATGGATTTTAAATCCCCGGCTCGTGAATAATAAACAGTAAAAAAAAAGTCGACTCCGCTCGTCACCGAATCAATCGCGCGTCGACGCGTTTTTGGTGAAAAAAGAAAGAGAAGCCGCGGAGCAGGAAGCTTACACGTCCTATATCCCGTGGAAAACTAGACGTAATTACTTCCAAACTTATCGTCGGCCGCGATCGTGCTCCGATTCTGTAATACCCCTTTCCGCTTCCTTATCACGTTTCTCGTGTGCGAAGCCTCTGATTTATACACCTTTTTTTTCCGAAAAAAAAAAAAAATGGAAAATTTCACCACCTTTTTTTTTACTTGGGTCCGTGAGAACCCGCCGACGACGTACGGCGACCGGTGGTTTTATGAATAATTTAGGGATTAATTTTTCAACGGCTGTTGTAAAGACGCCTGGCTGACGTGTATAGCTCGGCTAGAAAATTCATGAATTCTTTTTTTTTTTTTTTTTTCACGATGGGTTCTATGAATTTTGAAATTTTAATTAATGTGTTTAAAAGTATTTTTTTTTTTTTTATGGGTGAGACAATTTTTTATTATGGTATTTTTCTGTAAGTGAGGGTAGAAACTCGTTACACAGTGGTAAGAGTAAAGTGAATATCTGTTTGCAATCCATAGTTATAGAATATATCTATAAATATAGGTTTTTAATACTTATGAGAAAAAGTTATAATTTTCTTTGTATAACTTTAAAATAATAAAATTATTTTTATTTGTAAATGTCACTGATAAAAGCATTTTTTGAGTATTACCAAAATAGCACTATTAAATAAAATATATATGTTTGCCTTTGTGTCTCAGACGATGAAATTTTTTTTCTCTATTCTTTGAGAGCTTTCGCCCATTAATAATTTATTCATTCAAATTCGAATCCTCACCGGTGAAATTATCATACCCGAACTCACGATCTCCGAGTTATCAAACTTTCGAACCTCCACCAGCCAAAAAATTCAAAGGAGGATTAAAAAAAAAAGCGCGCAATAGTTTTTCCGGTAGCATTGGACGGGTGGCGCGGATCCGCTATAGAGCGACAGTAGTGACGTACTTAGAGCCCCCACCTCTTCCGGGGTGGGTTGAGTGGGTTGCCGGGTGTCTTTAATAGCGTTCGCGGGAATCCCCCACCCGATGATTCGTGTTTATTTATCGCGCAACAACCGACCGACCGAGTGGTATTTTCGGGTGATCGATTTTTAAATTAGGGTTAATGACTACTCCGCACGAAAGCTACGTCTGGACTTGTGTGTCGTGGCTTTAATATGCATACTACACGTGCCTCTTTCACATACCTTTTTTTCTTTTCTTGAGGATTCCTTTTTTTTGGAGGATTGATTGCTTTTTCAGAAACAATCTCGAGTATGTATGACTCTGGGGTGAAGGGTAGAGAGTTGAAGAATGTAAATAAAATACTAATAAAATAATCTAAAACGACTATTTCTTTTTCTTTTTTTCAAGTATGGTTGTGAGAAATTAATTCATTTTTGAGAAGATGTATCTTACAATTTCTAAGATTTTTGACCGAGAAAGTTAAAATTTTTCCTTAAAAATTAAGAAAAATCCGAAAAATGATAATTTTTTTTTGGTTTACATTGATTTTCGAAACATAATATTACAAGAATTAAAATTTTCTACAAAAATAAAAATAAAATATAAACGATAGCAATTTCGCGGAGACTCAATTTTATCGGAATAAATTTTTAAAAATCCAGAGCACTTTCCGCAAATACCAAAATAAGTTATCCAAGCCAAGAAGTGGCTCTTCCCTACTCAGCCCTAAAATCCCCTCGCTCTAGACCCAATCCGCGCGCACTCAACTCGTAAAAAAAGAAAAAAAAAACCACCTTCGAGTTATATATTCGCGGGTGCAAGCCGATGGATCGCGTGTGGGACGATCCCGGAGTAAGTAGTGTCGTTCCCCGGGTGGGTCGGCCGCGGGGTGGGGGTATATGACGTCCGTACGCATCAGCAGTACAGGGTAGTCATGAATGAACCGCTCTCCCCGCGTATCGATCCTCCTCCTCCTCCCCGCGCCGCGTGCGCCGCCCTACTTAATCCACCAGCCCACCTCCTCCTCCTCCTCCCAGAAGAAGAACAAGACAACTACTCCGTTGCCGCGTACACTGCCACCAACCAGCACAACAAAACGCTTTCGCTTGGTAATGATAATCTAGGTACTACTCACTCGAACGTGGGGGTTCGGCGCTTGGGCGGCGGGCCTGTCCTCGTCCTCCGGTCTGGTCCAGGAAGATGAGGACGAGCTGCTGGCGCTGTGCATGTCTGCTGCTTGCGTCCGCTGTGATTCTTCTTCTACTTCTTCGGGGTGCAGGCTCATCCCGCAAAGCTACCGCTCCATGGTAGGTAGGTACGCGGCGGAGGGAGGCCCGGGCTGGACTGCAGCAACGGGGGGACTGGAGCGCTGGAAACGCGACGCTTTTGAGCTTGCGCGAGGGCCGCGCGCGACGAGCTTGCGCCGTGGGCTGACCGGCCAGGGGGGCTAATGGACTCAGTTTGTTTTCGTCGTCGGCTTGACGACAACATGGTCGACGCGGGTAGGAGAAACTCGTACACTATCGAGTTCAAGCTCAGGGTGCTGGGGGAGGCCGAGAGACTCGGTAACAGGGAGGCCGGCAGGATCAACGCCGTCTCCGAGACCTGCGTCAGGAGGTGGAGGGAGGCCAAGGACAAGCTGGTCAGGTCGGTGGGAACCAGGAGGTCGTTCAGGAGGAGAGACGCGATGCATCCGCGGCTGGAGGCCAAGCTGAAGGAGTACGTTGACAAAGTGGGCGAGGTGACCAGGGGGATGCTCCAGGTCGAGGCTATGAGGCTCAAGGCCAAGCTGATACCGGACTCGGACTTCAAAGCCAGCAGGAATTGGATCGACCGGTTTCTCAAGAGACACGGTGTAACTAGAGGTAGGAGTCGTCCTGAGAACAGGGAGTTCCAGTGTCAGGTAGAAGGTTTGAAACAGAAACATGGGTATGGGCTTGACCAGATAGGGTACGTCGGCTCCGAGAAGATCGAAGATCGATGCACGGTTGTGCTTTCGGTGACAGCAGACGGGCGGAAGCTTCCGCCTTTCGTTGTTTTTGAGGAAGAAAGTTTTCCGGAAAACGTCAGACTTCCTTCGAACGTACTTTTTTGCACCCAGCCTCGAGACTGGACCAATCACGAGTTGATGCAAGAGTGGATGAACGTTGTATGGAAGTGCTGGCAAGGAGATCAGCGTTCGTTGTTATTGGTAGATAGCAATGATACCCAGTCAGATGAAGTCGATTTTGTTACTGTACCGAGTGGACTGAGCACTGGTGTCAACAAGTCTTTCAAGCAAAAGTTTGAGCGATTTTACGAAAATTTTATGAACATGACGGAGAATGAACCTAGAAAAAGGCCACCTTTGGAACAAATTGTTTCTTGGATGTCAGGGGCCTGGGATGAAGTCGATGAAGAAATCATCATCGAGGGATTTAAAAAATTCTGTATCAGCTACGATGAATTGGAGGAAAAAACATAAAAAATTTGAAAAAGAAAACTTCAATGATTAAAAGATAGAAAATTATCAGTGAATTTACCTACATTGTACCTAATAAAAATGTATTTTCGGTTAATAATAAAAAATCATCTTTCTAAAGTACACTATTTTATTCCATTCCACTCATTTTTTGTCTTTTAGATAGCTTTTATCTACCGGCTGTTACTTTTTTTTCTTACGTCCTTCTAAAAACTAGGGTGCGTTTTATCTACGGGGTGCGGCTTATCCGAGAGCTCTTTTTTCCCTTCTGGTAACTGGGGTGCGGCTCGTACACGGGTGAGTACGATATTTGAGCGCGGTTTCACAATAATGTAACACAAAATTTCAACCTCGTATTGGTGTTGGTTTTTTGAAAATTTTTTCTGAGAACTCTTTTGAATTGGTTTAGGTGGTAATAATGAAATATACTGCTGGATTAGAAAAATATTTTTGTTTTTCAAATTTTAACTTTTAATTTTTTTTAAATAAAAATGATCTATGATAATATTTAATTTAGTGTGAAATTTTTATTGCAACGGCATATTATAAAAAAGCCTCAATGGCTACGGGTTAAAAAAATTAGGTAATTTATTCATGTAACGAATAATATAATCGGTGCCCTAGACCAATATTGAGATGAAAATTTTTCAACTTTTTTGCTTTTTTTAAGGTCACAATAATAATAATTATGTAAGTAAGTATAATTAAAAAAAAAAAAAAATTAAATAAATAATTACAACAGTTATAATAGAAGTTTAAACTAAATCCATTGAGCGTCTTTGGATGAATTAAAGTTTATATTGAAATTCAAAGTAAAAATTCAATACCAGACATTAGTAGAACGATTGAGCACCTTAGTGTCATGCCGGAGATGCCAGGTTCGATTCATTGCAATTGTAATTCGATCAATTGTAAAAGATGATAATAATACATATGTAAGATTATTGAGATTTTTATAAGTAATGACAAAAAAAAAAAAAATAATAATAATAATAATGATAACTGAAACCTGACGATTAGACCTTTTTTTACTTGTTTTAAACCCTTTTTTAATTTATTAATCATTAGCTACGCAACATGATTCAATAATGATTATTAGTTTATTATAGATCACTATGTTCTATTATTTATTTATTTATTATTATTATTATTTTATTTTTTTATTTTTTATTTTTTTGGAAAGTTAAATCAACTATTTAATAACTAAAAAATACAAATAAATTTGAACAATGTTTTAAGCTTTTCTTGCAATCATTAAACTTTTATATTTTATTGGTAACGGTGTTATTTCAAAAAATATACTAGAATGATCATCAATAAATATATCGTACAATTATTAAGCAAAAGCAGTTTTTTTAGTTGAAAACATATAAAATTTAATGAATTTTTACTTTGAATTTTTTTAATTCAATATTTTTCCAATTTTAAATGAGTTTAGTCGTAGATTTCACAACTTTTTAGGTCCATCCATTAAAATTTTAATCGTCATTTCTTTAGATATTAATTTACTTGATTGTATACATTCGACGCTATCGTTGGGAAAAAACTAAAAGAAACCTCTGTTTATAAAACTTTCCCAAAATCTAGAAAAAAAAAAAATTCAAACATTTATCAATGAAAAACAAAGGATCTCCCGTGAGTGATCTATGCGGCATTGTTTCAAATGCTAATCATGTGGGGAAGTTATTGTTCAAAAGATTTAAGGTACCTATTCTCGTTTAAATTTTCGCGTGAGAACGTAAATTCGCGGTTTAAAATTTTTTACAGCCAATAAGTGTGGAAGTTTCTTTTTTTAACATTTTATAACCGCGAACAGGAGTTTTAGAATCCATTCAACTCACGTTTTGGCTTACTACTGACAGCTCTTTTATTATCTGCAATAGAGAATTCGAAAATAAAAATAAAAATGAATTTCAAAGAATTTCTTTTCAAATGAGTTGTGAATTGTAAAGAAAAAAAATATATACATTTAAAAACACATTAATAACGAAATCTGTATGGAAATGGAAATGGAAATTTTGCCTCGAACGATTACCATACTCCACAGTGATTAATTTTTTTTTACGTATCTGCCAGGATGATTCTTAATCCCGGTTTATCGCTATATCTATAAACCGCATTGTAAATCATTTTTGTTGAAGCAAATATAAAAATTTTCTAAAATACCTATTATTTCAACTCTTTTTTTTTTTTCAATTGTACTATTAACCGTTGTTTTAGAAAGTTTTATACTGCTGACGATACAAAACTGGACGGTGTTGAAGAACTTTTGAATATTCATGGGAGCTTTATGGTTTTAATTATACAAATAAGCGTACTCTTTCATGAATAATTTAAATATTTGTTTGTGAAAACTTGGTTTTATCTGTCACGTAAAAATTCACAAAAAAAGAATCTCTCACATACAGTGGCGATTGTTTTCAAAAAAAGAAAAGTGAAAAATGACATAGCCGAGGGTCCCCGTAACAATTTAAGCGTGAGAAAATTAAGGAAACGAGAGTCGGTGAAAAGAGTTTTCTATTATTAAATTCCCCATATAGGAAGTGACATTCGGTCAAATTAGTTGGACGTAATATGTTTTTGTGCTAGTTAATAGTAGTTTCAAACGGCGGCTTTCTTAACTTCCTCTTTAAAACCATATTTTGAGCAACTTCAAATATCAATTCACTCGCAAACAGAAAAAAAGAGATGTAAGCCAGCAATTCTCCAGTGGGGATCAACAAGTAAATGATAAATATTCAAATTTAATCCCGATAGCGCGAGGGGCTTTCGAGTCGTTAAATCATCCTCAATTAGTAACACCCATAACTTTTAATCCCAATTAAAGCAGACTTTACGACTCGCTCATTAATCCTGATAAAAATATCAATTATAATACCAAATTTTTTCCCAGGAATCACCTTCACCCGACGCTTGCAAATCGACTCGGAGTGATTAAAGAGCGGAAAAATGATTCTCTTTGTGCTTGCGGATATGGAAATGCAATTTTTTCGATGACGTTGTTAAAAACACTTTTTTTCTGCGAAGGTTACCGACCTTGAACGTCGCGATTTTTTTTTTAACGATGTTTTCGCGTAGACGAAAAAGGAGGAGGTGCATAAATTAAAGGAGTTTTGTTACAGTTGATTTACGACGAAGGAAAGATGATAAAGCTTTCGGGTGTTTTGCCTAAAACCATTTGGTTGTAAATTTCTTCTTCTTGTTTTTTTTTTTTTTTTTTTGTACGGCGAGTTTAATGAGAATCAATTAAGGAGTGGAATTTTGAAGCGAAAAAAGGATCTAAAAATAATGAGGGTGAATGAACTTTCGAATAAATACGCCAATCATGGAAAAAGCGTTTGCTAAAATACTCAAAAATGATAGCTCGGTATAATTTACCCCAAGTCTGCCGTCTTTTCGTTCACGCCTATTAACTTTTTTTTTTTTTTTCGAATTCAATTAAGAACTCGACAATGTCTCTGATGCATCAGCTCGTTCATTATCTTGATTTTATTTGAATTATTTAGCCCTCGATTCATAAAATATCATTTCTATAATTATGGTAGCTTCATTTAATCAGTGATTGCGGTCAAGAATAAATTATTTGAAAACAGAATTATGTTTGAAACTGACAATTGTTTTTTTTATCAAAGAGTTACTGTAATTAAGTACTTAGCATCGAATTGGTTTCAGTAGAAACTGTGAGGTTGTGGGTTCGAGTTCTTCATTGATGTGAAATAAATAATTTAATCGAATAATAATTACCACGTTGTCAATTACTCCTACTTTCTAAATCCTAACAGTGAAACTCGGTTGTAATACAATAAAGTGGGCCGCTGACATTACAGTTAATATTTACTGTAAGAGAGTGAAAATTGTCTGTTTTTCAATGAATTTTTAATAAATCGGTATATTCTCGGTAGCTGTGGCTTGAGATTAGATACCTAACAATTAAATTTCACTGATAAATTTTTGCAGTTTTGAAATAATACTTTTTTTTTGTAAAAAAAAAAATAATAATATTTTAGATGAATACATACTTGTTAAAATCAACAAAAAGTAGTAAACATCAACAAAAACTTGGAAAAATCTGTGATATGAGATGTCCACTATTAAATAAGAGCTAGCGCCATATTGCGTAAACTTTTTATTCGTGAGCTGATTGGTGGAGAAGGTTTTTTAAAATATTCGAAAAGTGCAATTTAAGGTTACAATTGTTGTTTTTTTCCTATGCGCGCTTGCAGCGCGCTGAAGGGTCCTAGTGTTATCAAATAGATATCAAATAAAAAAATTTAATTAAAAAAAAAAAAAAAAAAAAAAAAAAAAAACTATTAAATTTATTACATGAATATAATCTTAAATCGATGTCACAAGATATACATTTCATCAAACTAAATAACTTTTTAAACTTTCTAAAGCCCCAAAAGTTAATAAATTTACTTACTTAAATAGATCAATAAACTTATAAATTACTCAAGGATCACCAGACATGAGGTGTAATTTATTGATTTGAAGAACTTTTAAAATTTAAGATATCTAATTAATTTTGAAGGTTTGATGGCCCAGTTATTATAACACATGACTCGGGTTCGAACCCCGATTCAACATTTCAGAGTTTAGACATTATATCGGTCCCAGCAAAGAAAAACTTTAGCCGAAAATCAGCTTATTTTAAATGAATAATAAAGGGCTAAAATAAATTAAAATTCAAAAAAAATAATAAAATCTTATTAATTGGGTAATGATTTATGAAGATTCCTTAATTTTTCTGATTTTTTAATTCATGTCAGCCCCTCATTGGTCATTTCAAATCTGCTGATTTTTGACAAAGGTTTTTCTTCGCTGCGACCATCGATATTAATTTAAACTGTAATTAAAATAAATAAGCTGTGAAATATTTTTTTACTTTTATGAAACATGTAATGTAAGTTAGTTTAAATCAGTAAACAAATCTCAACAATACAAAACCGTTAATCTTTTTAGTTTACTTAAACTACTTACTCAAAATAATTGCAGTATCACTGTATTTTGTACTTTTTTAACGTCCAATCAAAGTCAGAATCCGCGCGAGCACCGTAACCTTCTCCTCTTCCTCGTTCGAAAAGGCATAACAAAACATCAGCTTCGGATGCACAAACAAACTCAAAGGTTCTCTCGCTCCTCTTAAAAATTCATTCCCCGGGCGCTCGTAAGCCGCGCACGTAGCCGCAGGCGCACGAAACATTTGTAAAAGATGCATGCCGGCTCTCCCCGAGTGCAATGACATCGCCTCCGATACGTACGACTGGCAACCGTGACGGCATTATTTACTGCCAGGGGTACTTATTCAAGCAACCGCGAGCATGAAAAGTATAAATTTCGCAAAGTTAAAAAAAAAAAAAAGGCGAGCATATTTGCCCAACCGGCATGAGAAAGCTTCTTCTTCAGCAGCATATTATATTCAAATACTGGAGAATTCACACGGATTATTTTGCACAACTCGGGTTGATAATTGGGTCGGTATCGCGAGAGCGAGAGCAACACCCCGAAAAAGAACTGGAACGTCGTAATACCAGACGCAAGAGAGGTAAAAGGCTGCTGCTGCAGACGTAACCGATGCACGCCGTTTATCGCCCAAGTTTGAACTTTCGTAATTGAGCCGACGGTTCGAAATGTATTTACTCGGGCCTGACTACACTGCGAGCTGGAATTATCATGCGGAGGACCTCTTTTTTTGAAGGCCTCGCGGGGAGCCGAGAAAGGATTTATTTTTCCTTTTGACCCTCGCCGAGTGAGTACTTTCGAAAATTGAGTTTGGTCGAGTGGCCTTAATTTATTGATTTATTTTTAGGTATATCTTTACACTAAATGTGTTTGTACACAATATACACTGGAAATGTGTAAAAGCTTAAAATTAAGGTATAAAATATGAAATTATATAAAAATAGCAAAATGTATCAAAATATCTAAGGAAGATGTACTTATATTTAATTATTTTAAAAAACTCTATTTATATGATTTAATACAAACTGATGTCTTTTTTCAGTAAGTTTGAAAACTTAACAACTGTAAGTACACAAAAAATTCTCGAAACAAATTTAAAAATTTAATAATAAATTTAATTATTTGTTGTATTTTTAAATGAAAATTAATTTTCAAATTTGCTTTACCGGGAGATAAATCTATTAAATAAAGTTTTCTAGTAAAGTTGATATTTTTTGTAAGTTGGTCGGTGGTAAATATATGGTATTAAGTACCTTGACTAAAACTACTCATCAAGAAAGCAGTTTTCTACTTTCGTTTATTTATGAAAACAGGTTTATTTTAAAACTATAAATAAGACGTCATAAACTCAAACTGTGCCACTGAAACTTGGAACAGGTTGTTAATAAAAAACATTTTTTTTCAAACAAATTTGATAAAAAAACTTTGTGTTTGCAAAATTTTGAAAAAATATATCATTTTTGAAAAACAATTAAAATAAATCAATTTTTTTTTGCTCTAAAATCTATACGCTTGATAAAAAAATGTCTGACTTTTATTTATCGCCAGTATAAATATTTCTTGTGCTGGTTAAAACAATAAATCACTCGGAACATTTTTTTTCTTTTTTCATGTCTATTCCGGGCGTAAGCTACAATCGTTTAAAAATGTTATCTAAAACTATATTTTCGGTCAAAATAATTAAACCAAAGTAAAATAGTAACTTTCAAATCTCGAAAAATTTGATAAATTACATTGACACTATTCTGCCACGAAAGTCATTAAAAAAAAAAGGTTTCTAACTCATCCGTGAAACAATCCGAAAACTTTGCACCTCTGAATACTCTGTAAAAAGCATCAATCAAAACGATTCCCCTGATTGATCATCTCGCCACAACCGGACATAATAGAACCGGTCAATTACCCATAATTGGCCTTATTACGTTTTATCGAATTAAAAAAATATCTCGATTCCCTTCAAATGAATAAAAACAATAATCAACTTCCCGCGATTTCTAACGATCCATTTCCACGTAATTATTCGATTTCATCGTCGCTCGAACATAACGGACCGTCATTATCGTAGTCTACCGCGTAATAACTCCCTGCACAAACGCATCTCTTGTCACTTTCGCCCGCGCAAAACTCGTTTCGTTTTCGAAGCAGCTTATTCAAAATTCAGGGTGGGGATGATTTTTGAGAAAAAATTATCGATGACTGTTTTGCGGAGATAAATCGGCTGGTTTGTTTGCTCTGCACTTCGACGACGATGCGAGTCAACGGACGATTAGGCCGGTGGGAATCAAGGATAATCGTAGAGAAAACCGGCTGGGGCTTGGGTCAACGGACTTTTTGAGGAAGTTTTAGGTTTTTTTCTCTCATTGTAGTCTTAAAGTTTGTAAATTTATTTAATTTATTCTAAACCAGAATTCTGGTTTTGCAGACTTACGCAGTTACAAGCTCGAGGAGATACGAGTTCGTGTACTAATTGAATAATCTAATTAATATTGATAATTTCCGAGTACATTTATTAATTAGATTTTTGTTTATCAAAGATAAATTATTATAAAACTTTGTGAATATTACGTATGAATTTATAAACTACTAGAGTTTATTTGTTTTTGATAAATTATTAGGGAAATTGATTTTTTTTTTCTAAAGTTAATAAACAAAATAAAAATATAAGTTTATTTGGTTTTGTTTATATAAATTACTATAATTAAATTTTTGTTTATCAAAGATAAATTATTATAAAACTTGGTGTATATAACGTATGAATTTATTTACAAATTATTAGACTTTTTTTTCGAAAGTTAATAAACAAAATAAAAATATAAGTTTATATAAATTATTATGGACTTTCGAAGATAATGCAAAGAATTAATATTAACAGAATTGAATAACAGAAAAGAATCGTAAGAGATATCGTAGATTTGTGATAAACAATGCATTTAAAAATTTTAAACACGTAATTTTTGCATAAGAAAGATATCGACGCGAGAAAGGTGGTAATTAAAAAACAATAATAACGAAACGCCCGGCGATCGAAATCAATTAAGTGCGTACGATGACATATTAAGATAATCCAGGCAGAAGGCACTGCGTTGACGTATATAGCCGTACAGCGCATTATATAAAGTAGACAATTACGGTAATAACATCTCTCGGCTCCTCGGTTTTCATTTATTAAGAACTAATTTTTACGCCTAGATCGTCGCAGATTAGAAAATTCTCGGTAGCTATGTTTGTTTTCTTAACTTTTTCCATTTTTTTTTTTTTCTTTATGTAAAGCACAACGAGCTCACGCGGGTTAACACATATTTCATAATTACCCGGCGAGCGCTTTCTATATAAACTCTCTAAAAAGGTCGGTATGATTTCGCGCCTTATTTTTCGGTAATCCATCGACGCCCGCGGGAAAGTCGAAACTTACCCCGCGGAGTTTAAAACTTCATTAGGCGCGATCAGCGCGCTTGAGTTACACCCGATCGGCTTTCGGCCGGTCGTTGCTCCAAATACCCGCTGGCTGTGCAAAAATGAGCGTTTCAAGTTTACACAGCGTCTATCACCTTGAAACGCTGCGCGTGGTTTTCTAAATTTTTTTAATTTGGGATTAATGAGGTATGAAATGTCAGGATGAAAAACTGGTTTTTTTTTGTAGGAATGGAAGAACTTCCGAAATCGAGTTTAGTTTTCAGTTTTTAAGACTGAAGTATATGTATTTTGTGCTCGTTCAAACTTGAGCTAAAAAGTGTCGATTATACAATAAAATTTTAGTTTTGGTTTTGACATCACCGATTTTTTGAGAATTGTATTGTCTTGCTGTACCCAGATTGTTCCACGTATGGTTCGGGATAAGATCGCAGGAAAGGAATTTTTTTTTCGCAATAGTGTCTTTGTTTTTGAAATTTGTAAAGTGTAATGAGTTATTATACAATGTTTCTCGAAAAACGAGAAGCGAAGCGTATAATCGACCGGTTAGCGGGGAACCAGTTGTAATGAGTGAGTCAATATTGTAAGATTATTCCTTTTTGTCTTCACCTCTTCATTACAAAACTCAGTTCTCTTTTGAAAAAAAAATTCATTGAGTTTCAAAATATTTAAGGTACAGGATTGTATTTTGATTGTTCAATCCCTGGTTAAGCTAACTTTGTTTTGATAATTGAGTGATTTATGAGCGGACAAACCATAGAGGCTACAAATTTTTATGATTTGTTTACACATTCGAACCTTGCATGTTCCTCGGTATCTGATTCTAGCCACTGTGAAAGCACGATTTTTTATCGAAACAAATTTGATTTATGAAAATAATTACATTTTCATTTCTTACGTACGTACTTTTATTGTTTTCCCTGACGCTTTGGATTATCAAGATTACGTTCGCAAAAGGGCAATTTCCGCCTGGGTAAGTCAATAAATAAACGTTTATAAAATGGAAAGTGACTCCTCAACAACCAGGCTTTTAAATTCATCCGCTGTACTTTTCTTTTTTAAAGCGGCAATTAAATTTTTACCATAGACACTTTTGGACGGTAAAATTTTTATAACCAGCGTGAAGCAGGAAGAGCATCTTTTTTTTACAATACTGGCATTAAATTATTAATCATGAAAATATATAAGTAAGCAATAATTTTGACTTTCATTTTCATAATTTGCTTAAACAATAGTTTTTTTCAAACCGTTTGAGTTAAATTTTAAACTGTTTTAAACAAATATTTAACATTTCTTTCATTATGTTTTATTAAAAATAATGTTTAAATTAATGATTATGTAATTAATTTAGATAATAAATATAAATATTAACGAATAATCATTAAAAAAACAAATGATTATATTTTTTTCTCATTATCGATTTTTTCGACTTATCTTCTTGGGGGTTGTCGAGTGGAGTGAGCAGGAGGGCCACAATTACATTTAATATATGTATAAATGTATTGTTGATGTAGGTGTATCATTTATTATCTTGATACAACATTCGATGATCTCAAAACTAAAAAGTTCAAATTTTGAATAATGTACGTTTCCACCGATAAATGCAGATATTGTTCTTCATGATTCTTCATTTCAGCTTCATAAAACCCGTACCTGTGTGAAATTACAAGAAATCGATTCGTCGATCGAACTTTCATAAGCCACCGCTCCCTCCGTGAATCATCCCAACAAAGAGCTTTGATTGAGCCATCAGGCATCCCATTATACAATATTAATAAGATAAAAAAGGCCCCTCGGTTCGGCCCGATTGCGCAACCCTGCCGAAATCGTATTCCGCTCCAATATATCTGCACCCCCTCCCCATGTGCAAAAAAAAAAAAAAAAGCAGAGAGAAAAAAGAAGGCTGGCAATGGTAGGTACAACAGCACCCGATGAGAGCGAAACTGGCTGCCTTTCAGATGCACATGCACACACACCAACACTAGCACCCACCGCGATTTCCTTTTCTAAGACCATCTCGGCTGCGGGAGATACGTCGAACGGCGCCTTTTTGCTCCGCGAGCGCGAGCGCCCGTTTTCACTTTCTAAGACTCCGCGGATCGAGCGAAAAACCCTGCGCGCTGCACCTCCTTTCGGGATGGAGCAGCTGCCCTGGGAATCGTCGATGGATGCAGGTTTAATAAGCGGCGCGCATTTATAATGGATACGCGGGCCTTGCGACACAGCTATGATTTCTTCCCTTTTTTGCGGCCTTTTACAAATCATTGCCACACGAAGAAAAGAAAAAAAAAAAAAAAAACAAAGTAATGGCTTATGTGGATCACCCGAGTGAATAGAGCCGTTTTTGCGGCTATTGTGTGGTAATTGGTGGCTGGGTGTTGCCGGGAATTAAAAGGCACGTGTGTGAATGCTTGCGGTGATAAATAATTTTATGAAGAAGATGATTGATAAGGTGTGGATTGGTTACCTGAGTCTTCTTATTTTTGATTAATGAGAAATCATGTTTCTTGTAAATCAAACTATATAGTTATAAACATTTTTTTTTGACAATTTTTGAAAAAAAGACTAAAATTTTGTTTTGTACAATAAATATGATAGTTTCCTGCGCGCAAAAGCTACAAAAAACATAGATACAAATTTTAAAAAGTTTGATGTTTTTTAAATGAGAAAAAGATGTATAAATAAATGATTCAACGCTTTAATGAGTCAAAATATCAGAAAACATAAAATCTCAAAAAGTTCAATGTATTAAAATTTTAATGTAAATAAGATATAAATAAATGATTCAGCGTCTTAACGAGTTCAATATACTGACTCATTAAATCGTTGAAAATATTTATTTATTAAAAACATCATGAGTAATAAATATTCTAATTATTAGAAAATAAGTATAATAGAATTCAGTATAATAGAATATTATATTATAAACAATAAAAATTACGGCAGAAATTAGATTCAATAATAATTGAAAACATACAAATCAAACAAAGTATCTGTATAAATTAATAAAAATACACTGTGGTATGTACATACATCTAAATTTGTATAACACAATTCAATTAACACTAGATCTATTTAATTTTTTAATACGGTCTTACGTTTTCTTAATGAAAAAACACGTACGGTATACTCTTAAAAAACAGTTTTTGAATTAAAATTTTCTCACACATATCATGTAAATTTCGAAAATTTTTACCTTGTAAAAAGCAACTATTTATGATAGCTTTTACTGTAAATTTATAAAACTCGAATTTTCTTTTGTATTTATCATTTTCTCACCTAGTAAGAAAGTTCACTATAAAAATTTTTTTTTAATTGATTATCATTTAATAATCCTTAAGTGTCCATTAATTGTCAAAATCTAATATTTTGGCTCGTTTCGCTGACATATGCGACACATACAAGGTAATGAAACTTTAATAATTTTCTTAGTAAAAGTTTCGAAAAATAAGTAATTTTCAAGAGCGTTAAATTTGATGGCGTCGAAAGGCGCGGGTTTTGCAAATAAAACAAGTCAGATGAGGCCGTTGAATATTTTCTTTACTACCTACGGAATCGTAATTGCCGGTTGTTTCGCATGCAAATTTAAATCATAATTGTTGTACCACCTGTGTTGAATTTTGCATTAAAACCACATTTTTTATTCTTTAATTACAAAAATTTTTTGTTCGAAGTTTATACAGACAAGTTCAAGTTTAAGTTTAAACAAAAATAAAGTGATTTATCCCGTTTGAAGACAGCATTTTTTTAATTACTCGCTCTTTGAAAAAAAAGAAAAAAAAAATAGTACCAAGAAATCAAGATTTTCAGCATTTTAATGAGACCCGAAGAAATTGCGCTTGAAGTAGATGCACGATAGACCATTCCAACTTTCAGTTTCTGCAATTTTTTTTCTTTTACGAATGAAAAGAAAAGTTTCGGAGTCGCTAAAACTTTTTTATCTCTCTCTCAAATTAAAACTGCATCGATCGGTCTTACACAACGATTATTTTGGTTTAAAAAGTGCAGACATAATATTTTGAGACGATCATCGCCTCGAACTTTCAATCGTCCTTCTGGCGAAAGAGATAACATTGAAAAATCAAGAGCCCACAGCATTTCGAAAGAGAAACTCTCGCACCCCGAAAAAGATAACAAAAGGGAGCGCGTATAAATCGCCCCAACGGGCGTTGCTGAGAAACAAGTTTTAAATCCAGCGTGCACTTTGGTACTTCTAAAACTCTCGCTCTCGGTTTTCTATTTTTTTTTTTTTTTTTCTTTTTTATTTCCATCCACGCTAGAAGCTGCGGCGCAGCCAAGCGCGTCGGAAAAGACGCGCCGCACGCGAATGCACAAGCAGTCAGCGTGCATCGTGCTCGAATTTCGCGTGGATTCTCGACCAAAAAAAAAGGAGAGGAATCCGTTGAGTTTTTTTTCTCTCTCTCTCTTTTAGTATATCCACCTTCACTGGCTCTCGGGTTTCATCGCGCGATTATTAATTACCTCTGGTGCAGCGCGTGCTGTTTCGGTTGTCTGACTTTTCGCGATGATGATGCTTCAGAAAAATTTTACATGCCTGCTTGGTGCAGAAACTAAAAGTTGATTCCACCGACCGCCTCAGCCGTATGTCAAGAGCGAATTTCTCACTGAATCACGATGATTGTAAATAAAGTGCATAAAAAAAGAATTTTGATCTTTCGAACGTTAAATTCAAACTATTCAGATTGTGAGTAAAGATGGGTTTAAACAAATTTTAAATTCAAATATTAAATAAAGATTAAGAAAATTTTTGCGGTAGTCAAGTGCTGTATAAAATTACTTTAATATAAATATTATGATGGAAAATTTTAATTAGCGTAATGTATTTATATTAAGATTGGCTGTTCAGCTCTGAGAATTGAAGTTAACTATATCTCTACTAACTTAGATTTCAAAATAAGTAAATAACTTTTCCAGGTTAACTAGTTTTTCTTTATCTTTTAGCTTGAACAAATCTTAATAAAATTTTATATATTCCTATAAATTATCACAAATTTTAGATCAGAATATTTTAAGTTAAAAGCTAAAAATACAAAATTTAGTTTTTTTTTTTTTTTTTTTTTTTTTTTCTGACCGACTCATTGAGCACCAATCAAAATGCTCCAAAAATGCATTTATGCTTTCGGTTTTTATTTTATATCTATAGATTAAATAGAGCTCAGAATTAGAGTTATTATAAATTTGAATGATTTCGTACTTTTAAATAATTTTTAGAACAAAACATTAAATCTTGTATTGTAAGATTCATTTCAGTATTCATAAAAATAAACTTAATATTTCAATAATTTTTCATACTTTTTTTCAATCTGCAGAATTTTAAATTCGTAACAGTATTAAATTCAAATGACTCTTGTGAATATAAATCGTCACATCTAAAGATACAACATAATAAGTACCGTGTACTCAAAAATAATAAAAACAGTATGAACGCATCATTCGAGCCCCTCAGAAAAATTCAAATGACTTTCGCGCCCCTCCCCTGAGTCCCCGCATAATAGCGCGATCAGCTGATGCACCGCTGAGAGTCGTCTGCTCTGTGTTGACATACCTCGCTCCGAGAGTTTTCTCACCATTATCCCATCCCGTCCCATCCAGGCAACGCGAGGCATAATAAAAGCAATATGCAGCAGCAGCCAGGGTAAGAGTCGTGGTGTCAGGATGCATGCCGCAATCGCAAGGTAAACAGCCTCACGACAAGTCATCTCATGTGGCCCCGGCACGGTGGTACACATAACCTAGGTGGGGGTGTGCTAGCGACACTCTCCGCGGGCGCTGTGATTTTCTCAAATCCCTGGGAAAACTCGCGGTGCAACAGCTCTAGCTAGGTAGGCGATGAACAAAGCAGCTGCAGCGTGACAACAAAGGAGGAGCAGCAGAGCTATCGAGGCGAGAGGAGCAGAGAGGAGGAGGCCCCACACCCTCCTCCTCCCTGCAGTGGGCGTAATTATCCTGTAAACCGGAGCGAGCGAGCGAGCCTAGGAGCTGCTAGCTGCGGAGAAGTCGAAAGGAACTGTGTACACTCACAATGGAAGGCCGGTGTTAGTGTGTGTGCGTGCAGGTAAAAATGAAATGGGGCATTGGGTGAAAGTACTTCTCGCTCGCGAGGGAGCCTCAGCAGCGCCAGCAGGAGCTCTTATATCAGCATCAGTCCGCGCTGAGCTCCCGAAGACGACGTACGCCCTGGCTGCACTATGACCCCGGCCTCGAGCTCGAGGAGCTGATAGGCCGCAGTAGTGTGTAGTGGTGCGTGGCAGCGGTGCTGATCAGTTTGTTGTTTTGTTTAACATATTCGTTCCTCTTCCTACTTCGCCTCTGCCTCGTACGGCGTGTACGTTTTACGCTCGCTGATTCGTGCGTTTGTGTGATTCTTTTATCTCGGCTGACGGCTCGCCAGCCACCGCGAGAGCTGATAATAATGACGCCCGCCGGCGTGCAGTCGTCGATCAGTATTTTTAGTCCTTAAAGCACGCTACGAGCTCCGACGGCTACGCACTAGCTGGGCGACCAGCGAGCGAGTGCCACGCAGCATTGTTGTCGTCGACGAGTGTGTTTTTAGTGTTTTGTTTTGTTTCAAATTCTATCCATTTTTTTTTTCTTTCGATCTTTTTTTTCGAAACGAAACACTTTGCAACCGTCGCCATGAGGAGCTGGTGCGTTACGCTGCTGGTGCTGCTGGTCGGCTCGTGCTCGGCCCTGGACAATGGCCTCGCCAGGACGCCGCCCATGGGATGGCTCGCCTGGGAGAGGTTCAGGTGCAACACCGACTGCAAAAACGATCCCGACAACTGCATCAGGTAAGCTCAAACTAGGAAGTGCCTCGGCTACTTTTTTTCAGTACTACTACTTGCACATAGTGGTTTCGCTTTTAACGGCTTTCCTTTTTTTATTGGCCTGACACCGGCTGATTATACTTTACGGGACAGATTAGTATTATCAATTATTCGGAAAGGTGTTACGTTATACTTTCCTTTAAAAATTAATTTTGTAGAAAATGTTGAGATTTTTTGGTTGAATTTTTTTGAAAATTTATCTTACGAGGGTTTGGATACTTTCACTTTTTTAGTTTTTAAATTCGTTGTTTATTTAACATTGTTACCCTTGATTTATGAGCGATGCGGTTTTATTATCGGAATTGTAAATTTTAAATTGATTTAATTGACTGACTTTTGGGAATATAAAATTTATTGTTAATAAAAATTATTATTTTGAAAAAAACAATTTTTTAACAGAGTTGATGAAAAAATACAGTTGGTAGGTACTAAAATTGAATACTGTGAAAATTTGATTCCAAGTATTGCTCAGGCTTTTGATTGCTTTTTTTTTAAACATGGGAGTTGCATTGTCATTAAATAAAACCTTGCGAAAAAAACGGAAAAATAAAAATAAAATTTAAATTGACCATAATTTCCTTCACATTTACTTCCTGTAACTGATATCACTTCACCATTATACATCATCTTATGTAAAGAATAATGATTAAGATCAGCAAGCTACAGTTTAAACAAGCTACATTTAAAAATTTCATTTTTTATTTTAAATCTTTAAAAAATTTACAAGGCAAAATATATCCATATTAATTAAAAAAAATTAATTCAAATTAATTTCAATTAAAACTCTCTTTATGGGTCAAAGACTTTAGAATATTGCAAGAATCATTCTTAAAACTCATATTTAAGGAAAATAATGAATATAATAACTGTTATGACATTATTGACAGTATTTTCGAAATAAGTTTTCTAATTTTAATTATGAAAATTTAAATTAGAAGTAATTCATTAATTAATTGAATGTTTGAATTTTAATAATAATGGAAATCGTGTTTTTTATTATTTTTTTTAATTTATTTTTTTTTTGAATAAATAATAAATTGAATTATGTAATATATAATTGAGAATTCTCGTTTTTTTCTTTTAAATTTATAATTCTTCTAAATTTAAAAAAATATTAGTTTTCTTGTTATTATCAATTATTTTTTATGATTGAATGACTAGAGTAGACTGCTTGCAAAAAAAGTTTTGAACTTATTTGCACTTATTTACTGTTGATACATTATTTTGTAAGAAATTATTATACAACCTATTTTACATAATAATACGAAAATTATTTTTGTTTAAAACTCATTTTTTAAGTTCTATTTGATTTTATTTTTGAGAACTAGGTCGTTAATTTATATATTATGTTTAATCATAATTATATATTCTATTTACTTGACTGATCAATTAAAATTATTCTTACAAATTTTTGATGAATTTAAAAAGAAGGTGGATCAGTTGAATGATAAAATTTTTTGTTCTCTACTTATGTTTACATAAAACCTGCTCAACAGGTTTTTTGAATAAGACTTGAAGTCAAATGCAAAAAAAAGTGCAAAAGGCACAAAAACTTTCAGTGCCAAACTGCCTTCAGAAAGCAGTACAGTTTACCGAGCTACTTTCCTCTCAATGCACTCATGAAGGACATTAGTCCTTGAGTCATGAGAAGAGAGATCCACAGTCCTTGTATGTAGATTTTGTCTTTACTGATTACATAATTGAAGATTCTAGGTCAAGACGCTAATCTAAATTTTTATCATTTTCCGTTACAAATGCAATAAACAGTACTTACCTTTATCATAAAAATTTATTCCAATTCTCACAAATTTTTTTCATCTTCAAATGTTAAATGATAAATTAACGTCCGTCTGTCTCGTCAATCAATACATAAATCAAGCATTACTCAATTCCGTACATGGTATTTTTTCATGCTAATCCTTTGTTGGAAAAAAATTAAAAAATAAATTGACATTTTTTCATTCGAAGCGACCGGCTCTTCAGAACAATGGCTGATATAGTAGTTGCAGAAGGGTATGCAGCAGTAGGATATGAATACATAAATATTGATGACTGCTGGCTGGAAAAAGAACGAGATTTCAATGGGCAACTCGTACCAGATAGACAGCGATTTCCTTATGGAATGAAGAGCTTGGCTAATTATGTAAGTTCAACAGAAAGAAAAAAAAAAAAAGATCTATCTCTTACCTCATTTCAGTTGTGCAATGATTAGCGAAAGTAATGAGCTGAGATGATTGATCTGCGATCAAAATGGATGAGCTACGATCCACATTTGTGTTTTGAACAAAAAAATTTTAATTGTTTATCGGTTTTAAAGGTACATTCGAAGGGATTGAAGTTTGGTATCTACGAGGACTATGGTAATTACACTTGCGCGGGATATCCCGGTGTCTTAGGGTACTTGGAGAATGATGCAGCTCTTTTTGCCTCATGGGATGTAGACTATGTTAAACTTGATGGCTGTTATGCTCATCCTAGCGAGATGGATCAAGGTGATTAAAAATTTTGCCAAATAACTTCATGGGTTTTTTAAGCGAACGTTTTAGACAATGCAGATTTTATCTTTTTCAGGATACCCTGAGTTTGGTTATCACTTAAATCAAACTGGAAGGCCAATGATATACTCTTGCAGTTGGCCAGTTTATCAAATTTATGCTGGATTACAGGTAAAAAAAAAGCTTGATAATTTCATGTTTCTCTGTTTTTACCTAAAAATTTTGTGTGGATTCACTAAAATGGAAAGTTAGAAAGCGCTGATAATTCACTCTGATATTATAAGAAAGACAGAGCCTAGTATTATCTTGTACAGTATAGCTTCCTTCATAAGAATACTGTATTATTTTCAATGACAAACTATACGATTTAAGTATTTTTGTTTAAAATTAATTTTTAACCTTTATGACAATTTTTCTTTTAATTTCGAATTATAAATTTTACGTTAACACTTCGTCTTTGGAAAAATTTCTTTTCTTTGTTTGAAAAATAAAAATTTGTCTTTGTTCTCCGAAAACTTGAAAATATACACTTTTTATTGCTGCGGGGTTTTTTTAAGTGCTTGAATTTCGTCACGATGAAAAATGTCACTTGTAACTAGTACCCCGAAGAATCTTGAGCTCGCACCGCTTTTGGTTTCTTCAATTCGCCGTACTATGAACGCTTTACCCACTTTAAAATTATAATTTCTGCCTGCCCATGCAAAAAAGAACACATTTCTTCATCCAAAAAAAAATTTTTCCAAAAATGTAATAAATGTCGATAGTTTTCATAACGACCGTAAAGTTGCTCATACACATAATTAACACAATGTTTTTAAACCTTACAGCCAAATTTTTCGTCAATTATACAACACTGCAACCTGTGGAGGAATTTTGACGATATTCAAGATTCCTGGAGCAGTCTTGAAAGTATTATAGATTATTACGGTAATAATCAAGATACGATTGTGCCAAACGCAGGACCAGGACACTGGAACGATCCTGACATGTTGATTGTAGGAAATTTCGGTCTAAGTTACGAGCAGAGCAAAACGCAAATGGCTCTTTGGGCTATTTTGGCGGCTCCTCTTCTCATGTCCGTCGATCTGAGAACGATCAGACCAGAGTACAAAGCTATTTTACAGAATAAGAAAATTATCGACGTCGATCAGGATCCACTTGGTATTCAAGGTCGACGAATTTACAAAGTGAGTTTTTAAAGGTTTTTAATCTTTTTTTTTTTTTTTTTTATTAACGTTAATGAAGCAACAATTTAAAAAATTTTTCACATTAAAATACTATTCCATGCAATGAAACAAGTTGAATAATTTATTTTAGTCATTTTCATTTTTTAATCACGTCTTTTCATATAGATAAAAAATTTCATAAATTAAGAAAAGCTTAATCTCTTTTAACGAACCTCATTAAAACATGTGAAGTAAAATTTTATCGGCTATAAAAAATTACCAGTTAATTAAAGATTAAGACTTTTTTTTTGTTTTTATCAACTGTATTTCATAGTTTTCTTATCTTGTTACAGCATAAGGGCATTGAGATTTGGGCCAGACCCATAACTCCCACTTACCAAAACTATTATTCGTATGCTGTTGCATTCCTGAATAGAAGAACAGACGGAACGCCGTCTGATGTATCCGTAACACTGAAGGAACTTGGTCTGCAGTACCCTGGTGGATACAGAGTAGAGGTAAACAATTTTTTTTAATTATAGTTTTATCGTGCAACTAGTGACGAAATTTACTTTATGAATGAGCTCTATTAACATACGCTTAATCGCAATCCACAGGATCTTTACGAGGACGTCGACTACGGTGTACTCACGCCTCTCACCAAGATTAAGGTCAAAGTAAACCCATCTGGAGTTGTTATTCTGCGATGTGATTTACAAGTTGATGACGTTTACGCATCAAACCAGTACCCACAGTACGCGCCCTTAGATCAAGTTTACAAAGTTAGGCACAATACATTCTAAGTGATGATTTATTTTTTATTTTAATTTTAAGCAGATTTAATTATGTCTTTTGTAATGAATTCGTTGTTCATAATAAATGCGTGACCATAATTTTTTAAGGCTGTAATATAAACTATTTGTCATAAAATTTTAATTATACATACATATACGATTTTTTTCATTTATTACGAATTGTGATTGTGAAATCTTACTTTTCTTAAAAAATGGTTTATAATCAGAATCTAGAAAATAAATTTTTCAAACATTATCTTTACAAGTTATTTTAAAAATTGTTGTTCATAAATGCGTGACCATAATTTTTTAAGGCTGTAATATAAACTATTTGTTATGAAATTTTAATTATTCATACATCTGCGGTTTTTTTCATCAATTCCGAATCATGATTGTGAAATCTTTTCTTATAGAGTGGTTTATAATCAGAATATGAAAAATAAATAAATTTATTAAACAATATTTTTCATGTTTTGAAGAACAGATTATTTATTTATAAATTAATATTAAAATTTTTTTGCCTCATGGTCTTCTTTGACCTTGGATAGCGCGATCAAGACAATAATTTATTGAGTTTTGACCATTAGTTCGAAAATTTTTTGTTCAAAATTTCTGAGCCGAACGCTTGATAAAGCAGTGTATTAAGCTTGTGGCAACTTTAAATTTTTTAGTTCAAAAAGTTAAATTGAAATAAAAACATTTTTATCCATTTGTTTTTTTACGGGTGAGTATGTAAATTTTTTTTTTTAATAAGCTGATTAATCAAATATGGAAATACGCATTTAAACACGCTTATGATATGAAAAAATTTGCAATGACCTATTAGTCAAACGATAAATCTCACCCTGAAAGAGATGTAGCACCGGGTCAATTGGTGGGGGTTTCATCCCCTGCATCCCAATTTCTTCTTCAGAAGGTATCAGAAGAGATCTAAATATTTTTATTTGTTATTTTAAAAAAAGAAATAATGAATTTTTTAGAAACTTTTTATTTTTTGAATGTGGGAGGCTTTTCCCATCAAATCCTCCGGCAAAGGTATCAATGAATTTAACTCTCGCAAAAAAACGGCTATTTCAACCATTTCTTCAAAAAAAGAAACGATACTTGACTCTTTTATTTTTGTATTTACTTCACTCAAACTAAAATATTGCTTTAAAGACAACAACCAACCATAAGCTGTATTAGAAACCAAGTTTCCAAAATTTATAATCTGAGATTGTTGAATTACAACACTATGAAATAATATATACGACTTTTGAGAAAAAGTATTTATAAAACTATATAAATCATATTTTATTATTAAATAGTAAAAGATTACACACCTGGGTGTTATTTTATTCAAACAAAAAAATTTCAAAGACTTATAACTTCAAATTTGTATAACCCGTTTGTAAAATTCGGCGAATGACGGGGCTTTGAAACCAGTCATTTGAGATGATTTGACAGCTTTAACTACAAGGTTTACTACTTTTTATATTTAAGAGAGTTTTCTCAAAAAATTGCTACTCTTCTAATTTTTTTTTTAAACAAATAAAAGGTGTTAAAATATAATGCTTAAAAATAAACCATTTTTACTACAAGTTTTTATGCATTCAATTTATTAAAAATGCATTTTTTTAGTAGAATTGTTAGATTATTCAATCAGCAATCAGTGTCTCCAAATCTTGTAGATGTAGCACAAATATTTTCAAATAATATAAGTATATTTTTTGAAAATTAGTAGCACAAATGATGGCTGCTGGGGCTGCGCAGCTAGAATTGTTCCGTCTTTCTCGCGCGCATGTGAAAGAACCGGCCAGTGGCCATGGTTGGCCATGGTACTCGTTTGTACCTACGATTGTACCTACGTACGATCGAAGTTTTTAGTATTTGATAATTTTGCTAATGTAACAATCATGCTGGGATAAGTGTAATTAATATTCTTCTTTCAACAAGTTTTTTCAATCATAAAACAGAGATCTCTAATGTATGGTAAACTAAATTTGATCATTCAGTTCAGATGCAGAAGTGTACATAAACTGATATGTATGTGATGACAGAAAGTGAATTTTACTCTTTTCAGCAGTACAAGTTATTGTTTTGAATTAAAAATTTATTCAAAATGAGGACTGCATTTATGGTGGCTGAAAAGCCCTCTTTGGCTGCATCTCTCGCTAACATTTTGAGCAACGGAAGATGCACAACCCGAAAAGGTAGGTTATGATTTCTGAGAGTTCCCTACTAGTTTTGCAAATTAAAAAAATTTTAATACAATTCGCTTTGAAAAATTTCATTAATCATGAATTTCATATTTATTAAAATGTTAAAAATTTTAATTTTATTTCTTTTTTATAATAAAAAATCATACATATCAGTTTGCATAATTTTACTCCACTTAAAAAACTGAAAATGGACATTGAATAAACAAACAATAATTTTCTGATTGATGCTTTAAATAGGTTCTAATGGATCTTGTTCTGTTCATGAGTGGGTTGGACAATTTCAAAATGAGACTGTTAATTTTAAAATGACTTCAGTTTGTGGTCATGTTATGAGTTTAGATTTTATTGGAAAATACAATAATTGGGATAAAGTAGATCCGGTAAGTCTATAACAACAATTTTTATGCTTATTCAAAAAAATTTTCTCAATTTTACAAAATTTATAATTTTTTGCACAGGCTGAATTGTTTTCTTGTCCAACTGAAAAGAAAGAAGCAGTTCCAAAGCTCAAAATACCTAGCTTTTTGGCAAAAGAGGGTGGTTATTGTGATTACTTGGTTTTGTGGTTAGATTGTGACAAAGAAGGTGAAAATATATGCTTTGAAGTAATTCAATCTGTCCAGCAAGGGTCAACTAAAAGATTGAATCCTAATGTAAAATATTCATTTATTTATATCTTTTTCCATTTATTTATTCTTATTATTCAATACTGTTTATTTAATATAATTACAGGATATATGGAGAGCAAAATTTTCTGCTATAACTGAAAAAGATATTAAAGCTGCATTAGCAAATCTTGTAAAACCTAATGAAAATGAAGCAAGGAGCGTTGATGCTCGACAAGAGCTTGATTTGAGAATTGGTTGTGCATTTACAAGATTTCAAACTAAATTTTTTCAAGTTAGTATTGATTTTTTATGTTGTACAAGAAGGTTGCCTTATTTATGTAACACAAATTACTCATTTTTCAGGGAAAATATGGTGACCTTGATGCTTCATTAATTTCCTATGGACCTTGTCAGACTCCTACATTGGGGTTTTGTGTGCAAAGGCATGATGAAATCCAAACTTTTAAACCAGATGCATACTGGGTTCTTCAGGTAATATAATAATTATCTATAGCAAAAAATTACTGAAGTCTCAGCAAATGAAAGTGAATGTTTTTTTTTTCCAGGTGACAGTTAAGTCTTCTGATGGTTTGGATATCCCTCTAAGTTGGAGTCGTGTTAGATCTTTTGATAAGGAAGTAGCAAGTATTTTTCTTAGCCATGTTAAAGAACATGATTATGCCACGTAAGTTCATAAAAAAAATTTTTATTGAACAGAAATAAAATTATATTTATTAATCGAAAAATATTTTATTTAGTGTTGCAAGCATACAGAGTACAGAAAAAACAAAAGGAAGACCTATAGCTTTGAATACTGTTGAGTTGATGAGGGTTGCCAGTTCTGGATTAGGCATGGGTCCTCACCATGCAATGCAAATTGCTGAACGTCTTTATACACAAGGATACATCAGTTATCCTAGAACTGAAACAACGTCGTACCCTGAAAATTTTGATTTAGCGTGAGTTTGAAAAAATTTTCTTTGTGAATGGGTTTGAAAATATTTATTGATTCATCTGTATTCTTTATTTTAATAGATCAACCTTGAAGCAGCAACAAAATAATTCCGATTGGGGAGACGAAGTTCGGAAAATTTTGAGTGCTGGTATTAGTAAACCGAAAAAAGGACATGATGCAGGTGATCATCCTCCCATAACTCCAATGAAAGCTGCTAGTCGAAATGAATTAGATGGAGATTCTTGGAGACTTTATGACTATATTACCAGGCATTTTATTGCAACCGTAAGTTTTTTATTCAGTATGAAACATTTGTTTTTATTTTCACTTATTTCAATTTAATATTTTCATACATCAAATTTTTCAGCTTGCTCGAGATTGTAAATACCTTAGCACTACCGCCAAAATTGAAATTGGCATGGAAGTTTTTACAGTTACAGGACATTCTTTAATAGATCCTGGTTACACTAGTCTGTTGACTTGGCAAGCATTAAGTAGTAACGAGTCTGTTCCTAGATTTACCGTTGGTGAAAAAGTAAAGATATCAGATGTAAGTTTTTACTCTGCTGATAAAATATTTCGTCGTTAATTAAATTCAAAAAAATTATTTTTAATTAATTTTTTGTAAATAGGCAAAACTTGCAGAATGTTTCACTCAACCTCCAGATTATCTGACAGAATCTGAGTTGATTACTCTAATGGAAAAACATGGAATAGGAACTGATGCTTCCATTCCAGTGCACATAAATAATATATGTATTAGGAATTATGTAAATGTAGCTGGAGGTAGGAAGCTTGTCCCTACATCACTCGGTATAGTTTTAGTTCACGGTTACCAAAAAGTAAGTTTTATTTTTTACCAAAATTTTATTTACCATACGTTTTTATTAACAAAAAAATTTTTAATTTTAGATTGATCCAGAATTGGTTTTGCCAACCATGCGTTCTGCAGTAGAGGAGCAGTTGAATCTCATTGCTCAGGGTAGAGCAGACTTCCACGCTGTTTTATCGCACACAGTCGAAATTTTTAAACAGAAGTTTCATTACTTTGTTCAAAGTATAGACGCGATGGATCAGCTTTTTGAAGTCTCATTCTCTCCTTTGTCAGCCTCTGGAAAATCCCACTCAAGGTGCGTAAGAAAAAAGATTAATTTTATTTTGAAGTGATTAATTTTTATCCGCAAAAATTTATCAAAAATATTTATTTCGACAATACTAGGTGTGGAAAATGCAGACGCTACATGAAATATATACAGTCAAAGCCCTCTCGACTGCACTGTTCACACTGCAATGAAACTTACAACTTACCGCAAAATGGCAATATAAGAATTTATAAAGAACTAAAGTGTCCACTGGATGATTTTGAACTGTTGTCTTACTCGACAGGCACCCGCGGAAAAAGTTACACCTTCTGTCCTTACTGCTTCAATAATCCCCCATTCAGGTAGTTTTTTTTTTTTTTTTTTTTTTTTTTAAATTGAAAAAATATTTAATGGTAGTAAAAAAAAAATTTATTTTTTCATTTTAGGGATATGAAAAAAGGTTTGAGTGGATGCAACGCGTGCACTCATCCAACTTGTCCTCACGGTCTAAATTCGAATGGTTTGTCGAGTTGCTTAGAGTGTGACACGGGAATCCTGGTATTAGATCCTTCAGCTGCTCCCAAATGGAAGCTCGTTTGTAATCGATGTGACGTTATCATTCATCTTTTTGAAAACGCGCACAAAGTTATGGTAGACGCTGACGAAGTATGCGACTGCGGTGCTCAATTGGTATCCGTAGAATATAAGCAGGTAAATAAATTTTTTACTTGTAAAATACTGTTTATTGTAAATTTATATACATATATGTGTTAATTATTTTGTTTTTTTTATTCATTTTCTAGGATAAAAGCAAATTACCAAATGAAGAGACAGAAATGACCGGTTGTGTATTCTGCACACCTGCTTTTACGAGTCTAGTTGAAAAACATCGGGCTGTGGCATCGAAGCCAGTGGCGACGAAAGGTCGAGGACATGCCAAGGGCCGAAGTCGGGGTAAACCTCGGCCTCCAAAAGACAAGATGGCTCAATTAGCCGCTTATTTTGTTTAAAAGTAAAGTTCGTATTATTCGATACGCACCGTTCATGACTTGATCGTAGAAGTTTTTGAAGAATTATGCAAGATTTTTTATTAACAATATTATAATTTATATTTTACATACGTATACAATTGTTTATATGTATACATTGTATCTATTAGACTAATGATTTTACGATTAGATAAATTCTTCGCATCGAATTTGTTGCAATTGATAGATTTTTTACGTAACAATTTTGTATGATTGAATAATCCATGTTTTGGTGTAAATGTAGCTTATGATAAGGACTAATCGAGGTAAAGCATTTTTTTATGAATTGTAAAATATCTATTTGAGAAAAACGTTAACTTTTTTTTCTTTAATTATTAGTAAAACATTGGTAAAAACTTAAATTTTTAAAAACCGATGTCAATGTACATTTATTTTGTGCGTCAGTACTTATGAATTTTGTACGAAATAATTTACACCTGCTTTGTGTGTTTAGATTGATTTTTGCGACTAAATATAAAAATAGAATACAACTGTTAAAACCATTTTTAACAAAAAAGAATTTGTAAATCATTAATTTTTGTAAAGTATTTATGAATATAAGTAGTAAAATACTTAAATTAAAATAAAATTACAAAAAGAGAAATTTCTTGTGTCTACTCTGATAGTGACCAAAATAAATCATGTAAAAAATTCTGATCAATTTTTGGTATTTTTATTTGTTTTTATGTTTTGAAAACTTGGGATTACAAAAATTTTAACATTAGAGGTTTTAATAAAGGAGTTGATTAGATCAAAAAATTTAAAAGTTGTATAAAAAATTATTGATTTATTTTTATTAAAAATTTGACGATAAAAATCGAACCCAGCCAAAAAAAATGATGTCAATTTTATGCAAAATTGATGTCAATTCTTTGCGTATATTTTGCATCTATTTTACGTAATTTTTATGTAAAATTTACTCAAAATTTACTATATGAAAAGTTCCAAAACTTCCCTTTTTTTTGACGTCAATTTTTTGTAAAATTTACGTCAAAAAAAGGGAACCCTTGTCAACAAAAAATGATGTCAATTTAATGCAAAATTGACGTCAATTCCTTACGTAAATTTCGCATCGATTTTTGTGAAATTTTTTCGTAAAATTTACCTAAAATTGATGGTTTAGATTGTTTCAAAACTTTCCTATTTTTGACGTCGATTTTTTAAAATAGTTTCAATATAAAATATATGTATAACTTACATTAGATTTAGATCAATTTTTTGTAAAATTAACACTAAATTTATTCAGATATTGATAAAAATGCATTCTGATAAAATATGTTTAATTGACGTCAATTTAATGTGAATTTGATATCAATTTTTTTTTTTAATTTTTAATAAGATTTCTTGCATTTTTAAGACGTTTATTTTCAGTTCAGTATTTGATTTAGATAAATTATATTTATTTTTTTTTTACAAGCGCACTTACAAATATTGTTTTACAATGAAAAAAGTTAGAATTTTATAAAAAAATATTTTTAATTGTATCTCATTATTTCAATTATTTGGTAAAAATGAATCAATTTAAAAAAAATAGTTGGCCGAAGGTCTTCTTATTGAACACTTAGATACTTCAAACATGCTTCCAAATCAAAAGTCTTTTGAATTCGAAGAAGCTATCCAGATGTTTGGCAGAGGTAAAGCAGGGTAAGTGCAGGGCATCAAACATTCATGGAATTGCCTGTAAATTAAATAAAAAAAAAAAAAGTTGAATTACTTCACAATTTTCTGAATGTTTGTATTAAAACTATTATTAACTTTAAACCAAGTCTTTAAAGAATGAACAAGTATTATAGATCAGCGTATACTGACTGTCAGAGCTTAGGACATTGTTAAATATGATTCTGTGTCGTGATTTTAAAAAGAGGGACGTGGTTCGAAATAGGACCGACCACGGAAGATGAAAAAAATAATACTAATGAAAAAAAAAAAAAATTTCTGTAGAAAATCATATGATAAACAGTTTCTCGCTTTGAACGTCAGTATTAGGATGTTCTGAAAAATTCAACGTTAGGCGTCGCTAGTGTAAACTTGACTCGGCTTCCAGCAGTTTTGCATGGGAGCAGATGTATCAGTGTGTGTGTTCGTGTGGAATCTCTCACCGATACACACAGTCATACGTCAGCTCCCATGCAAAACTGCTCGGAGCCGAGTCAAGTTTACACTAGCGACGCCTAACGTCGAGTTTTTCAGAACATCCTAATTAATTAATCAGATTTTTTTTACTTGACTGCATTTGGATTTACTCAAAATTCATTTTACTTTTGACAAAAAAAAAAAAAAAAAAAAATTGATAAGAAGGTTGAAATGTACCTGATCACTTAACGAAGACTACATTTCCTCAGACAGTTTGAAAAACCTCGTAAAATAAGCATCTCTGTCGATTTTATTTTGCACCCATCATTCTTCACAATAGGAACTACTGCAATTGTTGTTAAAAATTTTTAACACAAAGTATCGATTCAATTTTAAGAAAGGTTTTCTAAAACGAAAAATTTAAAAAAAAAAAAAAAAACTTATCTGACTGTTGACGTTGATCCTTGACGTAGTTTCATCACATCTTATACCGACAAGAGTAGTAATATTACACCAGTTACACGTGTAATGTAAAACGTGTAACTTACTCGTGTTTATTTTCAACAGGGGTGCGAACAAACCCAGAACAGACAGCAATGAGCCAATTATCGGAAATAATCAGTTTAATTCAATAGAAAAAAAAACTAATTAATTGTTCTTGCAGAAAATTTTTAAAAACACTTTTTGAAATTTGATATAAGAAAAAAAAACCGATGGTTCTACTTCTAACCCCTTTTCTTTGACTGTCAAACTAAATCAAACCTTATGATCTTGGGATCGAATACAGATCGAATTTTGTTTTTTTAATGTACGATGTTCGTTTCGTTAACAGTCAAAGAAAGGGGGTTAGAAGTAAAACCATCGGTTTTTTTTTTCTCATGTCAAATTACAAAAAGCGTTTTTAAAAATTTTCTGCAAGAACAATTAATTAATTTTTTTCTATTGAATTAAACTGATTATTTCCGATAATTGGTTCATTGCTGTCTGTTCTGGGTTTGTTCGCACCCCTGTTGAAAATAAACACGAGTAAGTTACACGTTTTACATTACACGTGTAACTGGTGTAATTTAATTACTACTCTTGTCGGTATAAGATGTGATGAAACTACGTCAAGGATCAACGTCAACAGTCAGATAAGTTTTTTTGTTTTTTTTAAATTTTTCGTTTTAGAAAACCTTTCTTAAAATTGAATCGATACTTTGTGTTAAAAATTTTTAACAACAATTGCAGTAGTTCCTATTGTGAAGAATGATGGGTGCAAAATAAAATCGACAGAGATGCTTATTTTACGAGGTTTTTCAAACTGTCTGAGGAAATGTAGTCTTCGTTAAGTGATCAGGTACATTTCAACCTTCTTATCAATTTTTTTTTTTTTTTTTTTGTCAAAAGTAAAATGAATTTTGAGTAAATCCAAATGCAATCAAGTAAAAAAAATCTGATAAATTAATACTGACGTTCAAAGCGAGAAACTGTTTATCATATGATTTTCTACAGAAATTTTTTTTTTTTTTTTATTAGTATTATTTTTTTCATCTTCCGTGGTCAGTCCTATTTCGAACCACGTCCCTCTTTTTAAAATCACGACAGAATCATATTTAACAATGTCCTAAGCTCTGACAGTCAGTATACACTGATCTATAATACTTGTTCATTCTTTAAAAACTTGGTTTAAAGTTAATCATAGTTTTAATACAAACATTCAGAAAATTATGAAGCAATTCAACTTTTTTTTTTTTTATTTAATTTACAGGTAATTCCATGAATGTTTGATGCCCTGCACTTACCCTGCTTTACCTCTGCCAAACATCTGGATAGCTTCTTCGAATTCAAAAGACTTTTGATTTGGAAGCATGTTTGAAGTATCTAAGTGTTCAATAAGAAGACCTTCGGCCAACTATTTTTTTTAAATTAATTCATTTTTACCAAATAATTGAAATAATGAGATACAATTAAAAATATTTTTTTATAAAATTCTAACTTTTTTCATTGTAAAACAATATTTGTAAGTATTTTATATTATAATAATAACAATATTTATAAGTGCGCTTGTAAAAAAAATAAATATAATTTATCTAAATCAAATACTGAACTAAAAATAAACGTCTTAAAAATGCAAGAAATCTTATTAAAAATTAAAAAAAAAATTGATATCAAATTCACATTAAATTGACGTCAATTATTAAACATATTTTATTAGAATGCATTTTCATCAATATCTGAGTAAATTAAGTGTTAATTTTACAAAAAATTGATCTCAATCCAATGCAAGTTATACATATATTTTACATTGAAACTATTTTAAAAAATCGAAGTCAAAAATAGGAAAGTTTTGGAATAATCTAAACCATCAATTTTAAGTAAATTTTACGTAAAAATTTCACAAAAATCGATGCGAAATTTACGTAAGGAATTGACGTCAATTTTGCATTAAATTGACATCATTTTTTGTTGACAAGGGTTCCCTTTTTTTGACGTAAATTTTACAAAAAATTGACGTCAAAAAAAAGGGAAGTTTTGGAACTTTTCATATAGTAAATTTTGAGTAAATTTTACATAAAAATTACGTAAAATAGATGCAAAATATACGCAAAGAATTGACATCAATTTTGCATAAAATTGACATCATTTTTTTTGGCTGGGAATGAAATAAAAAGAAAAAAGTTGTTAAAAATTTAATATCGTCATGTTTTTAATTTTAAGTTTCTTTAGCGACTTTAGTTTGAATAAGACTTTTTTTAGTTTTACTGCTTCAAAATTTTTAAATTTCGAAATAACTTTACGTTCAAGTATCGTGTAAGTAAAAATTTATAAACTTTAATTGATAATTTGATTTAACAGTTTTACTAAGAGTTTCCGTTCATTAATTTACATACATTAATACGCTTTTTGAAAATTTTTCACACTAGATAGGTACAACTTTAAAATTGCTTAAGCTCGTAAATTTATTCCATTATAATTTAGAAATTATAATTTAATCTATATTTGAAGCAAACATTTAGCTTATTTTTCTTTTACAGACAAGTTTAGATAGTGTTGCTTTAAAAACCATCATGAACTGCCAATTACTGTCAGCAAATCTGCTGACGTGTTTACTATTACAACTCTTCGGTTCATCCTATCAAGCATCGCAGAAACAAGATCCTAAAGAGTACGATTGGCCGGGCCGTGGGTATTCGAGGGACTTGCAGCAGCTGGCGCGCAAAAAATGCTTCAAGGTATCCATATTACCCACGATTGAACAACACATGGTGTCCGAGTTAGGGGAACCACTAAACTACTTCGACATGGAGTACAAGTTGAGGATGGACGTAAGTAGCATTGGAAAGTACGGGATGTTCAACCCCGGCGCTAAAGAGAAATTTCTGAGCTCTCTCAAGGAACAGCACAACACCATGACTCTGAACTACTACGCTCTATATTCCGACAAAATACCCTTGGAAATCGATGGGTATGGCGTTGAAGCCCTGAACGACATCGGCAGACATACCTACGAGAAAAATCCGAGGTCCTTCGGTCGTGAGTGCGGCGACGAATACATCTACTCCTATTCGAAGGGTATTTTACTAATGATGGGTCTCGTTCTCGAGTTCAGGAATCACGAGGAAAAGAACATTTTCGAGTCCGAAGGTGGAAGTCTTTTCGGCAACATCTCCGAGGCCGTCGGCAAAGTGCGCTCTTTGTCAACCAAGCACAGCATACCTGGCAAAATGACGGTTCGAGCGTACCAGGTAGGGGGCGAGGCTCAGGACCTCTTCGAAATACTGACAACCAACTTCTTGACGTGCAACTTCAACGTTTTGGAGAAGTGCCAGGTCACCGTTGACTACCTGTCGAGGTACACCCTGGATTTCAAAAAGCAGTTCCAAAACAATTCCAACAACGTGCCCTTGTTCATCATCGACTACGATCCGATAGATTCCATAGGGCTCAAGGCTCCACCATCCTGTCTCACCCAGGACGACGCGTACACTCGGGGTAACTTTTCAGTTGCGTTAGAGAGAAACCAGCACTACCTTAAGATACTTAAGTCTTTTATCGAATGGTACCCAATCAAGTTCGCGTACCAGAAGCTGTGCAACGCTTTGAAAAAGGCTGATGACAACGTGGGCATGCTGTCTGGTCCCAAAGGGCCCGCGGTCTGTTTCAACACTCCAAGAAAATGCAAAGAGGTCAAGAATAATATAAAACTTAAACCTATTCAACCCCATCGTCTTAAACTTATGAAGGACATGCAGTACATACTACCAATAGAGCACGGTGCTTTCTATCCATCAGGAGAATACCAGGGCAACTGGGATTTCGAACCGAAAGCTAAGTACCTGGTTGTGGAGAAGAAGATCGACATCGAGGGTAAAAAGTGTGATTTCGTTTTGAGGCTCAAGGACAAGAATATGGAAAAATCTCTGGATTTGATTTACGAGGGCTACTGGGATCAGGAGGGAAAACGATGCCACGGCAAACTTTGCAAGGATTTAAACAAAGAGAAGTGCAGTAATGCTACGACGATAGAAACCAGAGTATCGCCTTTCTTCTTCGAGGGCTTTGATATCAAGCGGGATTTTAATTGATTAAAAATGCAGCAATAATTGATTCGAGCAACTGCTTTACAGTAATAATTTTTTTTTTTTTTTTTTAATTGTCGAATGTTCCTGTGTACGAAATTTTTTTACGTGTTAAATAAAACTAGCTGATTCTGAAAAGAAAAAAATAAATTCTTAAACTTTTGACACATGTATAATTTTTTTTCTGCGATACTTTACAGCCTCTAAAAGTTTGATTTACACTGCTCCTGGCTTCTTGCTGTTTAAATTAATTTAAAAAATTTTTAGATGAAATAAAAAAAAAAATTTTGTACCTTGTTTTATTTTGTCATTTAAATTATAATGTCCCTATAATTGGTGCTAAGTAGTGTCGCTTTGAGCACGAATGGATGCTGTGACGTAATCATTTTTTGACACCTATATAGTTTCAATTTACCGCTTGAATCAAGAGCTTTCAAATTCTTATTTGAGAGACCTTACATGTCTGATTTTGTTAAATTGGTTCAAAAATACCCGTGTATTTACTAAAACATACTTTTTTTATCTAGAAAAATTTATGCTTTATATAAAGGTATATTTTATTGTTGGAGTAGTATTTTCCTGGAAACTATTGATAAAAGAAAGAAAATTTTGGACTAAACGTTTTCTGTGTTTACAATGAAATTTCAAATAGTTTTGAAAAGAGCACTAATATTTTGACCTATTGTAAGGTAAGAAGAAAAAATTAATAAGAACTAATTAAAAAAAAATAAAAAAAATTTCATTAAAAATAAAAACAAAGTAACAGTTGACAAAATAATCAAACCTTTGAAATTTACTCAGCGAACGGTTTCGAGCTTTTTGGCTCTCTTCAGGCAGAGGTAAAACTGAAAAATAGCTCTCTGAGCGTTGACTTTTATAGAGTTTTATTAGACTTCTCTTAATAATGTTTTTTAATATTTATTAATTTTTTGTCATCGCGCAAAGGCATATTAATAATTGATATTTTTCGCAGTTTAATTTTTTTTAATTTTCTTAAATCAATTGATTTTTTCCAATATTCAATTAATGTTTTATCAATCCTTGACACAAGCACAAGCACTATGTTCTTCGGGCTCTACGGGATTTTTGGCGCATGCAAACGACGTTCCAGGCCTAGCTAAGCAACCAAGTGAACAATAAGCTGACCTCCATCGGGGACACGCAAGAGCTGCAACAAATTTAAAATTTAATTGGGTATATCATTTACTTTAAATATATAAAGGGCGGCATATATTGATTTGAAAACATTATTTTGAACCCAAAGTATGGAAATTTTAGATTCGAATTACCTCACTCGCTAGTTGCAGTCTTTAGTAAAATTATTCCTCAATCAAAACATGAAATTTTAATTGTTAAATTATATTTAATAAATTTTTTGTATTATTTTGATAAACATCCTGATTTAAATATGGAAAAAATAATTGTGAAAGTTTATCGTAAATAAAGTTTGGAGAAAAGAATAAATAAAATAGCATTCAATGAGCTGACAAAAGATTTATTTAAATTTTTCAAAATTGATTTATTTTTTAACACTTTACAGGAAAAATATAAAACTATATTTTAACTCTATTGTTTTACTTACGATCATCGTAACTCAAAGTTTGATGCGCCAAGAGGGTAAAAAATAGAAATGAAAGTAGAGTTTTTATTTCCATTTTTAAAAAATTTTAGATTTCTTAAATATGACTTATACAAAAGTCTGTAGTAGAATGAGGGGTGGTATTTCTGTGTCTGTTACTTCGTGAAAAAGTGTCACGATCAAACTTTTTCAGACGTACGCACGTGTTGCAACCTTTAAAATCTGAAAATTTATTGTTTTATAAATTATCAGTGTTTGGTAAATAATTTATTGTTTTAAATATATAATTCTGTAATGATCATTTGCTACAATCAAAAGAACTTGTGTTTAAACTATAAAAATACGAGAGGTATTCGATAAAATAAAGCTTCGTATAGGGTTTCAATTATTTAAAAGAATATGTATTTTATTTTCATAGTTTGAAAAAAAAAATTTTTATTTTAAAAAAATGTATGTTTTTACCAGACTGCAAAAATGTTTTTTAAACGTCATTCGACGTTAAACTAGAACATAAATTTTTTACATTATATTTTTTATGACTTTTTTTATTTCAAATAAAAAGTTTATAAAAATTTAAGGTTAATCTATTCTGATTTTAAAATAAATTTTCAAACGTCATTTCCTGACAATAGTTCAACTTTCATAAAGTTTTTTAAAATTCACATTTTTTTCTACTGAAATTTAAATTATTGAAATTACAACTGTAGGTTCATTTATTTACTTAACTGTGTTTAATCAATTAATGAAATTTTATTTTTTTTTTTAGGAACATCAGAATGAACAATAAAAAATCAACTTTTATTTTTAAACTGTAGTTTCGTACATTCTCGTGCGTTTTGAAAAATTTTCTTTTATACTTGTCACGAATTTCATGTGTAGGCTGTGCATATATAGATAATTCATTTTTAATAACATTTCTTAATACATTGTCAGGATTATTTATTAACAATACCAACTGTTAAATTCAAATTAATAAACGAAAATTAAAATGCTTTTTGCAATTTTCTACCTAACTTTAAGTATCATCATTCAAGTACTAGCTGTGGATGACTGTTGTCACAGTAAGGAAAATTTAAAAACTTTAATTTTCATAATTTTCTTTTTAACTATCTGATAAATTAACCGAGATTTTTTTATTCGTAGCCACAAAACTTCCAAATTGTTGTATTAGTAAGTAATTTTAAATTAAAACTTTTATTATTAATTCCTCTTTCTATAAAATGACTAATTAATAAAAATATTCATTTTGACTCTTAGGACCAAAGGAAGATATCCGCTGTAAGAAACATAGTAAGTAAAATTAAGTTATTTATCGGCTTTTAGTTAATTTTTAATGAAATAACTAGTAAATAGCAAATATTTGTTTTTATAATTTATGAAATTTTTACATTATTTTATAAAACAAAATTTTTTTCAAGTATCATTTTCTTGTTTATTCTGATCTGCTCTCTAAAATAACAACTCATTTTTTCGAATTTTATGCTCAAAGTCGTGATTATCTGTTAAAATTCATTCAATCGCGAATTAAAATAAGAATTCATTTAATATTCTGGGGGCTGATTGTCTAACTCGATACGCGTGAAACGCGCGTATCGAGTTAGACAATGAATTAATTAAAATTAATAACAATAAAATTAAGACAAATTTTTGATAAATCAGGCCTTAGCACATTAATTACCGGCGATTTTAAGATTCAAATGAAGGTGCTTTCACAACTGATACCTTTGAAACAAACGATATACGCGCGTTTCACGCGTATCGAGTTAGACAATCAGGCCCCTGATGTTTGCAAAATCACAGGTTTACGAAAAGTACATAGCTTAAGAAAAAACTTTTAATGTATTTTTTTCATTGGATCTTGTACAACAATATTTTCGTCAATTTTTATAGGAGATCAAATTGACAATCAATGTCTTCTTTGGACAGGAGATGTACGAGAACCATGGTTGGAGATTAGATGTTCAACTTGTGAAAGCGTTTGCAACGAGCGCTTAGGTTGTACTATAGCTAACGTTATAGATAATCTTGGCGGTACCAGGACTTGCAAATGTAGTACTCCGAATGATCCACTGTAACTGACTTTGTAAGAAGCTAATAAAAGATTGCATTCAAGAATGAATCGATTGAAATTTTGAATTAACACTTCAGTTACAAAATTTAAAGCCTAATCAAAAAAATATTAGTGTGGTAGGATAAGAAAAAAGTAATGAAAACCATTATGTCATAATTTTTGTGTACCTTGATTCATCAAAAAATTTAAATGATATAAATTTTTAGTCAATGCTTTAATTTTTCACATACGTAGGAAATGCCAAAAAATTTAGAATAGCTCTGAACCGAAATTTTTTTTAAACTTTCTTTATTTTGAATTTTTTGTGTGTTTTATTTTGAGATTTCACAATTTTTTATTATAGTTATATTAATAACAACAATTATTTCTTGCATTCAGACTATTAGATGGTTAGCGGTGTATTTAATTAAATGGAACTCCCCTGAGCTTAAACTGTTGCAGCAGATTACCAAACAATATGTTTTAAACTAAGACGTTTCAACCAAGACCTTCAAGATGAGACTTAACATATCTAATTATGATCAATCAGTTTAGTATGTTGAAGATTTATTAAAATGCAGTTCTTTGACAAATGAAAAATTTGTAAATGCGCATGGAAAGTAACTCAACTTGAATGTAAGAACACAGGCGTTAACCTTTAGAGTACCGGAATTTCAACCATAAAAAAATGTATTTAAAAAGTATCTTATATAGTATATTAACCATTGGCAAGATGTCGACTATGGGTTGTTTCCGTATACGGAAACTCCGGCCCGTAACGTCACGCACCATATTGAGTATTTTTTGAAATCATAAAGTATGATTTTAATTACTTAAAACAAATTGACAAGGCAAAAAATAAGCATAATACGTCAAATTCAATCATAATTTAATAAGCTAAGGTTATTTAGAGCCTCCATAATCAGGTCGCCGATGACGAGTATACCCGGGGGTCATCTTCAGGGAAAAAGACTGATTTTTCTAGAAATTTATTTGATCAGTTTTTTTTTTATAATCAGGGTGATAACTTCGACTTAGACGCATAATTTTCCGATGTCGGGTACTCAGAGCTCATTTCCGAGGAGCTAGACCCCCAGGTCATTCAAAACAAGCGTATTCGAGAGAAAAAAAAAAAAAAAAAGATACAAAATGAAACAATTTGAAGACTTTTGGGACTGAGAACTTTTATACTCGAAAATACAAAAAAATAACGGACCTAAGTGGTAACCAGGTCGTTCAAACATTACTTCCCAGAAATTATTTTCAAAAATTTTAACTTTAAAAAATTACTTATTTTCCATTTGCAGTATACGGAAAACCCGGTACTCTAAAGGTTAAAAATCATATTTACAATGGAACGAGCGCAAAATATATCATAGTTTACAGTTATACCTCTTTGAAGTAGATGTTTTTTAATTCCATTAAGCAAAATTATAAAATTCAAAATAGTTTTTAGAAAGTAAATTAAATTAAGTTTTCGTTAAATCTTCTCTAATTCAAATTTATATGTTTTATTTAAGCTCTATTTCTATCGAAATTTCTGAAGATTCGTTCTCAGAATTGGCATTTTCACATTGATTACTTTTACATTCAGGTGGTGACGGTTTCAGTGGTTTCTTATTTATAAATGAGCCACAGCTGTTGGTACTTCTACAATCATTAATTTTAGAAACTTTATCTTGGCTACTTTTATTCATTTTAGAAGCTTTGCTTTTGCTACTCTTAGAAGTGTCAAGATTATTATTTTTTTCGTCAGAACTGTCACAATCACCACAGTCAGCGTCATATTCAATGCTACCGGTACTTTTTGATTTGCCACAACTATTATTAATCTCGCAGTCATGTATATAATCATCATCGTTAGTGTTAGTTTCTGATGAGCTGCAACTGTTGTTAATGGTACAATCAGAATCATAGTCCACGACATCTTCAACCAGTGAACGCGAAAGTTTATGTTCACCATGTAGTGCAGCTTTTTCCCGATGATATCTTTTTCTACTGAGCTTTGTTACATTTTTAACAACATTTTCTTTTGTTAAAAAACCCTGTAAGTTGTAAAAATAACATTATTACAGAAAAATTATACAAACATATATGAATAAAATTAATTTTGCGAACCTTGTTTGAATAAATTTCCTTGTTTTTGTCGATCTTTTTATGTTTGTGAACTTTTTTCTGATTCTTTTCATGCTTCACATCTTTCTTTTCATAATGCTCTCTTCTATTCTCGTTGTAGTTGTCAGCTTCACTATCTTTTTTTTGGGTGTTCTCCATACTTTTATTGGATTTATTTTGGGAAATGGTTTTTACTATTGGGAAGAAAAGTGCAGTCGTGGTGGGGATGAGGTCACGTGGTTCACGCGCTGTTCTAGTGGATTTAAATAGTTATGGGCAGCCATGTTGAATTTAGGGTTACGTCGTCATGCGCGCTGATCGCACTGAAAATAGTTATGGGCAGCCATATTGCTTCCCTCTCTATGACTGCACTTTTCCTCCCAATAGATGAACCCTGAATGTTAGAGCAAAATTAAGAATTATCTTTTTCATAGCTAAGAATAAATTTTTTTTTTATCTGTAAAAGTTCCTCTGTTAAAAAATATAATAGATAATGGGATGAAAACCGTAAATTTAAATAAAATAAAAAATAATAGTGAGAGACAAAGTATTTCTGTAAGTCATCAACTGATAGAAGTATCTTTATATTATTTAAGCACGGCTTTCAAATGCGTAAGTAAGGGTTGATAAAAGCTTTGTTTGAGTATAAGAAAGACGCGAACAGCTTTTACGATGTAAAATTGCAATCGTAATTTCAGAAATAATATCGTGGCCTTTTAATTAGCCTTTCAAGATCTGTCATTTCTTGATTTTAAAACTTTTTTTTTCTTCTGTAGAATTAAAATGATTTGTTCTGATTAAAAATTGAATTAAGTTTTATGACAGTTTTAGTTTTCACGTATAAACTAAGAATTTCAGAAATTTCGTTATCAATTTTACACCAACTTGCTTGCAGGAACTTTGATAATTTTCGTTAAAGCACACTTAACAACTTTAGTCTGAAAAATTCGTAAATGTTTACTAGTGATTACTAAACCAACCATCTCACCTTGTTCTTATTTTTTATTTTCCATTCACTACTGTGCTTTAATTTACGTACATTATCTTTATCACGGTCATCTTTGTGATCATCAATGATTGTTTCATCGTTGACATAATCATATTTTTCATTTTTATCACTGGTCTTACGATGTACTTTTTTTCTAATATTTTTTTTTACATGAACTTTCGGCTTGGTCTCCTTTTCGTATGAATAAAATTTTTTTATAAAATATGTTAGGCTTGTTATTTAAATAATAAATCATCTTACCTTGCTCTCATGTTCTATTTTTTCATTACCATTGTACTTATTTACTTGATTCCCATTGTCTTCATTTCTGCTATCTTTGTGATAAAAACCGAATTTTTTGTCATGGATATAATCATGATTTTCATTTTTGACGTCGGTGATTTCATATGTATTGTTTAAATCATCTTCCTTTTGGCCATGTTCAAGCAGAGTCTCCTTTCGGCGAAAGTACAAAAAAAAAAAAAAATTCCTTCACTTGCATACAAAATAATATTGGAAACTTTTTTGTATTAACTAATAATTAAATCAAGTCAATTATACGGATCATTACATAATCCCGTTAACTAATTACTATTAAGAGTATTTAAACTAAAGCACCTTTCAAAACATTATTTTATAATTCATTACAGTTATACGAAGAATTGCTCGAATAATAGAAAAATTTTATTTGTGTAGTTGCATTTCTCAATTATAAGTAATTTTAATACTTACGTTATTTTGTTTTGACACAGTCAGTGGCTTCGCTTCTACTTCATTTTTAAGATGAATCACAAAAATAGAAAGAAAAATTAAAATGCTGAGTCGAAAAATGGACGCAGATAACATTTTCTAGCGTTCAATATGATTTTTATTTAAAAAGTATTAGAAAAAAAGTTTTCTGAAGTTATAAAATTTTATTGCTTACAAAGCAATAAGAAATTCAAATTGTCTTTAAATTTTATTATTATTTTTTTTTTTAATGACGTAAAACAATGAATTATGCCGTATATGAAAAAGAATTTTGAAAGGTAGAATATTAAAAAAAAAAAAATTATTTTCAAACATAATTAATTATTATAATAAATTTTCAATTTCATCATAAAAAAAATAAATCAAGTAATTCTCAATGACTAACCTTTAACGAATGAATTGATAAGAATCTAATTATTTATTTATTTAAAAAAAAAAAAAAAAAAAAAAAAAAAAACTAGACACAATAAGAACAAATCTACTATACATTGTATAAATCCTATTTTTTAGTAATGATTCATAATGATAAAATTTTTTTTCTTTTATACAAAAATAAAAGTGTTTGTATTTTTTAATTAGATTTGGAAGGTTATAATTACATTTTGTACAATAAATAATGGATTGAAATAATCATAGTCAGTAATTTTTACACTCTTTATTCATAAAAATGGGGTTATAATATTTAGAAGCATAAGACAAGGTCATAAGAAAATCACATTAGATTTCTTTCTATGCAATATAAGCCCAAATACTACTACCTAAGATTCAACAAATTTGTTTTTCAAAATAAAAGTTTTGAATTGAATGTAATAATTAAACTTTGAATACTTGAAAAAATATTACAGCAAGATATAAAGTATTGATAAGTACAAGCAACTCATTCAAAATTTTTATTCGTAAACTTCAAATATCTGTTTCAATATAATCGAATCATCAAAATAGAACGACGAGGATTCCCGTCTGAGTTCACACCTGAAAGACTTACACTTTTCGGTAGTGTAAAAATTAGTTTTCGGGTTCCAGGTGTAGACATAGGACCAAGAGTCGGTGTCGCCTATGTTCACTTGAAGTCTGAATTCATTTTTCGATTGACTTGACCCAACTGTTATCTGAACGGCCGGGTTTTTGCCAAGGTAAAGCCATAAATTGTCGCCACCCCTATTATAGAACGTACCGTATTCCCAAACAATAACATCTTTTAACTTGTCGAAATTTTTCATATCTCTGGTTAGTTTGATGTCTATGAGTTGACGCTTAATGGCGTGGTAGTGTTCTTCGCAATTTTTAGGCCTGTTGTAACATTCTTCAATTCCCCCGTCTTTGGCTGTCAAAATACCCACGTTGACTTCAGCGTTTTTTAAAACTCTCCGTGCTTGTTCTTCCAAAGTAGCATCTAGTTTGACAGGGTAGTCTTCTATCAATTTCTTCAAACCTCTTATAATCTCTTTGAATTCATGTAACCATCTTTGAAGCTCAGTACGGTATTCTTCAATAGATCGAGTTAATACAACCCGAGTAGATTTAGAGTCAAGCCCCAAGTCATCGATCGACTGATGAGTAGTATGGAGCACTACTTTCTTCTCACCTAACTTGACTTGTCTGATGAAGTCGTTGGTGTAGGCTTCCAGTTTGCGAGCAATTTCCTTGCATTTTTCTACGTTGCTCAGAACGCAACTCGTGCCTGTCTCGCCTATGATGGCATTGATCTCGGTAGCATCGCCTCCCATCTGTCGGGCGCTTATGGTCATGATGTCGTTGTTACGACTCTCGTCGAATTCTTTGGCCAAGCTTCCCGCAGCTTCGGCGATGTTTGCGTACTTGCCTTCTAGCTTAGCCTCCAGGTTCTCCTTTTCCTCTTTGGTCGTCAATTTTATGTGAAGTCCCAAAATTAGGGTAGCACCCTCTCTGTAACCGGAAATAAACTGATCGCCGCATGAAATTCCAAAATTTTCTGTATCTTTTTTGTAAATTTTTTTCCCCAGGGCTGTTAAAGAGTCTTCTTTAGTGCCTTCGACGTGCAGGGTTACGTCCCTATGGATGATCGCGAAATAGTTTACTGACAACGTGTAAGCATCCTCGTACTGAGAGCTCATGTAGTCTAGCGCTGCCTCGACTTCGATTAGGTTGTAACTACCTTTGATATTAGCTTCTGCGTTCATGATTTTTTTCAACTGTATAAAGTTCGAGCTGTCTGAAATTTTTATTTCCGAAGTGAATTCTGACTTTTGAATAACTTCCGCGTTGAAACAGTGGGCCTGTGCTAGCTTTTTCTTATCAGTTGAGTATCCTCGGCCGACTAAATGATTGTTGCCAGGATTGGATAAGTCCTTAATGAAATTTTCTGTGTTCTGAGAATTAGAGCAGTCAATGAGAAAGCTCACCAACAACAACACCAGCATTCGAGACGAGCAGATGTGCATTGTAAAATTATTGCCAATGTATAAGATTATAAAAATTACTCAAAATAAACTGAAAAGAATTAAAAACGTGTTATAATCGATATTTTTTACGTTTTATGTTAAAAATTAATACCTTAAGTAACTATAAGACTTTTGTTCGAACTTAAATGAACAGATTGCAGTGTTAAATTGTATTTTTTTTTTTTTTTTTTTTTTTTTTTTGGAGACCAAAGTTTTAAAAAAGAGTAATTTTTCAATGTAATTTAAACTTTCAAAGCTTTCGGGAGTAAGTTGTGTTTTTTTTTTTTTTTTTTTTTTTTTTCTTAATTACTTTTATTTGTCATTTTTTTGTCACGATTTTACATGTAAATTATGTGATTGCTTGAAAATTTTGAAAAAATAGCTTTACAATATTCGTTTAAGAAATTTGAGTAATTATATTTAAAAATTATTGTAATGAATTATTAATTTCTGATCCGGGTTTGTCGAGGCGATTTTTTTTTGAGATTATGAGCAATTGATAAAATAAAAATTTTTTTTAATTGTGAACTTAAATTTTATAAATTAAAAAAAAATTGCTTTTATTGAATTTTCAAATCCAACTGTCGTAGAATTATTAAATCAATTAAATATTTTTGAAGTGAAACTTCTATTCTGTCGGTATTTAATTATTTTAATGTTTGAAAAATCAAAAGAGCACGAATCTTACTCAAATTTAAGAAATGTTATACAAGATGTAGTTTTCAAAATAATATTTTTTTTATTCGTGCACACTATTAGTTCGTTTTCTAATAGCGTCATACTTTTTGACGTCTTTGAGAGTCATACTTATTCTTCGTTATAAAATATAATAATATTTTAAAATGTAATGATATTAAAAAAGTTAATAATTTCACGTAAGCAAAATATTTTAAGAATTACAGTTAAAGTTAACATTTTTAGCTTGAATTTTTATTCATTTATATTATTAATCTGAAATTTTTTAAAAAAATTTAAATGATATTTTTTCTATTTCAGATTCTTGAAAATTTGTTGAAAAATTTATATATGCATTAATCGTTATTTTTATCTTTTTTATGAACCAAACCTCACGATTATCAAATTTGGAGTAACCTGCTTCTTTTTGCTACAGAGAATTTTTTTTTTTTTTAAATTAGAGTTGCTTCAATTAAAAAATAAATAAATTAATAAATTAATAAACAAAAAACTCAATATGCGTAAGTTTTCTACATAATATTTTTTATAACAATGAAAATCAGTACCTCAATCTAAAAAAATTTGTAAAAACAAAATAATCTTACAAAAAATATTTTATTAATTAAAACCTGATGTGAAAATTCTCAAAAAACAAGTTTTTAAAAATTAAAATGTTTTAGCTTAATCTTGATTTTCTACTATTTTGATAGTTGAGTGGGTTGGTTATGTGTTTGTTTTATAAAATAAATTTTTTTTGTATTTAATAAATTTTTATCTTAAAATTTTTTGATAGAATACACTTGACGATAGAATAACGTTCAATTTTTTCATCAAACATGAAATACTGAACGCAAAAGTACCTGTTTTATGTTTTTATTTCTTGAAACAGTATTTATCAAATAAAATTTAAGTAAAAAAATTTATTTATTTATATAAAAATTTATTTGTGTTACAGGTGGAGTAACTGCGACTTTAATGTTGATACTCATACCGGCAACTTTAGCTAAAGAAATTAACATTGACATTGCAATAAATAAAGGTTCAGCAAATTCAGAACAATCTGTACAACCAGAACAACCAGAAAATCCTGAACAACCTGAATTGCCAGAAGAGACAGAAGTAAAAAAGCCTGTAGTAGTTTTTGGTGCTGGTACTCCTGCCGGCTTGGCAGTGCTACGGTATTTGGTTGATCAATGCGAAGACACAGGTTGATAAATATTGATACAATTAATTTTATTTTTCAATTACCTGTTGTGTTCTTTCCCTTTAAGTCTTTGAAAGCAAACAAGGCATCTTTATAAGCCAAATTCATTAAAAAAGAAAAAAAAAAAGTGAAATTACACACTGCAATGTTAAATACATATATATTTATTTCAATTAAAAATAAAATTTTATTTTTTATTTAACTATTTTCAAGATCCAAAAGCATTTGTCATAGATAGTACTAAAATTGATGAGAAATTGATTGAAAAAGTTGTATATGGTATTATAAATTATGACAATCAAGATGACATTAGCGCATACGTAGAAGGTGCATCAAGTGTTATTGTAGCTCTTAGACCTACAAAAAATCCTGGTAATGTCCCAATTTGTATTTTTATCCGAAACAAGTTTTAACTTCGTATTTTTTTTTTTTTTTTTTTTTTTTTCATTTAGATCAAAAATTGTCTTTACACACGATCCTGGAGAAAATTATTGAAGGCATGAAAACCCACAATGTCGAAATGATTTCTGTAGTCTTATCAGGTACCTTACAAAAAAACAGTTCAATTTGTTTTAATTTTTTCAAACAAAAATAAGTAAAAGAATTTTCACTCACCCTTTATCTTATGTATCTATTTTAAATATAAAATCACGAGTTTTTCAAGTTTTAATTTAAAAATCTGTGTATATACTTTAAGATTACGTGTTTGAAGCTGATGCAAATCAAATTCCAAGTAGTTGTCAAGATGAAGTTAAAGAAGAAAAAAAAGTGGTTACCGTTCTTGAAAACAGCAGCTTGAATTGGTTAGCTGCTTGTCCAAGACACATAGACAGTAATTTTTTTTATCAAACAATTAAAAAGTCTTTCAGTTTTTTTTTTTAAATACACTCATTTTGCGAATATTCTTAGCTACGGAAACCAGTGACGATTATAAAACAGAAAAAGGTAAATCTGCAGGACCAAAGGTAACCGCTAATGGATTAGCCAAGTTTTTAGTTACGAGTTGTGAAGGTAACATTGAGCGTCGAAGTGCATATGGAATTGCAAATAAATGATTATTTGATTTTTATGTTTATAACGATGATTTGTACTCACTTAATAATTTTTGAAGTAAATAATAAAAAGCAATAAAAAATTAATCTGATCATTTTTTTAATAAAAAAAAATAAAAAAATTTGATTTGTTCACTGATGATAAAGAACAAACTTTAAAAATTTGATAAAATTTTGATATAATACGAGCATTGACAAACGATGAAACGCGGGGAATCCCAGTGACCCCCTAGTCAGAGTGGGTAGAATTGATCTAATTCCGCGCCTGTAAATTGGCCACAGTTGCTGTTCTGTATGCCGGGTTACGGAGTATAAGGGACATGCGTGGAGCTTACGCTTTCAAAGAAGTTAATAAATGATTAAATTAATAATAAATCAATACCACGAAAAATTTCAAGCTGTAGGATGCAATAAAATTCAATGACTTGGACAAAATTGAGTCAGAAACAGAGACAATTTAAACAAACATTTTTAATAATAAATTATTAGGCGAAAATATTAGTTAGTAGCAGGTAAATAGCTAGTAACTGCCTTGATCAGTCGATACAAACGAAAGTTATAATTATAAAATGTTTATTATAATGTAAAAAATTATTTTTAATTTTTCATTAAACAATTTTCATGAAGATAAAAGAGCTGCTGCTCGCTTGCAAATCGTCTTGTAAGTCAGTGTTTTCAGAGGAAATAAACTCTGATAAAAAAATAAAAAGGGTTTCGGTGCAGCGGGAAAAAATGAATCTTTTTTTTTCGCACGCCGATGGCAGACTCAACAGAAGTGAAAAGGTAAAGAGAGACGAGTATAAAAACACCTAAAGAGACGCGCTAAAAAAAAAAAAAAGGTTGCTCTGTTGCTTCAGTGATGAGAATGACAGGGCAAAGTCCGCTTGAGAAGGATAATAATTTTAGAATGACTTTTAGTTTTTTGAGATGTTTTTCAAGGGATATTCGTATAATCTGAAATATTTTATAAAATACAAATACTTTTAAAAAAGTAATGACTGTTTGTTGCAAATTTTTTGCAACCAAAAATTCTCAAGATTTTTGAAAAAAAGTTTGTACCAGCATTATTCTTTTTTCATCTCAACTGGCAGACAAATAAAGAGTTCAATATTTTCTCCTACGTATAAAGTAAGGGGAAAAGAAGGAGGAAGAATTTTAGCGAGATTCATGTAAGTATAAACTTTTTGTGAGATTACCGATAGCAATTTTCGACTCAAGTTGAATGTATTAGGATATAAATTTGTTTTTTAAAGCGACAGGCGTATCGACATAAAGCCTCAATTTATTTGTTTTCGGAGTTTGAGGGTGATTCAAAAGTAGATGTAATACTTTGTCGGCATTTGTAAAATTACAACTTTAAATTTTTTATCAGAATTTGAACAAACAACTGCATTTACACAAAACACTGGATTTATGGAATTACTTCAAAAAAGACCTCGACATTTTCGGTAAAACTTTTATCTTTGAACGCACCGACATTTTTTTTTTCGAACTGCTGACCATGGTTTTTGTCTAATCGAAAAAAAAGAATCAATGAACACGCAGTTAATTTAGTGCGACAATAAGTTTTTCGATCCGAGCAGTTAGTGTTTTTCCCCAGCAGCATACAAACAATAAACATCGGAGGCAGTGCTGGTGGCTGCTTTCCTCTGGTTTTTTTTTTGCAGCGTTGTTCTAAAGAAGCCCGATGCTTACAATATAGCCTGGATGTGTTCCGGGCATCGTAACAATGCCCAAGGAAGTAAATCGAGATACTAAACTTTGGAGCTTGGAATTCAATCGATACAGGGTGAGAATCGATTCAAAATTTTGTTTTTTTATTAATAATCAAAATTTTTACTTATCAAAGTGCAGAATATATAATTAGAAAAGAATATTCGCGTAATTAGTACTACTATTTCTATTTGATGCATACAAAAATTACTTATAATTTGGGGTCCAAATGCGATTGGTTTTTTTTTCAGAAAAAAGTGCAAGTAGAGGATTGAATTGATATTTTTTCAGGTGACGGGTTTGGTAAAATTTCACAGAGAAACAGTAAATTTTGTTTTATTGAGATTTTTATAGGAGTTCTATCAAGTTGGCTCGTAATTACTGGATGAGTGGAGGGCTGTAATAAAAATACGGATTACGAAGTCACCAGAGAGAACATTATAAAACTGTTATAAAACTGTATGACTATTTAGTGGACTGAAAAGAAGGGAGAGTGAGAAAAGTTTAACCAAAGAAACGTTATCGAACTCATATTCGAGGAATGTTAAAACTATTTCATCTTTTTATAAATTTTGGTTCTGTTTCTTCATTAAAAAAGTTTTTTCAACACTACTTATTTTGTTTGAATATTATTAACTTAGCATTTACTAAATCAAATTATGGTTCAAAAAAATAATATTTTATTGTAAAGAATTGTACTGGTAATCATTTTGAAATTGCAAAAAATATCGATTTTATTGGTAGGCATTTCTATGAAAAATTGAGCGAATTTTTTTCAAATTATCGAGAAAATGGGAGCTGGTAAAATTTTGCAAGTCACTTTCATAAATTACTACCAAACATAGAACTGTATATAAAAGCTTGTGAATCGAGAGCTTTTTTTAAATTTATCGAGGTAGCTCGACATCTTAGGGCTGACAGGATGCCAGAAATCATTGAATTTTCTAAACGGAATTTTCTTTACGGAAGTTACAAATAAAAAAACAAACCCCACTGCAAAATTACAATATAACTTTGCAATATTTTTTGTTTTTCTAAAATTTTTATATGTTTTTTTGAAACTTACAAAATCTTGATTCAACCCATTTTAAATCCCGGTTACTCACATTTTTAAGCTATTAAAACTTAAAAATTGAGCGAAGAGAAAAAAAGTTTAAATAATGGTTTTTGACAACAATGAGACGAAACCATCATATAGCTCCATAAATTAATTCTTTATTTAAATATTTAAAATTTCACATGAAATTTTCCCTGCCAAATTGATGAAAATATTCGATCCCTTCCACTTCTAAATCTTATTATTTCAATAAAATATATTTAGAGCACACTTTGATAATCTCAAGCGCGAATCAACTCCGCAAGTTTAGCGTTCGTTCCCAAAGCTTGTTCTCAAAACTCCACTCATAAACATTCGGATAAACGCGATCATATTCCATGAATGAATTCATTTTGGAGCCCGAATTCATCCCCGCGAATAATAAAGGGACGCAAGGGTGTAGAAAGTTACCTAAAGGGCCGAGTCACGGACGCGTAGCTTGCGTGGGCGCGTGCGAAAAAGAGGGAGAGAAAGCTAGCGAGCGAGCGAGCGCGCGCCAAAGAAACTCCCGCGGCTCCGCAGTCGGCGAACGCACCGCAAGCCGTACGTACGCTCGGGCAAGCTTCGACTTCGCGAGTGATAATAAACAAACGGGGGTTGGTGAGTGAACTTTTGTGATTTTTTACAGGTTTTTTTTTTTCCAAAATCGTCCGGAAAGTTTTTTGTTTGTTTATGGTTGAGTACTTACCCTCCCCGTGCGGTTTGTAAATTTTCCGGTCGAGTTGTTTAGCGCTCTGCTCCAAATTTTTCCCCCGAGTTCTTTATTGGTGCTTTTACGTGCGCGAACGATTTTGCCAAGAGCGAGATATCTCGAGTTTTTAGGAAATTTTTTTTTTATTTAAGTTACGTTTTTAAAAAAATATAAATTGCAATCTTGGAATGTAAATTTAGTCGAGGAACAAGGAAACCAAGTTTCAGGGGGAAAAGTGCGGTAATAAATGTGCGATTACCTCTGGAGACTGCACGTTTTCACGCCCCGAACTTTGTTAATTAGTCATCATTATAATTATTCATTTTATATGCTTTTATTAGATTCAACCGTGAATGCAAAACTCTTAACTAATTTTGATTACTTTAAAATCATTCCTTTTTTATGATAAATATTATAAAAATTTTATTATAGTAAGTAATTTGTTGTAAATGTTTATTATAAGTAAATTTTTATATTTTTGAAATTTTTTTATTTTAATAAAAATGAATTTTTCTAGTATTAAATTAGTGAAAAATTATTTAAATAAAATTTTCCAATAAAAGTATGTATAATTACAATTGGATTAAAGTTAAAATATTAGGCTGAACCAAAATATAGTAAAATTAATTGCGGATATTTATTTAAATTTATTTTCAATTAAATCACCCCAACTACGTATCAATTTAATTATTAACTAAAATTAATCGATGAAAAAAAATTGCAGAACAACGATAGCTTAAAAACTAAAAAATCCCAAGTGCATTCAAATTTAAACCTCAGTCCAAACAAAAAACCCGGGTGAACCAGTGTAAAAAAAAAAAAAAAATCAACACTACCATTTAAAAAATGAGAACGGAGAAAGATCAGTGAGACCAGGAGTTGGGGAAAGATGGGCATTGGAGCCCGGTGGTCAGCTCCGGAGGATGGTGCTCGCCCTGCCGCTGACCTCAAAAATCTCCGTAGCAGCCCTGCTGCTGGTGCTACTTCGGGTCGTCGCGGCCCTGCCCACGGATCAACCCGGGCATGCCGCAGACGCCGGCGAGGACGTCGTCCACCCCTGCGACGTCATCGCGGCTGGAACCGTCCGGGAGTTGGCGTGCCGGGGCCGGCGAGTCTCCGAACTCGGAGAGCTTCCCGATGCTCGGAACGTCACCAGAATGTGAGTTTCGCTTTTTATTATTAAATTATTATCATATATTTTTTAATGAGAATTATGAATTTTATTATTATTTATTTTTATTACACTAGTTTTTCTAAAAATGTGCTTGCAACTCTCAATTTTTTTCTAATAATTTCACCGATTTTTTACAAAATCCTATAATCTACTACAGGTTTTCGCCATTACCGAGTATTTATCATGAGTACTATATACATAAAAAGTATTTAAAATAATTTTCCATTTGAAGATAATAATTTTATTTGCTCCCATAATAATTATAGTTAAAATTTTTGCTCAACGTAACTTGCCAAAATTTTGCATCATATAGTATGATGTAACAGATAACATGGTAATGAAATAATGCTTACACTTTGAATAAAATGCATACAAGGAAAAAAAATAGTTTTTCAACATATCAATAACGATAGTTTTTCAGAAACTTTCAAGTCTTTTTTATAAATATAAAAGTAGAATTTTAGAAAGCGGTCGTCTCAAACGATAAAAACTTTCCGCCATCTTCGAAGGATGCATGAAAATGTTACCGGCGTTTTATAACGAACAAAAAAAATTTTTTCATTCGATCGTAAAATTCCGTTTCGAGGGAGCATCCAACACCGAAAGGCTTTTTAAGAAATTTCAATGATATTGCATGGGGGAACGGACGGATTCGATGAAATTGGAGCTTCCAAAGCTCACAAACTTAATATTTTCCAGGACAAATATTCCTACCTAGTTTTTAATGTCAAAAGAAAACAAAATTGATGGATAAGACAAAATTAATTCAGCTTTAGCCAACCAAATTGAGTTTCCCAATTAAAGAGCTGAAGCAACGTTTTTTTCGCATCGTAACAGAGTCGTTTCAATTAGCCGAGTTGTCGCTGGCTTTTAAAGTGATTGAACCAAATTTTTTCAATCCCAGCGTAACATCGCCGAAACCTTCTGATGCACAACCTCGCAATATATCAATCACCCGCTGCATACAAAACTTCTTTTTTTCCCCCAAAATTTCGCACTTGTGCAATGAATTAGCAGTCATGGGGCGCTTGCACGCGATCTCTTTTTATTTATCAGCTCCTTATTCCGTGTACGGTGGACGTCGGCGTTTAGAATCTTAAAAAAAAAATGTCGACGAGCTTGAGCGCAGTGAAAGCCTCGCTATTACGGCTTAACGCGTCCACCTATGTATTTTGATTGCCTTTTTCGAAGTTCCCAGGAATTTTAATTTACCAGCCGGTGGATGAAGACTCTTTTCAATTGAATCGCGGGTCAATTAATTAAAATCGAAGTGAAACTCCCGCGAGTCTAATTTTTATCTCCGAAAAATGCAAATGAAGAGAAAAGTTTCAGACTGGCGAGAGAATCGGACGACAGCAGCGCTGAATTTATCCGTTCTTTAAAAAGCGCGGTAATTTACAGCGGGAAAACTAGGCAGAAATAATAATAACAATTAAATCCTCGGATTTATTAAGTCGAGCTTGCGTCATCCGCAGAGCGACCCTCTTGACGGGGGAAAAAAAGCTCTCGGGAAATAAGTAACATTCATGGCGGCCGAATAAACACTATAAAAATTCAAACCACGCCGTATCATCGCTCTTTTTCACCTTGCTCGCGACAGTTTTATTGCCCGCGGAAACTTTGGCCACCGCACACTCCAAACTTTGTCGACGCTGACGAAGGAGAAAAAAAAATCGAGTGTCTCTGTGGGCCTAGGAGGAAAAAAAAAAAGTGTTTAGATAAACACTGGGGTGGATTTTTGTTTACGATAAGTGCGAAAATGCGGGAACATCGGTTTTGTTTGTACTTTATGTGAGCGTCTTTATGAGTATCTTTAAAAGTTTATGAAAACATTTCCAAAAATCTCTTGTGAATACTTTGTATTTATTTATGTATTAGTATAATGATTTTTGTTGGGTTAAAATTTTAGTGATCTAGCTTGTGAAACTCTGTCAAAAAATTGTTATAGATGAACGAAATAATTTTACAGAATTTTCTGTGAATTAAAACTATCGAAAGTAAAAATATATTTTCTTGAGACTTTTCTTGATAGATTTAAAAAACAAAACCAGTAGGAATCGTTCCAGAATTTTTTGGACAGAATGCTATTCAACGAAGAGAATTTAAACTTCCGTTTTTTATAATTCCAATAGATTCCTTTAACAATGACCAGAACTTTTTACAAAACTGTCAATGCGAAATTCTTACTTGATACTTACATAAAAAAATTCTCAATACTCTGATGAATTTCCATGTCTTTTTTTATTTTTTTTAATTTATAAGACACGAATTTGTCATTCGCAGGATGTCAATTTTCTTGCCAAAAATCATCAAACTATCGGTTTGGCGGGACCATATAGTTTCAAAGTCTAAATTTTAGTCAAATAAAACTTCGCAAGCTTGTAATTCTACCCAAAAATTAATTTTCCAAATTTATCCTTCCAAAAAGGTCCAAGCACGTGAGCAAAAATGGTCTTATCGGTGTCACGTGTCCTCCTTATCTAACCCTTCCAGCGCGTGAAAAACGCGTGCACAAATTTCGAAAAAGCCGCGGCGTAAAAGGAGTTAGACGAGTAGACGAGAATAAAGGAGTGGGAGAATCGAGGACTAGCGATGCTGCCGAGACTGCATCGCGAAAATGATCGACCTACATTACTTACGCACCTTCGCGGCCTTCGCAACGAGATCGACTTTTTAGAAAACCGTTTCTTTTCTTTTGAGGAGAGTACAGCATGCGTTTTCAGATTTTGAAGCGCCGTTGAGACCTTTGTGATACCATTTTTTAAGACTTTTGAGGTCCAAATGTGCCTTTATAATTAGGAAGAAATGGATTTTTAAATTATTGGTTGCCAGGATTTTTATTAGAAAATTATTTTAGGCATGCTTAGTACTGTTTTTGGGAAGAGTACAAAAATTTTTAAAAGTCAGAATTTAAGGCCGTGTAAAGTGTACCCACAGAAGAAAAAGATGAAGGTTTTCTTTAAGTTTGATCAAAAATCTTAAAACTCAATAGAGAGTTTTTCAAGTCTTTTCTGTCGTAAATTGGCGTAACTGAATTTTTTTTTTTTATATTTTACCCAATTTTGGAAAAAATTAGTTTTTCTTAATTTATCTCTCGTCGCTTTTAGATTAGATAGCATTATTTAGATCAGAGTAAATAAAATATCGTAAGTAAAAGCTCACACACGTAAGAACACAGAGCAAGGAAAACAGAAGAAAACAAGAAAAACATATACTCGAGAAAAATGATGCGTGTCCGCAAAACCGATACAAAGTATTGCCGCCACTCTTCGTGCTCAAGACGTTTGAACAAAATTTGCTGCTTCGCATGAAACGTTCTTCCGATACTCGCACTCAAGTGCACGATCTGGTAAATGTGACCTGCCTCTGACAATCTTTTTTTCAATTTATTTTGGCTGTATAGTATCAAAAAATATATATAAACAAACTAATAGTACTGATACTTGATCCACGTAGTACTAATTTATTATTAATTTTATTACCGAAGTTTCCATGTAGTTTTTTAAGAACACAAACCTAGTACTTATATAACTCAATTTTTCTTGTGTTACTTGATGTAGCTTCATATTAATAATGTTAAATTAAAAAACAAAACACACTTAAGTTTTTTGTGGGTTACACAGATTTATGTGACAGCTGTTTCAACGTTTGTTCATAAATTTGTTCACAGTTTGTAAATAAGTCTGAAGAAAACAGCTGTCACTATTAAATAAATCTGTGTAGCCCACAAAAAACTTATACTTATTACCTTATATATACAATCAAAAAAATTTTGTGAAATTTTGATCTTCGTTTGATATAACTACCATACTACAAAACATGTCAGTATTAATAAAAATAAATCAACTTCCATAATCTTATTATTGATTTTCCACTCGGACATCAATACTGTAAATAATAAAATTATTGCTAATCCCAGCGAAATCAATGAAACCAGTTGATTGATAAGAAATCCACAACCGATGGCATTTGGACGCATGCAATAAAAAAACAATAACTCGCCTACTACAGAGCACAGAAGTTGTACACAGTCAGGGTCATATAAAGAGGAAACAGCCTCCACACCCTTTCGATTCGCCCCGGCAATGAAATTTGAGTAGCCGGGCATTAAATACCTGAGTAATGGCGGGGAGGAGGGGGTGGGACTATAAACCCTCTCTCGCTCCGGTTCATCTCCCTCCTTTTAATGGTCCGGTATCGGGTCACCCCGCAGCTAGCGTCAGATGCCTTCTATCTCCGCTTTTTCCGAACCGTCTTTTTTTACTCGTCAGCCGGGAGGAAGAAGATATAAGTTCGGTGCTTGCAGTTTTTAAATTCATTATCGTTACGGTCGATTAAAATATACCGTTGATCAACAGTGTCGTACGGCTCTAATGAGGTGTGGATTTAATCATGCTTTTTAGGTTTTTTAAGAAACTTCAAACTCTCATAATCTTACAGGAATGGGAAACTTTAGCGGAAAATATATTTTTTTAGGGTAGTTTTTAAAACTGTCAGCATGGTTGCAGAATTTTACTAGCATTGGTTTCTTCATTATGAACTTTAGTTTATTTCAATAAAAAGCACTGATGTTAATGCACAACACACCATAGATTTGTAATTTTTGAACGTGTGCAGTCTTTTGAATACAAGTAAAATAATGCTGTAAAGATTTTATTTTCACAAAAAAGAAGTTTGGTCCTTGTTTTTTTACATAAATGTTGCACATAATTGATTGTAGTAAAAGCATTACCTGCACTTTACAACTAACTAGTATATCAAGATATTTAAACTTACAAAAAATTTGAATTTTATTAATGATCAAATTCATATTACTCGTACCTGATATCTCTAGAGAATGAAATTACCAATGATTCCAAACCTCTTTTATACTAAGTCCAAAAAAAAAAAATTAAGTACACGCTTCACTAGGTCCATGGAAAACAGTTAGCAGTACACAAATCTGAATTCTGATGAAGTCAGACAAACAAAATAGGGCGGAAGATCTTGATGCGACTCTAGTCGATGGATACAGGCACGCAAGTAAATGGATTATATAGGCTATATATAGAAAATGAGTATCCGATCGTGATCCCACGCGCCAGTCTTGATCAAGACTTGCCAGCGCGGGCTTTGAGTAATTGGTCAATCTCGGGAATTTAGCGCCACCAACCCCCGTCGAGTTTACTCCGAGCCAATATACATGCGCCTTACGCCTAACGGTCCGTGAATAAATTTAATCTCGGACTTTGATATCGTCTTCGACTTCCTGGCTGGCTCAACTTTATGATAAATTAGTTGTTTTTTTTCGTGCTAAGTACTACTTAATTTTATCTAACTTGTGTACCTCTGAAAAAAAGCACTTTTTACCATGGTAAACACTTTAACGTTAGTTGTGCATAATTTTTCGGTATTAAAAAGTCCATTACAACGTAAAAAATTTAAAATATTCAACGGGAAAAATTGCTTTTTTGGCAAATAAGTGCAAAAATCATCTTTAAAAAAAAAAATACCAGAGTTGTTATAAATCATATCAAGAATCCTGTTTTTAGCAACCATTAGACAGATCATACAAAAAATTTTTTTATGATTAAAAAAAAAAAAAACATTATTAAAAAAATCCGCAAAAATAGGGTTGATTTTGAATGAGCTGGCTTATTTAAGCCGCGGTGTCACATTTTTTATCTCCCATTGACCCACCGCCGCAGTAATTTTGGCGCTAATCGTTGACACACTCAATGAATTCGTTCCAGATAATCGAGGCAGGTTAATTGTGATTTACGGCCCTTTCATTAGGTGATTTACCATCGGTTTTACTTTTTTTATTTATGCCTCGTAGTTATAATGCATCGAGACCATCGACGTCGTTTCCGGTGGCGAAAATTTCAGAAGAAAATTAATCAGCGTTTACGCCCTCGAGTACCTAATATGCCAACGCAGCGCTGTATCGTAAGCTTTGATCAGGGAACTCGGAGTGCAAAACACCCTAACTGAACTATACGCTTCTGCTTGGATTTGTGTGAAAATTAGCGATGGTTCTTGGAAGAGGAAACCGAAAGATTTATGTTTGTCAAGTTCGTCAGGCTGGTAATAATTTTTTACAGCTTTTTTGTAATTATCGGGATTTAATATCTGGGTTGATAGTTTTTTTTTTTATGAAGGCGATCAGTTTCTTCGTGCTTACATACTATTATGAGTTAGTAGATAAAGCAAATCTTTAGAATACTTGCGTAAATTTTTCAAGACATGCTTGTTTTTATAACATTTTACAAACAATTATTATAATTGATTATATGTAAACAATTTTCAAACTTGCGGTATCTAAAATTCAAAAACACTGTACTATGGTATTTATCTGCACTCTACCAGTTTGCTTATCTTTAATTTTATCATATGTATATTTTGTTGTCTATACAATAAAATATTGTTTGATATTTTATAATATATGTTTGCAGCAGTACAGACTTAAATATAAAATATAATCGAAATTTTTTGATTTGATAAATGACTAGTTTCTAGGACAAATTTATGTTTAGTAAAAATCAATTTCATATCATCATTTATCTAATCAGACTAAAAAAAAAAAAAAAGATAATAAAATTAAAATCATTTTGAAACTACAAAAAAACATTGTAAATATAATTTTACTACATCAACTACAAGTCATTAATTAAATTATAACTTTTGTAAACTTTAGTATCTAAATGTAAGTTAATTAAAATTTAGTTAACCTGGCCAGATTAAATTCTGATTAAAAGGATAATTTACGAGCGTGTACGTAATCGGCAGTAAAATAAATCGCTCTACTCATCGCCTTCAAATTCTATTATTTCAAACGGAAAACAAGAGAAAAAAAAGGGTCGTCGCGACTCCATCAGTTCTATCATCAGCAGCTGGCTTGATGAAAGTAAAGCAGAAAATTTATCGGCCGTTGAATTTCCAGAGTCCCAAAGTACATGCGCGGACTTAAAATACGGAGCTAAATTTAATTTTAAAATTTCCGTCCCTTCTCAACTCGCTAGAAAATTAAATTTTTCAAAATCAAAATTAGCCGGAAGCTCCGCGTCTACCAATCGTAAATTCAGAGCGAAGATTTACCTGATCCACTTCGCGAATAAATAAATCATCTTTTTACGTCTTCACTTCGCTAAGGGCTTCAAATTAAGTACTCCACTGTGATTTGTGGTCCGTTAAAGTATAATCGAAATTCCGTGACGACTCGGTTGTGTGTATGTGTGTGTATATAAATGTGCATACGAAATCTTACGCTCAACGAGCCGTGAAGACATCCACAGAATCCATCTTTTTTTAAAGTTCCAAGGCAAAACAAAATTTTCTTTACTAAAAGTAATTGAAAATTGAAACAAGAGTATATTAATAATTATATTCATAGAGAATAAATAATAAATATTAACAAGAACAGGAATGTAACCATACATAATAACCCTTTTGTCAAAAGTAAAATTAAAAATTATAAGTTGAATCAGATTTATTTAAAAAATTATTTAATTTAATTTGAGTACCCGTCACTAAATCTATAAAAAATCAAAATATCTTCCTACTTAATTTTTTTAACACCGGAAACTGAAATTTTTCCATCTCTCCAGAAAAAAAAAACCTCATCGTTAATAAAAACAATTCTGCTGTATGGCCAAAAAACTGGAACACGGCAAAATTAATTGTCCGGTACCAAAAAGTTTCGGTACGGACCCGGGGGCTTCATACAGATATATAATCGATTACGATAAATCCCAAAAACTTTGGCTCGTCATTTTCTGTTCCTATTCCTGCACTGACCAACTACGGGCGCGGCGGACGGCGCCGTCGCGGTGGAGCTAATCCGAGTTGATTTAGGAAGGATTCGGTTTTATCGCTGAACGCTCGGATGCCCTCCGCGCTTAGTCTATTGTTTAAAGTCCTTAAGGAAGGACGGGATTCTACGGATTATGACTGGATACTTTTTATTTCCCCGGAAGATGGATAAAGGCGGGTTCTTTTTTTCGGCGATAAAAGGGGTTACTGTTTGATAATTTAATTTTCCCTGGTTACTCTGACCTTACTTGAATAAATTTAAAAAAAAGGAGAATTATACAATTTTTGGAATAAATTCAAGTTTTTTCGGTCTTAAAACTTGGAAAAGTTATCTTTCTGGCCTGTATACCACTAGACGAAAATCAATTTTTTTATTGTAATATTTAATTATTTAATCAGCATTTGGTAAGAGACAAAAATTAATTTTCAATCAAATTATTAAATGAAAATCATAAAACTTAAAAACTAACTTTTATAGAAAGATGATAAACTTTTGAATTGTACTATTTATCGACAATAAAATGTCTTCCTTTTTATTATTTAACCATCATTTTTTTTTACGTTGGTAAATAAAAAAATAAAACATTTACGAGGAAATAAAAAAAGTTAGTTTATTATGAAAAAAAAAAATTTTCTTACCACCTCAATGAAAAAACTATTTTCTGAAATCAGATTTGTGTTTTATTGATAATAACCGAGGGCAGCAGTAAAAGTAATAGACTTCCGTTGGTGAACTTATTAATAACTGATTTATTGCAAGAGCGAACTCCAGCAGAAGGTTCGGTATACGCGAGTTGTAATTTACCTGTGAAGTATTTTCGAAAACTCATGGATCTCAATGCGCATAATTGCGGTAAAAATAAAAGGAATTTCCTGAAAAAGTTTATACATTTTGCGGTATAAAAATTTACTGGTCAACGTCTATGATGCTCGTGGTAAAAAGTTTGTACATAACCGAACTTTCAAAACGGGCATTGTACGACAAAAGTTCACGCAGATTTTCCGTATAAATACCGCAATTTTCCCTCCGTTCTCTAACGCTCAAAATTTATGAAAAAAAAGAGACGTAGAAAAAGTAATCATCGGAGTTTTACGATTTTTACCACATAAATTTTTTTATTTTCAACAAAATTACTATTCAAGAAAGTCTTGAGGTTTCAGAGTCGAAAAGTTGACGTGGCTAGAACTTACATAACTCTGGATCCAATCTTTCTAAGTCTTTTAAGTAAGGAACGCATGCGGTTCGGTCGTAGACTATGACATTTTCTTACCTTAAGTTTACCAAAAAATGCACTCCCGCATGAAAGTCGAAGTAAACGTTCCGCCGTTAATGTAATAGCTTCCTTGGATTTTTATGTCCACGCCTGGGCATTGCTTTTGTCTTTTTAGCATTAGAAGTGACTCTGAAATAAAACCGGACATAAATTGTCCCTTGAAAGCTTTCTCAAGCTCCCAGCAATATAATTGCTCTATAAACCTTTTTACGACTGCAAAATTAAAAAAAAAAATTTTTAAGTAAATAAAGTAAATGAGTAACTTAATAAAAACCATTTTTTTTTTGTCACGCTAATTTTAAGATATCTGAATATCAAGAATTTGAATATGTTTAAGCATCAATTAGATATAGTAAGAGTTGAATTCAAGACTTTTGGCTTGATGCTTATAATTATAAATATTGTAAGATTTCTTCAAAAGATCATGCACAATGATAAAAAAAATAATTATAATTATTAGTAATTATTTAATTCCACTCTTGAAGGAATCATAGTTGTATACTAAATTTCAATTGGTTTTTGTGCAACTATTTTTTAATAGATCAAGTCCTATATTTTGAAACTACTTAATAAACATTGTAGTAAATATTTCATGAAACAGTTCCAAAAAATATAAAAATAAACTTAGCATTAATTATTATTAAGCAGCAACATTTTGTATTTTTTATAAAAAAAAAAAAAAAAAAAAATTGAAAAATTCAATCAGTCATTTATATACAGAAGATATATATATCAGAGAAACCGGAACATTTGAGTTTAATTTTGAAACAGAGATAACTTTTTGGAGAATATTATAATCTGGACAATTAACCGCAAAACTCTTGACACCGAAGCTCGGACGAGCAGGCTATTAATTAGGTGCGGGGGGTGGGGGGAGAGACTCTTTTCCCTTACGTAGCTGATTTATAAGTCGGCACTTCCCTCCGGACTCTCATTGTCGGCGGGCGCTCGTGCAGGGGGTTTATTAATATACTCGGTGCTGCTAAAGCCCCATTCATGCATTCCCGAGGCTGGATTCGTGTTTACCTTTCTTTGATGCTTGGTGACACATAGTTTTTTTGAACAGGTTTTTTACGTGTCACAATGTTTTTATGATTTATGGAAGCGACGCTTGGATTTTTTTATATTTAGAAGAGTCGCGAGAGGTACGATAAAAAAATATGAAGTTTTTTTTGTGAATAATAAATAAAGTTAACGAGGAGCTTGAAACTCAAAAAATTTTGGCTTGGTTAGAATAAATTAATAAATTAGAACAAACTTTCAAACCTCGCCCAGTTATTTCTAAATTTTTTCATTTTGTTGCTCTAAATCAGATAAATTTAAATTCAGATTTTTGTTTTGAATATTTCAAAATTTGAGTTAATTCGAAATATTTTTTTTTTATATAGTCCAACCTATAAATTCAATATCAAAGCCAGCGGTAGCTGGCTTGGGGAGATTTTTTTCCCGCCAAAATAGTAGCCGGCTGCCGTGCTTTATTTACAGCTACTGGAGCTACCTTAACCCTACTAACCGCAATTAATCAATTATTTAAAAATTAAAACACGTTACCTGCATCATTAAACCTCTAGACTACGCCTACTTTTCACTACCGAAGAGATGAGGATTGTTTTCGAAGCTTATATTTTTTTAATTTTCTTATTTTTTAATTCGCGTTTTTGAAATCGGCCTTTTTTTTGGACTTTCCATCCATCAACGTTCGATCGGGGATCGGCACCTCCCAACATTTTCAACAGATGGCGCTATCATTATTTTTTTTATTTTTAAAAAAAATAAAATTAATTAACGTTTATAAAAACTTGTTTTCATAAATAAAAAAATGAAAAAAAAAAAAAATTAAATGATAATTAATAAAAATTAGAATTAACCTTTGAACGATAAAAGACACTGGTAACTGGCTTGGTTAGAGAACAATCATCAGTGTCGCAGTAAAATCAGAGAGCAAAAGAAAATATGTATTTTAAAAGAGGTAGTTGTAAACATTCTTACAAAGTAACATGTTCAATAGCACACGTAGGAAATAATTTAAATAATGGGCACTACGTGAGCATTTTACGACAAAAAAAGAGTTGGATAGAAGTAAGCGACGAAAATATTATAAAAAAACCTTGGCCAACTAATGCTAAAGGTGTTTATATATTTATATTAGAAAAAAAAAAAAAAAATTAGAAAAATAACAAATAGATAATTATTAAAAAATGATCAAACAAAAAAAAATGATATCCCACAAAAAACCTTACAAAGGTAAACAAACGTGGGGAGATTTTTTTAATGAATTGATTTAACAAAAAATAGTGATATCATTAGATAGATTTTATAAGGTAGAATTTTTGATAACATGTCATATTAATAACAGAATTTAAAAATTAATTGCTGTAACAAATTTAAGAAAAAAAAACAATTATTTCAAAAAGTAATAAAAAAATTATTTTAATGAGTTGTGTATTTAAATTTAAAAAATAAATTGAAATCAATATTCATAAAATCTGCCAACGAAGATAAAGTTAATAAATTTTCTTCTGAATATGAACTTCGTGGGCAGATTTTATGAATATTGATTTCAATTTATTTTTTAAATTTAAATACACAACTCATTAAAATAATTTTTTTATTACTTTTGAAATAATTATTTTTTTTTCTTAAATTTGTTACAGCAATTAATTTTTAAATTCTGTTATTAATATGACATGTTATCAAAAATTCTACCTTATAAAATCTATCTAATGATATCACTATTTTTTGTTAAATCAATTCATTAAAAAAATCTCCCCACGTTTGTTTACCTTTGTAAGGTTTTTTGTGGGATATTCTCTTTTATAATCCATGAATTAGGGCTTAAAACAAAAATTAATTCAAGATTTTTTTCTCGTCCTTCATTTGTAGGATCTCTTCTTTATCATGTTTGAAAGCTTGTTTAAAATGTTTGTTTAAATTTTTTATTCACTCAAAAAATGCTTTAAAAATATCAAAAAATCTATAAACTTATAAACATCAGCATATAAAAAAAATGCAATATTTGCTTTCAATGAATACGCTATGAAGTAGGAGAAGAAAATGTAATATGCAATCCAGTCATTTGTTTGTTCCGTCACGAAGTCTCGTTGGCAGAATAGAAGCAAATCAGCAGATCTTATTTACGAGAAAATTTTTTTTCCCGTGCTACCATCTCCCCGCCCCGGAGGCTACGATGAGTTTATTCAGGATAAGCGCAAATTTTGTTTGTCTCCGCGGGCTATGTCTGTCTAAATCCAGCTTGGTTCGTTGTACGACATCGCAAACAAAGGCTTCCATAATAAGTATATAGTTTGGATAAAATTTTCACATTTAATTAGTCAAGTAATTTATTTAGTGTATGAATATATGTTTTATGATTAAACAAAAGTTTTAGAAACCATTATTATGTTGTCATATACTGGAAAGCGATTTTACATAAACCATACAAGTGCATAAATGTGGGGCATAAAATTGCGTTTTTGGCACTGGTACTATAAATGAGAATCATAAATTCTTTTTACATTTAATTAGTTGAGTAATTTATTTAAGAGAACAAACATATTTTTGATGACCAAACAAAAGTTCGAGAAACCTCATTATTTTGTTGTAGTGTAGTCGAAAGCGATTTTACATAAACCATACAAGTACACAAATGTGAGACATAAAATTGAACTTCTCGCACTACTACTGTAAATTAGAATCGTATCCTCATGAACAAAATTTGTATTAAAAACGACTACAAATATTTTTATCCGAAAGCTCCTTCTTTTTTTTCTACCCGCAAGCCAAGTAAAAGTTCACTCCCACGCGTGCACCAACACAACTTAGTTTTCTTACCCTACCGACCGACGAAGAAAAATTACCCAAAATTTTCCTCGAAGATCTATCGCTCGAGACAGCCGAAGGAGTTTATGAATCGCGCGCGTGCTTGCACTTCGAATTTTCCTCCTATTCCGTTCGGTGTCACTGACTCTCGGAAAAAAAGGGCGTCCCGGTAAATTTGATGAAGCAAAAGTGGGAAATGAAAAATCACGAAGAAGGAGCTCGGATGATTTTTTTTTCTTCTTTTACGTCTTGCAAATTTTCTTTTTCTCGTCGCGCGCGGAGCAATGCGTAAAGGGAAAAAAAGGGACACGGCCGTAATCTTACGAGAGCGTTTTACTGCTCGCCAGATGTTTGTTGTCGGAAGAAATGAGAAATACCGTGAGAGAAAAAAAAGGGGGGGAGGGAGGGAAAGAAAAAATTTCATCTATTTTTGCATTGAGCTTTGATACGCTTCTGAGTTATGAAAGCACGTAGTAATGTTGTTTACACGGAAAAAAAGTTTACTGTTACAGTAAAAGAAATTAATCTGGTGGATTTTACAGTAATCCATGATGAATCCGAGAGTGATTTTGGTTGAATTTAAAATTTATGTACGAAAGCTACATCTGTAGGGTTCTTCGATAAAACTGAGAAGAATAAATGAATATTGGTAATTTTGCCACTTTTTAAGTTTTTTTAGGACACAATTTTTACCGTAAAATTCATTATATCGACAGTCCCAGCGAAGAAAAACCTTAGCCGAAAATTTAGAGATTTCAAATGACCAATGAGGAGCTGAAATGATTTAAAAAACCGAAAATAATAAAAAATATTATCTTTTGGGTAAATAATTTATCAAGATTCCTGATTAAAAAAAATTTTTTTTATCCATTTAAGCTCCTAATTGGTCATTTGAAATCTCCAAAATTTCGGCTAAGGTTTTTCTTCGCTGGGACCGTCGATATGTTCATGATACTTACTGTACTTTACATTTTTACAATATTTTTATAGACAATATAAGTGTATACAAATTTTTTAAACCCCAGAGATATTTCAATCCAACGTGCGTCGTAAAAAAAAGGGTCGCTAATGCGACTCCGCTACAAATATCGAGGCTACACGGGAGTAAAGTAATTGCACAAAACGTTAAATTGGTTTATCGTCGTCGCGAGATTTTCGGCCGATTGCTCGGGCGCATTTTGATTGCGCGCTCTTTTCTCTTTTTCTCACAGACGGACGGGATTTACCGCTGTTTTATATGTAAAACAGTATATCAGAATAGAGATGGCTCAATTTCGCCTGGATTTTTTACAAGACCTTCGCATGACCCTGAATTAACATTTTCTAAAAATTGCAGCTAGAATTTTTCAGTTTAAGGGTGTAGTTAAAAAATTAAGCCAAGATATTAGGCATGAAAAAAATTTTAACTAAAGTTTTAAATTAAGGTAAGTGTGCCTAATATGGCCCCTTGCCTAATATGGCCCCCCCTGTTATTTTGAATATGCTCGATATGCGGCATCTCTACAAGGTAGGAAGAAGTCAAAAACACTGAATTATGAAGTTTTCAGTTCTTTAGAACATTTTAAAATTATTTTTGCGCACGCCTAATAGCTCAAACTCGTTTTGTATACCTCTGTTATTATTTTACGTTGTAATTAAATGGTCTGCCAAAAGATTTAGACGCATCTGACCAAAATTTGAATAAGTAGCTTCGATTCGTTATTGTTTCAGCTTTAAAACGCGACCTTAGTTTTTGTTCAACTCGTTTTCTAACGGGTTTTATTCTTAAATAACTTATTATTCTCCAGTGTTCCTAATATGGCCCCCCGCGAATTAGTAGAAATACCGATATTAAGAGTCCTTAGTTTCATGTTTACTTTTTAGAAAATCCTATCCTAATACTATTTAAGAAAAATAAATTTAATTGTTTCAAAGCTTTTTTTCATTTTATAACTAAAAAAGCATTCTAGCTCAAAAATCAAACTTTGATAAAAATTTAAAATTGTAATTTTTCTACTGGTTGCAAAGCTTTCAAAAAAATTGTAAAAAAGGCTCAATTTTTAAATAAATTATTTTTAAAATGTTAAAAATTTTGAAGTTTTTTTTAATCTCATATTCTGATTGATTTAAAAAATCGCAATGAATAAAATACTTCAGGGGGGAGAGGGGGGCCATATTAGGACACAAATTTTATGTGTCTTAAAAAACCGTGTTTTGGTAAATCCTCTGGCATTTGAAGCTCATTGATCAAAACCAAACGTGTAAGGTCTCATTTTAAAGCTCTTGAATTAAGCTTTGAAATGAGACCTTACCCGTCAAAAAATATTGATTTGATTCGCCACAACGTCGATTCTCGCTTAGGGGGGCCATATTAGGTACAGGTACCTTATTATAAAATTTTGAGTTGACCTGCATCTCACTTTAGAGATACCGTTTCTTTGACCAAAAATCGTATTAGTTTAATACATAACAAAAATAAATTTTAATTCATGATCCAGCAAAAGAACGATTTTAAGTCATTAAAAATAAATCATGGAGAAATTTTTACGCTCGAACAGTCAATTTTAAAGATGCCCTTTTCGACTGAAAGTATCCGAAAAATTTTCATAATCCGCAAACAACCCGTGCTTCATCATTTTAAAATCTCAAAGGCCATGGGTTCTCAGATAGAAATTCTGTTAAGTGTGATTCCCTCACGGTTGATGAGTATAGCGAATAGAGGATTGATCCAACCCGGAGCTAGAAGAGAGAGAAAAACTTTTTCCCTCCACGATTGCGACAATTCCGCATGCGTGCGTTACGCAAACCTTTATTTTCTACTCTCGCGAGAAAACTTCAAGATTTATCGGAGCCGATGCGCGGTAGTGTCAAAAAAGCACGACCGAGGATGATAGACTCGAGTTCGGTTAACTACTTATTTAATATTACTTATCGGAAAAAGGGAGAGAGCGACGGATTTACGAGGTATACTCTTTAGGAAGTTGTTAGACCGAGATCGAACCGAATTTGGTGTGCGACTCGATTGATTTAATTGCTCTTAGGAGCGGATACTTCTCTTTCGAGATCTTGGACGAATGCGTTTTTTTATTATAGTCGCAATATTGACTAATAATTTACTAAAATGATTACTTCTATACAATTTACTAGTAATGTACTAATTTTCTAATTTATTAATTTAGTACTCGCGCTTTCTTCAGGACGTCAGAAAATTTTGATCACCTTTCTTTATGGTTTTAATGACTAGAAATTTTTGCATCAGGTAATTAAAAATCTGAAAATATTAAATTTTTCTCGAGAAACATTTTTTTGACAACTTAAAAATGTTTTTTTTGACAAAATTTTATTGTGCAAAATGAAAATTCGTTGATATTTTTTATTAGTTGCAAATTTTACAAATTATGAATGTTTGTGTTTGTAATCACTGATCATTATTTGCAAATGTACAATTTTATCTGTAGAATACTCTTTATAAAAATTTTGTTACAACCAAAACATCAAATCTTATTTTAAAATATTTATAATTATAGTTTCACTGAAACTGCTACAACTGAAAATGTTTTTAAAACAAGTCATAATGTTCCGTACTATAAATACCTATACAGCGAAACTTCTCCAATTACTGTGAAAGAAAAGTTTTAAAAATACTGTCGTAGCTTTGCGGTTTTACCGTGGAATTTTCAAGTATGGATCAGGAAGATTACTCTTTTACGTGAAAAAGAATGCAAAGTATTGAAAAAATTGATCAAAATAAAAAAAATGCTTGAAATTTTTGTAATCTACGTTTTTATCAATCCCTCACATGAAATGTCTCGCGAAATAAGATTTGAAAAAAATCGTACCATAGAGAAAAATTAATTTTTATAAAACAAACTACACCTTTCCGAAAAAATATCAAGATTATCCTCAATCTAAATTTCAATTCTTTCAATCATTGCTCAACCCTAACTCACTCCATCATCTTGGAATTTTCTCAAATAACTTTTTCAATCCAAGTAAACTTGCTAATTCTTCAAGCCAGTTCTATCTCAATCCAGTTCGGTCAAAATTTTACGCAAGCATTGTAAAGCGAACGATTGTCGTTGCAAGATCCATAAATCGCTGACGAGTACGCTTGTTCTCCTTTCTTCTTCTTTTTTTTTTTTTTTTTTTTTTGCCCCTCTCGCATAAAACCGACGTAAGCGTTTACATCGCGCGACGATGGGTCGTAAACGGGTCGCGCACATGCAGCGCGATCTTTTACGATTCGACGAGCTACTCGAACGCATCGCTCGGCGAATGAATAAATATATATCGGCCGAAGGGCTTGCAGCAGGGGAGGTTTATTTATCGCGCGACCGACAAATCATTTAGACTCGCGTTCGGCCATTGTTGGGATAATCGATTGCACCTATTAAATACCCTTTTGATTTATCGAATCGACGGGTGGGGGGCTACAGGCTTACTAGTTTTGTTGCAGATGTAATTTCTTTTTTGATTTACAATAACGGTGCAATTTTTTGGCTTCGGGAAAAATGAGAGAGCTCGAGATTTTATAATTGTGATTTGTCGTTTGATTTTTTGTCAGATCTTCATATTTGGTAAATGATCGCGATTAAGTTTGTTTTTTATTTTTTTTTTCAGAATTTATTTTTAAATTAGAAATTTATTACAAATTTCCTGTTGACTGATGCACTTGATTGGAGAAGAATTTTTTATTAATTATCTAATAATTAAAAACATGGAGTATGATTCTGTTAATATTTAGGGTGATAATTCCCATTTTCCTAATTCGATATCTTTCATTTTTTCGACTCAAAAAATAAATTATATTGTACAATATAATTTATTTTTTGAGTCGAAAAAATGGTTTTATTTTTATTTTTAGACCTGTATTCCATTACTGAATCGATGTTATCACTATTATTTACTATATCATAACCGTCTTAAATTATTTACTTTCATGGTTGTTTTACTTCTCGTTTACAATAAATAAACATATAAATGAAAATCTTATATTTCTATGAATTACATGTATTTATTCCTGATTGCATAAAATAATTCGAGCAACATTTTTGTCAAATAACTAATACTAACAAAACTTTTTAACTATTTTTTCATTACTCGAAAAATGTTAAAATAATTTCTGTCCAAGATATAATTACGTCAATAATCAAATTTCCCTCAACTCAAACTGAAAAATAAGTTCTCTTTTGATCAAACCGTGAAGGAATGGCATCGATCTCCATTCACTGGTATGGTACTAGTGGAAATGAAGACTTGCGAATGAGCAAGACAGAGAGAGCTGGCAAGGGAGGAGGGAAATTTAAATTTCAATGAGCGTAACGCAACGTCGTGGATCGATCATCATTATCACGTCGAATCGTTGCGAATTCGAAAGCTGATAAGTCACTTGTTTCCCCATCTGCGCGCAAAGTGATTTTTAATGACGAATCCGCTTTGAATTTGAAGTATTTTCCGGGTAAATGTTGTTCAACGATAATTTCATTTTGATTGATACGAATTTGAAGCTGCAAATTTTTTACTAAACTATCCTCATTTTTGACTGTTTTTCATATCAGATGTGCATTGTTGTATCAATTTTTACACGAAGTAATCATTTAAATAATTTCGTTTATAAAATTTTAATAGTTTCAACTGTCATTAAAGCGATTAAAAAACAACTGAGCTTTTAAATAATTAGTGGCGATAAATGAAGAAAGTTTAGAAAATTTATGGTCTACGATAAGTGAATTTTTGTGCTCGTTACTTTTTAATTGTTGCCCTTTTTTATCTTGCAAAAAAGAAGATTAACATGTCGTAAAATCGGTTCGAATATTGCAGACATTAGGGCATTAAGGAACTTCCTTGGTAAAACTAGGTTAGGGGCATAAATTTTGAAAGTAACATTTCTTTCATCGTTCGTTAGTTCAATTTCATTGTCTTTTTTTTGGGAGGGTTTTTTTTTTCGCAAGCATTTATTACCTCTTAAATCCTAGCTTACGGATACACAGCTTGGTAAGAAGCCGAAAGGTTTTTATTTTTCGCAGAGATTCCGCTCTCGCGTTTTTATTACCTGATATCAGCGAAAAATGCAAATAGTCCATAAAATTATACTTTTGATTATAAAAATGGAAAATAAAGTTTGGCCATTTTAAGAAAATCCCATCCCCCCCTAGCACACCGAGGCGAATAGTGTCGTAAAATTTTTATAAGAACATCAAATATCCCATCTTGTTTTTACTTTTTCATAAGTAAGCGTTGGTAAAACCGCATTCGAAAAACCAATTTGAAAAAAGTTTGATTTATTAAGTTCCAAATTTTTAAAACTTGACCATATTTTTATGCGAAAACAGAGCATTTTTTCATCCAAAAATTTCAAAACTTTTATCAAAGTGCGGGAGGTCCTCGACTTTGAAGGGCTCTTGATCCTCACGAAAGCTCTCTTATCAACACTCGGGGTAAAGTATTTCAAGAACTTGGTATAATTTTGTAAGTCTCGACGGGCCGCAATCATCTAATTGGTCGAGCTCGCAGGGTTAATCGAATCTAATCCTCCGTCACCCGAAACTTTGCTTCCACCGCTTCCCAAGATACCGCAAGCTCCAAAAAGCTCTCTTGATCTTTTTCTTCTGATTATAAAAAAAAAAAAGGTTCTAAAATAAACCACTTGTAGAACAAAAAAAATTTGAAGTAACACGCGTAAATAAGATCCACCCACCCTTGACAAGCACGGTGGTTGTATATTAATAAGAAAGTATTTGCACGCTGACAAATCGTGTCACGCTTGGTTTATTCCTTCCGGAACCGTAAATACGAGCGAGCTAAAAGCACTCCGTGATTGCGCGAGCGACGCATCTCGCGAGTGATCCTATTTTCGGGGTTGTCTACCTCGAGCCTCTCTCGAAGAGGGATGCCTGCCCGCGTAGCGACTGAGAAATGTTGTTTTTTTTCGGGGAGATTGAGGATTGGCTTTGAAAGGCTCGCGGTTCCGACCAAACCGCTTTGAGGGGCTTATGTTTAACTATAGTGTGGATGCAAATTTGGGAAAATGGCTTATGTTTGCAGATATTTGATAGGATGATTTTAAAATAAAATAGTTAAAATTAAAATGGATAGAAAGAAGTTTTATAATTAAAATTTTCAAAATCAGTTGCTAAAAATTCAGTACGTTTCTGTATTTATCAATGTTTACTTTTCTTGATGTATAATAAAATTGAAAATTCTTTAGAGTTTTTTTCAATAAAAAATTATTATTTATTTATTTATTTATCTTACATTATGAATATTATTGTCGATTAAATATTTAAAAACCTTTATACTGAGAAAATAAAAAAAATTTTTAGTTTTTTTTTTTTTTTTAACTTTAGTTTTGATAATTATTCAGTTTGATATTATTTCAGTTTACTAAAAAAAATTATAATTTTAATTTATTATTATTTTTCAATAAACTGATTGATTGAATAATTAATAAATACTAATATTATTTTAAAAAACTTAATTTAAATAATTCTAAAATTCAAAAGGTTTATGCATAAAAATTTAAAAATTATTGTTATTATGTAACATTTCATTATACTCTCTATTTTGTTTGAAAATTAACAATTAGTTTCTTAATTCGAGTACCTTTATTTATTTTTTGTTAGAGTAAACGTTGTGGAAACAGCTGTAAAAAATATTTTTTACAAATAAAAATTTTTTACTTCTCAATAAACTTCAAATCTCAAACTTGTCAGCAATAAATACTGTAACAAGCACGAGACCGAGGAAAAATAAATAAATTGACCACCAGCGCCATCCATCACTCCGGCCGTTAGCATCCCCCTGCCGGCGGCGGCGGCCAATTGATAATAAAAAGAAATAACCTCCGCTGCAGCGGCGGCGATAATCGCAAATCTCGCGATCATCCGGGAGCTTACAAGCTCCCTTTCCCCAGAAAAATTGTTGCACCCTACATTGTAAAACTTTTTTTTTGCCCACTTCTCGAGTTAAAGTTCGCGTTATTCTGGTGTAGGTACGAGAGCCGGGCTTTATTCGAATGATAAATCGTCTGGGAATAAAGCTCCTTATCGAGCTTCTTTAGCTTACATTTTGAGGAGTGTTGTTCGACTTGTAGATTTACGAGAGAAATCTATCTTGATGATTAAGTTTCGAGAGATTATTCTTTTAAAATTTTGAAATGTGTATTGTTGAGACCCTCTACGATATCGTTTAAAAAAAATTTATTTTGCAATCATCAAATTTATTCTGAAATTAACTTGAGAGCCACTTAATTTTTAATTTAATAATTAAAAAACCAAAAAAAAACATGATTATGTGGGTGAATATAATGATTGAGGTCTCTTTCTCTCTCGAAACCACCTAATTACTTATTTATCAAATGATTTTTTATGGTAAAAATAAATGAAAAATACGATATTTACAACTTTTATGTGATAGAAATATTATGAACGTAATTTAAATAGGTTTGGTAATCATTTTTTTTTTTTTTTTTTTAATACATTTTTACACTAGTGCGTAATAATCAAGATAGAAAAAATTTATGATTTATAAATTAAAGTAATTAATTCAAATTAAAATTTTATTTATTTTATCGCAGCTTTTAAAATTTTATTACTAGATTCCCACATTTGTGATCGTATAGTAGGAATTATAACATTTATTTTTAGAATTCCTTTCATGTTGAGAAACAAAAATGGTTTTTGCCTTTTGCTAAAAAATTGACCCATTCTTTGTCTCGATTACAATCTCAAGACAATTTTGCACCGCTAATGTTCAAAAATTACAGAAATTCATTTTAAAACTTTTGTCGCAAAGAAGAAGTTTACAATCCTCTCCCGGTACATTTGTGTCTTCGCCAGAATCACTATTTCTAGATTAACTTTTTGCCCTTGTAAGGGCGATAGCACCAGCAGAAGAAGTGGAAGAGAGAGACTAAGCACGTAATCCGGGCTGAACGGACACAAAAACCCCGAGATTACGCTTAATTAATTTTGGTCAGCCCTGCAAGCTGCACGGCGTGTAATTAAATAAAGATCATGTAAACAGTTGCCACTGCATCCGAACTAATTTTTTTTTTTTTTTTTTTTTCTATCTTTTTCTCGTCGTTTTTTTATCGGAGCGAGCTCAGCGGTTAAGCATCGGACATCTGTTTTTATGAAGTTTGAGGGGACTGTTTATGTGTACACGTACGCGTCGTCCCCATATCGCAGGTCATAAAACGCGTCGACTTGTTTTATTCAATTGCACACGGTCAAGAGCTGAATTTCAATGAACTGACTTTTTTTTTTTTTTTTTCATTTATTTTATTCTTAAGCGGGAGGGCGAGTGAATTAGGAAAGTTTTTTCTTCCGTCTAGGTCTCGGGATTTGTGATAATCTGTTGCTGCTTTTTTTTTGATTTATTAGAATTTCATGTACGACGAGTTGTGCAGGATTCCATCAACGCGATAGAATCCAGTTTTTCAGCCCACTCGTTTTGCGTCTGGTTAAATTTTTTCAGACAATCGACTGGTGTTTTACAGACGAAAATATCGAAAAACTCAATTCATTTATTGAATCAATTTATTAACTACACTTTTTTTATTAAAATATTGTTTAAATGTTGATTTATCATCCATAAAAAAAATTTTAAATTTCAATGAAAAAGGTACGTATTTGCTCATTATTTAAGCGCAAAACTCTTAATTATTTTGGTTGTTTTTTGTCAAGGACACGCATGAAGATGAGTTAGATAATCTTTTTCGACAAAAACTTTACGAATCAATGAATCTTCCTCGCTTGCAAAAAGAAATAGATCCGTACAGATTAATGGAACAAATGATTGAAATGTGGGTTAATTTTGCCACGATTGGATCAACTAATAGTTTCAAATTTTAACCTTTTTGCGTTCTTTTTATTAATTTTAAAATTTATTTTAGAAATTCAACACCAGTTACGATACATCTTTTACCAACTAAGTTTTACATTCATTGGTGTAAAAAAACTATAAGTGAAAGATGAAAAGGTTTGCTTTACTCTGTTCAGTTTTGGTTTCATATTCCAGTAACGAGTATAAAAACTCGTACAAATATAACCTTGCGTATATAAACTTTGCTTCGTGAATTCAAAAAATTAATTAAACAAGATAGAAAGAAAAAATGTACTCTGTTACAAGATCATTTCAACTTATTTTCCCCGTCACTTCGGCCATACCAAGATCTCAAAATAAAATAGTTTACTTATAAAACAGGGGTGTAAGATAAAGTGTATTTAGCGAGCGAAAGTTAGAAAATTAAAGGCGCGCAGCTGCGTCGCGATTATAAATCCGCGATTTTAATTACGCCACCCGACTGGTTGATTCACCTCTCTCCTCCCTTAGAATCGAAGATTAAGATATCGAAATTATCCGTGAGAATTTTGGCCCGCCCCCGGGTGGTAATTTACAATGGCAATTTCGCTGATGCGTAAAAAACCTGTTTTTTAGACGTGTGTAATTTAATGTCCCGCTGGGTGGTTTATCATCCCCTAATGAAACCACCTTGGGCTCATTAAAAACCAGAAGTTGCAAATTTCAGTAGATAAAGCAGAGTTTGGTCAGGCGTAAGTTCACTTTCACGACTTTTTTTTTTTTAAACAAAATCTCTTTCTTTTTTTTTTATTTCGCGAGTCCAGACAATTTTCAAGTTCCCGTCTCGAAATCGTCGTCTTATTTTTTTGCCTTTTCCCACCCGCAATAGTCGTCGGTGTAAAAGTGAACGAGCTTTTCTCGATCATCATGCCCCTCCCACGAGAAAATATGCTTTTTTTGTCTTTCTTCTCTCAGCAGAATACAAGGAAGAAGCCAAGAAGGGACAAAAGTTTATCCTCTCTGGTGCGTGAGATTAGGTGGCGCTGCAGAATTGGCCGACGCGTAATTGGTGCCAAGAGAAAATTTTTGAGTTCCTGGATTTTATTACGGGGAGGGTTGATTGGACCAAAAAATTTAAATAAAATAGGTAAGAGTTCTTGAAAAATAATTTTTTTTCATATATCCCAGTCAAAAAAGATGATGTCAATTTTATGCAAAATTGACGTCAATTCCCTACGTAAATTTTGCACCAATTTCATGTAATTTTTACCTAAAATTTACTCAAAATTTACTATGTGAAAAGTTCAAAACTTCCCTTTTTTGACATCAATTTTATGTAAAATTTACACATTTCGGATGTGAAAAAAATAATTTGTAATTACGTCAAATTTATACAAATTTAATGTAAAATACACACCTATCAATGGTTTTCATGTAACATTAAATATTTTTTTAAATATAATTTTTAATTTATCTTTGTTAAAAATGAATGAAATTTACGTGAATTTTATATAAATTTTGTTTTAAAATTTGGTGTAAATTATTTAGATTTTTTGCCCAATTTTTGTGAGTTTTAATTATTAAATAAACATGTTTACGTTAGTCAAGCCATAAATTTACGTGAATTGTCAATTGCCAATGTTATAAAGTATTGATTTAATCACTAAAGCTTTTTACAGAATTATACTAATAGCTGATTGTAACATGTTAAGTACGAAATTTTCTGCGCAAATAGTAAAATACTTTTTTTTTACTTCATTAGTTTAAAAAAAAAATTTTAAGGCTACCTGCACAAGTTACCTTGTGAAAAAACTCGACTCTGAAATTCAAATGTATTCGAATAAATTACGTTTTTTTTTTTTTTTTTTTGAAAATTCCCCTTTCTCAATATCTGGCAAGAAAACATTTTTTCCCCCATCGGAATCTCGCCAAATTCAACAAATTCTTCTCGAAAAAGAAAAAGGAGCTCACGCTTTTCCTACACCCACCCTGTGGCAGACACGGCTGAATGACTCGGAAGCGGAAAATTATTATTGGCTGCCGTATTTTTTCTCCTTCTTCTTTCTCTGAATTTATCGAAACCGGATTCGAAGCTTGTCGGATCGATGAACTAAGCGATTGTATATACACGCTTAATCGACGATGCCTTATTTATTTATTTATTTATTTATTTATTTATTTATTAGCAAAAATTGTGATAAATTTGGGAAAAAAATTTTCGCAGCCGGTAAACAAAATTAGCAGCTAAAAAAAATTTATTATTTATTGTGATCATAAATTCTGTCCAAAAATTAATAACAAAATATAATTGAATTTTATAGCATTGAATTCACTCGTAAATATATACGCTTATTTACTTTCAATTCAATAAAAAAAAAAAAAAAACTCATTTGATTCTATGAATTTTGCTTACTTCATCAACTAATGAGCACCGTGATCGATGGCACTTGGCTTTTTCATTTATAAAAAGTGCATTCGTGGCTTTGGTCGTAAAAAAACTACTCCAACAAAACTTGTGCTGTAAGAATCACCGAAGCAATAACTCCCGCCGAAGTCGATAATAAAAGTTAAAAAAGAAATCTTAACAAGTGGGTTAATCGTCGTAACTCACGTGAAAAGGGCTCGAAAAAAGTTGTTTTTGTTTGAAAGAACACAATCCGTCGTGCGGTATATGTTTCCTTCATGCGTCCATCAAGTTCATGCGCGTAAACTGCATTTACGTGATTAACTCTGATTTATCGTAAATGATGGATTTATGAATTTTCAGTACGTCTTTGGTGTATTTACGACAAATTATTTGTATATGTATACATACATATATATATATATATATATATATATATATAGACGGTAGATTTATGACACTGTAAAATTTATCGAACCTTGAAAGTATTATGAATTTCTTATTAATTTAATGATGGTAGTTAAACTGTTACGGAAAAACGCTAAAAGTTAATTGTTCATTTAGAACTCTGAACGTAGAAGCTGAAAACATCTGACTTGATCATCTTACTTGTCGGTGAAAATTTTGATCGAAGGGTCGACTCTTTTTTGGGCTTAGAAAATCAATTATTTTTCTGCAGATAATTAATCCATCACCGTCTTTAATCATACAAGTTGTTTCCGATAATACGATACACTAGCACGGAACAATTTTAAAACAAATTTAAGTAATTATTATTACTACTGTTGCTTGTCATACCAGATCACCAAATAAATTGAATATCATAATTTCATCCTCAGTTTTATTAAGGATCGAAAGTTATATACACACCAACTATATATTTATATAAATTAAGATATATTTATCACCATTTTTTTTTTACAAATTTTTTATAGACTAATGAAAGAAATCAAATCTTTAAAAACACACATTTAAAAATGTAAGATATATCTTAATTAATAAATTAGAAATCTAGAACATTACTAGTAAATTGGATATAAGTAATCAATTTAGTAAATTATTAGTAAATTTTCCGACATTAAAACGCATTCGTCCAAGATCTCTAAAGAGAAGTATCCGCTCCTAAGAGCTATCAAATCCATCGAGTCGCACACCAAATTCGGTTCGATCCAGGTCTAACAACTTCTCAAAGAGTATACCTCGTAAATCCGTCGCTCTCTCCCTTTTTCCGATAAGTAATATTAAATAAGTAGTTAACCGAACTCGAGTCTATCATCCTCGGTCGTGCTTTTTTGACACTACCACGCATCGGCTCCGATAAATCTTGGAGTTTTCTCGCTAGAGTAGAAAAAAAAGGTTTGCGTAACGCACGCATGCCGAATTGTCGCAATCGCGGAGAGAAAAAGTTTCTCTCTCTCTTCGAGCTTCGGGTTGAATCAATCCTATACGGTGTATCTCGATCGGATGGATATCAGCGTAGAGGCGATACGCGAAAGACTCGCTGATAAAATTCACTGTTTTTATCTGACTGAATCTCTCGGTTACGCGCCCGGAGTTTCCAGCTTCCGGACCGAAATTGAAGTTGATTTTCACGATTGGAATTTTGAAATTTTCGAGAGAGGATTTCATTGAGCGTATTCGAATGAGAAAAAAAGATTTTTTGCCAAATTTGATTCTAGCGCCCAGTTTTTATTTTTATTTTTTTTTCAATTAATTAATCAAAAATTGCTATAAGCTGTAACCAGTAAAGTAAGTTAAAAAAAACTACTAAAGTTAAAAAAAAAAATTAGTTTAGATCCCTTATTGTTGCAATAATACGCAACAATATAACATGAAATTCGTTTCCACTGGCAATTTTATTAAAATAACGCAGTTAATTATTTGTTTTTTATCATCAGATCATAATATAAATTCAGATAAAGATTTATTAATATAAATGATTAAAAAAGATAAAAATAATAAATATGATATATATATATATTTAGACGCATAAATAACAAAATAAAATTGATAAAAATCATAAAATAAAAAATATAAAAATATATGATATCGTCGGGCTAGTACAAAAACATTACATAATTCCAATTTATTTAAAAACATTACACTTCCTTTTCATCCCGGAAAACATTACATATCGTAATTAAAATACAGTGAAACCTCTATAATTCGAAGTTATGCGTCGGACTCTTCAATTTCATATGCTGGATAATGTAAAATTACCTCTCGAATTCGAAATTTCAAGAATTCGAAACCTCTATAATTCGAAGTAGCTTTTTGCCCCATGAACGAAATTTACATGCATTTTGACCTCTACAATTCGAAGTAACTGTAATGATCAGTTTTTGAACCGCCCATTATCGTAAGTGGGTTGGTCTGTTTAGAATTGACTTTTGAAAAGCTAGTTTAGTGTCGAAGTCAATGTGAAACAAGCAACATGTCGAGTAAAAAGTATCGATCGCTTACACTAAAAGAAAAAGCAGACTTTTAAAAGCTGCATGGAACGAGGTGACACCTGCAACTATTAAAAATTGTTTTACAAATGCGGGATTTCAAGTTTCTGTAAAAGCTAACGTAGAAATTACAGTATTTGAAGAAAGTGAAGAATGGCGTCGTGTTACTGATGGAAATTTTCCGTACATTGATTATTTGAATGTTGACGAAGAAGTCGCAACCTTTGAAGAGAGGAGCGTCAGTGAAATTGCGGCTGAAGTTTTACACAAAAAAGCTAGGCTTGATGAAAGTGAATCTGAAGATGAGGAGCAAACAGTCGAGTCTGAAAATAGAACTCCTTCAGCTGTTGAAGTAATGTCAATGATAGAAAAAATAAGGTTATTTTCAGAATCTCAGGAAAATGTAAAAGATGAAGTTTTTCATTCGCTACAGAACTTGGAATCGTTTGTTTTGAATGAAACTGTGAAAAAGAGGAAGCAGTTAAGAATAACATCGTTTTTGAGTAAAAAATAAGTTGAATCTAGATTATTGTACGGACAAATAAAGAGCAAATATTTTTAAAACCTTTATAATTCGAAATTTCTTTATAAATTTACCAAATTTACCTCCGTAATTCGAACCTCTATAATTCGAAATCCTCTATAATTAGAAGTTGATGGCCGGACACTTGAGTTTCGAATTATAGAGGTTTCACTGTAAATCACACCCTAATATCGCTTGGTAAAAACTTCCACCAATCAGAAGGTACGCAAAAAATTTCCAGGATCCTCTGTCTCCAACCACATCCACATCCATTTTAAAAAATACCTCACGACCCAGCGCAGATTGTACCGTATGTCCATCGGAAAAACTTTACGATTCCATCGCTACTTAGCATACGAAAAAGCGACCAATTTTTTTATCTCCAAAAAAGGACCTTAAAATATTCAAGATGAAAAAATCGAGGATTAATAAGAGAAAAAAGAGAGAGTATCCCATATATATTTATGCCTTCCACATGGGCGAGCCGGTGGGTCCCCGGCTAGAGAAAAAGAAGAAGGAGATGGTAGATACTCCGCGTCGCGAGTTGTAAATTTCACGGATTACGATTGTTTTACGAGCGCCTGGGGCTATTTCCCCGCTGAATAATTTCGCGAAAGGAGATGGAAAAACAGACGAGCCACGGAAAACTTCTGTTGATTGTAAAGTTATTTGGAAAGAGGTGCCGATAACTGCTGGACACTTCGGATTTTATTTATTGCGCATCCTACCCAGTTTTTTACTTTAAATAAATGTTTGTGAACCGGAATCACTGCCCAATAATTAATGAGTTTTACGAACTGTTCCTGATAGCATAATTTGACAGTGTTTAAGAATACTGATAAGCGCAGCTACCATTAAATTAATGCTGCGAAAGTCTCTAATTAGTGTGATTACAATCGAAAAATACACTTTAGGTTTGACCAAAAACAAATAAACTGTCTTGTTCTTTAAATTACATCAAAAACTGAAATAATATTTCCTTTTAAGATAATAAATAAGATAAGATAACAACTAAGATTTTTTTCGATCATCAGCAAACGCTCCGACGATTAATAAATGTGTACATTTTGCAAAACTGTGAGATCGCTCAATTTTACTGCGTGGATTCAAAGCTATTTTAAAATGATTTCTTTCTCAACTTTAATACTTCATTTATTTGTATTATTTTACCCGTCAGTAGCCACAAAAATAGTTAGAAACGGGCCTATTGTCAGCACTTTTGCTGGCAAAGTTCGGGGTTCAATCGTAAAAAGCGACTTAACAGGGCATAATTATCTTGATTTCAAAGGCATACCTTACGCTAAACCACCAGTTGGTCCGCTAAGATTCGAGGTAGGTACTCAGTAGTTGACAATTTCAAATACTAAAAGCAATTGGTTCTTAATAAATCTGATAGGATCCAGTACCAGTTGAGCCATGGTCAGGGGTACGAGAGACCAAAAACTACGGACCAGCTTGCCCTCAGTCGTACATTTATTACAAGGTACGCGAAGAAGACTGCCTTTACCTGAATGTCTACGTAAGAGGATCGAAGATTCCCCGGGAGAAGCGCCCAGTCATGGTTTGGATTCACGGAGGTGCGCTTTTTTTGGGCGACGGCGATGACATTTTATTCGGACCAGACTACTTCATGCGCAAGGACATCGTTTTGGTCACTTTTAACTACAGACTTGGTGTTTTCGGTTGAAAATCTTCTTACCTAAGTAACTGTAAATATCGAAACAGGTTTTTAATTACACGTTTGATCCAGGTTTTTTGAACTTGGAGGACGAAGTGGCACCAGGAAACCAGGGTTTGCAAGATCAATTGCTTGTTCTAAAGTGGGTTAGAGATAATATCGCAAAGTTTGGAGGAGATCCTGATAACGTAACTATTTTTGGTGAAAGCGCGGGAGGCTTGAGCGTGTACCTCTTAGCTTTGTCATCAGCCGCGAAAGGTAAGACTTTTATTTGTTGAATTTTAATATTTTGAATATTTGATTGTTTTTGTTATCAATTGTTTACAGGTCTCTTTCATAAAGCAATAATTGAGAGTGCAAATATTTTTGCTCCAGCGATCGATGCAGCTAGTCCAAAAAATTTCGCCTTCAAGATGTGCGAACTTTTGGGAAAAAATAATACCCAAAATCCCATGAAATTAAAAAAGTTTCTGAAAACTATAGATTCATGGAAATTATTAAACGTTCAAAATGAGTTGAATATTATATATGTATGAAAACATTTCATTGAAAGACAAAGGGTAAAGTGGAGAAATCATTTGTTTATTGCGTTTCAGAATAACATACCAGTAGATGTACCTTTCAGTGTTTCTGTAGATGCTAAAGCAAAAAATCCAATAATACCAGTAAAAGTTGGAAACGCTGCATTGGAAGGAATACACGTTCCTTTGATGATTGGTCATACCAGCAATGAGGCGCTCACAATTTTTCATTGTAAGCATTGAAACATCATTATATCTTTTGTTTGTAAGAATGTAATAGCAGCGCAAGAAAAAATAATCATTTCATTTTTTCTCAATTTTAATCGCATTTTTTGAAATGATTAAGTTACTTTCTTTACAGTAATTGGGGATGATTTGGAAAATTGGAATAAAAATTTAGAAAAGTATTTTTCTCCTACATACGTTCGGTACATCAAGGATGAATACAATATGACAATTAACGATTTGAAAAGTTTTTACTTCGATGGTGGCCGAATAACCAAAGAGAATCGGATAAACATTACGAAATTATTTTCAGACTCAATATTTGTTGAAGGCACTCATAAAGCTTTAAAGATTCAAGTAGAAAAAAGCACTAAGCCGACATATTTTTACGTCTACAGTTATGATAAAACATTGTCAACCAATAAAATAATTTCAAAAATAAACGAGAAAGGTTGTTGAACATTCTAAAATAAACCTAATGCTTTGTTTAGATCTAAGAAAAAAATAATCTTTGATTCATATTTTTTAGGTGCTATGCACACAGATGAATTGGAAAATCTATTCCGGCAAAAACTTTACGAATCAATGAATCTTCCTCCCCTACAAAAGGGAACGGAACCTTACAAATTAATGAAACAGATGATTGAAATGTGGGTTAACTTTGCCATTACTGGGTAAGACAAACATAATTTTACTCTTTTTTACCAAGATTATTGTTATAATTTTTCTTTGAATTCATTCTAGAAATCCAACACCAGTTATTTCGGAACTTGTACCGACAAAATGGCTTCCAGTGAATGACACTAAAAATTTTATTTATTTGAATATTGGAGAAAATCTGCAAATGGAAAATACCTTGAGTCTCGTGGAACGTTTTGCCAATATTAAAAAAGAATAATTCTTTTATGAGTTGGAGTATCTTACTTAATCGGTCATCTGGCAATCATAAAACAATGAGATTTATAGTGTATAAGAAATTTTAAGTATAATAAGAGTTTAAAATTTATTTTCTTTTGAACTCAATTAAACTTTATAAAACGCTAAAAGAAAAAATTTCTAAAATAATTTGTTTGGAGTTTTTTATATTTTTTCAGGGCTTCTTATTATTTCTCTTTTAAAATTTCTTGTCTTACTTTTTCAAGGTTGACAAATAATAAGTTTGAACTTGAATCGAAATCTATGTTAGTAATATTGTCCACGTAAACTGATAGATAAGATAGTTATAATTTTTTAAAAACATGCTGCACCGCGCATGCGTTTTTCACCGCTAACGACGTGATTTTTCAGGGTTGGACACGATATTTTTTCTAAAGGCAAAAACGCTATGTTCAGAGCTTACAAGCCGAGACGCTGGTTCGGGCATCCGATATATAGGTATATAAGCGGGCCGATTCCATTTAACCTCGAGAACATCTGCTGCGGACTGTAGAACTATTTTATTGTTATTTCTTATGAAAATATATTTTTGCTTGTGGCTTTTTGCACGCGGGTTTTTTTTATAAATAAATGACTCAATACATAATCCCCCAAGCTACTACAACCCCATAACGCCGAGCTCGCTAGTTTTTTTTATGAATAAATAAATAAATACAAAATCCCCCAAGCTGCTACAACCCCATAACGCCGAGCTCGCGAGTTATTTTTATAAATAAATAAGTAAATAAAAAATCCCCCAAGCTGCTACAACCCCATAACGCCGAGCTCGCGAGTTTTGTATGAATAAATAAATGGAAAAAAATTCTCCCGAGCTCTTGCGAGTTTTTAAGAGGTAAGTAAATTAAAATAATCCCCCAAGCTGCTACAACTCCATAACGCCAAGCTCGCGAGTTTTTTTAATAAATAAATAAATGAATACAAAATGCCCCAAGCTGCTACAACCCCATAACGCCGAGCTCGCGAGTTTTGTATGAATAAATAAATGGAAAAAAATTCTCGCGAGCTCTTGCGAGTTTTTAAGAGATAAGTAAATTAAAATAATCCCCCAAGCTGCTACAACCCCATAACGCCAAGCTCGCGAGTTTTTTTAATAAATAAATAAATGAATACAAAATCCCCCAAGCTGCTACAACCCCATAACGCCGAGCTCGCGAGTTTTTTTTATAAATAAATAAATAAATAAAAAATCCCCCAAGCTGCTACAACCCCATAACGCCGAGCTCGCGAGTTTTGTATGAATAAATAAATGGAAAAAAATTCTCCCGAGCTCTTGCGAGTTTTTAAGAGATAAGTAAATTAAAATAATCCCCCAAGCTGCTACAACCCCATAACGCCAAGCTCGCGAGTTTTTTTAATAAATAAATAAATGAATACAAAATCCCCCAAGCTGCTACAACCCCATAACGCCGAGCTCGCGAGTTTTTTTTATAAATAAATAAATAAATAAAAAATCCCCCAAGCTGCTACAACCCCATAACGCCGAGTTCGCTAGTTTTTTTTTATGAATAAATGAATAAATACAAAATCCCCCAAGCTGCTACAACCCCATAACGCCAGGCTCACGAGTTTCGTATGAATAAATAAATAGAAAAAAATTCTCCCGAGCTCTTGCGAGTTTTTAAGAGATAAGTAAATTAAAATAATCCTCCAAGTTGCTACAACACCATAACGCCAAGCTCGCGAGTTTTTTAAATAAATAAATAAATGAATACAAAATCCCCCAAGCTGCTACAACCCCATAACGCCGAGCTTGCGAGTTTTGTATAAATAAATAAATGGAAAAAAAATCTCCCGAGCTCTTGCGAGTTTTTAAGCGATAAGTAAATTAAAATAATCCCCCAAGCTGCTACAACCCCATATCGCCGAGCTCGCGGGATTTTTTTTATAAATAAATTTATAAAATTTAGTTTGGTTTTAGAAGCTTAAAACTCGGCACGTTAGATTAAAAAGGTGGCAACTCAAAGTTTCGAATTAAAAAGGTTGCTACTCAAAATTTCATTTTTGAAAGGTGGCAACTCATAGCTAAAATAAAAATGAAGAGGTTAGTGAAGACACACGGTATAGCAGGCACTGCCTCCGGCCTGGACATAACTAAAAAGTACTATCCAACAAGCCTCAAATCCACAATACCCTGGGCGTAAAAGTTCAACTTTAAATAAATAAATGATCCCCCAAGCTTCAAACCCACAATACCCTGGGCTCCCGAGTTCAATTTTTGAATAAATAAATGATCCCCCAAGCTTCAAACCCACAATACCCTGGGCTCCCGAGTTCAATTTTTGAATAAATAAATGATCCCTTAAGCTTCAAACTCACAATACCCTGGGCGTCCGAGTTGAATTTTTAAATAAGCGAACAATCCCCCAAGCTTCAAACCCACAATAACCTGGGCGTCCAAGTTCAACTTTAAATAAATAAATGATCCCCCAAGCTTCGAACCCACAATACCCTATGCTTCCGAGTTCAACTCATAAATAAATGAATGATCCCTTTAGCTTCAAACCCAGAATCCCCTGGGCGTCCGCGTTCAATTTTTGAATAAATAAATGATCCCTTAAGCTTCAAACTCACAATACCCTGGGCGTCCGAGTTGAATTTTTAAATAAGCGAACAATCCCCCAAGCTTCAAACCCACAATACCCTGGGCGTCCAAGTTCAACTTTAAATAAATAAATGATCCCCCAAGCTTCGAACCCGCAATACCCTGGACGTCCGAATTCAACTTTAAATAAATAAATGATCCCCCAAACTTCAAACCCACAATACCCTGGGCTTCCGAGTTCAATTTTTGAATAAATAAATGATCCCTTTAACTTCAAACCCACAATACCCTGGGCGTCCGAGTTGAATTTTTAGATAGGCGAACAATCCCCCAAGCTTCAAACCCACAATACCCTGGGCGTCCGAGTTTGATTTTTAAATAAGCAAACAATCCCCCAAGCTTCAAACCCACAATACCCTGGACGTCCGAATTCAACTTTAAATAAATAAATGATCCCCCAGGTTTCAAACCCACAATACCCTGGACGTCCGAATTCAACTTTAAATAAATAAATGATCCCCCAAGTTTCGAACCCACAATACCCTGGGCGTCCGAGTTTGATTTTTAAATAAACAAACAATCCCCCAAGCTTCAAACCCACAATACCCTGGGCGTCCAAGTTCAACTTTAAATAAATAAATGATCCCCGAAGCTTCGAACCCGCAATACCCTGGGCTTCCGAGTTCAACTCATAAATAAATGAATGATCCCCCAAGTTTCGAACCCACAATACCCTGGGCGTCCGAGTTTGATTTTTAAATAAACAAACAATCCCCCAAGCTTCAAACCCACAATACCCTGGACGTCCAAGTTCAACTTTAAATAAATAAATGATCCCCCAAGCTTCGAACCCACAATACCCTATGCTTCCGAGTTCAACTCATAAATAAATGAATGATCCCTTTAGCTTCAAACCCAGAATCCCCTGGGCGTACGCGTTCAGTTTGTGAATAAATAAATGATCCCTTAAGCTTCAAACTCACAATACCCTGGGCGTCCGAGTTGAATTTTTAAATAAGCGAACAATCCCCCAAGCTTCAAACCCACAATACCCTGGGCGTCCGAGTTTGATTTTTAAATAAACAAACAATCCCCCAAGCTTCAAACCCACAATACCCTGGGCGTCCGAGTTTGATTTTTAAATAAGCAAACAATCCCCCAAGCTTCAAACCCACAATACCCTGGACGTCCGAATTCAACTTTAAATAAATAAATGATCCCCCAAGCTTCGAACCCACAATACCCTGGGCTTCCGAGTTCAACTCATAAATAAATGAATGATCCCCCAAGTTTCGAACCCACAATACCCTGGGCGTCCGAGTTTGATTTTTAAATAAACAAACAATCCCCCAAGCTTCAAACCCATAATACCCTGGGCGTCCGAGTTTAATTTTTAAATAAACAAACAATCCCCCGAGCTTCAAACCCACAATACCCTGGACGTCCGAATTCAACTTTAAATAGGCGAACAATCCCCCAAGCTTCGAACCCACAATACCCTCGGCGTCCGAGTTTGATTTTTAAATAAACCAACAATCCCCCAAGCTTCAAACCCACAATACCCTGGACGTCCGAATTCAACTTTAAATAAATAAATGATCCCCCAAGCTTCGAACCCACAATACCCTGGACTTCCGAGTTCAATTTTTAAATAAGCGAACAATCCCTCAAGCTTCAAACCCACAATACCCTGGGCTTCCGAGTTCAATTTTTAAATAAGCGAACAATCCCCCAAGCTTCAAACCCATAATACCCTGGGCGTCCGAGTTTAATTTTTAAATAAACAAACAATCCCCCGAGCTTCAAACCCACAATACCCTGGACGTCCGAATTCAACTTTAAATAGGCGAACAATCCCCCAAGCTTCGAACCCACAATACCCTCGGCGTCCGAGTTTGATTTTTAAATAAACAAACAATCCCCCAAGCTTCAAACCCACAATACCCTGGACGTCCGAATTCAACTTTAAATAAATAAATGATCCCCCAAGCTTCGAACTCACAATACCCTGGACTTCCGAGTTCAATTTTTAAATAAGCGAACAATCCCCCAAGCTTCAAACCCATAATACCCTGGGCGTCCGAGTTTAATTTTAAAATAAACAAACAATCCCCCAAGCTTCAAACCCACAATACCCTGGACGTCCGAATTCAACTTTAAATAAGCGAACAATCCCCCAAGCTTCGAACCCACAATACCCTGGACTTCCGAGTTCAATTTTTAAATAAGCGAACAATCCCTCAAGCTTCAAACCCACAATACCCTGGGCGTCCGAGTTTGATTTTTAAATAAACAAACAATCCCCCAAGCTTCAAACCCACAATACCCTGGACGTCCGAATTCAACTTTAAATAAATAAATGATCCCCCAAGCTTCAAACCCACAATACCCTGGGCTTCCGAGTTCAATTTTTGAATAAATAAATGATCTCCCAAGCTTCAAACCCACAATACCCTGGGCTCCCGAGTTCAATTTTTGAATAAATAAATGATCCCTTAAGCTTCAAACTCACAATACCCTGGGCGTCCGAGTTAAATTTTTAAATAAGCGAACAATCCCCCAAGCTTCAAACCCACAATAACCTGGGCGTCCAAGTTCAACTTTAAATAAATAAATGATCCCCCAAGCTTCGAACCCACAATACCCTATGCTTCCGAGTTCAACTCATAAATAAATGAATGATCCCTTTAGCTTCAAACCCAGAATCCCCTGGGCGTCCGCGTTCAATTTTTGAATAAATAAATGATCCCTTAAGCTTCAAACTCACAATACCCTGGGCGTCCGAGTCGAATTTTTAAATAAGCGAACAATCCCCCAAGCTTCAAACTCACAATACCCTGGGCGTCCAAGTTCAACTTTAAATAAATAAATGATCCCCCAAGCTTCGAACCCGCAATACCTTGGACGTCCGAATTCAACTTTAAATAAATAAATGATCCCCCAAACTTCAAACCCACAATACCCTGGGTGAATATTACTATTTATTAAAAATTGAACTCGGAAGCCCAGGATATCGTGGGTTTGAAGCTTGGGGGATTGATTGTTTATTTGAATATTGAACTCGGACGCCTATGGTATTGTTTGAAGCGTGGGGGATTGTTCGCTTATTTAAAAATTCAACTCGGACGCCCAGGGTATTGTGGGTTTGAAGCTTAAGGGATCATATATTTATTCAAAAATCAAACTCGGACGCCCAGGGTATTGTGGGTTTGAAGCTTGGAGGATTGTTTGTTTATTTAAAAATCAAACTCGGACGCCCAGGGTATTGTGGGTTCGAAACTTTGGGGATCATTTATTTATTTAAAGTTGAATTCAGACGTCCAGGGTATTGTGGGTTTGATGCTTGGGGGATTGTTTGTTGTTTAAAATTAAACTCGGACGTCCAGGGTATTGTGGGTTTGAAGCTTGGGGGATTGTTCGCTTATTTAAAAATTGAACTCGGAAGCCCAGGGTATTCTGGGTTCGAAGCTTGGGGGATCATTTATTTATTTAAAGTTGAATTCGGACGTCCAGGGTATTGTGGGTTTGAAGCTTGGGGGATTGTTTGTTTATTTTAAAATTAAACTCGGACGCCCAGGGTATTGTGGGTTTGAAGCTTGGGGGATTGTTCGCTTATTTAAAAATTAAACCCGGAAGCCCAGGGTATTGTGGGTTTGAAGCTTGAGGGATTGTTCGCTTATTTAAAAATTGAACTTGGAAGTCCAGGGTATTGTGGGTTTGAAGCTTAAGGGATCATTTATTTATTCAAAAATTGAACGCGGACGCCCAGGGGATTCTCGGTTTGAAGCTTGGGGGATTGTTCGCTTATTTAAAAATTCAACTCGGACGCCCAGGGTATTGTGAGTTAGAAGCTTAAGGGATCATTTATTTATTCAAAAATTGAACGCGGACGCCCAGGGGATTTGGGTTTGAAGCTAAAGGGATAATTCATTTATTTATGAGTTGAACTCGGAAGCCCAGGGTATTGCGGGTTCGAAGCTTGGGGGATCATTTATTTATTTAAAGTTGAACTTGGACGCCCAGGGTATTGTGGGTTTGAAGCTTGGGGGATTGTTTGTTTATTTAAAAATCAAACTCGGACGCCCAGGGTATTGTGGGTTCGAAACTTGGGGGATCATTTATTTATTTAAAGTTGAATTCGGACGTCCAGGGTATTGTGGGTTTGAAACTTGGGGGATCATTTATTTATTTCAAGTTGAATTCGGACGTCCAGGGTATTGTGGGTTTGAAGTTAAAGGGATCATTTATTTATTCAAAAATTGAACTCGGAAGCCCAGGGTATTGTGGGTTTCAAGTTTGGGGGATTGTTCGCCTATCTAAAAATTCAACTCGGACGCCCAGGGTATTGTGGGTTTGAAGTTAAAGGGATCATTTATTTATTCAAAAATTGAACGCGGACGCCCAGGGGATTCTGGGTTTGAAGCTAAAGGGATAATTCATTTATTTATGAGTTGAACTCGGAAGCCCAGGGTATTGCGGGTTCGAAGCTTGGGGGATCATTTATTTATTTAAAGTTGAACTTGGACGCCCAGGGTATTGTGGGTTTGAAGCTTGGGGGATTGTTCGCTTATTTAAAAATTGAACTCGGAAGCCCAGGGTATTGTGGGTTTGAAGCTTGAGGGATTGTTCGCTTATTTAAAAATTGAACTCGGAAGTCCAGGGTATTGTGGGTTCGAAGCTTGGGGGATCATTTATTTATTTAAAGTTGAATTCGGACGCCCAGGGGATTCTGGGTTTGAAGCTAAAGGGATCATTCATTTATTTATGAGTTGAACTCGGAAGCATAGGGTATTGTGGGTTCGAAGCTTGGGGGATCATTTATTTATTTAAAGTTGAACTTGGACGCCCAGGTTATTGTGGGTTTGAAGCTTGGGGGATTGTTCGCTTATTTAAAAATTCAACTCGGACGCCCAGGGTATTGTGAGTTTGAAGCTTAAGGGATCATTTATTTATTCAAAAATTGAACTCGGGAGCCCAGGGTATTGTGGGTTTGAAGCTTGGGGGATCATTTATTTATTCAAAAATTGAACTCGGGAGCCTAGGGTATTGTGGGTTTGAAGCTTGGGGGATCATTTATTTATTTAAAGTTGAACTTTTACGCCCAGGGTATTGTGGATTTGAGGCTTGTTGGATAGTACTTTTTAGTTATGTCCAGGCCGGAGGCAGTGCCTGCTATACCGTGTGTCTTCACTAACCTCTTCATTTTTATTTTAGCTATGAGTTGCCACCTTTCAAAAATGAAATTTTGAGTAGCAACCTTTTTAATTCGAAACTTTGAGTTGCCACCTTTTTAATCTAACGTGCCGAGTTTTAAGCTTCTAAAACCAAACTAAATTTTATAAATTTATTTATAAAAAAAATCCCGCGAGCTCGGCGATATGGGGTTGTAGCAGCTTGGGGGATTATTTTAATTTACTTATCGCTTAAAAACTCGCAAGAGCTCGGGAGATTTTTTTTCCATTTATTTATTTATACAAAACTCGCAAGCTCGGCGTTATGGGGTTGTAGCAGCTTGGGGGATTTTGTATTCATTTATTTATTTATTTAAAAAACTCGCGAGCTTGGCGTTATGGTGTTGTAGCAACTTGGAGGATTATTTTAATTTACTTATCTCTTAAAAACTCGCAAGAGCTCGGGAGAATTTTTTTCCATTTATTTATTCATAAAAAAAACTAGCGTGCTCGGCGTTATGGAGTTGTAGCAGCTTGGGGGATTTTGTATTTATTCATTTATTCATAAAAAAAACTCGTGAACTCGGCGTTATGGGGTTGTAGCAGCTTGGGGGATTTTGTATTCATTTATTTATTTATTAAAAAAACTCGCGAGCTTGGCGTTATGGGGTTGTAGCAGCTTGGGGGATTTTTTTAGTTTACTTATCTCCTCGCTTATCTCTTAAAAACTCGCAAGAGCTCGGGAGAATTTTTTTCCATTTATTTATTCATAAAAAAAACTCGTGAACTCGGCGTTATGGGGTTGTAGCAGCTTGGGGGATTTTGTATTCATTTATTTATTTATTAAAAAAACTCGCGAGCTTGGCGTTATGGGGTTGTAGCAGCTTGGGGGATTATTTTTATTTACTTATCTCTTAAAAACTCGCAAGAGCTCGGGAGAATTTTTTTCCATTTATTTATTCATACAAAACTCGCGAGCTCGGCGTTATGGGGTTGTAGCAGCTTGGGGGATTTTTTATTTATTTATTTATTTGTAAAAAAAACTCGCGAGCTCGGCGTTATGGGGTTGTAGCAGCTTGGGGAATTTTGTATTTATTTATTTATTCATAAAAAAAACTAGCTAGCTCGGCGTTATGGGGTTGTAGCAGCTTGGGGGATTATGTATTGAGTCATTTATTTATAAAAAAAACCCGCGTGCAAAAAGCCACTAGCAAAAATATATTTTCATAAGAAATAACAATAAAATAGTTCTACAGTCCGCAGCAGATGTTCTCGAGGTTAAATGGAATCGGTCCGCTTATATACCTATATATCGCATGCCCGAACCAGCGTCTCGGCTTGTAAGCTCTGAACATAGCGTTTTTGCCTTTAGAAAAAATATCGTGTCCAACCCTGGATTTTTTCACGCATGTAACATTCCGACAGGATTGAAATAATTACTTAGTTGTTAATGCGCAGCATAGCGTGAACGTTGTAGTCATACCTAAATGAGCTCCCTGCAAAGTTTTATTTTGTTCTTGTGCTTCGTATCGCAATATTCAAACGCGATAGAAACCATGTCTGTGAGCGATCCAATTGTGGACACTCTGGCTGGTCAAGTGCTGGGTTCAATCATAAGGAGTGATTTAACAGGCGAAGATTATTTAGTCTTCAAGGGCATACCATACGCAAACTCTCCAGTTGGTCAACTCAGATTTGAGGTAAGTCTTAGCCGGTAAAATTATCGTATTAAGTACATTCAACTTCAATTGTAAAAAGGACCCGGAACCAGTCGAGCCATGGTCAGGAGTACGCGAGGCCAAAAACTACGGTCCAGCCTGTCCTCAATCGTACAGTTACTATAAAATACGAAAGACGATGATTGCCTTTACGTAAATGTATACGTTAGAGGATCGAAGGTTCCGAGTAAAAAACTTCCTGTGGTGGTAAGGATTTACGGTGGTGGGTTTGTTGGCGGCGATGGAGATGATATTATTTTTGGACCAGATTACTTCATGCGCAAGGACATAGTTTTGGTTACTTTCAACTATAGAGTCGGAGTTTTTGGTTGACAATTTTTTATCCCCATACAAATAATTGAACAAATTTCTTAATTATATTTTTTTTTTTCAGGTTTTTTGAATTTGGAAGACGAAGTTGCATCTGGAAATCAGGGCTTGCAAGACCAAAAACTTCTTTTAAAGTGGGTCCGGGATAATATTGCGAGATTCGGTGGGGATCCTGACAATGTCACTGTTTTTGGTGAAAGCGCGGGAGGGGTGAGCATACACATTCTGGCCCTGTCACCGTTAGCTAAAGGTGAAATTCTTCAATGATTTTTTTTAAATTATAATTTTAATGAACTCAATTGATTTTTTACATTCAAAGTTTTTTGAAATTTATCGCGATGCATATAAAATTGAGTTTGAATATTTTTGAGCGCAAAATGTAATCTAACGTAACGTGATGTAAAAATGTAACCACGGTAACGTGGTTGACCAAAAAAATTTTGCATACAAGATGTGTGATCTCTTAGGACATAATAATACACGAGATCACCATGAGATCAAAGAGTTTCTCAAATCAGTAGATTCGAAAATTTTAGTTAAATTGCAAGAAAAATTAAACGTGAAAGAGGTGCTCAAATGATGAAATTCAAATGTTTTTTCAAATTAAAAATAAATATTTTCTTGGATTTCAGGATAACTTCCCCATTGCGACACCATTCGAAGTGTCAGTGGATGCCAAAGCAAAGAATCCTATCATACCAATAAAATATGATGTGGCAGCATCTCAAGGAATACAAGTGCCTTTGAGGATAGGACATAACAGCAATGAATTGCTTGGATTATTCAACTGTAAAGAAATAAAATATTTTTATAATTTTATTTTAATTTATTAATTCTTTCTAGTATTAATTAAGGAAGTGAATATTGAGCCATTATTTTGAAGTTTTTTTGGTTTTTGTCTGGTATAAAAAATACTCACATATATTTATCTCAGTTTTAAATGTAAATTATATTTGTTTTGTAGTGATTGGAGGCAACATTAAAAAGTGGAATGAAGAAATGGAAAAGTTTTTACCTCTCACATATCCTAAGCATATTAAGAAAGGCTACAACATAACTTTGAATGATTTGAAACCTTTGTATTTCAAAAATGGCAAAATAACCAAGGAAAATCGAAAAAATATAATTAACATGTTTTCAGACATATATTTTGTTGAAGGGACACACAGAACTTTGAAGTTACAAGTAGAAAAAAGCCCTCAACCAACTTATTTTTACATATACTCGTATGATGAAACTTTGTCAAACAAAAAAATAATTTCGAATATCAATGAGAAAGGTAATTAATTTTTAATATGAATTTAAAAAAATAATAATTTATAGTTTTAAATTAAATTTTCAAGTGCTATGCATGGTGATGAATTGGAAATTCTTTTTCGGTTAAGGCTTTATGAATCAATGAACATTCCTCCCTTACACAAAGAAACCGACCGATACAAACTAATGGAACAGATGATTGAAATGTGGGTTAACTTTGCCACGACAGAGGTGGCTCTGATTTATTAACTTCTCAAAACTTTAGCTTTTTAAAATTATTTTTATTAATTTAAAAATTTATTTTAGGAATCCAACTCCGACTTTGACAGATCTTTTACCAACGAAGTGGCTTCCAGTTAATGACTCGTCAAATTTGCTTTATTTAAATATCAGAAAAAACTTTCGTATGGAAAAAACATTGAGTTTGGTAGATCGTTTTTCTCATTTGAATCCATCACCAGCTTTTCCTGAAGCTTCATCAGAGAAATGTACAAAATGTTAAAAAATTTATATAAAGTTGCTCTATAAAATTATTTTTTTTAAATGATTCTTTCCTTTCCTGTCTTCAGTCAATAAATAACTAGGAATCTGCAAAAAAGCTCAATAATAAATTTAAATATCATAAATAATCGAATGTTTATTTTAACTCTATTAAATAATAAGTTCGCAAATAATGTACTACACTTTCTACTCAAAACATGATCTAAAGGTTTTTTAAATTTATTTGGTCAAATATTCCCAATTTTTCCGAATTCAACAGATTTGACAAATTTTCGTACACTCTAAGATTTGTGATATTGTAATGAGTCTTTTAAGAGTTACTGTTTTTATGTAAACACCATTTTGAAATAAAAAATTTTAATCTGTAGCTACATGAATCTGAAATAAAACAGAAAAATGTTTTACGATTCACGTAAGCCATCCCCACTGCGCGATAAAGTTTTCATAATCCAGACCATTTCAGATACTCAGCTTCCGAAATGGGTTCTCAGCCCCGATCTGTATGCACTCGCACGTACCGAAAATCTTATCATTTTTCTCTCTCCCTGCAAACCGCGGGCTTTCAACTTTACATACACGCTCGTTTGGAGGTCTGACTGAGGTGCCACTACTCCGATTCGAACGATCATTTAAAAAACGTTTAAAATAATTTATGACTTTTTCATTACCTGGTGCTTATTTGAATAAACTGGAGGGCTCAAAACTTACATTTTCTTATTATAGTTATATTCTGTACCAAAAATAATTTATTGATTCTTGTAATTTTTGACAACGAGATTTATTGATGATATTGTATGTACAAGAAATCATTTCTATATCAATAAAAGATAGTTTAAAATGAATTTTTTTAAATAAGTTAAAGTTTTTCATTATCATGCTAAGTCAGAAATGTCAAAGAAGAAGAAAAATTGAAGCAAATTTTATATTATGTCTCATTGTTACACTAAATTGACTCGTCTTTAAAAAATAATCCCTTTCTTTTATTTTTACTCATAACGTATTCGTTCCCGTATGCCACACGTAACAAAGTCAAGTATACTTGCAGCAATGCTTTATTGCCCAATCCGTAAACAAGCCCCGAATTTATATTTTTAAGTCGCTGCAGTAACATCAGGATCTGATTAATCACTGTGTGCAAAAGCAAAAGGAAAGATTTTTGGAGGTCTTGAAGTACGAGCCCAGACGTGCATGAATTAAAGTCGCTCGTCACGGTTTTGACAATGACTCGAAGAAAGCTTTTTTGACCGACTGCGTCAAATTTAAATTCAATACAGAGAGGCTTGATTAAAATAACGCTGTAAACCTTCAATGTAGGTACATAAAAGTCAAATGCAGATAAATTTAAATTATTATGGTCATTGATACGCTTCATAAACTTGTAATCGCGATGATACTTAAAAATTTACGATACATCGTAAGCACGTAAATGAAACACTCACTTAAGCAAACTATTTAGTATGTTACTTAAAAATTTATCAAATTTTTTTTTTATCTTGAGCTAAAAATTTTGTATGAATTATGGAAAGCAAAAAGCAAAAATTTACTTTAACAACTAAGAAGAAAAAATTTGGCACTTTCAACAGTCACATTTTGGTTAATTTGTAAACGTTGACTCACTGGTGTGATTTTAAAAAATTTTACAGTATGCTTTTTCAAATTTTCGTTGTAATTGGAACTTTCGTAACTCCACCAAGAACTTTTTTCACATCGCTTATGAAAATTGATGAAAAAAAGAGCTTTGGGGGCGGTGTAATCGACCCGGGTAAAAAAAAAAAAAAAATACTCTAGCACTGGAGACGTAAAAAAAACTGCAGAGTCGTCAACCTTTAAAAAAAAAAAAGCAACGAGGTCCATAAATATAACAATCCCGCAAAAATCAGTACCCCCTTAAAAAAAAAGAAGCCACGGGGTAGTCCGGAGATAGGCTTAAACGGGCGTTACACTTATTTTTTTGCGAATTACCCTGATGCGCATCGATCATCGGGGACTTGTTGAGCGCGCACATTATATGGGAGGAAGAGGTAATCCATCATGGCTTCTTTCTTTCTGTTGTTGCTGCTGCCGACGTGGAAGACTATAAGTGGCGAATTTAATCGAATGGCGCGGTTGACCGTAAAACAATTTTTTCTGCGAGGCCAGCCGTATATAAACTTGTGAAGCGCAATAAAAAATTTCTTTGTGGATAAAAAACATTGTATGCTGTAAAAACTAAAGATTGAATTTACTTATTTTTTTATGACTTTTCAAGTAAAAAATAACTATATAAATAAAAAAATTAAAATCGAACTTCTTTGAAAAGTCGTTGCCGATGAATTTTTCTGACCTGGTGCACACGAGTATACCAGGTTGACGTCGACACTCCCTTGGTCAGTGTGTGTACTTATAAAACATCGATTTTCAACCAAACTTCCAGGTAAAATTATCGCTGATGAGTTTTTTCGACCTCGTGCAACCGGGTACACCAAATCGACGTCGACATCCTCCTAGACACGTGTGTTTACTTGAAAAACATCGATTTTCAACCGAACTTCCTGGGGAAGTCGTCGCCAATGAGTTTTTTAGACCTGGTATACATCAGATACCTGAGAATCTGCAAAAAAATTTGATTTTTTTGAAGATTTTCACTCGTTCTAATGATTTTTCAAAAGCATAACTAAATGATCTAGAAGTAATTCGAACAATCCGTCTCTTATCGATTTCCACTGAGGAATCTTCAATAAAATAATATACAGGTCAAGCCCTCTATCAAGCTCTCTTCCAAGAATTTGCACCGAAAACTTCTAGACGGACATCGGAAATTCTTGAGAGAAAAATTTTTTTCCGTTACGCCGCGGTATTTTCAACTCTATAGCTGTTAATTAATTATAAACAATTTTGGGGTAAATTTATTTATAAGTATTATGATCAATCTAATCATTATAAAAAAATTAATTCAAGTTTTATAATAATTATTGAATTCAAGACACAAATTTGAAGCACGACAATTTTTTAAAATTTGTCTCAAACAACCCAGTTTTTTACAATTCGAACAACGAATCATTTTCTAAACTAGTTCATAAAAACAAGTCGACCAAAAAAGTAGGAAAAAACCTTGTGGAATGGTTGCGGAAGGCTGGAGCTTGCATACGCATGCAGATTCGATTTATACGGGCTTGGGTTATGGCACGCGACGGGAATTACAAAGCCAAAAACGCTTTCTTCATCCTCGTAAACATTCTTATTCCCATCCCCTTTTAGCTATTTGTTTATTAAAACTAAATCCATTTTTTTTTTTTTTCAGAGATCTGACGAGCAACAATATTACCAACGTGCCGGCCCGCGCTTTCCGGAGATTTCCCGAGCTCGAGATCTTGTAAGTAAAACATGATATTCATCGAATTGTGTGTTTTTCTCTGTTCCCGGTGCTTACGGCGTCTGATCGATGTGTGCAGACGAATCTCGGTTCGCGACCGTAAAATTGTGTAGCTTTGAATTATTTGGGAAGTTTTTACTAGGTACTAGGTTGTAAAATGTAAAATTAGAGAAAGTAGAGAGGAATAAAATCAAATTAAAAATCTATGTTGGATTCTTTTTTATGCTAGACGTTTCTCTTTTTATGTTTTTTAAGAAAAATATCGTACTGGGTCATATAATTTTATTGTTTTGGAATAATATTCTATCTATAAAATAATATCAATGCTACAGTTGAAGTTAAAAAAAATATCAACAAAATCATAATTAATTTGTAACTTATCAATTCTGTTTCAATATTGTAAAATTTATTATTTTTTTGTCTTATATAAAATTTCGTTTGTACGTATCCTAAATGGCGGTAGCCCTTTAACGGCGAGTTCTACCGTAAAAGTTTGAAAAATAAAATAAAAAGTAAGCTGTAACAAGTTAGGTATGACAGTTAGACAAAATATTTTTAAAAAGTTTTATTTTCGAATTAATTAAATTTTTTTTTTTACTTCATTATCTTCTCGTTGGAAGTAACGACGGGTAAAGTTCAGTATAGATTTATTTTTTATTTATTATAATGTTTTTATGTATAATTTTTTATTTTATACATCTTGTTAATTAGAGATTATACTCAAATAAATACTTGAAATAATTGTGATACCGAATTTTTCCACTTAAATTTTTATAAACAATCATTGCAAAAGTACAAGAATTTCTTCAATTTAGTTTTAATTATCTTACGTCGTATGTAACCAGTTTAAAATGTTCCTCGAGATTTCTCGCCTCTTGAAGTTATCTGGATTTCAAATCCGAAGCTTTAAATTTTCAGGATAAAACTTTTGAAATAATGAGTAGGCGTTCTTTTCGCAACGTTCCAAAATTCATTTAATCATTATCAAAAAAAATTTAATGAGGATCAAGTCGCGAAAGTTACACAACAGTCGTAACTGCAGCTGTTTCGTATTTACGAATGTTCTTATGCATATGTGTTGCAGACTGCTGAGACGGAATCGTTTGAAGTTCATCGACCTGCAGGCTTTCGACAACCTCACGAAACTCGCTGTGCTGTGAGTAGACTTTGAAAAATTGTAAACTTTGTATTTTTTATGACGTAAAAATATGCAAACTTTTTGACTGGTATAAGTAATAAAAGATAAATAAAAATTTACTTTTTATATTAGAATTTTTTGTTATACATCAACATACTAACTTTTACAGAAGAATCTTTTTACTTATTTTTTTAAAAATTGAAACTTATTTACTATGTTCACTCTTATTATGTTACTTTTACAATTTTTTACAATTCGTGAAACTTTAATCTGTGAATTTTTTGAACAATTTAATAAATTAGCATATCTTTAATACAAATCAAAAAAGTAGTCCAAGAATAAATTCAGCAAACAAAGTTTCCGCAAAAACTCCCAAAGCTTCCCCAAAATTCAGGATACGAAATCTTTTTAGCCGACCAGTGTCATAATTTTCCCGAACAGTACTTTGCAATTTCAACGGGCAGACGTGGCGGTTTGAATAAAAATGCACTTTCGTAGGGAAAACGTTTATCCGGGGGGATGCTATTGTTGACCAAGATGAAAATCCTCCGGTCGGTCATTGTTTTTTTTTTTTTTTTCTTCCATGTTCGCAGGGAGCTGGACGATAACAACTTGACGGAATTCCCGGAGGCCGTTTCCGCCCTGAGGAATCTCGAAGAACTGTAAGTTACCTTTTTTATTAGCATTTTTTCGAGACTTTTCAAAAAAAAAAAGATTTTGATCAGGTTTTTTAAGTTTTTTTTTTTTTTCACATACGAGAATATAAATAAAAAAATGTTTTTACTTTTTCCAGATCTCTATCTAACAATAGAATAAGAATTCTCGGTCCCGATTGCTTTAAAAACATGACAAATCTTGTGTCGGTGGACCTGAGAGGAAACCCGATAAAGGAGGTACACGACCTCACCTTTCAGCATTTGTCTCGACTTCGGAGGCTGTAAGTAGCTTGCTCAATTTAGAACTTTATTTTTTATTATTTTTAACTAATCAAATGATCTATCGATCTGCAAATAATGTTTATCAGTTTATACGTACTACATTGATAAATATTTCAAAAAATTCCACTGATAAGCTCTTATCTTACAGAAATTTTTGCTTTTTATATCAATTTTATACAGTTTTCAAACACTTGACCTGGTATAAATATATTTTTATAAAAAAATATTTTCAAAATGTATGTAGTTTAAAATATTTATCAATGATGAATATGAATTTTAATTATGAATTTTAATTTTAATTGTAATAGAAATTTAATTGAAAATTTATCAAACTTTTAACTACTGGACTAAATTTATTTCAATGTGTTTTGATTAGAAGCTTTTTTTTTCATTAATTATTGTCTTGTCACAAAGTTAACATATTTTGGTAAAACTTTGCAGAAGCCTTTCAAACGTGAAGGATTTGAGTAAATTTCCGATGTTGAAAGATTGCAAGTCTCTCGAGTTTTTGAGGATCGATCGGGCTCGAATCACTCACGTACCCGACGATCTCTGTCTCAACTCGCCCAAACTCAAAAGTTTGTATGTACCCAAATACTACATTCACTATTTTTATCATAACAATTGAACAAACTCAACAATTTTTTTTGTTTTCCAGAGACCTTAATTTAAATAATTTAACTGCCATACCGAATCTCAAAGACTGCCTCGATCTACGGGTTTTGTACGTATGTGAGAACGTTTTTCTTATTTATATTTTCCCACACTTTTTTTTCCTTTCTGTATTTTCTCAAATTTCTCGTGTGGTACGGAACAAATAACTTCCTCTGTGCTTTCAGAGATTTAACGAGCAATTCGATAACGTCGTTGGCTGGCCAACCCTTTCGTAACTCAGCTGCTCTTCATGACTTGCTCATATCGAAAAATAGTATAAAGGAGGTTCCGGAGGATGCATTTACAGGATTGTCACGATTGCAAGTCTTGTAAGTTTTTTTTTTTTTTTTTTTGCCTTTGAAAGATTTAGGAAAATCTGAAATTAAACTTGTTTCTCGCAGAGACTTGGAGAGCAATCAGATTGAATTCGTGCATCCAGAAGCTTTTACTAGGATAAAACAACTGGAAGACTTGTGAGTATCTTACTTTTTTTTTCTACAAATAAAAATAAATTTGTTTTTGTGAATTGAATTATTTGTTGAAAAAAAAAAAAAAAAACAATAATAAATGCAAAAAACCAATATTTTTTAAAATCATTATCTAATTATGTTTAGCACCGTAATTATTTATGCATATACAATTTAAAATTAATTTTAATTTATTTTCAATAATTATAACTGACACGTTTAAATAATCCATTCTGATATTTTACTGAATTTTCAATCAAAAAAATGTATAAATTCTATTTCAGGAACTTAGGTAACAACTTTTTCCCAACACTCCCAATCAAGGGACTCTCGAGTCTGCTGCACCTCAAGACCTTCAACAACCCTATCCTTCGGGAATTTCCATCTCCCGATCTGTTCCCCAAGATCAGGACTATGGCCCTTTCGTACGCCTACCACTGTTGCCCTTTCGCCAACCTCGAGGCCAAAGGCAAGGACTCACCAACCAAGTACCAGCCCATACAAGAGTCCATACTCTTCCCCACGGACAACGAGTTCGATATGAGCCTCTGGAATTCTAGTCTGACTGATATTTGGCCTCAGTTGTGTAAGTTATTTTTTTATTTTTTTTTTTTTGTGATGATTGATCGTTTAGCCGTCGATGAGCTTTTTCTGGAGGAAGTGCTGATAATTGATTAATTTTGTTTTCGAAAAAGCTGGAATTCAAGTGTTCTTAAATTTTGTATGAACTGTGTCGAATTTTTCATATGGAGTATGAATTTCTTGATGAATATTTTTATTGTTATAAACTTGATCTTGTATGGTATTTAATATGAAAAATATAATAATTTCATCATCTTTTGCATCGTAAATCTAGGAGGAAATCCAAGTGCTGACGCACATGTGCAGGAGTATCCCGTTGCCCTCTTCCTTTGCCTTTTTAACGACCTTACTTGGAAAAACTAAGACGAGAGCTACCTAAAAAAATCTCGAACATTCGGTAATAAAAAGTCGCTATGTGGGAGCGGAAGGACTCTCGTTGCACTGAGTCACCAACCCTCTGGTCACCAAGGCAGTCAGTCGAGCTCTGACTAGCTTCTGTATCAGACGTCTAAGCTCAAATATAAAAACAATCCAGAGTTGTTATTTCAACCCCTGATTTCAATCTTTTTATAAGTTAAAATAAATTAACACAAGAATTAGCTATAGAATTTAAAGTCAAATTATATTAATGATTTAATTTGACGCACCATCAGTCATTATCATAACTTAAAAATAAGTTTAACTAATATAAAAATTGTGTTTTTGCTTATGAATCTCTTCAAATACTATTTCATACCCATCGAAGATTTTTTTTATTTGATTTGAGTAAATACTCAATTTAAGGCAGAAGAAGAAGAAAAAAAAAAACATGAAATATTTAGCGATCGTAATAATGATGTTCATAGTGTGCCTCGAGCGGTGAGTTGTACAAGTTTGAAATTTTGTCGAGTTGCCAATGTCGCGAGAGTTCATTAATATTAATCGGGTGTATTAGCACGTGTATAAATTTGTATAGACAACGGCGTTGCTGCTCGCCACTGCACCGACGTAAATTAATCGCTTACACGGGGCCATCCAACTTTCTTCTTAAACTTAGTACGACCTTTGATTTAGAAAACTTTAATTTATGTAATTATACTTCAAAATTAATATTTATCAATAAAACTTCAGAAGTCTACTGATAGACTAGTAAAATGATGACATCAAATGTTACGACCAATAAACGTTTTATTTCTTGTTTGCAGACAACCTGAGCGACAAGTTTGGATCTAAAATAAACGAGCTCTGGGACAACTTTGGCTCGGATTTCACGTATCCTGGTAATCTGCCGGCCTACGTCGAGGAATACTTCGAAGATCAAGACAATCGCGTGACTACACCCAGTCATGTCTTGTCTACGCAGTCCGTTCACTGTGTGCCTCTTCCCGGTACGTTGCTCTGGATTTCATAAAACTATAAGTACTCTGATATTATATAAAAAAAAAAAAAAAAAAACAAAAAAAACAAATATCCTCGGCTTCTTTATGATTTTTTTTTTTTTTTTTTTTTTTTTATTGTCTACCGGTTTTTAGCCGTAGATTACTTTTCGTCCCTCTAACCTCAAAATCGGAACTTCGCCCCTTGTTTTCGGTTAGAAGGACGAAAAATAGTATATTTCCCTTAGGCTCGAGGGTTCGATTTAGCCTCCTCGTTGCAACCCTCGCCTTCGGCTCGGGTCGCAAACCTCTTGGAGGCCAAATCGAACCATCTCGCCTGCGGGAATAATATACTATTAAGGTGGTTTTCTACCAGAGCTAGTCAACTTCAAGACTAAAAAAAAATTATTTCACCAAATTAGTAAAAATTATTTATTAAAATTTAATTTTTAACTTTTTATGGCTTCTGAAATTATTTTTTGCCAAAAAAACATTGACAATCACAACAAAACATTTTTTTTAACTTTTAACCTCACCTTTGAATACCGCAGTTTTGGAGGTTATTCACGTGAAAATTATTTTTTTTAAATGATTGTAAAATTTGTAAAAGGTCAATTTTTTGCAGTTTCAAGAAATGAATTCTTCGATAGTGAAACTATATGTATGTGGTTTTTCTAAAGGATCTCTATTGTGAGAAGACGAATATCAATAATTTAGTACACTTTTTCAGCGTAACGGCCGTACGCGTAGTAAAAAAAATTCAATCTTTAACTTGCTGTAACTTTTAAACTATATGGTCAATTTTGATCAGACTTCGTAAAAATGTTTATTAATATCTAATAAGCACTTCCATAAAATTTGAGCTGATTCTCTATTGTCATGCATTTGGTAGAAAACCACCTTAAGAGTACAAGTACATATATCAGAGCGAGGCTCGAAACCGGGACCACTGGATTACAAGTTCAGCGTTTTAATAGCCGAACCATCGAATAACATTTTTGCTAGTTGAAATTTTTTTTTTTCAATACCCTAAGATGAGATAATAATTATTGAAATGAACCTCAGTAGTTTTATGGCTTTTTGCGAGGACAGCCAACGTTCTTATTGCAAAAAAAATAATTTTTCAATACTTTCTTTACGAAAAAACGTATATTTGTCGCTTTTAATTTTAGTAAATCATCCCTACTAACTTTTCTTTGTACGAGTCATATTCAAAATGCTCAAATATACCTAATTTTTACCCCACGAAATCAAGATACAGGATTTCATATTTTATTTTCGTGCTATGAATTAAAAGAAAAAACAAATAATTACCTAATTTATTTTCAATTTAAGGAGGTTCAAATTTAATTTCAGTAACTCTAATGAAAAAAGTTTTACAAGAAATTTTTAGCAGAAGTGAATAGAATAAAAATGATAAGAAAATTTGGTTATAAAATGCGACAAGCCATTAATATTTTTTTTTTCAGTTTATTTTCTTTCAATACATAAATTAAAAAAAAACTTATTTATTTTACAAGTTAGTTTTTTTTTTTACATTGACAGTTTATGAATACATTTATGATTAAAGTTTATTCACACTTATTAAAGATTATATTGGGTTAAAACTAGACTTAATTATTTATTATTATTAAGAATTAGTAAAACATGTATTTTAAAAAACATGATTAAATTTATGTGTATAATATGTAAGATGGCAATTACAATAATAAGATAAAAAATTAATACATTAAGTAAAAAAAATATAAACTTTTCAAACGAAGCATCAGCTGTTAAAACTCGAAGTCGTGGTATTGAAACATCAAACCGCACCAAATCACGGACTGATCCGTCAATTTCACGAATTTACATCAGGAGAACATCAAGAAGCAAGAGTCATTATTAGCTACAACATTTTAGAACTAACTATACGCATCATTTTTCAATGTAACATTTGTTAACTACAGTATAAATTTTTTTTTTTTTTTTTTTAAACCATCTGTATTAACTTTAACTTTGTCGGTTCTTAAATTATTTTTCGTGTATAGTACAAAATTACACTTCGTGAATTTCTTAAAAAGAATAAAAAACTTGTGAAATATCAAAATTTTAACTATTTTAACGGATTATTATAAATTATTTTGTAAAAATTATCAAATATGATGATTACAGACTAATAATTTTGAAACATAACTTTTACCTAAAACATGGCAGTAGATCAAATTAAATTTTCATAATTTACAGTTCACAAATGAATGTCAAATACGTCAAAATTTTTAGCGTTAAAAACTCTCCAACCAACTCGCGATTTGGTACCAGGAACTCATTACGCGTAAAAAGGTGTGTCTGTTAATAACTCCGTCGTTGATATTTTGGTCAAATTTTCCAACGATTAAAACTAAAAAATCGCTCCTCTTTTGTTCTCACATACTCATCCCTTGCATATAACAATAAACTTCCTAAACAATCAATAAATAAATAAAAAACGGGAGCGCGATCCCGCGAACCAAGATCTTTGGGTCGCGTTTCTGCGTGTCGGCGAAATTTTCTCGATCATCCAAACTCGCGCAACGAGTATCGGGAGAGCACGACTGCCGAGGAGGTTACCGAGCGATTATGCTTATAGTTCAGGGAATCCCCGACGCGGCGACCGACATTTCAAACTCGCGCTCGGGGGATCCCTCAAAAACGCCTACTTATCAACAGGTTAACATAACGCGCTAAGAGCATTCTAGAGTCACGTATCGAACAGCTTTTTAATTTAAATGCGTTGGAGCAATTTTTATTGAGGAGACGAAAAAATGCAGCCGATTTGACCATTTTAATCGAATCTTTTATTGATTTTTATCAAAATAAACGTTGGATTTTTCTCCTACTTCCTAATATTTGTTTAAACAATTAAAGAGGCGGTTTAAAAGAAATTAAGCATTTTTTTTCTTTATTACTTGTAACTCTCTGAAAAATGCAGAGATCATTGAAAAAACTGTGAGTTAGTAGTTAGTTAGGCGATACTTCAAAGAAAATTTTAATATTTTTTAAAGTTTGAATTTAAAAATTTTTTTTTTAAATTAAAAAAAAAATTTTAATTTTTATAAGATCAATTGTTAAATTATTTAAACAACTATTTAAATTTTTGAAAAACTAAAAAGGAGAAAAATAAAAGAAAAATCCAATGTTTATTTTGATATAAATTATTAAAAGATTCGATAAAAATTGACAAAATTGTTGCATTTTTTCGTAAGTACCAAACATCCTTAACCTCTTTTTTTATGAAAGTTTTTAAAAATATTTTTTACTATTATCATCAAATTTTTATTTTTTCAACGTACTTATATTAATTTTTAATCATAAAAAAATATTTCGTAAACTTTTATGTACTACTATTGTTGTACTTAAACAAAAATACATTTTAAAGAGTATGATTTTTATGCTTATCTTCCACAATTTGATGGTTCCAATCAATGTAGATATTTTCAAGAATTTCAGGAATTACTCGTGATTGATACTACATATGAATTAAATGTTAATGCTTTTGGATCAGCTCAGAAAGTTGGGTCAAAGGACTGGACCTCTTGGCTGATAAATATCTCTGATAAATTAAAAAAAAAAATGGTTCAAACGTACTATTTAATTTAACAAAAATAGTACTTATAAAATTTTTTTACCTTTTATATTTTTTATACTGCTCATTGTTTGAATCTTGCTTTCTTTTGCTTGGTCCTGGCTTTTCCTGCATAAAAAGAATTTTTTATTGATAGACTAGAATTAGTTTTGGAGTGTTAAATTTTTATACAATAATTTGAAATAAGTACATTATAGTTTCAACTGATTTGAAATAATAGAGAAAATAGCTTTTTTACCTCGGTTACTTTTTTTATTAGAGTTCTCAACTTATGATTTTCATCTAAAATGTGCTCTTCTAAGAGTTTTAGTGATTCTTCAACAGATTTGTTTTCTTCCAACTTCATAATTATTTCCTGCAGTTGTAAAATCGAGAAGTGATTCGTTCTGATAACTTTTTTAAGTTTGCTCTCAAAGTCTTCTTCATTTTTTTTTTCATCTCTTTTTTGCTGGATTGAAAGCATAGATATAGTCTTCAAAGGTAATATGTTATTTAAAAAAAAAAAAAAAGTAAGAAATTTTTTTACCTCAGTTAATACTTTAAAAATATTTTTTAATTCATGATTTTCATCAGAAATGTGTTCTTTTAAAAGTTCTAACGATTTTTGAAGAGATTCTTCTCGTTCTAACTGCATTGTTATTTCTCGTAACTGTAGAATCGAGAAGTGATTGGTTCTTAAAGCTTTTTTGAATATGTTATCAATATTCACTATTTCTTTTTCAAAATCTTCATTAATTTCGTCTTGAAGTGGTTCCTAGAAGTCGATTTTTTAAGTTGAAAAAAAAACTCTTCATTAAACATCAATTAAATATTATATGAATAACTTCTTTTTACTAACTTCTGATTGTTCAACTTCTTCTTCTGGAATTTGCTCAGTGTGTTCAGGATTTTTTTCTCCACTTTCCTGTACAATGGGTAAAATTGCAGTTGATTCAATCGACTAAAAATTTTGCATAATTTAAGAAATCGTGGAAATCATTTTTTAACTACTAAGAATATTTAAAGACTTACATTAAAGGAAAATAACAAATTTAGAGAAACTTTATTGTTGAATAAGATTTTTTGTTTTTTAAATTCATCTTCAAGGCGATCAACAAAAAATTGTTGTTGGTTTGGTATGAAACCTAAGAAAATTTTTTTTTCGACTAGACGCAATATCAATACTTTAATATCACACCCACTTATTGCTGGAAAATTTACACAACCTGCCTGAAAAGCAGTTATCAAAAATATCAAACAATGATCTCGTTTAAATGTGTACACCACAAAAAAAAAAAAAAAAAAAAAAAAGGTTTCTTACTACATTATTACCCATCATTTTTATTAATGGTGCTAGTGCTATACGTGATGAAGGATAAAAATGAACAATTTTTGAATTTTTTGAATCAAGTAGACCAACATTTTTCAGTAACGCTTCTGGAAATGATCGCAGTATAAGTTTTTTTGGCCACGTCTCGGCTTTTCTATGAAATAAAAAAAAAAAAAAAAATCGAATAAGATGTTAAAATTCAAAACAATACATTAGAAAAATTAATAAAAAACTTACAATTCGGGTTGATTGTCAATCGTGCTGCATTTGAAGCTACAAGGGAATTCCCAAATTACACTTTCGTTAGAATAGCTTGCTTTCCATATCTGAACCAGACTTCCATTCCAAATTTCAACTCTCGAATCTTCATCCGATTTATTCAAAAGATCTAGATTCTCAGATTTCTAGTATAATAATAATTTTTTATTAAAAATTTATTTTACCAGTAAAGATAAACACTTAATAAACAATTACCTGTTGAGCCATTGTGCTGATAAGAATGAACACTCGCGCAAATCAAGACTTTGCAATGCTCACCCACAATTCAATGACCAGAGGCCGCCATTGAACTGAACCCGAGCTTCGGATTGACTCATATCTCTCAAAGTGTTGCGTACTTGTCGCGCTTTTGGAAACTGGAGGAGCAATGCGGGAAGGTTTAAAAATTTGTATATCAAGGCGAACTACATATTTCTAATAAGTTTTTCGATTTTTTCATTTTTTTCTTGACGAGGCATATATTTTTCAACCTTGTTTATACTTATTTTTTCAAAAGCTTTTCTTAACTTTCTTTAAAAAAATAAAAAATAAATTCAAATTAAAAGAAAAACTCCAAATAGTCAGTCGAGGTTTTAAAGTAAACCAAAACTTAAGAGTTTATTATAATTCGACGTTTCGTCAACTAAGATTGCTAAACTCATCAAGTTTAATTTATTTAAGTTTTCAATAAAAAGATTGAACGCTATTTACTGTAACATCATTTCAATGTAGTACAAAAGGCTTTAAATTAGTATAAAGCTAAAAGTTGAAGTCTTAATTGATTTTATTATTATTATTATTATCATTACTATTTTGATATAAAATAAGTCCCTTTTCAATAAAAAAAAAAAAAAAACCTTTTTTTTAGGTCCATTTTCGCCCTGCGAGGATCTCTTCGACTGGTGGTCGCTTCGCTGTGGAGTCTGGGTGGTCTTTCTCCTGGCGATGCTGGGCAACGGCGTCGTCGTTTTCGTCCTCATATTCTCCCGGAGCAAAATGGACGTGCCGAGGTTCTTGGTCTGCAACCTGGCGGCAGCCGATTTCTTCATGGGAATCTACTTAGGCAAGTGTGCATACGTCAAACTCAATGTACCTAACACGATGCACTTTAGAATCAATAACAGTAGTCAAACATCACATTTCTTTAAATCAAAAATTTTTAATTTAATAAGGGATTATTTTAATGCCTCCAAATTGATAAAATTACCAAAAAAACCACGACTTCAACCTGACGGTACTTTTATAAAAATCTAATTTTTATTTCGCAGGTCTACTGGCGGTGGTGGACGCAGCGACCCAGGGCGAGTTCCGTAAGCACGCTATCCCGTGGCAGACGTCGTACGGCTGTCAGCTGGCGGGTTTCCTGGGCGTCCTGAGCTCGGAGCTGAGTGTCTACACCCTGGCGGTGATAACCCTGGAGCGCAACTACGCGATTACGCACGCGATGCACCTCAACAAGCGTCTGTCTCTGCGTCACGCGACCTGCATAATGACCATGGGATGGGTTTTCGCCCTGGCGATGGCAGCCCTGCCGTTGGTCGGCATCTCGGACTACCGGAAGTTCGCCATCTGCCTGCCCTTCGAGACCACCACTCCCTTGTCCCTAGCCTACGTGGTTTTTCTCATGGTCATCAACGGGGTGGCCTTCTTCATCCTCATGGGCTGCTACCTGAAGATGTACTGCGCTATCAGGGGCTCCCAGGTCTGGAACTCGAACGACTCGAGGATCGCCAAGAGGATGGCCCTGCTGGTCTTCACCGACTTCCTGTGCTGGTCGCCCATAGCCTTCTTCTCCCTCACCGCGAGCTTCGGCATGGAACTGATTAGCCTAGAACAGGCCAAGGTGTTCGCTGTTTTCGTCCTACCCTTGAACTCCTGCTGCAACCCCTTCCTCTACGCCATACTCACCAAGCAGTTCAAGAAGGACTGCGTGATGCTCTGCAAGGCCATAGAGGAGACCAGGGTGAACAAGAACGTCGGGGTCAGGTGCAAGTACAACAGCTCCAACTTCAGACACGCGGCGGCGAATAACAAGTACAAAGGTCAACAGCAAAAACATCAGGTACAAAAAATATTCTTTAAAAAAGTTTTAATAGTAATTCGTAATCAACTTTATAACAATAAAAACTCGTTTAAACAGCAGAATTGTCCATGCGTCAACAACAACGCTCGGGTGGTACTGCAGAGGAACCAGACTACCGCTACGACGACAACGACGACTCCGGCAGCAGCTGTAACGACGACTTCCACGACATCCTGGTGGCAGGGAAAAATTACCTGGCCGTGCTCCAGGAGTCAGAGGCAACGGCGCGACAACGTCGAGGCGAATCCGTACGGGTACCAGATAACCGAGGTCCAGGACAAGCAGAAGAGGGCCTCCTCTATGTCCTCCAGCGAGAATTATTCGTCCTCCAGGTCGGATTCGTGGAGACGGGATCACCACTGTGGGATACAGATGAGGTGTGTACTCTTACAGCTTAATGAGTTTTTTGTTGAAAAACCTAAACTGTGAATGATAAAAGTGTACTAGAGACTCAACATACATGAGAAGTAAAATTAAGCTTGCAAGCTCACTATAAAGTTTAAAAATACTTCGTTCGCAAGCTTTCTCTAAGATTTTTAAATTCGTCAATTCTAGATTTTAGGCATTTTCTTCTCTTTTTAACTCAAAATTGTAGGGTCTGATATGCAACAATCTTTTTAATTCTAAATAAAAAAAAATAATGTGGAGAGTAGCTTGGTTGTTAGAGCATTAGACCGGTGACCAAAGGTCCCTGGTTCGATTCCCAGTCGCTACCCGTTAAAATGTAGCAGAAAGTTCCACTTAAATTCATAATACTACAATAAAAAAAATAACTATACCAGTTATTTAACTTAAAAAAAAAAAAAATTAAATACCGTTACCTCATATTATTTTTTAATTTTTCAGGACAGTTTTAAAAATTTGATTCATTTTAATTACCATCACAAGAATAGAAAATTCCTTGGCAACGGTTATTTAACGACAATGTCTAGCTACAAAGAAATAAGGGGTGGATAATTATTTTAAAAATTAATCAAATTCGATTAGTCACCTTGGCATCGGTCGTCGCAGAGACACAGATTCGGTGATTATTAGCCGCGGGCGTTAAGTTGACTTTGGCTCCGGGCCAGAGGTTCTAGTTTACACGAGCCCAACAAATCAAAGGCGACATGATACTCGTCAAGCTTTTTTTGTTTGCTTACTGGGTAAAGCTTTGATACGAGGTGCTTTATGCCTGGTCAAAATATTTTCACCGTTTTTTTATTTATTGTAATTTACTATAACGAAGAATAATGTTTGATTTATTTTTGGAGCTAGATCTATGAAATAAATCGTAACGGGTTGCAGACCAATTGACGCGTTTGGTTTTATTTAAAATCTTGCCAAACGAAGATGTAAGATGAATTATTCTTGGGTTGTTGATGTCAAACATGAGGTAAAGTTTTTAGATACATTTATGGATTCTGCAACTCACTATTACTACATAAATTGCAACTTTTTCTTTTTTAGACTCTAGTAAAATCTAGAAATATTATATTCAGGCATAAAACGGTAGTTTTAGATTTTTTTTAATTTTCAGTATCTATTATCGAATATATTTTTTATTTAATCTTCAAAATAATAAAATATACTTATACAGGATTCTTTTGAAAAGGGAAAAATATTGAAACAAGTATATTTTTACGTCATATTTTCTCAAAGTTTCACAAATTTCTTGGCTATTATCGCTGTAGAGAATTTTTGCTTTTGAAGTGTAGAAATAAAAAATTCATGCCACAAGATATTTTTAATTTTTAGAGAGCTCGTTTAAAAACTACGGTCAATTCTAAAACATTCACAGTTCCAGTTTATTTGGTTAAAATTAAAAAAAAAATTCGTTATACATCAGACTTGGAAAGAATTGAATTCTACTTGAATTTCATCAAAAGATTATCAAAATTAAAATTTTTAACTTTCAGAATGATGGACCCCAAGCGTCGCAGTTCATCGTGGCTGGTCACCCGCAAGACCTCGTCGGACTCTAACAACAGCTCCTCGCGCAACGACTCTTCGGGCTCGGGCACGACGGCGAGCACGTCAACCTGGCGTATGTCGCGGTCGAGCGGTTCCCTGGACATAAGCCTCCGGTCCAGCAGATCCAAGCCCCGGTTGACCCGACAGCTGGCATTCCAAGAGCCGGACTCGCCGGGGTCGCCTGGACGTCTGGCCGTGCGACTCCTGGCCACCATACCCTCGGCCGCCGAGATGAGCGAGCAGTGCGACGAGGAGAGCGCCGCGCTTGCACCCGACGAAGACGAGGATCATCCCAAGGAGGACGACAAGGAGTCGTAGGTAAGGTCGATGAACTTTTTGATTCTCTTCTGGTTGTCGTTTACTCCGTTCAAAAACTATACGAATGGTCCGGTTTTGAAATGAGGGGAAATTTTGTTTACTGATCACGTTTTATTATGACATGTTTACAAAAATAAATTTAAATTAGTAAGTTTTGATATAAAAAAAAAATTATTTTAATAAAAGAAACAACTTTCTAAAAAAAATTAATTTCTTATTGTGATATATTTATATAAGTTTTTGATTGTTCAAGTATTAAAAAAAAATTTTTTAGTTCTTGTATGTGAGTACAAAAATTAAATCTTAGGCACAACTTTAATTTAAAATGAGTAATAATATATATATTCAAAAACATATTTTTTCAGAAAAAAGGTGATAAACAATGTAGCAATTAAATTTCATAAATAAACAAATCAAGTAAAATAACAAAAAAACTAGGTAACAATTTATTTTTAAATTTGTATTGAAGGTAATTTATTGAATTAAACATAAGTTTTCTTATTTTTATAATTTACAGTTGTTTGTGAAATTTATCAGACTTCAATGATTTTTTACAATGAAAGTAACTGCCAAAGAAGGAAAGGTTTCCTGTATAATTCTAAGTCAAGAAAAAGAAATTAATAATAAGCCCAACGCTTATTCTCATGTGCATACAGATAAAATTCAGAAGATTCCTATTAAATTTAGCATTTACAATAGAAAAATATTGTTAGATTTTTTTCATTTATGCAAACTAGTTATTACTAAAATAAATAAAATACTGTATTTGTACGTTGTTTTCTATGATTATTAGATATATAATAATGTATAAACACTGTTATTAAAAAAATGAATGCGAATTATTATAAATAATATACTGCTGTTGTTTGTATATAGGTTTATGTTAATATACCTACTCTTTTAATAGTTTCTGGAAAATGATGTAAAAAAGCGAGTTTTAGTATTCTATAAAAAATAAGACTGAAAAAACTCGTTTGGCTCGGCAGTGAAGTAAGAGAGCGCGAATTCGGTGTACAAGCATGTTAATATAATACATACGTGTATAGCTCCATTCCATAACTTGTTGTTCAAAGCTTTTGTAATTTAAAAAAAAAGTGTTTGATCCTTTTTTTCATTAAACAAAAAAGGTTCATTTTACAAAATACTCAAGATGTATCATATAAGAAAAAATCTTTTTTTTATGGACTATAAAAAGTCAGTGCCTCGCATGAGGTGTATAAAAAAATTTGCCACTGCTCGACGTAAAAGAAAAATACCCTTCAAAAGATTGTTTTTGCAGATAAATTGTAAATTTTTTTTTTTTTTTTTTTTTTTTTTTGTGAGCGAGCGGGCAAAAAATAAGAATTTATCACGGAAAAGAATCAATTGTTTTACGACGAAACAATAATTGCTCTCTCGACGACTATCTTTTTTTCAAGTTCAATTATAATTTTAGATTTTAATCTGCGTATGTGCGAGGTAATTTGTAATTCAATTAATGTATTCTTTTTTAGTTGAGTGTTAAAACCGGAAAATTAGTAGATAAATGTTTGGTCCTGCAAACCTTTGGTATACTCAGTGAAAATTCTGAACGAACCATCAGATTTATGTACGAGTGCCAAAAAAGAAATTAATATGTAGACATATAGATTTAATTGGTATTAATGAATGAGTTATTGAATTACAAAGTTTCTTCAAATTGTATTACTCTTTGATACTCATTTGTTGCAATTTCTTTTAGATTAAAACATAAAACATAAAATATAAATAAATAAATATTATTAAATAAACTAGAATGACCATCATTTGTCTCTTCAAATTACTCAGACTTTTTATATCAAAACCAAGTTTTTAGTACTTTTTTCTTTTTTTTTTTTTAAATTGTAAATTTAAAAAAAAAATGTAAATCGAAAAAAAAAATTTTGACAAAAGACAGTCCGGTATTATAAATCTGACGCGCTCATAATGGAGGTGATGAATGCGTTCGCAGTGATCGCACGCGTCCAAGTGCCGACTGACCAAAATAATACGGAGAAAGCGCTCAAAGGAGAAATCATATTTTCGCAAGTTACTTGATTGAAGACTTAAATTCGTTTGGGAAAATAAATCATCCGAAGACTGTAATTTGACTTAAGGGCATGAGCACTTCATGATTCGAGATGAAAAAATAAAAAATCAGAAACTTTTACTCTCTGGTTTATTTTTTTTCTGGTAAACTATTTAAATTTTTCAGAGAAGTATTTTTAAAGGACTATTTAAAAAAAAAAACAAAAATTTTAATTTAAATTCACTTTAGGAATATTTAAGCATCTTAAAAAGTTGTAGAATCTGTAAAAAATCGTCTAACATTTATTTAAAAAGATAATTTTTTTTTCAGCTAAATACAGAAATACTTAGATCTGGTAAACAAAATAATAATAAAAAAAAACATTGAAAATATAAATAGAACATGCAGAAGTGTTATCTAAGAAAATAAATATTTTGCACTTTGATTCAAAGCCGAAAAAATTTTGAATGTCACATCCGCTGTTACAAAATAATCCGAAACGGTTCTGCGCCGGATTGCATAATGCAAATGTAAAATAGGCACAATCTTCAGAGTTAAAATAAAGCAAGGAAAACACAAAATCATCAATTAACAGAGTTGATAGTTTTGAAAAACATTGTAACGTAAGTAAATTTTTACTCCGAGCAATGTAAACAAGAAACTTGGATGATTTTAAAGATCGCAAGTTTTGTATCATCTTTTTCTTGGTGCATGGTCCTAATCATTGACACCAGTAGCCGAAGTGCTACCAACATTACAGAATTCTCATAATTATCAGAATTTTACGTAATTTCCTGCGTTTTTGTTATTGCGCAACTCGAGTTTGTGCACACTTGGTGTGTTTTGGCTTTTGTTGGAAAATTGAAAGAAAAAGATACGCGGTCATTCCGTGGTCGTCGCGCTAAACAAAGAATACGAGAAAAAAAATTTCAAATTTTTTTCTCTAGTCATTTGAGACATTTTTTTTTAATTCGAAGGAAATGACAAATGCGAGTTTGATTTATTTTGGAAAAAAAATTCCACTTGTATTTTCATCATTTATAATACATTATAAGGGAAGACTGGCTGACTGACTTTAAAATCATGCGTGGACATTAAAATTATCATACGAATGGCGATTTATAATGTTTTTAACGAAATTAAATCACATCGGTTAAGTTAACTATATAGATAATTATAATTAAATGAAAAGGAAATAGTCAATAATAATTATAATAATACCTTCTTTGATTTTTTTATCGTTGTCGATATCAACATTACCATAAATTATATTCATCTGCACACAAACGTAAAATTTTATTTATCTTTAATGAATAAAATATCTACATAAATTAAAATAAATATTAAAACATATTTCCTTACTTAAGTATCAAATCGATACCTGACTAAATTAAGATGGACAAGAATTAAACAGGTAGTACGTTTACAAATTTTTTAATTGAAAATTTGGAAGCTCATCTGCGAAACAAAACGAATCAGCACTGGTACACTACTCAGTATCTTTATAATGCACTTATAATTTCGAATATTTTGTTGTGAAAATTCACAACTAACAGAGAGAGACAGAGAAAGAAAAAGAAAGAAAAAACTGTTCCGGACAATTTTTTTCCCATTTCATTTAAAGCTACTTACAATACATAATGATTTTTTCTGGTCATTACCAGAATTATATATGCACAATGCTCGGCCATCCTTTGGCATGCATTTTTACGAAATTAACTTATGCGTCACGTTAGAGTAGCGAAGTTTATTTCGAACAATCGTTACAAGTTTACATAATTCACGATAACATATTACTTGCGTTTATAAACAATGACCGTTTTAATCACTTTGGGGATTATTATTATTTTTTTTTTCCTTATTAAGTTCGTTGAAAATTGTTTTATCAAAAGATCTGTCTTCCGCGGTAAAAAGTACACTTTGACACAGTTTTTTAATAAATTCTACGTTTGACGAATTTCTATAAATTTTTTTTATGTTTAAAAAAATTATTAAAAAAAAATAAAATTATTTTATATTTAATTTTTAAACTAAAATTTTCCAATATTCCGAGAATTTTGAGCTTTACGTTTGATGAACAATTGTCTCTTAACTCCGCTTTAATAATTTTATTGTCCTACATTGCAAATAAATTAAACTAAGAATAATCTTATAGTAAGCACTGTACATACATTTGATGTAACGCTTTTATCTACAGGTTTGAGCAATTCGTACATGCAAAAAATATTCATATCTGTGCACGCGAGGGCTAGGATTTTTTTTTGCAAAAACTCTTGCTCCAAAGGTACAAAATATTTTCAAAAATGGTATCCTGAAAGATAATCGGTAATCTTATTTTCTTCTGTGATAATATGATGACTTTATCGTTAATATATAACTTAAAAATCTAGATTAAGTTTCATGATTTTATAAGCATGACATTATTCAAAATTAAAAATGGGTATGACAGTTTCTAATACTAATGTTTTTTAAAAGCATTAAATTGGAAGTCGGATCTATAGAAGCACTTTTCAAGGCACTAGCAGATTCATATAAAATAAGTGAAAATAACTTTAAAAACTCACTGAAGCAAACGGAAAGTTAACAAATTTTTGATAAATTAGAATATATGTCTATTTTTGAAATTAATATGAGAAATTAAAGCAATAATTAAAGTTTGTGAAACGAAAATAATTTTGATCAGAATTTTTTTCAGCAAATATGTAAGTATATGTGCTTCCATGCCCCAAACGCTTGTGCAAAATATCTTTGAATATTAAGTTTCCTTTTAAGTCTTCTTTTATTTTTTTAATAGTAAGTTTAAATCGCATCTCAAAAGTTTTTTTTTTCCTTAATTTAAGTAATTTCCTTAAGTAATTACTTATTCTCGTTCAATTAATTGACACGAGGACATTCCTCTGAAGCCTCAACGTCGTTTTAGCACCGGTAAAGAAGTATAAATGGAATAAGAATTTTTTGTTTTATAGAAATTTTTAAAACAGTCTCTTCTAATTTTGCAGTCATTGACACGAGTCTTCTTTTTTACTTGACACAAATGTATTGTACTCAAATTAAAAAATTTTTTTCTTCTTGTGCTATTAAAACCGTTACTTTTTTTATCGATTGAATTAGTAAAAAAATTCAACATAAGTGAATTACGTGAATAATGTCACATTAAATTTTAAGAAAAAAAAATTTTGCCGTAACGAATGCTGACGATAATAATAAAAAAAACTATGTTTTTTCCTCTTCGAGAAGACACCGTCGTTTTTATGTTACACATCGCGAATATTAATATTTATATAAAACCGGTATCCCACAATAAACAGCTTATCACACGCCTTAACAATACTTAACAGGGTCTGTACGAATCTAGGATTGCTATGAAAAAAAAGACTTTTTTCAACAATACAAATTCAATTAAGTGTATCGAAAACTTTCCTTTCTTTAAGTACTAACTATTAAATATTTAAACTAAAACATTCGTAAACTTCTATAATAAAAAAAAAAAAAAAAAAAAAAAAAAGGAGGAAAAAATAAAATAAATTTTAACGCAATTTCACAATAACAAAAAATTAAGTCTCTAAATTACAAGACATCCCATCAACAAACGATTGCACAGTAACCCTTGGCTGCACCAATGGTAGACTGTCTAAAATCTAAGTTTGACTGATTCCCGAAAAAATCTCGTTAAAAAATTCATCATTTCTCGCGCAGTAAAAAATGGTCCAAAAGGTGGGCACTAGAAAAGTTTTTTTTACAATTATTCTCCGCTTTAAAAAAGCAGCACAGAATTTCGTACGTGTTCACTCACTGGTGCAGCATCAGCATAACAATAATAATAATCATTCTCACTCAAACGTCGTCTTCATTGTACCTAATTTATGTTTCTCTTTCTTCTCGCACACAACAATCAAGTTCGTGTTATAGCGAGTACGAAGCGCTTGAGCAAACCGCCGCCGTGTTTACGCGCCGGGCACCAGCATCACGAGGACGGTTTGTTTTTGCTCTTGCGAAAGGCCGGAAAGAGCTTCCTCCTTCGTCGCTTCATCTCCTCGTTGTCCACGGTCGAGTTCGAGTCCGTCGACAAGGTCTCCTCGTCCAGCGACAAGACAGTCGGCAGCTCTCTCAGCGACAGCTTCTTCAGGGGCAGGGAGTTCTCCGAGTGGGAGCTCTTGGTCAGGATCGTCCTGGGCTCGTCTCCCAGCGTCATATTTGTGTCCTGGCTGTACGACCTGACCATCGTGGTTGAGACCAGCTGCTTGTCCTCGGGGATGCGGTCGAAGGTCCTTGGTAAGACCGTGACGGTCGAGGCGTTCGGGAACCCCACCGACGTAGAGCTCACGGCAGAAGGTACCTCGTCCGGGCTGTCGCCTACGGTGAAATGGACCGTCTCCGGCGGCGTGTCCTTTCCGCCCTCGCTGCTCGAGGAGTCTGGAGGCTGGGACGACTCCTTCCAGTTCATTATGTCAGTGAAACCTGCGAAAAATCACACGTCTCTTAAATGAGTAAATTTTTGTTCATAATTTTTTTTTTTTTTTATTCGGTTATTACAAAAGGTTTTTAAAGTAAGTGTCGAGCAAGAGACAAGTCATGATTATATTCTTTCAATTTTTTGTCTAAAAAAGATTTTTTATTTTACCGCATAAACAAGTTTGACATTTTGGTTTACGATTTTTTTTTTACAATCTTTACGGTGCGTTTGCTATATTTTTTTAATTAAAAAAAAAAAATTAAATAAATAAATTATTTATTTACTTATTTTAAGCTTTAATTAAACAGTTTTATCTACACCGGTAGATTCGTGTTTTTAATGTGTGTTATCTTGACGATAAGTAATCATTGAAATAATAATGTAATCAACTACATCAAATACTGAATCTTCGTATTAATTAAAAAGTAGCTCTCAGCAAACCTAGATAAAATTTTTTATTTACGATACGTTGAAGGTGGTGCAGTTTTAAAATGTTAAAATGAAAAAAATTAATTTTAAATACAAACTATTAATTGTGAAATTTGGAAGAAAAACTTTTTTTTCCTTTCTGAATATTTCAAACTTTCTTTTGTTGATTAGAGTTGTAATATTAATGGACGTAGAAACTTAGAAATTGAATTAAACTTATAACCTATTATAGTATCTAGGAAATAATAGCAAATTTACTAAAAATCTGCATAAAACGTTTCATTGCAACCTATAATTACTACAATTTTCATGCATGTGACAATACAAAGACTACACAAACATTTATTCCAAAGAAAATTTAAAAATAATATTTGCAAAAAAGAAAATAATCAAAAATATTCCAATGTTACTTGTTGCTTGTTGAAAAAAAGTTAATATTTTAAAGAAAGCTTGTTTTTGTAAGCATGCAATATAATGAAGAAAAAAGAGTGCCCAAAAGATGTGTTGTGAAGAATAATGATTTTTTTTTCCACAAGTTTAATCATTTAAATAGGTAATGATTAAAAAATTAATCTCTTCTATTAAATTTAACGTTATTTTTTGGATCGTTTATTAACAATTAACTATAGTATGGATGTATTTATATATTTACATACATAATTATTAAAATATAGCATACATATGAATAAAGCATATATGCACGCTTAAATTATATATGTATAATCTGTAATACAATTACAGTTCACAATAGTTCATATAAAATAATAAAATATAATACCACTCGACGCTTAGAGCGTCTAAATATTTTTTTCAAAAAATTTTATCACAATCTAAAATCTAAAACTATCTAAAATTTGTTCTATGTACACGTTCAGAGCTTTGCTCTACTTAATATACCTTATACAAAACTTTATAATTTATTTATATACATGTACAAAAAAATGCGTCTGTAATTGAGTCTGAAACTTTTATTATGTGTACTTATTTGGCATTAAAATGACCCATTTATTTTTCTTGCTGTAAAAATGCAAGAATTTTTTTTTAAGAGTAATGAGTGCTGTAAGTACAAACTTTTGTACTTTTATAAAAATGATATCATCAGTTTAAAAAAGTTTTTGATTACTCTGTCAATTTTATTGCAATAAAAGTTTACTGAATTTAAAGTACGTAAGTTATTTTGATTTTTCATACTTTTTTCAAAGTATTATATACCAAAATAATAAAATATGAAGTAGAGTTTGAAAAAAATAATTAAAAAAAAAAAAAAAATCAAAATCTCAAGTTAAACCCACTGCACACATAGTGTTTATAATTATGAAATTGAAACTACAGAGATTCAAAAATCCACAGTGAAGTGAATCAAAGCTTTGCTTTGAAATATAATCTCATAAAAAATAAAAAAAAAATGCAAAAAATTAAGGCACAAATTCAAAGACTATTTTGAGTCTTTCAAATATTTTTGCTTTTGATTTTGTACTATTTGTTTTATACAGTTGTACATCTTCAATTGCAATTAGAAATTTTGTATGCATAAGAAATCTAAACTATTGACAATTGCAGATGTCAATTATTGCTATTACAAACACATATTTGTGACTGTATAAGTGTACGTGTATATTTACAAATTAGTAAGTAAAACGCGTGTTGTTTAATAAAAAAGTTTTTTTTCTACTCTGAATTCAACTCAAAATAAACGTTAAAATATAATTCTTTAAATAAAAAAGAAAGAAAAACAGTATAATCTAAGAGATAACATGTAATTTTCATTCACAATTTGATACTTAAAGCATACTTTTTTATGCCAATTTATCACTTTAACTAATCAAAATATCTAAGTCATAATAAAAATAGTTTTAATACTATGTCGATCATTTTTTTCAAAGCAAAAAATTTGACCTCAAATTTAAATCACAAAGATAAAAAGTTGTCGATGTGCGATGAACCAAAAACCCATTACAGTGCAAAAAAAAGCAATGGCTTCACCAGAGGAAAGGTAGAGAGGAAGTGTACAAAGTAAGTTGAGCAAAAATCAGTCAATTGGAGAGGTCAGGGTTGTCCAATTCCTGCTTACCTGCACCGCCAGAGACAGATGGTGAATATATTGAGCTTACATCATCATCCAAATCATCTTGGCTACTATGTCGTCCTGAAGAAAATAATTCAAACAATGTTTCATAATATAATAAAATAATTTTAAAATATTCAAATCTATAAACAAACCTCTCAACCCCAGACCTCTCCCATTTGGCGCTCCTCTATACAGCATATTTTCCAAGAATGAAAGTCCATTGTTATTTATAATATTAAATCCACAAAGAAGTTCAATCTGTTTCCAGCGATGAACCCGTTCTTGCAACTCAGCAGTAACTTCGTTTAAGGCTGTTCTGGCTTCTACAATACTTTTATCAACTTCATCAATGGATTTTCCATGAGTAGAGACAAAGGCACCAACCAAGCTGGATCTTTTCTTTTTTAACTTTTCACACTATAATAAAAATAATTTTTTAAGTTAAAACTTAAAAAAAAAACTTTTTTATAGTAAATTTAGACTTACGGCTTCTCGCGCGGTTTGAAGCTGCTTTTCAGCATTCATTTTTTTCTTCATATAAGATTTATTTTCAATTTCATGAGTCAATTGTAGCCACTGCTGAAGACCACTTGGTGGAGCCCAACATCTATCTTCAAGTTCTCCTTCTGCTCTTTGCAATTCTAATTTTAACATCTTGAAAAATAAATTTTTAATCAATATTTTTTAAACATTCCTGGAAGTTTCAAATTAAGCTGTGTACAACTTACTTCAATTTCAGCCTTTAATTGAGACACTTCAAGGTCAGAGGAGGATGTTTGTAAACCTAAAGTTTCATCTTTCAAACGTTTTTCTAAGTTTTGCTTTTCTTCTGTTACAGTTTCTTGTTCCATTTTAACAATTTCAAACTCTTTTTGTAAACTTTTTAAGGCTAGTTCAGCATTGTGAAGACTTTCCATGTCTTTCATCATTCTAGCAACATCTTTCAATGAACTCTTCTTTTGTTGATGTAGATACCAAGCTCCAATTATTGCTCCAAACAATAAGGTAATTAAAATAAGATCTTTCAAACTGTGCCCAGAATCTGTACAAAAAGATTAATGCTTAATCAAACTGAAATTATTGGTTTAAAAGAAAACTCAATGATTGAAAAATTACCTTTTGGAGGTCCAAAAAGAACGACGTCCATTGCTTTCAATGCAATTTTTTGTTTGTGAATTGGATCTTTGATCCCTAATACATTACTAAGATAATGCATGTTATTCACAGCCAACCTAAAATTAAAAACAAGTTATTTAAAGACTCACTTTTATTTTGTAAAAATCATTTATGAAATAAATACCTAGGAAGTGTAGCTCCAGTAACTCTGTGCTGAATAAAAGTAGGAACATATTGTGGAAGCTCTACATTGGAGCTAAGCCATTCGGATGTCTGCTCAATGGTCCAATTGTGAACCTGAATTTTGAAATATTAGAGTGATGAAACAAATATTATTTTATGATAACTTAATTGGTGGTACTGGTGGATAAAATTGTACCTCTGATCTTAGCCAAGCTTCCCAAAGTTCTCGAACGCTAATATGCATGTCATCATTGTGGTGGAATGCTCTCTGTCTCCTCTCATAACCAGCTTCATATTGCAGTTCCTCACGAAGAAACTAGAGAGAATTCAGGATGAAATTAGCAAATATTCAAAAGATGAGAGAAAAACATGTAATAAATTGTGTCTCACATCATCAGATTCTGAAAGATCTATGTTTCCATTGGCATCATCATCCAACTGGCTATGGAGTGACTTTATAGCTTCCAAGCCCAGTCTATCATTGGAAGCCATAGTAATGCATGCCAGGTCATCGTTGCAGGACTCAGCCCCTATGAATAACAACAGTCTCAATTGAGTGCATTGTTAAAGCCAATTAGAAAAAACAAATACACGTCAAGTAATTAAGGGGGAATTACTTTTATGACTAGCAAGAGAGACAAAAAAATAAATGTTGTAAGAGATTATTAAAAAAAAAAACTCACGTTCTCGGCCCTCTTGGGCAACAGCTTTGGCGATACCATCGGTGAGAGTGGCCGAGAAGGAGGAGGCAACCTTGGCCGTGGACGAGCTGGCTGCTGAAGCGGTGGAGGCTGCTCTACCGGTCGTTCCCGTCCCGGTTGGCACGTAGCCTTTGCTGCTGCTGCCGCTCAGCGATCCGGAGTCTAGGGCACCACCCCCGGCAAGCGCTCCCCTCCAGAACAGAAGAACGACGAGGGTCACCAGGTTGAGAGCGCTTATCCTTCTGCTCCTCCCGAGTGGCCGCATTTTAGGTTAGAGCCTCCGTCCTCGGGCGAGATGTGTCAACTCCGGGAGCAGCAGAAGAGCCCGAGGCCTCTTCGAGCGCGACTCCTCGTGAGCTTCAATGGTTTTGGGGTGAATTTTTTCAACACTCTGTTATGATGTCACTGAAACACAAGCGAGAAAAGGCACTTTTATTATAACTTCTTCTCACTTCGAATGTAGACGTACGCACCAAACTCGTCTTGTAAGACTGCACTGCACACACATATGATATATCACACACAAGTACGAGGAGGCGCGGAGCTTTTTAATTGTCAATCACAGTGTCATTTGATGCTGGCCAGTAAGAGCAGGAGGGATATTATTGTTATTACTGATTCTTGTTCGCTCCTCGCAGCTCGCGCTAATAAACGACGAAGAATACGACGTTTGCGAGAGAAAGAGTCACGACTACGAGCTGCTGACGGAAGGAAGAATCGCGAAAAAAAAGAGCGAGCGAGCAAGCGAGAGAGAGAGAGAGAAGAAACGGAGAGAAAAAAAAGAGACGACAACGCTGGTTTAAATCCCCTCCGATGATAAAAAGTAGTCTTGGAAAATTTCGCGGACACCAGCACACAGACCAAGCAAGACACACGCGCCGTTTCTAATAATAAATACGCGCGGGATGCAAGCAGGCAGGCGGGCAGCGATGTATCTCTACACCAGCAGCAGCGGCCGCGGCGACGGCGGCGGAGGCATATCCAATCTTGAAACGGAACGGATTAATCGAAAAGGAATCGCAGAAAACGACGACAAATTTTGCGCTGCAAAAGAGGGAGGAGGAAGAGCAGGAGGAGGTGGAGGAAGAGGGAGACAGCCGAGAGGAGGTTAAAATAAATGCATCCAGCTCACCTTCTCGTCTACTGTTGTTCACAACTGTTGGTACCTAGCGTCAAGGTTAACGGACTGCACTGCAGCGTTGGCTGACTCCTGCCTGCTGTTCAGTCGACGACGACGACGTCGATCTGCATCTCCCCCAATGTTCAGTGGGGACGACAGTGGACGGACGGGACGGCCAACAGACAGACTCAACAACTGCACCGCGAAAAATCAGATGTTTCTTCGTCGTCGTGGCTGCAGCAGCGCGGCAGCGACTTCTGCTAGGCTGCCGATGTGCACTGTGCTACCTACACGTACGGCGCGCGCGCGCACCAAGGCCGATTTGTTTTGGTTCGTCATTCGAATGAAAATCGCGCCCGCGGCCGCCTTGAGTGAGCTGCCTTTGATCTTGATCCTACACAGAACACACTTTCAGGGTGAGGTAAACCATCGCAATGCCTTTATTGGATTTTTTCACTATTTCTTTTCGTTTACTTTTGCTTTTAAAGCGAGGACTTGTTTTGACGCGATAGTTAAATGTGCCGTGTGCGAAAGATACCTGGAACCGCGACGTGACTTTATCGATGCTCATTTGCATTTTTTTGAATTTTAAGTACCCGGTGGATCGAGCTTTTGGTTCTTTTTTATTTTTAATTTATTTGGAGTTATCATTTACATTCTATTCCAGAATCGGGACCGGAATAATCACTTTTGGTAAATTTTACTCGAAGAATGGTTTAAAACTTATCTGCAGTAGGCTAGTCAAAAATACGCCGAGTTAATATTTTATGAACACGGTGTTGATTTGATCTCTTAATCGAAAACAAAAACTATTAATACTTGATAATAATTGACAATAAACATTTGATGTCTTTTTGTTTTTAACAGTATTTACTTACCTGTGTATATACCTATAAGTTTTCTTTGTAGAGACGAGTTTCGATCTGTATCGTTTTTCATATCCTCTGAGGAGAACTTTTACAAACGATAATCGTTGTTGAGTTAACATTTTTCCTAGTTCTTAATATTTAAAATTAATACTATAAATATTGAAAATTTGCGGCAGATTTGCAAAAATACATAACTTTAAATTTTCAAACAACTCTTGTGTAGGTGCGCCGACCATTCACCGCGCACCGCAAATCTGCCGCCATCAAAGATCGAGGGAGAGAGAACAGATGCAGTGTTTACAAGAAAGCTTTATTGTAACGTTGGTTATGTTGACGACTATTTACAGTTAAAATGTAACCGTAAAGACGCAAGTTTTTTCAAATCCATCATTAGTTTAACAAAAGGGACCATCAGCGTGTAGATGGTCGATATAATTGTACCGGAGTGAATATTTTCTTTGTGTCTAAACCCAACACAAGTAGGCACGTCTTATGTCACCCAAAACAACCTGTAAGTAACGTTTGTTTTCTTTTTACTTTTTACATTAATAACGTAAAATATTAAAGAACTGTAATGATTCACAACTGAAATTAAATAAGAATTATATTTTTAAGTGTAAATAATGGTCTCAATGGAGGTAGAAATAGAATCTGCCCCAAACCTAGATGCTGAAGAATCAAAAACACTGGAACCAAGCACATCAAAGGATGATAACAATGAGGAAAAAGAAGAAAAGGAAGTTGTCCAAAGTGTTAGTAAGTCTACAGCAGACATCAAAACCCCTGGTGCTGACTCTAAAAACTCAAATGTACGCATTGTTCGTGGAACAAAAAGAATGAGGTTGGATGTTGACTCTGCTCATACCGGTGACAAAAAAGGTAATATTAGAACTTTTGGTGTGTCTCTCTAATACAAACAAGTAAAATTATAATTTTTAAGTTTTTTTTTTAATATTGATTTACTTTTACTTATTTTTAGAAACAAAAGATGATCAAGAGGCTGAAGCCAAAATTATGAGATCTCTGAAAAGATCTTGTGAGTTATGGTCAATGGAAGATAAAAATACTTTCTTCAAAGCTGTGAATGAGTTTGGTAAAGATTTTGATGCTCTTCAAAGCTATTTTTTAATCCAAGGAAAAAAGAAAGGTCTATCTGAAAAAATGATAAAAAACAAAGAACAGATTAGACATTTTTATTATCGAACATGGTTAAAAATATCAAAACACTTGAAATTTTCAGAAGGCAAGTAATTTATGAAGGAAACTAATAATAACCATTAATGTCAACAGAAATTATTAAACAAGTTAATGTGTATTTCAATTTTTCAGATGTTAAGAAAACTTCACAAGAATTGTATGGTTTAATCAACTATGGTGAGCTCAGAAGAAAGCTTCCTAGAATGCATGAAAAAGTTCAAATGAAATTAAATGAGCTAGTCTATTGGGGATCCACTCAAGTACGCTTAAGAGGAAAAACAATGAGAATAAAAACTCCAATTTGCAGAGCTCTCAGAAAATTGAATCAGTTAGAAGGTGAGAATTCATTTAATGTATAATTCGTGAATCAAGGTTTTTAATTGCATCAAAATCATATTTTTAAATTCATCTCATTTTTCCTTGTAGGTTGGCAAGAAGATATTAAACTTCCTTCTAGAGTTACATTGGAGCTGCGTCCAGGAAGTAATACAACTTGGTGGGAAGTTCAAGCACTGGCTATGAATCCAAGAGTTCGAACTCTTGTACCAATTCAAAGGAGACTTTCCAGTATATTATCATTTTTGCAGCAGCGATGGAGACCTTGGAGATCCAAAACTGTAGGTACATTTGATTCTAAAAATACTTTTGACTTCAAATAAATTTTTAATTTATTTCTACTTCAAAATACAGCCTGCTGACACCGAGAATCTAGCGAATTCGGATGAAAAGAATACAAAATTATTACGAGTGGCACCCCCAGAAGGTTGTAAAATCAGCTTACCAGTTGTCAATCTAGGAGAATATTTAACAAGCAATAGTGTTAGTTTGAATTCATATGAAAATAGACTTGGTTTAAAAAGTTCCAAAGTGGAATTGTTAGGGACAATGCCACATTTGAAGGGCATTGGAAAAAAAAATGTCAAAAGATCCAAAGGAGATAAAAAGTTAAATAATCAGTTGGATGATGTTCCTGATAATAGTGACATTGAAGTTGCTGAATCAACCGTAGGTGATTCCACTGAGAAGGTAACAGCATCCAGCAGTACAGAAAAACCTGCAGTTGAACAATCAGCTGGGTCCAGTGGCTTCCCAGGAAGAGAATCAGTTGAACGAATTCGACAAGGTTGGAATGTAGAGGAAGCTAATACAATCACAGTTGGGGATCTTTTTTTAATGGTAATTTTTTATATTAAACTCATATATTCCAATTTTTTGTATTCAGTTACTAATATATGTTTTATATAGTTTGGACGAGATTCGAAAATACACTTGGATTATTGGTGGGAATCATCCGAACGTGATACAACGACTGAAAAAAGCGGTGCAGTTGAAACTCCGCGAGATAGCAGCTTAAGTTTGGCTCTACAAAAACTTTTATCCATTGCCAAGCACAATTATGGAACCACTAAGGTATTTAAAAACCATCCAATGATTTGATTAATTTATTTATTTTTTTAATTTATTTAAAAAAAATTTCTTACGTTGTCTTTAGGGATATGAAAATGTATCAGGCAGTGGTGAAACTGTGATTTCTTCTAGAATACCTTCTACCAAAGAATCTACTTTTAGAAGACCATTTTTGCCACAAGCTTGCCACAGACAAGGTGATCCAGACATTTTTAAAACACAGTTGGATGTAAGTAAAAACTAGTGAAACTTCTCATCTGTTATTTTTTTGAGATTCATTTATTTCTTAACAATTGTACGTTATATTTTGTTTTTATAATTTTTTTTAGAAATATCGATCTCGTAATAGAAGAGGTAGAACATTTAGACAGAGAAGTCTTGTAGTGCAGAGAGTACTTCCGAGTGCTCCTGATCCACGAATTGAAATTATTTATCCAGAAGTACAAAATATTTCTGTTGGTACTGGTACGATAATTAACGAAAGAACAGGTGGTGAACAAATCAACGATCCAAATGAAGGTGCGCAAAACGATTTTTCGGGAGTTTTTGAAGAAAGAACACCTGGAGTAGAAGTGATCCAAGTTACAAAATCAAATTCAAGCATTATGAGTGCAGAAAATCACATTATTAACGAATTTGCTCCAGATAATCTACATTCTCTAAATAGTGAGGTACAATTGTTTGTTATCTTCCACTTCAATTTTCTTTTCATTGTTTTTTGATAAATTTTTGAATAAAAAAAAATAGTAATAATTAATTTTAAGTTGAATATTATTTATTTCAAAAAGTAAATTGAAATATCTAAAATTTTAAAGCTCTAACTTTTTATTAATAAACCATTAATTAACCTACCAATGATGTCTATAAATTAATTTTAAAAATATTGTGTGGTAGGGTGGGGCGGCAGACGATTCTATTGGATTCAGCAGCTTTTTGAACTCCCTTGAAACTCCCTCGAAAAGTTCACAGCGAAGTCAAGCAGGGATTCCTATAGAAATTAATGTAAGTAATTAAGTTTTACGTTTAAATACTTTAATTTTATACATTTTTGATAATAGTTAAAAAATTTTCAGATTGCAAATAATATCTGTCTACTTGGAGAGAACAGCGTCGACTACGTGACATTTGCGAATTTTGCATCTCTCGCGCCAGAAGAGCAAAAGAAATGACTGTTTTTTTTTTTTTAAATAAATAGTATTTTTAAGGTCTGTGAATATTGTATATTGATTCGTGATATTTAAATTTTATTGTTTTAAATGAAAATTTTATGAAACTACAGACTGTGAATATGAATCAATGTTAATATTAGATTTAAATAGTCAACTCTATTAAATGTTTTTTTATAGTTTTATAAATTTTAAAGTCTTTCTGACACCAACTATTGTTCCTAAAAACATCGTTTAAGCTTATCGCGTTGGCATTCTGATGCCACTGAGAACATTAACATTAAAATTTGATTGTTAACGACTTTGAAAACGTCATGAATTCAAAGACATTACGGCAATAACAATGAATCAACAAAAGATGATAAGTGATAAAACTCCCAAACATAATATTGCGCCTACATCCACAAACTTAAACAAGTAAGCTAGCAAGAAGAATAAAAAGCCCGCAATAATAATCCCAAGCCTTGTTTCTTATGCCATTTAGTTGGTTTGTGTGTATGTTGCGACACGAATTCTGAATGATTCATAAAGCGGATCCAGCTGAGCCACGTGACTCCACCGAGTCGACCAATAGCCGATTTTGCATCGTTATCATAGTCGTCGTCGGCAGCCATCAAACATCAATTTTTTCCTCATTCGCGGCGACACGACTGCTGGCGTGACTGAAACAGCGTCGCTGAGCGAAGGTCTCCAACATGTTTTCTGTATACGTGTGTAAGTGCGTATCGTGTAAAGCATAAACTTGTTTCTTTGCAGAGCTCCTGAATGCGCGCCAATCGAGATGCAGCAGGCTTCGAGAGACGAAGACAAGACTGACTTATACGAGAAGAAAATTACTTCCACTGAAATATTATGCACGCGTACGCGACTGCACGTGCTCGCTATGCATGCAACAGCAGCAGCACCTCTGCGTAAGAGCCTACAATGTGTGAACAAAAAATCGGGCTCCGAGGCGCAAACTGTTATCTAATAATCTTTTGTCAGAGACAACGCAAAAAATAGTGACGGGCTGACTTTTATTGGATTTGGTAAAAATCACTTACCGAAGCGCCGACTTGGTGGATTTCGAAATTGTCGAAATTTCTCTGCAATTAATCAAGATCGTTTCGAGATTTGCATTTTTTAAAATTCATACCTTTCCGATGACTGGTTTGTAATAATAAATGAATATTCACTAATTGATGGCGAGGTTTTTTAAACTCCACCGTACGAAAGTTAAATAGTGAAATTCGGAACTGTTATTTACAAAATTTGTACAATAAAAGCTGGATGAAACTGATTATTAAATTATTTTGAAACAAATTTGATTAACTACATTCTTTTTTTTTATTCAGAATATATTATTTTAACAGTTTTGATAAATTACATTTTTATTTTTGAATCCATTAATAAAATAATTTTTGTCAGTTAGCCCGGAATTTCTTTTGTATTTTAATGACTTAGGTATAAAAAAACTGCTTACTATGAATAAAAATTTTGTGTAAAGTGATTTGACGAGCAGGTTAAACCACTTTTAGTTTTACATTTTTTTCATTTTAATTATATTTTTGTCTGCGAATTCTTATGGATTATTAACAATAAATAATACATTGATCGATAGCAAGTGCATTATCAATCATTAAATTAAAAATTTTTATAAAAACTGATTGGTTCGATAAGCGTAGAACGTAAATCAATTAACATTCTTACGAAAGTTTAAAAATTGAATTCAAATTATAAAAAATCAATTATAACGCTTCATTTTTAATGTTTTGTAATAAATACTCGAAATAAATCTTCTCGAAGTAAAAATAAAATATAAAAGTTCATATAAATATTAGTACCTAGTTTTTACTTTGAGGTTTACATGAATTCAAAATGCATATTTACTGTTAATTATTTAATTTATTAATTTATCGAACAAGGAAAAATTTCACAAAAAAATATTACGTAAATATTTTCATGACAAAAAGAAACACGTTTGAACAATAACATCGGGAAATTATTTATGAACATTTATTTTTTTGCCTTTCATCAATATTATTATTTTATTTTCAATTCAAATTCTGTAAAAATATTTTTCTGACCGAAAAATGAGTTCAATTCTCTCAAGCAAAATGTCGATAAAATTTGTAGTTTTCACATAAAAAAAAAAAAAAAAAAAACCAAGCGTGAGTTTTAAAATTCTATTGAAAAAAAAATATATAACCTTCGATCAAAGTCTGTATTTGCTCTTCTGCCTATTCACGCGACCGAATATTTACCATAAAGAGTATATTTAAAAAGTCCGATACATTTTTTCAATTATTATAATTATTATTCGTGTTTCAACATCTTGACCCGCTTAGGTCACGTACACTTTTTTTTTTTTTAAATTACATCTGTTCAAATATCGATAAGAATAATTTTAATACAGGCGAAAAATATATCTGTAGCTTGGAATTATATAATTTACGTAATACGTGAGAATTTCATAATTATATTAACCATGAGCTTTTTCTGGAAATATCTTAAAAAAAAAAAAAAAAAGATTAAGCACGTGCGAGGATAATAGCCGATTTTTATAAAATTCAAATTACATATTCTAATGTTATAAGAAATTAGGGTGGATCGAATTTTATATAATTTCAAAAACTATTTGATTATTTTTTATGAATTAATTTATTCTAATTTTATTTCGTTCTAATTTTAATTTTAAAAAGTTCCATTTTAATGTTTGATGGAGCAAAACAAAAATTTGTAGATCTAAATTTTATCATAATATCTTATCGGCTTTTGCAGAATTTTTATGCTAAAACAAATGCACATCTATAAACTGCGCTGTATACGTCAGTAGATAAATTCCGGCTCAGGTAAGACCAGTGTTGTAGCATGTCGCGACATAAAAAAAATGTCGGACATATGTCCGTCACATGTCGGTCACATGTCCAACCGAAAAAACGTGACCAAAGATTTGTGACCGGCTTTTGTCAAATCACAACTGCGAGTTTAAATGCACGAAACTTGCAGGATGTAAACAAAAATTTCCTTGTTGAGTTTTTGTCAGTGAGCTGGTTTTTGGAGTATTTAAGATATAAAGTTTTTTATTATCTTCTAAAATATTTTAGCGGACATATGTCCGAAAATTTTATGACGGACATTTCTCCACTATATAGTGCTTGTGGACACATGTCCGAAAATTTTATGACGGACATTTCTCAACTATATAGTGGTAGCGGACACATGTCCGAAAATTTTATGACGGACATTTCTCCACTATATAGTGGTGGTGGTGGCGGACATATGTCTAAAAATTTTATACTATTTTTTCGTTAAAAAAATTTTTTTTTTATTTATTCGCTATTTCTGTTTTATTAAATTATTTTATAGGAAAATTTTAAAAATCGACAGGTGGTACGAAAAAGGGCACTTGTGGGAAATTTTTGAAGTAAAATTAACGTGATAGGCCTGACGCGAATTAAATAGGCCAAAATGTTTTTTTTAACGTGGCAGGAAAATTTTTGCCCAAGTCGTTAAAATAAGCCATTTTGGCATATTTAATTCGTGGCTGGCCTTTCGCGTTAATTTTACTTCGATAATTTCCCACAAGTGCTCTTTTTCGTACTGGCCGTCGATATTTCGAACATGCATTAGTAACTTATCATGCACTATATAGTGCATGCGGACATATGTCCAAAAACTTTATGACGGACATTTCTCCACTATATAGTGGACAGTTATTTATTTATTTATGTCCGACATGACATGTTACCAGTTTTTTTATGTCCGACATTCTAACATTCAAATTTTCATGTCGGTCACGTGTCCGTCACGTGTCGGTAATATGTCCTGACTTATGACCAAATCAGATATGTCTGGACATATAACAACACTGGGTAAGACATGTTCGGGTAAACGAGACTGACGCAATTATAAACTTAACTCGCGCGTCATTTTCTTCGGATGCTACTTGGTTTAAATTCAATTTGAAAGGTTTACGTGTCGACGTAATTTCAAATAAGCGCTGTAACTTTTTACTTCGAAGTTTTTCCAATAACAGTATTTATAAATTATGACTTAGAATCTGCAGGAAATTTATTAAAGCTGTGCGCGATTAAGATCGCATTAAAATTATGAGAAAAAAAATTGCATCTATATGTCCAATACAATTAAAATCAATCAAGTCTCGTTTGGAACAATTAAATACTTGAAAAAAAAAAGCTAATCAGAAGTTCGACGTGTAAAATTATGTGTAAATTAATGATAACGCATGAGGAAAATGGCACGATTTTTATGGAATATATGAATAACTGAATCCTACAGGGCGTCTGTAGTAGTTCGATGTGTCTGGTTTGATTCTTACCGTTTTTTTGTCCAGTATAAACGCTTGCTCAAAACATTAAAAATGATTAATTTCTGAAGGTGGAAAAGGGTATACTAAATCGGTAACATTTCAACAGTTGGAAATAAAAATTTTTTATATGATGACAAACTGATGAGGCAGAAATAAAAATTTTGTTCCGAGAAGAACTATTGAAATATTTTTATTATTTTACTGTAATAAAAAAATTAAAATATTATAAAAGTTGTACAGGTCATATATAGCCTTGGTATTAAGAATTCAATTAATAAAATGACAATATATTGAAAGAATTCAACGCAAGTTCGTATGATAAACAATATTTTTATTAAATACAAATTTGATTTCTTTTGAAACTGAGATTCATGCATTAGCGTTGAAAAGACAAGTAGCTATGAAAAATTGAACAAATGAAAAATCTGTGCGAATTCGCACTTTGAATTTTAAATTTTTTTTCAAAATTTTTTTGAAATTCAAAGTATTATTCAAAAATTTTTAAACTTAACAATTTTTTTATGACTTAAAAAAAGTTAAAAATCGAAATGTAGGTTGCGATTCAAATACCAGCCACATACGAACTTTAGTCGTATTAGAATTTCATATTCCCATAGTGACTGCGTTCGAAGTCAAAATGAAGTCATTCATCATCACAATTACTAAATCATAAATTCGTGAATTCATTAAAAAATAATAATCTTGTGAATCTGCGTCAAAATCCAAAGCCAGCCATCGAATCCAAAACTCTTGTATCATTAACAGAGATCAAATATTATCTTCGATAAAAAAAACTTTGCGTGATTGATTTATAACGTTAAATTCGAAATTTGAACTTGCTGTTGTAACCGACAAATGTAAAAGTGTTCGTACACAAAAATTTTATATTTAACATGAGTTTTTTTCACTAAATATTTAAAATCAATTGCAGTGCGAAAGATAAAACTTAAACTCGAATATCATCGATTAAAAAGCATCTTGATTAGTTTCGATCTTAAATTAAGATTGAAGATTAAAAATTTGTACTACTCGAAAGATAAAGAGTCTGTTCCAAGGCTTTTTAAAAATCATAAGCCCAGGCTGGGCAAAATAAAGAAGAGTTATCAGTCGCAAGACCCCCCCGCGAATCATCTACGAATCTATAAATAAAAACAAAAACAAGAAAAAAGAGAGAATCCGAGATGATGGTATATTACACACGCGTGTGCGTCAAACTTAGCGGTCGCAATAGGTCCTCGTTGATTGGTCGGCTGATCGATGCTGGAAATCCCCGGATCCACGATGCACTCACCAACGCTGTTGCGTGCAGCAGCGGTACAAAAAAAAACTCAGCGTGATGAGGGAATCACACGAGATCCTTCTGCTCTCGCGACTCAAATGTCAATAAAAATCTAACTTTTTTTTTTGCTATGGATTCTTAGAAACAAGAGATTTGCTCGAATCGCTCGCCTGCACGCTTACGTCGGTTTGAATCACGGTTCCATGAGTAATAAGGTAAAGACCCTTTTATTATTGTTACCTAACAATGTGCGTTTTGAACTAACATAGAGTGGTTGATTGGAAAAATTCGCGAATTCATATTGGAGAATAAGATAATTGTCACCGTTAAAAAGCCAGCTGATGAAATGTCAAGTGGGAAACATACACCTGTCAAATCGAAAAATAAGACCATCTGGAAGTAACCTAAAAAAGTTCGGGTGTACTCAGCTGAACATCCAGCTGGATATTAAAACGGAAATTTTTTTTTTACGCGTGTTTTGTAAATAACACATTCATTGTTTTTTCATTAATCTTTTGTGGTATTATTTCTTTCATTGCTTTGCATTTACAGCTGGATTTTCATCGGTTTTGTAATTTAGCTAATTAAAAAAAAAAAATGATTGGTCTTAGACAATTGGTTTTTATTAGACAGTGTCTAATTTATGAGAAAAATTTTTTTTTACTCAGTAGACCATTTATTAATTTTCAAATAATTAACTTATTGACACTTGCTCAATGGTTTGAAAATATTGTCAAAAAAAAAATTCTAAATATTTTATCATTTAATTTATAAAATAATTTATTTTATTGAATTAAAGAAAATTAAATTTTCAAAGTCACAAAAATACATCCAACAATTTAAATGTTTTCTTGTCTATATCAAGTGCAGAGAGTTGGTAATGAAAATTAATAATCCTTAATATTACTCAATGAGGAAACTCGAGATTCGAAGAAGTTGCTCAAAATTTTTGAATAAATTGTGACTGCAACCGCGTGGCGTATTAAACATTTGGAATCGCAAAAAAAAAAAAAAACTCAAGTCGGTAATTAGATCAGAATCATATTCCGAAAAAAAAATTAGTAATCCAAAACTTAATATTACTCAATGAGGAAACTTCAAATAAGTCGTTCGAAAATTTGGAATAAATGAATACATTTCGTGCCTCCGAAGATTCGAATAAAAAAAAAAAACTTCTCCAAAAATAGATTTTTCAGAGAGAAAGAAGTGACTCGTGTAGGTATTCATAAGTCATTACCAATGACTTTCGGTCGTCGCGTCGCCTCTCTCAGGTGTATTCACTGATAAGCTAAGGTTAATCGACGCACGCGATCGAAAATTTTTTTATTACCGTGCCACCAATTAATCGACTAATAAATTCCCTCGTAAATATTATCATCGATTATTATTTTATTTATTGTTCTCTATTGTCCGCGATTATATATTCAAAGACTATTTTTTCCGTTGAACAAATTTGACAATTTAAAAAAAAAAGAGAAAAAAGAAAAAAAAAATTTTTTCAATAAAACTGTTCAAACACCGCGAGTTTGTATTATCTCGCCGCAAGCGAATTAGCATACTGAAAACGCGCAGCTAAGTAATTAGTATTAATTATATATTTTTTCTTCTTCTCTCCTGTGCACTCCTTTGATATTGAGAACGTGTTCTTACCACGGTCGTTCTTACACGCGTGTACCCTCGCGTCTTTTATTGGGTGTTTAAAATTAAAACCCCGCGCGATTGTAAATCCACACAATGTACTCATGTGACGACGAAAAATACTTAAAAAAAAAAAAAGAACGCATGATGAAGTTAAATAAAAGTTCTAAATAATATTAAAAAAAACGCTCGAGCGCAACTTTTTTTTTCTAGTCCGATAAGAATAGTGTACAGACTTTACCAGACTGCTCGTTCCGAAGGCCTTGGCCCACTGTTTCCACAATACACCTCGTACACTTACGGACTTTTTCCAGACCGCGAGTACAGACGCACGCGGTAATTTTGGAAATTTTCGAGCTCGCGAGTTATAAATTACATTTTTTTTTTTTTTTTTTAAGCTCTTCACTTTTGATCGCGTCATTCGAGCGCGCGAAAATAAATTACGCCAAGATGGGTAAACGATTATCGGGGGGCGATACGAAGACGACGACGTTCATTAGCTGATACGAGCGAAGAATGCACGGAAATATTATTTCTCACAAAATATTACGAAACCGTACCTTTCCACTGATTTGCCCGGTTAATTTATGTTAAATTACAACTAAAATCGTTCGAATTAAAATAATTAATTTTTTTCTTTTATATTTCCACGTGAAAAGCTGGTTATCGTAATTTTATGTTTGGACGTACTAGGATGATACTACAGTTTTTTTTTTTTTTTTTTATATCTCACGACTCTAATGCTGACATATTTTTATATGGAAAAAAAATTGATAAGTCGGCTGACTTATTTCTTCGTGCGGTTATTTTATTACGTTGTTTTCTTTTTTAATTACTATTTTTTATGCGGTGTTCGTGACAAGTGATTAAGAGTTATTTTCGCCCCCAAATTGCTTTATCGGTGAATAATTATCAATCATCGATCGATATCGACGTCAATAACTTTAAAATAATATCATTGATTCTTAAATATATATGTAAACATACGTATATCAATATATTAAAATTAATTTTTAAAAGTAATTTATTGAATGAAATGAATATTTTTTGAAATATCAATTAGAAATTATTGCATGGTATTTTCAACATGATAAATTTCCCGATCGACTAGAACGTGAAGTTCATTGCCGAAGAGTTCAAAGGTCTTAGAGAACTCGTTGGGCTGGAAGAAAAAAAATAACTATAAACACTTTTTTCATGCCTGGTTCAGTGTTATCGACTTCAATGGAATATTTTTTGTAGTGGAAAAAAAATGGTTAAGTCATCTTTACCGCGCCGAATAATTTTAATTCGTGTGCTTAATTCAAAAACCACATAAATATATTTGAATGGTAGCCTTCGATACTCTTGTTTAAAAAATTTACTTTGATTTTAATAGAAAACTGTTTTGATTTGAATACATTTCATATTAAATTCTTTTCAATAAAATGGAAAATTTCATTTATTAATATTGTAGAAATCGTTAACATTAAAAAATAAACATATACATATGTCAACTTTTACTGAAATAAATAAACAAATAAATGATGAAAAACAGTTAAAAAAAAAAAATTTTTTTATTCAATAATAACATCTTACAAATTTTTTGTACCTCATGTCAGTATAAAATAACTAAAAAAAATTCCCATTTTATGTTATTTTCATAATACACTTCAATTTGATTGATGCTTCCATAATTTTTAGACAAAAATATCTCGTCAAAAAGTAAAAATAAATTAATTAAGTAAATTAATTAAAATTTTTAAAATCTTGAAAGTTATTTTACCGACTACTTGATTTTGCTGCATTAGGTAGATATATTACAAAAATTTATTTTATAAAAACATCTTGCAAAATGTGCTGATGAAAAAAAACTTAAAAATTTTCCTGGTTTGTATTTATTTAAAACTATCATTCAAATTCAACTAATCGTCTTAATAATTTGAAATAAAAATTGTGTAGTCTACACTAAAAAATGAAAGAAAAAAAATTTTTTAACTACTCAGGCTTGCAAAATAAATCTCATTAAAACGGAATGCTTCATAGCAAAATTATTATGATTCTTAAATTTATCTTATAAAAAAATTACAAAAACGCTTGTGCTCTTTTACAATAACTAAAATATTTTTATATTCATTCAAATCGAACTTTATCTTATAACAATTATGTTTCAAAGAATATTATATTACGACACCCGCTTTATAAAAGAAAATTCGCTCTCGTCTGTAAAACAGTCACATCATTTTCAAAACAGTCTCAAAATTTACAAAAAAAAAAACCGTCTCAGAGCTCAATCAATTCGTGCAATAAATTCCCAGTCTCCTCCGCTCGCCGCACATTTTTCCTCGTTCTCCTACTCCCACAAAACTCGGTTGGCAAAAATGTCTCGTCTTTATTTTTAGCCCGCGGTTTGTAAAAAGACTAAAAATTTAAATAAATAAATAAAACACCGCCACCTACTCTTTCTCCACACCAGGAAAAAAAAAACTCGCAGAAAAAAAAACATAAACAAATCCCCGATCGTCCGAGGAGGACCCCCACTCCCGTACCGTTAATCAGCCAACCGGTTTCGATACCCCGGGAGGTGGGGGAACGAGTCGACTCGCGCGTCTACGTGGTGGTCGCGCGTGCAGTTGACGCGAGCCGACGACCGAGTCAAGACTCCTCGCCTCGAAAACTCTCCGGATAAATTTTTCAAAAAACTTTGAAAAAAAAAAAAAATCACATTTTTTTTAATACGTGTTTGAGTCGCGGCGAGCGGGTCGCGACTAAGCCCCGTATGTACGTACGCACGCTCCTGGGTGTAATACCATTCATACGCGCCCACCGTCGTATATACTGAAGATACAAAGTCCGAATAACTCGTAATTCGGAAAAAAAGTCACCTCAAAGCTTACGAACATCGTCATCTTCACGAGTGGTATTACTGAATATAATTTAATTCCTGCGTGCGGTGTGTGTGTGTTTGGCCGTTTTCTATTTACGGAGACCCCGCGTGTTTGTGCACCAAGTAGCACAACCAAGAGCCGACGTACCCGGAGTACCATGAATCCCTTGGACCCTTACCAGAAGACCGACATCTCGAACGTGAGTATCGTTATCAGTGCTATGGCCGACCAGCGATCGCAACGCGGCTCCGTGATTGATTGTACGAGGAAAATATGTTGTGCCGTTGCCCGATTAAACTTACAAGACCGGGGGTGGGATGGGGCCACTTTATTATTATTTTTATTATCGTCGTCGCTATTTCAAACCCCGTGACGTAACCGAGAGAAAAAAAAATTAAAAAAAAAAAAAAAAATTATACTCCGAGAATCTGCGTATTCGCGGTTTACGTAACTCGTTCCCCCGTCGCACCGCGCGTTATCAATAATTCAAGCTGCTTTTTTTTTTTGCTTCGTACGGACGATAGGTGGTGATGAACCAGGACTACTTCAGGAGCTTCGAGGAGAACGAGGACCATCTGCTCCTGGACATGGACTCGTTCGTCCAGCGCAAGGACGAAGAACTCATGATGTCCCGCATGTACCACGAGTCCTCCATGAAGAAGTGCGCTCTCGGTAAGTCTTTTTTTTTTATACGAGCGAGAAGATGTAGAAAAAAAAATCGAGATTTTTCCTCATCCGATCGCAGAGCGATTAAAATTTTTCAGCGCACGTGAGCGGTTTTTTTTTTTTTTTTCTTACTCTTGTACGAGGAAATCGTCGCGATGGGAGTGCAATTATATGCAAAGTGCGCCTTTGTTCGCCCGCTGGCATCTGAAAGTTCTCTAACGTACGAATAAATGCGGACTGCTTTGGATTATTTGATTATACGCGTGGATTCAAAGTACGCAAGTTCATTTTGATAAAAAAAAAAAAGTTTAGATTGGGTTGGTTCGAAGAAGAAGACAATTTGCTAAAATTAAGGAAGAATCTCTGTTTTACTTGATTTTTGTATCGAATCATAACTTTTGAGTTTGTGCAGTAAATTAAATTTTTGACATTTTTGATTTTCCGAACTCGACTCAACTGGTTTTTACTCTAGAGATTTTACGTATTATTAAGTATTTTTTTTATTTCTATAATTGTAATTCACGTTGTGTGCATGTTTTTTTTTGCTTTATCTTTGTAATAAGTCTTTCCGCTCGCGTGATAAGTATCTCGTCTGTATAATTTGAAAAAAAAAAGAATTCTCGTTTTTTAATTGTTGAAATTATGAAATACGAGGACGCGCGCTCAAAGCTTGACAGTAATTTCTTTTTTATTCACAATTATTAAATTAGATATAAAAATGACTTATTCTGAGCTTGAATAGTGATAATTCGTTGGTTTAAATAATTCTATTTACGCCATAGTTCGGTGCCACGTGGTGTAATAAAACGAACAAATAGATTTTGAAAATTTACGCGAGCGCTGGTGTAAATCTTTTGTCACCGAATAAAATTAAAGCTTTCCCAGTTGCACAATTGATTTTTCAAACTTCGTGTTTGCCGACAAATTGATAATAAATTTAATTTTATCGGAAAACTTTGGGCTTTTTATTTGTTAATCTTTATTAGCAGTCGACTCTCAAGTTGTTCGTTAAATTTTTTTGCAACCTACCGACGGTAACACTTAGCCTGTAAAACTTTTAAATCTGAGTCAAAGACATTATAATTTACGGTTTTATCTGAAATAATTAATTACAAGACCGCCGATTTTTTCCCTGTTGCTGTCTGCAATTAATTCTGTAGATTAACGATACAGTGTAAAGTAATAATTACGATAAATGTTAACTGTGTAATTCGGTAAAAATCAATTACACGATTCTCTTGAAAATATTTGCTCTCATTATCAGTTATTTATTACTGTTAAACATGAGCACTAGAAATTTTTTTTTTTTTTCATTTTATGCAGTTGATATATTTTTTTTCTTAGTGATATATCAATGTTATAGAACGATGTAATTCCATAGTAATATACTCATGAAACTGCAGTGAAAGTATGCACTGACCTTAAGTATTCTTCTATAGCTATGACTAGGTCATTTTAAGTATCCTTAACTGCTTTCGAGTCATTACTATAATCAGTTGAGTCGAACCCAGCACAGTAACAGTGAAATATTATCGTAAATAATAAAGAAAGAATATTGAATAATAATATACCTATACTAAAATCGAATATATTTTTATGTTCAAAACCAAAATTTTTTGGGTACCATTAAAAATAAATTTAGTTTTATTTGAGACTATCCAAATAATTTTCGAAAAAACGCCAGTTTATGTATTATATACAATTATTTCTCTCGGATTTAGTATAACTTTTAAATTATTTGTTTGAAGAAATTTAAATTAATTCAAATTTTACCTTGAGGTTTTAAATAATTTAAGCTTTTTTATTATTTTAATTCAAAAACCTCATTCCGGTTCTCATGTGTTTCGGTCATAATCTGGACCTTTTAGAAATTGGGTTTTTCTCAATAAATAAATAATCATAAAGATTTTGTTATCATTATTTTATTTATAACAAGCTTCTAATATAATAAGAGACTTTTACAGTTAAAAATCACAAATATACTAAAGTTTTTTGATACCTTGAAATTTTTGGTAATAAAAAGCAGGAAAAAATCGACAAATTTTTTTATTTTTAATGGCCTGAAAAAGTACACAGTCAATGTAAAAGTGTTTTAAGTGTTTATAAAAGACGTTAAAATTTTAAAGACGGGATTGAAGCCTATTCCGAAATCAGTTATTGGCATGAAAAATGCAAGCCCATTCTTAAAAGTTTACCAAATTCATCAATTTTTCCCCCCAAGCACCCTAAAAACAAAAAAAATTTTTTTTTAAATTCAGGTGAAGAGCCGGAGGAGACGGACGGTACGGGCTGGTCATCGAAGCCGATCGAGGAGTGGTGCCAGGAGGAGACCATCAACTGGCTAATGACCGCGGCGTCGTACCTGGGCCAATCGTACAGCTCGATCCAGCAGAACTTGGCCCTCACCGGCAAGGAGCTAGTCGCCCTGAGCCGCCACGACTTCATCGCCCGGGACCCGGTGTACGGGGAACGACTCTACAGCCTGCTCCACACCCAGGCCGTATCTAGCCAGTGCAAGCGACAGCAGCAGGCCGAGGCAGGGTACTACGGACCTCCGCGGGGAGGGGACGACTACCCTGGAAGACTGAACGGGCCCTACAGGGACATGGACGAGCCCCAGGCCTTGGGATCGAACAACGTTTCTGGTAAGCCGTTGTTTGTGGTTGAGGAGAAGGTTTCTTTATTTTTTTTATTTAATGGTGCTGGTTTTTTTTATAAAGGTTTAGATATTTTCGGTTCGTTACAGAGATTTGCTTCTTTTTTTTTTTTTTTAAATTAATAATTCTATTAAAGCTTGTAACGATTAATACTGCTTTACAACAATATATCATTCTTGAGATTGATAAACGTTGTAAATTATTATGAGGTGCAACATGCCGTTTAATATGAAATTAGAAAATTTTTCAATTATTCAAAGAGCTTTAAAATTTATTTAATAATAACAATTAATAAATAATATTACTTTAAATTGAGCAATAATATTTAAATTAAACTAAAATAACATAAGCTCTACATATTTTGTATGTACTTATCAAGAGTAAGTATGAAGTTTTTTCGGTTAAAAAAATTTATGATAACAAAGACGGTGTACTAATATACTTAAAATTTTTAAAATTTGAACTTGATGAAAATATGTATCAACGACTGATAAACTTAGTACAGTCACAAGATTATTTCCTAAATATTTTATTGACTAACTTATTTTATTGACTTTTTTTAACTGAATATTATCTCATTATACTGTGACGCGTGATGTACATGTAACACTAGTGATATTCTTCAATCAAATAAACGATTTTTTTTTTTTTTTTTTTTTTTCAAATTATTATTTTTGTTTAAAAAGTTTATTATACTAATTTTTATGAGCAAGAAAAATTACAAGTAGTTCAACAAATTTTTTAAGAAACGTATTAAAATTATATTTACAAATTAAAAAAATATGAGCGACAAATCAATCGAGACTTTCATTGGTGTCTGAAAAAGATTATGTTAAAGTTGGTAAATAGTAAATAAGGCTATCGTTGAATGCACCTTTTTTCCGTACTTTGATAATCAAACGGTAAATTAAGAACTTGGTCAAAGCTTCGTGTAAGATAAACAATTTATCGAGCACGAATTTCAAACAAGTCAACGTTTGGCGTATTCATCGAGATTCTAAACGAAAGTCTATTTTTAATAAATTAAAACGTTTGATGAAGCTACTTGAATATCTCTGAACTAACTCAAAATTATGAAAACTAATTTATTATCTTGAAAATCACGCATTCAATGAGTGTTTTGTGATTGAAAGGTCGAATCATATGGTGAACTGTAGTGCTTTTTTTTTCACATAAATGTTGTGTAACTTTATGATACTGTTTTCAAAATGATAAGGCACTTCGCTTTTTTTTCTGTTGATACCTTGTATACAAATTTTTCAAATAAAATTTCTATACCATATGACCACATTTTTCAAATATGAAAATTATTGTAATTTTTTTCGAATTCTGCTAAATTGTAAAACTCTGTTTCATTGTAAGACTCTAAAAATCTTTATTACCAAAAATCTACTGCAAGATAAACAGTGTGACGTAAATGAACTACGAGACTTTTACAAAAACTATTGTTAGAATGATGAACTACGTGAAACTTTGATGGTAAAATTTAAAGTGTGATTTGAATAAAAAAATGATAATAGTAATAATAATAATTTTTATTGCTCTGAAAGGAAATTACACCAATTCATTTATACATCGCTGAACAAGCTTTTTGCTTAATGAGCTTCTGTGAATCATTTTTCTTTTACTTTTTTTGCGTTATAATTTGAGGTATAATTAACAAAGTTGAATTTATCTGGATACGTAAAGTACGAGTTGTACTATTAATACTTGAACGTGTGTTGTGTTCTCTGATACCAATTCATTCTTAATATTTACAAGCTGATATTAGCTTTTTATTAATACATCTTAATCTCCTGCATGAAATAAAATCAATTAACAAAGAAAAATAACAAATTAGTTATGAGAATAATTTTATCAAAAATAAACTACCGTAAGACGGGGCCATTTTTTGCATAAAAAAAAATTTTTTTCCCAATTTAAACTACGGAAACGGTTTCGTATCAATTTTTAAAGGTAACCATTCGAAAGCTAAGACTTTCAACTTGGATTTAAGCTACTTTATTTTGTCAATTTTTATATTTTTTTTACTGCTACACCATTTTGAAGTCAATGTTCAAAGTAGCCCCGGGGTTGGGGCTACTTTGACCAAAAAGAGTTTTACGATCCAAATTTTAAGTTTTTACACCAGATTGAATTATAGTTAAGAAATTTGAATAGATATTTAAAAAAATTAAATATTTTTATCAAATTTTTAGCTTTCGCAAATTGTGTCCATTAATTTTACATCAAGTTTTACTGCAAAGAAAGAAAAAAAATTTTTTTTTATATTAAAAAAATCTTTTTTTATATTAAAAAAAATGAGAATCCTGAAATAAGCTAATATTGAAACTTAAGTTAAAACCTTAAAGCTAAACATAACAAGCGAAACACATGAAAATGGCTATAGTAGCCCCATTTTTACGTGAAATCAATTTATTTTCTTAAAAAAAATACATCACTCACTAGTTTTAAAAAATCAATTCAAAAACTATCAGATTGTATTTTAGAGACCTTGAGGAAGATAAAAAAAATTGATTTATCTTCAAACTATGTATTCTTAACACTACCACTTGTAAATTTTGTGCAAGGAAGAATTTTAACAAAAAAAATATATATTTTCATTGCTACATCGGTAACGAGCAAACAAGCATCAAGATTCAAGACCGGCGGGCCCGGCGGCAATCATGAAAACACAATCATAACTTTCATTTGAATAGTAAGAAATTATCAAGTAATTTTTTTTTCTTAATGGTCAAAGTAGCCCCCGGGAGGTCAAAGTAGTCTTCAGTAGTAGTCAAAGTCTTACGGTATTAATTATCAATAGTGTCCAAAAAAAAATTTTAAATTAAAAAAAAAAAAGTTGTTGCAAGAACGTCTTTAATAAATTTTACAGCTTCGTGACAATTTGACATTCTAATTTGCAGTTACGTAAATAAACGTGAAATGTAATTACCGATAAAAGACAAGATCATAAATAAAAGAAAATCGCGTTATTAAGTCAAATAATCAATATCGAATTAATGAATGAACATACTTAGTGATTGTATTCAGAATTAAGTTTTACTGTGTTCGTTTCATCGAAGATGCTTCTATAAATAGAATAAACTTACGTCTTGATAGTATAACAAATCCATAACTTCATTCAAAATTATCAAAGTCGGTGACTATAATGAAACTAGGCTACAATTCTGTACAAATTTGGAGTTTAAATTGTAAGAAAATATATATATGTTTATATATAAATGAATGACTACCTTATACTTTTGAATATAGATAAATGATTGATTTTAAATTAATTGTTAACGATGGAAACGCTGAATCAACTTCCGAAGGTCAGCATTCCACACAACCTATTGAACAATTCTAAACCGCACCAAGAGATAATATAGATTTAGAGGGAATTTAAGGGATTCATAGTGATAAATAAAATTGTGTATATAGTGAATACGAACTAACTTAAAGTGAATACCAAATCAACTCAAAAATTAAATAAACATTCCATGCTTTCGTAGAAGTAGCAATTATTCCTAACTACGCCTAAGAAATTGTATAAGTTTAATTTAGATAAGGATTAAGGATTTTTTTTTAGTAACAACAAAGCATTACTAAATTATAGTCAATATACTAAATAGATGTTAATTCAAAAATCACCATTCCCTGCTGCCTACGGTGGCAAAAATTCATTCTTATAAAATCAACACTATGAGATAATATAAGTTAAGGAGGATTAAGGAGATGTTAGTGGTAGCAAAGTATACTAAAACTACTGTCGTGAGTATTAACTAAATATAAAAAAAAAAAAAAAAAAAACAGTACTAGTATTAAAATACACGCAGTATGTTTTCCAAACATACACACGAGCAAGAGAAAAAAGAAAAAAAAATAATAATGATAATAATGATAAAGACTTTCCTTATATGACGTAAACAAATACATTCAAACTTGGGCCTAAAAAGAAAATGCTTTTTAATATTATACTTATATACATAAATTAACCGCTGTATTAAAGGTTGAAATTCGAATATTTGTGAAACGTCATTAACGAGAGCGTGCTCATTTATCAATTAAACGAACGATAAAAAGAAAAAAAAAAAAAAAATGAGACCTCGTAATGAGTTTTACGAACGATATGTTTATTTAATAATACCTTGGGTTTTGTTCACAGATGCAGAATCGGATAACAGTGTAGAGATATCTACTAAGCGTCCACCTGGTAGACCGAGGCTGTTGAAAACCAAGAAAAATCGTAAGTTACTTAATATTTTTAAAAAAATTTCCGTCTGCTGTCGGATGACTTTCACAGTTAGTGTCTTGTGAAGACTCTTGTCGTTTTCAAGAAAAACTAGATAAATCAATTTTTTTTTTTTAAATAACTAAAATTTTTATAACTTTAAATAAGATGAATTAATAAACTAACGAATTTGATCCAAATCGAGAGCTATTAATTTAATACACTGTTCAAACTTTAGATTTTTTTTTCAATTGACTTTCCTGTAAACAGCAAAGTTCAATCAACACTTAAAAATTAAATTCTATCAATTGAATTTTTTCAACAAACTCAGATTACGAATAACTATTTAATTAAAACTATTCAAAACTAAAATTTGATTGATATTTTAATAATAAAGCTGATAAATTATTAAACTTTATGTTTTTTCTTTAAATTAAATTTTACTTAGTTTTTAAATTCCTGAAAACAGCACACTTAAGTTATTGAAACTAAAAAACTCAAAATTAAATATTATAACTCAAGTATTCTGTCCACGTTTATCTGAAAAAATAAAAAATTGATTTTCCCTTTAAATTTATAAGTAAAGATTTTTATCTTTTAAAACTAATTTTTGTAAATTTAAACTATGAGCTCGCAAAAAGTAGCAGTTTCAAATATGCACGTTACAAAAGCAATTCAATACGCTTAACTTGTAGAAAAAAAAAAACCTATATGATGGTTAAACCGCTATTTGCTATTTGATACACGTAAACACGTAGACATACGAGATAACTCGAAGTCTCCGTAGTCGTCCATGAGAATGTTAAAGTTTTAACTTTTGTATTCAATGTCAGCGGTGGACATAAATCTCATCCTCTTATTCCTCTTCTTTTTTTTTTCATACAATTCTCGAGCAGCAACGAGTCAAGGAAAGCTTTGGGAGTTCATAAGGGATCTGTTGCGCAACAGAAAAACCTGTCCGAGCTTAATCTGCTGGGAGGACTATTCGCAGGCGAAGTTCCGTTTCGTACGGAGCGACGAGGTCGCTAAACTTTGGGGTTCTCGCAAGGGCAACACCAAGATGACCTACGAGAAGCTCAGTCGTGCCATGAGGTGAGAACATAATTTTCTCCTGTGTTTGAGTATTATTGTTTGCCTGTAACGCATGTTACGGTCGAGTTTATTTTCCAATGAGCTCTTTCTATGCCTCGTGATCGAGTCGCACGTATCGCGCACTCTTGACTGTGCACATACATCATCTTTTATTTATAACTCTAATGTAATAAACAAATCACTTGATTTTTGCACTTACTCTTCCAAATTTGAGTGTGTGTAATTGTCTTTTTTTTTTAATTGATATACACAAACAAAACTGGACTTTCTCAATCAAGTTTATCGATTTTTTAGATTTGAAATAATAAAAAAACTTTTGAACTTTTCTCAAAGATATCACAAATTCTTGCTTTAAGCGTCATTACTTAACTTTTCAAAAATTTACCGACTTGATTACAGTTACGAAATCAAGGCTTAGTACATTTTTAATCGAGTTTGGTAGAATTTCGCACTTTTTTTTAGTTCAAAAGTTTTTTAAATTAATTATATTTTAATTTAATTAATTTGCTATACCTATGCTGTCAGTAATCCGATAATTTCAAGTTTATAGAAATTAAGCAAAGTTCAGAAATTTTTAATTTTTTCAAAATTGTTAATTTTTTTTATAATACAATCTATTACTATCGAAAAAAAACAAACAAACGAATAAAACATTGAGATGAAATTTAATATTGTGTGCCTGCACTAATCATACTTAAACCTTTGATATTTTGTTATTTTTAGGTATTACTACAAGAGAAAGATCTTTCTTCCAGTACTGGGACGCCGATTAGTATACCAATTTGGACCGAACGCGACTGGCTGGCAAACCGATAATCCAAATTTCCGATTCTGAACATTGTTACAGTGAAGCTTGTGCCAAATAAAAATTTTTTTTTCGTGCCTTACAACTACATAATTTAGTGTGACGAGTTTTCCGAATAAAAGTGACGTTTCGTTTTTTAACATTTTATCAAGAAGACTGATGGTTTGAGTACCATATGAATGTATCTACTTCAAATATTTTTTTTCTGTTAAATATATGCAATAGGAAGAATAAGCTTGTTTCATGTTGTTGATCTATCATAAGACATAATTGTTTGGGAATTCGTCGATCCTACTTGTCATAATCACGCGCAGTTTACTTATGGAATAAATAATAAAAAAGTGGACCAGTGTTGTTAAAAGTTTATAATTTTTTAATATAATTCTTTATGTAACAGTATACATAAACATGTATAAATATGAAGATTGTTTAACAAAGCAGTGGTATTTTATAAATTTGTAAACCTTCTATGCTAAAACAATTTAGCAAAATTCCTACACGAAAATTCATTCTTTTTTTTTTTTTTTTTTTTTTACAAGCGCTACTACAATGCTTAACAATTAAATTTTTTTTTTGTTGAAACTTTTTTTTTATTATAATGTTGGAACACGAGTATGCATAAGCAGTTATCATATAGTCATAAGATTTTAAATTCGTAAATGTTTTGCGTGGCGTTTATAATTCGGTTATTGAAATTACGTGGCATAAAGAGAAAGTTAGCCTGTATAATAGAATTATTATACCTAATTGTCATAGCTTATTATAGGGATCTTGTACAAATTGTACATATAAATTCACCTGCATTATTTCTTCTACCTTATTTTTTATTTATTTGTTTGTCATTTTTTTTAAGCTTTTGCAACGTACTTCTCTAAATTACAATATCACAGAATTGTGTAAGATTTAAGCTTTATATTATAATATTGTAAATGCATTTACATATCTATAATAGTCTATGGACAAAATTTGACTATTTTATTGTAAAATTCATTGATTCAACAATGTCGTAAAAGCAATCGAAAAGCAGAAGTTACTTGATTAAAAATGGTATTATATATAATTTGAAAGCCCTTTAAATATTGTTACATTTTTTATCATTTCTAATTCGTGAAATTTAAAGTTATCCGCGTAGCAATAATCAGTTAATATTATCAATTGAGAAAATTCATCTTACTATTATATATTATAAGTAACTGCTTAAATGTGAAAAATCGTCAGGATTCGCAAACTTGGTTAAATGCAGGCATAATTTACTATTACAGAATAGTTTACTATCTTCTGTTCCTATATTTTAACAACCTTGCAGTGATTTAAAACTTTTTGTAAAAGGTACTGTAAATTCGCAGCTTTTTCCGTATTTCAATTCTGCGGCATTATTAGCGAGCGCTCTAAAGGCACAAAATTCGGAAGATTAAAACTATTTTATGCAATTTTATAATAATCTATGAATTCTAATTGAAGTAACTCTAAAGTCAACGTGAAATGCAGTTTTTTTTTTTTTTTTTTTTTTTTTTTTAATTTTTTTCTTTAGCTGAAGCTTATTAATTGGGTTTTAAGACTCTAAGTGAATTCATAGTGATTGAAATATTAGTAAAAATATTTCTTAAATATTATTTTCATTTATCACTTTCAAACATTCTCTTTAAATTCAATTTGTGAAAGACGTTTAAGATTGTGCAACAATACGACGAATGTGCGCGTAACTGATTGTTCACATACATAAAATATAATTAGAAAAAAATATATGTATATATATAATAATCTTTGTTTTAACATAGAAATAATTTTCTGATTAAGGTTTAAAAAAAAAAATATCAAAAAAAAATCGTGCGCATAAATCGTCTCACATAAAAATCGACGAAAGTTTTCATTATAGATTGTAAACGCCAAATATTTATGGTCGAAGGAATCACAAAATGCATGAGTGCATTTTAATCTTAATCTAAGTAATATACTTGGCTGGAGTCCTTTATCTGGATGGTCACAATTAATCCTCGGACGTCCTTTACATGTCTACGGCAAATTAATTTACCGGTCACAACCTCACCTGTAGCAAAAAATGAATTGATAAGTTTAAAACTTTTTACTTTATTGCAAATTTAGTCAGAAAAATATAAAAGTTACTTTGATAAGATTTTTTCCAACACTTTAGATAATTTTTTTTCAATACATTAGATATTATTTAAGCGGCGTATTTAAACGATAGGTTGTATATATTCATACTTAAAATTCTATATAATCATTTAAAATTAAAGAAAATATTACCTTCTGTAATGCTAATAGGTTCACTCAATGAGAAAACAGTTTGTTTCCAATGTGTGGGGGTAGCATGTGGACCGGTGCTAAAGTGCACGGGATTGTCTAGGTCGAAAAAAATATCGAAATATCCAATGATAGCAGTTAAAGAACCGCTTCTCTTCACCGTAAGGCTAAATGGTGCTGAAAAATTCACGCAATCAGTAGTAACTTTGTAAAGATCAAAAGATTGTATTTCATCAACTGTTGTGACAATATCTTGAGCATTGCAAAATTCTATGCTGGGTTCACGCACAACTTCAGCTTTCATGCAACTCATTTTAAATCCATACACATTGGACCAGTAATCAACTAAATCTATGTAGCGTTCTGCAATAAAATAATTTGATAAGTATAGTTTGAATTTTAATTTTACAAAATCACAGATTAACTTTTATTACTTACTTGTGTCTCCACTTCCTACAAGACTGATTGTGCATCTGTTGGGCAAAAGTTTACCACCTGGTGCAAGGTAGTGGTCCCTAGCATGTATTACAGAATCTAACATGCCTTCAAACAGTAAAAAATATCCCATCCACTCGGATACAATAGCGTCAACCTTATCAACATCTAATTTTATGTTTTCAAGTCTTCCCTTTTTCAAGGAGATAATATTGGTCAGATTATTTTCCCTAAAATTTTAGATGAAAATATAATTTTTTTAGATTATTAGATTTAATTTTTTTTTTTTTTTTTTTTTTTTTTTTTTTTTTAAATCCCACCTTACTATATCCATGGCATGGTAAATAATGTCTGATTGATCGACGCTTATAACTTTTTTACATCCAGATTTTGCAGCAAACATTGAAAGAATTCCTGTTCCACATCCAACATCAAGCATGACACAATTATTAAAAATATTTGAGTTAGTCAACAGTGCATCTCTATAACTTTCTGTGCGAACTTTATCCTGAAATTAATGCAAAATTGATCAGTAATTAAAAAAATTCGAAATTTTGAGCTTCAACAACGTGAAATCTACGCCAATTACAGTTAACATTTCATGATGAATAGCAAAATGGCTGTAAGTGTTAAAATATCCCTGGTCAGAGTTGGTACCAATACTTTTGACAGATCTTTCTTTGGGTTTTTCATCATCTTCATCAAATACTAGTTTTTGAGCTTTTTTTGTCATTTCTTCAATTTGCTAAAGAATAAATGATATAAAATAATTGCAAAATCTATTTCTTAAATATACTTTCATAAAAGAACATACCTGTTTGGCTAATAAGCATGCTAAATCACGCTGCTCTAATTGAGCTTTCAAAGATTGAATTGTTCTTTGCAGTTCAGCAAAGTGTATCTCCGATAATGTTACTCCTTCAGTTACAGAATTTATTAAGTAGTTATTTGAATTCCCCACTTCATCTCCTAAATCATCAACATCTGAGAAACAAATTTTGTTTAAATATTGTAATTAATTTTTTTAATCATTGACTTTGTAAATAAAAACTATGCTCACCAAACATCAACCATGGATCATCTTGAATTACAGGTACTAAATATTCATCACTTTCCCATGTTTTAACACTGACTGCATTTAATTCTTCAGGAGAGATTTTTCTCTTTCTAATAAAATTGATTAATTTTATATATGAATAAACATCCAGAGCATGGCGATTTTTGAAATTAGCAAAGCTAAAACTGTGCAGTGCTTCAAGATGCTTCAATGCATCCAAAACATTGTTGCAATTTTTGTTACAGAAGAGGCACTGCACAAGCTGCACTTCATCATTCATCTCTTCCCACTCATCATCACTTTCAGATCCGCTTAAGCCATCCATTTCTCCAACATGGTTTTGCATTTCTTGACAACCTAAGAAATTTTAAATAAATTATTTTTTGGTAACCTCGATTATATAAATAAAAATGAGTAAAAAGTCCAAGGGGTTTATATCACTATTGTGCAAAAGCTTTATTTGGTCCAAGATGCTCTTTTCATTTTATTGATTGTAAAGAGTACTAGCCCTCTATATGTATATATATTCGATGCTGTTTGAGGGATTGGATTATTGACAACTAATAATGTATAAAAAAATTTATTTACTCTTACCTTTCTCAGTCATTTTTGTAAAAAAAAGAAAAAATTATACACTTATTATGTTTAAAAAAGACTTTGTACACTTAGACCGCCTCATTGAGAAGCGTTTAACACGTGTTTATTCTGCTTCTTTGTAGACCGCCTTTCCCTTTCCTCTGTGCGACTACCGCGACACGCACTCTTTTTTGTGCTGCTCCGAAATTCATGTGCGCGCGCATGCAAATTATTGATGATAAAGTAGTTTGGAAAATGGAAAAAATTGAAGAGATTTAAAAAATTAATTAAAAAGAACTATTTTTTGTTAAATACTTAGAAAGAAAATTAATTACTACTTGTAGCTAAGTACTACACCATTATTACCAGTTTCCATCAGCTTATTATACTGATGTGAAGATCTAAACACTAAAAAAGAATTGGGTACTCATATACGTTCTAAAGTTATTAGTAGTTTTCATTAAAAATTTAAAACAATAAACCTGTTAAATTATTTTTGATTACTGAAATCATATCTTAAAGTTTTTTTAAATATTTATTAGTAAAACTTTTCACGACCTTTTTCAAAAACTGCGGTCGGCGAAGCGCTGCAGTCGCAGCGTAGCTATAACCTTTAATTTTAATGACGATGTAAATGTTATTGATGTTATGTTGATATTGGTAAATAAGATTGCTAGTGTGATTTTTTATGGATTACAATTGTAACAATTTAAAAAATAGTAACATGTAGTTTTTAAATAATAAATTATGTATAGTATTTAATTTTTTTTTGTCACACGTTGAGGTAAACCTTATCAAAAATTGTACATTGTTTATAGCGGTTGTGTCGTACTGTCGGTTGTGTCAAGCAACTCTTTAGTAAGTTAAAATATAGATGATACTAGCTTTCAATGTTACTTATTTAAGACTAGACATTGATATTTTTTCAATTTTAATGTTTTAGTTTTGTTAATCATGGTTACTGGACCTCCAGACCATGGCATACAAGCAGATGTAGTATTTGTTATTGAAGGTACTGCTACCAATGGTGCATATCTGAATGAATTTAAAACAAATTACATAGTACCTACATTAGAGTATGTATCAATTAGTTATTAAAACTTTCTGTAAGCTCTTATGAATTCAATTCAATTAATCTCAATTTTTACAGGTATTTTAATCAAGGTCCACTGGAGGATCGAGATTATGCTTGCGAAGTAAGTTTTTTAAATGTCAATATTTCAATTAAACCAAAAATGAAAAATAAATAAATTTTAATTCTTTCAATAGACCAGTTTGACACTGTATGGAATTGTTCTTTACCATGCATCTGACAGACGTCCTGCTCCTATTACTGAAGCATATGGACCCTACTCCAATCCCACAAAAGTACTGGGTGCCTTGGAACGACTCGAGTAGATATTTTATTTCTATGATTCTTATTTAGTTTTAAAACTATCCATTTATATTAATTTTTAAAAATTTTTTTAAAAGAATGGTTGGCGGAAAGGCTGAATCCCATGCAAACATTGGAGAAGGCTTTGCAACTGTGCTGCAGTGTTTTGAAGACTTACAAGCTCGAAGGGATCCAAATGCAGCATCACGGAAACATTGTATTTTAGTGTGTAACTCGCCTCCTTACCAAATTGGAGTTCAAGAATCTGATACATATTCTGGATTTACAGTTGAGCAGCTTGCAGGTGTTTTTCAAGAGGTAAGACCAGTTTTGTTTCAAAATTAATGTCAATTCATTGATTCATAAATGACTCACATGTAATAATGCTGCTTTTTTATGCAACTGACATTTCTTAAATATATTCTACTGTGTTGTAAGTTTCTCTGAATATTAGAAAAATTTTTGAATTAATTTTTATTTAAAGTATAATTTTGCATCAACAGTAATCTTAGATTATTTTCATTCATCCATTTATAAATATGGCTTATGAAATGATGCTAAATTTAATTTTAACACAATTTCTTATTTTTGTTCAGAAAAACGTAAGTCTTTCTGTTCTTTCGCCTCGGCGAAATATATCAGCGCTGTTCACCCTTTTCGAAAAGGCAGGAGGCGATCTTCAGTCATCTCAGACCAAGAACTACACAAAGGATCCGCGACATCTCGTCCTGCTTCGTAACTACAGTCTTAAGGAAAGCCCGGTGAGCCCCAACAATGCAGCCACGGTGGCAGCTCAGGCAGCAGCCGCAGCGGCAGCGGCAGCAGCTGGTGTAACAGGAAGCACGAACGCCGCCCAAATGGCCCTGAGTCCTCTACAAAGTAATGACAGTCCTAATCCCAATCAAACACAACAAAGCATAGTCGTAGCACAACAATCCGTCACACAAGCACAACAACAGGGTCCACCCGCTCCCTATCGGGGTCAGACAACACCTCAGAACATAAACTCAGTGCATCAACAACAACAACAAGCAGTCAATCAACAACAACAGCAACAACAACAACAACAACAACAACCACCACCACCCATGTCAGTCTCACAAATGGGTTCAAGACAGCAATTCAATCCGCAAATTTCAGCTCCGCCAAATTACCATGCCGCGCAGATGGGACCAAGGGGACCGCACTCAAGGTGGCCGCCGATGAGGCCACCGTACATGGGCCAGGGTCCTCCAGCAGGTCCACCCGGTGCCGCTCCGGCTCCCCTACCATCCGCAAACCAAAACAACCAGAGCAGTGCTCTCATCGCCCAGCTGTCCCAGCCACCGTCAGCTGCTTTGCACGTGCAGCCTTCCTTTACTCAGAGAATCGAGGGTAAAGTCGTATTGTAAATTATTTTATGTTACAGATGCCTAGTTGCTCTATTATAATAATCTTAAAAATTCACATACTCAGGAATTAAATTTCTTAACATGTTTTAACTGTTACAGCTTTTTTTTAAGATGTAAGAAAAAAATTAATTTATTTACACAATTTTTCATATATTTTGATATTTTACCGTAAAATTATTTTTATTTCCAATTTTACAATTTATTTAGTTATGAAAATTTTAATGAAAAATTCATTGAAATTCACAAAAGAGATCATTAAAAATATTTGAATTTAGGAGCTCCAAATGCAAACATGTCAGCAAATCCTCAGCAAGCTCAGCAGCAGCAGATGAACCAACACCAACAGTTGAGGTTGAATATGCAAGTTCAACAACAACAGCAACAACAAATGCAACAAAATGTGGTACAACAACAAAATGCTCAACAAGCGACGATGGGTATGCAACCTCAATCTGTACCTGGGCAACCTGGTCCTCAGCATAATGTTGCTGGCGTTAATACGTCAATGGCATCGCAAGTTCCTCAGAATGTCGCTACTTCACAAGCTTCCAGTGCTCAAGTGGCTCCTGTATCAACTTCTATGGCTCAGCAGGTACTATTTATTCTTTTTTTATATGCATTTGAAAAAAAAATTTTTATTTCTTGATAAATGACTGGTTTTTAATTACTCTTTTTTTATTAGGGTAATGGAGCTCCTGGACCACCAAATCAACCAATGATAAATTCTGACCGCACTGTGATCTGGAAAGGAATGCTCGAGTGGGTCGAGAAAACTAAAACAGCAAGTGATCCTCAAACAAAACAAACTTGGCAAGTTCCCTGTTCAGTGGCGGCCACCATAAAAGACGGCGAAGCAGAAGTGTAAGCTTTTTTAATTTCTTGATTCTACTGTTTTTAATTTTATCCAATGAGAACTATTATGTATGTTATTATGACTGTTATTATTTTGATTATTTTTTTAGAAAAGCGGAATCGTGGCCGATGAAACTTATCATGCAACTCATGCCAAAAGTATTAATAGGTAACATTGGCCAGGCATATTTAAAAAATTCAAAGTCGGTCGTTTTCTTTCCTTCACCTTGTGAAGCATTAGAATCACTCATTAAAGTGATGTCTAATGGTTTTGTAAGTACTTTTTGTTTTACATGTTAGTATTTTTTTAGGTTTTCTTAATTAATGTTTGAATTTTTTTTTTTATTCCAGGCCGGTTGTGTACACTTTACAGCAACAGCTACGTGTAATATAAAAGTATTACTACTGCTTTACACAGCGGAAAAACGAACTTTCCTAGGTTTCATACCAAATGACCAGCAGGCTTTTGTCGACCGATTAAGAAAAGTTATTCAGCAACAAAAAAGTTCACACGCCAGCATGGTACGACAAGGCCCCGTTCCTTTAAGGGTAAGTAATTTTATCTTTGTTTTAAAAGAAAAAAAAATCTCGTTTACTCAAATCATGCTATCATTTCAGCCAACTGGACCAGGTACAGGTCCAGGTGCCGCGGGAAGTAACGTCATGCCGGGAAATCCACCAAATACTGGAATATCTCAAAGTGGAATGATGATGTCGCAGACAAATACCATGACGATGGGAGGCGGTCAACTCACGCAAAACGTTATCCCAAATAACGGAATTCCTCAGCAGTCTATGGCATCAACGACTGTGCAGCAAAGTCAACTGAATATACAAGCAGTGGGCATGCCGGCAGCTAGTGGAGGACCACAAGGACAGATGAATTCTGGAGGCGGCGGAGGTATGATGGGAGGGCAATTGGATTTGGCCAGACAGCACAATTTATTAAAGATACAGCAGCTGCAACAAACTTTGGAGGCTGCTCAACAACAAGAAGCTCAGTTTAAAGCAATGGAAGGCGTTGGTAATGTAAGTATGCCAATTTTTTGGTTTCATGTAATTATTTGAGACTATTTATTTATTTATTTATTTATTTATTTATTACACCAGTATTAAAATATATAATAATTTTAAATTTTTAAATTAATAATTTTTTTTTATTATTCTCAGATTCAGCAAAATCTTGAACATGCTCAAGCACAAGAATTGCAGTATAAACAAATGGAAGTGAGTAAAAAAAAAAGTTTCTTTAATTCTTTGAAAATTAATAGTGTTGCAAAAGCTCAATCAATTTAGTTTAAGCACAGTTTCTCCACAACTTATGTAAACTAAACAGGATTTTAAAATCAAACAATTTTTATTCTTTCAGGCTCAAAGAAACTTAAATGCCAGTGGCCAAGGTATGCAGGCACCTCCACAACCAAATGCGCCGCGAATGATACGACCACCAGCGATGAATAACGCTGTTGGGTTGAGGCATTTATTACAACAGGTATCACTTTTTTTTATGATTAAATCTTGTTAGCTTTGATAAGTCAATGTTAATGTTAAATAGTAATAGAATTCTCTAGCGTTAATTATTGCTCAGCTTCAATTTTTATTTATCTTAATTTGTGTTTTTATAAAGTGCTGAAAAATGTAAAATTTGTTAAATAGCAACAGCAGCCGCAACAGTTCCGGCAGGTTCTCCACCAGCAACAAATGGTCGGAAATCGTCCGATGGGTCCCAGACAAATGGCACCCGGTAATCCACAAAATCAACAATTCGATGATAATAACTATGACTTTTTAAATTAAAATAAGAACGAAAAAAAAATATATGAGGTAACCAAATAATGAGTTTTATATTTATAAATTTATTAATAAATGTTTTTTATTAAAAAATAATAATAATTTTCATTTAATTTAAAAACTAATCCCTGACCTCGTTCCCGCACAAAACTCGTGTTCTTCGATAACGCATGGAAAATCAAGAGCAGACGTACTCAGTATTTAAAATCAGTGGCTCTGTTTTTTACCGCTGGAATTCCACATGGGTGCTCTCGGCGGGGGGCCTGATCAGCTGTTGGCCAATGGGATCGCTCAGCTGCGACTGCGCGCCTCGACTCAAGTCATCCGCGATCTCACATCAGTCGGTTGTTCTCCGGAGACACGTGCGGTAATCCGAAAACGCGTGTGTGTTTACGCCCAAAATCTTTTCTTCTACCTCGTTGATTCGTGATCTCTTATCTGTAAATGGAATAATACGTCTTCGGAAACAGAGTATTGTACTTTCGGCACCGATCTTGTTGTGATTTACCTTGCAGTAAGTATAAACCGGTTCCTAGCTTCCACCACCTGCACTCACACTTATTCGCGTTTGGTATATATTTATACATTCTATCAATTATCGTATAAGTAGTATTATACTTTTGAAGATCCTTCGAAAGATCTAGAGTAGCAAGAACCGATCAAACCACGATACATTTTTACATGAGTAATAACTGTCATTTTATGCAGCTGCTACTCCGATTTATTATTAATTAAACACCTCGTTCACCTTTTTCCATAACGCGTCGCATTCCAGTTCAAGTGCTAGGCACTCGACCACCGATACTCGTCTTACGTGCGTCGAGAGAGGAGAAAAACAATTACGAAATAATTCATAATCCATCCACAACATAATATTTTGCAAGCTACTCGCTGGCGTCGTTCCGTAATTTGATAAGGCTCGTCAGAGAGCGATAGCGCGCCGCGCCGTTGACCTTTTCGTCCAGGGGGTCCGATCGACGCGTCTTTTTAAACTTCTCGTTGACGTTTCGTAGCTCGCGTGCAAGATGGTCATCCTTAAGTTCTTCAAGCACCCGGCCCTGAAGCCGACCCAGCTGAAGTGCAAGTTGGACAGGCTGGTCAAGGTATCGACCTCGGTCACCGATGTGGACGCGGAGTTCTGCTACTACGTCGAGTCGAGAAAACCCCTGACCGACGACCAAGTCGACACTCTCAAGTGGATACTCACGGCTCCCTTTGGGGATCCCGAGCTCAACGATGCCAGTTCCTTGGAGAAAAAGAACGAGAGCGTCGTTGTGGAGATTGGACCCAGGTGAGTCATTTTATTTATTTCAAAGTACATCTTTACGAGGATTTTATACCTCCAGAGTGCAAAATACTCCTTTTCATGTTATATTTTTTTTAGTAAATAAAATTATTCTGAATTCATTTATAGATCTATTTATCATAAGCCAATTTATTATCCTTACGTAATTTTAGGCTCAATCTTATAGTTGTTTACTATCTACAGAAAAAAAGTAAAACTCTTTTTTTGAATAAGCGAATCATTCTAAAGTGCATTTACGCCATCTTTATCGTGGTGCACTGGTGTCGAACTCTACTTTTCGTAACAATGCGACAAAATTGATCACACGATTTCTTTTTTGTCACAGTGTGACGAAAAAAAACAACTATTAAAGTACTAGCTTTTCGTAATCCACGCTACTGTATTCTCGCTCTAGCTTTACGGCCAATTTTATCACCAGTGCATAAAATATTTCTTCCCACGCCGTTGAGACACAAAATATAGGGAATAAATTTTAAACAACTAAAATTATTTTTTAAATTGTTTATATTTGTGTATTGCTTAAAAAAATGTATAATTTTAGGCTCAATTTTTCAACGGCCTTCTCGAGTAACGCGGTCTCGATATGCAAAGCCGTGCAGCTGGACAGCGTAACAAGGATCGAAGTTTCACGAAGATACCTGATCAGATTCAGTAAAAGTATCGATAAGAAAACCGAAAATGAGGTAGAACTCCTCTTATGTGATAGATTAATCTAACTTTTAACTTTTCATAACATTGAGTACCAATTTTTCAGATCGTCGAAGCGCTTCACGATAAAATGACCGAGTGTCGGTACCTGGAACCCATAAAAACCTTCGATCACGGATTCAGGCCAGAATCATGGTTCGAGGTCGACGTATTACGACACGGCAGAAAAGCTCTGGAAGACGTAAATACAAAATTGGGTCAGTGATTAATTTCAAAAAGGTTTATTAGACCGATATATTTTCTAATCAACTGTTTTCATGATTAATTTTTAATTTCAGGTCTGGCATTCGACGAATGGGACCTGGACTTTTACACGAACATGTTCCAAAACAAGCTCAAGCGCAACCCGACGAGCGTCGAGTGCTTCGACCTGGCTCAGTCGAACAGCGAGCACAGCCGTCACTGGTTCTTCAAGGGAAAGATGATCATCGACGGTGAGGAAAAAGACAAGTCACTCATCGACATGATCATCGACACTCAAAAGACGTCCAACCCGAACAACGTCATCAAGTTCAGCGACAACAGCAGTGCCATCAAGGGTTACGAGGCCAGGCTTCTGAGGCCGAACTTCACCGACAGGCCGAGCTATTTCCGCGTGGATAACAGCAAGCAGCATCTTATTTTCACGGCAGAGACTCACAATTTTCCCACTGGAGTCGCACCGTTTAGGTATTTTAACTTGAATGTAATTTGTTTTCTGATGAAAGATTATTATTATTATTTTTTTTTAATCGTAGTGGTGCTACGACTGGAACTGGAGGTCGGTTGAGGGACGTTCAAGGTGTTGGACGAGGTGGTTACTACATTGCGGGAACAGCTGGTTATTCTGTTGGAAATCTGCATATACCAGGTATAGATAAATGATTAAATTTTACGAAAATTGTTCGAAAAAAAAATCAATTATCCTTCTATTGTAAAATTCAAGGCTACAAGCTACCGTGGGAAGAGGAACAAGGTGAGGAAAACTCGTCGTATCCCAGTAACATGGCACCGCCACTAGAGATCATCATCGAGGCGAGCAACGGAGCGTCCGATTACGGTAACAAATTCGGCGAGCCTGTAGTTTCCGGATTCGCTCGATCCTTTGGCATGGTCGACCCAGTCGGGGAAAGACGAGAGTGGATCAAGCCGATTATGTTCAGCGGCGGTATCGGATCCATGGAGGCTAACATGACCGAAAAACTACCAGCTGAAACTGGTAAATATTTTTTTTGAACCACGATTTATCGCTCGAGCTTGAAAATATTTTGAAATTAATTTTTTTTTTTTTTTTTTTCAACATTTCTTCTCCAAACTGTATTAATTTATCATCGATCACTAATTCACTTTTTTTTCATTTTGTTTTTTAGGTATGCAAGTAGTGAAAATTGGTGGACCCGTCTACAGAATCGGTGTCGGTGGTGGAGCCGCAAGCTCCGTGGAGGTAACCTATCGAAACCCCAAAACTTGAAAAAATTTTTCATCTTAAAGGCTTAGTTCATAAATAACTAACATAATTTGATCACTCACCAGGTCCAAGGAGACAACGAGTCAGACCTGGACTTCGGCGCGGTACAGCGTGGTGACGCCGAGATGGAGCAGAAGCTTAACCGAGTGGTCCGAGCTTGCATGGAGCTAGGAGAAAAGAACCCGATTTTGAGTATCCACGACCAGGGAGCAGGTGGAAACGGCAATGTCCTGAAGGAGCTGGTGGAACCAGCGGGGGCGGTCATATTCTCGAAGAAGTTCGAGCTCGGGGATCCTAGCATCAGTACCCTGGAGCTCTGGGGAGCGGAGTACCAGGAAAACGACGCGATTTTGTGCAAGGAGGAGGACGCCGACCTGATTAAAAAAATCGCGTCAAGGGAACGATGCCCGGTCAATTTTGTGGGCACGGTTACGGGAACCGGGAAGATCGTGCTGTCGGAAGAGGACGACTGCGACGCCAAGAAGTACATGGACAAGAACTACGCACCAAAACGGAGACACCCGGTCGACCTGGAGTTGGAACTGGTGCTTGGAAAAATGCCCAGCAAGGTACGATGAAGAATTTTTCATCGTTTGTCTGCGATGATCCTAAAGGATTTTTTTTATTATTTTTTTCTAGACGTTTAAGCTGGACAGAACCAAAGTTAATCTGCGACCGATCAAGTTCGAAAAATCTCCGTCTCTCGAGGAAGCCCTAGATCGGGTACTTAGGTTACCTTCAGTGGCCAGCAAGCGATACTTGACCAACAAGGTCGACCGTTGTGTTACTGGCCTGGTGGCTCAGCAGCAGTGCGTGGGTCCTCTGCACACTCCTCTAGCTGATGTCGCGGTTGTTGGATTATCACACTTCTCCACGGTAACTTCTAAAAAAAACCATTCTGTAAAAACCACAATTCTCCTCTTTCAAGACTTCAAGACAATATTCATAAAATTTCAGGTCGGTATCGCCAGTTCCATTGGCGAGCAACCCATCAAAGGACTCGTCAGCGCTCCGGCAGGAGCAAGAATGACAGTCGCGGAGGCCCTTTCGAACCTGGTGTTCGCCCGGATTTCCGAACTCGAGGTACGTCTGACTGTCTCCAAAACCTTTTTCCTTGTTCTAACGACTTAACTTTTGTTTCAGGATGTTAAGTGCAGTGGCAACTGGATGTGGGCCGCCAAGTTGCCAGGAGAAGGTGCTGCACTGTACGACGCCTGCACGGCCATGTGTAAGGTCATGAGCGAGTTCGGTATCGCCATCGACGGGGGCAAGGACTCCCTCAGCATGGCCGCGCGAGTCGGCAAAGGAAAAGTCGTCAAAGCTCCGGGAACCTTGGTCGTATCCTGCTACGCTCCTTGTCCGGACATCCGTCAGGTACGTTTGACCTGAGTAACGAGTCCGAGGCCTTAGACTCGTTATAAAGGTGAGTCCAAAAATCGAGTCTCAACTATAATGACGACGATTAATTTTATTTTAGGTCGTCACTCCGGACTTGAAAGCTCCGTCACTAAAAGAAAAGGGAGCTCTGATATACGTGGACTTGTCCGCTGGAAAGAGCCGACTCGGAGGCACGGCCTTTGCTCAGGTCTACAACCAACTGGGTGACGACGTCCCTGACGTAGAGAACGTCACTCAGATCAAGAACGCTTTCAAGGCTACCCAGAGCTTGATCAAAGGTAAGTGTAACTTTTGAAAATCTTTATTTTGAAATCTCACACTTATCGTTTGGACGCAGATGGTAAAATACTATCCGGTCACGATGTAAGCGACGGTGGTCTCGTGACTTGCATCGTCGAGATGAGCATTGCCGGAATTTCCGGATTGGATGTTGACGTCAATCACAAGTCAGGCTCGGCGATTGAGATTTTGTTTGCCGAGGAAGTTGGCTGGATTTTGGAGGTTCGTGAAAGCGACGTTAAAGAGGTGCTCGCGGTGTTCCAGAAGTTCCGAGCACCCGCTCATGTAATTGGAAAGTCAGTCGGTCTTGGAATTGATTCAAAGGTGTAGTAGCTTGAAATTTTCTTACTTTTATACGTAATTCGAATGTATGAGAGTAACGTAAATTTCGATTTTGCAGGTCAAAGTCGCGGTTAACGGTAAACCCGTACTGGAGTCCACAGTTTTAGCCCTGAAAAACAAGTGGGAAGAGACCAGTTATCACCTTGAGCTTCGTCAAACCAACGCTGAGTGCGCTACCCAAGAATACAAGAACTTCAAGGACAGATCGAGTCCTGCTTTCATTCTGAGCTTCGACCCTGACGTACCATTGTACAAAGATGTGAATGGTAAGTTATTTCAATGAAATATAGATTCACTTATTCATAATTTAATTATATCAAAATTTCTTTTATAGTAAAAATACCAGTGGCTGTACTCAGGGAAGAAGGAACGAACGGCGATCGAGAAATGGCAGCGTCGCTGGTTGAAGCTGGATTCCAGGTCTGGGACGTAACTATGCAGGACCTTTTGAACAACCAGATAACGCTCGACAAGTTCAGGGGAATCATCTTCCCCGGTGGCTTCAGTTATGCTGGTGTGTATTTCATAAAGTTCGCTCCCTAAAATTTTAACTGTTTGCATAATTGTAAAAAATGGTTTTTACAGATGTACTTGGATCGGCCAAGGGCTGGGCAGCAAGTCTCCTGTTTCATCCTTCGCTGAAGAAGCAATTACAAGAGTTCGTCGCCCGACCTGACACTTTCAGTTTGGGAGTTTGCAACGGTTGTCAGCTGATGAGCTTACTGGGTTGGATAGGAAGTTCTGACGACGGTAAATTTTCGATACTACATGCATTAAAAATTTTAAAAAAGAATGAACATAGTACAAAAGTGTTTTTTATTATATACAGGTAAGCCAGATATATTTTTGGCTCAGAACAACTCAGAACGTTTTGAGTGTCGGTGGAGCACGGTTAAGATTGAAAAATCACCGTCCATCATGCTCAAAGGAATGGAGGGAACTGTATTCGGAGTGTGGGTCGCGCATGGAGAGGGAAGGTTTACGTACCGAGACGACAAAACAATTAACTTGTTGAAAAAACAAAATTGCTTTGCCATAAGGTACACCGACGATCAAGGAGTCCCCACTGAAAAGTACCCGATGAATCCAAACGGCAGCCAAGGTAACTAATGATACAATTTTCTTCAATTTTTTAAATTCTTGATTGTAAAAAATATTTATTTTTCCTTTTCAGAGGGTGTAGCCGGAGTTTGTTCAGCCAACGGTCGTCACTTAGCAATGATGCCGCATCCAGAAAGATGCACCCAGTCTTGGCAGTTACCATGGGTGCCAGCTGACTGGAAACACAAATCTTCACCCTGGCAGAGAATGTTCCAAAACGCTTATGCTTGGTGCTTGTCGTCTTCTTGAATTTGATATAAATATGAAAAAGTTATTATTATAAGTTATAAATATGATAAAAATAAGATCTACATGAAGCCGTATTTTTTGCCAGAAACATTTATTAAATGTTATTCATTTGAGATATAAGTTTTATACAAAATAAGTTATGAATTGTAGTGATAGCTAAAGCAAAAAATTATTTATGTACATTTTTTCAATTTTATACATTTTACAGTTACATTGATGTTTTACTGTAAACTCATATAAAAACTAATTAAAACTTTTAAAAATATCACTTATCTATGTACAGGATTCTGTAAAAATATTTTTTATAGGATAATAAAATGAATTATTTAAAAAAATATTTTTTAAATTCTGTGGATTAGTTCTGCCATAGCCGTAAAATTTTGTCTTTTCCTCCCGACGCAACTCTTATACCATCAGGTGCCCAGTCAAGTGCATAAACTTCATCTGCGTGTCCCGGTAAATCCTGTTGTAATTCTTTTTTCCTAATATTCCAAACTACGGCAAAACAATAAATTATATTTATGAAAATCGATACCAAAAGATAAATTAAAGTATAGTATACCTTTGATAGTGGAGTCAGCACTACCACTGACAAGAAGACGAGAATCTGCACTCCAAGAAATTTGATAAACTCTTTGTACATGACCTCTGAGAGTAGCGATGTATTTGCCAGTATTAGAATCCCAGAGCTTTATAGATTTGTCAAAAGATGCAGAAGCAATTAATCTCCCATCAGGAGAAAATTTGACATCATTTATTAACTGTTGATGACCAGTCATTCTTGCTAAGGATTTGATTAAAAAAATAGTTGAACATGAATAAAAACAATCGAAAAATGTACAGTAATTGATTCTTACTTATTGGTTTTTTGTCCTTTTCAGGTGACCATAAAAACAATGTAAAATCATCAGAACCAGATACAAGTTTTTCCTGTCCAACAGCTTCATACTCTTTCAAAGCATAAGCTTGAAGATCAATATTTTCTTTTTCTTTTGACTGAGGCTTTTGAATTCCAAAAGACCCTATTCTGAGAACATAATCTACATTCAAAGCTATTACATTTACCCAATGTGCATGACCCTCTAGAGTTCTGCATAAAGCTCCCTAAAATTAAATTTTAACCGTAAATTAAAAAAAAAATTAAATTTAAAAAGTATTTATGTAATTACTTACATCTTCTGCTCTCCACACTTTAATAGTTTTATCTCTAGATGCTGAATAAATTAATCCTCTGCCACCCCATCTGACAAAAGTTACCCTATCTGTGTGACCTGCTAACACTAATAACGACTTACTTAATGTTGTGTCCCATATTCTCAGATCTTTGTCTTTAGATGCACTAACAAGTCTGCGACACTCAGGGTTTACATGATAAGGTTCCCACGATAAACAATCAATGTAATTTTTGTGACCCTTCATTTCTTTGCCTATTTGTTTGCCAGTCTCTGGATTCCATACAATTATTTTACCATCTTGACTAGCTGAGGCTACTTTAGTACCACACGGTGACCAAGCAACATACAAAACATTGTTTTCATGACCTGTACAAGTGAACACTGGAGTTTGTGTGAAGACATCCCATAATCTCAAAGTGTGATCCGCAGAGCCACTAGCCAGAATATGTCCATTAGGTGAAAATGAAACGGAGAGAACAGGTTCCTTGTGACCTAATAAAATTTAACAGTGATTTTCATCATATGACAACTGAAAAGTATAAAAAGTTGTTTTTCAAACCTTCCAAAGTCCCTGTGCACCGAGTAACTGCTCTAACTTTAAAAATAGCTTGCGGCTGGTAAACAATTTCGACAACATTTTCACTGGTGTTGAAGTCTTTCAGACTTTTTTCCAAAGATTCTACAATTTGTTCGTTGTCAATGTAAAAAGCAAAAGGTAGAGGCTCCTCCGACTGCAGCAAAGTATTGACGACCAGTTCCAATTTTTCTACGGTAACGTTTACCGGTAAATCGAGAACACCGCACGGCAGCTCCTCACCGGTGTCTGATTTAAATTTGGTGAGAACTCTTTTCACATCGTTCGTATTTTCTTCGTCCACCTGCATTTTGATTAACTATTTTTTTTCAAAAAGCCGCGACTCCACGTGCATGTAAACACCGTCACGTGGACTTAAGGTGCTCATAACCTTCAAAACATTCGTTGTTTTTTTTCGTGATTCGAGTGAGTGACGTCACAATTGTGAGATAGAACCAAACGCCTATGCCCAGCAGACGCCGCTGAAAGAACACGGTGAATGGATAAACAGCATCACTTATTTTTTACGAGTATTTTTGTTTTTCAGTGCTTTTATTTGATAGTATAATTTAAATTTTTTAGTTGAACGTGATCTCTGTTCAAAGCTATAGTTTAAAAGATGCGATCGGTGGCCGTTTTGTCCGAGATACCTCAGTTATCACATCAGCTGCAAAAAGTGCTCCCGTCTGTCACCTTTTTTGATGTGATGCCAGAGTCACAAGAAACTGTTTCACAACTTTGTAAGTCTGAAATCGTGGTTGCTGATGCAAATTTACTCATTCCTCACGTTGATAATTTGTCTGAAACAAAATGGGTTCAAGTTACTTGGGCTGGAGTGGAGAGTCTCGTTGAAAAGTTGTCGAAAAACAACAGAAACATTCCGTTTCAGGTAACGCGATTTACTGGTAATTGTTTTGGATACGCAATGTCCGAGTACATCGTATCCCAAATCGTGAATTTCGAGCGTGATCACAAAAGGCAGTTTGAAAATCAATCCAAGTGCTTGTGGGATGAGAGTGGTAAGATTCAGAATCATCGACGTCTGAGCGATTTAACGATTGGAATTTTAGGTCTTGGAGAAATTGGTAAATTTATCTCTAAAGTTTTGAAAGTATTTGGTGCCAAAGTCTGGGGAGTTTCCAGAACTCCACCTGTGAATCAAATTGAAGGTTTGGATGAGCATTTCACCCTAGAATGTTTACCAAAAGTTCTTGAAAATTGTGATTACATTGTTAATGTATTGCCTTCGACGAATGTTACTAGGGGTTTGTTGAATGGTGCAGTGTTGGAAAATTGTAGTGCTAAAAAATCGGTTTTTGTCAATATTGGTCGAGGATCTATTATAAAAGAATCAGACTTGGTTAATGCTTTGGAAAAAAATTGGATTTCCGGGGCGATATTGGATGTTTTTGAAGGAGAACCCCTTGACAAAAACAGCAAGTTATGGAAATTACCTCAAGTTATCATATCTCCTCATGTAGCTGGCGTTTCAAGGCCAGATGATATAGCAAAAGTTTTTTCTGAAAATTACAACCGTTATTTAAAAGGCGAATCTTTGAATAATTTAATCGATGTAAGCCGCGGTTACTAAGTGTCTATATTATAAATTTAAAAAGATCAAAATAAACAAAAAGCGTATTCTGTTTTTGTTGTCTCTGATTTTTGAAATTCCCTCAACTTTTATTAGCGCCACCTTGATTCGCGAGCCCGGTCAATCAGCTGATTGGTCGCCAGGAATAAACACGTGTGCTTAACTTAACCTCACATCGATTGCATGTTGTGGTTTTTAACTAATCTAAATCTAAATGATCGTGATTAAATTGATTAATTATATAAATTAAAGTAAAGTTTTGTAAAAAAAATTAATTTTAATCATGTCTAAAACAAAAAATGGTAATTACGAGTAAAATATGTTTATTTAAAATTTATTTGAATGTATAAGCAAGTAAAATTTTGTTGAAATTTGTTTTAGGGCAAAATAAACTATCACGTTCCTACAGATTTAAGAAGAAAGCTGGTATAGTCAAGAAAAAAATTGAAAATAATGAAACAAGTCAATTAAAAAAAGCAAGAATTGTAATTAGAAATCTTCCTTTTAAGGTATACTATCAGTGTTGAGTGCTACTAAAGTATTTATTCTTTGTCTTCTTTTACTAAAACTATACTTTTTTTAGGTATCAGAAGCTGATATACAAAATCTTTATAGACCTTTTGGAGAGATAGAAGATATCAATTTATTAAAACGACCAGATGGAAAGTTAGTTGGTTGCGGATTTGTTCAATTTAAAAATGTAGAAGATGCTTCAAAAGCCATTTTCAAAACCAACAAAACAAATTTTCAAGGTATGAGTTTTTGTGCACTTATTATTTTATTTTTATCTTTTTAACATGTAATTGATTTTTTAGGTCGTACTATAAGTACTGAATGGGCTATTCCTAAAACAGAATTTTATGAAAATATAAAAAGGGAACCAAAATCAGAAGTAAAAGATGAATCTGAAGAAAAAGAGAAGGAAAAGGAATCGAATGATCAAGACAAAACAATAACTTTGGAGGATGATGATCAATCTACTAAAAAAATTAAAAACAAGCACCAACAAAAAAACGCCTTGTCAAAAGCTGAACAAAGAAAGTTACAAAAGTTAAAATCAAGAAAAAAAAGATCTAGAATTGTTATAAGAAACTTACCCTTTCAAATTACTGAAGATCTAATAAAAGGGCATTTTAGCAAGTATGGTAACATTGAGGAAATCAATGTTTTAAGAAAACCCAATGGATCACCAACTGGTTGTTGTTTCCTGCAGTTTGAAAGAGTTCAAAGTGCAGCACAGGCTGTTCATCATGAAAATATGAAATCAATTCTAGAAAGACCCATGGTTGTCGATTGGGCTGTACCCAAAGATAAATTTTTAAAATCTAAAGGAGAAACCGAAATAAAAACAGAAATCAAGGAAGAAAAAGAAGAAAATATTGATACTAGTGACTCTAAAGAAAAAGACGAAGATGAAATTAAAGAAGAAGCAGATGAAGAAAAAGAAGAAAAATTAGGTGAAAGTATCGATAATGAAGATAGAGGTAGTGAAGAAAACAATGAAGATGAAGATGATGAAGAAGACAATGAAGATGAAAATGATGAAGAAGACAATGAAGATGAAGATGATGAAGAAGACAAAAAAAATATAAAAGTAGAATTAGATAATGAATCAGTTGGTGAACATCCTCGACGTATTTCAAATGATGTCAGTGAAGGCAAAACTGTCTTCATAAAAAATGTGCCATTCAGTGCTACAAATGATGATCTTAAGTATTGTATGGAACAGTTTGGGCCAGTTTACTATGCTTTAATATGCATGGACAGGCTCACAGAACATTCCAAAGGAACTGCTTTTGTTAAATTTAGAGTAAGAAATTTTTATATTAGTACACAAATGTAAATTTCAAAACTGCTCGATTATAAAAATTTTAAAAATTTATTTTTCAGAATGTGGAAGATGCAGAGAAATGTTTAGCGGCTGGGACTGAACTGAAATTGAATGACCAAATTCTTGACCCTCACAGAGCTCTTCACAGAAATGAAATAAACGATAAAAATCAAGAAAAAACTAAAAAAGAGAAAGATTCTCGAAATCTTTACTTAGTTAAAGAAGGAGGTAAATTTAATTAATGTTTTATAAATTTTCATTGTTACAATCAGCCCATCTTCTTTCCAGTACTTCTTGCTAGCTCTCCTGCCGCAAAAGATGTGTCTGCATCGGATATGGCCAAAAGGCTGCAACTCGAAAAGTGGAAGTCGCAAATGTTGCGAAACCTTAGTATGTTCGTTTCTAAAGTACGTTTAGTCGTACATAATTTACCACCCACTCTTGACGACATCAAACTCCGACAGATTTTTAAGAACCACAGTAATCCAAAAGCGGTAATTACCGAGGTAAACAGACAATAAAATTTTTATACAAGCTTGTACCTTTTAAATTTTAGGTGCTGTGTTAACTAATTTTTTTTTTTTTTTATGACAGGCTCGAGTTATGCGTGATCTGAGAAACTTAGATGCTAATGGTATTGGAATATCGAAAGGATACGGTTTCGTATGCTTTACCAGTCACGATGACGCTTTAAAAGCACTGAGAAGCATAAATAACAATCCAAACGTTTTCACGAAAACACATGTACGTTTCAAATTTATGTAAATTTAAAAGATATGGTCTATGGTGTTTTTCTAGTTTTTCAAATTTTTGGGAAAAAACCACTACAATACATTATATGATTATTATACTTATATGATTAAAATATAATCATTTTACTTTTTAGAGACCAATCGTAGCTTTTTCAATTGAAAATCGTATCATGGTCAATGCAAAACAAAGACGTATAGAAAAAAGTCGACAACGCAATCCTTTATATGGCAAAAGGTCTCAAAATGGTAATTTTCAATGTTTTCATTGTTATTATTCTATTTGTTTAGTAGTAACAATTTATATTTTGATTTAATATTGTAAAATCAACTGCTATAATTTTTAATACTCAAGCTTATAATTAGGTTTTGGCATTAATTAACTAAAATGAAATAAATTTTAATTGATATTAATTTCACTTAAAAAATTTTTTTATAAATTTAAAATTGTATTTTATCTGCTTTTAGATACCATGGAAAGTGTTGGAACGACGAAAAATGAAGAAGCCGGAAGCAGTAAAAAATATAGAAAGGTCAGCAAAGACGACGAATCATTTGCTGGTACAAAAAGTAAACCTGGTGATGATATGAGAAAAGGTAAATTCTTCTTTAAAAAACAAGCAGAGCAGCACAGAAATAACTTAAAAGAAGAGAAAAAGAAAAGTAAAAAAATTAAACAATTAGCGATCCAGAAAAAAGAGCAAGCTCAGAAGAGAAAAGAAAAAAGGGTAAGCATTAATAATGTAATTAAAATTAATACACTGTAATAAATAACATTTCCTAAACTAACTATCATTTGATTGTTTCAGCCAAAACAGGGCAAGGAAAAAGTAGATGCTGACGAATCGAATTTCAATCGTCTCGTCAACAATTATAAAAGTAAATTGTCATCTGCTGTCAATCAGAAATCCAAGTGGTACGAGACTTGAGTCTCTGCAGTCATTGATTATAAATAATATATGACTTTGTATATACGATATTGAATACACTTTCTTTTTTTATTGAAAATAAACTGATAAAATGAGAATGTTATAATCTGATTTGATGTTAAATATATGTTATTTATGTACATACAGTGAAAAATATTATCATTCCTTCCATTCCCCGTAAGACTCCTTAGCATCGAGATTTGAAACAAATATCTTATTTACATTACTTTATTGTCATATATTTTTTACGTCTTAGGATAATTGAGTAGTTAAACAAAATAGCGCTTTCTGTTGGAAGCTGCAAATCTCAGATTCATTTTACCCAGTTAAAAATGTTAATGAATCAAAGAAAATAAAATATTCAGAATAATACTGCGATTTTTATTATTTATAGTAAAAAGCAAAAATTACGAAAAATCCAATTTAAAAATTAAAAATTTTAATAATTGTTAAATTTAAAATCTTTTTGAGCCGTATTTTAACAGTCATAAATTAGAATAGATCGAGTAGAACCGAACCCTTCAAATACGTAAATAAAAATTTGCGAGATCTCCACTCCCAAGTTGAATCCGAAGGAATTAAACCTGAGAAATGCTCTTACGAATGAAAAAATGTCGGTCTACGAAGATTCAGAAGCCAAGAGTTTTGATTTTCGTAGAATGATATTCTAAGCATATTTTTTGAATAATTATTTTCCATGTGTTCCGTTTCTGCTGATTCTATATCAAATTCGAAGATTATAAATTATATTAATAACCATTTAATTTTTCTTTACAGGAATACAATAAAAAATCATTACTTCTCTTTGAGAAATTAGCTTTTTTATTCGAAATGGAAATAAACGAGGGAAACTTTGCAGTTTCCGAATCCAACATGTGTTTTCTCACTGAAAACGCTAACCGTTCACCCAATGTCCAGCAGCCACAAAGAATTCCTGCCGAAGTAAGTTGATCAAGACTTAATTTTTCTACACGAGATAGTATGATTAGATAACTTCATTTCAATGTTTCCATTGTGTAAAACAGGTGTTTAAAAATTTAAAAATAATGTTTTAACGAATTTTTAAAAAATCATCTTGTTTGATTTATAAAAAATAATTTAAATGAAGTACTTAGCTGAATTTTTTTTTTTTAATATTTACTTTACTAACACAATCTGTTTGTCGCAAACATCAAATTATTGTATTGCTGAAAAAGATATTTTTAAAAGATAAAAACAACAATTCATGAACAAAAAATAGTCATCTTTTCTTAAGTCCCAATATTTAGTTGCTGTAAATCTAATCTGTTTCTGGAATATTTTTTTTTTTTTTTTTTTTTTTTTTTTTTTTTCAACTAACACGAAACAAAAATTTTTTTTTTTTTTCATAAGTTGTTTGTTGAAAAATTTAATGAAAAATATTTTTGTTTATAAGCTAAGTGTATCCCCCGGCCCATCAAGTCATCCAACGACGAATGTTGATCGCACCGTGATTTGGAGAGGAAAGCTCGAGTGGGTGAAGAAACTTAAAGCAAATGATCCGGAAGCAAAACAAACTTTGCAAGTTCCCTGTTCAGTGGCGGCCACTGTAAAAGACGGCGAAGCAGAAGTGTAAGTTTCTTCAGTTTATTTAATTTTTTAATAATCTTTTGATTAATTTAAAAATTTTTTTTATTTTACATAATAAAACAGAAAAGCAGACTCGTGGCCAGAGGAATTCACGATGCGACTAATGCGAAAAGCAGCGATTGGAAATATAGGTCAAGCGTACTTGAAAAATTCGAGGTCGGTCGTTTTTTTTCCTTCAAAATGTGAGGCACTAGATTCCTTAATTAAAATGATGTCCAACAGCTTTGTAAGTAAATTTTTTTCTCTGAAAAAAAAAATTTACATTGGGTATATGTATTTTTTTAAAACGCCTTTTCACAACCTTTTCAGGTAGCTTGCGTGTATTCGAAAGCAACATCGACGTGTAGCATGAAAGCTCTGTTGTTGCTGTACATAGTAGAAAAACGAACATTTTTAGGCTTTATACCGAACGATCAATCTGCTTTTGTCGATAGTTTAATAAAGAAAATCACTCAAAAGAATGACACTGTACCTAATGAGAAAATACAAACCAAGACGACATCATTCGGTCGTAACGTTACACTTGTGCATCCACCGAACATTGAAATTTCTCAAAGCAGAAAAGTTATACGAAAAACTAATAATAGTGTTATGAGAGAAAATAAAAATAATCAAAGCAATGGAAACTTAAATCAGCGGATACCATCCGCGACTGCGCAGACAAGTCCCATGAATTCAAAACTATTAATGCCAGCGCCAGTTGTAATAGAACCAGCAAGAGTCGTAACTCCAAAACCACACAGTAGCAATGTAGGTTTAATAATATACAAATTTTTTTAATATAAAAAATTTTTAATTACTATTGATTTATTTTCAGGCTCATTTTAGTTTAGTTGGTAACGTTCAAGCACAAGAATTGTACTTCAAACAAATAGAGGTAAAAATACCATTTTTTAGGCACGACTGGCCCCGATGGGGCCGGAAGGGCCTTATTTTTTTTAAATTCAATTTTGAATTAAAAACGTTTCACAATAACTATGCATGTAAAAAAATTTTAGCTACGATTACGCGAAGCTGAAAAGAGAAAAGAATTAGAAACGGAGTCTGGAAATGAAAAAAAATTGCCCGATGATTCAACAGTTGAACTCGCAAAAGAAATTAAAAAATCAAATTACTTATGTACGCTCTTGTTACAAGACATAAAAATGAAATTGGAATCACATCAATCCATTCATGAACCATTGGAACTCTTGGCGGATCGTTTGCGTCAGCAAAGTTGTGTTTTAGACAACGTTATTGACGGGAAATCAATTAATGTAAAAAAAAAAAATTTTCATTTTTAGTCGAGAATTTAAATATAAATGAAATAACATGATTAAAATTTATTTTCCCAGGAACAAAATGAAACAGATAGTTCAATAAGTTTGGATTTTAAAAGGAAAGAACAACACGTCGGATTTCACGGTGAAGTTGAAAATCATAATAATAAAAAGAAAAAAAGGGACAATGGAACTTATTCAGAAGCAATTTTTAACACTAATGTGACAGCTGAAGATTCGGTAAGTTCGATGGTTTCAATTGTGATAACAACAAAATTTCTGATGTTTAAAATCAACCTTCTGTTAAAAGGTCTCATTGAATCCTCGATTAGAGTCATCCATGACAGGTGCAATATATCCGAATGAAAATCATGGTAGTCAGGAAAAAAATTCAGACGTAGTTTTTAATACTCATATGACAGCTGAACAATTGGTAAGCTTCATAATGACTTTCCAATTGTTATATCATTGTTAAATTTTTAAGAATTTTAACAAAATTTGTGATGTTTGAAATAAATTTTTGATCAAATTTATTAGGTTCAGTCTAATCCCAGATTTCAATTTCCCATGGCTGACGCAACGTCTTCGAATCTTACTTACAGTAGTCAAGATAAAAATTCGGTTACTGCTTTTCCACAAATAAGTATAAATGATGTCATGAAACAAGAGTCGTTTACTTACACTGAAATACCTAACGAAATCACGAATGAAATTAGAAGTAATGTATACGTGAAAGAAGAATTTATCGTAAGTGATGACAAAACGGAAGATCTTTTTGAATTCCTTTATTAGTGCGATCTCAAAAACTAAAAACTTATTTTTCACTAAAACACATCCTACGTTATAAATACTACCGTGAAGTGTAGATGATAATAAATAAAAATAAAAATAACTTATTCAAGTAGGATTATTCCGAATTTAAAAGTAAACTAATTGAATGCAAAATTAGTATCCATGACTTGACTTAAAAAAAGACTGAGGTCTCGAACAAATTTTGATGTTAAAAAAGTATTATAAATACTGAAGTATATTTGAGTAAGAACTCTTGTGTGTGTATATACGAACAAAGGATTTCTTTTATATTGTAAAAAAATAT